>OU426979.1:101923413-103318413 GCA_911387785.2 Aelia acuminata
CAGTCAACTCATAGAACTTGTTGAGCCCACGCATGCGAAGTACGCCTTTAATTACAGACCATTGTTCATAATTAAAGCCGTTCTGTTAATTTGAGAAGTTGCAATTAACAAAACGCATTAATTTCTAATCTAAGTAAGTTGGTAATTGAAAGTTGTGTGTTGCGCGCGCGCACCAGATTTTTTTTCAATGTTGCTTGGCACTATTTTGCCTCGACCCCTTCAATTTAAATAATCTCGTATTTACTCTCTAAAGTGCAATAAAATTTTTTATTATTAAATAAAAGTTTTGGATGTCTAAAGCCTTTTAATATTGATGGAAAAAAGTTTACTAAAAGGATACTCCTGCCTGTGCTTAAAATAAAGAGTTTATTGGCCTAGTTCCTTATTGTCTTGGTCTTCAAATTTTAAATTTAAATTGTTTCTGTAAAAATGTTGTATTTTTCTGTAGTGTAAAATAAACTAGTAAACATCCTCACTATGCACCTAAATTTTATTTTTTATAGACCAAGACCTGAATATTGCTCCTAGTTTGAGAATCACCCTTACATGAATTTTTAGTTTTTCTAATTTACTGATTTCTTATAAAATCAGTTTTAAGAAATAATCTTAATTATTGTTACGTTATTTATAGTGGAGTTTCTTCAAGTATAGTGGATCTTCATCAGAAGCTTTCCCAACTTACCTCTCAGAGTGAAATATCTTTAGGAGGTACTCCCCCATCACATCCACCAACTCCTCATCTTCAGAGCTCTTATGATGCATACATGCATACATTGCAACAGAAACTTCATTCAATATCTGCGGGTTCTCCTTCATATACAGTAATTATTAATTTTTTTTTTTTATCTAATTTACTATACAGTAAAACCCCCTTTATCCAGTTTAATGATGGTTATGGGAGTCCACGGATAATCAAAAACCCCAGTTAATCGAATTACATTACATTTTATTGACAATGTGATAGATTTGTGGAGCCATCCTTGGGAAACGGAGAATAGCTCCTCAATCTTTAAGTTTTCATGAAACCATATTGCTTTTTCACTCACCATTGGCCCAGAAATTGGAACTCACTCAGCACGTTTTTGCATGAACCACTGATAAACAGCTTAATCTATGTCTTTTAATGTACAGTTCTTCATTGTTTTCCGAGGGCACGATGTTTGGGCCGATGATGATACAAAGTCGGAAATGTTCTTTTTCTTCTTCAAAATATCACAAACAGTTTGCTCGCCGATTCTTAATTCACCGGACAATGTTTTAACACTTTTAGCTTTTTCTACTCGGTTTATAATGGTTAATTTCTTTTCAAGCGTTAAAACGACACGTTTTATTTTTTGCGACATTTTGTTAGTTCGTATTTTAATGGAGACTAAATCACAACTGAGAATATTTTGTTTTGAATTGAAATTGTTGGTATTGAAAACAATACCGTTCCTAGAGTATGAATTGGAGTAATAGTTACGGGAAACATCTCATCATACGATACCATCTTGCCTTGTTTTTCCTTTTAATATTTTATTTCTTAGAAACTAAGAACAATAGATAATTAACCATTGTGTAATGTTTAAAATATTTATGTATTCATTTTTTAAAATAAATATTATACATACAAAATAATAAAAATTGAAAACAGCTTGTTAAAAAAAAAAAAAATTGGCTCCTCGGAAACCAGGTTAATAGAGCCCCAGATAATGGGGGTCCTACTATATATAATTTTTAATGTCAGGTAATTTAAGTATCAGAAATTGATTCATTGCAAATTAATATTCTGATGGAGATGTTATTTTCTTTTGACAAAAAATATAATTGTTGTTTCTGAATAGAGCAATAACATTAAATTCCCTCAGTTATTTTATTTAAAAAAATAAATTGAGTTTTTTGCTATATTAAAAAAAAAGTATGAAAATTCATTTTATGAATTTTAAAATACCAATATTTCAATGAGAAAAAAATTGTTGACACCCACTAAAGAGTTCAAGCATCTGGGTGTCATACTGGACCATAAACTAAATTGGTCCAAACATAGAACAGTAGAAACAAAGCCCTAAAATGTTATGGGCCTGTAGGTAGAAAATTGGGACGATATGGTCTAATTGCTGTATATAAAACAGCTAAACTTAGCCCCACTGCAGATAGAGGTGGATGCCCAAGCAATGAAATCCTCTTATAGGATTGTGAAGCAAAACAATGCCCCCAAATTAAACACTGTAGAAGGACTCTGGGACATATTCAGGAAAATCGAAAAAGATTAATTGTTATCCATGCACTCTGACTTACAAGTTCATGAATTCCTGGACATCAAGTATCAAACCACAATCAATAAGTTGAAACCACACCATTAATAGAAAGGAATTAACTGCTACACGGATGGTTTGCTCACCAAAAAGGAATCTGGAGTGGAAATCTGGAGAAATGATAAACCCAAAGATGGTATTTCAGTCTCACTGGGAAAATATGGCACAGTCTTCCAATCACAAATAATTTGCTATTTGCCCGTGCCCTTCAGAGCTGCTGACTGAAAAGGTAACCAATAAAAGGATATCCATCTTTTTTACTGACAGCCAAGCAACCATTGGAGCAATTAAAAATCATGCAACTAAATCAAAGGTTGTTAAAGCCTGCAATACTATACTCCAGGGTTTGAAATTGATAATTATTTTTTCCAATATATCATATAATAATTATTATTTCTGATTTTTAATTTAAAAATCATTCTTGATTTATAAATAAAAATTTAAATCGATCTTTGATATATATTTATTGGATTAAAAATAATGATCACTCACCGAGTGATACGGTATTAAATAAATATTAATGATTAAATTGCGATCAAAAAAATATTGATCAGAAAATAAAAATCACCTTTTAAAAGCAAATTAATTTATTAATATGTATGAATACATTATCAGTGTACACATTTTAATATTTTTTAAAATAATATAGAGAGCATAAGATACATTTTAAAGTAATTGGAGTTTGAACATAATAAATATAAAACAAATAAAAAGTTAAAAACTTGTCTGAGACTAATGGATCAAAATGGCGGATCACGATAAGAGGTACTAGGATTGTCCCCGGATGAGCTTGGACCTTGGTGCAAAATTGTATTAAAATCGGTGTACAGCGGACGGACGATTTTTTTTTATTCAATTTTCGGATTCTACGCATCTTGAAATTATTGACAAATTTTTAAGGGTGGGGGAGGGGGGTGTAAAAAGTATTCTTCGGAACATCACAATAAAAAACTAAAAA
Organism: Aelia acuminata; assembly: GCA_911387785.2. Taxonomy (NCBI): domain Eukaryota; kingdom Metazoa; phylum Arthropoda; class Insecta; order Hemiptera; family Pentatomidae; genus Aelia; species Aelia acuminata. The sequence continues at coordinate 101,926,666 of OU426979.1, forward strand.
TTTATATTTCGGATTTATAAAAGTATTAGTCGAAAATTATTATTATTGTTAATCGAAAAAAATAATGATCAGGTTATGATTTTTATCACTTTAGATCAAAAATAAAAATCACTCTCAATAAAAATCATCAAATGATTTTTAAAAATTCCAGATAATAATTTTGATCGGATTTGATTTTTATTTTTATTTTAATAATTATTGATTTCAATCCTTGCTACACTCTATAAATTAGCTGAGAATAATAAGGTTAAAGTGGAATGGGTACCAGGACATTCTGGTATCCAAGGAAACGAAAAAGCTGATGACCTAGCAAGAAAAGGCTCAGCCAAAAAACCCATAACCCCAGAGCCAGTAATTGGAATAAGCATAAGCTATGCTAAAAGGATCGGGGAAGTTTGACATTAGTTAAATGAGACGATTTATAATTGTTCCTGCTGTTTGGGCACCAATGTCTTTTATTGCTTTTTCCAATTACAATTCGAAAAGAAGGCTTGCTTGTGCTTCCCCTTGCCTAATTTCCTTTCTTAAAAAAACAAAAACAAACTTTCTGACATCTTTTCTTTCACTGGTATGACACATTCGACACCATTCATTGTTAAGCTGATTAACTGCGGTAGTCTGTAAAGTTTAGCTAATCAGTGATACAATTCCTCACGGTTTGTGCTGATATTAAATTAGTGTGTGGGTTCAAAAGAAAAAAAATGCCAGGCAACAGATTAGAGAACATTTAGTAGCGGAGCAGAGGAGGGAATTAGAGGAGCTGGATTTGGACACTACTGTTGCAAAGACAATCTTTTTGGCTCGGTTACATGAGTATTATTTGAGTTAGGGCGTAGATCCTGAAATACTAGAGTTTCAGGTTGTTTTTTAAAGGCTGCTTTAAATAATTTGTCTGCTGAAATAAATGGGTAAAGACAACCAGCCAGTCTGCTGAGCTTAGTGAGAAGATAACTAGCCTAAATTCCATCTTGTCAGAGATTAACTACAAATTGCTAGCCAAACTGGTTAAATAAATGACAAGCTGATCAATTTGTCTGGCGAAATCAATGCCAAGTTGATCCATTTTGTCAATAAATTTGTCTGCTGAATGAATGACAAGTTGACCGGCTAATCAGCCGAGATGATGAATGACAAGTTGGCCAACATGTAAGGCGAAATTAATGACAGATTGGCTCAACAGGAAGCAAGGACAGTTGCGTTGGAGGAGGAGTTTGAAAAATTAGAAAGAAGGCAGGAAGAAAAAGTTCAAGCTGTCTTCAGAAAGCAGCTCGCCCAACATTCATTGATAGAAGAGGAAGGACGTGAACCTGCAGTTATAGAGAGCCGAGGCAGAATAAAACCACCAACTTCTGAAATTAAGTTGTCCTGGTTGAATTATCTCATGCAATTTAACGCTGTGGCCAGTGCTGATGGGTACTGTCCTAGAGATAAGGCAGTTGCCCTCACAGTGGTCCTCAGAGGCGACGCTCTGGATGTCCTGCAGATCCTCCGCTGACGATCCCTACGATTTTAACATGCTAGTAAGTTGGCTTGAAATGCGATTTGGCCACATTTACCTCGAACAGGTATACCAATCCCAGTTGAAGAGTAGAAAGCTGATACTATCCAGGAGTCCTAGGCGGACATAGCTGTGATGGTAAGACTGGCTTATCCGACAGCCCCGGAAAGTTTGTTGGAGTGTTGAGCGGTGTCGATGGCCTGCGAAACTGGGAACACCAGAGGATGGTGTGGCTTGCTCGTCCTGTATTGCTGGTGAATGCCCTATCCACAGCATTGGAGTATGGAGCAGCCACAGAGGCTTCTTGTGGTCATGCACGTGTCCGAGCCATGAATAATACTGACAGAGACAAAGGGCAACAGGAGTCCGAGAGACTATCGTTTCCCTAAGGGTGGCTTGCGAGAAAAAGCTCTCGCCCTCCAGTTGGCGACTGAGTACCGCTACAGTAGATGCAGCCAAGGTATTTGGGGAAACCAAGGTAAATATATAGTTAGGTTCAAACTGTGTCTCCCACTCAGCTTTAGTGGCTGACATAGAAAAGACGTGATTCTCGGCATAGGCATTACGAACTCATACGGTTTTCAACTGGACCTAAAAATGCAAGTTGTCAATATCGTCGGGAGGAGCTGTTTTTGTACTATAGATAAATAGCCAGCTTTGAAGCCACCTTAGATGAGGATGCTGCTGCCACCTAAGGAAAAGAAGAAAGTGAGGGACCTTGTAAATCACTATTGCCTGGTCCTTGGCTCGGAATCCGATAAGCTTGGTAGAACAAGCTTAAAGTGCCACAGAATTAATACTGGTGATGCACACCCTATTCATCGAGCTGCACGGTGACTTCCCAAGTCTAGGAGGAAGAAGCTGAGAATGCTCTTCAAGAGATGATAAGAGTGATGGAGCCGTTGAGCATCTCATGGGCCTCTCTGGTAGTGTTTGTAAAGAAGAAGGATGAAACGACCCGCTTTTGTGTAGATTACGGAAACTTGACAACGTGACGAAGAGGGGCAGCTACCCATTGCCAAGAATCGATGACGCTCTTGCACAATCCAGAGTGTTTCAACTCTGGACTTGAAAAGTGGATACTGGCAAGTGGAGGTGGACCCTGCTGACAAGGAAAAGACTGCGTTTACCATTGGGTCGGAACTCTGGCTGTTTACGGTTTTACTGTTTAACCTCTGCAACACTCCGGCACCCTTTGAATGCATGATGGAGAACATATTACCGCATCTTATCCTGTAAGACCTATCTCATATTTCTAGGTGACGTCATAGTGGTTGGCCGGATGTTTTAGGAGCATCTGTCAAATTTTAAAGAGCTCTTCAAGAGATTAAAAGCGGCTAACAGGACAGGTGCAGCGGATTAAGGAAATTATTGTTTGTGTGGGCTTTGTAAATTATTTTTTTTCTTTGAAAAAAATCATTTAAACCTACATAAGTGTTACAATACTATATGTCAATGATCAAATTCACGAATAGCAAACAAGTTTAAACTACTATAAACTTATTTAAATTATTCTGAACTTGAATCGACATACTTAATAATTAACTAACAAATTCAGTTGATTAATAATTAATAACTTAAGTAAAAATTATCGATAAACACTTTCTCTTATCACTAGTAAAAAACTAATTAGCCTTTACATGTCGTTTGTAAGGATCCATAGCAATGTCAAGATTATACTGCCACCTTTGCCCCGTTCCCACTCCCCATTTTCTAGAAGCCTGAAAATGGTTTCAAACCTTGAAAAAGCAGAAACTGATGAGATTAAGGATTTAGATGAAAGCAATCAGACCATTACTTGATTTTTTGCAAATATAAGTTATTAAATTAATGCATTTTCTTTATTTCATTTTTTTTTTTTTCGCTTCCTAATTTTCCTTTATAAATTTTTTTATGATTATTATAATGGTCAATATCCCTTTGGGCTTATAGGAATTTTTTAGAATCAACAAATTAAAAAATTATGTAATTAAAATTGAAATGATTAACTTAGTTTTATCTGTTTAATTTTTTGTAACTTTATCGTTATTTCTTAGGTTGATCTTATGCTAAAAACAATATGTATTTATATTGGAAATTAAAGACCAATATTAATTTTTTACATATTACTTTTAATCAGGTATAAATTCCTTTTCCTTAGAACATAAATATGATTGACTTTATGAAGTTTTATCTTGGCTTATAAATAATCAGAAAAACAGTCAATATAGTTTATTAAATTTTAAAATATGCATATGAAATATTTATGCTAACATGTTATAATATTTTTCAAAATCCATTTCGTATCAGGATTCTCATTAAATAGAAATGATACTATGTTAACACCAACTTGGATAACATTATGGCTATCATTAGTCAAAAATGGTTAGCATTAGTGGAAACTTTAGGTTCATGTAATGTAATGTGTAGTCATTTTCAAAATGAAGGCTATCCCACTCACACATAATCCAAAAGATACATTTTTAACTTCTGCTCCTTTCTGGTAGTATGTCAACTTTGTCTTAAGCAGTTTTGGTTGTGAGTTTCCTCCTACAGAACCAATCAATATTCATAGTTATACTGCTTTTACTGCATTTTATCTTTTAGAACTGTCTTTCGCTAATTCCTTTATTTTATCTATTTTTATTTTATTTTATCGCTATGAAAATACTTGTACTTTTCTGTAACTATTATTTTTCGAAAAGTTTTGCTATCATCTTGGTTCTGTGGCGTACTCAGCTTCCTATGGCTTAATCTATCTTATCTCATACATTTTTTGTTCTTTTTAGATTTATTCTATATAATTAAAATAGTATAATTTATTATATGAATTTTTAGAGTGGTGCTTCCTCACAGAATACTCAAGGTTCAGCTCAGTCCCTGCCTCTATCAGTTGGGACTGAAAATCAATTGGATACCCCTATTACAGGTTATATTAATTATTTCTTTTTTATTTATAACAAAAAAAAAATAACAATGTTCTCATTAAAAAGTAGATATGAAAATATTTAGGGATAATTGATAGTTGATCGTTTACTCAACAAGTGAACTCAAAAATAATAATGAAATGAACTGCAGCTTTCTGAATTGTTCCTAAACGAGATAGATTACACTACATTTAATGTATGTAGATTCTTTGACCACCACCATGCACTAATTCTTTTCTTAATATAAGTATTGACTTCACTGCAATCTAAAAGTAAATAAACAATTGCTGCAAAAAAGTATTTGGATTATAAAGAATGTTTGGGAAAATGTATATTACAGACCACAAAATTTGTTGTTAATTTTTTTTTTTAAGAAGTCAGATTCGTTGATGCAGCTGTAATTAAATTGGGATATTTTATACTTACTTCATTTTTACTTTTACTAACTTATATATGAAATGTACTGTAAGGGAAAGTGTCGCAATCGTGAAAAATTTTGGCTTCTGGTTTTCAATGGAAATACACATTTTTGGGGGTCTTAAATTATGAAGTCTCATGAAATGGTCAGATTATTTATTTATTATTATTATTATATTTTTTTAACAGAATAGCTTAAAAACAATAAATTGTAAAAAACTGAAATTAGGTATTTAAGGTAGGTTTATTCCTATGATGTGACAGCAAAAATTTCGTTAAAATTGATAAATGGAAGAGGCACTTTATTCCAACGTGACTCCTTTTTACGATTTCTCATAAACATCTCAATTTTTACTAAACTTGTCATGTTTAATCAGAACGAAGTATTCTTTAATGTGAGATAGGTTTTATCATCATAAAAGCTATTTTATAGAGCTTAAATGACTAAGGAAAAATTCTTCTCATGAAGTATCTTTAATTTTGTTTATTTAGAGTAAATAATAGTCCTTTATTATCCCTGGTAACAAGAAATGGCTATTACAAAGTAGTGTAACGTGAAAAAAAACACATGGTTTAATAGATAATTCTAGACTTGTTGGAACAAACTGTTCTGGTACAATTTGTGACTATTCGAGTATCTTCTACGCTTTTCAGGAGTTAGTGCGTTTATTTAGTCTCATATTCTGCCTGTTTGTTAGCTGGTTAATATTTAATGTGAATTATTTGGACAGGCCAACTAGTACCTATATATATATATATATATATATAAAATGAAAGCAATCTTACCTAATTTCAGTTTCTGAGCTTGTCTGTTTACACTCAGACCATTTTGCAACAATTAGCCTCTTATAGACTCAGGGGACCCCATAATCATATTCGTTTTGAAAACCGGAAATCCAAATTTTTCATTAAGTCGATACTTTCCCTTACCCTATATTTCAATAATAGGTAGTTGAAAGTAAAAATAGGTAGTAATAGAGTAGCAGGGTGGATATTGAGAATGGTAGATAAACTTTTATATTTGTATTGAAAACACTACCATAACTCCTACTTCCTTTTTGAACTATTGTTTTTATTTTATTTTAACCTTCATGTCCAAGTTAGAACCAATGTTTTAAAGTGTGTATTCAAAGGGGTTACTTAAGAATATAATACAGGGTTCTGAGAGTTCTAACTTTACATAGGTTATTTTTATTTTTTAAGGCTTGGAAAGTTTTAATATAATTGTAATGTTTAAGGACATAATATTATAATTATGAAATATTATAATTTATAATAAATAAATATAATGAATTATTTTTCAGATTCTGATGTTCAACCTTCTGAAGTAGAACAAATTGAATTGAAACCAGCTGTTATCAGTGTAATTACCTACTTTATCATTATTTTTATTTATTATAATTTTATGTGGATTCCTATGGATTCACTAATTTCTCTCAGAATAGATGGATATGGACCATAAAACCAATATGATATCTTATTGCTAAAACAATATGCTAGAGTACAAATTAGAAATTATCAAAATGACATAAGTAATATATCGTGGGGAGGGGGGGGGGGGTGGAGGTACATCTATATCAACGATACATAGTCAGGTGTGGTGTAAGCTAGCAAATATGCAAATATTCAATTTTTCAAGTGATCCAAAAAAAGTTTCTTACCTTCAGTGCAATTCAGCAAAACCATTGGATTCAATCGCGAAGATGCATTCCGAAAATTAATTTTTTTTTATTTTAAAAAGTGTGTGTGCCTATGCCGGCAGGCAGGTGGGTATGTGTGTGCGTGTATTTAGTTTTTTATTTATTTATTTAGCTTGGTTATTTGGATAAGTTTTTTTCAAATCGCAGAGTAATTTAATTAACATAAATGCCCACCACTCAGTGGAGAAGGAATGGGTTTAAAACAAAAATAAATAAAAGAAAAATAAGTAATGAGGGAAAAAAAAAAATGAATAACCTCTTAACTACAAAAAAAAAAAAAATTAGTCTTTAATGCAAATTGAATATACAGACATTTTCTGTCGCTCAAGGTGCCAGATTATTTTTGCTTGGAAATTACGAAAACCCCAAATACGAACTACAATAAATGAAAATAATCTGTTAGTAGTATCCTGGCAGCACTCTTACATCAATAAAAAATTAAAACTTAAAAAATATCAATAGATTAAAAACAAAAAAAAAAAAAAAAAATATTTTGAACTGATATACATTATTCTATAAGTTAAGGTTGTGAGTAGAATTATATTGTATTTAATCCCACACTAAACAATAATATTTTATTTTGCTCTCTACTCACAACGTTAATAATTTCTAATGTTATAAATGAAGATTTACATTATTGAATAAACAAGTCTTTTCCCAGCAAGTGAGTTGTTTATCATTCTTTAACATTATTAACATTATTGCATTTTTTACTGTTCTTCGCCTGTCGATCATAAGGGAAGGTGAGTTCAATTTTATTATACTTTTTTTTTTTTTTTTCTTTCCCTCGGCTTTTGTCGTACAGTGACGAAGATTAAAATACTTCAAAATGGCTGAAGGAGTGTTACGCCCGGCGATCCTAACTTTACCACCAGAGATCCCTCCAATACCGACGGAAAACTTAGCATCAGCTCACGTTAATGCATTGGAGTGGCTTAAGGTAAGAACGGCAACATCTCAAGATTTGAGAAAGGCAGTGTCGGATTTGGAAAGGTTCGATGGCGGAATTGGAGAAATGAATCATTTCATTAAAGGAGGCGACCGTGTGATGGCGCGAATAGAAACTAAAGCGGCTGAGAATCTCATAGATCCAATGGACGCGAATGCTTTGAAGGCTGCTTTAGTATGTCGCGTCAAAAGGAGCGTATTAAATATGATACAAGCGAACGAGGACACACCGTGGGCTGTCGTAAAGGATAGGCTAAAGAAGGCATTTGGTGGAGGCCGCTGGGCTCCGGAAGAAGATATATTGCAAATGTTTAGGGAAAAGAAGCAAACATATCAGACGAACGGGCAATATGCAGGGACATTGCTAGCTCGTTTTAATGCCATAACAGAGAAAATGAGGGAGACAGTGAATGCGGTAGAGGTGGAAGGTAGAATGGCATTTCTAGCCACTATATTAAAAGTGCAGCTTGCGAGAGACACAAGAAAAAAGGAAGGACTACCCCGAGACAAACATTTTATCGAATGTGCTCAAGAAATGATGGACGCGAGCGCACGGGAAGAGGAGGCTCGGACTGGAGAAGGAACAGAAACGGGGTGGAGCAGGGTAACTTACAGAAGAGGTGAGGCTGGTAGGGTCAGAACAAGGTCAGATATATGGAAAAAGAGAGATGCAGATTTTGGCGGACGAGAGAGGACTACAGTGCGGGAGAAGAAGCCAGGAAAAGAAAAAAGAATTTGGACAAAAGAGGAAAGAAAATGCCATGGGTGCGGAAAAGTAGGGCATCTGGTCGCGCAGTGTCCTCGTACCAAATGTTTTGAATGCGGAAATGAGGGACATATCGCGAGACAATGTCCTTATATGTACAGGCGGGGTGAAACGAACCGGATGGAACCAATGGAGGTAAATACACAAAGAGTGTGGAAAAAGAGAGGACCTTCTTCGGAGTCGGAGGAGTCAATAGAAACATCTGAGACAGAGGATGACGGAAGCGCACAAGGAAGCAGACGAGTTCGTGAAGGAAGGAGCAGCAGAAGAACTGTAGCGAGAGCAGCAGATGCTGTAAAAAGAAGGCGAAATGAAGAATGAGGAGGGTGTAAGGGGAGTGGCAACCGCGCTATAGTAAATAATATAGAGAGTGGGTGCGTTGGATTTCCAATCGTGAGTGTCGCGGGGGGAGTAAAGTGCTTGATTGACACGGGCAGTTCAAACACGATAATAAGCCGAAGCGCATTAGAAGTGCTGTATTCAGGTAAACAGATACATGTACAAGCTTGCGAGTGCAAATTAATCACCTTGGGAGGGCCTTGCAGTGTAGAGGGAGAAGTGGAATTGGAATTGAGTAGGTGGATAATAGGGGAGGGAAGATTGCGAGTCCATATTGTGAAAAGTATGCCTAGAGAATACGGCGGAATAATTGGCTGCGATCTTTTAGGAAAAGTGGGTGCCAAAATTAGTAACGAAGGCGAAAAATGGATAATCCGCTTGGGAGGAAAGAAATATAAGTGCAAAAGGGTCCGGGGAGAAGAAGTGGTCACGGTAGTGGCTTTAAAAAAGATTGAGCCATGGAGAAAAGGGTTACAAATAGAATATACAGATATATTTTTTAGAGATGGGGAGGTACTGGGAGCTACAGGAAGAACGGTACACGAAATCCCTTTAAAGCAAGAAAGAGTGATTTACGTTAAAGAAAGGCGGTACCCACAAGCACTTAGAAGGCACATCCGGGAAGAGCTTGATAATTTAAAGAGTCAAGGTATTATCGTGGACAGTACTTCGCCATATAACAGCCCTCTATGGGCAGTAAAGAAAAAATCCGTGGACGGAGAGGAAAAATGTAGAGTCGTGGTAGACTTTAGAAAGCTAAATGAGAATACTTTAGACGAAAAATACCCGATTCCAAGGTTTGAAGACATTTTAGATAGGTTAAGTGGAGCCACGATATTTAGCACCCTGGACTTAAAAGCCGGTTATCATCAAATATGGATGCATCCCAAGGACCAGCATAAAACAGCGTTTTCCTTTGAAAGAGGGCATTACGAATTTACACGGATGCCATTTGGATTGAAAAACGCACCTATAACGTTCCAAAAGCTTATGGATGAGATCTTGAGGGGATTAGATGAGGCATTTTGTCAAGTGTATATGGACGATCTTCTGATCTTTAGCAAGGACGAAGGCCAGCATATAGAACACTTGTGCGTGTTCGAAAGGATAAGAGAATTTGGGCTAAAATTGTCGGTAGAAAAATCGATTCTGGGACAGGAACAAATCACTTTTTTGGGTCATTCAATTTCGAAAGAAGGAATAAGGCCTGATAAGCAAAAGGTGGAAGCAATCCAAAACATGGCGATGCCAAGAGACGTAAAAGGAATTCGGAGGTTACTGGGTACGCTGAATTACTATCGGAGGTTCGTCCCGGAGATGGCGAAATACTTGGTGCCACTTAATAACCTTTTAAAAAAAGGCCGGAAAATAGAAATAACGCCGGAGATAGAGAGTAGTATTACGAAGTGCATGGCTCGTTTACAGGAGAAACCAGTACTCGCTTTCCCAGACTTTGCCAAACAATTTACGATCACCACGGATGCGAGTGAGTATGCATTGGGGGCGGTATTATCGCAAGAAGGGACCAGAGGGGAGCAGCCAGTTGCATACGCAAGTAGACGGCTCACTGAAACAGAGGCAAAGTATAGTGCCCTGGAGCGAGAACTTCTAGGTATAGTTTGGGCGGTTGAACATTTCAGGCCGTACGTATTTGGTCGTAAATTTAGGGTGAGTACGGATCACCGACCCTTGCTTTGGGTAGGGAAGCTGAAAGAATCCGAGTGACTCGTTGGAAGGAGTATTTAAGCCAATACAACATGGAGGTATCATATAAGCCCAGGAAAGAGAATATAGTGGCGGATTGGCTGTCGCGAGCAATGCAAATAAATGCAATAGAGGAAGAGAAGGGAGAATCCTCTGAAGTCATACGATCATTTGTTAGAGAATGGACACCAGAAGGTGAAGGGAGAAGAGAGTCTCGAGCGTCGGAGAGCGAAAGGGAGTCGACGAGCAGTAATAGTTCTGGCGGAGAAAGGACAACGGACATGGAAGAAAGGGAAGAGACCATCAATGCGAAGAAGGGACAAATTATATGGAAGACAAAAACCTCAGGTTTAACAAAAGTGGATTTTACGCAGTACGGAAGATGTAAAATCACTACTATTTGGTCACAGCCAGGAATAACGGAGGATCAGTTGTGCAGTCTGTTAAAGGACGCATCTAGACCTGCAAGAACTAACTATCTATATGTAGGGAATGCATCGGTTTGGGAGAAGATACAAAGACTATGGAGAGCAGAAAAGATCGGGATTGATCGAAAGTTCGTCCGATGCAAGCTTATGGTCGAAACAATTAGGGATCTAGAACAACAGCAGGAGGTCACATTGGCTTACCATCGAGGAAAGACGAACCATTGAGGAGTGAACGAAACACTCCAAGCACTAAAGAGGAAATATTTTTGGTGGGGAATGAGGAAGACAATAGAAGAAGTAATTGGAACATGCAAGGTATGTCAAAAAACGAAGTACGATCGTCACCCTCCGAAAGGAAAACAAGAGGAAACGCCGACTCCAAATGAACCCCTACTCGAGCTACAGGTGGATACTTTCACATGGAAAGGGTTTAAATGGGTAACAGTTATGGACGTTTTTAGCAAGGTAGCCATGGCATACCCAGTGCAGGAAAAGTCTTCGGGAGCGGTGATCGGGGCTCTAAGGAATTGGTTCCAGTTTTATGGGATACCGGACAAAATTTCATCTGATGGAGGCAGGGAGTTTGATAATGTAGTTATAAGGAACAAAATGAAAGCCCTGGAAATAAGTTGGCACATAAATACTCCGGGACACCCTAAAAGCAGAGGAGGGATAGAACGGTTGCACAGCACATTGGGGGACCACCTCAGGGTATATCATGTTGAAAAGGGCCTCCAACCAGGTGCAGCTATGCCGAAGGCGGTAGCGGCATACAACCACTCCATACACGCTGTGACAGGATTTTCCCTATTTGAAATACTGTTTGGTCTTCGACAAAGGAGAAGAGATAGCGAGGAAACTGTAGCAGGTGAGAGCTTTTCGGGGAGGCTAAGGACTAATAAGATAGAACTGTTATAAATTCAAGAAAAAGCGCGACGGCGAATAGAATCAGAAAAGAGGAGGAGAATTGCACGGACCAATATGAAGTTGGCTGACAGGATGGGAAGTGTCAAGATAGGGGCCGTGGTGTATCGCAGGGTTAGTTCAAATCGGGGCAAGGAGGTTGTACGGTATGAAGGACCTTTTAAAATAATTGTAATTTGCGAAAATAACATTGTTACGATACAGAGCATAAAGGACCCTTGGAAAAGGAGGACAGTGCACATAGAGCAGTTAAAATTTCCACTAAGGGATTCCAGGAAATGACCTTTTTGAATTAATCCTATATGGATCAGGACTTTTGAATACTTTATCTATTGGAATAGATATATTGTTATTTTCGTTTAGTTAACATCGTTCTGTTGGACTTTTTTAGATATTTTTCCTTATCATTGAATTCTCAACTTCATGGGAGTTTACGCAGAATATTGAAGAATATTCGTAAACTGGTGGGGGGGGGAGTTAAGGTTGTGAGTAGAATTATATTGTATTTAATCCCACACTAAACAATAATATTTTATTTTGCTCTCTACTCACAACGTTAATAATTTCTAATGTTATAAATGAAGATTTACATTATTGAATAAACAAGTCTTTTCCCAGCAAGTGAGTTGTTTATCATTATATAACATTACTAGCATTCCCCATCGCGGCTTTGCCCGCGTGTCTTTAAAATCAATTCTGTGATCATTATCTTGGTATTGATTTAATATAATATGTTAACTGATGTTAAGGAGATTAAGTAGAATCTTCCGGAGCTTCCGGTAGGTGGAAGGTTGGAGGGGGAAGCTGCCGGCTCGGTAGAAGAGAGGGAGGCGCGCAATGGAGAGAATTCACTAAAACCGCCAATACAACTTACTCGTCGTGGACGCTTCATTTTTCGGCTTTAAAACATCGTTTTCGACGCCCCGTAGATCAAGATCTTTAAAATGAATCCAATTTAGATATTTTTTCTCGAAGTGCAAAAATAGGTGTCCGTTATAGTTAAACGACAATATCGCCATTTAAACCCCTTAGGGGTTACATTTTTAAAATTCCTTTCTTAGTGGTTACTTACATCGCGTTTAAAACCTAAATTCCGAACTTCAAGTTTCTATCATTAGTAGTTTTTGCTCTACATTGATTCTATCATTCAGGACAAAGCCTCTTATATGTATGGAGAAGAGATCGAAATAAACACGCACCATCCCCAATCATCACAGTGGGCATTATTTGATTACCACTAATATTTAAATAATCAGTAGCCATATTTCATGTGAATGTCTATTTTAATAATATTGTAATGTTAAATGGATATTAAAATAAAAAACATATGGTTTAATATCACAACAATAGATTTACGTTAGAGTTAAACGACAATTTGGCCATTTAAGCCCCTTAGGGATTACATTTTTGAAATTCCTTTCTTAGTGGTTACCTACATCGCGTTTAAAATCTAAATTCCAAACTTCAAGTTTCTATCATTAGTAGTTTTTGCTCTGTGTTGATTCTGTCAGTCAGGACAAAGTCTCTTATATATATAGAGATTAACATTATTGCATTTTTTACTGTTCTTCGCCTGTCGATCATAAGTTTATATATATATATATATATATATATATATATATATATATATATATATATATATATATATAAATCTCTATATATATAAGAGGCTTTGTCCTGACTGACAGAATCAACGCAGAGCAAAAACTACTAATGATAGAAACTTGAAGTTCGGAATTTAGACTTTAAACGCGATGTAGGTAACCACTAAGAAAGGAATTTAAAAAATGTAACCCCTAAGGGGCTTAAATGGCGAAATTGTCGTTTAACTCTAACGGAAATCTATTGTTGAGATTTTAAACCATATGTTTTTTATTTGAATATCGATTTAACATTACAATAGTATTAAAATAGACATTCACATAAAATATGGCTACTGATTATTTAAATATTAGCGGTAATCAAATTATGCACACTGTGATTCCCATGATTGGGGATGGTGCGTGTTTATTTAGATCTCTTCTCCATACGAGTTCTCCACATATATATACTACTACATATATATATATATATATATATATATATATATATATATATATATATATACTTATCCATATGTATAAGAGGCTTTGTCCTGACTGAGAGAATCAACGGAGAGCAAAAACTACTTATGATTAAAAACTTCGGAATTTAGATTTTAAAAGCGATGTAGGTAACCACTAAAAAGGAATATCAAAAATGTAACCCCTAAGAATATCTAAAATGAAAATGGCGAAATTGTCGTTTAACTCTAACGGACATCTTATTTTCGAACTTCGAGAAAATATATCTAATTAGGACTCATTTTAAAGAATTTGATACGACGAGTTTAACTCGAAAGGCCCTATTGGGCGTCGAAAACCATGTTTTACAGCCGAAAAATGAAGCGTTCACGACGATTAAGTCATTTTTTGTTTCGGCGGTTTTAGTGAACTCTCTCCATTGCGCGTCTCCGTCTCTTCTACCGAGCCGGCAGCTTCCCCCTCCAACATTCCACCTACCGGAAGCTCAAATTCCACTAAATCTCCTTAACATCAGTTAACATATTATATTAGATCAATACCAAGATAAAGGTCCCAGAATTGATTTTGATTGACAGACGGGGAATGCTAGTATATTATATGCAGATGTATATTACATATTACATTTATTAAGCTTATAAAAACTGTTCAAAGGAGAAAAAAAACTACAGAATATCTTCACACACACAAAAAAAAAATGGAATAAACTCCTAATAGATCCTTGGGCACCTTAATACACATATGTTTATACCTTGTACTGGTGGATTAGTTGAGTACACACATAAACAGAGCTGGGTTTGTTATTAACCCAGCTGGTGGTATTAGTCCGCACAAAACCATTAGCCCACACAGTACCGTCCTTAAAGCTCTACTTTCTCTCCCCGATTTCCTCTCAGGCACCTTCATTGTTGAAAGATCAGGTGATCTTGGTGGATCACTGCTTCCTCCACCTCAGCTGTCCGCTCAACATTGTAGCCTGCGTTATCGTTGTTATTACTGTTACTATAAAAAAAAAAAAAAAAAAAAAAAAACCTGTACCACTACAACCCATGAAAGGTCTTGGGTTCAGTACTATGTAAGGAAGAGCACAGTCCTTGCACGACTGCTGACCAAGAAACAGTTTCTTGGTCAGCAGTCGTGCAAGGAGGTGATTTGACCGTGATCATGCTCTACCGCCAGGTTTTTTTCCCCGTAACTTTTCAATTTATACCTACTTTATAGAGGCTTGGTTTGCCCAGGAGGATCTCTCGGCCCACGAGACGAACTGTGGCAGAATAATAAAGATATCTTGAGCCAAGCCAGATTCGAAATCGGGACCTTGAGCACAGCAATTCACTGATGACCTATATTTATGAGCGGCTGTCAGGAATTTAATAATTTAAATAATTCAGGCTTTTATAATAACCATAAATCACGACTGTAACAGCAGTTTATTTTTAATTAAAAATCCTCATAGAGTATTAATTAAAAGAAAAAAATTTTTAGTTTTTAATATTTACAAGAGCACTGAATTTTCCTCAAGTGTGGTTATCTAGTTTTTAGGCAAATTTGAATGAATTGCATATTAATATTTTGCATAATGTGCTTTTTATTATAAAAAACCTTAACTTCTCATAGCAAATTTTAAATTAGTTCCTGTTTCTTTTATATTTATCCTAATAGAAATATTCATGTGTTTGATATTTATATTTATATAATTTTTTTTAATTAGTCTCATACCAGCTTTAGTTACTCTGAATCTGGTATCAGCTCACCAGTTCTGAAAGAAGAGAGAATGAAGAGGCACACATCTCATAATTTACATAATTTAGAACAGGTATTAGTTAAACCATTTAAAAATAATCAATTATTATAATTTGTCTTATTTTCTTACAGATGTCGTAGGCATTTTTATTACTCTGACCCATAATAATAAAAATTTAATGTAACACAGGCATATAGTAACCTTTTTTATAACAATTGGTAAATAACCTATGTGGGATATTGTAAAAATATATTTGATACAAATTTTTGTTACTAATATACAATTATTGATTAATAATAAATTGAGTAGTGATCTAACAAAACTCACCTTTTCCACTTTTTATAGCAACAAGTAAAGCCTAAAAACTGTTTCTTTAAGTGTCTACTCAAAACTGATTGTTTTTCTATGGATAATTTTTTCTCTATTGATTTGAAAACCCACCATCTTCTAAAATCTCTTGAAACCCTTTTTTGAAGATTGGTTCATTGGCAAATCACATTTTTCCTCAAGCAAAACATACTCCTTAATCCTCTCCAATTATGTTTCTGTTCTGGTTATTCCATGCAATCTGCCTTGATAAAAATAATACTAGATCTTTACTTCGTCATGGACGTAAAAAAAAAATTACAATTCTGGTTCTGTTCCAATTTTCAAAAGCCCCTTTGATTCTGTTAACCTCTCAACACTCCTCTTGCCAGCAACCTGTCATGTCCTATCCTATCAATACTAGCTGGGAACAGTAAATGACTTTTTGGTTGGCTCCTTCAGGTGGCGGGATGTGGCCAAGTGAGCAAAAGCTTTAGAAAGTACCCATGGAAACGTATGACTGAGAACCCGAAGATAGCAAGTTCAAAACCCGGAGCCCGGGGACATTTAATAATACTCGGCATCAATCCCCCATCCATTCCCCTGGTCCAGGAAACCCAGTATAGCCTAAAAGGCGAGGAATGGGAGAAACAAATTTAGAAAAAGTTTGGACCCCTGGACCAGACTGTTTGATTCATTGATATCAAACAATTAATAAGTTAATATTAGATTGTGATAGAATAAAAAGACAAACTTTAAAATATAATAGATCAGGAAAAGTAGGAAATAAACCAGGATTAGAACAAATTTGTATTTTCATAAAATTTTGGCTTTTATTTCATATCAATTGTACAATTTATGATCAGCAGAGTTCACCCAAATAGGGTCACAACCTCCTTTTTTTGGGAGGGGGGGGGGGTGAATATTACTCCAAAAAAATATGAAAATAATTAATCAAAATATGATATTTGATTCACATGTGTTAGGACCCAGCCTTTTGCAGAAATTCATTTTAATTTATAAATCAGTAAGTTTAGTGTTCCTTATTATACTAATTATTATCTTTTTATTTCTTTTGAATCAAATATTTTTTCAGGAATTGGCAAAATGCATGTTAACTAGTAAAAGTCACAGCAGTCTTCCATCTTCTACTACATCTTTAGCTCATATAACTCAACAACCAAGCGTAAGTATTAACTCTGAATTTTAATGGAATAAACGTTACTTTGTCCATGTAAGAAATATAATAATTACTTCTAAGAGTAGAATAATACATACTAATGGTATGTATAAATTCGGTAGGACACAAATGATGGTGATGGGGACTCTTCTTCCTCTCCAGTTAGAAAAGTATCTAGGTTTCAAGTTAGTTCAGTTCCCGAAATCATTCCAGCTTCAGGTAGTCTAAAGTTTTATGTTCAATTTGTAGCTGTGTTTTGCATTAGATTTTATTATTTTTTTTAAGGCCAAACATGGTGAATTGAAAGATTCAAAGGATATATTTGTTATTGTTAGGATTATGATTTACTGAGATTGATTTTTCTAATGAAGTTGTTTCAGAAGCTCAAAAGTCTGGAGTATTGAGTCCTACTAGTAGTTTAGCAGCCAAGATTGCTAGTATCTTACCCTCCTACCACCATCAGGTAATTTCAGTTTTTGTGGTTTTCTTATTTAACGTGTTATTTAGTTCTTATCACAAATTTTTTATTTTGTGTTATTGGTGTGTAACTAGCACGAAATGAAATATCATAGCATGATTTTTTTTTTTTCTTTATTTATTCTGTACCTATATATATTTTTTTTTTTTTTTTTGTATATTGTGAATTGTTGTGTCCTCAGCTAAATAACTTAATGCAATATCAGTTTTACTTATTTTCTTTTTAAACATAATTTAATCCCACTGTATTTTTACCACTTCTTTTGGATAGTAAGCACCCACAACATTGTTGTTTTTATTTAGTTTATTGTATCATATATTATATTTATTTTGGATTTGATTCATTAATTTATATAATTTATCACCCTCACTTAGCTCTCCATTTATGTTAAGAAAATCACAAAACTATTTTTTTGCTTTTAGTAGTATAGTTTTTTTGTTATCCATTTTATTTATTCATTTAATTAAAGCTTATTATTGTTGAAATGACAGTTGTTTAACCAAAATACATCTTTTTACAACTATATCAATGATATCCAATGAAAAATGAATTATAGCATTTTCTTATTAACATTTAACACCTTTAGCCCAACGAGATTTATATATCTTTCTGACAGGACCATTGTATTTTTCTGTCATATATGTTATTAATCTTTTGGGGCAGGACACTGACTTTATCAGTGTGCTCCTGTCAGGGCTAGAAAGGATATACAGGGTGTCCCCAAACCAAACGGCCAAACTTCAGGGATCGATAGAGGGTCGAAAAACTAAGAATCTCTGGCATCGTTTTCACATCGTTTTCGAAAAAATCACAAAAAACTAAAAATAGTTGTGCAAAAACTAGTTGAGGCCATGGAAGAGCGGATTTCATTCCTTGAATGAATTTTAACAATAATTGTTATTCCAATACAATTATTGTGTTTCAATCTTATACTAATAGAAAGATAATTGAAAAAAAAATTATTTTTTATTCAGAAAAAAATAATAATTACTTTTTTCTTCAAATATTCATAGTATAAAGAAAATTACCTATTTAAAGTACATAACATTATGAACAAAAACTGAAGATTAAAAAATTAAAAATTTAAAAAATAAAAATAATTTTAATAATAAAAAAAAATCTGGTGCGTGCGCGCAACACACAACTTTCACTTACCAACTTACTTAGATAAGAAATTGACGTGTTTTGTTAGATATCATTTCCCAAAATTACACATTTTTCTACATTCATATCTTATTTTTATTAATCGTTAAAGCCGTTTTTGAGTAAATAAAAAACCCCGTGAAAATGATACAAAATTTATTAAGTGGGGGGACTTTACTACGGTTGATCAATTTTGATGAAATGTTGGCTATCACATATTTGGCATATACATACATCAAATACCCAGTTTGGTCACAATCGTGAAAGCCGTTTTTGAGTAAATAAAAAAAGAACGTAAAAATGATACAAAATTTATTAAGTAAAGTGCCCCCTGCGGTTGATCAATTTTGATGAAATTTTTACAGACATATCTCGGGCATATAAATAGATCAAATACTAAGTTTAATCAAAATCGTTAGAGCCGTTTTTGAGAAAATCAAAAAAACACGTGAAAATGTTACAAAATTTATTAAGTAAAGTCCCCCCTCCGGTTGATCAATTTTGATGAAATTTTTACAGTCATATCTCGGGCATATAAATACATCAAATACCCAGTTTGATCAAAATCGTTAAAGCCGATTTAGAATAAATAAAAAAAACACGTGAAAATGTTACAAAATTTATTAAGTAAAGTCCCCCCTCCCGTAGATCAATTTTGATGAAATTTTTACAGTCATATCTCGGGCATATGAATACATCAAATACCAAGTTTTTTTTTATTTTTTGACCACCAGTTTTTGAGCTAGTCTGTTCACACACACACACACACACACACACACACACACACACACACACACACACACACACACACACACACACACACACACACACACACACACACACACACACACACACACACACACACACACACACACACACACACACACACACACACACACACACACACACACACACACACACACACAGACCATTTCGCGGGACTTGGTCATTTCGACTCAGGGGACCCCAAAACGTGTATTTCCGTTGAAAACCCGAAGTCGAAATTTTTCACGATCGCAATACTTCCACTTACTATATATTACATATATAGGTAAGTGAAACTAAAAAATAGAAATTTAGAAAATAATGAAATAATTAAATATTCTTACTAGGAAAACATAAATGTTTCAGGTTTTATATGGGACTACCTTACTGAGAAAAAAAAACTGAAAATTTTACCTTCTCTAAAATTACGTAGTTAATTTCTCAGCAGCGTCAACTTAAATGTTGTTCAAAGTGCTGGCCTCTCGCTGCAATACACTCATCACATCGCATTTATTGAACATGGTTCATAACTTTACGCATTTACAGAACATTGTTCTGCGGTGAGCTGGTTGCAAACCATTCTGAGGCGCTCGATGAAATCATCCCTTGTGCGGATGGGCTCTCGTTAGACATTTTCTTTCACATATCCACACACGAAGAAATCTAGTGGCGTGAGGTCCGGAGACAGTGGAGGCCAAGGCACCGGCCCACCTCGTCCTATCCAGCGACCTGGGTAGTTGATGTCCAACCAGTCTCGCTCGGCCCTTCCGTAATTTGCAGGACACCATCGAGTTGAAACCAGTTCTCAAGCCTTCTTTCCAAAGGGGTATCTTCCAAAAGTACCCATAAGTCATTCTCGAGGAATAGGTAATAACTTTCAGCATTAAATCGAGCAGGTAAAAATACAGGACCTATTATGCCATTATTACAAAGACCGACCCACACGTTTACAGAAAATTCATGCTGGTAGTGAAATTCGCTAACAGCGCAGGGATTTTCATGTGCCCAAAGGTGGTAGTTTCTTTGATTGAATATGCCTGCAAGTATAAAAGTCGCTTCTTCCGTCCAGATTACTTTCGAACTTAAATTTACATTGTTTTGCAATTGTTCTTTGTACCAATTACAAAAAATTAATCGGTGGGTATTAAATTTTGTACCTTTTGTACATAGTAAGCATGCCTGCGGTCAGCCCTTATGTGCGCTAAATGGTTACCCTTGGTATGCCAAGAACTGAAGCGAGCGTCTCCGGACGCTCGTACCAGGGTTGATATTGAAGTGCTGCAGTATCCTCTCCCTCCGCCTCAGGTCGGCTTCCATCGGAGCCTGCATACTTGAATCGGAGCCTGCATGATTACATGAGAAGGACCCAGTCTCTCGAAGCCTTCTGAAAGTGCTGGTAAAAACACCTCTTTGTGGGGTTTCTCGGTCAGGAAACCATCTGCGATATTCCCGAACTGCCTGGAGTGCATTGCCATCGCAGAATCCATAGACGTAGACTATGTCCGCATATTCAGTGTTGGTAAATCTAGCCATATTTGTTGACTTCACTGAACACTACTAGCATCACCACTAATGTGAGTGTGCGAGGCTGGATTACCCCCAAAAAGGATTAAAATGATAGTATAATGGCTAACATTTTAATCCTTTCTTTTTAAGTTTAAGCACTCAACCTAGATGTTTTATTGATAACAAAAGAGTGAGAATATTCATTTTTTCTAAATTTACTCCTCGTCAATTAAGAAATTAAGCTTACTCAAAAAGCCAGTATATTTTGGTAATTTAAATACATTATTAAAAGTTAAAAAAATTAAAATACACTTTTTGCACAATTTTTTTTAGTTTTTGTGATTTTCTTGAAATTGAAGCGAAAACGAGGCATATGCCAGAGGACTTTTTTCGTTCCTCTATCGATCCCTGAAGTTTGGCCATTTGGTTTGGGGACACCCTGTATATATAAGGATATCTTATTTTTCAGTTCAGTTACCAGCTTCCTCTAATGGTCCCAGGACAGGTTTTAGTATTGTTTCTTACCACTGGAGCTCTTTTCTTGCCACTGGGATTCATAGAAATTAGAAACTATAGATTCTCTTGTTATTTCGTCTTTTTGCTACCTTAATTTATACCTTGGCTTGTCCATTTCAATTTTAGTTTTCAGTATGTTTTCTGATTTTGAGAAGTTGCCTTTTTTTCTAAAAAAAAAGAAGACACAGAAATTTATCAGTAAGGAATACATTAAAAGTTTGTGTGAGATGCCATGTGGTATTTATCGTAATCAAAAAATTTTCTAATGCCAGGATGTTGTGGATAAGTACAGACAAAATACACCAGCAATTCTTTATCAAATTTCACACAAAAAAGTTCCCATAAAAGCATGGTCTATTTCTCACTCTTTGTTGATTTATCGTAAGTTTTTTTTTCTACTAGTTGTTCTTTTTTATTGATTGAAAAAATGTTACAGAAATTGAAATTTAACATTCAAAAGAGCACTAATTTTTCATTAAGACTGCAAATCTAGTTTGTAAAAAAAATCAAGTTAAATGACCAATAATAATGGTCATATGCACTTTTTTTTGGGCAAAAAATGCTATCAAATTTTCATGGGATCATAACTTGCTCACGTGCAATGAACATATATTTTTTGTTATTGTAAAAGCTGGATAAATTAATAGGCTTTAATAAAATGTAAAGTGTTGTTCTTATTTTTTAACCTTTCACAGAGACATATAAAATAATATCAAAAAACAAGGACAAAGAGAAATTGTAAAAATACCATTTTTATATAGTTTTGGCGATATCAAATATTTAACTCGAAATTTGATTTTTATTCTACTTACTATTCTAAACGTGCCCCAAATATGTTTAGTATAATGTTTCAATGGGGGGCTAATAGCCAAAAAATTGAAACACTGCAATTTTTTTTAATCAATATATATTATAAAGCAAAGTGTACAATGTGCGTGCCGAAAAGGCTCAAAAACGACTACAAGTACTATCAAGTATTTTATGTCATCGTATTGCCCTATTGCCCCTAACGATGAAGAAGGTTTCAGTTTTCATTTTAAGTGAGTAATGTTGAAGGGACAAGGGCTGTAATTTTAAGCCCCTCTAATAAGCCAAGGCGAGTTAAGAATGAAAAAATTTAGTTCGACATTTGGAAGCCAGGAGTGCTAGCTAAACTCAATTCATAAGGTTATCGTTCATTAGTTCGGTTTGTTATGGTTTTAGCTTCAGCTGTTTTCTTTAAATTACAGGAGTTTATGTATAAATAATTATTTTTTCCTTTTTATTTTTAAAAAAGGTCATTACATCTCTGCAATGAATTGAAATTAAAAATAAACATAACAGACTAGATTCCTAAGTGAATTAAGTTTTACAGAAGAGGAAAGAATTGGTCGAAACATTGCCTTTAATCAATATACAATATAAGAGTACATTTACAACAACAAAAAAATTGCTTATTAGTGTAGTGAGCGAATAAAAACTAACACTGAATAAAATAGATAACCTATAGATAATATGAATAAAAGATGTAACCTAATGGATTATATATCGAAAATAAAGTGTTCATATAATATTTCTGTTTAATAGTTCTGTTCTGTGTCCGTAAATTTTCAACCGAATTCGAAAAAGGAGAAGTTACTCAACTTGATAAGGATGCGTGGTATCATCATGAGAATGGTCTCAATGGAATCAGATCATAGAAACAATACAAAATGGTACATACCAGGACATATTTGCTGCCAAAATAATTTTTCTTAATCTAGAAAAGGGAAGAAAACGCATTGAGAGAACCGCATTAATAGCATCTCTTATACCCAAACCATATATGGGCGGACTCTGAGGTTTTGAAACTTACCACTAATACTAAACTGAAGTTTCAGGATGGTACGAATTTTGTTTTAACCATGATTAATTTTGGTCTATTTTTCTGTACTATTACATTTTAGAGTTATTCTTTCATTCCACCTATTCCACAACTCCCTGAGCGAAGCCGGGCCCCACAGCTAGTAAACTATATTTCTTTAATAAACATGAAAATAAGGGAAACAATTATATATATTATTTCTCAAGACCTTTTTTATGTCGGTACGCCATAACTTCCTTAATACTTCATCAAATTAGATGAACGAGGCATCACTTTGAAGCTTTCATTAACTGCAACACCAAAAATATACAAATCACTCATTTTGCCGTCAATTGCGAGTTAGCCGTAAACATGGTTTTTGTGAGAAAATCATAATGTTCGTAGAGGTTTCTAAATGGTGTCAATCTTTTCAGGTTTTCAAGGAGAACATTTTCGATCACATGAATTTTTTCGATTAACTCCTTTGCGAGCATAAACAGCATGAGCGAAAAACAGCAATTCTTAGCGAAAATGGTCGCGGGGCTTTTTCAGTTTGTTGAGACAAACAGTATGGATATATACACTTTTCCGTTGCTGTCGTTTGCAACAAAAACATGCGATTTCAGTCAATAGATTCAGCACACTCGCTTTTTTTTTTTTTTTAATTTATTTTTTTTTTTTTTATTTACATCGCCCACCAACAGGCAAATGCCCAATTACAGGTGGTCATAAACAAAATCAATTTCCACGAAACCAATTTGTGTATTTAATTATGTGGCGTTTTCCAGTTTTCCACAGATGGTATGCATTGTACATGAATATTTAAATTAGTAGCTGGTTAGCAAGATAAAATAAAATCTGATATTTACTTTCTGAGTCCAGAGTAATACAAAGACTGAGTCATTTTTAAAAGTCTCTTATAAAAGATGATCCCTTGAAAATTTGACAGCAATTTTCTACAAAATAAAAGTGCATATAGTGACCATTATTATTAGTCATTTAACATAACTTTGTTTACAAACTATATGCAAATAAGCAGTCTTAATGATAAATTAGTGCTCTTTTGAATGGTAAAATTTCAATCTCTATTGATTTTAGCTCAATATATCAGGTGTTCAAAAAAAAAAAAATGAACTACTGCTAGTTGAAAAATCAAAAACAGTGGAAAATGAAAAATAGTGGGGAATAAGACCATGTGTTCAGTCTCAGACTGTTTGAATTTAAAAACAATGTTTCCCGCCATCCAATGCCTCCTAACTTATTGTAAGTGCGTAGCTTAAGTGCAAGTTAAGAAGGCTATGAAAATCAGCTGTCGGATGTCTACCGCCACGTGCGTCATCCCCACTCCGGCTCACTCTGCTGTCGACCGCCGTCACGTTAAGATCTCCATCTCTCAATCATCCTGCCACCGGCCGCCATCACGACGCAGGTGCTATCTTTGGTCAGATTGCTAGTCGACCACGTAAGTAAGATCTTACTATATGCAATTGCCATTTTTCTTCAAAGAATTGACTCAGAGCAGAAGAGAGGTCAACGTTGGAGATTGTGCAACCCAAGCATATCTCTATGAGTTTCAGTTCACCGGAAGTTCGCCTTCAGAAACACTAGTGAGTTTGTTCGCCGTATTTAATAGCTAATTATTTTAATCACCAGGAGTGGATTAGAATACAGAGCTCTGTCAATTAGTCTGGTTTTCTTTATCTCTGTTTAATTTTCTTAAATGTTTCATGATCATTTCTTAACATGCTCTAAGGCCTTAATTCATTGTAAAATTGTTAGTGCTAAGTTTCATTTAATTTCAAGAATTCTAGTTTCTTTTTTTTTTCTTCATCTTTATTCATTCATAACCTTTTAAGTTATTGTTGTTATTAGAAGTGTCATATGGTTCAGCTTTATTTTATTTCATTCTATCTAATGATCGAGCTGTTTATTAATTGTAATTTTCCTTAAGAATAAAAGTTTTGTTTTTCTCTCTCTGTAATTTCACCGCTCTTCTTTTTTTATTATTCTCCCTCATCATTATTTTTAATATTAACGCCCTATTGAACATTTTGGTGCCGAAACCCGGGAATAAATAAATAAATATATATAAAACAAATATTGCATTCAACAACTGATAAACTTGCTCACATTTCTTAGAAGCTGAATCATCATTGTTGTTCTCTTTCTTTATTGAGTCATTGTATTCTGAGTATTAAGATAAGTTCTCATTCTTCTTAGCTCTATTATTTTCTATTGTTACTATTATTATCATTTTTATTACTTTAATTCTTATATTATCTCTAACATTGTAATTCTTTTCAGCACCCCGTTTTCTTTTGTATATTGTAATTGTAATCATGGGAAATCGCCGTAAATCAAATAATTTAGGGGTGAGTGCCCGTAAGGCCATTCTGATAAAATCATTAGAACAATTTTTTACCTTTTCCGAAAAATGTAAAGAGGCATTGGATCGCCGGGATTTCCAAGTATCAAAGGTTTTCATTAAAAAATTAAATCAATTAATAGAAGAGATGCGAGTAACTTTCAACTCCCTTGTCGAGGAATGTTTCAATTTAGATCAAGGGGTTCCCGAAGATGTGGAGGAACAATTCATACAAGCGCAATTAGATATCATAGAATTAGAGTCTAGAGTGCCTGACCGATCGGCATCCGCGTCACCAGTTCCTCCCTCAGCTCACCGGTTCACGGAAATGCGACTTCCCTTACTCAATTTGCCCACTTTTAACGGGGATATTTCTCAATTCCAAATTTTTAAAACTACTTACCTCCCTATCGTTCACCATAATGATAGTTTAAGTGATGGGATGAAGCTTACTTATTTAAAGAGTTGTCTATCGGGCGAGGCTCTATCCGTCATAGGTCATTTAGACAATTTAGATTCCAATTATGCTATTGCCTGGGACGCATTGACCAAGCGTTACGATAACGCATCGACTCTCGCCGCCCGTATCCTGACGGATATGTTGAATTTCCCGCCGATTTCACGCCCATCTCCCGAAGCTCTTGAGAAATATTTAAAGATCTATTCTGAATTGGGGCAACAATTAAAATCAATGGCTATTCCGAATCTAAGCGATTATTTATTATATTTCATGGCGTTCCGCAGTCTAGATCCGGTCACGCAGAAGGAATTCAAATTTCACCATCCCGAAGACTTTCCTACCCTCACCGATTTGTTGGGTTACATCAACCGTCTCCAAATAGCGTCCACTTCCGTTTCCGGATCACCTCCCCCTAGGAAACGGGAAGCTTCGCCTATTCGCCAACCACCGTGCCCTGTCAATCGCGTAACGCGTGCCTTCGCCTCCAGTATTCAATGTCCTTACTGTCGAGAGGCCCATAACATATATCACTGTCGTGAATTCAAGGAACTCTCCGGCCGGGACCGATTGCAATTTATTCGCCGATCAGGGCTATGTTATAACTGTTTGGGGGCCCATTCACAACATCAATGTCAGTCTAGCCAGCGTTGTCATAACTGTCAGGAATTCCATCATACCTTGTTACATAGGGGGTTTTCGGAATCCTCGCGCCCAGAGGCGGGTCCGCGCTCTCCGCCTAGTTCACCCCGGCCAGCTTCTCCCACCGTCCGAACTTCTCAGCCGCGCCGCTATTCGGCCCAACGCCCCCCGGTCCGTTCGCAAGGACCTCGCTCCTCGCCGCCTCTACCGGTGTTCCACGCGGCACCGCCATCTCCTCCACGGGGCTCACACAGACGTTCGCCTAATTCCCATGATCATGCCCGAAGGTCCTATGAAAATTCGCCGCCTTCGCCGTTCGCTGCCCCCGTTTCTTATCACCATCCGGGGGGGTCCTTCCGCCCCTATCACAATGAATCTTCGCGGGGGCCTTCTCCACCGCATGGAACCTCACCTGCTCGCCGATCACCTACATTAGGGGCCGCCGGTCACGATAATTGACTACCTACCGCCGCCGACACTCCCGCTCCCGCTCCTACTCGCCTTGATGATCAACCCTCGCCGATAACCATTGCTAACCCTGTCCACCGCTCATCGAATAGGAGTGACGCGCCATTCAACCACCATGCTTCTTCGCCGTCCCCCAGCCGCTGTCCTATTCGCCAGTGCCGCTCGCCGTCTCCTGATGTAAGCACCAAATCCTTTCCGCCGTTAACGTTATTAGGTTCCTTTGGGAATTTTTCGCCTGCTCTCCTTCCAACTGCGCAGATTGCGGTTCGACGTCCTATTTATCCTCCCAAGCTTCTCCGCGCCCTTCTTGACTCCGGAAGCCAGGTAAGCTTCATCACCGCCGATTCCGCCTCTCGCCTAGGGCTGCCGGTCACACCCTCGCCCGTCGGAGTTAATGTTCTTGGGGGCCCTTCAAACATTTCTTGCCCAGGGTATACTACCGCCTCTCTAGAAGTCCTGAACTCCTCGTCACTTAGGGTACGGCTCTTTGTTATTAAGAAAATAACCGACACTCTTCCTACTTCGCATGTAGATTTGTCCCCTTGGCCGCATATTACCCAGTTGCCACTCGCCGACCCTTCCTTGTGTCAACCAGGGGAGATTGACCTCCTGTTAGGCATAGACGTCCTTCCCCTCATCATTCTGGGTATCGCTCCCGTATCTCAGGGCGGACCCATCGCCCTTGAAACTGTATTTGGCTGGTGTATCATGGGGAACTGTCGCCCCCCAGCCAATCAGCGCCGTATTACATGGTCGAAAGACGTAATCGACAACGAAGGAAAGACCTATCGCCCACCTCCTCGCCGCCGTTCTCATCATCTTCCGCCTGCCCCCAAGGCTGATAGCCTGACTACTTCCATTGTCAAAGATACATCTCCTGTGGTTCCCAGTCCTCCAGAAGCACTAATAGCTTTTAATGCGCTCACCAACCTCCAACTCAATAAAGAGCTGAAAAAATTCTGGGATCTCGAAGAAGTGTCCGCCATTTCCCCCAAGTTCTCTGCTGAAGAACAGTTGTGTGAGGATCTATTTCTAAGATCCGTCTCCCGGAACCCTGAGGGTCGCTACATCATTCCTCTACCACTAAAATCTGTTGATTTAGGAGAATCTTATTACCGAGCTCTAAAACAATTTCACCGTCTCGAAGCCCGCCTCCAACGCGAACCTATTCTCCGGGAGGCCTATGTCGCCTTTATGCGCGAATATCTTGACCTCGGCCATATGTCCTTAGTTCCTGATCCTGATGACGCCCGCGGTGCCACCTATTATCTTCCTCATCATCCTGTTCACCGACCTGATGACCCTCCGTCTAAAATTAGGGTGGTATTCAACGCTTCCTCACAATCATCTAATGGAAAATCCCTCAATGATATTTCTTACACCGGGCCCAAGCTTCAAACGGACATTGTTACCCTTATCACCCGCTCACGTACTCACCGATATATATTCACCGCGGACATTAGGCAAATGTATCGCCAAATTTTAGTTCCCACGGAACACCAAGACCTTCAAAGAATCATATGGCGTTTTTCACCCGAAGAGCCTGTGCGCTCTTACCGCCTCCGCACGGTCACTTACGGGGTTAGTTCTTCTCCTTACCTAGCCATTCGGACACTTCACCAATTAGCTCAAGATGAAAGGGACCGTTTCCCTAGTGCCGCCCCGGTTCTACGCGATGACACCTATGTGGACGATATAATCACCGGAGCCTCCTCACTCGCCGAAACCATTCAGTTAAGGGATAATTTAATAGCTCTTTTGCACGCCGGGGGATTTGAACTAAGAAAATGGGCCGCCAATCATCCCGATATCCTCGCCAATTTGCCCGCCGACCATTGTCGTATCGGACCCCACGCCTTTGATTTTGACACGACTGATGAGCCCACCATTAAAATTCTAGGGTTAATATGGTCTGCCGATACCGATGCCTTCTCTTACCGGTTCTGTTCCAATAAATTACCGGCTACCAAGCGGTTGATATTGTCTAAACTTGCTCGCATTTATGACCCGCCTGGATGGTTAGTGCCTGTTACATTCACCGCCAAGTTATTGATTCAACGCCTGTGGATTGGACACTCCGATTGGGATGAACCTGCCCCCGCCGATGTTACCCGCGATTGGGATATTTTTCAAAACGAACTTGAATCTGTATCAAAGATATCCATCCCTCGCCGTTTCCCCTTCTATCAGGAATCCCGCAGCAGTCAACGACTGGTCGCCTTCTGCGACGCTTCAGAATTAGGATACGCGGCCACCATTTACCTCCACTCTACCTCATCCGCCGGTGAAATCGCGGTTCATCTACTCATAGCTAAGTCCCGCGTAGCTCCCCTCAAAAGGGTATCCCTTCCTAGGTTAGAATTATGCGGAGCTCACCTTTTAGCAAAATTGACCACTAAGATTCTCGGTATGTTCCCTCAACCATTTGAAGATATTGTTGCTTTCTCGGATTCCGCGGTTGCCCTCACCTGGATTCGCGGCGAACCGCACCGATGGAAAACTTTCGTGGCCAATCGCGTCACTGAAATACAGGAAGTTATCTCCCCTTCTCAATGGCGTCACATTGACGGTAAGGAAAACCCCGCCGATTGTGCCTCTCGGGGGCTATTCCCCAATGAATTCACCCGTCATCCTCTGTGGTGGACAGGTCCCTCCTGGTTATCAAAACCGCCTAGTCAATGGCCAAAATCGCACATAGATTCCCCGCCTGACGCCGTTAACAAGGAGCGTCGAATCTCCAAAGAAATCATCACTTGTGTCGCCCTAACTTCCCTCGACTTGGAAAGTCGATATTCTTCCCTGACTCAACTCCAGAGAATCACCGCCTGGTGCCTCCGCTTCGCCCACAACTGTAGGAATCCTGATCGCCGATACACCGGGTTTCTTTCCGCCGTTGAACTAAACATGGCACTTGATACCCTAGTCCGCGGAGTCCAACAAGTCGCGCTAGCAGATGAATATAAAGCCGCGTCAGAACCCGCCTCCAAGTTGCTCATTAAACGCATTTTACAATTGTTCATCGATTCCCACGGCCTTTTGCGCGTAGGCGGTCGTCTGCATCTTGCTCCTCGCCCGTTTGATGCTAAACACCCGGCATTACTTCCTAAGGATCACCCCCTCACTCACTTAATAATCGATAATGCTCATCTTACCAACTTACACGCCGGTCCATCTGCTACTCATTCATTCATTCGCCAGAGATTTTGGATTTTAGACGGAAAGAACGTTGTTCGCCATCGCCTAGCAAAGTGTAACCGATGTTTTCAAGTCAACCCCCAACCACTCATTCCCACCATGGGTTCGCTCCCTAAAGACCGTGTTTCATCCACGTATGCTTTTCTTAAAGTAGGAGTCGACTACGCCGGTCCCTTCTCGGTTTCTTCTGCCCGCATTCGGGGATGCCGCGTCACTAAAGCCTATATCTGCGCCTTTGTCTGCTTTTCCACCAAAGCTGTGCATCTAGAACTCGCCTCCGAGCTCTCCATCCCCGCATTTCTTGCCGCTTTCGCTCGGTTCTGCAGTCGCCGCGGCGTTCCCTCTGACATCTATAGTGACAACGGTACTAATTTTGTAGGGGCTAGTCGCCAGCTGAACGAAATTGGGCGTTTCCTGCGACACGCTGATACCCGCGAGGCAATATCACAACGCTCATCCGCCCTGGGAATTCAATGGCATTTTATCCCGCCTAGTGCTCCCCATTTCGGAGGTCTTTGGGAGGCTGCAGTCAAATCCACCAAGCGACATCTCCGTACTGTTATGGGTTCCCAGATTCTGTCTTTCGAGGAATTTTCTACTCTCTTGACTCAAATAGAGGCCGTTCTCAATAGTCGCCCCTTGTGCGCTCTCTCTCCGGATCCTCAAGACTTAGAAGCCTTAACCCCTGGCCATTTTCTCATTCACCGACCTCTTAACGCCCCACCTAGTCGCGATGTTTCCGACACCCCGGTTAATCGGTTAACAAGATGGAAGCTAGTCGATAAACTTCACCAATCATTCTGGAAACGGTGGACGGTAGAATATCTGCACACTCTTCAACAGCGTTCCCGCTGGACGGACTCCTCTCCTGAATTAGCTCCGGGTTCTCTCGTTCTGGTCAAAACCGACAATCAACCTCCCCTTAACTGGCCTCTCGCCCGTGTCGTCGAGCTGTTTCCAGGTACTGACAATGTAGCCCGAGTGGCCAGCATCTTAACCCCTTCAGGCTTGCTTAAACGTCCCGTTAACCGCCTATGCCCCTTACCCTCTCAATAATGCCGCATCCGCGCCATGGGGGGGGGGATGTTCAGTCTCAGACTGTTTGAATTTAAAAACAATGTTTCCCGCCATCCAATGCCTCCTAACTTATTGTAAGTGCGTAGCTTAAGTGCAAGTTAAGAAGGCTATGAAAATCAGCTGTCGGATGTCTACCGCCACGTGCGTCATCCCCACTCCGGCTCACTCTGCTGTCGACCGCCGTCACGTTAAGATCTCCATCTCTCAATCATCCTGCCACCGGCCGCCATCACGACGCAGGTGCTATCTTTGGTCAGATTGCTAGTCGACCACGTAAGTAAGATCTTACTATATGCAATTGCCATTTTTCTTCAAAGAATTGACTCAGAGCAGAAGAGAGGTCAACGTTGGAGATTGTGCAACCCAAGCATATCTCTATGAGTTTCAGTTCACCGGAAGTTTGCCTTCAGAAACACTAGTGAGTTTGTTCGCCGTATTTAATAGCTAATTATTTTAATCACCAGGAGTGGATTAGAATACAGAGCTCTGTCAATTAGTCTGGTTTTCTTTATCTCTGTTTAATTTTCTTAAATGTTTCATGATCATTTCTTAACATGCTCTAAGGCCTTAATTCATTGTAAAATTGTTAGTGCTAAGTTTCATTTAATTTCAAGAATTCTAGTTTCTTTTTTTTTTCTTCATCTTTATTCATTCATAACCTTTTAAGTTATTGTTGTTATTAGAAGTGTCATATGGTTCAGCTTTATTTTATTTCATTCTATCTAATGATCGAGCTGTTTATTAATTGTAATTTTCCTTAAGAATAAAAGTTTTGTTTTTCTCTCTCTGTAATTTCACCGCTCTTCTTTTTTTATTATTCTCCCTCATCATTATTTTTAATATTAACGCCCTATTGAACATCATGCTTTGATAAAAAAAATTTGTTGGAAATTTGATATAGAATTGCTGGTATTTTTTTGTCTGTACTGATCCGAAACACCCTATACATCAAAATTGTTTTGAAATATTATTTTGCTGTATAAAAAAAACAAAAAACTATTCACATGAAGAGAAAGAAACTTTAATATGGGCAAAAAGTTTCCAGGGCACAGCAGCTGGCTTAGACTCTTCAGCAGACAAGCAATGTGCTCATGTCATCAGTCCCTGTAGGGTTGATGTAACCTTTATGTTTCCTATAAATGATGTTTAAAAATTAACATTAATTTTACGTACATAAATGGTGTATATTGCAAAAATAAACACCAAGGAGTCGAAGGAGTAATAGGTAAAAAAGTGATGCTGCCATTAATATATCATAAATAAGATTTGTTTATTAATTAAACAAATAACATTTATTAAAAACCTACATTGTAGCCCAAGTTGTCTTAATTAAAAATCTCGGTTCCCTATAAAAAAAAGGTTTCTTGTCCTTGCGGATGATAATGAAGATGTGGTTTGGTTGCAGTTATCAATTCTGCTGCTTTGGTATTTGTTAAAATAATGAGCTTAAGGCAGTTAATTTAATATATTTTTATAAACCAGTCCTATGTGATCAAATATTTCAAATGTGGAATAAGAGGATGTAGAAGAAGTTAATAGTTTTATCTGTATTTTATTGCTATATCATTGCATGTCAAAAGTAAAATAGCTTAACCTTACAGTTTGATAGAATTTTGGAGCGTTCATTTTTCTTTACTATTATTTTGGTGATGGTCTTTCCGAAAAGAGGTTCTGTTTACTTTCTGTTTTGTTTTTTAGTTGTACTTTTTTTTCAAGTTCAATGAAATAATTAAAACTTAATGAGTAAAAGAGTGGATTCTTTCTGATTTAGTTTTTACAAGTAGCATGGTGCCAGATGATATATATTTTAAAGTATTGAGAGAAGTAAATATTTGTGTATGATGTATTGTAAATATAGGTGAGCTTTTATTCTCCTATGAAATATTGTTTAACATAACAAGTACTCGCCGTTCAGTATATAATTATCTGTATTATATCGATACAGATTGACGAGGTTTATACTTTTTACATATCCATCTTATAATTTCCCAAGTATTGGTCTGCTGAGGATTTATATCACTTTTTTAACCAATTTCGAAAGAGGAGGTTACTCAATTCGATACATATGTGCCATTTTTACTTTCACTTATCTATATATGAAATATATAGTAAGTGGAAGTATTGCGATCGTGAAAAAAATCGACTTCCGGTTTTCAACGGAAATACACGTTTTGGGGTCCCCTGAGTCGAAATGACCAAGTCCCGCGAAATGGTCTGTGTGTGTGTGTGTCTGTGTGTGTGTGTGTGTGTGTGTATGTGAACAGACTAGCTCAAAAACTATAAACCATGCGATTCTGAAATTGGGTATTTAGTGTAGGTATATGCCCGCGATGTGACAGCATAAATTTCATCAAAATTACTTAAAGGGAGGGGGTACTTTACTTAATAACTTTTTAGGTTTTTTTCGATTTTCTCAAAAACGGCTCTAACGATTTTGATTAAACTGAGTATTTCATCTATTTATATGCCCGAGATATGACTGTAAAAATTTCATCAAAATTGATTAACCGGAGGGGGGACTTTACTTAATAAATTTTGTAACATTTTCACGTGTTTTTTTTATTTACTCTGAATCGGCTTTAACGATTTTGATCAAACTGGGTATTTGAAGTATTTATATGCCCGACATATGACTGTAAAAATTTCATCAAAATTGATTAACCGGAGGGGGGACTTTACTTAATAAATTTTGTAACATTTTCACGTGTTTTTTTGATTATCTCAAAAACGGCTCTATTTTGATTAAACTTAGTATTTAATCTATTTATATGCCCGAGATATGTCTGTAAAAATTTCATCAAAATTGATCAACCGCAGGGGGCACTTTACTTAATAAATTTTGTATCATTTTTACGTGTTTTTTTTATTTACTCAAAAACGGCTTTTTCGATTGTGACCAAACTGGGTATTTGATGTATGTATATGCCAAATATGTGATAGCCAACATTTCATCAAAATTGATCAACCGAAGGGGGGACTTTACTTAATAAATTTTGTATCATTTTCACGGGGTTTTTTATTTACTCAAAAACGGCTTTAACGATTAATAAAAATAAGATTTGAATGTAGAAAAATGTGTGACTTTGGGAAATGATATTTAACAAAACACGTCAATTTCTTATCTAAGTAAGTTGATAAGTGAAAGTTGTGTGTTGCGCGCACGCACCAGATTTTTTTTTTTTTTTTTTCTATTTATGTCCACCGATTACTCCGAGATGGGTGCACTAATTGGAACGAAACCTTTTGCATCTTGAAGAGTATTTTCCCAAGGTGGTCTCATTAAAACCTTTTTTGGGTTCTTAATTTATTTAAGAAGTTATTGGGAAAAAACATGAAAATAATTATTTAATTATCGCTCAAAATATTTACTTATTTGAAAAACATATGGCATATATATCATAAGGTATGCTCCAACAAACTATTAAAAAACGTTGATAACTTACAAACTGATCATGTACTATCCCCGTACTTTTTTATACTAAATTTGATTGGTTGATTTTAAGCAATGCTCAATAATGTTATAATGTTCGATGAATCGGTTGGGAAAACCAACCAATCAAATTCAGAATTAAAAGAGTGGGTGAGAACATGAGCAGTATGTTAGTTATTGACGTGGTTTAAGTTCTTGTTGGAACCAACCTTATACATAACCTTAAATAAATTGTTAACAATAGATTTTAATAAAGATATATAATATCAGTGGAATATCGCTGTCGTTTTCTGAAAAACGAAACACTTCTTTATGGTTCCAGCAAAGTTATTGTTGTTTCGACCCTGTTTCTGAAAAATTTTGCGAAGAAATAAAACTCAAGAACATTTTTTTGGGTTGCTTACAAGATTTACACCAATAACAGTAAAAAATCCTAAATAAATGTCTAAACGACAGATGGACAGCATAATCATAAAACCACAAA
This sequence comes from Aelia acuminata, assembly GCA_911387785.2. NCBI lineage: Eukaryota > Metazoa > Arthropoda > Insecta > Hemiptera > Pentatomidae > Aelia > Aelia acuminata. The sequence goes on from OU426979.1 coordinate 101,961,934, forward strand.
ATTCGTAGAATTAAAAGAAAGGCCGAGCATTAATAACCCTTTAATCTTTTTTAAAAAAGATTCATAAAATCCTGTTGATTAAAATTGATATACTTGGGCTGACTTTTAATTTTTAGGGATCCACGGAATAGATCTCGTCCTTCCCACCATGGATAGAACAACCAACTACTGAACCAAACTCACTTTAGTGTCTAAAGAGGGGTACCGAATAAAAAAAAAATAAAAAATAAAAATAAAAAAAAAAAAAAATAAAAATAAAAAAATAAAAAAAAAAAAATAAAAAAAAAACCACTTCGAAAACCCAAAATCAGTTCAAAATGCACTTAAAATCTGTATAAAAAAAAGCATATCAAATTTTTTTTAGAAATCTACGCATTGCTTCCTTCCGCCTTATATTAGAAATTATCTTCCGCCTTATATTAGAAATTATCTTCCGCCACTAAAAAGTATGAAATAAAAAACATTTTACAAAAAAAATTATACCGACTACGAAAACTAGGAAGCAGTAAAAATAAATGCACTGAAAAGTATGAAATAATTACCTTCTGATTTTTATGAATACGCAGCAAAATTGAAAATGGTATGAAAAGCGGAAAAATTTATTAAAACGGATAATTTTATTTTGATTAGTGTGAATATATACTAACTGTTAATAAAAAATATTAAATACCATGTTCAATACTTAACAATCTTTTCGGAGGCGGCGCAAAATTTAAAATTGTTGTTCCCGTGCTGCGGTGCGGTTATGTGTGAACAGACCTTTATACAATTACAATATATTAAAAAATTCCTGAAACTAAAAAAGTTAGAACTTATATTGAACACACACACACACACACACACACACACACGCACACGCACACGCATGCACACACGCGCCCATACGCACACACGCGCACACAGACCATTTCGTGGGACTTGGTTAATTGGACTCAGGGGACCCCAAAACGTGTATTTCCATTGAAAACCGGAAGTCGAAATCTTTTACGATCGCAATACTTCTACTTACTATATATTTCATATATAGGTAAATGAAAGTAAAAATTAATACTTCAAATCCACATAAAAATATTTTTTCAAAATTTAAATTCACTAAAAATGTCACTTGAACTCCTTGTTTTCCAAGGTCCATAATAGTTAACTATATGATTGCATCCATAACATGATAAACTGAATCATTGAGCGACAAGTTCTGGTTTTACTTCTTGTCAGTATCTCTCAAAACTAGTTTTACTAAATTATTACAAAAAAAAATATTATGGGTCGTACACATCACAAAACTTTTTAGTACCACCCTCCTAACTTTGACTAGAAATGGACATCTTATATTTTATCATACATCTTCTCTTATACATTAATAATAGATACCAAAAATCATCTTTGATAAGCTGCATAAGATAAATCGCTTTCAGATAATTGGCAGTTTACTGTAATTCATTCTACATGCTGAATAGACATGATAATTTCAGTCCCATACGACATCGCTTCTATTAGTCTTTGCCGCATATGCACATTCACACTGACTATTTTGTGAGATTTCTGTTATTTCGACTCAGGGGACCACCAAATCTTGTATTTCTGTTGAAACCCAAAATCTTAATTTTTCCTCATAGCTATACATTCCCTTACTATTTATTTGATTGATGTATAGGTAGGTGAAAGTGAAAAAGTATTAATAACTTATAAAATCATACATAAAAGTATCCTACGAGATCTATTTTAATAGAATAATTCAAATACTCAAAACATATCAAAAATTAATATAAAATCATGAAATTGGAAAATGAAAGCAAAGGAATATTTAGTAGGGTAGGGGGTTAAAATACATGTCTCGTCTATCTATTTGTACTGCTCCTTTTATGGTCATTGTATTTATTTATGTTATAAGATTATTGATACTCAACTGAGTGAACTCTAAATACATAATTGGAGAGTTTTATGTTCTGCGACTTAGTTAAATTTTCTTACACTTTTTTAATCTTAATCTTTATTTTAATAACTTAATTAAAAATAAAAAATCCTTTATTTTAAATTTTACCTGCTCTGATTTTGATTATTAACCAATTATTGGCAGAAAGAGGTTTTATTTCTTCCTATAAAGAAGAACGTTTTTTTATAGTCTATCACAAAGGATAACTTTAACTAAATACTAAAAATGAAATGTTCTCCATTCTAGTTTTAATCTTATTATTTATTCTCCCACTTTCTTATTAATGAACGATTAGTTTTTTGTTTTTTTAAACATACAATGTAAACTCTCCTTTTTAAAATGGCTTCTACTATATTTTAAAATATTAGCATTTCCAAATGCTTCAGAAGGGTTTTAAATACTAAAAGTTTACATAATTCATTGTCTATTAAATATATGAGTTAGTGATAGATTTACATAATCACAATTAAACTGTACCGTTGTCTTCGGCTGAAATATTTGAGTGAAAGGAAATCAAATTTTTATATTTAGAGATTTATTAATTTCCATTTATAATTCTTGCAAATGTTATCAATTTATTTATCATTATGTTTTGAATATCTCCTCCAAATTATGACTAAAGTTTCCCCCAATTTTCTTGTAAATGGGCTTTGAGTTTTAATATTAATTCTCCTTTCATCATTAAGATTATAGATAGTAAATATAGTAGGGTGCAAAATAAAAAATATGGCTGCTTAGTTTTTGTAATCATTAACAAAACTTCTTAAAAATCATTTAGCACAACGTAGAATTAACATTTATGATGACCAATTTAAGACAGTTTAAGTTGAAAAATAGTTTTACATAATGTTATTAGGATCACCTATGGTATAGTGTTTAGGATGGCAACCTACCATACTATAGGTCGCAGGTTCGCATCCCGCAGTGGCCCTTGGATTATTTAAAGAGAGTAAAATACCTCGGCTATGCCGTAAAATGGAGGCCCTGAGCCTGTATGATGTCAGGTACTCGTTAAAGATCCCTATCCTAATTAAACCTGGATAGGCAAACTTTAGGACCCCATTGTAGCATCGTCCGAAGTCAGTTTGCCTTCTGCTTCCTGGAACTTTGCGGATTTTTCTCTCTATTTTTCTCCCTTGCTTCACTATAAAATACAGAAGTTCCGAAAGACGGGACTGTCTCAGCTCTTTGTTTTTATTCAGCTCTTTATTTTATTCTTCTGCAAGTAGTACTGTAATGAGCAATATAATCTTAATTATTAGTAGTAAAGATAGTTTCACTCAATTACTCATTGACAAAACAAAATCTTGATATGAAATATAGACTGAATCCAATTTGAGAAAATTAAATGTAATTTTAATAGTACCAATTTAACATTTTTAAAGTTTATTTATTTATCTATGCCAATTTTACATAAAAGGCTTTCATGGAATTCTTTGAAATTAGATAAGTTTGGTATAACAAGTTTTTGGAAGAGTGGTATGAGAAATGTAAAAAGAACAGAAATAAATTGATAGACAACTTTTAGAACTGAGCACAAATTACTCTAAAATCCTAACTGCTCAACTTGCAAAGTTCGTAGATTACATAAAAAAGTGTATTAAATTGCTAATAATGTTGCTTAAATCGCTGGTGCAGCAGGTTATCACTATGTTTTCAGAATTTGAGTACTTAAAGTGATTCTTTATCATCGATACATCCACACAAAACTACTTATCTTTCACTAAAGATTAACTTGTCATACCCCCCTGGATCCACCCTTGCCTGCACACTTAACACACCTTGGTGCAATAAATCCTCGTGTGACCATAAGATTGGCATCTTTTACATTTTGGCATCACGTTTCGTTGGCCTCGGTTCCTCCTCCTTTATTTTCATGTCGTACAAATATTTTAGAGTAAATATTTCTGCAGTTATCTTAGATTTTTTGAAGTCTATAAAGAATAGTGGTAATGAGGCCTATGATTTCAGATGAAAGACATTATGCATTCCAAGTGCATACTCTCCAATTCTTTATTTATTAGGCCACAACTGAGTCTATGGTGCTTATTCCTAATTACAACTTGCATGGCACGATTTTCCACCTCGCTGGAAATAGTAGCAGGAAAAAAGTCATTGAACATCTTAAAATTAGTAATAAATTTGTAAATTTTCAGTGGATTTAGTGTTATATTTTCGGCAAATTTTATGCTATCTTGCAGTTTTTGATCTTTCTCCTCATTAATGAGTACTCCTAATGGATTTAGAATTTCAAAACTGTCCTGCCTGGTTGGTTCTGAAGAATTACCAGCCCCGGGGACTTGCATGCTACTTGCTTCCACTTGCCTTCATTGAATAAAGGGTAAAATGCATCTCTTGTGTATTTATTTAAGAGCAATTCCTGCTTAGATGGTCTCAGTTTTTAGTTTATTAAAAGTGTTAAGAATGCTAGAAATCAAAATCTCTTTCTGCAACTACACCTTGATATCATTTAATAAGAGTTAGAGATGTGCTAAGTTTTTTTGTTTCAAATATTTACTTTTTGATTTGCATAGATTAGAAAAGTGTATTCTATCCCCAAATAGAATTATCACCAAAGATATTAGGGTTTTAAAATTGAAAAGAAGGGAATGAGTAAAACATTAGTTGAGGACATGAGATGGGTATGTAAAGGGTGTGCGGCGTTGGCCTAGCGAAGGAAGATTGCACTGTGAGGAGAAGCGACCTTCAAGGAGGCAGCCTAGAACCCTTGGCTGTGGGGAGATCCTTAACTACAGCCCTTGGCTCCTCAATAAGGCCAAGGTAATCGTTAGAATTATATTTGGGTCATTAACACATTATTTTGGATAGGGTATCTACTCTTTCTTATAATGTAATTTAAATAATTGTTTATTGATAAATTTGTAAAATTCTCTTCATCTTAAACCTAACATATAAAATTAACATTCAATGTAGCTATTATTCAATTGCTAGTTGCTATTGTATTTCTATTGCTTGCTATTGAGTTTATTTTAATAAAAATGCTTAGCATGTGCTTTTTGTGCTTGTTTAAGTTAACTTTTTGTTTTTTTAAGTAAGTGTTGCTTCATTAAGGTATGCATGTTTTTATTTTAAATTAATTTTGTGAAGAAAAATGAGTTATTGTGACTTGTATTGATAGTGGTAAAAATCAATGCTACATATCACAATGCAGTTAATTGAAACGTTTTGTGTGGTAGATTTTAGGAAGTAATAATTGTAAGCTTAAGCCTTGTTCATCTTGTACTTTCCAATAAAAATATTAGTTCTTGTATTTTTTAAAAATGAAATGAAAATGTTTGCTTAATTTTGGGACATTTGTTCCCTTAAGAATAAAGGATCTGATATATCAGTCGATACTGATATTGCATTTCAAAATAAAAATCAATATTTTTTTTTATATTAATTTAATCATTTCTCGTGGGTAACCACCATATTTAATTTTATATTAATTTTAAATATTTTATTTTTAAAGAGAAAAGATTGGTCTCTGCTGGGAGTCGAACCTGGGACTATAGCTTAAGTATAAATTATTCAATATTAAAGTGCTGTGTCCCCTTTTCTTCAAAATTTTAAATAAATATTTTTTCCGGAAATACGATCCGTGATAACACAATCTAGACCCTCGTATAGAGGAAATCTAAAAAGTTTATTTTTTAAAAATATTTTTGAGGGCCTCACCCTGTAATATGCTTCTTAGGTATTGCGTAAAACAGGGTAGTTGAATTTGACCTGGAAATATAAGTATCGGCCTACTAATTAAATAAAAATGACAATTAATTAAGGCTTCATTTGTCTGGCTATAATACATAAATATATTAACAAATCTAAATAAATGATGATTCTTAAATTTAAATTTTCTTCAAATCAGGCACCTTTTTGGCCCTCAGCTATTACTATTATTAGTTCATATTATCTCTGTCTATAATTTAATTTTCTCATTCTTTTTCAAATTTTCTTTCCCCTTTGGTAATTAATGGTTCTTATTTTTGGGGCTTGCTTTTCTACATTCTTTATTTATTTATTTTATTTTTTTTACACCTACATTCAATTAAATACCTGAACCATCTTGTTTTTTTTTTTCTAAATAAATAGTTAATTTGAAATGTATGGTTTTTAATTTAAATTGGTTTATTTTTTATACATTGTTATCTTTTCTTTGATTTAGACCCAAAAAATGCTTTTTAGGATTGGACCTCAAATATTTGCATTTTTTTCCCCATTAAAATTAGTCAGTTTGGGCAAATTATTCTTCTCTGGTTAATTATTTTTATCGGCTTTATTAATTAATTTGTTATTTATATATTTTTCAATATTTCCAGTGTTAGTAAAAAGTTGCTTTATTGATTTTATTCCTGAGAGACTTTCTTAGGCATCTGTTCTCAATTAGGTGTGACAAGCCTTGGTTAGTTGATTGTGACGTGTTTTGAAAATTTGATTTAATATAACAATCGCAAAATAAAATCAATTTTATGTTATTATTAATATAAATGAAGCCTTTGGTGAAAGAAGGTATTAACTCACTTCGAACTAATTCAGTGACAATTCAATGAGTTAACTTACAATATTCAAATTCATAAATCCATAGACTTTGATCGAACAAAACTTCAGTTTGATCATTTAAATATCTGATGTTGCAATTTTTAGTTTTCTAAAACGAAATCTAAGACCAGATGATAGAAACATGAATAAAGGGCATTCTTTTTTTAAAAAGTGAGTTAATAACATTCTTTTACCAGAGGCTTCAATTGTATGTTAACTACAAATGCAATTCTACTTAAACCTTTCAATGTTGGTATTATTTAGTATAGTAGTATATGATGAAAATACACTAGCAAGTATTATGTAATCAGGCATTTAGTTCGTTTTAACTAAACATGATTACTATGGCAGCATTTTTACTGTTTAATATTTTTTTTTTTTTACTGTTTAATTTTTTTCTATAGATCACACAAGAGGAAGATATTGAAAAATGCAATCATGAACTACATGCTCTTCTTCAGAGGTATTATCTTTTAGTCCATTTTTAGTTAATAATTTAGTAATTTATCATATCTAAGCAATTTATTATATCTTCATTATTTATTAATTTTTATTATAATATATCGTTACTGTGGAATACTGTTGACCAATAAGTCTTAACCTGTTTGGTCACAAGGATAGAAATAGTAGGGGTCAGTCTCTCTAACAAAGTTCTTTGTATGCATTGTGAGCTTGATTCAATTTCAACAAGTTCAATTAATCTTTATTAACTTAAAATGTCAAAATGAAGTAATAAGGGAAAACATTGAATAAATACTTGAAGAAGAGACCAATTTAATTTTATATTAAGGATGAAAATAGTCTGGGGAGGCGTTCAATAAACTACAAAATAGTATAAAACTATTTTATTGTTGCCGACATTTCGACCCAACTATGCAGGTCTTCGTCAGGGCTAAATAAACAAGACACAGACAAAAATTATGAATACATAGGACAAAGAATATGAACTGGCCAGATATAAAATATAAAGAATATGAATGGACAAAGAATATGAACGACTAGATAAAATATAAATTACTGTAAACTTAAAGTTAAACATATATACACAAGGTGTAATGTGGCTATTGACACTGATAGTATAGGTGGTGTGATAAGATGGGGTAAGATACATAAATAGTGGATATAATATGAGAATGGTGTACTATGAGTAGATATGGAGGCGAAAATGGGGCAGAGTTGAAGAGGGATTAATATATGATGGATTATGAATATAGTAAATAAAGGAGCTTACCTTATGACAGGAATGGATGTCAGAGCCGGAGTGAGGGTTCCAGGGTAAGAAGATAGGTAAAGCCTTGTCGGAGGGGGAGGGGGGGTCAGAAAAAAGGCAGGTAGGTAAAGCTTTGTCGGAGGGGGGGGGGGGTCAGAAAAAAGGCAGGTAGGAGGGTTAGGATTTGTATTGGGTTGTCCGGAAAATAATGCAGGTTTTCAAGTTTTCTTTTAAAACATTCTATATATAGTAATTTGTTTACTTTTTGGGGATTATTTATTTGTATGAGTGTCAACAGTTGCTAATCCTCTTCTAAACGACAATGGTTGTTTATCTCTATAGCATCTCGCTAATTGGAAATAATCCAGTCTTTCCTACGATGTCACGTCTTGAATTTCGTACGATTTTCTTTTACGAGCTTAAACTCGGCCGCAGTGGAGCCCAGACGGCTAGAAACATCAACCAAGTGTGGGGCGAGGGAATTGTTACTGAGTGCACTGTTCAAAGGTGGTTTAAAAAAATTCGGGAGGGAGACTTCAGCCTCGAAAATAAAGAAGGTCATGGAAGGCCTTCCTCTCTTGATGACGATATGCTCCGATCATCGGTGGAAGAAAACCCCAGAATAACTGTTCGAGAACTTGCGGAAAAACTTTAAGTAAGCAAATCGACCGTCGATGACCACCTCAAGGCGATTGGAAAAGTGAAAAAACCCAAATCCTGCATTATTTTCCGGACAACCCAATACATAACATTGGTTACAAGAATAAATAGTGGCATTTAAAACAGTATAACAAGATTGAGGAAATTGGTAGCTAGCTGACTATATATGTATATAATTGCATGATATAATATCATGCGAACACATTAAAAAAGTTACATTACTGTTGATATAAATTGGCTATTTCAGTATTTGATAGGAGCCTTTTAATTATCTATGTAGTCTTAGACGTTAGAAATTGTAGGATTGTTGAAAATGACCTGACATTTATGGGTTTTTTACAGGTTCAGTACAAATAATAGTGGTTTTTCATTCAAGGTAGATCATTCTATTAAATAAATATTAGTAGATTTATTCTACTACATGAATTTATCTAGTTCTATTACATAAATTAGATATAGAATATGAATAGGCGGATATGTTAAATAAGGAGCGAGAAGGGGAGGTTATACAACAATTAATAAAAAGAATTTGTGTTTATGTAATCTATACGTGTTTTGTGTCAAGAAGTGGTGGCGGGGATGGAAATTTTGTAAACAGAATAGGAGGTACTAGGAGGGCGGTAGCGTGGAGGTGTTAACGGAGGGATATTATAGATTATTGTTGTTTAATTAGATTTAAAATGTGTCTGTATGTAAGAGAGCAATTCTTGTCTATCTTATGATTGACATGGTTTTCTTCGAGATGAATGTAGATGGATTCGGATATAAGTCTTTTTACATGGTTAGGAACTGTGGCGAGGACAGAGGTTTTGTCAAAATCAAAGGAATAGTTTAGGCTTAAGGGATGTTCTGAGAGTTTGGATGCAGAAATCTTGCGGGAAGTTATGGAATATTTGTGTTGGAAAATGCGAATTTTAAGATGGTTTTTGGTTTCCCCGATACAGGCTGAATTACAATTAGTGGTTGAACATGGGACATGGTAAACAATATTGGATTGGTATTGTGTTGGAATGGGATCTTTAAGGTTGGAAAAAATATGAGAAAGTTTATTGAGTGGCTTGAGGCTGCAACGTAGGGAAGGGATTGACTTTAAAGATTTTTGTATTTTGTCCGAAAGCGTAGGAATATAAGAGAGAGATCTATATAGGAGGGGGGAGGCTGTGCTAGGTAAGGGGCTAGAGTTCATGGTACTGGTATTGGTTCGGTTTTTATATATAATGATGAGTTTGGTTATAAGTTTTGATGAATAGTTGTTAGCGATCAGTATATCAGTTATCAGTTGTGTATTGGTGGGATGTTATTTTGGGTTAGATAATGAAAGAGATCGGTGGATTAAGTTCTTTGCCATATTGAGTTTATGATGATAGGGGTGTTGCGAGAAAAAGTAGATGAGTCTATCTGAGATGTCAGGAGCTAGGGAGTTGCCCATTGCAAGGCCGGAAATTTGATTGTAAAAATGGTTTTGGAACGAGAGGTATCCAGATTTACAGCAAAGCTGAAGTGACTCTAAATATGAGGTGAGGTTGAGGGAGGTAAGGGGTTGTATAGTGGGCCAGTTCTGTTGGACGATATTGAGGACTATGTCGATGGGAATATTAGTACTCTCGGCATCGAAGGAGGCAAGGATAAAATTGTCTGAAATATGGAGCATTAGTAGTTGTTCTCTGAGGTGAAAGGAATTGAGGATATCGTAAGTATTATTGTGGCTGAGTTTTTGAAGGGAGGGAAGAAGAAATTTATTAAGTTTTGATGAAGCAGCTTAATGTTGGAGATGATGGGGCGGAGGGGATTTCCTGGTTTGTGGATTTTGGGTAGTCCGTATTGGTGGGGTGGTACGGAATTATAGGATATTAGGTTGTAGTATGTATAGCGGTTAATTTGTTGGGTTTCGAGGAGGTTCTTGTAGTGTTTATTGAATTTGGCTGTAAGGGAGCGGGTCGGATCGCGGGTGGAGGGAATGTAGGTAGAACTGTCAGAGAGAAGTTTGTGGATTTTTTCTATGTATTCGTCTTTGTCCATGACTATGGTGGAATTACCCTTATCAGCATTCCTTACAATAAGATGGTTATTAGATTTTAGGAAGGACCTGGTTAAGGATAATCCTTTGAAGAATAGAGATGGAGGGGCGTGAAGGTGGGTGTTGGAGGTGATTGGAAACTGATACTTCTTTTTCCTCATCAGTAATTCCAAGGGAGTCATCTCTGTAGATATATTCTAAGTCTGTGATGAGAGAGGGAATGAGGTGGGAGCAGTTGGACGTCGGAAGAGAAAATTTTGGTCCAAGTCTTACAATATTGGTTATTTTGGAGGGTATGGTGGTAGAGGAGATATTATGGGGTTGCCAGTGGGGTGAATTTTGTGTTTTAGGGATGATTGGTAGATTTCGTTAAATTTAGAAATGAGGGAACTTTTTTATGTTGTTGTATGGTTACATTAAGGAGGTACAGTTATGAGTCATGTTGGTGTGGAGTTTTGACATGTTTTTTTTGCCGATGACGGTACTTAAAAGGGTGTTAAGAGCAGAAATTTTAGATTTTAAGAACTTGACATGGTGTATAACTTCTCTGATTTTTAAAGTTAATAGTGATTTTTTTAAAAAGAATATGGAATGTGTGAGTTTTTTTTTGGAGTGGTGGAGGTTGAAAAAATGTTGGTCGGTGCCTTTGGGAAGATTTTGTTGGTTCTGCATTTTAAGAGGAAAATGTATTGCTCCGAGGTGGTGATGACCCCCCTTTTTTCTGACCCTCCCCCTCTGACAAAGCTTTACCTACCTTCTTACCCTGGTACCCTCACTCTGGCTCTGACATCCATCCCTGTCATGAGGTAAGCTCCTTTATTTACTGTATTCATAATCCATCATATATTAATCCCTCTTCAACTCTGCTCCATTTTCGTCTCCATATCTAATCATAGTACACCATTCTCATACTATATCCACTATTTATGTATCTTACCCCATCTTATCACACCAACTATACTATCAGTGTCAATAGCTATATTACACCTTGTGTATATACATTATATGTGTAACTTTAAGTTTACAGTCATTTACAATTTTTCTAGTCAATTCATATTCTTTGTCCTTTCATATTCTTTATATTTTATCTAGCCAGTTCATATTCTTTGTCCTATGTATTCATAATTGTTGTCTGTGTCTTGTTTATTTACCCCTGACGAAGACCTGCATATTTGGGTCGAAACGTCGGCTACAATAAAATAGTTTTATACTATTTTGTAGTTCATTGGCCGCCTCCCTGGACTCTTTTCATCCTTATTCTATATCCGGTCAACTATCATCTATCCAATTAATTTTTTATTAAATGTAATTTATGGGGATCATGTCTTTTCACAAAGACAGCACCTAGTTTCTGTACAATCGTTTGTGGTATTGTACAGACTGGAAAACTCTGGAGAAAAGGGGCCAGTGTAGCAAAAATCGCTAAATTTATTTGGGCTTGATGATGGTTTGGCATTAATCATTATGACCAAGAGGGTTCCATGGTGGAATGGTAAGTGTCAAAAGGTTCCAAATGTATGTTATTCTGAAAAGTTCATCCTTAATCATTTCTGTTTTTTTATTGGTTTAGAGTATTTTATTATTTACTTTTGTAAATCTTAGAAGATTTTAGTCTTATTTTTTCCAAAGTTTTCCCAATTCCTTTTGCAACCTTTGCTTCTTCATTTTATCCTTCTTATTACAAATAGTTAAACGCAGGGGTCGAAAATATAAGTTAACTTTTCTTTTTAAAAAGATTAACTTAAACTTATAATTTTTTTTTACCATACTTGAAGTTTTTATTGAACATTAACTTTTTCATTACGAAAACGTTTTGACAAAGTTATCTTAAAACGTTTATCCAAATGAGTTTTTCCATAAAAGTTCATTTCAAAAAATTATTCTGAAACTTATTCATAAAAAGATTTTAGTCAAAGAAAATAATTTCGGAAATGCAAAAATTTATTTGAATAGATTACAATTTTTAATATTTTGAAAGTATGTATATTATTTTTAAACTACAAAATTATCTTTAACAATACTATGGAATCAGTATAGTTAATTATCATAGATATATAATGAATAATATCGTTACTCAATATAAAAATATTTAGATTATTATTTAACAACCATCATTTAATTTAACAAATAGAACAGTTTCCAAAACATTTTAATTTACAACTATAATCATCAAGAATAAATTTCAAAATTGCCCCCATTTTACACAGCTATCTAATAACATTTCTTTGCTTATTTTTACAGATATAGAATTTAATTTGTTCTTGTTCCACTTCAAGTCACTATGACAGTCATTTAATTCGTCAAAAACACTTTTAGGGAACCTAAATAAATGGTTTTTCAAATTTGCTAAAAAATTACCTTTAATTATTCTTTCACAACAATTGTTAAGATGTTTTTGAAAAAAATCCAAATTACTCAGTCTTTTTTGCGCACCATCGTAATTTGTGAACCGCTTACTCACAAGTAGAGAGAAATGCTTTATTTCAATGATAAGCAATGCTGCCCAAATACATTGGGTTGCTATATTACACAGCGTACCGATCAATACTTGAGTACATGCAAACTTATAACTAAAATACATTTTATTTTATGGTTATAGCATCATATTAATTTTTTCCCCCTCTACATCTTTTACAATTATGTTTTTTCTTTGTTATTATATTTTATTCCTATTTATTCTATTTTATTTTATTTTTCTTCTTTCTTATTTTTCATAATCTTACTCCTCTTCTCTTCCTTCCCTCTCTTAACGCTCATATTACAAATATGCACACATACAGAGCTGCTAGAGAAAAAAAAAACCCCACAAAAAGAGATATACCAATAAAAACCTTATGTCTATTAAATAAATAAATATGCAAATAAATAGATAAATAAATAAATTGATAAATCAATAAATATACTGGGTGTCCGAGACCTAGTGTAAAAAAAAAAAATTGGGTAATGCTGCATGTTAAACGGAGTAGAATGGAGCAGAAACGAGTTTCCTATTTCAATCTGTTGAGGAGATAGAATTTTTTTTTGTTTTTATTTTTAAAATCTTACTTTTTCTGAAAAATGACAGTTTTCTCTACTTTGGTTTAGCGTAGAAACAAAAACGATGATATTTTCTCAATCAGCATTAAATTTTCTAAAAGATGAAATGGGTCTAGTTATTTTAAATCCACTTTCCGTGGGCCTTTCAAAACCGTGCAAAACACAAAATATTTATTAAAACTTAAATTTTTTATAGTTTTGGAAAATTCCTCACTCACCACTGGAGCACCCAAGAAGCTGTAAAATTTCCTGAAAACTGCGGAATTTAGTTAGCTTTTTAGTGGTGTGACCCATGCATGATACAATTGCACTTCACCTTTTGAGTCTAAAAGAAGTTTTTCTGATGAAAAACACGCTAGAGAATGTCACTGCTGGGGGAATGAGGAAGCGCGCTAGAGCCTGCATAGATTATTATTACCCTTTTTATATTATTTAGAATTCATACATTGTTCTTTCTAGTCTTAAAAAAGTAAAACTAACTCTAACTATAATATAAAATTAAAAAAAAAAAAATCCTACATAAAAAATGTTGAATATAAGCCTGCATCTAAAGTAATGGAGGAAATTTTGAACAAGTGCTGCAATAATCCATTTTAATATGGTTCTACAATAATAATATTATGTTTTATCATCAACATTTTTTATGTTGGATTTTTCAAATTTTAGTAGAAGAGAAGAAAAAAGTTTAATTTCTTTTAAAGAAAGTATTTTTTAAATTTATACTCAGGATTTTTTTTATTTTACTTTAGATTATTATTATCCTTTATATATTATTTAGAATTCATACATTGTTCTTTCTATTCTTAAGAAAGTAAAACTAACTCTAACTTATGGGAAGTTCGGCATCCATTATTTTGGATGCAAGCTCTAGCGATTCCTCATTCCCCCAGGAGTGACATTCTCTAGCGTGTTTTTCATCAGAAAAACTTCTTTTAGACTCAAAAGGTGAAGTGCAAATGTATCATGGGTCACACCACTAAAAAGCTAACTAAATTCCGCAGTTTTCAGGAAATTTGACAGCTTCTAGGGTGCTCCAGTAGTGAGTGAGGAATTTTCCAAAACTATAAAAAATTTAAGTTTTAATAAATGTTTTGTGTTTTGCACGTTGAAAGGCCCACGGAAAGTGGATTTAAAATAACTAGACCCATTTCATCTTTTAGAAAATTTAATGCTGATTGAGAAAATATCATCGTTTTTGTTTCTACGCTAAAGCAAGGGCGTACCCAGGATCAAAACTAGGGGGGGGGAGCTAAAAACAAGGGGGGGGGCAAGCTATGGTCGTTCAGGTTGTAACACCTTACCGCGGAAAAGGTGAATGAAACCAAAATTATGTATAATTATAGCAGTGCTTTATCAACTAAGTTATTACAATTATTTGCTTGAAAAAAATGTATTCTATTATTGCTTCCAGTCTTAAAAGCCTAAAAAATTATTGCTTCCAGCCTTCCAGGGGGGGGGGCAGCTGCCCCCCGCTGGGTACGCCCATGCACTAAACCAAAGTAGACAAAACAGTTATTTTTCAGAAAAAAGTAAGATTTTAAAAATAAAAACAGAAAAAATTCTATCTCCTCAACAGATTGAAATAGGAAACTCGTTTCTACGTTTCTACCCCGTTTAACATGCAGTATTACCCAATTTTTTTTTTTACACTAGTTCTCGGACACCCAGTATATAAATATAAATAAACACTAGACTCGTTTTGATTTGAGAAGAATGAAATAATAGGATATGAATATATATATATATATATATATATATATATATATATATATATATATATATATATATATATATATATATATATATATATATATATATATATATATATATATATATATACATACATTTAACTAATCCTATCAAAGGATTATTCATCAAAAGAAACAACAGTATAAATAAACAAACTCTTTTCCTCATCCCAACCCAGGGCAAAAAAGTTATTGTTAAACTTTAATTTTAATTTCTCAAAAAGTTTAGTTGAATACATTTAACTAATCCTATCAAAGGATTATTCATCAAAAGAAACAACAGTATAAATAAACAAACTCTTTTCCTCATCCCAACCCAGGGCAAAAAAGTTATTGTTAAACTTTAATTTTAATTTCTCAAAAAGTTTAGTTGAATAATTTTTTCAAATACTTTTAAAATGAAACTTATTTAAAAAGGTTAATGACCTTTTCGACCCCTGGTTATAAGGCATTATTGTTCCATCCCCCAGACAATGTTTTAATTTAACATTCCAGGATCATTCCACAGTAGCGAATATTTAAAATTGCTCATTCTTCTAAAATAAACTCACATTTCAATTAGTTATTAGGATCAGAATTTTTGTTTGAAATTGAATTGAAAGTTTTGAGTTTATTTTATTAATATTGATATTTTTTACTTACGTACTGGAAATATTCATCATCCTTGTGAGCGATATAAGAAGAACCTCAACCTGTCCACTAATAATCAGAATGAGGTTAAAAATCCAACACAAAGTGGGGAAAGTTAAGTTGGTACATGCTCATGGCTGGACCCTACTATTCCCAGATATATTAAGCACTATTTGATACAACTGCTCTTCCATCAATTACCCTGAAACATTGCTTATTATTATTTTTCTAATTTAAAAGGATAACAGAAATAGAGAAAAGTCATAACTAATGTTCTTTAAAGACCAATAATTTAGAATGAATTTTCATATTTCTGAAGTTTATGTTTTAAATATTTGATTTCATTTCTTATTCATTTCCTTTTCATCCTGCTCTGTATATATTTTTTATAGTTTTAACTCTAACTCTGCAAATTCCTACCCTTTCGAATTTCTAATTACGTCACTTACCTTTCTATGATAATCAAACAATTCTTCCTAGTCTGTAAAAGAAAATGATCAGAGAATTTTATGACATTTTGTTCTTATTTGTAAACTTTATGTTACTTTAAATCCTACATAACTGTCGGATTCTAGGCAAAAACTTGAGTTGGAAGCATTACAACAGAAGCATAGGGACGAAGTAGAAGCTCTTTGTAAACGGCTTTCACTAGCAATCCCGTCTGCATTTATGCAACATGGTAAGAACTATTTTGAAATTTAATATTGTTTACTGTAAAAAGTAGTAAATGTCTGGTGTAACACTTTGACTTTTTATTCTATATATTTGTTTTATTTTTTTTACCGAGCAATGCATAAGTTTAATTTTCATTTTTTATTCAATAGAAAAAATTTTAAGCCCTCTAAAAGTTTATCATAATATTAAATCCTAAATTATCAATTATTCAATTATCTACACTAAATAGTCAGATCTTTTGTTTATTCCAAATTTAAAAATATTTTTTGAAAATAATCCTAAATTATTAGAATTTTATGAAAACAATTGTTCACTGTGATTATTTTTATATTTTTTTGTCCTCTCCTTCCTCTTCTTTTACGCTATAAAGGATTTCCTGGGCCAGGGGTGGGTGATAATTGACGAATATTATTAAATGTCCCCTAGCTCCGGGTTTTGAACTCTCTATCTTATAAATGGAATAGGAACTCCTTGTAAATTAAGCAACATCAAGCATGGTTAGTACTTTGATAGCTTATATAGAGTGACCCTCCCGGATAAAGGCCACACAGTCACTTTTTTTTTAACATTATGTGTTAAATTATATCTAAAAAATGTTGTGCCTAGCAATAAATTCACATATGATATTACTTAATGACTCAATGGTAAAGAAAAATTAAAATTAGTGAACATGAATCACAGATGAGAAATACAAATTTTTCCTTTCACTCACCTGCATACAAAATAACAGGGTGTCCAGTCTGCGGAAAATGCGTGAATTTCCAACAGTGGAAAATATATAGGAATTTTTAATTTTGAACCGAAAATGCATTAATTTTACTGAACACTTTTCAACATATTTTCAAATCAAACTATTAAAAATTACTGCCAACGATTGATTCCCTTTTGTTATTCAAGGTTTGGAACACAATGTACCATTGTGACCATGTTGTGACGTATATACTAACTGCTTAACATTAATTAGGGATAGGTATCGTTTTCTTTGTATGTATTGTATTCTATTCTTATGTATTAACTTTGAAAATACAATTGATCAAAATGACTAAAACAGCGATGTACTTGTACGGCCTGGAAAATATTCTCGCATGTACCAACTTCAGAATTAAAAAAAAAAAAAAATCACTAAACTATGTAGGTTAAATAAAAACTGGATTCACAACTTTATCCATTAATTGTTATAAATACCCGGTCCTTAATTATGATATACAAATTAATATGAGAAGACTTTACAAATCAATTGTTGCCACTATCTTGTAATTTTTGTTACCTCTCATTATATTAATTCTTTAGTAAATCTTTTTTTCCCTCTCAGTGGAGAGAACAAGCGGGAATTTTAGAAGCCAGTACTTCTAGATACCCTGAAAAATAGTAAGGGAAAATATTGTGGTCATGAAAAATTAATTACTTTCAGTTTTAAAAGGAAATAATGTTTTTGGGTTCTGAAGTGTCCAAATATTATATTATATTATGTGTGTGTTAAAAGATAAATTGATAAAACTGTTATGCAATTGTGGTTGGTATATGCTCATGATGTATCAGCAAAGATTTCGTCAAAATTGAGTTAATATCGAGGGCATTTAAGCGCAATGTCTTTTTTTCTCTTTAAGATTACTCAAACACGGCTCAAACGGTTTTGATTAAACTTATGTTTTATAATCAAAGCTCGAAATTCTGTGCAGTAAAAATTTGAAAACGTGCAATAAAAACTTCAAAATGTGAAAAAACATGCAATAAAAATGTATTGCTTGAAAATCAGGCATTAAACTATTTTTGTGAACAAAAAATAGCTACTTTGGAAAAAAGTAAGTAGCAGAGAGTAAATTGAAATAGAAACTCTTTTATTTTTAAAGATTATTTTTATAATATTGGTTTTGGTATAATCACTGAATTTTGGATCTTTTTTTATAATACTATTGATATATTTTTGAAAAAAATTCCGGTAAAAAAATCGGAACATAAAATATTTACTTAAAATAGTAACAGAAAGATGTGGATTACAGAGTAAAATACTCGCTTGTGAGCTGTAATTACATATATTGGAAATAGGAAGATCTTGGAAAGATACTACTCAAATTATAGATATCACTAGATGCAATATCCGGTGCTTAGGCTTATTTTTAAATCTCTCTGGTGACACGCACTACCCCTGTTACCGTTCTAGGGTTAAAAAAAATTAGGTACTTAATTGTGCTATAGCGGGTATCAATTTGTGATTCCCTCTCACATCCAATTTTTTATCACAAGATTTACAGAACACTACACTACCATCCCTATTGAGTTCATGATATTTTTCAATCTATCCCGCAGTTTTCGAAGACTGACTTTCTCCCATTTTAATCATTTTTAGTGACAATATACTCGACAGAAGCTAGTTTGATACTGATACAACGATGGGAATTGATAAACAAAATGTAACCATCCAGGAACCACTGAACCCCCATTTCTGGGAAATCGGAGTTTGTGTTGGTTTACATCTCCCAAGTTCCCTTTGTCCTTTCACATACCATTAGGCTTGATTCGGATAAGTAA
The DNA here is from genome assembly GCA_911387785.2 of Aelia acuminata. Taxonomy (NCBI): domain Eukaryota; kingdom Metazoa; phylum Arthropoda; class Insecta; order Hemiptera; family Pentatomidae; genus Aelia; species Aelia acuminata. The sequence continues at coordinate 101,980,908 of OU426979.1, forward strand.
TTTGAGTTCGCTCTATTCTGACTTCACAAAAAATGATGCAATTGCACGGGAATCGGAGCTCTATTTATAATCATACAAATGATCTGACATGACTAATTGCAAAGGAAAAGATCTTCCCATAAAGTACCTTTAATTTTGTTTCTTTGGAGTAAATGATTCCCTTACAATCCCTTGTAAAAATATGAAAGTATTTATTAATACCTAATAAAAGAGAAAAAAGAAATAAATGTTTTTTCAAAACAAAACTTTCAATTTCCAGTAATTTGAGTAGCAATACATTTTTATAGTACATTGTAGGAAAGCTTAGAATTTCTAGAAGAAGACTGGTTAGTGGTAAGTGAAAGTTGTGTGATTGTGTGATGATGACACACTGCACTACTATATATATATATATATATATATATATATATATATATATATATATATATATATATATAGAGAGAGAGAGAGAGAGAGAGAGAGAGAGAGATTATGTATGGTGTTCTCTTGCTAATCTAGACCATGCTATTATCTGAAATGCTACATAGGTATTACTTCTATTCAGTTTTGTAATGTACTAGTGATAAAAATATAATGCCTTAGTTGAACAAAAAAATGTGTGTGTGTGATCTAAACTTCTGATAAGTAAACTTGTTTACATTTCATAAAAATAATAAATAATTTCCTTAACATAATAATTTTTCTGTTTTTTTTCTTCTTTTTTTTATTCATAGTATGTTTGTTTGATTTAGCAAGACTACTGTATTTCAGAATAAATATTGAGATTATAATATTGTATTAAAAAGTATATTGGTATGAATGATAGTAAGAAGGGCTGTGCCCTTAGATTGTACAGAGCCGATGTAGACACTGCTGCCTGACTGGTTGTAGGTCAGATTGATTGCAGTATGGAGGGATACTCGACAGCTCTTCAATCACCTGAACAAGTCAGCTCTCGTGTAGCCTCTCCCACTCCGATGCAAACTGTTAATAAATCCTCTGATAATGATAAAGGCTAGTTCCAGTAATGATTTAATTCTCTGTTAAATATTTATTATTTTAAAATTGAATGGATTTTTATATATATATAAAATAAATAATTTTATATATGTATATAAAATTATTTAGTTGCAATAAAATTTTAGATGATTCTCAGCATGAATTCATAATTTAAATAGTTTAATTTCTTTTAAAATACCTTTTTTTCTATCTGTATTTATTTTAAATTATCGTTTTATGTTTGTAAGTTAGCAGAATTTTGTTCATTCATAAATTTTTAAGAAATCAATCCTTTTAAAATGCTAGTCCATCTTTTATTGGTTTGCTATGGCTTCTCGCAATATAGAAACTTAGCTATTTTATGTTATATCTTTATTAAATCAATTTTTAGGAAGATAAATTGTATTATAAATTTGCCTAATTATTGTTTATTTTAATTACTGTATTAACTTTTAAGACTGAGATAGTGAAAGTAAAAAAAAAGATTGTTATATTGTAAATGAAATGTTCAGAGTTTTATTTTAATGTCCCTATTAATTTGAGGAAAGGAATTAAATGTGAATATAAATATACAAGTATATTTATATACATATGTACTCTCTGTTGTATATAGAAATAAACAATTGTAATTATATATTTATGTTTAGACATATTTAATATTCTGGTTAAAAATATCCTGTATTATTTTGTGAAGCTTGAATTATATGTAATTAGTTGAATTCTTATAATTTATAGTAATATAATGCAATTATTTAAATTTAATAAAATAAAATTAAGTTCAGTAATTGTTTATTTTTTGTTCTTCTCATATAAGGTTTATTATTTCATGCTTTAACTCATAAGTTGATGACAAATAATCTAATTTTAGTTAAATATTTCAGTTACCAATTAATTCTTGTATCTTAAGTTCAAAAAATAATTGAATTCTAATTGAAAATAAAATACAGTAAATATATTTACTGTAGTATGAGGAACAATCATAATAATAATCCCCATCCCCTGTAGTGTATTTCATTACAGGGATATATTAATCATGGAAGGGAGGGGGGTGCTCTTATAGTTCTCATTTTGCACACTATTCCATTTAACAGTTATTCTTCCAAAAATCATTTGTTGGGCTCCTCTGCATGTGTCCTTTGCAAATATATAATACAAACCTTTCATTGGCGTAAATTTTAATAAATCCTACTTATAATTTTTGCATTTTTTGTGACCACCTCAACCAATTCTTTATAGTTACAATAATCATACATTTTATCATTACAATTTTGTTATAATTGTTATTAGTATTGTCCAAGATCATTTAATTCTTTAATTGAAGGGTTGGGCCGAATAACGGTCTATGTGATTTTTCGAAACTTTACATGAGACAGTAAAATCAATTTGCTAAATTGGGTATTATTTTTTCGTCTGGGGAACTAACATAGACCGTTATTCCATAAAATTCTCATGAGAGGGAAATTGCGTTATTCAGGGGAATAACGTATTTACTGAATAACGTAGGGAACGTTATTCAGTAAAATACTCGAATTCGCAAAAATGTAACATAGACCGTTATTCGGCCGAACGCCTCAATTAAGGATATTAAAAGGCCCAGTGAATGTTATGTTTTGAACTGAAACTATCAGTCTCTGCTTACAAATCTATCCACTATCATCCAAACTTGTGAAATAGAACTGGACCTTCAACTTAACCCTTTAACTGCTTATGGCTCATATATTATGAGCCACCTTGTTTTTCCACTTCACTGTCGTAGACTTATATACGAGCCAGGTAACTAGCGCTTTCTTTTGACGTTTTTTGGAATCTATATTATTTCCCCGTACCACTAGAGGGCATTTGATTGTACTTTTCCTTACTATAATACCTTGATACACGGTTTCTTTTCAGCTTTCTGTAAATAACATAACATTTTGCCTCATATCAAACCTTTCAATATCTCCCTATTTACCTGTTGTCTAATTTTAGTTTATTTGCAACTACTCTGGTATAAACTTTTGTTTTGAAATAGTTGTCGAAAAAAATATATAGTGATTAAGAGCTTTTGGAGCTCTTAGCGGGTGCTAGTGATGGGGAAGCTTTTTAATATTTAAAAAGTTTTCAAATCCCGCAGTACTGGTCCACAGTCTGGACAGGATGAAGAACTTTGTGTAGCTTTAATTAAACTCGCAAAACATATAAGATGCGAGAGCTTGAATGCCGTTAAAGTACTCACATCTTTGTACGTATTTTCATTACATTTCATTAAATATAGTCATATCATCATCATAATATTTCATTAAACCAAGCAGCTTGATCCTACTTTCTATCAACTCGATGATGCTTATAGAAGTTAATGGAAATTAGTAGGATCAGGATCAGAAGGAGAACTTGGATAGAATCCAGTCAGAAATTTTGGTCCACATCTTTCAACATAAAGACTTAGCAACTCCCTATTTCATAACTGAGGCATAAATCGACAATTTTCAAGAAACTATAAATTTCCATATGAAATACATCGTTGGAGGATGAATTAAATGTCCAAACAGTTGTTTTTAGCTAATTCAACTTTTAGCTTCTCGAATTTCTATCTACCCTATCTAGGAGAATATTGAGCTGTCGCTCTCCAATAAATTGGTGCTAGTGCCGCCCATGATTTTTAGTAATGATCTTGTGGGTCATTTTCCCATTCCCAGAAAGGGCGAATCTGAACTTAGGGATTCTTGAAATTGAAAATGTTGAATTAATGTCTGGAAAATAATTAGGGATGCTCATTACATAGCACTGATTGAACTCCAATGCAAGGTTAAACAAGACCAGGATGCACAACACTATCTAGGCGGGGACAAACAATATGGCTGCCTGGTATACAAGCTTGAATGCTGGGGAATGAAACCCTGAGGGAGTTTGCAGGGGCAGTCCCAATGGAGAGATGTGGGGGGGGGGGGGGGGGTTGACCCACCGAAATTTCGGGGTAAAAATTATTAGTTCTAATTCTTTCAAAATTTCCAGTATAAGTATTCATGTATATGAATTTATTGAAGTTCCTATTCAATTAATAAATATGTGTTCTGCATGTTCGTTACAGTAAATTTTTTCTTGTGTTTTTTGTTTATAGAAAAATATATGACAAAAATCCTAAACCATCTAACAGCCATCTCATTAAACTTTTATTACAACTTTTAAATAATAGGGTCGTAAATAAAAATTTTACTTGAATTCATTAGACATAAGTCATATATGTTTTCCCCTCTCAGATACGTCCTTCTCCCACTATTAAGGTGGGTGGAGGAAAGAACACATATTTTATGACCATGCAGTTTTTTCTCATATACTTCTAAAATACAGCTGCTTTTCGAATGAATGATAGACCGCCGGAAACGTCTGAACAAGCTTTATAAACATAAAGAAACGAAAAATTTTAGATACTAATATATGCTATGGAAAGACACGTTATATTTATGACCATTTAGTTTTTTGCCGTTTTGCTTTTTGACAAAAAGATAGAACATTACAAATGTCTCAACAAGCTCCTATAAGTAGAAAGCAACCAAAATTTTTAGATACAACTACTTTCCAAGAACATAGAGGTGGGAGAAAGACATCTGAGTTGTGCGCTTATCTAGTTTTTCTCACTTAATACTTATAGAAATCAGCTTTTTGACAAAAGTGATAGACAGTTAGAAATGTTTCAAGGAGCTCTAGATGTAGAACGCAACGAAAACATTTTTATACAATTACTCTCCAAGTATATGCGGGCGGGGAAAAAATTACCGATATTGTATTATATGACCATCCAGTTTTTTCTGGTTTACTACTTAACCCTCCGAGGACTAGCATGTCCATATGATCATACCAAACCTACCCCCACTCATAAGGAGACCCTGCCTTCCCACCCTTATTTTCTTGACGTCTACCTCTGCATCCCTTTTCTAAAAGATACCAGTGTTGATTTGTGACCAAAACTGTGACGATTGATGCACTTTTTACTTCTGAAGAAAATTTTGAAATTGACGAATTTTGAAAATGGATTCTCGCCAATGGAAAATCTCATAATTTATGTAATAATTGTTTTTAACGTGTAAGATTGTAGAGTTATAATCTATATAGCCTTATCATGCTATAGTTCAAGTTTCATTAGAAAATAAAAATCCCAATAGTTTTTATATGGCCGTCAGTATGAGTGTATCAGAAGGCAAATACACAAGACACAGATTTTACTTTTAACTTCCCCGCTGTATATCTATCTTTTTCCTGGAAAAAACCGTACATAATTCATAAGAAGCATATTCTAATTAAAAAGCAATTATCCACATTCATTAACCTGGTGGTAAAAATATCACCATTCACTTTATTAAAAAAATGGTTACATAAATATATTATGAATATAATCTGATTGTAAATAGATAAAATTTAGAAACATAGAGTATAAATTTTCTTCCTCCAATGATTGCTGGATAAGGGAGTCTATAATTGAGTATAATAAATATGAATTTAGTAATATAAAATACAATTTTGGCTTGTTGATGTTATATAAAGAAAAATAATACTTAAACTCTAATATCATGAAAAATGTGATAGTGCAGGATTAGATTTGGGTCTTGCTACAATGTTATTAATAATTAATGATAGGTTAAATTCATCTTCTTCAATTGCATTGGTAAGTGAACGAATATTACTAGGTCCAGCCTGAGATTCACTTGAACTTACAAATTTAGTATCTTCCTTTGGACCAAGGTGCTTCCGTCTGCGTTTTTTCTTTTCTTTTATGTCTGAAAGGAATGCATAAATTTATAATCAATACCTTGAATTATTTTCAAAGACAATGAATAGTCAAAGATTTATTTACTTTCAACTACCAGTGATAAATCAAATTCATCCACATCATTGTGCTGTACTGCAGGTTCTATTGATTCCGATATTATTAACATTTCATCATTGTTTTTTTTCATATTTTTTTTCCTTGTTTTCTTAGATTTTTTAGTAGCTAAATAAAAAATATTTTGTTAACACTTTAAAATAATGATTTATTCAATATAGTACCAAAAACAAATTTACCTTCAAATTCCTGAACCAATTCTTGATAAGCTTTAGAAACTAAGGTCTTAGGTTCAATAGTTACCAAATCATACTCATTCCATTTTACTCGGTAGCAATAAGAGTTTTTTCCAACGGGCACTCCAATTATAGATGTTATCTTAAGCTCACTCTCTATTGATGGATTAAGCAGATGCCACCTAGCAAGCAGTGGAACAAACTTTTGTATTGCATATTCATCTTCCCAATTCAACTTTTTAACTGCAATGCCCTATCAAAATAATTTCAAATGTACTAAAACCAAAATAATATAACAAGTATAAATGATTTTTTATGAAAAATATAAAAATTTGCATGCTCAGTTTTATTAGGATAAATCATAAATTATTTGAATTTTGTATCAGTGGAATTCTGTGCAAACCAAAGATATATTTTAATTAGGGTTTTTGATTAGTCGTGACTTTTTTATAAACAGAACGTACTAAATTTTATAGTCAATCAACTTCACATTATCATCTTGTAGGTTTACGTCTGTTAGTAGCTCTTTAAATATTTTTCTTATAGGTGCTAATTAGTTTATAATTAGCTCTAGGTTTTAACAAGGAAAAGAAAGAAAGAATTGATTTCAGTGGGTTTATTTTATATTGCTGGAGTGACCAGCATTGAAAGTTAAATAGATTAGCTTAGGTATAAGTTAATAGGGACTTCAAGGAATCTTTATAGGAAGGAAGTATGCAGTATTATCAGCAAAGGTGTTCCAGTATGTTACCTGAAAGAAGGTGAGATTAGAATGAAGGAAGAGGAATGGAATGAAAAAATACTACACACTCGCACAATTTTAAAAGAAAAATCAGCCAAATCCGTCCAGCCGTTCTCAAGTGATGCGGTGATGCGGATTTAATTTTTATAGATGTAGTTAATAAGAGATGCTTAGTTTCATTTGGGAGACTCTTCAGCCAAACACTGCCAAAATGCTTATTCAATGTCAATCAAATTGATAGAACAGCTTCCTTATTAAACGCAAAGGGACAAAGTGATTTACCCTTTACTGTCTTCCAATGAGATTTATTGGGCACCTGTACTTTTCATAGCTGCCTGCCAACAGCAAATATTGGGCTGCTTGTTCTTTCCATAGCTGCTGTCAACTGATAATAGCCATTTTTGCTATATATATAAAATCTCGTGTCCTGATGTTTGTCGGAGGTAAACTCAGAAACTGCTCAACCGATCTTTATAAAATTTGGCTCATTTTGTGTAGTTTTGTCAAACTTAAAAGATAGGATAGTTTTTATCTTGATTATTAGCCTCAATATTTCTTTTAGTGCAAATTAAATTGCTTATTATACTACAATTGAGTGTGATTATTTGTAAGTTCGATAAATTTCCAACAAATGGCGGTGTAAGTTGATTTATTGACACAACACTTCATTTTCTTTCAACATGTAGGGGGGGGGGGGTACCCAAGGGCAATTATGTGTGGGGATAACACTTTTCACATGTGGGGAAAACATCGACTCTATTTGTTTTTGCAAAAGATAGGTTAACTAAAATCATTGTGCACCTATTAGCATTACAATAAATAGAAATGTGAATTCTAATAATTAAGAAAATATGTATATTATTATAAAAAAGTTATAAATTAACGTAATCTATCTCATTCATAAAATTAAATTTTTATGTTTTGATTAGTAGTACTGTATCAATATAGTGGTACATCAATATATATTGTAGTAGCAGCATGGTTTAACCCTTAATTGGCCAGGTACTTTGTGGCTGTTTAAAATTTAAATTTAAATTTAATTAATCTTAGTTTTTGTTTTTTAAATAAATAATGTATGTAAGGTTTATCATTGTTTTTATTTTCTATAAATTTAACCCTATAATTCATATCACATGAAAAATTGAAAAAAAATAATTAAACCCTTAATTGGCAATGGTGTCTTTAAAGACACCATGGCCAATTAAGGGTTAAGGTTGCTCGCTTTTGACAACCTATTTCAGATAGAAACCTACTGATGTGATATCTCATATCATCATGTGTTATATTCTGAATTTGTTCCGTATGTATTATGGCAAAAGATTAATTTGGTACATTTTTGCTGTCCATTGTGATTGTCCTAAACCCTATTGCAATTATATTCATTATTGGTTCCTTTTACTTGTGTGATATGTATATTTAATCTAGCCTCTGCTGAAATAATCCAGTAAGTGCTAAATGAATGGATCATTAATAATTACTATCCTCAAGTAGGAGATGTAAAAAATAAATACTTTAACCCTTCTAAATTCTTTACCAAACAATTTTAAATTTGGCTTGAAGTTCTATTTTAAATCCCATTGGTTTTTATACCAACTGAAACGATCTAATCTTTATCAGGGAATTTTGATTTGAATTAAAAAGAATATAATTAATTCAACCCATTTTAGCTACTGAGCCACAGCAACGTGTGGCCGGGTTTGCTGGTTAGTAATTAAAGTCATTTGCTTTAAAAAAAAAAAGTTGGATGTGAAATATCAAAGTAGATAGTAGTTCACTCGATGTATTTTGATCATTGTTTTAATTGACCCATAAATGAAAATTTTTAAAAGGTAAAAGGTTACAAATTACAACTATACAATACCTATCATTAATAATGTTAATAAGGAATTAGCATCCTTTCACTTCTATTTGACCTTAAGGCCAACCAGTGATTCAAATTAATCAATTACTGATAAACCAGTAAAAAGTTAATAATCATTCTTCCCAATACCAATCTGTAATAAATTTTATGAGCAATTAAACTTGTATATTTCTAATTGACTTATGAAGGACAAGTGCTTCAAAATTTGTAGGTATCGGATAAACTGGTAAAAAGTAAATAATTAATCCCCCCATAGCCATTCATAATAAAATTTATGAGAAATTTACCTTATTTTCGCAACTAAAGTTGTAAATTTTGATATCACTAAACAGATTTATGAAAGAGAGTAGCAATTAAAGTCTACTACACTAACCTAAAATGAAAGAGAGTAGCAACAAAATAATATATTAAAATATATTTTACAAACCTTTGGTTTAAATTAGATTGCTTTGAAGAACTAACAATTATTAGTATTTTTATTTATTTATTTTTTCCCTTGATCGTGCACTCACTTATTTTAATAATATTAATATCAAAATGAAGGCATTAAACACTAAGGATGGGCGCACATTGAGATACAGAGCAGCGCAGCACAGTTTCACAATAACTGCTGTGCTCTGTAAAAAATTGCACTGTGCAAGCATCAGACAGTTAGTTGATCGTTATGAATGGTGTTGGAACAGTCCTAAAGAAAAGCAATGAGGGTGCACACATGCACAAAAAGAAGGCCTGGTGAAATGCCTTCATCATGTTTAATGAAAATTAGGTGTTCTTTAATAACAGGTAAGCTTTATCATTATTAAAATGTTCTGAGGAGGCTTTTTTTGGGGGGGTTGGGGCCTTTTTTGTTTGTTTGTTTCCTATAAAGTACCTTTGTTTTTGTTTATATAGAGAAATTAACTGTCTCTGTTACGCCTAAAAATAAGAAATGGCTAAACATGAGATATGATAAAAATAAAGAAAACATAAAGAGGAGAAAAAAAGAAAAATATTCAGTCAACTCATAAAACTCGTTGAGCCCACGCATGCGGAGCACGCCTTAAAGGACAGACCATTGTTCATAATTAAAGCCGTTCTGTTCATTTGAGAAATGGCAATTAACAGAACGCATTAATTTCTAATCTAAGTAAGTTGCTAAGTGAAAGTTGTGTGTTGCGTGCACGCACCAGATTATTTTATTCTAGAGAGGAGGGGAGAGTTGCTGCAGCTAGCTAGGTTCGTCCATGTAAAGGATTTTTAAGACCTGACTAATTCAAAGGTCATTTCTCTTTTGTAAACCAACATCAACTTACACTCAACCATTTCCCCACATAATTATACAAACTAAATTATTTACAACCAAATCTAATGCACTCCAAAACCATTTGAACTCTTTAATCAGTGTAAACCATTCAGTGGAGTTGAGAACAACAAAATTTAGAAGACTTTTAAATAAAAAAACTTGTACTCTCTGGCCTTGAAGCAGAACAACAACCAACCAGATTTATTATTATAAAACAGCTAAGCCTATACCTTTTATGCTAGTGATTAGTTAGCCTGTTTTGTAGCCAGCTTGCATTATAGTTCTTATAATCAGATCCACATTCCATAAAGGAAAAAACTTAAATTTTGCATTGTTAACAGTCATTATTAATATGAAAGAAAGTTACTGATATTGGATAGTGTAAAGGCCTATTTTCACAGTTAAATTTTAGGAACGAACCAAACAGTGCTTCGCTATTTGACCGCCTGAGGTGATTACTGTGGACGAAATAGACCAGTTTACACGGTCAAGTTTTTTGATCGATCTTGGGATAAAATGTTTTAGTTTACTTATTTACCGGTTAATAATAATAATCATCCAAAGGCTGATGACAAATTTTTAACTGTGTAAAAAGGACTATTTGGTCCATTGGAATTGCCCCTGGCGGTCTAAAAGCAAAGCATCGTTTGGTTCCAAACTTTGCTTAATAAATTAAACCGTGTTAACACGCATTAAATATTAGAGTCAGGAAGATTGAAGGGCAATAATATAAGAATATAACAAAACTATGATATGAAGAGTCCACAGAAGAAAAGGGGGATGTCATTTGGAGTGCTTTACGAGAAAATTGAGTTTTTAGGTTTGGATCTTTGATTACTTACATATCTTATATCATTTTTCTCCAATTTTTTTATATGTCCTTTACTTTTTTGTTTTGCGTGTCAAAAAGACATAACACGCTCTAAAAAAAAAATGTTTTAGTAAAAAAAAACAATTAAAACATAAAAGAAAGGGGGATAGTGATTGGACGATCTCCCTTTCTTCCCTGTTTTATTGATGAAATGGTGATATTAATACACAATCCATATAACTTCTAACATGACTCTCCCCCATTCTAGGTTTTCCGCGTGGACATTCCCCCTTTCTTCCGAGTACGTGGTTCTTTCCATCGCTTGTAACCAACCGACTGTCATTTTTTCTGACTATTTCTTTTCACCAACATATTCTACTCAACTAGACGAACAATTATATGTATAACTAAAATTCGGAAAAAACTGACTCTCCCCCTTTCTTCCGTGGACTCTTCATATGTATTTACTTACAACAAATTTTCCAATATTAGGTTTTGACCAGTTATAACTGAATTCGATGTCTGCTGGTTCTTTCATATATTCTGTAACAACTTCTAGGTCTGGAAAAGTTTCATCTTGAATGCACTTTTCTCTTATTTTCATTTCCAATGTGAAATCACTATGATGAAAGTTAAAATATTTGTTTATAATACATATAATAATTAGTTAAATATTTTCATAAAGTTTATATATATATGCAAATGAAATTTAAATGTTAAGCTGAGATTAAATGTACGTTATAATATCAAGGATGATAATAAAGATATTGTAACCTGAAACAAAACAAAACATATGGTTTAGAATAGTTCTAGATTATACTACGGTATAATTAAGATAAGTACCTGCTAAGAAATTTGTTTTCTTCGATGTATTTAAAGAAGGAATCATTTCTCCATTCCACAAATCTAAAAATAATTTAATCTTTAGTGAACTATATTTAATAAATTTTACTTTTACTATATTTTACTTTGCCATGCAAAATTAATTTTAATTATAATTCTCTAAAAGCATATAAATAAGAGAATAGTGCATTTACCAATTATGTATATTACATTCTCTATACAGGAAAATATAAAAAAACCAAAAAAAAAAAAAAACCAAATAGAATTGTTATGAAGTATACAGTACAGTACAGTAGTACAGAATTGTTATGAAAGACTGAATAGCTCAATGATAAGGCATTTAGCAACTGTCTAAAGCTTGAATCTGGCTTGGCAGGGCTCAAGGTAAGTTCCAAAGGTCCTACTTCATAATATTTTAGCAACACCAAAGTTGGCCTTGGTACCTACCGCCTGCTTGGGTTAAGTTTCAATGTGATCGATTCTCACATTTTTCCGACATCTACTGTAACTTTAGGTAGCAAGGCTTGAAGGAATTCTCTTGTCCAGACCAGAAGAATGGGGTTGAATATTCAACATCCATTTCAAAAATGGAAGCCTGCCCATAATTTAAGAATGAATAATTGAGATGAAATGTGAGAGAATAAACAGACTTAAATGTCTCAGATTTAAAATAAAAAATTGTAGATTTTCTAGTTCATTTGTGAATTTTGTGAGAAATTGTTATGTTTTTTACTTTGATACCTTTGATTGAGACTTTTGTTATGAAAGATTCTTTATTTTATTGTATGATTATTTTTTTAAAAATACAATCTGTACTAAGTATCAGCAACCATAACCATGACTTCCAGCCTTGACCGGCTTAGCGGCATTGAATTGTACATGATAAAGCATAGTTGCGACACTGTCTTATTGATGAAAATGCAAACTTTATTTACAAAAAATGGTTTGACGTAGATAATTACAACTATTATCATTTGCTAGCAACAATTTTCTCCCATACATACATAGGATTCCACATTGAAAAAAGAAATGTCTTTCAAGGAAATACAGTCATCGACCCATCTTTTATTCTTGTCACCATCTTTTATTTTTATCATAAGCAATTAAACACTACTCAACCAGGCCATGAGTGTGTGATCAGAAAGTTGTAGCTGGGAGAAGCAATGTCTGGTGAATAATGGGGGTTGGGCAGAAATTCCCATTTCAGGGAATTATTGTTTCGCAATAAGTTTTAATTGAAAAAAGGAAGCTGAGCATATCATATAGTAAAATTACATCATCCTTTTTGCTTATTTGCAGTCACTTCTGCTTCAGAACTGGTCTCAAACACATCATTTGTAGTATAGAAATCTTTAGTGATGGTTTCATTGTGCTGAGTCAGCTTGTAATAAATTATGTTAAGCTGATCCCACCAAATGCAAAGCATAGCTTAGAATTATGAATAATTCTTTTTTTATTCCTTTGAATTCATTCTTTGCACGATCTTTTCTGCTAGAGCATGATTGCTTTAAGTTTCCACAAGAATACTATGACTTTCAGCTTCAGTGTTCTTTTGGAAAAAATAGTGTAACTAAATCTTATACAGAAATAGCTTAGAGCGAATGAGGTTTGCCTTTTTTGAAAAAAATATAGAAACGTTTTATACACATTGAGGATTTAAAATAGACTGATAACCCAAGTATTTAGCTCTTGAATAAAGTTGGTTTCAATGCTTCGTGACGCACGTAGGTAATTAAAAATTCTTAGATAAAAAAGGCAGGAACTTAATCACACTATGAATAAATAAGAGAAAAAGCCTCAATTGTGATATAGTATTCTATAAAATTACCTTTGTATAATTTTGTCATCTGGAAGAGTAAGAAGAAATTTAATTGCTGCTTGCTTTCCCAAATTCTGAATACCATTATTGTAATCAGAGCCAACTAAAAGGGAATATCCAACTAATTTAGTTCTTGTTAATCCTAGTTTTGTCTCAATTATTTCCATTGAATAGCTATCACATGAATAATGAGGAGACATTTGGAAATTTCTAAAAACTTCCCGAGCTCCATACAGAAATGCATCACTATCTTGGGTTATTATACCATCAACAATCTAGAAAAAAAAATATTAAGATAAATAAACAAATTAAATCAAAGGTTTATCCAATTACAGGGTAATCACTTGTAAAGAATTGATTAAAACTAGGAAAAAAATAGCTCCTCACAGAAGAATGCTCTCCAATAATGGAAAAAATAATTTTCAAAAATCAGATGTAATGCACAACTTTTATTTACCTCTCCTTTCTTGGATTAAACATAAAAATAGAAACTATACTACAAAAAATAATCAGAATAGCTTTGAAGAGGAAGGAGCTTGTATAGTATGTTTTTTTGCCGCTGGACAAGCTACTCGTTGCTAGTTTAGTGCTCCTTGAATAGTCGACTTGGCTTATTCTGTTTATCTGCATTGATTGTTTTTGCTGGATTGATTTTTGATAACTTGTTCTTTTTCCGTTTTTTATGATGACATGTTTAAGTGAACAGCTGTGAAATTTTGTTTTAAATTCTGTACAAATGCTGATGAAACGGTTCATAAGTTGACACCAAGATGATGCTCCGGGAAAAATTCAAGTGTACGAGTGGTTAGCTCGGTTTAAACATGGCTACAAGTTGATTGATGGCAAACCTGGCTTGGTGTGAATGCATGAAAAGAGGCAACAAACGACACAGAAGATGTCAGCCATCTCTAAAGATGATAACAAAAAATGTTTCAAACAGTGGAAGTGCATATGGAACATGGGATATGAGACCCGCGACATACAATAATAAAGGATTTTTAAAGGAAGTAAAAATTCCTTGGCTATGCCATACCTCGGATAGGAAGTAAAATGGACGTCCCGAGCCTCTACGACAGGTACTCGTTAAAGATCCCTATCCTAATTATACCTGGATAGGCAAAATTTATGACTCCCCCTGTAGCATTGTCCAATTAGCCTTAGTGGCATAAAAGTGACATCAAACAAACATGTGGGACATATTTATTAGCTGTAATGGAGAGTATTTTGAAAGGGATAAGGTGTTTTTATAAAAATTTTGAAAATATTTTGCTTTTAAAAATAATTCCTTCTTTTTTTTTTTTTTTTTGGTCCTCTATCATATTTGAAATAAAATTTAAATAACCTTGTTATAATTAAGAATCAAATAAAAAAATAAAATGTTTATTATTGAATTTGTTATTATAAAAACAATATTTATTACCCCTAAGCGATTCAGATGGGCACAGTAAGCTTCAGCTTCTCCTGGTCCTTGTATACATTGAAGGCCCAGAGATGAAAGAAGATCAACACACTAAAAAAATGTATAAGTATAATTTAATAGAAAAATCAAACCTAGGTAAAAAATATTTTGGATAAAAATCAACAAATTACAAACTTGTTTTTGTAAACTAGAAAGTCGAGAACGAGAAACTTTTTTTTCAGGAACTATGCTAATTTCTTTAGTTTTATTTTTTAGTCTTTGTTGAATAGTACTAGATTTTATAATAGGTGCAACACCTTCTAAAACAAAAACAGGTTTCACACCTAGAAGGAGTAAATATGAAGATCGGAAAAAGAGATTCCTAAAATAAAATAAAAGGTACAAAATAAATGTCGGCAACTTTACATATTACAATTAATAAATAAATGGCAATCATAGTAGTGCTAATAAAGTAAAGTAAAACTTGTTTAACCAACTAGTCAATCCAGGTTGGCAGGTGGGTATGGCCTGCTTATCAGTCCTCTTTTGGAGCAGAAATTGGAGAAATATATGGTTATTATTTTATATACAAATACTAACAGGAAAGGTGTTAGGGCATTAGATAACAAGAATTTCCACGGAACTAGTTCCCTGTTTTTTCATGGCTTGTCCAAAATGGCACCATTTAGTGTGGCCCCGACTCAACAGAAAAGAACCCGTTTGGAGGTTTATTTATCTCTGAAGAGGGGTATGAGCTGAAAGCTGGGATCAAATAAAGCTGTTCAAGGCCATTTTTGACTGAAAATGACGCGATGGGTGTTCACATAACCTCCAGAAAAATAGGTCATACCCAAAAGTAACACAGGGGAAGCTTTACCATTTCCCATCCTCAAGCAAAATAAAAAACTATGCCACATCCACCAACCAAGCAGGAGTAATATAGGAGAAGCAGTCAGATATTAGGTTTAAAAATAAAATTTAATGTGCGATGGGTTTGATTGAAAAAAGTTATTCTCATCTTTAGTTAAAGATGAAGTTTATTTATAGATTTTTAAAAAAAATTGTGATTCAGTTCTTAATGTGGAAGTTATTTAAAGAATCCACAAGTTACACTTAGTGAAACTTTTTGCATAAACAAAGCCATGAATTGACAGGAACCAAAGCTTTGACTATAATTATATTCTTAGATGTGTATTTTTTATTATTTCAGGAAATAATCTTATATTCTATAAGAGATATAGATAATAAATAATATTATATTCTTAGGATTCAGCTACATTAGTCCTTCAAAGAAAAAACAACAAATAAAACATTGATATAAAAAAATTGAGAAATAATAAACACCTTAAGTACATATTAAGTTGAGGAGTATGAAGTGATTGTGAATCACATATCCATGCACTAAGGTCAATAGCTATCACTTTATTTTCAAGCTCCCAAAGGGATTTCTTTTCAGATATTGGAGATATAATGGACCACAGTTCTTTAACGCCCATTGTAATAAAATAAAATAACGGTTCAAAACATCTTAAATGTGCATTAATTATAGAGTAGCTTCTTAGTAATACATCCAGCCAAATGAAACAATAACATTTCCAGGTGTCAATCCATGAACCAACAATCTATTAATCTGTCATTGCAAATTTGAACTGATAGAGGGAAAGAACATCAACAGCGAGGTATCATTGCTTCCATGACCTAGAGGAAGGTATCAAGCTTTACAGTTTTTTATGGCGAGTCATTCCTTAGCAACACAAAGGCCCGGTGCACATGGGCGACAAGGCACGCTGGCCGCTAGGCGTAATGTTACGCTGATAGGCAGACACACGTTGGGTATATAGGCGGGCGCAATCGACTATAGGGTGCGCTAGTAGTTTTGCAAAATGTCGGAAAGAACGGGGATAGACAGTTGATGTGATAGAGATATTTGGTAATTTTAAAAGACCATTAATTGAAGGGCAGGCTATCCTTCATGCAAACCACATAATAACATGTGGAATAATATCTAAATGTAAAAAAACAGTTATTTTGCAAGCCTTGTGCCTTCAAACTAGCAATCTTAAAAGGACTGCCCCATCAAATAAAAGTGGAAATCAAATTCATTAATAATAATAAGCAATTTTCTTGTCATTGTACGTGTAAAGCTGGTAGTTCTGGTAAATGCAAACACATCATTGTAATTTTATTCTACGTTTTTCGGTTAGTAATAACATTAATTACCTATTCATACAATCATTGTTATGACAGCTTAGATTCTTTGTCATATTATTTATTTATTTGTCAAAACTTTCAGGCTTCGCATTGAAAACTTGGAACAATTAAGAACAACGGATGTAAGACAAAAATGGGGAAAATTAAAAAAGAAAAACAAATAAGACACTATGGTCCCAATGTTATTTGCATAAAATTAACATTTTGGAATAATAAAATGTCAAATACTAATTTTTACCTGGATAAATATAGTCACTTTCTTTAAAATTAAGACTACATATCGTCATATGTTTCGAAAGAGGCTTATCTATTCTTAATTTTACAATACACTCTTTAAGAAGCTTTTTATTTTTTGGAAATAAATGGAATGACACGTCTTTTGATTTTTTAATTGAACACTGAGGGACCAAGCAATACCTATTAGACATTTTTCAAATGATTTTTTGCTCAATCGGGTTTTAATTATGGAAAAATAAATTAAAAACGCCAAAAACCCTATGAATCCCAGGTAATGGACCGGCTTCTATCCCCGTTTCTCTAGTTCCTGTAAAGTAGCAGCACCGTCGCTTGTGCCCGCCTATAGGGGCAGTGCACATGGGCGTTAAGTGACGGCCGGATGTTCCGGATTAGGGTCTGGCCACACATGTCCGCACCGTAGCATTAATATAGGTTATGTTCAGAATATGTTTAATTTAACTTACATATTACCTTTAGTTATGCCTAAAGTGGCATTTGTCTGACATGTGTGGCCTGAACTTTAGGCATAACTAAAGGTAATATGTAAGTTAAATTAAAAATATTCTGAACATAACCTATATTAATGCTACGGTGCGGAACAAAGCATATCCACGACAAGCTCACAATTGTAAATAAAAATATATATGTAAATAAGTGAATTGTGAAATTAAAAGTGAAAATAAAATTGTAAATAAAAATATTCTAATGCGAAATATATTTTATGTTCTGAAAATATGAATTGTTACTTTTTATAAACTTACCTCAATGTTGCTCCTATCATTTCCAAAGGTAGTATGGGATCTCTTACTGAATTTTCTTGGCCTTTTAATACATCGCTGATTCTAGCTGCCAATTCATCAAATGATCGTATAGACATTCTAAAATAATTGAAGAATTTTTGTTCATCTTCCCTTAAATTTATAAACATAGACTTAAAAGCACCTTTTAAATATCTCTCATTGTTAAATGGGTGAACCCAATGCCTTCTTTTACATTCACAGTCACAAATGTATTTGTACACCAAGTATGAAAAAACAATTTTTTTTTTTTAAATTTGAACTTGTTTTCGATCCATCTTGGGAGAGATACAATACTACACTGACAGTTCTGAGACAAAAGAAACAGGGTTTCAGAGAAGTAAAAAAAAAAAAAAAAACGAACAAAAAGCTGGGTATCGGAGTGGTAATTTTGAAGTGACGCGTCGTCCTATCTCCTCATGTGCACTGAACCTTTTTTATGAAGGTTTGCGCCTTCCTGGAAAAGCTTCTTAGCGTCAAGCGTGCCTTGCCGCTCATGTGCACCGGGCCAAAGCTAGTAAATAATACATTTAATTGCACTTTTGTATAACTTTCGAATCTCTCCACAGTCATAATACTCTTAAAGTTATTTTTGTTCGTTTTATTCTCGTTGATAAGAAGCGGAAGATTTGTCACGCCTTCACCTTGATAATTTATTTTGAGGCCTCCTTGTTCATAATGGTCTATTAACTTTCTAAATAAATAGCTAATGTACTCTTCATCTTGTGCTATCAGTACTTGGTCATCCGCAAATAATAAATGACACGGGATTTTTACTCCTAGCTCGATACCCATTTCGCCACGTTTCTTTATCCATCCTTTTAGGCATTCGTCAAAGTATATTTTAAACAATGTGGGAGACATGCAACATCCTTGAAGTAAGTTAATAATGAAAGTTAATTATTAATTAAAATCCAAATACAGATGACTTCGATTATCTGTATCGATAGACACAATCGTGAACGGTGTAAAATTATATAATGTGAAGATGTTAAGATTTTAGGTGATCGGACCGGGAGCGGAGCGATAGTGTGAATGGGTAGATCGAGAGCGGACCGGGAGCGAAACCAATGGTGTGAATAGGCCCTAAGGGTGGAGTGGAGGACCCGCACCAACCCATGGGCGGATCCAGCCGGTTGGAAAAGGGGGGACTGCAGCCCCCTAAACCCTTCCCTGGATCTGTCAATCAGCTTTTTTACCTATATGTTCCCTTCCCACAACTGAAAGGACGTGATATTGCCTAGCAGCCTTGTTATATCGCCCGCACAGTATACATTTTTAATCTAAAATCAGCGGTAATGTAAGGTAAAAACCAGGGTTGATAAATGGTTTTCCAGAGTTTTTACGTCATAGAATCGATAACACCACAGTGTGTAATTTGAATGTTATCACGGATTATAGATTAAAATCACATTTTGCAGATAAATTTTTTTTCGGATGTACATGAGGCAATCTCATTGATTATTTTCTGTAGATCTATATTCGTGTTAATTTATTGACACATTTCTATATATAAATACTATATACACATATTTTACAAATATACATCCGCCTCCTCAATTCATTAATTTCTATTTAATTATTTAGTAATTTTCATGTAAGTCTTCATTATTATATTAAATGTTTTTCATATTTAGTTCCAGATTTTAAAAATATATTTACATCAAAGCGCACTATTTGGCCCTTATTTAAAATGAAAATCCGATTTTCACTTATTTCTGATCCTATTTCTACTCTAATAATAATTTTGTTAGCTGTGACATTATATCAGAACATATCTGGAATCAGAACATAGAAACCATACAAATGATACATAACTTTACATATTTGCTACCAAATTAATTTTTCAGCACCAGATTCAGGAGGAAAATAAGGAAGAATACGATATAAGAGTACCCATATAGGTTTTGATATAGGTATAGGTAGGGTAACTTACATATTTGGGCGGACTCCCGGCTTCCAAATCTTACTACTAATATTAAAACCGAAGTTTCAGGAAGTTACAAATTTTGTTCTAAGCATGGTTAATGTTGGTCTCTTTTTTTTCTGTACTATTATATTTTCAAGTTTTTTACTTTATTCCAACTATCGCACAACTACCAAAGCGAAGCCGCAGCTAGTTCTAAATAAATCAGGTTTAAAAAAAATATAAAAAAAAAACCTGCACCACTACAACCAATGAAGGGTATTTCATTCAGTACTGTGCAACGAACTAAACATATGTCGATTCTTAATGAATCCAACAAGCACTTGAAACGCGATGGCAAATTTCGCATGCGCAATACAACTTTACTAATTGCTCATTGTTAAAGAGGCAAAGCGTAATGAGCGTGCCAAAAAATTCGACTACGTGCTTTAAGAGCATGTTGGAACATACGTAAGCTATTGAGCTAAATAAAAAAAATTAATAAATATTCCTGCCTTAGAAGAATAAAATATCGCAGTCGTTTTCTGAAAAATACTATGGTACAAAAAAAATTAGTTCCAATTTATTATCGGCCGTTGTTATGGACCCATTCTATCTATTCTTATTTACGATATGTCGTCGAAAAATGTGATCGCTCAGTCTAAAACTTGATTATTATTTCTATAATCTCTTAAAAAAATTATTATATAAAAAACCCTAAGAATCCCCTGAAAAGTACAAAATTCTAGAGTAAATGAGACTACATAACTTTATTCTTGGTACACCCCTGTTTGAATTACTGACTCCACTTTCAAATAATAAAATATTTTATTCTTCTTAGGTAGAAACACTTATTAATGTTTTATTTAACTCAATAGCTCTTAAATCACGTTGTCGAATCTTTTGGAATGCTCAATACGCCTTTTCTTGTTAACAATTAGCAGTTAGTAAAGGTGCACTGCGCATGCGAAAGTTGCCATTGTGTTTTAAGTGTTTGTTGGAACGTACCTTCAATTCATTAAAAATCACGATCATTGTAAAAAAAAAATCTGGTGCTTGCGCGCAACACACAACTTTCACTTACCACCTTACTTAGATTAGAAATTAATGCGTTTTGTTAATTGCCACTTCTCAAATGAACATACCGGATTTAATTACGAACAATGGTCTGTCATTAAAGGCGTACTCCGCATGCGTGGACTCAACGAGTTTTATGAGTTGACTGAATATTTTTCTTTTTTTCTCCTCTTTATGTTTTTTTTATTTTTATCATATCTCATATTTTGCCATTTCTTATTTTTAGGCGTAACGAGAGACAGTTAATTTCTCCATATAAACAAAAACAAAGGTACTTTAGAGGAAACAAACAAACAAAGAAGGCCCCCCCCCAAAAAAAAAAACCCCTCAGAACATTTTAATAATGATAAAGCTAACTTGATATTAAAGAACACCCAATTTTCATTAAACATGACGATTTGATAAAAATCGTTAAAGCCGTTTTTGAGATCATCGAAAAAGAGGTAAAAATTGGAAAAAAATTAAGAAATAAAGTGCCCGCTCCGTTTGTCCAATTTTGATGTAATGTTGGCTATCGCATCTTTGGCATATACATACATCAAACTCCCAGTTTGATTAAAATCGTTAAAACCGTTTTTGAGTAAATAAAAAAAAAAATGTGAAAATGATAAAAAATTTATTAAGTAAAGTCCCCCCTCCGGTTGATCAATTTTGATGAAATTTTTACAGTCATATCTCGGGCATATAAATATATCAAATACCCAATTTGATTAAAATCGTTAAAACCGTTTTTGAGTAAATAAAAAAAAACACGTGAAAATGATACAAAATTTATTAAGTAAAGTCCCCCCTCCGGTTGATCAATTTTAATGAAATTTTTACAGTCATATCTCTGGCATATAAATAGATCAAATACTCAGTTTAATCAAAATCATGAGAGCCGTTTTTGAGAAAATCGAAAAAAACGTAAAAAGTTATTAAATAAAGTACCCCCCCCCCCCTTTGAGCAATTGTGATGAAATTTTTGCTGTCACATCGCGGGCAATACCATACATACACTACACACACACACACACACACACACACACACACACACACACACACACACACACACACACACACACACACACACACACACACACAGAGACCATTTCGCGGGACTTGGTTAATTGGACTCAGGGGACCCCAAAACGTGTATTTCCGTTGAAAACCGGAAGTCGAAATTTTTCACGATCGCAATACTTCCACTTACTATATATTTCATATATAGGTAAGTGAAAGTAAAAAAAAAAAATAAAAAGTTTTTTTTTTTTTAATTCTTTAAGTTTTGAGTTATTTTTAAGAAAGTTGCGATTAGTACTACAGAAACCAATAGTTTCTGTTAAAAAGTAGAAATTGTTATTTTCTTGATAATCAAATATTTCATTTGATCAGCGAGCTTCTACTCTATTATAAAATTGATATTATTATTTCTTAAATTCTAAGCTTTCCAACGATACATTATACATATACATTACTTTTAATATTACCGGAAATTGAAATTTTTGTTTTGGGAAATCATATATTTTTTTCTTTTTTATTTGATCATTAAATTCTTTCGTATTTTATATTTAGCCATATCTTTTAATTAGGGATAACAAAAGACAATTATCTACTCGAATTAAACAAAATTAAAGATATTTTAAAGAAAGATTTTTTCCTTAGCCATTTAAGCCCTATCAGACCTTTACAATGACGATAAAACCTACTCTATATTAAAGAATGCTTCAACATGATTAAACATGATAAGTTTAATCGAAATCCTTAGTGCCGGTTTTTGAGAAATCGTAAATAGAAAAATAGACGATGGGATAAAGTGTTCCCTAAGTTTACACAGTATTCGGTCATTAAAGGCATCCGTGGGCTCAACCTTGACGGAATATTTTTCTTTTTTTATCCCGTATATGTATGTTTACATGATTTTTTCATATCTCATATTTAGCCATTTCTTATTTTTAGAGTTAATTTCTCCATATAAACAAATTCAAAGGTACTTTAGGAACACACACACAAAAAAAAGAAACCTTCCCAATTTAAGCCCCTTCTGAACATTTTAATAAAGATTAACCTTACCTGATATTAAAGAATACTTGATTCTCATTAAACATGACGACTTTAATAAAAATCGTTAAAGTTATTTTTTAAGAAAATCGATAACAACGTAAGAAGGGGAAACAATGTTATGAAATAAAGTGCCCCCTTCGTTTGATCCATTTTGATAAAATTTTGGCTTTCATATCGCGGGCATATAGATAGATCAAATACCAAGTTTGAACAAAATCGTTAGAGCTGTTTTTGAGACAATCGAAAAAATAACCTAAAAGTTATAAAATAAAGTACCCCCTCTGTTTGACCGATTTTGATGAAATTTTTGCTGTCACATCGCGGGCATATACATATACCAAATACCCAATTTCAGGTTCGTACGGTTTATACTTTTTGAGCTAGTCTGTTCATACACACACACACACACACACACACACACACACACACACACACACACACACACACACACACACACACACACACACACACACACACACACACACACACACACACACACACACTCACACACTCACTCACTCACTCACTCACACACACACACACACACACACACACACACACACACACACACACACACACACACACACACACACACACACACACACACACACACTCACACACACACACACACACACACTACACACACACACACACACACACACACACACACACACACACACACACACACACACACACACACACACACACACACACACACACACACTCACACACTCACACACTCACTCACTCACTCACACACACACACACACACACACACACACACACACACACACACACACACACACACACACTCACACACTCACACACTCACACACTCACACACTCACACACTCACACACTCACTCACTCACACACACACACACACACACACACACACACACACACACACACACACACACACACACACACACACACAGACCATTTAGCGGGACTTGATTATTTGGACAGAGGAAGTTGAAATTTTTCATGACCACAATATTTTCCCTTACTATTTTTTCAGGGTGTCTAGCAGTGTACCTTTGTTGGTACAGGTTCTAGAAGAGTGGCCTGTTTCGAGAGATTATGGGACCGTGATGTTATCGAACTCCTATCGCGTTTTTTTTTGTTTAAAAAGGAGCCTTGATTAGCTTTAATAGATTCCAGCTTTCGACTCCTACTCGGTCAGAGATAAATAAGCCCCAAAAAGGGTCCTTATAAGTGGAATTTGGGCCTTACTTTGAAGGGCGCCTTAGTGAACGGCGCGGGAGCCACTGTTTAGAACTAGTACCCCTTTGTATTGTTTATGTAGTACCCCTTTGTATCTAGAAATCAACTGTTTTTCTTTATGCCTAAAAATCAGAAATGAAATACAAAAAAAATGAGTAAACTTAAACCTGCAGAAGAAAACAAAAATGTTTCGACAACTCTTAAAACACGTGAACAGACTTGCGGATGTGCAGTACCCTTTTGTTGACAAGCCAATGAAGTAAAGGCGCCCTGCTCATGCCAAATACATGGTATTTACGTGTTTTATAACAAACATATTTAATGGAAATTATTGGTTTCCATCTTAACTAAAATAATTTTTTAACAACTAAATAGAGAATTATAAAATGAGACGCAATGGAATATTATACCTGCATTCCCGTATAATAAAAAAATCCCCTTCCCCATTTAAGCCCCCTTAGAACATTTTAATAATGATCAAGCTTCCCTGATATTAAAGAATACTTGATTCTCATTAAACGTGACGAGTTCGATCAAAATCGTTTGCATGTTTAACGTCACTTTATGTTAACAGTTATAGTGGCCTAGTGGTACCGTCATTGACTTGAGTGACAAAGGAGCTTTGATCAAAATCGTTAAAGCCTTTTTCGAGAAAATCGATAAAAACGTAAAAATGGGGAAAAAAGTTATGAAAAATAGAAACATCCATTTAAGAGTAACAAAATTATTGTACTTTAGAGAGTAAGTACGTGATTCTCAAATTATTTAATGCAGTTTATGGTGTGAAATACATATGATACAAGATAATCTTCAATAATTATATTTTCAAATTACAAAGTTTAATTCTATCATAGATTTCTGAATGAAATATGAGGTGGTTTTAGTGGAATAGTAATCGTTCGTCGAAAGGCATAATACACAAACATTTGAAAATTAACTTTTTATTTAATACGACGTAAATATCCCTTCTTCCGATTCACCTTCACGATTTATTTTCAAAAAGCAACCGCAAGAAGTAAAAATAAACTCGGCTATTAGTAAAATTTGGATTTTTTAGGCCCCTTAATAAAAGAAATAAAAAATAATGAATCGAAAAGTACTCAGAACTTTAAAGTTTCGCAATACAATTTATTGTACTCAATAACTTATGGATGCAAACAATAATAAGTTATTAATTGTGGAGAAATGTCTGAATTTTTGAATGGTGTTTACATATTTATCAAAACAATTTGATTTCTAATCTAGGTTGGTAAGTGACAGTTATGTGTTGCGCGCATTAAAACCAGATTTTTATATATATTTAGCAAGATATATCATATTATCTTCTCTCTCATATATTGGCCTTTCTTATTTCTTATTTATTTATTTTCTCCCTCTGTATAAGTCTTATATACATACTCTTTCTGATGTAAGTCTTTTGTAATTCTCCCTCATAATTTCTTATTATTATTGACACAACACTATTTATATCCTTTGCATTGAGAATAGGTTCGTGGAAGGATTACTAGTCGAGATGAAAGAAGGTTTAATTTGCACACTTATGCAAGACAGATTCTCTGCTCTATGCAGACTCTGCTCTTGAGGACAAGAGCAAAGTCTCGATTTGGTAGTAAAACTCCTCACCGGGAAGATCTGTTTCTATGTATTCAGAAGGTAGAAATCGTAAAAATGACGAGCCACACATCATGATGGATTTGCTTCTACACTTACTGGTCCCGTCGAAGCTAGAGGACTACCTCGGAGACCTTACTTAGGTTACTCCACACTTGGAAGATCAAATATGAACGAGATATTCAGACTTTGCTTTCGCTTGCAATAGTTGATCAAAGTTATTTAGTCTCTTTTGTCAGGTATTGTATGGGCGATAGCCCTAAAATAGTTAAGTCACGTAGGATCAAATAGGAATCCACGCCCCTGAATATGTGAGGACAGTGAGTTTTCTGCTGTGACTCTTACCGACTGGTTTTAAGACTGCCCCTGCTGGTTTCCAAACTATTGAAATTGTAGGCAAGCCCCCTATGGATGTATTGATGTTTAAAGATACCTATAAGTATTTTATCTGATCTGAGTTAGAATAACAAGAGCTTTTTTTGGTACCATTATGAAATCATTCCTACATTACTCACCTTGCTCTGATTTTAAGCAATTGCGCTCCAAACTGGGTTACTATCGTCGCTTCAACAGTCTTGCTCTCCAAAGCATCGCCCCTTAATAATATGTAGGACATTTACGTTGCGTAGGTACTTACCATTTGTTGACATACAGGGTCATACAATTTCCATTATCGAGTATGGTGTAAATTAGGATTAAAAATGTTATTTATATATTGTACTAAAAATATTGTTCTTTCTAGAAACCTGATTCGAGAAATATGTATATCGTTGGCGACAAAGTATTGATTGTGGTGGTAGTCTGTACAGTTGATGTAAAAGTTCATTTAGTGTTGTTTACATTGTGCAAATGAATTATTCTTTTAAAACAAGTCATGGCATTACTTCGTGTGAAACGACGACAGGATGAAGATGCTATTGATGTTTTGTTATTAGCTTGCAAGAAGCAAAAGACTGAGGATCCTTCATTTTCAACTGTTTTTAAATTTGCTGGAACTGTTGAGGGAAAGGTAATCTTTTAAGTAAATATTCCTTCTTATATTTTCGAAAGAAAAAATGATTATTTTTAAGAATCTATATAGCATTCGTTTTATATTGAAATACTTATATTTTTTATTTATTTGGTGATTTTCAAACATGCTCTGGAAATAATAGTGCTTGTAAATTTACCTTTGATGACTTTTTCATTGAAACGTTTGTTATTTAATCCCCATAAATTTATTTAGTGTGATTTTTTGCATTTTGAGATTTTGGTTATAGTTCTTAAATTACTGACATTAATTTCATGGTTTCTGTATTCTTTTGTTTTATATTTGGAAGCGTGGGTGTCTTATACTGGATCTGTGTTAAATGTTTTAGACTAAGCATTCAAAGCAAGATTGGGACATAGTAAGAATATTTAATTTGGGATAAGGGCTATCTTTACTGACCAACAAGACTGTTTTAGATAATGTTTAAGTTGCTTAGTTATAAAGATATGAATAAAGATAATAATTTAGGTGCTGATTTTATGCAGCGTGATATTAATGGTTTTATTAGTGAATTGTTGCCATGTGAAGAAGTGTAAATTAAATTGTAGACCTAAGTTTATTGATGATGATCATACCAGGATGGACACAAGATATGCTAAGCTTCCCCTAAGTTACTTCTGGGCATGGCCTATTTGGACACGTTAGGTGACTATGAACTTACATCCCCATCCTTTTCAGTTAAAAAGGTCCTTGATCAGCTTTATTAGATCCTACTTTTGCTCGCTCTTCGGAATTAATAAACTTCCAAACGGATCCTTTTCAGTGGAGATTGGGGCTACTCTAAATGGCCACATCCAGCTGAACAAAGGAGAACTAGTGCCGACATCATGTTTATACTCAAGATAGACTTGGAATTGACTATTATTTATAGGGTATTCACGATTGTAACCTTTCTTATGATAAATTGTGATTTACAATATCTGAAACCTTCTAATGGATCATATTCAGTTAATATCAAAGGCTGTATTAACATTAATTAGACCATAATTTACTACTTTTACTTCCCATACTTGGTCATTTGGAATAAATGAACTCCTAACGGTTCCTTTTTCGTGGGAGCTATAAATTATTCAGATCACCTCTACCTGTTTTTGGAGACGCTGTGATAATTCTATCTACAATAAGGCCTTGATATCTTGTGTCAATCCATAAAATTGGAATGTTACTTGTATAGTATCAATAATCTATATCCTCTGTACACTTTTGGAATATAAAACAAACTTAATGATATAACTATAATATACTATATTATAAATAAATAAATATATATATATATATATATATATATATATGTGTAAAACAAACTTTATAGGTTTATGCTATATAGGTTAATTCATAATCAGGATTTCCAGTTAAAAAAAAATTTTATTTTGAAAAGCCAACGTTTCGATCCCACTTGTGGCTCTTCATCAGGGCTTCTGAGTCCAGAGTAATACTAAGACCCAGTCTTAGTATTACTCTGGACACAGAAGCCCTGACGAAGAGCCACAAGTGGGATCGAAACGTTGGCTTTTTTAAATAAAAAAAAAAATTTAACTGAAAATACTGATTAGGAATCTACCTATCATGAAGAATAACAGTTAACCATTACTCACCTCAAAACAAACTTTACCTATAAAATTCCTGAAATTAATTAATTAATAGTGTTTGAAATTGAGTACTGCTGCATAAATAAATGTTTCCTGCTATTATAGAAAAAATTAAAATACTTTTTTCATTTTCAGGGGCTAATTTTAATTTATATAAACTATCTAACACTATCAAAAAAATACATTCTTTACATACAGTTGGTTCATTAAGCCACTTAAACTCTCATTAATGAGTTTGTTAAAACATCAGTTTAGTTAATATCAAACTTTTATATTTTGTAGTTGCAATATCTGAGTATATTAATACACTAGTGAAATCTAAAGTAATCTTGTTAAATTTAAACTGCCTTAAAGGCACTTATCGTACTTAATGACCATACCAATTTTTATATTACTGATTCTCTTACCACAGACAGTCTTGATAATGTGAATGGAGATTGATGACCTGTTCGGACTATCAAAATGTTCGGATTATCAAAGGTTAAATTAAAGTGAACGAAAATTGTGCTAAGTAACAAAAATGTGTGTATTATTAGTTGAATAGAAAGAAATAGCAAACAGAATGAATCTAATCATAAAGTGAATGTTATATCAGTAATTTTTTTGCTAAAGAAAACGCCTGATCTCACAAAATTCTTAAAGTACCAGAGTTCGGTAATCAATTGCACCCATTTGCCCATTCCAAGCTATTAATAAACAGCTTTATGGCGTTTCTATGCATTATTTATGAAAAATATAATTTTCAGTAAAATAAAAATCAATACAAGAGGTTGCTAAGTATTAGACCAACCTTTGGCTCTGCATCTCGGTTAAGTTCGTTCTTAGAAAGATTTTAGTATTTATGGATACTTGTGGTATTTTTGAATGGGTCTCGGTTAGCAATCAATAGATATGACTTTGTCTGCTCCACAAGTTCAGGCCACAAGTTTTTCTACCAGGACATTATTAAGTTTACTGAATCGGGTTTCTATTAGTTTTGAAGCTCATAATTTAGTGATAATCACTTGAAATCATAATAAAATAAATTCGGTTGTGTGGAAGTGACAGACCAGAAAAGAAAGACGGATTGGGAATCCAGAAGTGTAATTATTTCCTGCTGAATAGACTTTCTTTATTACATTATGTGTATTTGGTTTGTTTAAATAAAAATGTTTCCCTGATTTTGTTTATACTCTGAATGTACTATTTAGATATGGGTATATATTATAGGTGTATATTGTGAGAATTATCCCAAGGATGTAACAGTTTTACTACTGTTTGTATAGTTTGTGGGAATACAGAACTTATTGCCTGGGAAAGTTACATCCATCTCTGGGATATATTTCTTGTGAGAGCATCTGTTCATCAGTTCTATTCGTTTAGATTTGAAGTTAAAATGAAACTAATTGAAAAAATCTTATGATTCATTGGGCTGTTTATACATAAAGTAGAATAAAAAATACAAGTTGAAGAAATACTATTTAAGATTGAGAAGGTATTTATAATTCATGTGTGAAATAAGTAAATATAAAAATAAAATAACCTATAATATACCAATCTGACTTCATACAACTTATATTCATGCAACTTATATTAAGTCTGAACTGGTTAAGGATGAGGCTGTGAATTATAGAAAACCGTTTTCAAAATAAGGGCTTTTATCTTTGCAATAATTAACTCTGTGAACACTGATTTAATTCATTTATGTATTTATTTGTTTTTACAGTTGGTTATATTTATTCCACTTTATTACAGATTTTGTAAAACGTATAAACAATTATGTCTGGAAAAAAACTTGGAAAGGAAGCCTTTCACCGAATGAACTACTTGTATCAGGCTGCTAAACTTTGCCACCAAGTGGATAGTATTGACAGCCTTAAACTTTCCTTGCACTATGGTTCACATATTAAAAGTGTTGGGCACAAAACTCAGTGCAAGATGGATCCGCAACTGAAGCGTACCCTTTGTAAAGGTTGCAATGCCATATTAATTCCTGGGGAAACTGTCATTGTTAGATTGTCTAGAAAACCTGACCCAGTTCTTTTTGCTGTTTGTCTCCTTTGTGGAACATATAAGGTTTTTAAAACTAGGCATGACTACATGATTTGGGCTGAGCGAATCCAATCTGTTATAGACACTTCTAGAAAAAAGGAGGCCATTAACGAAAATGGAAAGAACAAATCAATAAGTGATCAATCATCAAATCAGTTTGAAGAAAATAAATCAATAAGTGAACATGAAGATCTAAATACAAAAGTCAAAAGATTAAAGATTTAAAAAGTTTGTTGTTGACATTTATTTATTAAATCAGAACTTTCAAATTATTCTTACTGGCATTACAATCTCCCATTTGTCTGATTGAAATATATACAATTTATTAGTATGTCTGTTAATAGTATGCTATCAGTATCTGTGGTTATTTATGGACATGGGGAAAAAAAACAGGTAATTCACTTTCTTTTTTTAATTGCTGAATGGGTAAAGATGGATTGAGGATGAAAAACTTCATTATTCAAAGGAGTTTCAATTGAAATTATAATTAACTTCATTATTAAGTAAATTATTGATATTTTACCTTTTAATCAATTATCAGCTAAATATGAATAACTGATTGTTCATAGGTCAATTAGACGTAAAATGATGTTATTCAGTAATAAATATTATTGAGGGTAATAAATTTGGCTGAGAAGGGTTTATTTGTAACTTGCTACATTTTTATTCAATATATAAACTGCAATTATTATTATTTTCAGAATAATTAGAAAAAAACATTGATTGTGATATCACAAACATTGATGTTTTTAAATCTGCCGAACGTTCTGTGTGTTTATAGTAATAATGTAATTAGAAAAAAGTGAATTATCTTTTTGTTTTTCTTGTTCCTCATTAATTCTTATGGTAGGCTATTTTTATGTATGTGAAAATATGTCAGTGTTTCCAATGCCCTACACTTTTGATGTAAAAATTAACCTATACTTAAGTTTTTCTGTCTATACTATTAAAAATATATGTTTAAACAATAGAGCCATTGGAAATAAATTAGCTATGCTCTTTGTATTAAGATAATTAGCTATTAGAATATTTTTGGGATTGATGTTTAGAGGCTGTTTATGCATTACATGAGCCATTACTGCTCTATTCTAATATCACTTGTAGTTTCATATCTTCAAAAAATCTGTTAGTATGGATGATCATGACAAAGAACCTGTCAACTTTTGTCATAGGTATTTTTTATTGTAAGATTTTATTTTATTTATCTGTGATATGGTTGACTTATTTTTATATTTATCTGTATGTTTAATGTTTTAATTAATTAAACAGTTTAGATTTGTTGAACGTGTTTTTTTAATTGGTTTTGACATTTCCCTGATACCTATTGATCTAGGTTTATTACTCGTGCATTACAATTAATTTTCTATTTATTTACATATTTGATACAAAAAGATTGCTTGTAAAAAGCAAATTAACCTATTATAACAATGTGATAAATAAAATTAATTTTTAAATTAAGAGAAGTATGGATATGTAAAGAAATCCTAAATATTAAAATAGCGATTTATGTTTTGTTTTTATAATTAACTATGCCTTTATGCTGGAAAATTTTTAAATATAAATTTTTCCCAAAGTTTTTTTTTTTTTTTGTTTTGTTAGTATGCCATGTCTTCCTTATAGTCCAGTCAATAGAGGCTCAAAAAGGGGGTTCACCTTACATCAAGTGCGGGATCGTTTTTTATTTTTTGATGTTGTTTGGGACCATTAGGTAGTAATTAATCCAAGTTTCCGTCATCCCCCCCTCCTTGATTCGTCCGCCATCTTGAAAAAACTGTCAGAAATCGGCACTTTTTTCAGTTTTCGGCCTCTATCTCATTCTCAGTTCATTTTTTTGAAGATATGTCTAAATAAGAAAATGTAGATTACTAAACTTCCAACAAATTTGATTTGGAAGTTTTTTTTGTTGGTCCAAGCGTATCCGAGCTATGAGAAGGCGAAAAAGGTCGAAAATTAAATTTAAGAAAACTAGAAGAAATGCGTTTTTTGTGATTCAGCCCAGGGGCGCCGTGTTGATGAAAGTTTTTCGTTTTCATTATATTACAACCATTTTTTGAGCACAGCAGTGCATCTAAATAATATTTGAACCATTTTTCGTATAAATGTAACCACATACACGCATATATAATATAATTAATATAATTTTTTTGAAACTTTATTGTAAGTAACAAAATGTATTTCATCAATAAATTGTTTAATGAATAAATATTTTTAATTTATTATGTTATATATACGTTTCATGTATATCTCAGATATTTTACAGATACACATAGGAATTCTTTAGGATAAATACAGAAGTTGCTAACAATGATAAAATAACTCCAAATAATTTCAAAAGCTGTGGAATGAAAACGACGGGGTTGCCGACCCAGGTCACATTCTTTTTCTTCCTCAATACAATGGGAGGTGAGGGTGACAGCATAACGGGATATTTAGCTGAGGGGAGGAAAGGAGGCAAAGGAGGGGATGAAAGGCTTGGTTTCTCATGCCTGGCCCCCTGGCCCCTCAGTTGATGTTCTTACCTCCAGTGTTGACATTGAATTTATTTAACGTGCTTGGAAAGGGTTTTTCTGTAAAGTGAGTTGTTGTGGTGAACGATGGCTTCTTCATCCCAAACACCGGACAGTGAGTGCTTCATATGCGGGAAGAGTTTGGACGAAGGAGTTGTGATTACTGTAAAGAAGAAAGGAGTTCAAACTCTATTAAGTGCAAGTGTTCGAAGGCGGCGAAACGACCACAGCCAGATTTTGAAGAATAGAGACGAAATTAAAGTTCACAATGCCTGCTCAAAAAATTACACCAATCCAAGACGAATAGACGTAGCTCTACGCTCAGAATCCCCTAAACCTGGACCATCTTCAAAGCTAAGGTCAGTAAGTGATTTGTTTATTTTCAAGGGCCATTGCTTTCTATGTGCGGAAAAAATTGAAGAGGATTATATGAAAAAAAAAGAAAAAGCTCCCGTTGATTTCTTGAAATCCAGTTCGCTTGGTGGAGAAGATGGAAGTAAGGGACAACGTGTTACTAGCATGGAAGTAAGAGACAACATGTTACTACTACTTGGGCACGAGGAGATGAGTGGGCTCAACAAACAATTAATCGTGTTCCCCCAGACTTAGATCTTATTGCTGCTGACGGTCAGTATTACGATGCTTGTATGAAAAAGCTGTACCAACCACCGAGAGCTACGGGGGGGGGGGGGGGTTGGGCAAGAGGATCCAGAAGATATCCCAAAGTTGATGAAGCCATGGAATGTGTTTATGCTTTTCTGGAAAGAAACTAAGAAGAATGCCAATTCTCATTTGATCAATTGATGGGGGCCCTTAAGAAAAGATGTGAACTTGATCGGAGAACAGTAAAATCCCGTTTGCTGAAAAAATACGAGGATGACATCATGTTCGTTGGAACAAACAATAAATACTGGTTATAAAATATTGAATGACACTTGGTACGCCAATATAAAATCAATTATATTATTAAATTATTTAAATCAATTAAATTTACCAATATAAAAAATTTAGAAAGAATGAGAGTGGTGAAAGCAGCTGCAGATATAATTACAGAGGACATTCGCTCCCGTGTGTACAATACCACTGACTATCCACCCCCTGATCAATTTTTGAACAGTGTTGAGTCGGACACTCCGCCAACGTTATTGACAATGGTCCAAAAAATTGTGTTAAAAACAAACAAGGAAGTTTGGATAAATGGAAGAGGATCAGTACTGCCATTTCCCATGCAATCATTGCTGCTGCACGTCCTCGGTCGTTCCTCTCCTCCCTTCTCACGGGATTGAGTGTATTTCTGTACCAAAAGTTTGGATCCAAACTTCTAATTGACATGATGTCATCTCTTGGATTCGCTTCCAGTCATTATGAGGCACAGCTGCCTGAGGCATCAACTATGACTCAACCTCAACCATCCCTTCTCAAACCTAATGCTCTTGGTTTTTGTCAGCTGGTTTTTGATAACGCTGACTTTAATGTCAATACAATAGACGGCCACGGGACATTCCATGCGATGGGTGGAATCATATGTGTGACTCCATATGATGCAGCAGGGGAAAGAGACAATATTACGCGTTCTGCGAGGATGAATGCCCCCCAGTTGGTAGCATGTGCTGGTTCGATTGAGCTTCAAAGATTTGTGAAGAACCCACAACTTGGCTTGAAAACAATTGTAATCAAGGATCTTGATTGCCTGCCCTTGGCTCCTACTGAAGTCATATCTCAGTCCGCTGCAGACATCCTGTGGCTCCATGGGAAGTCAACTGGTAGAAATTTGCCAGGATGGAATGGTTACATGGATAATGCCTCAGCAAAAAAAGAATTTCAGCGATCTAAAATAATATACCTGCCATTTATCAATGCCACTCCAACCCATGATGACACTGTCTATTCATCCTTGATCAAGGCTCGCCGAGAATGCGATAGTGTCAAGCAAAAAACCTGCTTTGTGACGTTCGACCAGCCACTATATATGAAGGCCCAGGAAATTCTCCACAACGGCACACATCCACTATTGAAAGATGTCATAGCAAGACTTGGGGGCTTCCACTTGCTCCACATTGTCATTCTTGGGAGCTATTGGCACAATCATGAGCGGCAGTGGAATCTTCGAGCTATTTGCCACCATCTATGCCGAAAACAGCATTGATAAAATGATGCATGGCCATGCCTATTCTCGAGCTTTGAGGGCTCATTTATTGACACATCAGACATTGGCCAAACTGATTCTGGGTCCGATTGAATTTACCAACGATGAAACAACTGTAGTCAACAGGCTACTAACAGATGTGGACCAGTCCAGGGTTCTGGAAGCAGATGAATTAGAAGAAATCAAATCTGTGAAGCAGCGATTTATGAGCTCAGCTCTGGGTTCAGTACTATAACATGGTGACTCTTGTCAAAGCAATTTATCCAAGCTGAGAGGATGGGAAACTTTCAACTCCACTTGGATACTATCAAGAAGATGGTACCATTTTTTCATGCTGCTGGACATTGGCCTCATGCAAAAAGTGCGCATTTGTATCTTCAAGAAATTTCCTGTTTGGAAGACAGAATGAATCCGACTGAGTTCCAAAAATTCACAAAAGAAGGCTATTTCACAATCCGAAGGTCAAACAAATTTTGGTCAGGCGTGTGGACTGACATGAAAATCGAACAGAAACTCATGAAAGATATGAAAGTTGGAGGTGGCTTGACTAGTGGAAGGGGAATGAAGGATAGTACATTGTTGAAGTGGACTCTTGGAATGACTTCTCTTCAGGATGTAGCTCAACAAATGGAGCAGTACACTGAAGTTACAGGATTGTCTTCAGAACAACATGTGGAGCTGAGGCCCAGCAGGATCGCGCGGGACGAACAAGATGTGCAACGGCTGCTCGATTGGTTTACAAACACCCCCCTTTCCCCGAAGCAGCGGAAATTATGAGCATCAGCTCTGGTGTAGTTGGAAGTGAGCAGGTGAACTGCCACAAGGCTCAGAAAATCGGTATAGCTGGACTCTCAAGAATAGTGGGAACAACCTTCGGTGAAGTGTCCTTCAGAAAGAAGAACAAAGTGATATCGTTAGCAGCTGACAAAAACATCTTGAAAGTTGGGGAGAAGAAGATTGCTGTGGACCCACTCACACTCTATCACAGAATGTGCATAGCAAAAACAACATAGGACGACCTTAAGGAATACCTCTCTTATGAGCTTGCGCCGTACCCTATGGCGTTGTTCAACGAGGATGGCATGCGCAAGGCAACAAAATCTGCTTTATATGCAGCGTTCACACCCCTGCCCATTGATTTCGAACTCCCCATAAACCACCTCACTGTCATCAATGGTGGGCATCTGCTCCACAAAGTTGTGTGGAATCGAAATTCGACTTTTGGGACAATTTGTGCCGATTACATCAAGTACATCCACCAGCATTATGGGACAGAGGTGATGGTCATCTTCGACGGGTACCGGGACAACCTTCTGATAAGTATAAAGAATGCTGAAAGAGCAAGAAGGCGCAAGCTGAACCCCTCAGCAGATGTAATATTAGATGAAGCCACAGTGAACACAACTCCTCAAGACAAATTTCTGTCCAATGAGAGCAATAAAAAACGATTTGTTGCCCTCCTCAAAACAACGCTTGAAGCGTCCAACTTCATGAACAAGCAAGCTGAGGAGGATGCTGACGTGCTCATTGTGACCACTGCTAAATCGATGGCTTCTTCGTACGACGCTGTAATTATTGTGGGGGAAGACATTGATTAGTCATTAGTCATCCTCACTGGAACAGCAAATATGATGAACAACATAATTTTAAAAAACCAGGAAGAGGCAATTCACCTGACGTCATGTACTCAACCTCATCATTTATATATGACTTCGCCGAGAACCTGCTGCTTATCCACGCCATCAGTGGGTGTGACACAACGTCAAACATTTATGGGTTCGGAAAAACAAAATTTTGTTCCCTGTTCCGGAGGAATCCATTATTGTTGGAGATAGGTGATGTCTTCATGGACCCAGAAGCCACATTAGAGGACATCTCCAAAGCAGGAGAGCAAATATTGGTCGTCCTCTATGGTGGGGAAATCGACCAATCACTTTTCGACCTAAGACACACAAAATTTGTTGCCACTACGACAAACTTAAACCTAGAAAAGCTGCCCCCAACCTCTGATGCAGCACAATACCACTCCTTGAGGGTATACCACCAAGTGATGGCCTGGATGAGCAGGAAGAAAGACCCGATCATCTTTGGCTGGACAAAAGGAAGCAGGGGCTTGATCCCAACTACAACCACCAGAGATGCTGCTCCTCATATACTGCTGAAGACGGTATCATGCTGGTGTGTCACTGGCTGTTTCGCAGCATGTGTATGCAGAAAAGCCGGTCTGCATTACTCCACTTTCTGCAAGTTCTGCTCCGGCGGAAAGTCCTGCGACAACCATCTCTTGATAGTCGCTGACGAGGAAGAGGATAAAATCGACGACCTGTCCATACCATTCGACGAAGATCCTGCAGAAGAAGAGTCAGCCCTCCCGACCCCCCTTGCGAAACTTCCCCGGTTACTGTAACCCCCTTCTTTTTTAAAGTTTTTATTTTAGTGCTTAGGGTGTTCATTATTTAATATCTAAATAATTAACATATAAAACGCATTGTATTGTAATCTATATTTTGTAAATATACACCAACTTTTTTAAATGAATGTGTTACGAATTTGTTCTCTCCCATCTATTCATATTTATACAAGAATGGTTCAAATATTATTTAGATGCACTGCTGTGTTTAAAAAATGGTTGTAATATAATGAAAACGAAAACTTTCACCAACACGGCGCACAGTGGTCCAAAAAAGCTGAAAATGGGAAAAAACCTA
Source organism: Aelia acuminata (assembly GCA_911387785.2). Taxonomy (NCBI): domain Eukaryota; kingdom Metazoa; phylum Arthropoda; class Insecta; order Hemiptera; family Pentatomidae; genus Aelia; species Aelia acuminata. The sequence goes on from OU426979.1 coordinate 102,018,797, forward strand.
ATATCTATTATAATTACTTTGCTAGCGGCTTGAAACCACCTGTGTATTGATTTTTTGAGGTGCCGAATCTAACGAAATCAAAATCAGTGCAATGGGACCACCAGATCAAGTCCAAATTTGAGGTCAAAAAGTCAAAAATATCAAAAATTCGTGTTTGATATAGTCTTTTATGTTTTTTGAGGAGCCGAATCTAATGAAATCAATATCAACGAAATCAGGGCATCAGATAAAGTTAAAATTTGACGTGAAAAATAAAAATTAGAATAGATTTTTTTTTGTTCAACATTTTTATGAACAATAATACACATAGGATATACTTATTTAAATAAATTGTATGCTTCCTCGGTTAGCTCTTTTTTCTTTTTATACTTGTATACTGGTCTTAAATCCGTAATATATTGGTCGCTTGTTACAAATAATGGTGGAAATCATCTTCATTTGTTGCGACTCAAGATATCTTCCTGGAATGATGTTCCCTGTACTGCTTATAATATTTGTTCCTACTCTCCATGAGCCTCTTCTGACGGAACCGATAAAAAGAGCTGCGTGCTCAATCATGTCTGCTACATGGAAAAGAATTTTGTGGGAATTTCGATGGGAAATAGTACCAGGGGTACCGAGTCACTGCCATCTCAGCCGTTTCCGCTGTATACTTGCGAAATGGTGCAGTATCAAGCTCCAGGGCTGAATCACAAAAAACGCATTTCTTCTAGTTTTCTTAAATTTACCCCCACTCCTACCCATTGCTCGTCAAATTTTTTTCAATACATGATTTTAAAGGAAATTAAATTCTCTACAACTTTCATTCTATAAAATGTTTGCTGAGATCAAGTCTTCCCCCTGTTTTGGCGATGTTAAGTGGAGCGAAAGTGAAAAATTTGCCGAATCTCCAATTTTCGACCTTTTTCGCCTGCTCATAGCTCGAATACGCTTGGACCTACAAAAAAAAACTTCCACATCAAATTTGTTGGAAATTTAGTAATCTACATTTTCTTATTTAGACATATCTTCAAAAAAATGAACTGGGAATGAGCTAGAGGCCGAAAACTGAAAAAAAGTGCCGATTTCTGGCAGTTTTTTCAAGATGGCGGACGAAGCAAGGAGGGGGGGATGACGGAAACTTGGATTAATTACTACCTAATGGTCCCAAACAACATCAAAAAATAAAAATCTGGTGCGTGCGCGCAACACACAACTTTCACTTACCAACTTACTTAGATTAGAAATTGACGTGTTTTGCTAAATATCATTTCCCAAAGTCACACATTTTTCTACATTCATATCTTATTTTTGTTAATCGTTAAAGCCGTTTTTGAGTAAATAAAAAAAACCCGTGAAAATGATACAAAATTTATTAAGTAAAGTCCCCCCTCCGGTTGATCAATTTTGATGAAATTTTTACAGTCATATCTCGGGCATATAAATACATCGAATACCAAGATTGATCAAAATCGTTAAAACCGTTTTTGAGTAAATAAAAAAAACACGTGAAAATGATACAAAATTTATTAAGTAAAGTCCCCCCTCCGGTTGATCAATTGTGATGAAATGTTGGTTATCACATCTTTGGCATATAAATACATCAAATACCAATTTGATCAAAATCGTTAAAACCGTTTTTGAGTAAATAAAAAAAACATGTGAAAATGATACAAAATTTACTAAGTAAAGTCCCCCCTCCGGTTGATCAATTTTGATGAAATTTTTACAGTCATATTTCAGGCATATAAATAGATCAAATACTCAGTTTAATCAAAATCGTTAAAACCGTTTTTGAGAAAATCAAAAAAAACTTAAAAAGTTATTAAATAAAGTACCCCCTCCCTTTGAGCAAATTTGATGAAATTTTTGCTGTCACATCGCGGGCTTATACATACTCTAAATACCCAATTTCAGGTTCGCACGGTTTATAGTTTTTGAGCTAGTCTGTTCACACACACACACAGACCATTTCGCGGGACTTGGTTATTTTGACTCAGGGGACCCCAAAACATGTATTTCCGTTGAAAACCGGAAGTCGAAAATTTTCACGATCGCAATACTTCCACTTACTATATATTTCATATATAGGTAAGTGAAAGTAAGAAACGGTCCCGCATTTGATGTAAGGTGAAGTTCGTTTATTGACTTGACTATTAATATCTAATCAAATTCAGTGATTAAGAAATTGTTTTGAAGATTGCCATCTCTTATTGATATCTCTTTCCATCTGCCAGAATATAGTTAGATCCCCTTGAAAAACTGAGAACAAATTTATGAAAAAAAGAACACTTCATTTGTGCATAACCCAAAAACTATCCAATTTTTCGTTACTTACTTAAATCTAAAATTACAAGGCTCCTATGTTTCCCACGAAATGAAAAAATAATTACAAAGTTCCAGCCTTCCAGTTTTGTATTGTGTACCCTTTTATTTTTTATTTTTTTATCACTGTTATAGTGGAAAAATAAAGAATTTGTTTCTTTTAAAATATTTCTGTTTTCTTATTCTCATTTTAGCTCGGGTACCACGCTTCGATCAGGAATTTCTTTGTTAGTTGGAATAACAGAATAAATTTTGAATTTAAAAATAGATAGAAGTTGACTATGATTTGAACATACTTTGTACCTTCCTGAAACTTTATGCCTTTATGGGAGGTCGAAAACAGGGTCTGAAAAAAATAATTTAACTGTTAATATGGCAATTTATTTATTGTATTTGGTGGTTTCTATGATCCGAGACATTTCCATGACCATACAGTTAATAGATAAAAAGATATAACAGATTATAGTTAAAAAATTAGACAAAATTTATGAAATTAAGTGCCGTCCTGTCACACCATGGGTTTATACATAGATCAAATACCCAATTTCAGGTTCTTAGGGTTGATTGTTTTTGAGCTAGTCTGGTAACAAATACACACAGACCATTTCTCAGGATTGGTTATTTGGACTCAAGGGACTGCAAAACGTGTATTTCCGTAACGGAATACATGTTTTGCAGTCCCTTGAAAACCGGAAGTAGAAATTTTTCAAATTTGGAATACTTTCCCTTACTATATAAAAAATATTAAACATTATACTGTTTAGTGCTGACAGGCATCTGAAGTTTGATCAAATGTACACCCGCCCTTTAAATTATAATGTTTGTTAAATTTCTTGTAAGTGTTGTGATTATATAATTAAATATTTAGCTACAGAATTTTCAACTCTACTCTGCTATAACTTTTTACCTTGGCTGCTTCTTCCATTGCAGTCCTCGGCTATCTGGATGGGGTCAGCCTTTTCTTTCCAGTCACACTCAATGAGAGATTCTCTTCGTAACTCCTGTGTCAATCAGCATTATATACCTCTTGCCATTGACGGTGCCATTCACACATGCGCTGTCATCCCTGTGTCCCAAAAACTATAAACCGTACGAACCTGAAATTGGGTATTAGGTATATGTAAATGCCCTCGATGTGACAGCAAAAATGTCATCAAAATAGGTCAAATGGAGGGGGCACTTTATATCATAACTTTTTTCCCCATTTTAACGTTTTTTTTTTCAATAAAAACTTTTTGTGTACTTTAGAGAACAAATAGAAACAAAAATAAGTAAACGAATGTGGAAAAATGTGTGTCTTTGAGGAATGGGATTAACAAAACACGTCATTTTCTAATCTAAGTAAGTTGGTAAGTGAAAGTTGTGTGTTGCGCACATCACACCAGATTTTTTTGTTTCACATTACAGTATATTTTATTAAACTCATGTTCAATATTTCTGTTATACCATTACAAAATAAAAATGTATCAATTTTCCAAAGTGAATTAAAAGTGCTTTCCTGAAAAATGTTAAAATTGAAGTTAGCCATTCTGTCAACCGAAAGACTCATACATTAATCAAACCAACTTCTTATTTATACATACACTTAGAGCACTTCACATACTTCATTTTTTATTTATATAAAGTTGCGTTATCTCTTTTTCACTGTTTTTTTTTTATTCGCTCACTGCACTACTTAGGAAATTTCACTACTTTTATATTAAATTTAATTTTATATTATGTACCTATTGACTGATGTTATGTGAAACTTAATTTTTTAAGAATCCTTGGTTATGTTCATTTTAATTTTAAATTCACTGCAAAGATCTAAGTGATGTCTTTATTTTAAAATAAAAAGGGAAACTAATCTCTTAAATGTAATCTTATGTAATTTAAAAGATGACAGCCGAAACAAAAAGCATTAGAAACCGATTAAATGAACTATCACCTCGTGCTGTCCAGACGCCAGGCATTCAATTTAAATTTAAAATTCATTAACCCATAAGTCATATAGGCGGGCTAATTAAAACACTGCCAGAGGGAGAAACTTCCAGCCCTTATATCTTCATGGAAAGGGGGTATAGGGCTACCATACCATAAAACTTTTTTGATCATATAGGAACTCCTTTCAAGTTTTAATGACATGCACATTCTGCCCTTTGTTTTATAATATATATATATATTGATAACTCACATTTAGCTACAGATTTTTGTAATCATACTTACAAACATATGTACCTCATTTAACATGAAAATCCAAACTCCTGATTATATCGCACCTTTCATGGAATACTGTAATATCTCCGAAAAATTCGATTTTGAGTTTTCTATACAAATCATTCAAAATGACGTTATCTTTATGTGGTATAAACTATAATAAGTTTAGTTAGCTGAGGAGAGGCGGAACTTACAGAAATGGAAGAATTAACGGATATTTTTTCCGAAAATGAGTGGTCGCAAATCAGGTAATGTGAAAAAAAAATAGTTAAGTAACAAATTCTGCTACTAAAATCAATGATCAGAAAAAAAAAAACAATAATTAAAAAAGGCAAACTGAAAAAAGTAAAAACTTTAAACTTTATTTCCCAATAGTTTAGATTTTCGAGATGTTACAGTATTCCGCGAAAGGTGTGATATATGTATTCAAATAATCATTTTGTTAGCTGGGACATCATTCAGCTGTAACATGTTATTTTTCAAATATAATCTGTTATTACTTTCAATCTGATTTTTGCAACGTCAATGAAATGGTCTGAATTAGCATTAGCAAGCATACCTGCATGTCAAGGATATTTTCCCCTACCCTTCTGAGCCTTTTAGGATTTTTCCTGGACCGGGGATTGATACCAAGTTGTGAAAAAAATTTCCCACCACTCGGGATTTGAACCCACCAACTTGAGATTATTATAGCTTGTCAGGGTCCTCATAATGTCAAGGAGTTAAGTCCTCTTATTTACAAGTACATGGTCAATTTAGAATGTTATGACTCGTCCATTGGAACTGTGTTATTCACTAAATACAATTGTAAAATTGATTAATTTATTTATGATTGATCGGTTGTGTGGACTAGAGTGGATTTCTGTACTGGTTCCTAGTCTATTTTAGCATTGTGATCATCCATCAACGTTTTCATATCATAGCTAGAGTACCTAGCACATCTCTCCAACTCTTCCTATAAAATATCTTTAACTTCCTCATCTGAGACCTCAGTTGGAGTATGTGTAAAAATTAATCAGAAAAGTTGTCACTGATTACATACCTCTGAATCATTATTTCAATGTAACCAAAATTGATCAAATTGTGAACTCTATGATAATAATTACATTTTCAAATTTATGGGCTCCAGTTTTATTTATGAATTTGTCATACAAATGTGGTTAATAGATACTCTTATTTCATGGAATTTAATAACTTATATTTACTTTTATTGGCTTCAATTCTAAACATTGTTTATTATTTTTTTCGTAGCCCCTTCTCTTCTTTGTTTTGAACCAAAAGCTGACATTAAGTACCTACAGCCTTGGCCAAAATTATTAGGCACCTACATAATTTTCTTAAAAAAATGTAAAGAGGGAAAAAAGAACATCGACTATCATAACATAATTTATTCAAACATAAAACAAAGTCAAATTCATGTTTGGTCATCAAGCCATTGGCTTTTATCACCTCACTTTTCCGTTTTGCCATAGAATTCATACGTTTTGAACAAACGCCTTGTCTTATTTTTCCCACACTTCTTTTAAATTAAAAAATAAGTTGTCTTTTTTTGTAGGGTTACGTTTACCGACTGCATTTTTAATTATGCATACCATCTAAATTTTTAAGTTAGACCTTATTTGCTCAATGGGATTGAGGTCTTGGGTCTGAGGAGGCCAGTCAAGCACCTTAATGTTGTTTTTCGTACCATTCTCTACTTTTGCGTGAAACGTGGCATGGAGCATTATCCTGCTGAAAAACAATGTTTTTTCTGTCATCTGGTATAAATAATTTTGCAAACGAAGGCTTCAAAATTTGATTTAACATGGAAATATAGGCATCGCTGTTCCTTCTTCCTTCACATAAAAACATTTCTCCAACACCTGAAGTCCCCCTGCAGCCCCAAATCATTATATTTCCTCCACCTTGTTTCACAGTATGGACAACACAATCTGGATGATAGGCTTCACCTTCCCTTCTTTGTGCGGAAACAGCACCAGGAGTTCCGAAAATCTATACAAAATTTGATATTTTTATAAATTTTTGAAAATAACTATATTCTTATATTCTACATTGATTTTAGGAGATTGTGGCAATTTTTAATTTCAATTTACATTAATTTATTTATTGCAAAGTTGCTTTCATCTGACCAAACCACTTTTGCCCAGTGTTGAGCAGTCCAGTTTTTGGTGAAATTTTGCCCAGGTAAGCCTCATCCTGTGATTGGCTTCACTAAGCCAGAGTTTATTTCTAGCCTTACAGCCTTTCAGATCATTCTCTCCCAATCTTCTTCTTAATCTCCGAGCAGAAACGTCAATAGAACACAAGGTTTTCATCTCTTCAGCCAGCTGTTTTGATGTTTTCTTACGATTCTGAAGAGATGTTCTCACCAAAATCTTATCCTCACGTGCTTCTGTTATTTCATTTCTTCCTGTTCTAGGTAAAGTGGAAAATGTTTTATGTGTCTGATGTCGAAGAAGAGTATATTGAAGTATTGAAGTATTGAAGAAGCACAACAAGAGTACTTCATAGTTTTTTCTATCTTGCATTGGCTATACCCTTCCGTCGAGATAATACCGTTTTTGACTATTCGATCTCACTTAGTTCTTTTACTTTGACCATATTTAATGATAAACAAAAAGAAAATTTAATTTTTTTATAATAAAATTAAGCAAAACCTCAACTGCTATCAATAAGAAAACTAACACTGTACTGGGAACTTTTGTTTACATTTAATTTTTTTTTTCTACAGTATTAATGAGGAGTTGGGAATTGAAAATAATCCATTTAAGGGATCCATTTTTGTCAATACAACAAGTTTTGGAAGCCACAGTTTATATAGAATTATTAAATAAAGTAAAATAGAGAATTTTGCAAGGTGCCTAATACTTTTGGCCAAGGCTATATATATTCTTATAGAAGAGCTATACATTGTTTAAGAATATTTTATATTTTAAGAATATTTATATTCCAGTTATCAAATGAATCAACTCAATTTTTATAACATTAAGTCATCTATAGTTGATATTTTTATTTTATTTTTTACTTATAAAATTTTTTAAGGAAGAGGATGTGAATGTCCATTTGAATAATGCCAAAGAAGCATTCAACAGTGGAAAATCTTTCCGGTATCAAAAACGTCAGGTTTCAGATATCACAGAAAAATTGAAAGCAGAAAATAAACTGTTTTCAAAAAATAACAGATTGAAGGTAAGGGTTAAAGAACTTAAAGGTTTTATTATTAAATTTAAACATTTTATTACTTATAAATTAGCATTCTACAAATTTTTTTGCATGCATGATAATGAATGCAATACATTTAATTTTAAACTACTTTCAACAAATGTAGCTACTTTGGTTTTATTAACATAAATGCAGTAAAAATTCTATAAATTGGAGTAATACTATTATGTTTGATATGTATCACCTTACTGCTTGTATTAAAAAAGTATAAATAATGAAAGTTGAGTTTTTCACAGTACATTAAGCAGAATTCATGAATAAATATTTGTTTTGAGAATCTACCTAATAAAAATTAAAAATAATTTATCGTTTAATTGTTCCCAATAATTCCTTAATTGCCAGAGTAGGCTTCCTTTCATTTTTTTTTTTCCCATTCACTCAAAAAAGGCATTTAATTTCCAAACTATATCTGAACATGTAAGTCTTTTTTTGTTTATCTAGGCAAAATTCTATATTAATGTTTACTATTTTATTTGAAGATCATAAAATTATAAAAATGTAATAGAAACTTTCCATCTCCTATTGTAAATTAATTTAAATTAGAAGACATTAAAGTGTTAATAAGTTAATCTAAATTACATTAGCCCACCCATTGAGCAACAAGTTTTACACATTTGCCTTTGCCTTAGTGTTCTTATCCTTACCCTGTTAATGCCTAGTTTAAATCTTACATAGGTTTATACATCTTTACATTTAAATTATTTAAAATTTTAAACATTTTTATTGACTAACATAAAATGTTATTTATATACATGTTTATCATCTGTAGCTTTATGATTCTTCATTGACAAGTCTATTTACATATTAAATTTCTCATTTTCCTTAAATCATTTTTGTGATTTACAACAGGTAATCAACTGTTTTCGAACTGGAGAGAATGAGGAGGAAAAAGAGTTAACAGTTGTCGACATTGAAAACCGACCACAGCAGATCACGAATGAGGCACCCAAGGACTCATGTAGTTCGGTAATAGGTTTTCCTCATCCTGAAATAAAAAATGATAGGACTACGTTAAATAACATCATTATAAATATAAAAAAAATATTTCGTGTTTTTATAGAAAACAATTAAAAAACATTAGAAAAGCAATTTTATTGAGTTATTAATTATATAACATTAATATAATATAATTAATTGGTTTTTTCAATTATAAAAATTATTTAAACTTTCACTGCTATATATGTCAGTAATAAAAATTAAAATATATATATCTATGTTTATAGACCAGTACTGAAGAACAATATGTGTATGACCTGTATTATAGTAGTGGCAACTTCGATGATTTGCTAATGGAAAATGTTCTGAGGTAGGTTAACTTAGGCATTTTTAAATTATTCATTTTAAAAATTCGAAGGTTTGTTTTTCATATTAAGGATACATATGTGCTACATATGCTGAATGAAGAAGTGTTAAGAATGTATATGTGCTTTGATGTACAAAGCAGTAAGAATTTGTAACTTTTGATTAAAACCATCATACTAAAATAACATCATAAAACACAAAAGTTTTGTCGGTCATTGAATGGATTTTATTGTTTATCTGTTCTTTTCTATTCCAGTTTTTAATCTTTAACTAGCTATGTCTATCAAATATAGAACCTTTTAAAATTGGAGTTCCCAGAAAAAAATTTTGGGGTAGGAGGGATGTATCGGTTAGTTTAAAAATAATAACCAAGAAAAAACATACTTCAAGCAAAATGAAGGAAACTTTTTTATTTACAAGAATAATTAGAGCTTTTTTAAGTTCTTATACATAAATACTAGAATCCCAAATACGTTAATTTATTGCACTAATCTTTTATTTCCCCAAAAATTTTGGGGGATCTGTCTCCCTTCCCCTGAGACCACCCCTGGGGAGAGTTTTGAGAAGGAAAGGACTGTTCAATGCTGGTTTGACAGCAGATGAATACACAGGGGTGACAGTAGATGAACCACATTCTGGCAGCCAATCTAAGTGGCTAAGCAATAAAGCCAATCTAAAATAAACCAAACTAACCTCCAAAATGAGAAGCCACTGTGAAGTATTTTTTCCCAATTAGTGAACTAATTTACATATCAGAGCTGTAAATTTAATAAAGAATTAAAGAAAAGAGCAAGGATGAAATTAACAAAATATATATATATATATATATATATATATATATATATATATATATAGAATTCTTTTACATTGATACAATAATAGAAGTACTGAATAATTCTTTTTCTCTTCTATAATTATTCAACCTTTAATTTTTATGAAATTTTTTTCAAATTACCTAATTATTTTAATCCTTATTATGAATTGTGTTTCAAGTGCACATGCTGTGGATGAAGATCTTTTATTTGGTGATTTCTTAGATAAAGATGAAGAAGAAGATGTTGTTATGGATGATGAAGATGATTCAAATGATGAGAACAATTGGCGTAATGATTACCCAGATGAAGAGTCAGATGATTCCAAATCAAGGCAAATAATTATAATATTTATTAAATTAACTTATATGTAAATAATTTATATAACAGCTTAGCTCAGCCTTTTTGTTTTGGGGTCTTTTCTATATAAATTTTGAAAAAGAATATGTGTTCAGATGAAATAATATTTACATAATCATTCTCTTTTTTTTTTTTATAATTAGTAGATTTAAAGAAAAAATGACTTTAATTCATAGCATGAAATGGTTCTGGTACCAATAAATAATCGAAGCTGTACTGTATAATCAGATGTATGTGGAACTGAGATGTGCTGTTCTACAATATTCAATTTTAAGTCCTGTTAAAATGTTATGAACCTTTATCTTTCTGACATATCTGTTACTTATGTATTCTAACAACCATTATCCTCCACATTTTAAATTTCATAATTTTTTTTATTTTTATAGAACAACATAAAAATATTCTCTTAGAGTTTCTGAGATGTATAGGAATTTTTTTCTAGACATAAGATTGAAAGGAATTTCACATTAATTGGGATTTTGTCCTTATATATGTCTGATTATTAATCCTCTGCTGCATTTCATTGTTGTTTATCTAATATTGTTGAATATTTTATGTGCATTAACTCTATTTATTTACTGTTTGTTTAGTATTGATGAAGGGCATTTAAGGTTGGCGATGCAAATGAAAAATGTTAACCTGGGTGAGTATGTTTTGTCTAAAAATAAAATTTTGCTAGTTTATCATTATTTTGGTTGTATTTTAATTAAAACTTTATTTAAAGGTTTTTGCTATCAATAATTATTTTGCTAATTACAGGATTAATTTCCATAAATTATTTTAGGTTTAAATTAATTTCACTATTCAAACCTTAATCACTTGTATCTGCTTGTCCCTGTTGCTGGTGGGAACAGGTTATAAAGAAAACGGCTAAGATTTGCTGGAACATTTGTATAACTGTTTTTTTGTTTATATGGCCTATTTCGCATTTTCCTGTTGCCTGTAAGTGCAGGTAAATGGGCTTTTAAAATTCAATCATGCTGTGGGGCTTTTTCAGTTCTCAAAGCATAGGATCTATGATGCAGTCACAACCAAATTGAAAAACAGTATACAAGTTACACATCAAAAATGCGTATCAAGTGATATAAATTTTTCTATTCCACACTGCAGAATCTGCGAATTGGTGTTTCAACTAGCCCTACGTCATGGAGTTGCTTAATGAGTTTAGAGTGTCTCATGCTTAATCCACTCACGCTCTTTTGGGCTTTGAGAGAAGAACTTCTCTCTTTATAATGTCCTTGAAACAGCCTGGAGTGATGCTGTTTGGTGTGGAGGGTAGCAGAGCTAAGCCTAAGCCCTTCATAGATAATAATAGATATGCTAGCTTTCTTATTATAGCACTGGAACAAATGTAAAATATAAGTAATTAACAATTAATTAAATTGTTTAGCTTTGATAGGGTAAATGTTTTTAAGACATACAAAAGACTGAGTATGTAAATGTGGCTCTGCAATTTAATCAACCTAGCAAAATAATATTCATTGAAAAAGAATTTTGAGGATCAAAACGTAATTAGAATTATAAATAATTTATTTTTGAAGAGAAAAGATTTGACCCCGCCGGGAATCGAACCCGGGTCTTCCGCATGACATGCGCAGTATTCTAACCATTGCACCACGGAGCACGCTTCCAAACGGTGTCAAATCCTTCCTCTTCAAAAATAAATTATTTAAAATACTTTAAAAACAAGGTGGTCACCCACAATAATCATTAAATTAATATAAAATAATTTAAAAATTGACGAACGTCAAGAGACGCCCAAAATTGGACTAAAATTGTCCACCTCCCGTAAATACTCGCAAAACTTGCGAGATCGTGGGAGTGGTGTCAGTTAAGAGGAAGGATTTGGCACCGTTTGGAAGCATGCTCCGTAGTGCAATGGTTAGCATACCATGCATATCATGCAGAAGACCCGGGTTCGATTCCCGGCGGGGCGAAATCTTTTTTCTTCAAAAATAAATTATGTAAAATAATTTAAAAACAAGGTGGTCACCCACAATAATGATAAAATTAATATAGAATTATAAATGTATGATTTTTAATTATATATTTTCTTTTTAGATTTCTGGCTTAATATTACCTATTTAACCCTTTAACTGTGGAGGTAGCGGGGCATGAGGTGGTCCACCGTTGCGGGTTAGTAGGCACACCGAGCGGTCACGCTATGCGAAGTACTTTTACGGCATTCAAGCGTTCGCATCTTACATCTTTTGTGATCTTAATTAATTATAGGCAAAGTCAAAGTTCTTTATCCTCACTTTCCGATCTGGACTGTGAACTGGCCCTGGTGGAGTTAAAAACTTTTTAAAATTTAAAAAGCTTCCCCATCACTTGCACCCGTGATCTTCCAAAACTCTTCCTCACTATCTATTTTTTTCCCCATCGCAAATATTTCACAACACAAGTTTAGGCCACAGTAGTTGCAAATAAACTAAAATTAGACAAAGGTTAAATTGGCAGGTATAGAAAGGTTTGATGTCAGGCAAAATGTTATTTTATTTACAAAAAGCTGAAAAGCAACCGTGTCTCAAGGCAATATAGTAAGGAAAAGAGCAATAAAATGCCCTCTAGCGGTATGGGGAAATATTATAGATTCCAAAAAACGTCAAAAGAAAGCGCTAGTTACCCGGCTTGTAAATAAGTCTGGAGCAGTGAAGCAGATAAACAATGGCTCATATACGAGCCACTAGCAGTTAAAGTGTTAACAGTCTTGTCTTTTATATTATTTGAAATTTATACGTATTCGCTTCCTTCCATCCCTACAATTGATGGAGTGCCCATGCCTTATTATTTATGTGCCTTTGATTTTTACTAATTTACAAATTAGTGAAGTAGCCCAGTTATTGTGAAATACTTTTGGAGGCTTTGATAAAGTTTTAGTTACTGAGCTTATTAATAATAATGATGTTTGTTATTTCAAGAATGATTAATTTCTATGTACAATTTATCAGATGGGGAGTATGAGAGTGATTTATCATCTGACCAAGAAGATGAGGCCCTCATATTTGGTGATGATCATCACCGGGGTTATTACTATTGTCCCAGCTCCATTGAATCTGATGGCTCAGATAGAGTGGAATGATCAAGAGTAATAAGTGTTTTTGAAATATTACCTGAGTACTTTGGTTTTTTTATTAGTTTTGGAATTAGATGGACAAATTTTCACCTATCTGATTCTCTAATTTGATGAAATTAAATTGTTTACTCATTTTGGAATTTTTATTGAAAAACATTTAATTAGATTTATCCTTATATTCTAAGTTGTATATGTTTTTTTAAAAATGATATGCTTTTAGTACAAATTCTAGTTGATAAATCTGGATTTAATTGTATTGTCTGACATTAGTTTTCATTAATTTAATCAATAAGGAAACATTTTTAATGTGGTATTTTGCATTATATGTATTTTTTTTTTCCAATTCTTGCAACATCATGAACACATTTATTTTGTTTAGGTTAATTTGTTGTTCTAAAATTATAAATAGTAAAATTCCTAATAGGTTACAATAAAATAATCTTTTTATTGATGATTATGATAATTTTTTGTGACCTATCTTTGTATGTCATAGCAATAGCATTCATATGTTATCAATCATGTTCAGTCACAATTAAGGTTTTACATTGTGTAGTTTTCCTATATTATAATGTTTAGTTTAATTATCGATTAAGAGGCTTGATTCCAAAATTATAAATTTATTAATAGTCAGATTGTTTAACTTATTATTTAACCATTAGCATCAGTTTGATTGTATGAGAAAATAACTGATATGACTTTCTAATCGTAAGTGTTGAGTTGTAAATACATACGACAAATATATCTATCTATAGATTAGGAAATATAATTAATTAAATTCTTTTTTTTTTGTAATTGTAAAATATATTATAAGATATTTTAAAAAACAAATTATTCTAAGATGGAGTCCTGTTTTGTGTAATATTTTTTAAATGTAATAAGAATATATCTATTCAAACGCAAAATTAATTTTTTAAAACCCTATCTGTAACTTGAGTTAATAATTTTCATTAAAGCTCTGCTTGATTGATTGCAGAATTTTTGTTAATTATTATTAATTTCATCTTAGCTGAATTAATAATCCCTTTAAAGCCCCTAATAATTAAAGCTTAGCAATTCCATTCTGATCATAAAAAACAATTATTTTTATGATGGTAAATGAAATAGTTTTATTATTTATTTACAAGCTTTTGTTGTTATTTTTAATTTTTTTAAATTTATAAATTTAGTTTAAATATTTTTGAGCTCTTATCTCGAGTGAATTATATAGAACTTCCATGCTTTTCCAAACCAAATTTATTTGAAGGTTTAATTTTAATTTGTATTCAATTTATCTTTATGCTTTTATTCAAAAAGCTCAATATCAATATACTTATTTATACAATAATTATCTCCTTGATTTTTCCCTAATTTATTATATTTGATTGGTCTAATTGATTTTTTTTTTTTTGCTAAGAGTAAAAAAGCAGCATATAAGGACAGAAAATTAATATATCATGCTGCCTCAGATAAAAAGGCATATAGCATGACGGTGGACGTCTTGAATTGCCGGTGCCATGGGGGTTTGCACTAAGTCAGTCACTGTCATACATTAAATGTGTAGATCATTGTCACTAGAAATTATGAGAATCCAATACTACAGATTGGATACATTTGTATTCATTTACTATTCTTATTAAGAATTTTATTTATTTGTATTTGGATATGCATAACTTATGACATTTTTCTTAAATTTGCTACTACTAATGTAAGAAGATAATATGCTGACATGACTTATAAAAAAAAACAAACGAAATGAATTAACAAACAAACAATCGGAAATAAAAGACAAAAAAAGTAAAAACAAATGAAAAGCTTAATACAGGGTGGAATGCTACTCGTGCGACAAACTTCACCAGTAGATTCTCCACCATAAAATGAATAATTTCGCTTTTTATCGATTTTGAAAGATATCACGACCTGGCATCGGAAAACCGTGATATCTTTAAATCTGAAAATTTCTCCGAAAAGCTGATAGCACCGTTGAAATCTACATTAATTGTTCAATAGTAAAATGGCCATTTCAAAAATTTTGGGACAATTTTTCGTGTTTTATTTCAGCCAGAACAACAAAATAAGTGAAAATTTTTATAAATCGCAAAGTGTTTAACATAATCAAGTGTTTCTAATTTTAGTTTCAGAAGGCAGCAAATTTGAGGGAAAATACTTCATTTAATAACGCTTCTAACGCACTCTTCATTTTTTAATTTGGTGTTTCTAAGACCAAGATATGGATGAGAAAAAGAGAAAAATTATGGTTTAAGAATTGTTAATGTTTGAGAATTTACATTTTAAATTTGAAAAAAGCAAATACAACTCACCAATATCTTTAAAATAAATTTATTTTTAAACATTTTATTTATGTTCAAATTGGAAGCCGCTCTCCGCAATACACCAACGTGCCCGTTTTCTCATACTCCCAACTGTCACACCAAAAGTGAGAACACGTCGAAGTTTTTTAGCAGCGGGGAAGATCCTTGCTCTCAAATTGTCTATGTTTGTCACTTCAGTGCGTCTCCTCACTCCTCTAGAATAGTTCAAGCGTATTTGACAGAATATTCGAAACGTAGATCAGCCGTGATGGGACAGTTCTGTGGCCACCAAAATCTCGTGATCTCAACCCCATGGAATATTTCGTCTGTGGATATCTCAAGGAACTGCTCTATCGCACTGAAGTGACAAACATAGACAATTTGTGAGCAAGGATCTTCCCCGCTGCTGAAAACACTCACTTTTGGTGTGACAGTTGAGAGTATGAGAAAACGGGCACGTTGTGTATTGCAGAGAACCGTCTTCCAATTTGAACATAAATAAAATGTTTAAAAATAAATTTATTTTAAAGATATTGGTGAGTTGTATTTGTTTTTTTCAAATTTAAAATGTAAATTCTCAAACATTAACAATCCTTAAACCATAATTTTTCTCTTATTCTCATCCATATCTTGGTCTTAGAAACACCAAATTAAAAAATGAAGAGTGCGTTAGAAGCGTTATTAAATGAAGTATTTTCCCTCAAATTTGCTGCCTTCTGAAACTAAAATTAGAAACTCTGGATTATGTTAAACACTTCACGATTTATAAAAATTTTCACTTATTTTGTTGTTCTGGCTGAAATAAAACACGAAAAATTGTCCCAAAATTTTTGAAATGGCCATTTTACTATTGAACAATTAATGTAGATTTCAACGGTGCTATCAGGTTTTCGGAGAAATTTTCAGATTTAAAGATATCACGGTTTTCCGATGCCAGGTCGTGATATCTATCAAAATCGATAAAAAGCGAAATTATTCCGAAATGGTTGAGAATCGGACCATGGTCAATATGAACTTTTTTATTCATTTTATGGTGGAGAATCTACTGGTGAAGTTTGTCGCACGAGTAGCATTCCACCCTGTATAAGAGAAAAAATATATGTCACTGTTTAATGCAGAAAATCCCATGGCCAATGCCTCAACAGTCTTCTTGGCGGATTGTAAGGGTTTGTGGAAGTGTGTAGAGCTTGAAGAATTATATTAACAAATATTTTAATTTTAAAATAACAAAAAGGTTTTGTTGAAATATTAATTGAGCTGTACATGAGAAGGTTACGTGCTGTTCACAGTGAAAAAGTATTTTCTATTTTTTTATTTAGATTTGTTTAATTTTGCTTATATGTTATGTTTATTTGTTCTGTTTCATTAATAATTCTTTTAGTTTAATCATTAGACATGTAATTTCATGTTTCTAAAATGTAAATAATGAGTTACTTAAGAAGGTTAGGTGAGGACTAGAACTAATTACCTTGAATAGTGATTGTTTGTGAAATTTGGTAAGAGCAAGTTGAAGAACAGCCTGAATTCTCAATAATTCAGAGAAGGTACATATTGAACATTTACATTGTGTTGAATTAACTTCTCATTCATTAGTCAATTTTTATAAACAGCAGCGGAGTAATTGTTTCTAGGCATAACTTTAGAGGCTTTCCTAGATAAATTTTCCTATAGACGATTTTAAAGAGGGTTTATCAATAAACCCCAGGTTTATTCATTTACGTGTGTAAATTTTTAAGTTACTAAAATTGAAAGGTTATAGGTGCTTGATAACATTATCAAATTACTAAACTAAGTAAAATTTCAATACATTTTTCATTAATTGGCAGAAAATATGCCACAAATAGATGCTGAGTTAATGGAGGGTCAGTAGAAGGCAGACCCTATAAGCACCCAGGTGTTCTGTTAAAAGAGCTAGGGGAGGCTCACCAGGGAAAGCAGAAGCTAACTTCTGAACATACAGGAGAACCTGTGTGCCTTATTGTGCAGCAGTGAAGAAAGGATTAATGTATATATAAGAAACTAAGTAAATAATGGTGTAAACAACTTGTAGATATGGTTGAAACTATAGAAGAAGCCAATAGGAGTTAAGAGATTGCTGTCCTCGTCAAGAAGGCTGGAATAAAAACAATTTCATCCTAAGGTGTGCAGGACATGTGAGACAAATTGTGGAAAAAAACATGGTACTGAAAGCAGTTGAGGGTTCTTCAGATATTAACGTAGCTCCAGAACAGCTGCAGGCCAAGGCTGGACCCTCCAGAGAATCAAACTAGTGCTATCAGATATGGGAGAAACAGGCTCAGCTGCAATCTTGGGAGCAGTTTAAAAAGGTCCGAAGTAAGAGATTGAAAAGAAAAGCGAAAGATCCCAGCAAAAAGTCATGTGAGGTTCAGCAAAAAGAGAATGAGCCAGCAGGAGAAGTTGCCACTTCAGGAGCTGCCCATCTGGGCAAGCTATCTCACAGAAGCCCATTACATTACAATCAGTGATTTCGGGGCGGGCAAGAGCCCTGTCAATATCATCAGTGGATTGTTACACCCCATTACAAATTGGTGTGAAAGGGGCAATAGTTCTTGCAACTAAGGCAATCTCTATTTTAGTTCTATTAGAAGACAAGACTGTCACAACAAAATGATTGGTTCCGACCTGTTCTGTATATACTGTGAACAGGCAAATGTCCCCCCCAGCCAAGGGAAGCACGAGGGAGGAAGTGGGTAGGTAGTCCCCTGTGCACCCAGATGGGAATGTCCCCAGGAATAGAACATTTCACGAATAAAGTAATCATCCTCCAGCTCAACATGGTACAGTGGTCCAACCAGGGAAAAAAACTCTTAAATGAAAGTGGCCGAAATCTATTTTTTCTTAGTTTTCGAATACTTAGATACTTTTAGAACAATGGTAAAAATACATACATTATTGAACTTTTTAATGATTGAAGAAAATTTTACTTTTCTTCCAAGATAAAGAACTGTTTTTACTCCGTATAAAATTAAAATTAAAGTGATCCCCAATACTTCAGGATTGTGTTATCTGTATGTGCACTGTTATGGACTAAACATGTTTATATAATATCAATGGAACACTGCAATTTTTTTAAATAAACTATATTTCTATAATAAACATTGATAATAAGGGAAAAATCATCATATACTATATTATTTTTATTGAAATAATAATACTATATTAATATTATTTAAATAGTAGCAGTGCTTTTTCGAAGGTGTCATTTTTTTCAGTTTGTCAGACGAACATTTTTGGTTATATACAATTTTCCGGCGTCTTTTGCGAGTCACAAGCAAAAACATGAGATTTCATTCAATCAACACATCAATCATATCTCATATTATATCTCAAAGCCTTTTTTTTGTCGGTACGCCATAACTGCCTTAATATTACATCAAATTTCATGAATGATGCATCATTTTAAAGCTTTCCTTAACCGCTAATAGAATCAGCGCACTCGCTTTCCGCGAAACTGATGTGTATATTTAAGTATGTGGCGTTTTCCTGGGTGCGCTCTTTCAGTAAAATCTATCTCTGTGTAAAACAAACACTCACAGACCGTATCGTATCTTCAAACATAGTGTTCAAGGAGGTCCTATAAGCATGTAAATACTATGTAAATCTGTAAATACCTTAAATTTTATGTTCAAAAAATAAATAATCTACAATGTAAAACATCTATTCCTTAATTCAACCCTTACCTATGCCCATGACGCAAAATACGCTCTGTAAGATACTAAATATACGGTGTGTTCTTAAATAAGTGGGATTTAAATAGGTTAGAATGCGAATGCTTCGCACGGGCCCGCTAGTTCTATATTATTTCTCAAAGCCTTTTTTTTTTTCGGTACGCCATAACTTCCTTAATACTTCATCAAATTTCATGAATGAGGCATCATTTTAAAGCTTTCCTTAACCGCTACATCGGGAAAATATATTAATCACTCATTTTGCCTTCGATTGCGAGTTATAAGCGCAAAACCGCGGTTCTTGAAAATCAAAATAGTCGTAAAAGTTTCTAAATGGTCTCAATCTTTTCAGGTTTTCAAGGAGAACACTTTCGGTCATTTTTTTCGATTAACCCCTTCGTTTGCGATTTGTAAGAGAAAAACTGCAATTCTCAGCAAAAATGGTCACAGGGGTTTTTCGAAGGTGTCATTTTTTTCAGTTTGTCGAAACGAACATTTTGGGTTTTACATATACACTTTTTGGATTGTAGACATCGTTTGCGAGTTACAAGCAAAAACAAATGCGCACTATACGCTATTAAATAAACGGTATGCAGGTA
This sequence comes from Aelia acuminata, assembly GCA_911387785.2. Lineage (NCBI taxonomy): Eukaryota > Metazoa > Arthropoda > Insecta > Hemiptera > Pentatomidae > Aelia > Aelia acuminata. The sequence continues at coordinate 102,038,645 of OU426979.1, forward strand.
CTTTAATTAATTGATATTTAAATAGGTTACAGTGCTTCGCACTGATCAGCTAGTTAGTTGAAGTTATACTTAAGTTATAAGTTTCGCAATACAAAAACTACAACTTATGGAGATATACAAATATAAGGATATAAATGTGGAAAAATGTGTGAAGTTGAGGAATGGCGTTTACTTATTATCGCAACACGGTTATTTCTAATCTAAGTAAGTTCGTTAGTGAAAGTTGTGTGTTGCGCGCCACCAGATTTTTCACCTATAATCTAATTTAACTTTTTATCTGTTACTGTATCGTCATAAGAATGGTCTCAATGGAATCAGAAAATAGAAACCATAAACAAACGGAACATAACAGGACATATTTGCTGCCAAAATAATTTTTCTTGATCGAGAAAAGGGAAGAAAACGCGTTAAGAGAACCGCATCAATAGGGTCTCATACTCAAACCATACATAGACGGACTCTGAGGTTTGAAAACTTACCACTAATACTGAAACTGAAGTTTCAGGATGGTTCAAATTTTGATCTAATCATGATTAATTTTGGTATATTTTTATGTACTATTATATTTTAAAGTTATTCTTTCATTCCGCCTATCTCACAACTCCCTGAGCGAAGCCGGGCACCACAGATGGTAAATAATTGAGCCTTACCTAGTCGGAATCCCTCCTCGGTCATAAGAATTTCACCCGCCTGCCATCCCTGGACAAAATCCTGCGGACACCCTTGGTTACAGAGATATCTCAATATGAATATGATTTCAGAACATTTTTAAGCAATTTACCATTTCACTAAGAGCTGTTAGATAAAAATTCTATACATTATCACTGGAAACAATTTAAAATTAAATCCCAAAGATATGAACATTTTTAAACTACCTTTTCAATGCTATATTTCTTAAAGTTAATGGTAATACTTATTTAAATGGTTATGTAAATCAAATAATATTTTACCTTGTTGAGCTCGGGCTAAAAGGGTTCTTGAGATGTACAATTACTTCTTCCCTTTAGGTATTTTGGTGCTATGGTATCTTCATAAGGCTCGACCCCTGCTTTAGCCATATCATCTCTCACCTAAAAGTAGAAGTCGAAAAAGTTTTCTTATACATACATTTAATAAAATAATAAAAAGCAAATATATTTGAGGATCAATTGCAACAAGTCTCTTAATAATTTATTTAAGGAAAATACTTATGTTTTTTAATGGATGATTAATAAGAAATAAAGTTGTTAATACAATGGTGTTATATATATTTTTTTAATAAATGTGATTTCATCATTCCACCAGTTCTCTATAGTTAAGATACAGAATACAATGTAGTTTTAAAATTTGAAGTTTATTAGAGATTCTTAGAAGACTTTTAAAAATCGGGCACTACTTTTGAACAGTGGGTCCTGTGCGTAGCCTATTTTAAGAGGTTATGTGACATTGATATTATCCCTCTAACTCCCATCGCGTCTCATTCAGTTAAAAAGGGTCTTGATTAGCTTTATGAATCAATACGCTAATCTTTGATTAGCTTTTGTGAATCAATACGTGTTCCCGGGGCTTACTTATCCTCTCCAGACAGCACTACTGACTAAAATACGTCCTGCAGTATTGGATGGTATTGACACCAATATTCGCAGGAGTATCAAAGCCATAATTGGGCTCCCAGCCAACACCTCGACAGCGATGTTCTACGCACCAAGGAGGTATAGAGGACTGGGATTGATCCGTTGCCAATGGGAGGCTCCTTTGCAGCATTGGTCCATTGCTCAGCGGCTGTCAAATGTGCCGGATGCCCTGTTCCAGTCTATATTTAATTACCAAGAAGAGCTGGCGGAATGCGCCGAGAGACTGGGTGTTGATCAGGGCTACCGAAGTGCGAGAGCTCTACGTCAGTCGCTGCGTGAAAATGCTTTTGAAGAATGGGCCAATTATAAATGGCAGGGAATTGGAGTTCGACATTTTAAAGAGACCCCGAAGGCTAACAGATACATCTACGACAAGCAGGTTCTTTCGGGGTCAGAATGGTCGAACTCCTTAAAACTCAACATTAATTATGCCCCTCTGCGAGGAGTCCCAGGAGCCAGCGGACAACCGAGAGAAGTTGGGTCCCTCTGTCGTAAATGCGGCAGAGAGTCTGAAACACCAGCCCACGTGCTGGGAAAATGCCCCAACAACTCCCTCCTCATAACTCGCCGGCACCATAGGGTTAAGCATGAACTTATAAGACTCCTTAAAGAGAGGAACTTCGCCTGCTTTGACGAGGTCTATTGCATTGACACAGATGGATCCACGAGGTATGCAGACATTGTCGCATTCCCTAAGACCGGGAATAAAGCACTGGTGGTGGATCCGACAATTAGATTTGAAAACAATGACCTTGACCAGGCAGGTGAGGTGGAAAGGGAAAAGAGAGATATCTACGAAAAGTGCATCCCTTTCCTTAAAGAGAAGTTCCGCGAGACCTTTGGAGAGAGAGAGTTCTCCGTGACAGGCCTCTGGTTCGGATCTCGCGGAACGATCCCAAAAAGAACAAGGAGATTTTTAGAAGACCTAGGTGTCGAGATGAGAGAAATTTCGGTGTTGGCTGAAAATATAATCTTGGACTCCCTGGGCATTATCCACTATCACCTATATGGCCACTAATTATGTGTGGCTGTTCTGTCTGTCAAAGATTTTTTTTTTTTTGTTTATATATATATATTTGTGTACATTTTTTTATTTATTTATTAATTGTGTATTTATTTATATCTATTCACTTATTTATTCATATATTTATATATTCGTCTAGTTATTTATCTATTAGCTATTTTGTTTTTTGCTCTGTATGCGTGCCATGATAGGACGGGGAGAAAAATGAGAGGGAATGTTGAAAGATTTGCTCAAGAGTGATGTAAACTATAACGGGGGAAGAAAAAAGAAAGAAAAATAATGGTTTAAGGGAAAAAAAGAGAGAAAAAAAGGAAAAAAAATAATAATAAATAAAAAGTAAATAAAATATTGGAAAAGAAAAAAAAATGTAAGATTTTGTAACCGTACGTTTATATGCATGAAAAATTATAATGTAATTTTAGTTTAATTAATGTACGAAACTGTATTGATAAGTATGCTGTGTGTTGTAGCAACCCAATGTAATTGGGCAGCATTGTTTTGTTTTGTTTTAAAAAATAAAGCATTTCTCTCTCTCCTTGCTTTACATCCCGCTCGATAAACTCGCTCTTCAGAGATAAATAAAAGAGGGTCATTTTCAGTTGTGATTGGGCCTTACTGTGAAGGGCGCATTGGGCCTCGTCCACGTTGGCGCACCGACCCTAGCCCCTCACACCACACCGCACCAAGCAAACAAAATGAACACAGCGTTTCCAATGGGGCTGGCCATGTCAGCGCACCGCACCTCGCATCACCCCAAATCCATCAATTGAAGCTCCTATTCTTTTAGCCTCGCCCTACGCACTAGTGGTGCCGGTGCGGCCATTATACTTATACTTATATTAGCTAGGGCTAAGGGCGGTGCGCCAACGTGGACGAGGCCTTACTGAACGGCACCTGAGTAGCTGGTCAAATGCTGTACGAAAAGTCGACATTAATTCCCCATCTTCACTCCGGAATTATACGGGAAAATCCCAGATAAAAAAATAAATTAAGTTTAAATTGAGTTATATTTTTCTAATTTAATTTGTATACAAATTTGATTTGATTATACCTTTTCAACTTCTCTGAGAACTCTTAAGAGATTAAGCCCTGCTAATTTCTTTAGCTCTTCTAGAGTCCATTGTCCAGACGCAATTAACTCAGCAAACAGGGCTGGGTACATGGATACGTCTTCTAAGCCTTTTGGTGTTCTATAGAAAGAATATTTTTCTGATAAGAAGGAATGATTTCAACCAATCATATTTTTAAAATAATCGCTACTTACGAATTTATCCCATCGTAGCCTGCACCTAAGCCAACGCAATCAACACCAGCAACTTGCCTTATATGGTTTATATGTGCTGTAAAAGAAATAAATTAACTCAAACTTTATATAGACAGTTCTTACTTTGTTAGATGAGTAAATTTAGGAAATGAATTATAAATGAACATAATCAATTTTGGTTATAAGGTGGCGCCCGTCGCTTCTAGAAATTAGGACGAAATATGAATACGTACAAAATATTCGTCCGGAAATTTTTTATTTATCAGTACCGACGGTAATGACGGTCTAAAAAAATTGTCATTCTAACCCATTATTGTCTGAATTAGTGAGTTTATCAAAAATCCATCCATAATCAATTTTTAGTTATATTTTATCAAGGTTTGGTGATTAATACATTTAGATTAATAAAAAAGGCCAATTTCACCAAAATGCAGTAATAAAAATTTATTTATTATTCTGGCAACGTTTCGGCTTCTAGAGCCATTTTCAAGCCTGTAAGCACATTTACATAAATTATTAATCTATAATTCTATAACAATACACAGACATTTTTTTTTTTTCTTTTTATAACATTTAGCTTTTCGTATTTTTGTACCTACCATGCATCATACTTTGGGATTTTTCTTATGGTGATTTAGAATAAAAACATTTTTAAGGTTGTAAATAAAATAAGTGAAAGTAAAAAAAAAAAAACTTGTTGCTGGAGGCGTCATTTTTAAATCTAAAAAATCTTAAATAAAATTATCTTATGTTGTGTTTAGAAATGTTATTTGCTGTAGATTGATAAAAAATTATATTTACCTATCTGTCATACATTGTTATATCTGCCACCACTAACTCCGAGCAACTGATTCGATTACTATGGTATTCTATGAGAGGGGTGGGGTGCTAAGTAGGAATGATTGTAGGCGATCGCTGAATTGGGTATGAATAATTTAAAGTATCTTTTATAAAGTTTTTTTATGTAGTTCACAAACAACAGAAGAAAAAAAAAATGGTTTTATCTGACGTTTATTTTAAGTTTCTGTATGGTATTGGCGTAGAAAATGTTTAAATTGTCGACGTCAGTTTGTTGATTCACGGTTTTAGTCAGGTTTTTGGTTATATAGATGGATTCTAATATTCTTCTTTTGTTAGTGTTCTTTTCATGATGTATAATTTGTGCTTTCTCGAAATCAAAAACATGTTTGTGGTTCACGGCATGTTGTGATAAACCGGTTGCTAGTTTTGATTTTGTCGTTTTAGCGGTACAATTTTGCTTATGCTGTTGTAATCTTCTTTCGAACCATTGCGATGTTTGCCCGTAATATGATTTTTCGGGACATTGTTTACAGTTTATTTTATATATTACGTTTGTCAATTTTTCTTTTGGAATCTTGTCTTTTGTTTTTGAATATACTTTATTGACCTTATTCACTGTTTTAGTTCCAAATTTTATGTCGCTTAAATCATATTTTCTGAAAGTGTTTTCTACTCTATTAGTTAGCCCTTCTATATATGTTACTCCAAAATATTTGTTGAGGTATGACTTGGGGTTGATTTGTTTGTTAACATCATTTGTGTGCTTAGTGTCTATATTCTCCTTATTATTTTTTGATATATTATTTTTAACATTAAAATAGTTAGTGATTAAGTTTCTATTGCACTTTTTAGTATCTATTTCAATTGTACTACTTTCCCCGTGAGTAAATGTTAATTCATTACTATTTTCTTTAATTTTCTCGTTATCCATTTTTTTTTTTTTTTGCTTGTACCATAACCTATTTATAAGCCTGATGGGATACCAATTTTCTATTAGAATGTCATATATTTAAGTTTTCACTTCTTTAATATGGCTGTCATCAGTAATTGATTTTGCTTTTTCTATTAGGTTAAAAAAAGCAAAATTACGTTAATTGAACATAATCAATTTTGGTTTTGCCGGTTATAAGGTGGCGCCCATCGCTTCTAGAAATTAGGACGAAATATGAATACGTACCAAATATTCGTCCGGGAATTTTTTATTTATCAGTACCGAGGCGTCGTTCCATAAATGTAGAACCGGTTATTTTAAATAATGACGGTCTAAAAAAATTGTCATTCTTACCCATTATTGTCTGAATTAGTGAGTTTATCAAAAATCCATCCATAATCAATTTTTAGTTTCAACACTAAATAAACGAATCCTGAATTAGGAAAGTATGAGATAAAATTATATGCGGTATGTAAACACTTGAAAAAAAACAAAAAAAAAAAAAAACAGAAGAGATTTATTGTTAAAAATATAATTGTTAAACATCCTTATTTTTATTTTACTATCAAAGCAGTTAAAGTATATATGGTAGCACCTTACCTGCTGCGTCAGCTATAGTGGCAGTTTCTTTGCAAGTCAAAAATTGAGAATAAAAATTAACCATCACCAGTCCTCCATTCAAGCTCTGAAAAAGGTTGAAATTTTATAGAAAGGTCTTAACTAACAAATGAATGATCCTATCTCAGAATTAGTTGTAATTTAATTTTATATTTATGAATTTTTTTTTCTCGAACAGATTTGTTGCTGTTTTTAAATGGGTAAGCGATGTTGCTTTGATTCATAATGATCAAATTCCCAATCATGATAACCTCTAATAACAGTAATAAGTTCGAATCTTCCGGTTCTTTAAAATCTTTTTACTCACTTATTGTATGGTTTATTTTTATAATACTTGATACTTTAGAAAGATCGACATTAGAAAAAAATACATAAAGACGATTGGCATTTATTGTACACTGTTAAAGGGTTAGGCGTAACTAACGTTTATGAGCTCCACAATATTTTTTTCTCTAAAGTTAAGGAATTTTTCTAATCTTTCAATATTCAGATTTAATTTTTTTAAATACATTTCACTGCATGAATATATGGAAATCTTTATTCATCTCCTAAAGTTAAACTTTTAAAGAGAAATATTTCATACTGTTTTTATTATAAATCAGGACTAATTAAAATTTAAAAACGTACCGAGAATTTTCCCTGACATGATTAAATACAAAATATTTAAATATTATTTAATAAAAATACAAATTATCTCGCTGGTTTGATGATTTGCTATCTGCAAACATGCAAGAAGGAAATGTGTGTTTTGTCAGTATTATCCAGATATATTAATAAATCTCTGCCACCGCCTAAAAGATCGCCGGGGTGTGAGGTACGTGTTGTGTTAGGTAGATAAATAGTGTCTATGCTAAGAGGTTCATGTTCAAAGGTAGTTTTTGGTGGGCTTTTTTTTTTGTATATTTGGCTGTATCGATATCTGTTGGGATGTGTGAGGACCTTGTGTTATAATTTAGTTCTAACATGGTATGTTGCTTCGCCCATTTTCTCATTGGACTGAATTTGTGTTTGAGAAATAGTCTAATTAAACTTTTTAGATGATAACTTTGTATTGTATATACTATTGATAATTTGGAGCGTTTGTAGAACAGCCTAGATAAAAATTCAAAATCATTTGTTAAGTTATTTTCTTTTCAGTCCGATTTGGGTTCTAGATATTAGCCTCTTATTAGATGAACTCCCAAATATAGTACTTCGCGGGATTTAAGAAACAGAATGTCGTTGTAGTATCTTTAAGCGCAAGAACCAGGATTGAAAGGGAAGGTGAAAGTGAAATAAAATAAATATAATTTTGTTTAATACTTATTTCTTTGTTTGAAAATTAATAAACCTTTATGAACCATCTCATTTTAAATTATTCAGTTTTTGTCTGTCAATTTATCAACATGTTGCTGGATTATTTTAAGAGCTAAAAAAATAATATTATACATCAATTAGTAATAAACTACATATTTATTATAAAATGACATACAACTTTAGCAAGTATATGATCTGGAACGTTCCTTGTGCTGTTGCAAAGGGCCCTCGCTGAAGAATGAGAAAAAATAACTGGAGCCTTAGTTGCTTCTAAGGCTGCCTTCATTGTACGTACGGAGACATGAGACAAATCGACTAACATACCCAGCCGATTCATTTCTTTTACGATTATCTAGAAGATGAAAATAAATAGTATTAAAAAAATATTTTAAAGCAATATTATTTCTCAAATTAATCTAATGTCAAATGTATTAAAAATCATATTAGTTATCGGTTACAAATAGATGAAAATGCCAAAATAAATATTTATCAGTATATCACTATATTGATCACATTTTTAAAAATTGTAATTCACACAGATATTTAAGATAAATTAATTTCATAACAACAATGTGATTGGTAACATGAAAACAAAATATTCAAAATCTTCAGAAAAACAAAAGTTACAACAACGTAGAGCAATCAGTTAAAAGGGGGGGGGGGAGTTCCGTAAGTCATTTTTTAAGAATAATTTTTTTTATATCGTCAAAGCACTAACGTATCACTAGTAATAAATTATTTGTAGGTTAGATTTTTTTTTTCTCCATGTTATAAGGGACACTTAAATTAATAAAGTAAACTTTATTAATTTTCCAACTTAAGAATTAGAAAATTAACCATTAAGATAAATTAAAGACGTTATTACTAAATTTTTGTGGAAGCTCATTGATGGCTCATTTTTAAATACAAAGGGTACTACAAAAGTTTTGCAATACAAAAGCATTATTTATTTATTTAATTTTCTCAAAGTAATTTCCACCATATTTAATACACTTCTCCATACGTCGAAACCAGTTATTAAACCAGCTCTGCCAAGTTTCATCTGGGATTGATGCACATTCGTTGTCCCAAGCCCTCAGAAGGTCCTCGTCGCTTGTGAACACATGTGGGAACAGCGCAAAGTAAAAGGGAGCAAGGTCTGGAGTGTAAGGAGGGAGCTCAAGAAGTTTCAGCTCTGTAGTGGCCAAATACTCGGTGCAGCTCTGCGTTGTCATGGTGGAGGTACCAGGTGTCCATTCTTACTTTGGTCTCAGCTTTTTCATAGACTCTAGGACTTCAGGCAGGTACCACTATGGTACACTAAGCATTGACTGTCTTATGTGTCTCCAAAACAACACGGTCTACAATTCCGCTTGATCTTAAAAATACAGCGATCATTTTTTCTTTTACAGATCGAGATTTTCTGACAGCTACAGGTGTATCCACATCGTCAAATACCCAAACTTTGTTTTGAGCCTTGGTCGGCATATCATAATAGTATAGCCAAGTTTCGTCACCAGTCATGATGCTGTTCACGTATGTAGAATGTCCCTTATCAAATAGTTCCAGCATCTTTCGGCACCAAGTCACACGATGAGTCATTTGCTCTTCCGTTAGACTATGGGGCACCCAAAGACAACAAAGTTCTTAACCTTTAATTGGTCTCTCAGAATTGAATGAATTGCTGGTGCATGAAGGAATAATGTCTCCTCTATCTGTTGATATGTCACTCGACGGTCCTCATCAAGCATTTTCCTCACAGCAGAAATGTTTTCCTCTGTTACAGACGTTCGCGGCCTTCCTTCTCTCTCAGCGTCCTCCAGAGTGAAATTGCCCCTTTCGAATTCTCTCTACCATCTAAATATAGTCGTACGATGTGGACAATCCTTATTCAATGCAATCTTCATTTTTTCTAAGCATTGATCTATGCTTAAACTACGCACAAAATTATATCGCAAAACTGCCTTTACTTCACTACGTGACCGCGATCCATAATACGCACTTTAATCTGTCACTGCTAATCATGGGCGGATCCAGCCGATCGTAAAGAGGGGAGGCTGCAACCCCACAGCACTTCATTTGGATTTGCTAATCAGCTTTTTTACCTTTATGTTTCCCACAACTAAAATTTTATTTGTTCTGCACATTATTTGTTCTTTAACTTGCCTCTTTACATTAAGGAAAGTCAAATTCTATCTTTAAATGACGAAAATTTTTCGAAAGGGAGTGGCTGCAGCCCCCCCCCCCCCCGGATCCACCAACGCTGCTAATGAACAACTGATCCAAGAGATCTGATACTGGCGGCTAGTATGCAGGCATGGATAGGTATGAACACGCAGTAACTTGCAGCCTCCTGGGTCTTTCTGTTAAGATACATTGCAAAACTTTTGTAGTACCCTTTGTAAAATAAAACATCATACCTACTAATGATTGATGAAATTTAATATAAGGTATTACTAATAGGTTTTACTAATAAATCAATAGTAGAGATTTTACAAATTGTGTCACTCACCTTGCCAAAGTTTGTCAACCCTCCATGTTCTGGCTTTCTGCCTGGGATATCTACCAGAGATGAGTCAGCCCTGAAACATGATAGAAAAAGAAAAAAAAAAAAAGAAAGACACTTCATAAAAGTGATAAAGAATAAAAATGTCTATGAAGAAAAAATTCTTCTAATTCTCGAATGTTTTACAATTGTTTCTGAATGATGTTCAGGAGATCATTTAGTTTTGAAAGCAATTAAAAAAATATTTTTTTGGGATTATTGGTTTGTTTCTTCTAAGAGGGGGCATATGAATCCTCACTCCTTCTTGCATTCGACATTATATTAATATTTAATTTATCTTATTATGAGTCCATACACTTTTCCCCAAATTTATAAATATATTTAACTATAATTTCTGACTACTGTGTTAGTATATTTACCATTGGGTGTTGCAGGTTGAAGTTAATGTTAAATATCTGACCCCCAACTTGTACAAAATCCTGAGTACAGGGAGACTGTTGGCTAGGGAATGTCCACCCTCCACTCCAATCAAGCTGCACAGCTGATTGTTTTTGTGAGCGTCTAGTATTTCTGAAAAAGAACAATCATTGAAGCTCGTTAGCTTCATTAAAATTCGTATTAATCTGGCTTTAAATCTTAAAATAAATTTAAAATTTATTTATTAATAACAGAAAATTTTATGACAATATCGAATTTGCTATCTGCAAATTATTTTGCAACGAGCAAATTTTGTTGAGAGCTTCATGAAATTTCGGTGAGGAAAAATCATATTAGCTCATCAAGTCTCGTCACCACCTGCGTTTTCGTGGTGGTGGTATGGGTTCCGTGAGCATTTAAAATGTTCTGTCAGAGGGTTTGTATTGCAAGTCAGTCTTTGTTCAAATTTATTAAAGTTTTCTTAGTTTGTTTCCGAACTTATTAAGATGTCAGAGTCCTTGTGTATTATATCGTTGCCAACATAAAATACTGCATCGAATATGCTTCACAACAAACATCAAATGAAAAGACTGCATTCTTTGGATGCTAGACGTTTTTTCAGAGTCCCAAAGTTCCATCCCGTAAGTCCATGTAGGTTTTAAAACTTTGAAATAAAATTATTAATTTGTTTACTGAATTTACCTATCTAAGATAGGTAAATTCTTCTTTATAGAACTCATAAGGGGTCTAATATAATATTAACAAGTCGAGAAAATAATATCATCCATAAACATCTTTAATATTATTTTATATAATAAGTTGATGGAAAAAATATAATAATTTTGGGTGCTTGTTTTATCATTTTCATAGCACACCTCGAATAGTAATCAAATTATTTTGATAAATATCAAAACATTGTATTCACGGTTTACAAAGTTATTTTGAGGAATGGCCGGCTTAAAAGAAATATGATAAATCATTTTGGTTCTAAAATACCCGAAGGATAGAACCGCACCGAGACCTTTTTATATCTAGAGCCTAAATTATAATGACTGATTAATAGGTATTTGGCCAAGTAAGTACTTCATATTCTGCTCAGTGAATTATTTTAATTTATTTGTATCATTTTGTTTTCAATGGAATGCTCCGTTTTTCATTATAAATGTGGTTATCCATGAGAAAATATACTAAATTAACGAAATGTTTGTAGATCCTGCTATTTGGATGAATGGTCACAAATTCGCAAAAAATATGCGAGATCGTGGGAAGGGGATCAGTAGAGAAAGGAGATTGACTTGGCTTGGATGCGGCCTCGGCTTGCAGTAGGAGCGTAACCCGCATGGTTGAGTTCTGCCCAAGGGTTAAAAAAATGACTGAAATCTTTATCGAGTTGGTTGTTATTTTGATTGTTTGTTTAACGTCAATTTTTATGCTACTGAGGCTAATCGGACGATACTACAGTGGGAGTCCTAAATTTTGCCTATCCAGGTATAATTAGGATAGGGATCTTTAACGAGTACCTGACATCGTACAGGCTCGGGACCTCTATTTTACGTCCTATCCGAGGGACGGCATAGCTATGGATTTTTTACTCCCATTAAAAAATCCTAGGGCCACCGCTGGAATCGAACCCGCGACCTTTAATATTGTAAATTGCTATGCTAATTTATTTTGAATTATAATATTGGTATACATCTATCCTCTTTATGGAGTGAGTATTAGAATGGTTCTGAAATATCGGAGGTACCACAGTTGATGTAATAAAGACTGCAGAAATTCGAATATTATTTTGCTTCCAGACTTTTAGCATAAAAAAGAAGAAAAAAATACAGTTACGGCGATTTCGAGATAGCAAACAAATATTTGAGAACCTATTTTTCATAGTTTACTAAAGTACAGTATGTGCCTATATTACCTTGTACTGATGTGCAGAATGTGAGAACCTTATATTTCTCCGTTAAGCGACTTATGACGTCTATCTGCTCTAAGGTGAGCTGAACGGCATCTTTGAACTGGGACTCGCAAGGTACGTAAGCTGCCCAAAACTGTAACAGAATTATTATAATTTTTTTTTTTTTTGTATTGATTACATAATTTTAATATTTAATTGATTTTATTTATTAATTATTGAAATGACCTTTACTCGACGGGGTCATAGCATAGACAATTTTTTTTTTTTTAAATACTCTTGTAAAATAAGATAATCTTCAGAAAAATGATACGTTTCCCACAAACATAAAAATACAGGGTGGACAAGGAGGAGTAGCAAGCAAGAGAGGAGTGCTGATAGGCTGATCAACGTTAATCGTTATTAATAAAGAATGATTGAAGTTTATGTAGGAATTTATCTACAGATTTTTAAAAAAATTGATATGCACGAACACAGGGAAATAGTTTGAAAATCCTTCGGTTGATAGCTATTAATTTTTTTTTTGAGGGTTGGGGGATCACTGTTCTACAGATGCTTTAAAGTTTCAACATATGCTCCTTTCCTTCATATGGTACATTTCTAATCATTTCATAAGAAATTCCATCAATGCCTGGGGCTGATTCCTTTTTACATTTACTTAAGGCCTGCTACGTTCCTGGTCTCCCGCTTTTCTAAGGCGGGTGGGGGTTACCAGAAGCGGCATATATCTAATTAATATTGTAATTAATGTACATAATTCGCCTTAATGTAAATTGGATACTTTTCCAAAGGTGACGTGTTTACCAATTCTATTTTATTCTAATAAACCTGTGGCATAGGGTAAGTGATAATAAATAAACAAATCTGTAGTGGAGAGTTGGAGAGGGAGTTGGGAGGAGAGAGAGTTCGGAGGTGGACAGAGGTCGGGTGAGTGTGCCAAGAGGGCGAGAGTGGATCGAGAAGGGCAGACGACCAGATAGATAGCGAGACAGATCGAGATGGGATGCTGTGCTGAGTCTGAGAGAGCGTCAGAGATGGCAGGGACTGATCCAGCAGATAGGTCAGAGACAACACCAGAGAGTGCCCACCAGATAAGGTTAATACATATACAGTACTAATTGTAATATTGAGTGGTTAGTATTTATTAAAATAATGTTAAATTGCCAGTCAGCATCCATTAACTAATTTGTGCTAGTAAAATATGTTTATATGATATATTAAAGGGGGTATAAATAATTTACATTATTGGTCAATAAAATTAAAGATATCGTCCAATTTAGATTTGTTTATTTATTATCACTTACCCTATGCCACAGGTTTATTAGAATAAAATAGAATTGGTAAACACGTCACCTTTGGAAAAGTATCCAATTTACATTAAGGCGAATTATGTACATTAATTACAATATTAATTAGATATATGCCGCTTCTGGTAACCCCCACCCGCCTTAGAAAAGCGGGAGACCAGGAACGTAGCAGGCCTTAAGTAAATGTAAAAAGGAATCAGCCCCAGGCATTGATGGAATTTCTTATGAAATGATTAGAAATGTACCATATGAAGGAAAGGAGCATATGTTGAAACTTTAAAGCATCTGTAGAACAGTGATCCCCCAACCCTCAAAAAAAAAAATTAATAGCTATCAACCGAAGGATTTTCAAACTATTTCCTCTCTACTCCACTTGACCATACCAATATTCTTCCCCCACTCTATTAAGACTTCTTTCCATTGGCTGGTCATCCTGAAATTTCCACCCCACTCTATTCAGACTTGTTTTTATTGGTTGGCCACCCTAAAATTCCCATTCCGTGCTATATTTCTACATTTCTTCGGCGGTGTCTTTGCCGGGGTAAAACCCGGGTTTATGGTCCAAAGTTTCTCCAACCACCTTCTTTGGAATTTCCCTGAGTCAGTGTCGGCAGCCTTGTCGGTCCTTGGCTTTACTTATTTTGAATTTCCAACAATACGTTTATGGCCCTGATACTTTCAAGGCGGTATTCCCCGGACCTTGCCGCCTGCTGCCTTCAGGTAAAACCAACCACTCGGTTCGAGCATATTCAGTACTTTGAAACGATGAACATATTATATTAAATTATTAATGCAATTAATTGCCCTATCCAGGCAGCATCCACAATACATAGCAGGCCTGTTCTAATTCATTTCAACCAAACGGATTGTTGTAGGCTTCGCGCGGTTGAGCTACGTTTGGTTGTTATAATTGACCATCTGTATCACGGATCTGTGAGTGAGTGGATTTGTAACGATTGCATCTACAAGTTTCAAACCTGATACCTGTTTCTGTTGTCTCTGGAGAGTCTAAGAAAATGTTAATCAGTAACATGCCATTTGGAAATGTTTGTGTTTTGCGCCGCCTCCGAAAAGATTGCGTTGTATTGAACATGGTCTTATTTACTATTTTAATTTAATAATTTTTATTAACAGTTAGTGTATATTCATAAGAATCAGAATTATTAGAAGTAATTATTTAATACTATAATAGGTTAAATAATGGTCAGGATTTTCAGTTTACAATGATATTTATTATGGTAAGCCAACGTTTCGAACCATAATAAATATCATTGTAAACTGAAAATCCTGACCATTATTTAACCTATCGTAATTGAAGAACAGTTGACCATCTCTCATCTTTAATACTATATATATGCATAGTTACTCTATGCAAGCCATTAACCAACATATTGCTCATAATCACCTTTAAAGAGTGTTTTTTTTTTTTTTTTTTTTTTTTTTTTTTTTGTTGCTGAATGTATAGATTTTTCTTTTTTTTAACTAGGGATATCGTTGCTTTGTATTGATTTAATGGTTAATAGTTCGTGATAATACAGATTTTCTCATCATTGAATTTCTAATAATCTATAATATATCCCCTACATGGAAACATCATAATAATATTACAAGGAAACAAGAGAATCTTTAAGATATCGCTTTAATAAATATGCTGAAAGATGTCACTATTATTTGCATGAAAATAAAAATTTCCTCTTCAGGTTAAATTTTTGGAGATTTTTGTAAAGAGCCTAATTTGGTAAATTCATGATTAATAAAAGGCTAATAATAAAAATAAGTGTGCATTTAAGCTTTAAAAGGTTTAAAAAAAAAAAAAAAAATATGGCAAGCTTTTATTGGTCCACAAGTTTACGTGAAGGGGCCAGGGGCTAACCTGGATTTATGGCTCAGGGCATTAAAAAGAGCTTCCATACCCCGGCCCTTGTATTAGTATTTATTGTTTTTTTTACATCAACAGCAGGTCAATTGTTGGAGAAATAGTCTTCTTTGTAACAAATATATTTCAACCAACTCTTATTCAGTAAATTATCATTTTAATTTTTTTTTTCAATAACACTATCACCGATTGAAGCAGTCAGATACCTTTAAAGTGATATCCCACCATTATTCAACATGAATATGGTAATTCTCTCTGAATATATTGTTATTCGGGCCCACGCAAAACCAGCCGAGTTGTTTAGATTTAATTTTCAATCAAATCATATTAAACCTTTAAAAATAATTTTATTGTGATAAAAAATACATAGCATAACTAAAAGAAAGAAGATAATTTTCTTTATTATTAAATGCGTCGATAGGAACTTTGTATTATATTAGATCAATCTATTAAAAGACAAAATCTCAGAGCTTTTTAGAATTTATCTTTATATCTATAAAAATCCCGTGTTTGTTCTTAATGTTTGTCCGGGATAAAACCCGAAACTACTCAACCTATCTTGGTAAAATTTGGCTAATTTTGTGTAGTTTCGTCCAACTTAAAAGATAGAATAGTTTTTATCTCGATTATTGACCTCAATATGTAATTTATTACACATTAATCATTTATTATACTACAATTGAGTGTAATTATTAATATGTTCTATAAATTTCCAACAGATGGTGGAATAAGTTGATAAATTGATACAATTCATTTTCTTTCGATATTTAGAATGGGTAAGCATTCAGTAGCCCAATCTAATTTTCCTAGCTTGGACCAGCAAAATCCGTATTTTCTCGTGGGAAATTATGTGTCGGCTGTTCACGTATGGGGAAACCATTGAATCTATTTCTTAAAAACAAAAGACAGGTTACTAATAACGTCCATAAATTTGCACTTCAAGAAATAGAAATTATAAATTTTAATAATTTAAAAAATTTATAATTATTAATAATTTAAAAAATGGGGCCTGGTATGGTTGTGCCGTAAAGCGCCGTACTTCGATGCCTGAGCTGCGGGTTCGAGTCCTGCCCTGGGTGGTGCTTTTCTTTCGTAGGAGAAGTATCACCCAGTGCCATGGGTGTTAGTATGGGCAGTATAGGGCTTCAGTGAAAGCCTTGAAGTATCAAAAAAAAAAAAAGAAATTTAAAAAATGAATGTTATTATTATAAATAGTTATAAATTAACTTTATCGACCTCATTCGTAAAAGGCGCCGCCGGACAAACCAGGAATTATACACCTTATACCAAGAGCCTGATATCTCCCGATTCGTTCGTCTCGGCAGACTGCGATGGGCTGGTCATTTGGCGAGGATGGACGAGCATGCGATTCCCAAGAAGGTGTTCCTGGGCAAGATCTTCGGAACGAGGAAGAAAGGAAGACCCAGATTAAGATGGCAGGACGGTGTGGCACATGACGCTCGGACCCTACTCGGAGTTCGCAACTGGAGGGCAGCTGCACTGGACAGGGACACTTGGCGAAGGCTGATCCAGGAGGCCAAGACTCAGAGATGAGTTGTCGGGCCGCTGATGTATGTATGAAAGAGCCACTGAGCGAAATTTGGCGAATTTAGGATAAACGGTATGGAATTCTATAAATAACAAACAGAAATATTGCCCTGCAGTTTCAGCTTCTCGCAAATCGGCTTGCCTAAGCCTCGGTGGCGCAAGGCGGGCCTCGTATTCCTGGGCACTCAGTTTCCCGCGATTCTAAGCCTCCGTTGTTCAATCCTATTTTGATGTTCGTCGAGAGTTTCATCTGCTCGTATTTGACGTTGTTTTTTAGCTTTTGCGCTCACTACTCCTATTGAAGCTCGCTTCTTAGGAGGCATTTTAAAAAAATAAATTCACCATACATGTAAATAAACGTATTGTAATGTTAAAAAAAAAAACATATGGTTTAAAAATCCCAGAACTCGACGCCAGGCAAAGGACGGTCTTACCGGGCATTGTTGGCCTCTTCAAAATCTATAAAATGATTTTTTAAGCCGTTTTTTCGACTCAACGGTCGATTTCGTAAAAAAAAACCATTGTAAAGCGCGATCATGACGAATTTACGAATATGTTAATAATAACTGGGGAATAATATGATCGATGACGTTAGAAGCACGTTTGTTAATTTGAGTTTTAAAAATTGTGTGTCACTGTTTATAACTTTAATAATTTGTAAAAAGTGAAATATTTAGTATTATAACATATACCGACTTAAATAATAAGAAGGTAACCTCGACTCCATGGCCGAGCCGTCAACTTCCGTGCTTTCGGTAATTCTTCTGGATTATCATATCAATAGTGATGATGTCAATGAAAACACGTCATGGTAGGCCAGAAAACATTTAAAATAAAATCAACTCTTAGAGGAGTAGCAGTTTATCCTGACACACCAACAACTACTTACAGAAAACTTATTTCCGCACTAAGAAGGGGTGGCGCTGATTTCCATTCATATCAGCTTCCAGAAGAGAAAAACCTAAGAGTAGTTATCAAGGGCCTACACCACACAATGCCTAAAGAAATAATTAAAGAAGAACTAAAAGAATTTGGGTACGAAGTAATTGATGTCACCAATGTTATATCACGCTTCAAAACACGGCTCCCTATGTTTTTCGTTGACATAGCCAAGATCAGCAGCTGCCCGTTCAGCAACTCAGCACCAGCCGGCATTGTCAGGTATGGGAAGTGGCATTAGAAAGGCGATTCCTCTTATGGTTAATGACTCTTCCCTCATCATTGAAATAATAAGCCATCTTAATTAATATCGTCCACCCCCTTTTCAGCTTTCCCCAACAATTGCCCCAAATAACTCAAGCCTGGTGTCTCTCATATGCACCCAAATCACTTGACTTTTGGCATCTCGTCAATTCTCCTCTAGAACGCTAACATTTGACAGGAGATTGACTCGGGGCCCTCACGTTAAAAAAAACAAAACGAAAGAATAAAAAAAATCTGGTGCGTGCTCGCAACACACAACTTTCACTTACCAACTTACTTAGATTAGAAATTAATGCGTTTTGTTAATTGCCACTTCTCAAATTAATAGCACGGGTTTAATTATGAACAACGGTCTGTCATTAAAGGCGTACTACGCATGCGTGGGCTCAACGAGTTTTATGAGTTGACTGAATATTTTTCTCCTCTTTATGTTTTCTTTATTTTTATCATATCTCGTATTTAGCCATTTCTTATTTTTAGGCGTAACGAGAGACAGTTAATTTCTCCATGTAAACAAAAACAAAGGTACTTTATAAGAACGAAACAAACAAGAAAGGCCCCCCCCAAAAAAAAGCCCCCTCAGAACATTTTAATAATGATAAAGCTTACCTAATATTAAAGAAAACCTAATTTTTATTAAACATGACGAATTTGATAAAAATCGTTAAAGCCGTTTTTGAGATAATCGAAAAAAAGGTAAAAATTGGAAAAAAAGTCATGAAATAAAGTGCCCCCTCAGTTGGACCAATTTTGATGAAATGTTGGCTTTTACATATTTGGTATATACATACATCAAATATCCAGTTTTTTTTCAAAATCGTTAAAGCCGTTTTTGAGTAAATAAAAAAAACGTGAAAACATACGAAATTTATTAATTAAAGTCCCCCCTCCGGTTAATCAATTTTGATGAAATTTTTACAGTCATATCTCGGGCTTCTACGTACAACAAATACCCAGTTTGATCAAAATCGTTAAATCCAATTTTGAGTAAATAAAAAAAAAACACGTGAAATTGGTACAAAATTTACTAAGTAAAGTCCCCCCTCCGGTTGATCAATTTTGATGAAATTTTTACAGTCGTATCTCGGGCATATACATACATCATATACCCAGTTTTATCAAAATCGTTAAAGCCGTTTTTGAGTAAATAAAAAAAACACGTGAAAATGAAACAAAATTTTTTAAGTAAAGTCCCACCTCCGGTTAATGAAATTTGATGAAATTTTTACAGTCATATCTCGGGCATATAAATAGGTCAAATACTCAGTTTAATCAAAATCGTTAGAGCCGTTTTTGAGAAAACCGAAAAAACGTAAAAAGTTATTAAATAAAGTACCCCCTCCCTTTGAGCAATTTTGATGAAATTTTTACAGTCGTATCTCGGGCATATACATACATCATATACCCAGTTTTATCAAAATCGTTAAAGCCGTTTTTGAGTAAATAAAAAAAACACGTGAAAATGAAACAAAATTTTTTAAGTAAAGTCCCACCTCCGGTTAATGAAATTTGATGAAATTTTTACAGTCATATCTCGGGCATATAAATAGGTCAAATACTCAGTTTAATCAAAATCGTTAGAGCCGTTTTTGAGAAAACCGAAAAAACGTAAAAAGTTATTAAATAAAGTACCCCCTCCCTTTGAGCAATTTTGATGAAATTTTTGCTGTCACATCGCGGGCATATACCTACACTAAATACCCAATTTCAGGTTCCCACGGCTTATAGTTTTTGAGCTAGTCTGTTCACACACACACAGACACACACACACACAGACACACACACACACACACAGACCATTTCGCGGGACTTGGTTATTTCGACTCAGGGGGTCCCAAAACCTGTATTTCCGTTGAAAACCGGAAGTCGAAATTTTTCACGATCGCAATACTTCCACTTACTATATATTTCATATATAGGTAAGTGAAAGTAAAAAAGAAGCAAATTATTATAAACGCTACTAAGACCAAGATCTGGTTTGGGCGTAACTAAGGCGTTATATATTTTATGACCGAATATGATCATTTGAATGGTAGTAGGATTACCTAAGAAACGAAAAAAAAAACATCAAAGTATCACCATTACCAGCCAAAATGCAGAACATTGTGCTTTTTACACAATATTTTTACTTTCACTTACCTATATATGAAATATATAGTAAGTGGAAGTATTGCGATCGTGAAAATTTTCGACTTCCGGTTTTCAACGAAAATACACGTTTTGGGGTCCCCTGAGTCAAAATAACCAAGTCCCGCAAAATGGTCTGTGTGTGTGTCTGTGTGTCTGTGTGTCTGTGTGTCTGTGTGTGTGTGTGTGTGAACAGACTAGCTCAAAAAATATAAATCGTGCAAACCTGAAATTGGGTATTTAGAGTATGTATAAGCTCGCGATGTGACAGCAAAAATTTCATCAAATTTGCTCAAGGGGAGGGGGTACTTTATTTAATAACTTTTTAAGTTTTTTTCCATTTTCTCAAAAACGGCTCTAACGATTTTGATTAAACTGAGTATTTGATCTATTTATATGCCTGTAATATGACTGTAAAAATTTCATCAAAATTGATTAACCGGAGGGGGGACTTTACTTAATAAATTTTGTATCATTTTCACAAGTTTTTTTTTATTTACTCAAAAACGGTTTTAACGATTTTGATCAAACTTGGTATTTGATTTATTTATAAGCCAAAGATGTGATAACCAACATTTCATCACAATTGATCAACCTGAGGGGGGACTTTACTTAATAAATTTTGTATCATTTTTACGTGTTTTGTTTATTTACTCAAAAACGGTTTTAACGATTTTGATCAAACTTGGTATTTGATGTATTTATATGCCCGAGATATGACTGTAAAAATTTCATCAAAATTGATCAACCGGAGGGGGGACTTTACTTAATAAATTTTGTATAATTTTCACGGGTTTTTTTTATTTACTCAAAAACGGCTTTAACGATTAACAAAAATAAGATATGAATGTAGAAAAATTTGTGACTTTGGGAAATGATATTTAGCAAAACACGTCAATTTCTAATCAAAGAAAGTTGGTAAGTGAAAGTTGTGTGTTGCGTGCACGCACCAGATTTTTTATTTTATATTATACTTTCACTTACATTCTTCTTGTCTTGTGATCGTGAAACATTTCGACTTCAGGTTTTCAACGAAAAAACAAATTTTGGAGTCTCCTCAGACCAAATAACAAGCGTAGAGGTCGATATGGATGTTTGAACAGACTAGCTCAGAAAAGATTTGTCGTTCAAAACTGGAATTAGGTATTGTAGGTAGGTACTTATATACCTTTGATGTGGCAGCAATGATTTCGACAAAATTGATTCACCCTGGGAGGCACTTTAACCCAAAGACTTTTTCTAGCGTTATGATTTCTCAATAACGGATCTTACGATTTTCTAACGATTGATTGAACTTGTCATTTGTATATGAGTATATAAAAATGACTAATTAATACAATCATAATGTAATTATATATATTATATAGTATTATATTATTATCATATATTATATGGTAACAGAAAAGGTGTTTGAAAATATAATTCGTTATATGATTGGATTAATTTGGATATTTTTGCTGTTTAAAAAAGCATTGTTCTTTAGAACGCATTGGGTTCTGAACAGTGAGCGAAACTTTAATGTCTGAAAAGAATAAATCAAAAGCAAAGTCATATATTTTTATTGAGCTAACAACAATCAGACTTTGCTTCGGGGTAAGAGTGATCAAATTAAAGAAAGGAAGAAGAAAAAGGAGGAGAAGTCTTAGACGCGGTTGCTGAATGCATACGGAATGAGGATGCTCCCCGCTCTTGTACAATTGGACGCTTATAATAGAGCTCCGGAGGAAACCTCGGACACAGTAAAATACCTCATCTCCTTCCGCCTCTCGCTAGATAGTAAACCTCTGTTTTATTATCTCTTGAGGGAGGCATCTCATGAAAAATTCTTGGTTGCTATCAAGCAGGGAAGCGGTTTTTTTTTTTTTTTTTTTTTTTTTTTTTTGGCTTACCGAAACCAGCTATTAAATTAATTTAATTTATCAGAAAAAACAAAAAACGGTTTTAATATATTTTTTAATTTTCTTTTTACATAAAGCTTAGAGGAGACACATGTTAAGCCGTATGAGAAGCAGAAGCTTCGGAAGGATAGAGTACGCTTAAAAAACATAGGGCTAAAATTTTAAAAAAACCTTTTTAGCCAGGAATCTATGAGTTTTTACTTGAATTAGATTGAATTAAAATCATAATTTTGTATTACTCATAAATTTTCTTGATAAGTTACCTCCTTCGCAATTTCGTTCCTTTATTATTTTCGGGATACTGAGCACTGACCCCTTGATATATCTCCTCTTCTGATTACTACAGTGCCTGCAGGATATCACCAAGTGTAAAGGATCCTCTACTTAAAACTCGCAGTTTGCGTTGCTCTTATTTTCATTAAATTAAAAAAAAAATTGTGTTTTTCTACATATATTTTTTTCTATTTCTATACAAATCCACTTAATTGTTTCGCCGTGTCGTCTACAAAGGGTCTTCCCAAGATTTCGCGTCTCTTACTGTGAAACGCGATGTGCCTTGGATTTTTGGGTCATGTTAGGCAGTTCGTGACCTTAGCCAGGAGCTATTAAATTTAGGAATTTCGCAATGGACCCATGAGTTATCCTCATCTTCGTCAACTTTACTAAACTAGGACGGTCAAGATAAAAAAAAACCTACCTTTAGATGGGATTTTGGCATTTATCCAATACAGCTCGTTTTGATTGACAGCTCTATCCGCCATCTCATTACGCGACAGTCCCGGAACCCACTGGATGGAGAAATTATTCGTCGCTTTACTTATTAGAGCTAGGATTTTGAAGGTAATAATATGTTTTAGCATTATTTAGACGTGAGATTGTGAAGGGGAAGAAGAGCTAGAACATGCCTTAAATAACTTTAAATTGGGGGAAATCTCCTGGTCATGATAAAATAACACCAAAAATGCCAAATGTTTTGAGAAATAAAGGAGGTGAAATTATGATCCAACTATTGAACTTAATATGGAAGAAAAAGAAAATACCTCGAGCCCGGCAATTGACTGTAATTTTGTCAATATTCAATAGCGGTGACCACAGAATATGTGAAAACCGCAGATGTATTTCTCTCCTTTGAATACCACATGCGGTGTTTTCAGTATCTAGACAAACGAATAAATAAATCCATAAAAGGGTTAGTAAGCGCAGAAAAATATGTATTTTGACCCTGCAGGTGCATTCAGGAGCTTTACAATGAGGCAGATCACTGAAAATATGGTGGAGAAGAAACCAGTTGTATGCTATCTGTAGATCTCGAAAAAGCATTTGATAGGATCAGGTAGATCCTAAAGGAAAGTAAAGGGAAACTAGTAGAGAAAAGGTATTGGATGAGCTCTAATTGAGGCAGTGATAAAATTGTCAATGGTTGCTTGGTTGTTACCGCAGATTACTATGTTGAACTTATTATAAAAATCTTAGAAGAGGAGCTGAATGAGATCAATATGTTTATAAACATAAGAATATTGAAGGTCGTGAAAATTAAAAAGTGGTCCATAAGAATAATCCCAATAATAATAATCCCAATAATAATAATGATTCCCAAAAGTATAATAATAGCAATCAGGGCCAAACATTTCAGGTTAGAGCAAGTGGACTATCAGGGCCCACCTGGATGAAAATGGATATATTGGTACAGAAGTTATAGATATAATGAATTCTAATTGAAAACCCTTTAGTGCCCCTAATGCACAATATCTAAAGAAAAAAGAAATCGCGAAAATCATTAAAATTTCCGTTAATACATCAACGTCCCTACCAATTCTCATAAACTCATCATAATCATGGTATTGAACCTCCAAAACTAGAAAAGATTGCAAGCTATAGTTATGAGGTACCTCAGGAAGGTGGAAAGATGTACCAGGAGAGATAGGATTAAGAACACTGTTATTATAGATTTCATGCCGAGATGGTGGCTACAGACATTGTCGTATACAGACAAGCATACGAAGCAAGGGTCGAGGGAAGCAGAAGGTCGAGGAAGACCAAGGCAAACTTGGGAGGACAGTAGTTGAAAGGCGGAAAAAACCTATTTTTTGAAGGTATCTGAATATTCTTTTTCTTTTCATTATTAATAAATAGAAGAGTTATCTGACACATTCCATCAATTTATTCGGAGAAATTCCGATTTTTACACTTTATATAACCCTTTGAAAATCAATCATTGAAAATTTTTATTTTTCAACGAAATAACATTATAATAACATTATAATTATTTTTGCAGCTCACATTTTTGTTTCTTGGTGCGATTTTCCTTCATATTCATGAAAAGCGATCTCACATATTACACGACCATAAAAATCATGCAATTTTGTCTGTGTTTTAAACCAGAAATAAAATCCGGAATAAATGCAATAAAAATAAGACAAATTGTTTTTTTGTAATCCATATTTTTCAAGCGCAGCCGAGCGCAGTTTAAAATCCATTTTTTAAAGAATAAGATACCTCCTAGGAAATATTAAAACATATTCCAGCTGCGTCCACCTGCGTTTGTAAATGTGTGATTTGTTTTTTTTATTGAATTACCTATGCTATTTCATGCAGTTTATTCGCTATGAAGCTTGTGCTTCGAATTAGGTTATTACTAATCGTTAAGAAAACATCATGCCTTACTTACTAGCTCTGTAGCATCATTTATAAAGTCATTCTGAATCGTTATTATTCGTTATTAGGTCGGTGATAAAAAAAACAAAAAACTTTTTCACCTATCGTGATTTTAATATGTGTTTGAAAATTATTAATAATACGTTTATTAACATGACCTCGGATAACTTGGTGGAAATAAACCGATCATGAAAACTTCCTTGCCACGTTTTAACAATAAGTAGCAGAAAGCTCTTAGAAATGAAGAATGGCTTGCACTGAACCAAATTGATGACTCGGTATCACTTCACTACTTCCAAGTAAAGACTTAATTCAGTTCAAGAAAAGTTTTTCAAATACTTTTCCCTTTATAGAGTGCGATAGGACGGTGAGATGAAGGATTAGTTATGGATTTAGAATCATTTTGGGTGTGGAGAGTTTCCAAAGAAGAGGATAATAGGTTGTGTGTAAGATAGATTTATTGATGTGTGCAAGAAACAAAACAGCTTTTCGAAGTAGGTGACGAAGGGTAAAGGGAGTGAGAACATAGCTCGATGATTTTCTGTTAAGAAATCTCTTGATTGCTTTGTGGATTATTTTTTTTTTTGTGTGAAACACCGTAGGTGGATCATCAGACAGAGGTAGTTGAGCTGTCAATTTGTCTATTTCGGTGATTGTGTCGGATAGTACAAAGTTTGTTCCAAAAACCAGGTCTACATATTTTGTGAATTCATTTAATTTAAAAAAAAAATGGTATTAAAACAGTTCAGCTGTTATTTAGTATGAATTAGGGAACTGAGTTTTCACTGATAGAGTTGTAGTTATAAAACCTATATTGAACAGTCTATCCGACCATCTCCTATCAAAATTATATTAAAGCCGGATAACCCCAATCTAATATTTTTATATGATAATACATTTAATAGTTAAAAATAAAAATATAACGAAAAAATAATTCATTGCTCCTAAGTATGATTTTTTTTAGTACTATCAAGGATATTAATAGCATAAAGCAGCAAAAGTGCTTAAACTAGCCGATCTCGGATCGAAAATTGATGTATGATTTTTTTTCTATTTTCCTAACACTGCCGGTTAATCCGAATAGCCGGTTAAGCGGGGCTCCAACCTATACACTTTATAGGAAATTCAATCGTGGTTATGATAATATCAACTTTATATTTTTGCGGCTTACGGATCAGGTTTGACAAGGTTTTTTTTCCGAAAATAGTCGATTTTCAACCATTGTGCGGCGTCAGGGAGGCATTTCAAAGGCCGATGCATAGACTGGAACAAACGAAATGAGTTGAGAGACAGAGCCACTTGGAAGCAGCTCTATAGAAAAGAGCCTTACACTACCTACGCAGCTGTAGAGAGGGATGGAGTATGATGATCAATGTTGTAAGCAACATTCCTTCTCATTAAATTTTTATTTTCGGTTTGTAGCTTTTTTAGCTTTACCATAAAAATGATTTCGTAGAACGGATGATGCTTTTAAAGGTTTCATATCTGATCAAAGAATGGCTGTACTATCAACAAAAATAGTCTATAATCAACTCTATACATAGAGTTGTTATTCAGTGAAAAAACGAAGAAAAGAAACATAAAAACCGAAAATTTTTATTTGTGTTGTTTTTATGTGATCCAAAGAGAAGCTGCATTACCATCTTGAAATATGAGGCGAGATAGCTTTTGCTTTCTTTAAGAGCTAATGTTATCTTATTTTCACTCTACACGATCAATCAACAGTTCCTAAATCAATTTTTTCTAGATAAGAAACTTAGCTATCATCGTGTATCAAGATATATTTCAAGTGTTTTGTGCCACTTATTTGGATTTAGACTTTTCATAATTCATAAATAACGCCGCACTTTTCCATTGTCCATCTTTTTAAAGATTTTAGTTTTCCATTTCTATTTCCATTTCTCTACCTCTCTTATTAGGAATGATTAATCTGTCACAGAGACCTGGTTCATTTTTAGAATTTGTTTCTAGTAGGAATGATTTATACAGCGCGGCATTCGTAACAGCAAAACTAGGATAACATCGAGGTCAAAGCTATTAATCAACCAGCCCGCTCTGATACACACTTCCCGATTTGAAATATCTAATGACAAAATACATTAATAATGGTACTTATAGTTTTAAACATTTGATGTTTAATTGAATATAGAGGCTTTAAATTACAATAAGTGAAATAATAATGAGGAAAATTAAAAAATATTTTAATGGTTATGATTTCATTCATTGGTTATTATTAATGATTCTAGTACTATGCCTTGTTCTAAGGTTTCATTATTAAATTTAAAAAATTAAATTCTAAATCCATAGGATAAAATTATAAGAAAATTTATGATAGGAATTATTATAGTGTTATTATATAAATAATAAAGTGTGAAATCTGAAAAAAGTATTAAAGTAGAAACAGCTTAATTGTAATATTTTTCGCTTTATGCATATAAGTATATATTTTAAAATATTTATTTTGAATATGCCATATATACCCCATTTTTCTATATTATATCGCTGGTCCAGAAGCATAATGACACAACTGCTACAATTGTAATTTGACATCAAACAAAAATGAATTCCGATTTCTCCTAATAGAATGAATAACATATTTAGTGGCGATTTTTTTACATACACTTATACCGATTTGTGAACATCTAATAAATGCATTTTGAGCTAACCAACACAGTAAATTAACTTCACAAAATTGATTTTTTCAATCGTATCATTATACTACTAGCACTGCGATATATTTAATAAATAGTAGGTAACGGCTTATTAATTACTTTATTTTTCATTTTTATTACTTTCTTATTCTTCATTCTACATACGTTCAACTGCATTCATTTAAATGAAACAAAAAATGACCGAAAAGGGAATACGAATTATTTTTTTAAATATAGAAATATTTCCGTAATAAACACTGTAATTTACTTAACTTAGTATTTAAATATCTACTAAATTTGTTTTTTCTTTTACTTACCAATGTATGAAATATGTAGTAAGGGGATGTTTTGCGATCGCGACGGCTCTAAGGATTTTTATTAAACTGTTTTTGAGTTACTGTAATGTTTAATGAGAAACAAGTATTCTTTAATATCTGGTAGGTTTTATTATTATAGTCATGTTCTGAGGAAATTTTTGAGGAAGGGCGAAGGAAATTCGGTTTGTATCTTTATGTATTAAAGAACAATATTTAGTTTATTATAAATTCTTAAAATGTAAATATGCACGAAAAATCCATCATTTATACTTTTAAATTAGGTACCTACCCACATTCCAACACAAGCGTCTATGGAGAGAGAGTAAATGGAACATTTTGGAAGGTACTAGATTTTATCTATATAAAATCTTTATTTTAAATGTATTAAAAACTGAATCACTTAAGAACAATGGTAATATTGATGGCACTGAGCACATTCACACCGTATTTGTGAACATATATCTATAAAAAAAAAAATAAAAAAATATGGAAAAACAATATAAAATAAAAATAAAACTTGATTAAATAAAAATGAACATATTAAAGTCATACATTATTTACAACCAACCTGGAGAAACGCGAGCCAAGCATGAATCCCACGAGTGAAGGGAATAGCAGGATTCCCGCGCTTCTTTCTTGGCCACGTCACTGGTATTAAAGCCAGTCAGGTGTCACCAGCGGTGCAGTGGTTAGCAAAGCTAAGTACACCCAGATGGCCACGGGTTTGTAGCCGTGTGTAGGGTGTGTAGGTTGACCTAGGTTTTTTTTAAAGGAGTGAAAAATTCTTGGATATGCCATCCTTCAGATGGGACGTATAAAGAAGGTACTGAGCCTGTGCGCTTACAGATCCTTATTCTTATTACTCCGGGATGGGAAAAATTCAGGATTATTCTATAATATTGTTATATATACTATGACAATAATATTCTTTAGTATTCAGAGTGATAAAGCGATTAGAAAACAGTTATTATTATTTGCTATTGAACTTCGCAATAAATAAATAAATGACCCCAGCTTATTACTGATACAATATTTAAAACTGGTGGTCAACGAAGAAGTAATGTAGAATACAAAATCTGAGACTAAATCAGCATATCTCGCAGGAATAAATTTTGTTCATTTTGCCGTCCTTTCCATTCAATACTCCCTTTACCTCGTAGAATCAACAATACTTAGCAATCACTGTCGAATAATCCGAATATTTATTCCTTAATAGAATTTTTAGTCTTAGTTTTAGTAGACTTAATTAAAAGTAATGGTAGAAACACAACTATATTTTATTATTTTCTGAATCGTTGTCAGTAATTCAGAATCAGGAAAACAAATCAGCTACTGAATCATTTCCCTTAACTTAAAGGGAATCTATTCTTGGAAAAGAACTAAGGGCTGACTTTTCACTACCAAGGCTGTCAAGCGAGTGGTCCTCGAATCTTGATTCAATTTGTCATTTGCTTTATCGCAATCCTTCTTACTTTCCAGGCGGTGCCTCCAATAAATGACGTTGCTACTTAAATTGGGGTAATGGGAACTATTATCATAAAGAAGACAATATATATTTATGAATACGGTTATGAATTTGTATAAGGATTCGAAAAGGCATATGAGCTAACAACCAATTTTAAATTTCCTTAGGTTTTTACTGGTAAGTTTACAAAGAATCATTCTGAACTACCTAAAATTTAAGAACCACTACCTCTTAAAAAATAAACTGGTACGAAGAAGATAGTAACTTGTACAAATAAGCAGATCAAAGATCTGTGACCTGGTTCCTAGCCAAGTGGATTAAATAATAGGCGTCCAATCCATAAACGTGGTTACTAAATATTAATATTGGGTAATTGCATTTACGAAATCGTGTTTTTTTTTAATCTATAATAAAACAAGTTTGTTGTTATGAGACAAACTTTGTACTAACAGTATTGTTACAGTAAGAGAAACGAGTTATCTTCAACTTATATACATGTTATCTATATTATAATATAGATATTGTGGTTTGAAATATGCTGGTTTATAGATGGAATAAGGAAGAGGATTCTCAACCAGGTAGCTCCTTATATTCTAATTTTAAGCCTTTATATTTTTAATTCATTTTTCTAAGTGCAGAACTGCATTAATATTTTTGTTGATATGGCATTAATATGTTAGCATTAGTCTAGAATGGTAGTCTTTGTCAAAATTGAAAATTATTTATATTAAATTTTATATATGGGTCATTTTCCCAGAAAGGGCAAATCGCTGTCCCCGATGGATTCTGAAGCCCCCTCACCCTTTTTGTTCATTAAAACAACCTCTAATTAGGATCTGTGACTTGCCCTGTCGACTACGTAGGGTTTTACTCATATAACATTAAAAATTAAAGGTTGAATTTTGATATGACCCGTGGAAATTTCCTTCCCTCGCCATGTCACAACTCCAGTTTTCAAACTTTAGGTTCGTCTACGAATTGACCATTGACGCTTTTGGAATTTTTTATAACTGTGGTGCTGTTCAAAACATCTCAAGATTAGAATGTGAGTAATGCGATATTTTTAAGTATGATAGAATAGTACACAGAGGAGGGAAAAGACTTGTCCCCGGTGTTTGGGTTTTTCCGTAGGTGCTGCGGCGTCATTGTCCCACCCGTAGCTACTTAGAAGGTAATTGTATCAAAATTTGTTCATTGCTTTCATCTTTTAGAGCAAGTTGATACGTTTCTGACGGTCTCTCGTTGTTTAAAAAATGGCTGTATTTAAGTAGTGAACAGAAAAAAATGGATGGTCGTACAATACAATAGCGGGTGTTTTTCTCCCGCTCGAGTGTACTCAGAGATTAATTGTATCTAAATGTTTTCGTTGCTTTCTACCTCTAAAGCTCATTAAAACGTTTCGAACGGTCTATCATTTTGTCAAAAATCTGCTATATTGAAGTAGTAAACAAGAAAAAACTAGATAGCCTCTCAAATTCTGATCTCATTATCCCGCCTCTGAGGAATTGGAAAGTAATTGTATCTAAAATTTTTCGCTGCTTATTACTTATAGAACTCGTTGGCGCGTTTCCAATGTTCTATCGTTTTGTCGAAAAGCCGCAGTATATAAGTTGTAAAAGAGAAAAAACTGGATGGTCATAAACACCAGGAGTCATTGTCCCTCTGTCTTTACCCGAAAACTAATTGCATCTATATTTTCTCGTTGCTTTATACATATAGAGGTCGTTGAGACGTTTCCGATGGTTTTCATTTATTTCAAAAGCTTCTGTATTAAAAGTAGTAAACGAGAAAAAACTGGATGATCATACAAATTTGTGTAATGGCTGATAGATGGCTTAGGATTTTTGTCTGCTATCTTTAAAATAAAAAAAAATAAAATAAAAATTAAAACAAAAAAGGAAAAAAATATATTTAAACGATCCCTCAGCACATTTCTTTTCCCGTCTACCGATTTTTTTTTTTTTTTTTTTTTTATAAATAATAAATGCAGCTTGCTCTTGTATAACCTTGCATTGGAGTTCAACCAGTGCTATGTAAAGAGCATCCCTAAATATTTTCCAGAAGTTAATACGACATTTTCAATTTCAAGAATTCCAAGTTCAGATTCGCCCTTTCTGGGAAAATGACCCACACACACACACACACACACACACACACACACACATATATATATATATATATATATATATATATATATATATATATATATATATATACAATAGTGATACAAAGTGCGGACTCAACCAGTCCCTAAAACTAGGCCAGCCAGGGTATTTCACTTTCTAGAGCACTTGCGTAAAAGCAATTTTAATGTGTCCATGTTCTGATCATGACACATGACATGTTCTGATTCATGAACCTTGAAAAAAATATAGTAAAATGATTTTAGCCTATGGTGCACATAATTTATATGTGTTATGTGATATAACAAAAAATAAAATAAATAAAGTTGTAAGTAACAGTAGATTAAATGAAAATGTAAAGGCCATTATTATACAGTTCCTTTATACATTTGCTTTGTGAGTAGATAATTAGGGGTTGACAATGGATGATTGTTGACAAAGATGGAAGGTAATCTATTAGCTAGATGGACTAGAATGAATATGTGATAAGGTGGGAGCTAAGCCGCGGGAGTCCATCGCTCTTGAGGACAGGCCGCCCAATGGCACTTAGCAGGGGAAGTCATAAATCAAAGGGAGCTCACTTTTCTCTTCGCGGGGAAAAACGTTCTTCAATGTACTATTTTACACACGAAAATATATACATATATATTTTAAATTAGTATCTCATATACTCTTTGATAATATATTTTTGGACAAACCAAATATAAATGTAATCAATCCTGTCAAGTATTACGATTGCTAATGTTAATAGTTAGCATTTATTTTATAAAAAAAATTATATATAAGGCACAATAATGTGTTCAATAAACCGGTACTAAGCATTACAAAGCTCTTAAATTTATTAAAGTCGAGTAAAAACACATTCGGTTCTCACAGATCCAACTGTTAAATGCAATTGTTAATTACTAAACAAACGAAGAAGGTATGGTGAGTTTTACATTTACATTTAAATTTGTTTGTTTTGTGATATTGAATATAAGCAAACGATGCAAACACCCACTAAATAATAAAGCTGTGCCATACACTAGGATTTTTCACTCAACATTCATGCCGACTAAACATTATCTTCATAAGATGTAAACTATGAATGGTCTTGGAACTCAAAAATTAGATAAAATTTCTAGTAAGGTGGTTGTTGACATGCGGTGATAGAGATGTAGAGTATGTTTCGCAGGTAATGGCAATAAAGTGGTAGTAAGAAATCGTCAACTGCGAAGTCGATACGAGCTGGGTGAAACTGAACCACTACTAAGGCATCTATTTCCTGCAGACTGATGTATAGTTTAAATGAATATACATCTGTGACTTATGTCGTTTTTAATCAATCTGTTATTAATCAATATGTTGTTTATTTAACGTCCCTTTTATGCTACTAAGGCTAATCGGACGATGCTACAGTGGGAGTCCTAAATTTTGCCTATCCTGGTATAATTAGGATAGGGATCTTTAACAAGTACCTGACATCGTAAAACCTCCGTTTTACGTCCTATCCAAGCTAAGGATTTTTTACTCCAATTAAAAAATCCAAGGGCCCGCAACCTTTAGTATTGTAGGTTGTCATGCTAACCACTACACCACAGGTGACCCTCTCAATATGTTATCTGTTTTAAATCATATCACCATTCTTAAAAGCCAATATCATTTTATTTAACCGACTTCGAACGAAAGAGGACGTTACTCATGCGATGCGGGGACTTCTATCCAATGATGTTGTTTAATCACCACTTTTCCAACGATAGATTTAAATAAAGAAATATTAACGGTCCCTACCGGAGTAGTATAAAATATCGCCATGGTTTTCAGAAGGATATACAAGCGATCATAATTCCAAAATTACTTTCCAATTTATTATAGGCCATATAACCATCATAATCGATTCTCCATTAACGATATCTTATCGAAAAACGGCACAAATTCTCGACTGTTCAGTGACGTACCTACTTCATCTTGGAATGGCCGGATATATGTAACACACAGATGATGTCTGTAAATGACAAGTACTGACAATAATATTTAGCAAAGGAAAAATATTGTGATTGTGGAAAAACATTTAATGTGTTCCCTTTCCAATGGAACATTGATCTTTAAATAAAAAATCCATTTATAATCAAACAGGGTAGGGTGTTGAAAGTTATATAAAACACCCACCGCACTAGCTTTTCCACCTTTCTGTGTGTATTCATAAAACTGAAAAAGTGATATAAAATTATAATAAGATGGCCCGGGATAGACGAACGTGGTAGAGCGCGAAAAAAATTCGAAATTTTTCGTAAGGTTTTCTACAAATTTTCTTCTCCAACTAAAAAGTATGAAATAAAAAACATTTTGTAAATAAAAATTAAACCGACTTCGAAACCTAGGAACCAGTAAAAATAAATGCACTGAAAAGTATGATATAATTACCTTATGATTTTTATGTATTCTCAGCAAAATTGAAAATGGTATAAAAAGAGGAAAAATGCAATAAGACGGAAAAAATTATTTTGATTTGTACAAATGCGCACTAATTGCCCATAAAAATTATTGAATTAAAATATAAAATAGGGGAGAGCGGGGTTGGTTGGCAACAGTTTTCACTTTTTTGATTGTTGAGTCGTTCCTGTTAATATAATCCCAATAGGGCTAGATACCCCTGTAAACTCCAAGTATTAGAGTACTTCAAGTATTTTTTTCACCGCATAATATTTAATACTAAGATCATAGAACATTGAAGAATTCGTCAATCCAGAATATGCCAATTAACCCCCTATGCGGGGCAGGTTGGCCTAGAAGGTGGGGTTGTTTAGCCATCTCATTCAAGTACTGCCTGACACATATTATTGTTATCAAAAGCTGCATTATACTGGTATAATAATTTTGAATCGGTTTTTAACAGCTTTTAAGGGAAAATAGAATGACAATAGGAGAAGATAAAAGTTTAGACTGTCGTCACTTTTTGCATAAGAAAAATTGCTCTCATCCTCCTTGCTGGAACTAAAGACAATTGGTAGTTTCACCTTTGTTTATGTTTACCTTCCTTTTGTGAATTGCTACTGCGCCAACAACCCCACAAAAACTCTTCAACTGGGGGCTCCCTAACCCCAGTTGAAGAGAGCCAACTAACCATCATGAAAGATCATATGAAAGATGGCTGCCAGGACAGGGGAGAACAGTCAAACAAGAAACTGGTTAGTCGAAAGGTTAGATTTTTCTAAGGAGTTTGGGTCTATGTGAACAGAATTGGAGTCAAATGTTTTGCCATGCCTTTAAAACAAATTTACTGAAAATATAAAAATTTACTTACATGTTGTAAAATCAATCAATGAAGACTCTCTTCTCTACACTGTTAGCATCGGATTGAAAACTCAGGACAAGACTCCCGAGGTCGAGCGGGTCACATGGTATGATGGTGGCGCCTACTACTACGAGCCAACGGCCAACCTACCCCCTATGCCAACCAACCCCGCTCTCCCCCTACTATGTTCAATACAACACAACTTTTCGAAGGCGGCGCAAAATTTGAAAATTTTAACACTAGACATTACGAATCTTCTAATTGATTCTTCTCTTCTCATCTATTGATATCATTGTCTGCTAATGAAATTGTATCAGTAACATGTCATTTCTATTTTGCGCTACCTCCGAAAAGATCAAGTTGCATTGAACATAGTATTTTATATTTTAATTCAATAATTTTTATGGACAGTTAGTGGGTATTTGTACAAATCAAAATAATTTTTTTCGTCTTATTGCATTTTTCCTCTTTTTATACCATTTTCAATTTTGCCAAGAACTCATAAAAATCAGGAGGTAATTATTTCATACTTTTCAGTGCATTTATTTTTACCGGTTTAATTTTTTTTTTTTGTATAAAATGTTTTTTTCACCATTAAATTAAGGACTTAAAAATCGTTTTGTAATTTTGTTTTTTCTTCTTATCTAATAAGGACGAATCGTGGAACACGGAAAAAAAAAATTGATTTATTAAAATATTATAATACATACATAATACATGATAAATAAATATAAATATAAATACATAATTAACTTTCCCGATTCAGCTCTCCTGAAAACAATAGAAGTGATTCTTTAGCAATTCAAGTGATAAGACTAATTATCGATATAATTTAGTTCTTCAGGGATTATTTATTTACTTTTAAGCACGGCAACGATCACTAAAATAAACTCGTTTTCTTTCAGTTATTGGCAAGTGGTCCCTAAAAGGCCGCTATGGTAGGGACCGTTTTTGACTTAAATCAACACCTCCCTGGGGCAGTATAAACCCAAGCTATTCCATGTAACGCCTCTACTCTTCTTCCCGGAGCGATAAAAGTAATACCAACAGATATAATCCAGATGCCGTCTCTAGCGACCAGTTCTATTCTTGCATTTCTTGAAGTACTAATCTTTTAAAATAAGAAAATCGATTTAATTCCTGGAAAAGGCAACATTTCTAAGAATTAAATCTATTCGAACATCTATGGAATCCGTTTATAAAAACTTATAAGACTACTCAACTTATAAGACTAAGATTCGAAATAGGTAATTATGAAAAGATAGGGGTTAAAATGGGGTATAAAAAAAATTTGAACATAAAATTATTATACTTTTTCTTTAAATTTAAATGAAGAATAATTTTTTTATTTGACTCATTCTAGCCTCCTGGGAAATAACGATTTGGTGGTTATTCTTTTTAAAATGGTGCGGTTAAATTATCTTTATTTTCATTCCTCTTCTCCTCATTTCGAGACCTCGATTCACACATAGTTTTCTTTATCCTGCCTACACTCGTTCTTCTACGTAGTCGGAATTTGATTTGTATTTAATATTATAAGCTGGTGGTTTTAAATAGAATTATTCTTTTTATTTTAGACAGCTCTTTACGTTCTTGCAAGTGTTGCATTCAATTGAAATGTTAATAAGAACTTATATGTATATAATTCGTATGACTGTTCATTTATAATTTCTTGGCAATATCTCTGATTCCATTTGGAACTGTATATCAATTAAGAGAAAAATCTATTATTTTTCTCTAAAATACTTTCATCTGAAATGGCATTTAAACTGTAATAAACAATTGACTTATTTAACGATCTAATACTTCTTATTGCGATAGCAAGTAATAATAGTATTTATTTACGTATAGTAACAATTAATTATAGTATTCTTTTTTGGTGTACAATCAAAAATGGAGAAGAAAGCCCAAAGGAAAGTCAAGGAGATTCAACACAAGATGGGGGAAAAAAAACTTTGGAACAGAGGGAATACGTTAGTAGTGGAAGGGTCAAAGACAGTATTGGTTGAGCCTTTAGTTTCTCAATGCGCAGTTTGGAAGCGACCCCTCACGATATATGGGAAGTGATGGAAATGGCATTTTTCCCGCATGCTATTCACTGGCTTATAACCGTTAAATTTTCTATTGTTGTTTTCTCAAAAACTAAATTAAAAATCTGGTGCGATGCGCGCAACACACAACTTTCACTTAGCAACTTACTTTGATTAGAAATTGACGTTTTTTGTTAAATTCCATTTCTCAAAGACACACATTTTTCTACATTCATTTACATATTTTTGTTTCTGTTTGCTCTCTAAAGTACACAAAATGTTTTTATTACTATATAAAAGTTTTTACTTGTCATGATTCGGCAATGCAAGCATAATACGCCTCTAATATTATTTATATCTAATAATATTATTACCATTTTGTTACAATGAAACAAATAATTTCCATAAAATGAACAGAACGTCTTTAATTATAAATAGTGTTCGGTCATTAAAGGCGTACTGCGCATCCGTGGGCTCAACGTTGACAGAATTTTTTTCTCCTGTATATGTTTACTTGATATTTTTCATATTTCATATTTAGCCATTGCTTATTTTCAGGCGAAACGAGAGACTTGATTTCTCCATATAAAAAAAAACAAAGGTACTTTATAGGAAAACAAAAAAGGCCCCTTCCCTATTTAAGCCTCCTAAGAACATTTTAATAATGATAAAGCTAATCTGATATTGAAGAAGACTTGATTTTCATCAACCGTGGTGAATTCGATCAAAATCGTTAAAGCCTTTTTTGAGAAAAAAGAAAAAAACCCGAAAAAATGGGAAAAAACGTTAAGAAATAAAGTACCCCCTCCGTTCGATAAATTTTGATGAAATTTTGGCCGCCACATTTCTGGCATAAACCTACATCAAATACCAAGTTTGATCAAAATCGTTAAAGCCGTTTTTGAATAAATAACAAAACGTAAAAAGTTATTAAATAAAGTACCCTCTCCGTTTGACCAATTTTTATGAAATGTTTACTGTCACATCGCGGGCATATACCAACATCCAATACCCAGTTTTATCAAATTCGTTAGAGACATTTTTGAGAGAATCTGAAAAAACATAAAAATGGGAAAAAAGTTATGAAATAAAGTATCCCCTTCCGTTTGACCGACCAAACAAAGACCAAATACCCAACTTCAGGTTCGTATGGTTTATAGTTTTTGAGGTAGTCTTTTCACACACATACAGACACACTATACTCAGGGGACCCCAGAACGTGTATTTCCGTTGAAAACCGGAAGTAGAAATTTTTCTCATACTCATAAAACACGTTGAGCCCAGGCTTGCTCAGTACGCCTTAATGACAGACCATTGTTTATAATTAAAGCCATTCTGTTCATTTAATGGAAATTATTTGTTTCATGGTAACTAAATGAAGTTTTCAAAATCTACATTGAGAATTATAAAATCAGACGACTAGAAGTATTATGCTTGCATTGCCAAATTATCGCAAGTAAATACTTTTATTTAATAATTTAAAAGAAAATAGTGTATTTTAGAGAGCAAATACAAACAAACATAAGTAAATGAATGTGCTAAAATATGTGACTTTGAGAAATGGCATTTAACAAAACACGTCAATTTCTAATCTAAGTAAGTTGGTAAGTGAAAGTTGTGTGTTGCGCGCATCGCACCAGATTTTTTTTGTTTTAATTTTAATATTTATTTTTTTATATTAATTCGCTGGGACGTGGTTCCTAACCACATCATATCAATATCTTTATTAAACAAATAATAAATAAAAACAAGAATCATTGGGGTTGGTAGTGATAACTTTAAAATAACTTTCTTTCTTTATATTCCTCTCTTTGGAGTTAAGTCTAGATTTGAGACAGAGAGCTTCAGACTACAAGAAAAAAAAAAAAAAAAAAAAAAACCTGACATTCATTTTATAATTTTTAACACAGCGATTAATAACTATATTTAATATCAAATTGCTTTGCATTTGTGAAATAGCGGATTACTCATAACATTTTTGTTTCCCAACTGCCCTTAACGAAGTTTAAACCTATTGAAGCATGGAAACCAACAACTTCTTTAGCTGACTAAAATTTCTTATTAAGTAACCTCAGGGTCCTTCAAATAAAAATTCCATATCTTAATAAAATTCCTTTATAATTCATGAAATGAACGGAGAAAAGTAATAATAGAGCTACTGTTACAGTTTCTAAACTTGTCATTATAGGAGATACAGGATCCTTTATGATTGACGATAGGAGCTAGAATACTGAGGCAAGTCGAATATACTAAATCTCGTAGGGGAGCAGGGTAGTGTAATAATCCGTGATGTGGCGGCTCAGTACAGTTAATCACTACCAGATAGCAGCACACCTACGATCCGGGGTCACGCGATAAGAATGATTCATCAGGGAACGGATTTACAATATTGTCTCCTCAATAATCAACCCAGGTTCAACTGCCTATTTTAATCTATACATCATTTCATCACTATGTCCCATTATCATTTAGGGCTCAATTTATATTGTCAATTATGTTAAAATTAATACAAATTGAACAGATATTTTAACATGAACTTAAAAACGTTTTAAGAGATCTGTTAAAGAACAAAATGACAGGTGAAAATCTCACAGGATGGGACGAATTGTAGCTGCAACTTTTTTGTCTAGGCTTAGTGGCGTAAGACTCTAAGGTCGTCAACACTTACATTCAACTTTCACAAAATATTATAAAGAAAGCATTAAAGACCAAAATAACTATGTATTTTATATAGCTTTAATACTGATAAATAAACTTAAGTTATAAGATCCATGTCCACCGGATCCACAGTTAATATGAGGCGGGCCCTGTTTAAAGCCATTGATACATACATATCAAAGGTCACAGTTATTTAATAAATATATTGGCAATATAGGCATCCTGTAGAGTATTTTCCCGAGGTGGTCCCATTAAAACCTTTTTTGGGTTCTTAATTTATTTATTCATTTTTTTTTTAATAGAGAACCTGCCATTTATATATGTTTTTCGGATCCATACTTAAAGTTGGACAAAGATGCATATTCTTCCTTCGAAGAACGATGAGAAGAGGATATGGAAAGTTCGAGACACAATATAGCGGAGCTACTTTTGCTAAGCTCTAAAAGGATCCTGAACTTTATGACTGTGGAGATTTATCACCGGAAAATCATTTTGTTCACGCTGAAGAGAATCCACGTCGAGGAGTAACTTTTTCTCTTTCATATTAAGTGCTCCTCGTAAAGTTTGCCAAAGAGATATCTCTTGTAAGAAATAATTATAGCTAAAACACTATTGTCTAAAATACGCATTCCTATTTAAAAATATATAAATATATTTTAAAACCATTTTTAATGTAATCGCAGTCATAAAATAAAACAATTTTTTTTTTAAGTAATAAATCTTCAATGGCAACTGTACACTAACATCACTATTTGTTACTTTGTTCAATGAAACCTGAGATATATCTAGATATTTTGATGCTATTCAATTGTAGTTTGAAGTATATATGATAAAAAAAGACAGGGATGCCTGATTAACTCGCTTTGACATATGACCGTGCGTCATATACACAAGCGTCATATGAATGAGTCAATATTAAATGGCATCCTCCAAACCGGTTTAGTATTATTGTTTTTTATAGGTAGAATGAGCTGTGTTTGGTATCTTTTACCTTTTTACACGACTAATACCCAAATTGTATTCACATTTTCTTAGTTTATTACTTTATGCATATTTCACGGAACTAGTTTAGTTGAGAAAAGTATTGAGAATTGAAAAGTGTACACATCAATTTCAGGTGAACTAAGCCGCATAATCAATGTAATAAAATAACACAAGTTTTAGGAACCCAGGAATATGTTATATATCATTTGCATTTTTCGAATATTTTAATGTATATGTCATTTATTTAAAAATATATTTTAACATTTAAGAAAACGAGGTATTCAATAATTGTGTATGATATTTATTTATTTCTGTCTTTTTCCACTGCAAAGTCGAGCTTCGTCACTACTTTCCACTGCTTTGTCACTGAGCAATAATAGAATTTTCAAACTCTTTTCTACTAATTAGGCTACCCATAAAAGATTTTTTTTTCACTTTTGGGACAAAAAAAAACATTCTGAATGTAATTATGAAAGAAACAGGACTACATTATTACTAACATAAGTATTAGAGTTTATTCGGAGTAATGAACAGTCCCTTGTTATCCCTAGTAACAATAAATGGCTAAATATAAAATATGAAAGGATTTAGTAATCAATAAAAAGAGAAAAAAAATATATGATTTCGCAAAACAAGCATTTCAGTATTATCAGTTGTAAATATATATGCAGAATAAGTCTTTGGAAAACTTATAATTTAAGAAATACTAATATTTAGTTTATAAAGTGGTAGAAAATCACTGAAACGAATTATTGACGTAGCTATGACATATATTATTTCTTCATTTATTCATCATAGCCTTTTTTTTTGTCGGTACGCCATAACTTCCTTAATACTTCATCAAATCTCATGAATGAGACATAATTTTAAAGCATTCCTTAACGGCTACACCGGAAAAATATAGAAATAAGTCATTTCACCTTCGATTGCGAGTCATAAGCGCAAAACCGTGGTTTTGGGTTTGGAAGTAGAGGTTTCTAAATGGTGTCAATTATTTAGGTTTTCAAGGAGAACATTTTCGGTCATATACATTTTTTCGATTGACCCCTTCGTTTGCAAGTTGTAAGCGAAAAACTGAAATTCTCAGCGAAATTTCAGGGCTTTTTCGAAGGTGTCATTTTCTTGTTTGTCGAGACGAACATTTTGTTTATATAGACCTTTCCGAATGTCACCGTCGTTTGCGAGTTACATACAAGCAAAAACATCCGATTTCAGTGAATAGAATCAGCGCACTCGTTTCCCACGAAACCGATACGCGTATTTAAGTAAGTGGCGTATTCCAGGGTGCGCCTTTCTGTGACATCTATGTCTGTGTAAAACAAACCCACCAACAAACAATTACAGATGACCGTATTTCAAAAATTTTGGAGCATATAGGAAGAAGGCTAATAGGTCTATATGATTCAGATTTAGTTTTGTCTTTGCTAGGTTTAGGTATCATCAAAATTGTTGAATATTTCAATCGTATGGGGAATTAAGTTGTCCTTAGTCTAATCTTGTGAGAAAGATTAGAGCTTTTCTGGGATTTTGTGAAGTATCTCAGCTGTGATAAGTTCGTAACCGGGAGCCTTCCTTTTTGGCATTTTGATAATCTGTCTTGATACCTCTCAAGGACTAAAGGATTTTTGTGAAAGAGACATCGGAAGAGGGGAGTTAAAAAATGTTTGAACAAATGTCTCGTGGATTGTGTCAGTTAAGTTTGTGGGGGGTTGAGAGACAGTTGCAAGATGGTCAGGGAATTTGCAGCTTTATCTCTGTCCGTCACAGCCCAAGAACCATCACCCTTTCTCAAAAGGGCTGATACCTCATAGGGATGCGACATCGATGTCGATGTTTCTGAAACATCGATGTTACGTAGCCGATGTTTTCTGACCATCGATGTTTGTGGGCCGATGTTAACATCGATGTTTTTAGTAGTAAGCTTTTTTTTTTTTTTTTTTTTTTTTTGCATTAACCAAGTTCTTTTTAACATCGTTGTTATATACAAAAACAAATATACTCTTAACATCGATGTTCTGACTATAACAAAGTTGTTTTTAACATCGATGTTTTTGACTAAAACGAAAATGTTTTAAAATCGATAATTTCTGCAAAAACAAATATGTTTTAACTTCGATGTTTTGGACAAAAACAAATAGGTTCTAACAATAACCAAGTTCTTTTTGTTTAAAAACTTTGTAAAAAACAAAGTTGTTTTTAACATCGATGTTAAATCATATTTGTTTTTGCAGAAAACATCGATGTTTTAGACAACATCAAATATTATTTAACATCAATGTTTTAAAAATAACCATGTGCTTACTAACATCGATATTATTTAAAAAAACAAATATGCTCTTAACATAGATGTTTTTGACTATAACAGAGTTGTTTTTAACATCGATGTTTTTGTCCAAAACATCGATGAGGAAACATATTTGTTTTTGCAGAAAACATCGATGTTTAAAAAAAAGTTGTTTTTAACATCGATGTTTTGGACTAAAACCATCAATTTGTATGCTCTTAAAATCGATCTTAAAAACATCGATGTATTAACAATAAAACGTGGTTTTTAACATCAATGACAAAAAAAAAAAATGTTTTAACATTGAATTTTGTGACAAAAAACGCTAATGTTTAAAACAACGTTGATTTTTTAAAAAAGTTGCGTTTAACATCGATGGATTAGACAACATCAAATATATTTTAACATCGATGTTTTAACAATAACCAAGTTCTTTTTATATATACTTTTAACATCGATGGTTTTGTCCAAAACATCCATGTTAAATCATATTAGTTTTTGCAGAAAACATCGATGTTGTTTTAAAATTTTTTTTTTAACATTAATGTTATTGACAAAAACCAAAATGTTTTAACATTGATGTTTTGGACAAAAAAAATCAATTTATATGCTCTTAACATCGATGTTTTAACAATAAAAAGTGGTTTTTAACATCAACAAAAAAAAAAAAAAAAAATATGTTTTAACATCGAATTTTGTGACCAAAAACAAATATGTGTTTAACATCGATGTTTTAGACAACATCAAATCTTTTTTTACATCAATGTTTTAAAAATAACCAAGTTCTTTTTAAAATCGATTGTTTTGTCCAAAACTTCGATGTTAAATCATATTTGTTTTTGCAGAAAACATCGATGTTTAAGACAACATCAAATATTTAACATCGATGTTTTAATAATAGCCAAGTTCTTAATAACATCGATATTATTTAAAAAAACAAATATGCTCTTAACATCGATGTTTTAACAATAACCAAGTTCTTTTTAACATCGATGTTTTCGACAAAAACCAAAATGTTTTAACATCAATGTTTTAAAAATAACCAAGTTCTTTTTAAAATCGATTGTTTTGTCCAAAACTTCGATGTTAAATCATATTTGTTTTTGCAGAAAACATCGATGTTTAAGACAACATCAAATATTTAACATCGATGTTTTAATAATAGCCAAGTTCTTAATAACATCGATATTATTTAAAAAAACAAATATGCTCTTAACATCGATGTTTTAACAATAACCAAGTTCTTTTTAACATCGATGTTTTCGACAAAAACCAAAATGTTTTAACATCGATGTTTTAACAATAACCAAGTTCTTTTTAAAATCGATGGTTTTGTCCAAAACTTCGATGTTGAATCATATTTGTTTTTGCAGAAAACATCGATGTTTTAGACAAAATCAAATATTTAACATCGATGTTTTAATAATAACCAAGTTCTTAATAACATCGATATTATTTAAAAAAACAAATATGCTCCTAACATCGATGTTTTAACAATAACCAAGTTCTTTTTAACATCGATGTTTTCGACAAAAACCAAAATGTTTTAACATCGATGTTTTAACAATAACCAAGTTCTTTTTAAAATCGATGGTTTTGTCCAAAACATCGATGTTAAATCATATTTGTTTTTGCAGAAAACATCGATGTTTTAGACAAAATCAAATATTTAACATCGATGTTTTAATAATAACCAAGTTCTTAATAACATCGATATTATTTAAAAAAACAAATATGCTCCTAACATCGATGTTTTAACAATAACCAAGTTCTTTTTAACATCGATGTTTTGGACAAAAAAAGATATATTTTAACAATATCCAAGTTGTTTTTAACATCGATGTTATATAAAAAAAAATATGCTCTTAACATCGAATTTTTAACTATAACAAAGTTGTTTTTAACATCGATGTTTTTGTCAAAAACATTAATGTTAATATATATTTCTTTTAGTCAAAGCAAATATGTTTTAATATCGATGTTCGATTTTGACAAAAGCGAAAATGTTTTAACATCGATGTTTTCGGCAAAAACAAATATGTTTCAACTTCGATGTTTTGGACAAAAACAAATAGGTTTTAACATCGATGTTCAACTATAACAAAGTTGTTTTTAACATCGATGGTTTTGTCCAAAACATCGATGTTAAATCATATTTGTTTTTGTAGACAACATCGATGTTAAAACATATTT
This sequence comes from Aelia acuminata, assembly GCA_911387785.2. Classification (NCBI taxonomy): domain Eukaryota; kingdom Metazoa; phylum Arthropoda; class Insecta; order Hemiptera; family Pentatomidae; genus Aelia; species Aelia acuminata. Next base: position 102,083,596 of record OU426979.1, read on the forward strand.
GTTTTTGCCGAAAACATCGATGTTAAAAACGATTGTTTTTAACGTTGATATTTTGACAAAAACGAAAATGTTTTAACATCGATATTTCGAAAAAAAAACATTAATATATATGCTGTTAACATCGATGTTAAACGCAACTTTTTTAAAAAATCAACGTTGTTTTAAATATCGTTGTTTTCTGTAAAAACAAATGTGATTTAACATCGATGTTTTGGACTAAAGCATCGATGTTAAAATCACCTTTGTTATAGTTAGAACATCGATGTTAAGATTAGATTTGTTTTTGTATATAACATCGATGTTAAAAAGAACTTGGTTATTGTTAAAACATCGATGTTAAAACCTATTTGTTTTTGCCGAAAACATCGATGTTAAAACATTTTCTTTTTAGTCAAAATCATTGATGTTAAAAACAATTTTCTTAAAACATCGATGTTTTCTGTAAAAACAAATATGATTTAATATCGATGTTATGGACAAAACCAAAACATCGATGTTAAAAACACCTTTGTTATAGTTAGAACATCGATGTTAAGAGTATATTTGTTTTTGTATATAACATCGATGTTAAAAAGAACTTGGTTATTGTTAAAACATCGATGTTAAAAACAACTTTGTTATAGTTAGAACATCGATGTTAAGAGTATATTTGTTTTTGTATATAACATCGATGTTAAAAAGAACTTGGATATTGTTAAAACCTATATGTTTTTGCCGAAAACCTCGATGTTAAAACATATTTTGTTTTGCCAAAACATCGATGTTAAAAACAATTTTCTTAAAACATCGATGTTTTCTGCAAAAACAAATATGATTTAACATCGATGTTTTGGACAAAAACATCGATGTTAAAAACAACTTTGTTATAGTTAGAACATCGATGTTAAGAGCATATTTATTGATGTTTTTGTCCAAAACATCGATGTTAAAACATATTTATATTTGTCAAAAACATCGATGTTAAAAATAACTTTTTATTGTTAAAACATGTTTTAACATCAATGAGATTAAGAGAATATATATTGATGTTTTTTGTCCAAAACATCGGTGTTAAAACATTTTTGTTTTTGTTAAAAACAACGTTTTTTACAACATCGATGTTGTTTTAATTATTGATTTTTTCTGCAAAAACAAATATGTTTTAACAATAAAAATTTGTTTTTAACATCGATGTTTTAGCTATAATTAAGATGTTTAGGTCCTAGCAGTGGAATATTTAATAAATGATTATGTAAAACCAACTATGTAGAAAACCTCAATGTTTTTATATTTTAATAATGAAAATTAAACATGCTTTACACTTAACATCAATTTAAATACGTTTGGGCACTTATATGTTAATGTTTAAAGAACGTATAAATTAAAAAACATCGATGTCGAAAAACATCGATGTTCTTGAACATCGATGTTTTGTGGTCGATGTTTAATCGACATCGATGTTTTGATTGTAAAAACATCGATGTTTTTCCGTCGATGTCGCATCTCTAATACCTCATGGTGTTTCAAAGACGTTTGGTGTTTCTACACAAGTTGTCATCAGATATCAGATTTTCCAAGTATTTGTCAAACTTAGTTAGTTTAAATTTCTGCATTTCTCTATTTAGTCCATTGTTAAGTTTGTCAAAAGTTCACTTGTCTGTGAGAAGTCGGCCAGGCAGTTTTTTGAAAAGTTGTTGTGAAGAGTTCAGCAGCTTCCTCTAAATGCTCTTTAGTTTTAGGTCTTGAGGATAGCCAGCTGATTATCATGGTATTCACTGGATATATCCCAATTCATGATACCGCGGGCGTGTCTCCATACCCATCATCAAATTCACCGGCGAATGATGTGAGCTATTTTTTTACTTTTTTTTCAGTTGTAACAGTGATTGGTAGATTCTGCAAGCCTTTCCGTCCAAATATTTCCATTACGTTAGGTTTTTTACTTTCACTTACCTCTACTTTCCAGATAGCCAAGTTTGAAAACTGCCTCTTGGGCCAAAAATCACACATTCCAGTCAGTTAAAATTAATATAAGAGCACAATATTAACAGAGACATTAATACACCTGGTGATCACTTATCAGTCCATATGGTATCTTTAATCACTATTGATTTTAATAAAGAAATACTAACTTAGGTCAGTGAAACAAAAGCGAAAAACGACAATTTAAACTTTCAGATTATTCGTTGGACTCTTCGTTCGAACTATTCGTTTCCATGGCAAGTAGTAGCTACTTTCTTAATACTTCATGAATTAAAAACAATCTTTTAATTCCATTGTAAGATAGAAAAAAATTCTCAATTTTTTTATCGATCGAAAAAAAAAAAACAATTCATGGCAATTAGTAAATTTTAATGAATATATGAAATTCCATGGATATTTAAATATGGGATATTTAAGTTTTCGAAACCTGTTTGAACCTATTGAATATAGACATATCTTGATATTTTATCGAAATATATATATTTTTTAATAAGTACCGCCATCTTGATATTTGATCGAATAATATAAAGATGGTGGTGAATATTCGAAAATATTTTTCGATAAAATATTAAGAGGGCTGTGCATATTCGAAAATATACATATTTTGAAAAAGATATCAAGATCGCGGTAATTATTCGAAAAAAAAAAGAAACATATATTTATAGATATGTATGTGTGTGTGTGTGTCTAACGAAAAGTTAAAAAAATATACATTTTTAGGGATTAGGGATTAATTATGGATTAATGATTAAACAGAGGATTAGGTATTAAGGATTAAGACCACGTGGTGGTTAAGGATGGTTAAGCCCGGGACCACGTGGTGGTTAAGGCTGGGAAAGCCAAATGTCCAATGTCCAACTTGACTAAGCAAATTGTGGGGCCAGAACCGGCAATTCCTCTCTACTTCTAAACTAAATTCAAACGAATCCCTGGAGACTCCGGACTTTCCATGAGTAGGTATGGCGAACTTTATTCTTGATACACCACTGTTTAAAGTCTATCCCACTTACCATTAGAATAGACATAAGCAATTGTCATTGAAAAAGAAATTTTGTGTTTATTTTCGCGTGGCACTTAGTACATCATTTTCAAAAAACAATGTTAATTTAAAGTGAAGGAAAGAAGGGGGATAAGAGAATGTTGTGTGGTGCGCGCACCGTTTATATAAGTATAACCGCACCGTTTGTATAACTTATATTTATATAAGTTGATTAGAATTTTGAAAAGGTTTTATTTTCTGTAACCGCAAAAAAAAAAAAAAAAAATAACTGTATTTACAAACGGTTATGCAAGATGCTGATGTAGCAAGGACCACGCTTCTAAACGCTCCTACTCACCTATTAACGTATGTCATCACTTCATAAGAGTATAAATAGATTATCTAAGCCCGTGCCTAGATTTTAGAATTTCATTCCCTAACCTTATCGGCGACTTCACTCCAAAAAAATTCATTTAAATAAATAATAAATGAACAATCCAGACTAATTAAATCTGAAAATCTTAAACTAGTAACCCGGTACAGCAATGAGCTGAATATATGTATATTAAAATTATGTTTCGTGCAAGACGCTACGAGAGACAAAAATATGTTTATTATAAATAAGAAAGAAACTCTTTTGAGTGAAGAATACATTATTCAAAGGATATTTCTTACAATCTTCTATGGTCCTCCTGAATTTTTCAGTGTATTTTACGTCAAACTTAGATACTTCTGACTAATATTTAAGAAAAATATTTTGTAGGAGTTTCCCGATCAGTTAAACTTTGAAATACTTTTTCTGTTTTAGCTTAAAAGTAGGTGATATATCCAGAGTGCCCTAGAATGACATATTTTTTAAAAATAAATTTTATAACATAAATCAGGAATAATATCACAAGATTTCTCAAAAGAAGATTCGTCTGAGAAGGTTGAATAAGAAGCTTTATTTTGAGTAAGTTTCCAGGTAAAGATTTTGGTAAGATAAACCCACACATTTCAATAGAGTTCTTTTCGGCAAACTGACGCAATATTTAATCATTTAGATAATAATTGCAGCTTAGATCATAATCCGAAAGCTTAGGGTATCATTAATGTTCAGATTCTTTTACTTTTTGCCGAGGAAGAAAAGTTAATTTCTTCATCTTTTAAATTTTAATGTTTACAAATCCAATAATTGGTTACAGGAACGAAAGGAAATCAGTTTATTACGATATATCTGTCATCTTTGTATCTCCATTTTCATTAAAAAATATATATATGTATATATATGAATACTATTTTATTTTTATATGGGACATACATTTGGCATTGGTTCAATTCTGAAAAAGGTAGGATTTAGTAGGAGCCACCTGCTGCCCGAATCAGTTTTGTGCTGAAGGCCATTTATCGACAACTGTAGGAGCAAGTCGTTAAATATTTATACATTCTGACATTACCATATGTATTTTATATGTGCATAAGTCAATTATTTTACGTTTTTTAATAAATGTTATCTAAATATTTTATCATCTATTACTTGTTAAAAAGTTTTTTAAATAATATTTGAACTGTTTTTCAAATTGATTAATTGATTTAAATCTTAATTCATAAATGGATTGTAAGAATTCATTCTAATTAAAAATAAACACTATCAATAATTAATAGTGATAATTGAAAAAATATTTATTATGAATTTCATTAGCATTTTTATTATTGCATCTAATTTTTTTATCTTTGAACAAATGTTGCCTAATTTTATGATCTCAGTATTTTTCGTTAAAGATTCATTATTATAACTGAAGCTATCAATGTGTGGCGAATCCTTTGTAACACTTTTGCTATTCATTTTTTTTTTTAATTTTAGTAAATTTACTTTTATAATTCACAAAACTACCCTTTTACGATAAACTATGTAGTATTTAGTTCACAATTTTTCATAATTCGTGTGTTATGTGTATCAAGATTTGATTATGCTGAATATGAATTAAAACTAAAAGGGTATTGTGGAACTAATCAATTTTAAACAACTTAGTATAATAAACTTATAAAAGGTACTACACCTACAGAAAATTATGTTATTCTATTAAATAAATAATGAAAGAAGATTTTTACGAATTATATATAAGAATACTACCTTTTTCAAAATTAAGAGTTCATTTTTATTTATACGATTGATACATGTTAATTGTACTATAATTATTTTTTTTTTATGGTGGAAGGTGTTAGTTTTTAAACAATTATAAAATATTTTGTACACCAATGCATGTAATTATTCAGAAATTAGATTTTTTTATTTTCGTTTGTTTGCTCTTTCATTTTATTTACCTTTATTTTACTACGGGGAAATAAAAATTATGCAAGTAAGTGCTACCAAAATCAAAACCTTAACTAAGCTTAATATTTATGATCCAAGTTGGATCTCGTTAACTAGCTACAGGTTCCCCTCCAGGCAGGTGGTTGAGGAAACCATAAGCACCCACTCATATTTCGGGTTATAAATCATTTGGAATGACGCAGGGATGTTTTGGGGAGAGTTACGTTTCAGCCTCGGTAATTCTTAACTTTCAGAGGACATTTAAAGTCATAAATTTTCTGATAACTAAAGAGAACAGCGAGAGGTAAATGTTTTGGATTTATATTGACTTGTTTTGAAATATTTTAATTGATATAACTTTTTTTTTTAAATAAAATCGCGATTAGCTTCCAATAACGAAAAATCTTAATCAGCTCAATACTGATTAGTTATTGATAATTTTTGCTTGGTATTATTATATGTTTGCAGTGATACATATATAAATAAGAATACTAATATACAGTTTAACCCGTTATATAAAAAAGCTTGGATCTGTTTCGGATGACGGATGCCAGTGATTTTATCAGTAACTGCGATTGGTGAAATAAAATAACTCTAACTCCATTAAATATATAAACATATTTTGAGATAACTTTACCCAATATCCTAAGTTTGATATTGTTTCATTAGTGATCTTGACTCAAACCTTATGAATATATTTCAGTTAAGTGAGCATATCAGAACTGAAGACATTTCTATTAGGTTTCTACAGAGGAAAAGCTGCTATACTGAAGTTTCGATTTCAGAATTTCTTTAGAGCTCTTTTATACATTATTGCAGAAATATCTGAGACACCGATTCCTACTCTTATGAATTATTATTCAGAAATTATCCAGATAGGTTACTGAATGAATGGGCGCAAATATAATTTTTTACTTCATTATTAAAATGACGATATGCTACAATCATACTTTTCACATTATATTAGCGTACCGATTTTATTTCTAATTAACATTATATTCCTATACCCATTTGATCTCGCTCTCCTGTCATCAGCGCATCCTTAAATACAGTTTACTTGAGTCCAGGTTATACTTACCCAGTGTCCACCTGGACTCATTAGCCCTGATGAAGTTCCACAAGTTGGATCGAAACGTTGGCTTACCACAATAAAATCATTATAAACTGAAAATCCTGACTATCATTTAACCTGTCGTAAAGAAGAACAGTTAACTATCTCTCACTTCTACTATAGATTTTTTGTTAGCTACCACAACCCTGTCAATACCACAATTCATCAAAATAATTGAATTCGGAAGTTAATCAATATTGATACTCTCTAATAATACAGATCAACATTCTTATTTCTTCTTACGAATAAATCTTTGTTGCAAATTTCTTTTTCGGTTTATCTTTAACTAGATACATAATATACTACAATGAAATAGCCTCCTGCCTATGCGTAAGAGAGACAAATTGATGCATATCAAGGAATGTGAGATTTAAAGAAAAGGTTGGATGGAAAAGCAGCCCTTTCCTATAGTTAAGTGATATTAGTGTTAAGGCTCAGCCAACGTTGAGCTAAAATTCAATGCTCTTCTAACACAATCGTACCTGACAGGGAAAAAGCGGGAATTCTTCAAGAGCTTCATTTAAATAATTATTCTATTTCTCCAGGAATGGATGCTTGCTCCCTGACCCAGGAATATAATTATTGTTGGTTTAACCGAGCTTTATTGCTTCCAAACATAAAAAAATAATAATGATGTTTACTTATGGTGTTTGTTTTTCGTTAAATGATACAAATATAATTGAATCTTTATTTTCAAGTATCAATAAAACTAGTTAATATGAGGTTATTTAAATATGTAAAGTCAATTTGCAGTTGAGACTACATTTGAGCAAACTAATTTTAATTCTTCGAATGAGTAGAATATGTTTAGGAACTGTTAAAAATTTTCCATGGTAAAAATAGACAATAAGAATGATAGATAATGAATTTATATTTAGAAAAAAAAACATTATTTAGATTATAATTACTAATTTTCTCGCATTTACCAACTAAATATTTATTTCTCTCATTGTATCAATTGAATAACAAAATAAAATAATAAAAAGCCTACTATTGGCTACCAATTAGCATTTATTGGGAATAGTGTTAATATATATTATAAAATGAAATAATTTTTCTTTTTTGAAATACTGTTGAAAAATAGTCGACTATTCTCCACCTAAAAATGTGATACTATTGTGATTCTAGGAATGGGTACAATTTACAATAAGATACAAAACATTACATGAAGAAATGTTCATTAACTTTTTTTATTCAAAGGTTATTGTATTTTAATATGATTGATGGATCTATTTTTCCATTCAAGGATTGGGAATATTATAATCTTCTTAGAAATAGTTCTATCAGCAGCTCATGCAATTTTCAATTTTTATAATGTTTAATTTTTTATTAAAAAATTTCACTTGTTTTGCAATTGTAATCTTAAATTTCTGCGGCTGTAAAATTGTCTTTCATCAGCGTGTTACTACCAATGGATGAACAACGTCCAATGCTGCTAACACCCTCATTGCCGATCAGGCACGGTACGGCTGAAAATAAAGAGAGAAAAGGTCACTGTTATACCATTTCTCAGCAAGTAGCTTATTTTAATTGGTTCTATAAATGTTGAATGAGTGTCAGCTCCACCTCTTAGTCCAGTCAAATTTCAGATTTATCATGCAAAAGGTGGAGTAGAAGATTTTATTATTTTAACTTGTTGATATGGATAGAAAGATGGGGAAAACAGATTTTGCGGAAAAAACGAAAGCCTAAAACGTTTTTTGTAGTTGTTTCATGTTCCTATCAATTATTCATCTATTCTTTAATTCTTTAAAATACCACAGAATTGACGTCAAATTTTATTATTCTAGCTCTCTTCTAAATTATATCAGGGATATATTACGAAAAAATATATAAATAAAACCATAAGAAATTTCTTCAGCTTCTGCAATTACTGTCAGAACAATAAATTTATCCCATAAATGATTCAAGGTAGGTAATAAATCTAATAGGTTCCTCGGTGTCTTCGGCAATGTCTTCTATACCAGCTGCATTCTTCAGATTCAATTCAGACTTGAATTGACGTCAATTCTGTAGTATTTTGAAGAATTAAAGAATAGATGAATAATTGATAGGAACATGAAACAACTACAAAAAAAAAAAATCGAAATTTATTACGTTTTAGGCTTTCGTTTTTTTCAGAAAAATCTGTTTTCCCCATCTTTCTATCCATAACAACAAGTTAAAATAATAAAATCTTCCACTCCACCTTTTGCATGATAAATCTGAAATTTGACTGGACTAAGAGGTGGAGCTGACACTCATTCAACATTTATAGAACCAATTAAAATAAGCTACTTGCTGAGAAATGGTATAACAGTGACCTTTTCTCTCTTTATTTTCAGCCGTACCGTGCCTGATCGGCAATGCGGGTGTTAGCAGCATTGGACGTTGTTCATCCATTGGTAGTAACATGCTGATGAAAGTCAATTTTACAGCCGCAGAAATTTAAGATTACAATTGCAAAGCAAGTGAAAATTTTTAATAAAAAATTAAACTATAAAAATTGAAAATTGCATGAGCTGTTGATAGAACTATTTCTAAGAAGATTATAATATTCCCAAACCTTTTTTTAACAACCACATTCCCAAAATTTTTAACACTAGACATTATGAAAATCTTCTCATGACGTCTTGACGTAACATGTCTTCTACTTTGCGCCGCCTCCGAAAAGATTGTGGTGTATTGAACATAGAATTTAATATTTTAATCTAATAATTTTACTAACAATTAGTGTGCATTTGTACAAATCAAAATAAAATTATTCGTCTTATTGCATTTTTCCACTTTTTATACCATTTTCAATTTTGCTGTGTATTCATAAAAATCAGAAGGTAATTATTTCATACTTTTCAGTGAATTTAGTTTTACTGGTTCCTAGGTTTCGAAGTCGGTTAATTCTTTTTATAAAATGTTTTTTTATTATATAAAAGTAAATTTAATGCAAAAGAAAAATTCCTTAGTTAAAATCGAATGATGAGTGCAGTGAGTGAATGAAAATAAACTGTGGAAAAGAGATAACCATATGGAATATAAATCGAAAATAAAGTGTTCTTTTATGATGTTTCTCTTTGGAAAATTCATACCTTTTTTTCCGACTTCGAAAAAGGAAATGTTAGTCAATTTGTTATGTATGTGCTTTCTTTCTTTATTTATTTTGTAATAGTAGCAAATTTTTTAATAGTTTGACAGAAATAGTAAAACATAACATTTTAATGAAATATACATATAAAATAAAAAGATGCGAGTTTTTTTTTTTTTATGCGAAGAGAAATTTTATTTAAAGTGCTTTACCATAGTTTTAATTTTTTTTCGAAATTGAATAAAATTTTGTCTAATTATTTAGTATTTCTTTGGACGAAGTATTAAGTACATGAAATATTAAATACTTGGGTAAACCTAACTCATTCACAACAGACACCGTGTGTTGCTTTTCGTTTTTGTTTTTTTTGTTTAAGGTTGTATCGTATGTGAAGTTTTTTAAAATTTCATTTCTTATCTCCAATCAAGTTTCTAAAATTAACCTTATCCCTACTTTAGTTTCAAAGAAAGATTTCATGACAAATAAATGTGTTAGAAAAATTACTAGTAGAAGTGGAGGGAAAAAAATTAATGATATTTTATGTAGGGCTTTACTGAATAGTGTGCATGGGTAGGAATAGTACGGTTTTCATGCATAAAGAAACAGCTTGTAGGATTTAATGAGGGAGAGTATACTGAGCCTGGTGATATTGGCAAGAAAGGAAACTTCTTCTGAAATCCTTAAGTTGAGGATAAAAACATCAAAATTATCAGACATATACTGAGAATGAGACTGAGAAATGAATTCATGATAATTGTGATCGGTTAAGGCAAAACAAATATCCAAATGGGAAATTATAAGCGAAACATTCCCACGTTCGTCCGCGGTTGAATCGGTATGCTTTGAGCTTACATCAGAGCAACATGAGAATTTAAAAATGTTGTGCACCTAGTTGCATATGATATGGAAAAAGATAGCACATCTCGACACTCAATTAGAGCTCAACTTGTAGCTACAGAAATTTTTTCATTCTTTTTTGCATTAAATATTGATTTCTGTCTCTGTTATTTTGGAATCTCAAAAACATTGGAAAGCAGATGGATGAAGATTAAACGTTGAGTGAAAGATTTCGTTCCTCGCTTTCCCACGAGAATGTTTGGAGAAAGATATTAAACTCTTTGAAGGCGCGATGGTCGAATAGACTTTTTATCCTCTTTGTTATTTTAGAAGATAAAATATGCGGTTACATACCAGCCAGTATTCCAGTTGTCTCTCCCTTTTTTGTTTTCTTTTCTGTTCTTCATTTTTATTTGTTTACAATCTTTTTTTTTTTGAAAGGCGTGTTTATTTTGTATGCGGAGATTAAAAAGAAGGAGAGTACTTTTTCTTCTTCTTTAGATTTATTCTTTCTATCAACCAAATGACTTCAAGGAGATTTCTAGATGAACTAATATTTTTATTAAATTTCTACGAGGAAGTGTTCTGCGAGATAAGGTAAATTTCAGAATTTAATATTTTCTTTGGACTTTAGGCCTCGTTGTTTTATTTAATTTAAACATTTGTTTGCTTTTGAATGCTGATAAACTTTATATTTTTACTATATGGCTCATTCAATTTAATTTTCATGGGTTGTGAATGGTATATTAATTTATTTGAGGGAATGAGACCAAATTGATGAAATACTTTAATTGGAATGGGTATGATTTATCAATCTGGTTGCTGACTTGGAAAAGACTGAGGAGTTTAAATCTATGAAGACTTAAAGCTAATTCAAAGTAGAATCTAATCTAAGATTAGGAGCTGCAATTTATTAATGATATAAAGTTCAGGTTTAGTCATTATAAAAATGTAAACAATCTTGAACAATATACACTATGACAGTAAAAAATAAACCTATTACCACTTCAATCAATAGAGTTACCTGAAAGTAACAATCCATTATTATGCTGGTTGTACTCTATGCAGTTGTAACGAACCAAATTTTTTTTAGGTTGTAGAACAGAGTCTTATATCTACAATGGCCCGATTCGAATCCGAATCATGTGTGAAATATTTTACTCCAAGGATAAAGATTGTTTTTTAAAACTTATAAGTAAATGTATTGGCGAATTTCGAATTCTCAGGCTTTAGGGCATTCACTGATCCGTATACAGGCAGAGTTGGGCAAATTGTAATCTGAATAATGATAAATGAATATGAATAATTGGTAATCATAAAACAAATGAAAAATGAATAACCATTATTCATAATCAGTACGGAGTATTTTTAATGATTATTGAGTGTTTAAGGTATTCATTTGAAATGAATAATGAATAACTGGTATTTAGTTATCCATTATTCATTTCAAATGATACCATAAACACTCAATAATCATTAAAAATACTCCGTACTGATTATGAATAATGGTTATTCATTTTTCATTAGTTTTATGATTACCAATTATTCATATTCATTTATCATTATTCAGATTACAATTTGCCCAACTCTGTAAACAAGTAATGTGGGTTTAACTACATGCAAGAATAAGCATCCATTTACTGTTACTGTCTGACTTACAATTCTGAAGATTTGAAAAGTTTGAGTAATTTCATTCGTTATTTTAAGGACTTTTTTTCATCCGTTCACTGTTTCAATGTGTTTTTCTTTATTTCAGAAACTTGAAGGCGGGTATTCCTTCAAAGGATAAATTCTACATACCAATGTATTTCATGTGTTTAGTAGTTGGTCCTTAAGTATATACCTTCGTTATGAATATATCCTAACCATACATCCAAAAAGAAGAAAGAACAAAAAAAAAAAGAATTATTGTGATAAACGATGGTCCACTACTACTACCCTCTTCTGGCATGTGGTTTTAAAAACGGCATAAGCTGTTGACTGTTTGAATACATCAGGATGAAAGGGCACATTTTGACGTGCATCGTGTTGAACAAATAAATTAATTTTGTTATTAAAGGATATTAGAAGAAAAAAAAAAACATTTTTATCGGCTACCTAGAAATTATTTCGTAGATTATTAATAGAGAATATTGCCATTATAAGAGCAGGTTGTAGATTATCTACTTATACTGTCGAGGGTGCTACTAAGGTCGAAACGGTCGCCTAAATAACGGAGGCTTTTGTAAATAAATACAAAGCGGTTAAACCGAATATTCATGAATTTGCATTAGCATTCGGGAAAATTATCTTACGAGTGTATTTAGGCCCGTATTTGTGAATAGGGTCTACACAAGCCCCGAGAAGGGGTAATATTAATGAGGTTGAATTCGGATGATTAATATCAAATCAGTTTTAATGTACTCTTACTTTAAACAACCAATATTCCATTTATTAAATATGCTAGGAATCAATAAAATCTATAGATTATTTGAGATGTGAGCTATTCCTAAAGATAAATCATATGAAAGCGGTCGCACTTTGTAATTTTTTATTGTAACCAAATTCAGTAACACAAATCCTGAGAGTTGTGTTTAACAATTTATTGGATGCAAAAATTTTAATTACAGCTAGTAAAGTGAAACAAGATACAAAATATTGAATATTTAATGTTGAAGAGACCATCAGAAAATAAATTTAGATGATAACCAGAAGAAAGTTGCGAATGCCAACAAAAAGTTCCCTTTGCAGGAGGCTAAGATAGCAGGAAATTAAGAAAACAATCGAGGCCTTTTACCAACCACATTTTTTTTAATTTCCTCTTCGTTTTCCGCCCCCTTCCCCCCCCCTCTATTTGTTATAATGAAATCGAGTGCCTTTATTTTGTTTAAATAATAGATATCAAATTTTTTGGATTCACTTGAAAAAAAATACGTATTTTTTTATTTTAGAAAAACGAAACGAACAAAAAAAATTAATAAAACTCTTAAAAAGCTTACTAACCTTTTATCACTTTAATTTAAATATATCTGAAGTTAGTGCTGTCAATGTTCCCAAAACTATATTTGATCAATGAAATGATGGTACCGAAGAACTTCCTTCAAAATCACGACACAGATACGAATTTGAATATAATAAACTACAGGAATAAAGAGAAGCTGATGATCTATTTAGAGACGATCCATTATATAATATGAATTATAAAAAGTATACCAACTCCAAACGTGACATTCAATTAACATTTGAAGGATTCAATATTAGTAATAATACTAATTGTACATTTAATATAAACATAAATATGTAGATGTTTTACGATTCATCAATAGCTCCTATCATATGATTTTCATTCATTATTTGTTAACCTTAGACGTTTTATTAAATATTACCCAAAATATAATTCTTCTGATATATTTTATTTTATTTTTCAGTGTAATGTAAAATAATTTAGAATAATAATGCAGAAAGTGCCCCTACTGTATACTCGGTCTAATTATACTCGGTCAAACCAGACCTCGTACTGTAAAAAGCCACTTTCTGTACTAGTGATATAAATAACTATTACACATAACTTTTCTTTACATATTCATTATAGATTTCCGCTTATATAAAGATTGTGAGTTAAAAAAAAAAATGAAAAGTAATGAAAGATATTATATAATCATTACATGCATTATAAGTAAAAATGAGAGACTAAACAACTAAATTAATCTTTTAATGATAATTTCTATATTTCTAAGAATATAATATAAACATTTTTTATTATAATTTTGTATGTACCTATATATCCTTTTTAGTAACTCTATGTAAGGGGACCATTTATTGGAATTATGTAATGCACCTTTCCTTTACGGTGCTCTATATGATTCAGATTTGTCTGATTTGGTCCGGTACTGTAAATTAGAAAAGCGATACATATTGGGAATCATTTAAATATTAGCTGGAGGTAAAATAGGCTTACCTGGCTGGAGTTTAGGTGAGCAAATCATTAATGTGAAAAAAGAAAACATTAATGAAAGGTAATATGATAGAGTCTAACAGGATAATACAGATACCACAGGACTGGAAATTAGTAATTGTTTTAATTATATTACGTAATATAATTAAAAAATACGTTTCACATCTTTTTTTAATATTTTCCTTCTAACAGTAACCCTGCCAGAAGGGAGTTTATTTTGTATACTGTACATACCATACATTTCTGTATACAAAGTACATGTTAGTTGTGTCGCGGTGGTACTTCAGGGGCCCGCCTCCAGCGATACCGGTGCATAGACCTCTGCAGCATCAACAACGACACATGTTACATGAGACGTACTTATATTATAGTTTTATACAAATAATAAGATTTTTTAAAAAATAATAAACAAACTTCAATAAAACAAAACAAAGCCTAATGAAACATGACAATAAGAAGCAAATGATTAAGTGAAGAAAAAAAGATTAGAAAAATAGTAGCGTTCAGCAACTACACAATAAATACCTTTTACATTCATATTGACGAACTTACGTACATACATTCATACTTACATATACTGAAACATATAAACACATATAAACAACATATAAACACATATGTACATATTAAAACATTAAAACATAGATAAGCACTTAAATTCATAACTACATTTAACCATATAACATAAACAGAACATTTAAATAGAACATATAATCAGATACCAAACTTACAGCAACCACAAACTTGAAATAATGAATGAATGAAACTTGAAAACATAAAATAGAGAAATTATTATAACAGATTAATAGCGTTCAGCAGCAAAATAGAACAATTTTTTTTTTTTTTAAAGCAAGAAAGAAGTTATCAATCAAAAATAGTTTTCATTAACTTCTTTAATTTTAATTAGTGCGTTTTTAATAAAAAAGATTTTATAAAAAAAATTAAACCGACTTCGAAAACTAGGAAACAGTAAAAACAAATGCACTAAAAAGTATGAAATAATTACCTTCTGATTTTTATGAATATACGGCAAAATCGGTAATGGTATAAAAAGTGGGAAAATGCAATAAAACGAAAAAAATTATTTTGATTTGTACGATTACACACTAACTCTTAATAAAAAGTATTAAGTTGAAATATTAAATACCATGTTTAATACATCACAATCTTTTCGGAGGCGGCGCAAAATTTAAAATTGTTAACCCTAAATATTATGAAAAATCGATATTCTATTTTGCGCCGCCTCCGAAAAGATTGTGATGTATTAAACATGGTATTTAATATTTCAACTTAATACTTTTTATTAAGAGTTAGTGTGTAATCGTACAAATCAAAATAATTTTATTCGTTTTATTGCATTTTCCCACTTTTTATACCATTACCGATTTTGCCGTATATTCATAAAAATCAGAAGGTAATTATTTCATACTTTTTAGTGCATTTATTTTTACTGTTTCCTAGTTTTCGAAGTCGGTTTAATTTTTTTTTTATAAAATCTTTTTTATTTCATACTTTTTAGTGGCGGGAGATAATTTATAGAAAGCAATAAGTTAATTTCTAAAAAAAAATCTAAGTGTTTTTTTTATACAGATTTTAAGTGTATTTTGGACTAATTTCTTGTTTTCGAAGTACTTTTTCCTTTTTTTTTTTTTTTTTTTTTTTGTTTGTTTTGTAATAATTACAAAACAAAAACCAAATTATTCGGTACTCCTCTTCGGACACTACAGGAGAGTTTGGTTCATTGGTTGGTTGTTATATCTAGGTGGGAAGGACGAAATTTATTCCGTGGGTTCGTCGCGAAATAAAAGTCAACCCAGGTAGCGCTCTACCACATTCGTCTATCCCGGGCCTTTATATTATAATTATATAAAGAGTCACCTTTTCAATTATATGAATACGCGCGGAAAATCAAGTGCGGGGCGTGCATTACACTCCTTTCAACACCCTGCCTACTTTGATTAGAAATGGAATTTGTTTTTCTAAAAGACCAATGTTTCATTGGGACGGCACATAAAACTTAAAACTTTTTTTATCACAATGACAATAATTTCCTTTGCTGAATTTTTTTTGTCAGTAAATGTCATTTACATTTATACATCTGTGTTCCAAGAGGAGGTATCGAGTTTGCTCCGCTGTCACATAATTCCAAGATGATGTAGGTACGTCACTGGACAGTCGAGATTTTGGCCGTATTTCGAATATACATGATGATATAATGAAGATGTTTATGTGGCCTATAATAAATTGGACCCTAATTTTCGAATTATGAGTATTCTTTTGAAAACTAATGCGATGAGGTACACTGCTCCGGTAGGGAACTTTTATATTTCTTTCTTTAAATTTATCGTTGGAAAGTAGTAATTAAACTAAATTGCATTTCCAAAACAAACATCATTGGATAGAAGTACTCGCAGCAAATAAGGGGCAGCCATAAAATTGATCGTTATCAAAACGGGGGCAGCCGCTAGGATAGAAGCGACAGAGTTTGGGAGTCATTTTATGGTTAATTTATTATTACGAATGATATTATTGTTCTCGATATTATACTACTGGTTTAATTCAATAATATTTCTTGGTCGAGTCAATTATGTTCGTCATCCCTTTCGATGAATTGTTGACTAAACTTGAGAGCGAAATGGTACGAATAATATCCTTCTTAATAAACAATTATTCAAAAAATGAGTTTAGCAGTAGAAAACACTGCAGTTTCAATTCTAGCGGAGTAGCCTTTTTGACAGCAAAACTTTTATGGCTGCTATATTTTTGCTGCGTGGACTTTCATACAATGTGGTTGTTTTTTTTAGAGATATCAACTTTAATTTGCCGTTAGTTTTATTAATGGTTGAACATTGGCAAACATTGAAATTTTAATTTCTTTTTTAAATGTCGATTTAATTATTATTACACTACTACTGGAAGAATGTTTCCTAGGAAAATATTCATTTATGGGGGAATATAATGCACAACATATACGTTAGTTATTGCGGTACTTGAGTGCAATGGTACCGCAATAACTTGAATCCTCGAATGCGGAGAACCCATAAACACATCTAACCCAGACTGTTGTAAGTCCATTATCATATCTGTTTCAATAAAATGCATTCATTCAACACTAGACTTAGGTCCTGAATATCTTAAGTAGATATGCTATAGAAAATAGCATATCCTAAGTGCCACAAGCTAGGGACGATATCATAACGTAAAGTACAAAATCATACAATTACCCATCATATATGGAACTAGAGAACGTATCTATTTCATTTTCGAACCACATTTGAACTTAGATAATAGTTATTTCTTTCTCATAATCAAGCCATTTTCATCATACGCTTCAACAGTTGCAGAAACAAAATTAAAAACCGATAATAGTAATCCGGATAACATAACAAAAGTATCACTCCAGAATATCTTTATTTAAATCTATTGTTGAAAATTTATCTAAGGTTATGTATAAGGTTTATTCCAACAAAAACCTGAAACACGTCAATAGCTAAAAACGGACTACTCATGTTTTCCCCCTACTGTTCTGATTCTGAATTTGATTGGTAGGGATGGTTTTTCCAACCGATTCATCAAATATTGAAACATTATTAAGCATTGCTTAAAATCAACCAATCAAAGTTAGAATAAAAAAATGAGGAAAGTGCATGAGCAGTTTGTTAGTTATTAACGTGATTTAATTGTTTGTTGGAGCATACCTTATGTTATATATGCCATATGTTTTTCCAATAAGTAAATATTTTAAGCGATAATTAAATAATTATATTCAAGTTTTTTCCCGATAACTTATTAAATAAATTAAGAACCCAAAAAAGGATTAAATGGGACCACATTGGGAAAATACTCTACAAGATGCAAAAGGTTTCGTTCCAATTGGTCCACCCATGTCGGAGTAATCGGTGGACATACATAGAAAAAAAAAAATGTATCCATGAGATACATGGACATACATAGAAAAAAAAAATCCATGAGGCATGGAAGGGAGTAAACAAATAAATAAATAAATAAATAAATAAATAGAAAAAAAAAAAAAAGTCTCATACGTATCGAATTGAGTAACCTCCTCTTTCGAAGTCGGTTAAAAAAATAGTTTCACGTCTACAAATATTTTTTCAAATAATAAGTGATTTTCTACAGGCCATCGTCCCTGTTTCTGTATAGTTTTTGTTATTAGCGAATTTCTGTAGTCACTAAGTAGTCTACATTCATGTATTAGGTGGTGAATGGTTTGTTCATGTGTGAAGTCACAGGGACACATTGGCGAGTCCCTGATTTTAAACCTATGAAGGTAACTGTTCACAGCTGCGTGTCCTGTGACTCCCTGTGTTGAATAGAAATCTGTCCATGTGTCAGTTTTATTGAGGTAAGTCTGTAAGTGTGGGATGAATGTGTACAAATGACGTGCTTTGTGTGTAGAGTTCCATCGTGCTTGCCATCGTTGTACTGCTTGTTGGTGTAGCATGTGTATTAAGTGTTGTTTCGATATCTGTGTGTATGATACAGGCAGGGAAGTATCTTTGGAAGCAGCCTTTTGCAGCCTTGTCTGCCAAATCATTCTCAGGTATATCCGAGTGCCCTTTTATCCAAGTAAATGAAATCCAATTATTAATATCAGTTTGTAGTTTTCTTAATAGCTTGTGGATTTTCTCGATAATCGGTGTGTGACAGTGCGTGTTAGCGATCATGTGTAACGAACATTGGCTGTCGGTCAGCACATTAATAGTTTTGTTAGTGTTTTTTAAGTTGTTAATGTATTCGTGGGCTTTGAGGATGGCGAACTGTTCGGCTTGGTTATTAGTGCAATCCGGACCTAGTCTAAACTTTATAATTTTGATCAAAATCCCATTTTCAAATATTAGGCTAGCACACCCTACATGTTCGCCATCCTTGCTACCATCAGTGTATATTTGAAAGTCTGTCGTGTTTTTTGGAATTCAGGATAATTCTTGGGTAATCTGCAGGATGTGGCCAGTCTTTGTAGTCAGTAATGTGTTCCACGTCATCCGGTTTGAAGGTTTCAGTATCAGTCTTTGTGGATAATAAATGGAATTTACTTACATAAAAGTCAGCTAATAAACTTATGGGAACAATTTTGGCTAAGACGAAGGCGGCTTCATCGGTGAGGGTTCGAAAGCCTTTAGCGATTTTAAGTGCCATCAGCCTTTGGACCCTTTCCAACTTTCTAATGTTGTACATTTTCTTTAACGCAAGGTACCAAATTTCGATGCCATAGGCGAGGATGGGTAAAATTGCGCCCCTATACAGAATATCCAGAGCCTCCGTTCTTAACCCCCAGGTCGCTCTTGCCGCTATGGAAAGGGAATTTATTAGTTTTATGAGTTTGTTTTGTAGTATGTCTACGTGGGTGTTCCATGAAAGTTTTCTGTCAATGGTTATACCGAGGTATTTTATAGAAGATTCATTGTGAAGTTCAGAATGTTGTATCTGTACTTGAAGTTGTGGGATTTGCCTTTTCCTAGTTATCACCATATAATTTGATTTGTGTGTGTTGAATGTCAGTATGTGTGAGTGTGCCCAATTGTTTATTTTGTGTGATACGATTTCGATTAATGTTTGTAAGTGTTGGAAATATTCAGAAGTTATAATAACAAGTATGTCATCTGCGAAAGCCAAAAGAGTTACATTAGGTGGTAATCTTTCTTTGAGTAGTGAGTCAACTATTATGTTCCATAGGAGCGGAGAACAGCATGAGCCATGGGGTGTTCCAATTGATTGATTCCGTATCATTGTATAGTTTTTTGAAATTAGACAAACAGATCTATCGCTCAGATAATCTTTCAGAATCCTGTAAATGTTTTTAGGAATTTGAAATCGTTTAAGGGCACTCCATATTGACGGCCACCATGCACTGTCAAATGCTCCACTGATATCTAATGATATTAGTACACTGTGCTGGTTATTATTTAATGCATTTCGAACTATATGACTGACTTTGTATAGTGCATGGGTAGTGCTTTTTTGCGGATTGAACCCGAATTGGTTCTCACTAAGAAGTTTTTTACTGTGTAGATAATAGGACAACCTACTGTGAATTATTTTTTCCATAACTTTGCCTCCAGTTGGGATAAGCCGTTTCACATCTGAATCAATGTTTATTTTAAAACAAAAATAAAATAAAAAAATAAAATTTTAATTTCTAATAACGTCCAGCAATCAGTAAGCTTATTAAATTTTATATATTTTTAAATATTTTATCCAATTTATATATTTTATCTTTGGAGAATTTTCAAAGTAATTTGCAAAGTTAGTTTTTTTACTTCTTCCTAGCTTTAGCAGGAAAATATTCGATTAAAACATTATTTTATTTCCCGATCGCTTATAGCCTTCAAAGGTTGAAAAAGAAACGAAGCTAATGTAATTTAAGAAGTTTACCTTGCAGGTCACGTTTTAAGAGAGAGCAAGATCGCTTTTGGAAATGCGAAAGCCACCTAATTCAATAGCCGCACTTCCAGTTCAATTCTTTTTTGGTAACTTGCATTAAATGTTAATTATACTGTGGTAACAGTGCTAGAGGAAGGTGGTAGTAGTTATTTAGGTTTTTGTAAATTTTGTTCCAATTGACTAAAGGTTCTAGAAATTGTAAGCGATTGTTAGTGTAATTGTGTGTAAAGGAATGAACAAAAAAATCCGTTTCAGAATGAGTCGTCAAAAATTGAATAATGTTCCTCATCTATCATTTATTCTTTTATTTGATTTCCCTATTTTATGTATTTTGCTCGATCTGATAGCGGCTTCCGATTTGGTACTATAAGAGGAAATATGGGAAGCCTTTAAGAAGAAAAAGAGTCAAGGATATTTAAAATAGAGGAGTAGGTCAAACAAGAAGACTACCCGCGCCCAATACTCTTTATCCTGTACACGGATTAATAAGTAATGTAAAATGTATGTGATATGTGTCGCCTATTCACGAGTGGGGAAAACATCGAATGTATTTGTTATAGCAACAGACAGGTTAACTAAAATCATTGTGTACTTAATAGCACAAAAATAAATAGAAATTGTGAATACTAATAACACTGCACAACAAACTTGCAACTTTTGTCTGATCTATATATGCCCTCAGTTGTTTTGTAACAGCTGTAGTTTACTTATTATAGCTACCACGAGAAAATCAACGTTTTACCGTGTTACTTTCCTCATAATTTCTAACTAATTAAGTTTTCTTAGTATAATTTGATAGGGCATCGTCAAGACGAGTTTGTGTGAACGATCCGAATAATTTTTGTTTCATTTGCGGGGAATATATGTTCAAAGATTGCCGTTTGAATGTGACAACGTTCGTAATTGAAGCTTACAAAAATTATTTTGGTCACTCCCAGGAAATAATCGACAAGCCTTGGATTCCTCAAAAGGTATGCAAAACGTGTGTTGAGTTTCTACGTTTGTGGACAAATAAGAAAAGGAATAGATTTAGGTACGAAACTGCCATGATGTGGAAAGAACCCGTTAACCATCACAATGACTGTTAATTTTGCTTGGTAAACCTAACTGGTATTAACCGTAAAAATCGAGCCAAATGGGAATATCCGTCCTTACGGTCCGCACATAGACGTGTTTTGAGCCCTATTATATCACCTGATCCTCAGCCTGGTCCTTCTCAGTATAACGCTATGGATTTTGAGACGATAACTGACACTAGTGATAGTGACTTTGAATGTGAGTTAAGGGCGCCAAAACTATTCAACCAAGATGATTTAAACGACCTTATCAGAGACCTGTGACTGTCAAACCATGCTTCAGAAATTTTAGCTTCTAGGCTAAAAGAAAGAAACTTGGTAGCAAAAGGTACTAACGTTTCTTATTACCGCACAAGAGAAAGAAATCTCCTCCAATATTTTGCTGAAGAAGATGACTTCGTGTTTTGTAAGGATGTATTTAGTTTGATGGCTGCAATGGGATTACAAAATTACGTTTCTAATGAGTGGCGTTTATTCATAGATTCATCAAAACGGAGTCTAAAATGTGTTCTCTTACATAATGTGAATAAATTAGGGTCATTGCATATTGCACATTCCACGAAAGTAAAAGAAGAATATAAAACTATTGCTCTGTTTTTAGACAAAATTAAATATGCCGAACATAACCGGCTCATATGTGTTTATTTAAAAATGATAAACATTCTTTTAGGCCAACAAGGTGGTTACACAAAGCACCCCTGTTTTCTATGCTCGTGGGACAGTCGAGCTAAAACTCAACACTGGATTAAAAAGATTGGCCTTCTCGGGAAGCGCTTGTTCCAGGACAACAAAACTTGATAAACCCACCTTTAGTATCAAGAGATCTTATAATTTTGCCTCCGTTACACATAAAACTAGAACTGATGCAACAATTTGTGGAAGGTCTTGACAAAAGTGGAAATTGTTTTCTTTTCCTATCAAACAAGTTTCCAAAACTGAGTGCAGAGAAGATAAAAGCAGGAATATTTGACGGGCCACAAATAAAGATCGTTAATACAAGACACCAATTTTACGAAAACTAAGACAGATGTGAGAAAAATGCATGGATTGAGTTTGTTTGGATAATTCACAATTTTTTGGGAAATAAGAAAAGTTCGGACTTTTCTCAACATGTACAAGAACTAATGTGTCACTTTCAAAGGCTCGGATGTAACATGAGCATCAAGTTACACTTTCTCCACAACCATCTAGACTATTTTCCTGCCAATCTTGGGGATCTAAGCGAAGAACAGGGCGAGCGATTCCACCAGGACCTTCGAACGATGGAGCAACACTATCAAGGCTACTGGAATGCACATATGATGGCTGACTATTGTTGGAGCATTCAAAATAACTCTCTGCCTTCTGTTTCATCAAGAAAATCAAATAAAAAAAGGTTTTTGTTCAACTGAAACTTAAATAAATTGGAATCATATCTACATTTATAGTGTTTTATTATGAAAACTACCCATATGTCATATTTTTTTAACTGATACAAAAATTTCAGTCACAGATTTGAAATCGTCATTGAAAATTGGACTAATATCATGTCCCATAAGCCAAACATCAGAAATGCTGTTGTGCAGTGCGTTATCTATCTCATTCATAAAATTAAATTTTTATATTTGAAAAGTAGTACTGTAAGAACATGCATCGTGGTTTGAGGTTGCTCGCTCTTCGTAACCTGTTTGAGGTTGAACTTATTGATACGATATCTTATGAGATTTTATATATTCTTATAAGGTTATATTTTGAATTTAATTAATATGTATTATGGCAAAAGATTAATTTGATAAATTTTTGCTGTCTATTGTGATTGTACTAAACCCTATTCCCTTTACATTTGTATTATTTATATTTAATATCGCCTCTGCTGAAATAATCCAATAAGTGCTAAATGAATAGATCAGCAATACTTACTACAGTCAAATATGAGATGTAAATAATAAAAACTTTAACCCTTCTAAATTCTTTACCAAACAATTTTATATTTGGCGACAAGTTCTATTTTAAATTCCATTATTTATTAATTGCTGGAACGTTTTAATCTATATCAGTGAATTTTGATTTGACTAAATAGGAAATGATATAATTAATTCAACGCATTACAGCTACTGAGTCACAGCAACGCGTGGCCGTTTCTGCTCGTATATATTATAACGCTTAGGCCAAAAAAAAAAAAAAAAAAAATACAAATTTACTTTTAAAAATTTAGCTTAAGATTTTGATGAACCCTTAATTAGGTACATATGTACATCGCCATTACGACAACACCTCATCAATTCCTGTAACATCACTACTATCAGGGTAAACACATTATAACTTCAAGTATAAAAAAAAGTGGCACTTTTAATATAAAAAAGAGGTGGTCTTCTTGTACCAACAGTCATTTATCTGTATGCAAATGTGCGGCATTAGCATATTTACGAAATGTAGTACCGAGAAATAGTACTCCACTTATAGCGGTGTTTTGCTTTCAAACATTTTATTTGCAATTTTTTAAAGCTCCGATTTCATATTATTAACTAAAATCCTCTTATTGTAAAGGAGTAAAATAAATAATCATCTTTGAATGCTATTATAAAAGTCACAAAAACGTTCCTGGAATGACTATTGTTTGCGGTAGTTCTAAATATTGTAACACTTATGTGGATTGGCAATTTTTATTCTAAGAAAAATAACAATTTTCAATGCCACACGAATTGTAACAACAGAAATGTTATAGCAGGTTACAAAAATTATCACTTTATAGCACATAATAATCATATGGCTTAAGCTTCACAATCAAGAAAAGGACTAAGAGTGTCCAGTCAATCGCTCCTTAGGAGTAAGGAGACGGTCTAGAACCTCGTAGAACATCGTGGAACGGCGTGGATGGTACTCGTACCTTGCAGTCACAAACACGTTTTATGACGGTCGCTCCAACCGCTAGTTCTTTCCAACAAAACTTCTGGGACTTTTAAACCATGATTTTTTTTTTGTTTAACGTTACAATATAATATTACAAGATAAGTTATCAATTATGTGATCAGCCAACTTAAATATTGTTTAAACATAGTGATGATTTAAGCTAATCGTCAAATAATCGCTGTCGGGTAAATTCATCTGAAAATTGACTTAGGACCCGTTTGACCCGTTTTGTGATTTTTACCCATCTACGCGCTCACTACACAGATTTTAGATCACTTATATGGACACACTAACTCACTTTTAATACAAAGTATGACCAAATACTAAAAAGAAGCTGGATATGGGTTTATTAAAACAATATAGGGATAGACGGTAAGAAGAAAGTAGCTGCTGTGCATTGTTTCCGTTACTTCTAACCCGTCACATTATTTTATGCTTGCCTGAAAGCAAATTGATAGCCGTAAGGATTTGGATGGTGCGAGTTATTAAAAGATTTAAAAAAAAATATATGCATTATATACAATTGATTGTTATTGTTAATGTTTAACCAATGTTGGTGTTTGTTTAATTTTTAAAGTTATGAAAATTGTATTAGAATAAAAAACAAAACAATAAATAAAAACATATGTTAAAATTGTAAATAATTCAGTTTGAAATGAATGCTTGTTGAAGACGGTCGCAAAGGTTATTTTTTTCTTATTCGCTCTAATCGACCAGAGGTAGAGCGAACATTGGTCAAACCTGGCCGGATGATGAGCGAGAAAGCAGACGAAAACGTGCGTCAGTTGAAGAGCAGGAAAATCCCGCTTTCAGATCCCAGGGTAAGGGGAGAAGATGCCAGCCATGGACCGCCTAGCGTGGTAAGTCAATGTAACATGGAGAGAGGCTCAGCTCCATCAGGGACCGGACCATAGCGAGGGGAACGCGGGTACTTCAGCCCCTTCGGTAAGTGACGAGGAAAGGCAGGGAAAGTCTACTTCTCGAACGCACGTAAGTAGAAATTCTCACAGGTCAGAAGATATTAAATCAGTCATCGAAGAGATGGAAGCTGATATAAGATATCAACAGCAGCTGAGAGAGTTGGAGCGCCAGGAAGAACAGAGGGAGTTGGAGCGAAGGGAAGAAGAACTGAGGCAGCTACACTAGCTTCAGAAGCTTCGAAGAGACCTGAAACGAGGTAGTCAGTCTGGGAAATCTGTGGTAAGCTCATCATCTCATTACTATATTAGCAGAGCTGATTCACCCAATCATAGAACCGCATCATGGGTAGAAAATCAAAATAAATTTTTGGGGGATAATTCTAAAAATAAATTTAGTATTCCAAAAGTCAAGGTGCAGAAAATTAATTCTTCTGTTGTTTCAGGGAGGGGGGTTAAAAATGTTGATAATAATTCAGCATATGGTAATATGATTCGAGATCAATATCGTAACCTTCCCATTCATAGCGATATTAAAGATAATATTACACCAGCTGGTTGGGGTGCCTATTTTCCTCGAAAAGCAGCAAGTAAATCGCTTCCTTATTTTAATGGTGGCCCCGCCGAATGGTTAAATTTTATTTCAGCGTACAAAAGGACTTAAGCAAGTTGTAATTATACTGAGGGGGGAAATGTAACGAGATTAGGAAAAGCGTTGACGGGTAAGGCTAGAGAGTCGGTTAAATCATTGCTAGCAGTGCCTAATGCATCAAGCGAAATTATTAGAATGCTCGAGTTACAGTTCGGCAGGCATGTAGTAATAGTTAACAGTCAGAAAAGGTTCACAGATTTCCTAAATTAACGGATGAAAATACACAAGGCATTATCGACTTTTGCGTTAAAGTAAATAACCTGGTTATTGCTATCGAATGTCTTGAGTATGGTATGAATCTTTCAAATCCTCAATTAGTTCAGGAAATAGTAGACAAATTGAGTCCGGGACTCAAACTACAATGGGGAGAATTCGCGGCTATAGGTCTCGGGGGTGTCGCAGATTTTAAACAGTTGGTTTACTGATAGTATAATGGGACATAGTCTTGCAATATAATTATTTTATGATTCTGATTAAAAATAAGCATTTACTTAAGTAAAGAGGTAGCTGATTGGTTTGATTCCTAAAGCCAGAAATGTCACACTGTATGAATTGCTTTTCATCGGGATGAGTTATTCAGGTATCTAATCCGACACTATTATTTATCGCTTTATACGAATAGAATATGTTGACTCTATATGATTTTCGAATTTTATTTTAATACGTAGTAGAGCATCAAGGCATAAAAGTCATGAACGATATTACACTAAAGAGGAGAGAGATAGTCAACTGTTCTTCAATTACGATCATCTTTTTAGTGCATTCCTGTCAAGATTAAGTAATTCTCTACTCCTTTTGACAGAGGGACTGTTCAGTAACTAGCCTTTCAACTTTATTTTCCAAACTTGCTATACTCCTAAAGGATGTTGCAATAGTTGCAACCGTTCTAGGAGGAGGCTCGACCTCATGTATTTTATCTGCCACCGTTGCAAGTAAATAGAGTTCTGTATGGGTTGTGGACAACAATTTGACTTGTGTGTGAGCTGGGAGAGATCGCATTATAGTGTTTTTAATACATCATTGGACACCATCTCACCCACCAAATTCTTCATTTCATGATAAACCATAATTCTGGTTCGGTTCTCCAAAAGGGTGGAATTTTCTTATCCGTGGATATGGATTCTGCCGACATTGAAGGCTTGAGTTCCTCTTCTACTGCAGGTACGTTATCATTCATCCTAGCTGTTAATAATTACAAGAAAATATAACAATGTATTATTTACTGAGAAAAATATGTTTTTTAGAAAAACGTGAATTTACAGAAAAAATTAAATAAAAGTTAAAAAAAATATCAACTTCCCTTTACTTATAATCACGTCGGTTTCACCACTGTAAGCTCTTTGGCAAACTAACTTTATGCCAGTACAGTAGTTGTATGTGCAAGAAAGACGGTTTTCAGATATATATTCCAAATCGTTTTTTAAGGAAGCTTTTTCCATCAAAGATTGACTAATTATCTTGCATTGCTTAATTCAGGATCCAGTTTCAAAACTAAATCTTTTATTTTGTTAAAATTATCAGAGTAATACTTAGCTGCTTCCAACCAAGTGCTCCATCCTGTAATTTCTTGGTTGAGGAGGTAAACATTACTCTGGATAATTATCCTTTAAATTTACAATTCAGCTTGGTGCTTTTAAAAATATTTTCTTAACCTACGATAGGTTAAGTGATGGTCAGGATTTTCAGTTACAATGATATTTATTATGGTAAGCCAACGTTTCGATCCAACTTGTGGATCTTCATCAGGGCTAAAAGAAAACAAATATATGAGTGTCTATGCTAGAGGGTGACAATAAATGGATACATTACAGAACTGATAATAATATAAGAGATGGTGTATACATGAATATTAAAATAAGTGGCTGGTTAACAAGATAAAATAGAATCTGATATTTACCTACTGAGTCCAGGTGGATACTAAGACTAAAGGTAAAAATAAGGTGAGAGGTAGTGGTAGGGGGTTAGTTTGCCGACTTCAAAGGTTTATGACGGGGAAATCCAACGCTTTTTGAAGTGAAGGCACATGACAACTGAGTGAAAAAAAATATTTTTTTTTTAAACACTTATCAATAACAATGCTAAAACCCAAAATCTCTCTAACAACTCTTCACAACCTCCGATCTCTACTTTCCAATACAGATCTATCCCATATATCCCCATTCTCTCAAACAAAATTAAAAAATCCTTATCGAGTTTCCCAAACATGGGCCTAGTATTAAAAAATAACAATAAATTAAAAAATCTTTATACCAAACTCAAAGACCCAGTACCTCTCCTAGACAAGTGTAATGTAGTTTATCGTATCCAGTGCTCCACTCTTAATTGCAACAGTTGCTATATCGGTGAAACTAAAAATTATTTTAAAAAACGTATTTATCAACATAAATACAGTATTTCCACGCATAATTCGTCTACATCTAAATTAGCAGAACATGCCATTGCCCACAACCATTCCTTCGACTTTGAGAACCCCTCCATATTAGCTACTGTACCTAACCACGATAAACGACTCCTCTCAGAATCAATTTTCATCCATCTGAAAAAAAAAAAAAAAAAAAAACCCGGTAAATCACAAAACAGATCAAGAGATAATTTCATCCACTTATTCTAACATCTTCCGCATCCTCAAATCCTAGTTTTGATTTCATAGGTACCTGCAATTATCTCTGTCCCTCTTGTACTATTATTATTTTTTGTATTGTATACTTCTTTCTGTATATTTTCAAATTTTTTATGCATTGTTACATTATGTATTATCTCTTTTTTATGTTATAATTGAGTCCAGACACAGTAGGTAAATATCAGATTCTATTTTATTTTGTTAACCAGCCACTTATTTTAATATTTATGTATACAACATCTCTTATATTATTATCAGTTCTGTAATGTATCCATTCATTGTCCATTTATTGTATGTTATCCATTTATTTATACCCTCTAGCATAGACACTCATATATTTGTTTTCTTTTAGCCCTGATGAAGATCCAACAAACGTTGGCTTACCACAATAAAATCATTGTAAACTGAAAATCCTGACCATCATTTAACCTCTCCTAAAGAGGAAAGCATTGGTTTGTTGGGGGAGATTTTAAAATAATCCAATCCTAAGGGTTGTTTTTTGCACGCCGTGTAAGGTAAGTGTAGGGTTGGGTTCCGAGACGGGGTAAAAATAAGAGAGGCTACTGCGGTCTTTTTATTTTTGGTCTAATCAAGAAGAGGATTTATCAGAAATGGAAAAGAGAAGAGCTGACTGAAGGTTGAGGTTGTTAGGCTGATTTACCGCTGGCCTTCCCCTCCCTCCGCCCTCATCCTCCTTTCTTTATACCACTGCCCTCCGAAGGTTTTTTCATCGGCCCCATTATATAGCTTCTCCCGCCACCCTCAGGTATTCATTGCTTAAGCCTGTTTCCATCCACTCAACTCCAAGAGCCGTATTCAAACAGACTTCAAGATTTTTAAAAATGGGAAAACCGACACTGCAATAAGAATCGATTCATTTGTAATTTATTGGATTGAGAGAGACTTCAATCGTTTTGACTAGCAATTCTTTTGACCCCGTACCACTACAAATCAGGGGGATATTATTTACATAAGACCTGGTAAAATAAAAAAAAAATCGACAATCTTATGGTTGGGATGATGGGACAAACTGGACGAAAATCGATGTGTTTACACCTGTAACATCTGTGAATACTAGATGTTTTACATTTTGATGGATTCCAAGTCTTATGTTTTTATAAGGTTACAACCATGGGTGTTACCAGCACTAAATTATTGGGGGGGGGACGGCTGAATATTTCCTATATAGGGTAGATAAAAATTTGAGAGGCTAAAAATTGGAATAATAACGCCTAATAAAGTACTAACGGCTATGAAAATACTAACGCCTGGGACATTTAATTCATCCTACCAAGATGTATTTAAAGGCATTTATAGTCTCTTAAAACTTGTAAATTTATGTCTCAGTTAGAATATAGGTAGTTGCTAAGGCTTCATGTAGAAGGATGTGGGCCGAAATTTCTTGATTGAATTTTCTCCTTCTGATTCTAATCCTACTAATTTCATTGTTTTCCATCAACTTCTATTAGCTTCATCGAGCTGATCAAGCTGCTTGGTTTAAAATAGGAATGGAGAACGATTCCGGAGATCCAAGTTTGTTACAAAAGTCATGAAACAATAAAGTTCATGCTGATTTTTTTTTTTTTTTAATATAATTTATCAAATATACAATACGCCTCTTATATAAAGTGACTCGGCGCAAATTTGTATCAGATAGAGAAATTGGGTATAATAAATCAATAGAGTATGTTGTACAACTAATACAATACAATAAAGGGCATACACTTTCATTTTATTTTTTACTGTTATATGGACGTAGTTATGCAATAGGGAACCAACCACCAAAATCGTAATTTTCTGATTTTTGTTTGTTACTAATGTTGGGACTGTTGACTGAAATATACATATTTTGTTTTGCAAAAACGAACCAAATCATATGTTTTATTTAAACTGAAATATAACGTGAAGAACCAACTACAACACATGTTATCTCCCTTGCTGGGGTTTGTAATAAGGAACCAACTTTTAAATTGTTTAAATATGCAATACAGAACCATCAGCCATTTTTTTATACTGTAATTAAGGTTATTTTATAAATATTATGTAATGTTTTCAATAAAATAAATGTATCGAATGATAAAACCACATTATTACAGCCAATCATTTCCTTGTTTTAATGGTCAAGTCTACAAGTAAGCTAAGTAATATGGAACCAATAACCATTTCATTAACTCTTTCTAGTTAGTACAATAAAGCAATAAGGAACCAACTACCATTTTTGCTTTTTTTAATTAAATGTACGGAAAGTAGAGATTATTTTGAAGATTTTGGCTTAAATATCTAATGGTTTTGTGCATAGGAAAATTTTGTGCAAAGCCATTTGCAAAAGAAGCTCTCCTGAAAAATTTGATTTTTGTAGTTGGTTCCCTATTGCATAACTACGTCCATATCATCCGGCTCATTAGACACGAAGAAATTAAAGAAAAAAAAATTCAAAACACGAATCAAACTAATTTGCACTTAACCCACTATTCATAAGCGCCATAGATATTCAATAAGACGTAACCAAAATTTTTCCAGTGCCTACATCTTATCAAAATCATGTGACAGAATTCATATTTTTAATCACATTAAAAAGAAGAAGAAAGTATATAAGGATAATGAATAATTATATTTTATTTCAATTTTATCCGTTTTTATAAATCTAGACGGCCATACCCATGTAGAATAAAATATGTAAAAGGTTTAGAGAAAGATAAGAAATGACATAGATGGAGAACTCATTGTAAAAAAAATCCCTTTTTGGTAATTTTCCTAGAAAACGCATCATTTATATACAGCGGAGCTTCGATCATCGATCTTTTCCTGACGTGTCAAGCCCACAAAGATACATATACATTATATATGGCTATATATATCATGCTATTGAATATGAATGGGGGAATAAAATGGCACTAGATGAGAGATCTTCATTAAAAAAACAGGAAAAGTGAATCAAGCTCAAGAGGTACTTACTGCTGATTATCAAAGATTGACTAATTATCTTGCATTGCTTAATTCAGGATCCAGTTTCAAAACTAAATCTTTTATTTTGTTAAAATTATCAGAGTAATACTTAGCTGCTTCCAACCAAGTGCTCCATCCTGTAATTTCTTGGTTGAGGAGGTAAACATTACTCTGGATAATTATCCTTTAAATTTACAATTCAGCTTGGTGCTTTTAAAAATATTTTCTTAACCTACGATAGGTTAAGTGATGGTCAGGATTTTCAGTTACAATGATATTTATTATGGTAAGCCAACGTTTCGATCCAACTTGTGGATCTTCATCAGGGCTAAAAGAAAACAAATATATGAGTGTCTATGCTAGAGGGTGACAATAAATGGATACATTACAGAACTGATAATAATATAAGAGATGGTGTATACATGAATATTAAAATAAGTGGCTGGTTAACAAGATAAAATAGAATCTGATATTTACCTACTGAGTCCAGGTGGATACTAAGACTAAAGGTAAAAATAAGGTGAGAGGTAGTGGTAGGGGGTTAGTTTGCCGACTTCAAAGGTTTATGACGGGGAAATCCAACGCTTTTTGAAGTGAAGGCACATGACAACTGAGTGAAAAAAAATATTTTTTTTTTAAACACTTATCAATAACAATGCTAAAACCCAAAATCTCTCTAACAACTCTTCACAACCTCCGATCTCTACTTTCCAATACAGATCTATCCCATATATCCCCATTCTCTCAAACAAAATTAAAAAATCCTTATCGAGTTTCCCAAACATGGGCCTAGTATTAAAAAATAACAATAAATTAAAAAATCTTTATACCAAACTCAAAGACCCAGTACCTCTCCTAGACAAGTGTAATGTAGTTTATCGTATCCAGTGCTCCACTCTTAATTGCAACAGTTGCTATATCGGTGAAACTAAAAATTATTTTAAAAAACGTATTTATCAACATAAATACAGTATTTCCACGCATAATTCGTCTACATCTAAATTAGCAGAACATGCCATTGCCCACAACCATTCCTTCGACTTTGAGAACCCCTCCATATTAGCTACTGTACCTAACCACGATAAACGACTCCTCTCAGAATCAATTTTCATCCATCTGAAAAAAAAAAAAAAAAAAAAACCCGGTAAATCACAAAACAGATCAAGAGATAATTTCATCCACTTATTCTAACATCTTCCGCATCCTCAAATCCTAGTTTTGATTTCATAGGTACCTGCAATTATCTCTGTCCCTCTTGTACTATTATTATTTTTTGTATTGTATACTTCTTTCTGTATATTTTCAAATTTTTTATGCATTGTTACATTATGTATTATCTCTTTTTTATGTTATAATTGAGTCCAGACACAGTAGGTAAATATCAGATTCTATTTTATTTTGTTAACCAGCCACTTATTTTAATATTTATGTATACAACATCTCTTATATTATTATCAGTTCTGTAATGTATCCATTCATTGTCCATTTATTGTATGTTATCCATTTATTTATACCCTCTAGCATAGACACTCATATATTTGTTTTCTTTTAGCCCTGATGAAGATCCAACAAACGTTGGCTTACCACAATAAAATCATTGTAAACTGAAAATCCTGACCATCATTTAACCTCTCCTAAAGAGGAAAGCATTGGTTTGTTGGGGGAGATTTTAAAATAATCCAATCCTAAGGGTTGTTTTTTGCACGCCGTGTAAGGTAAGTGTAGGGTTGGGTTCCGAGACGGGGTAAAAATAAGAGAGGCTACTGCGGTCTTTTTATTTTTGGTCTAATCAAGAAGAGGATTTATCAGAAATGGAAAAGAGAAGAGCTGACTGAAGGTTGAGGTTGTTAGGCTGATTTACCGCTGGCCTTCCCCTCCCTCCGCCCTCATCCTCCTTTCTTTATACCACTGCCCTCCGAAGGTTTTTTCATCGGCCCCATTATATAGCTTCTCCCGCCACCCTCAGGTATTCATTGCTTAAGCCTGTTTCCATCCACTCAACTCCAAGAGCCGTATTCAAACAGACTTCAAGATTTTTAAAAATGGGAAAACCGACACTGCAATAAGAATCGATTCATTTGTAATTTATTGGATTGAGAGAGACTTCAATCGTTTTGACTAGCAATTCTTTTGACCCCGTACCACTACAAATCAGGGGGATATTATTTACATAAGACCTGGTAAAATAAAAAAAAAATCGACAATCTTATGGTTGGGATGATGGGACAAACTGGACGAAAATCGATGTGTTTACACCTGTAACATCTGTGAATACTAGATGTTTTACATTTTGATGGATTCCAAGTCTTATGTTTTTATAAGGTTACAACCATGGGTGTTACCAGCACCAAATTATTGGGGGGGGGACGGCTGAATATTTCCTATATAGGGTAGATAAAAATTTGAGAGGCTAAAAATTGGAATAATAACGCCTAATAAAGTACTAACGGCTATGAAAATACTTACGCCTGGGACATTTAATTCATCCTACCAAGATGTATTTAAAGGCATTTATAGTCTCTTAAAACTTGTAAATTTATGTCTCAGTTAGAATATAGGTAGTTGCTAAGGCTTCATGTAGAAGGATGTGGGCCGAAATTTCTTGATTGAATTTTCTCCTTCTGATTCTAATCCTACTAATTTCATTGTTTTCCATCAACTTCTATTAGCTTCATCGAGCTGATCAAGCTGCTTGGTTTAAAATAGGAATGGAGAACGATTCCGGAGATCCAAGTTTGTTACAAAAGTCATGAAACAATAAAGTTCATGCTGATTTTTTTTTTTTTTTAATATAATTTATCAAATATACAATACGCCTCTTATATAAAGTGACTCGGCGCAAATTTGTATCAGATAGAGAAATTGGGTATAATAAATCAATAGAGTATGTTGTACAACTAATACAATACAATAAAGGGCATACACTTTCATTTTATTTTTTACTGTTATATGGACGTAGTTATGCAATAGGGAACCAACCACCAAAATCGTAATTTTCTGATTTTTGTTTGTTACTAATGTTGGGACTGTTGACTGAAATATACATATTTTGTTTTGCAAAAACGAACCAAATCATATGTTTTATTTAAACTGAAATATAACGTGAAGAACCAACTACAACACATGTTATCTCCCTTGCTGGGGTTTGTAATAAGGAACCAACTTTTAAATTGTTTAAATATGCAATACAGAACCATCAGCCATTTTTTTATACTGTAATTAAGGTTATTTTATAAATATTATGTAATGTTTTCAATAAAATAAATGTATCGAATGATAAAACCACATTATTACAGCCAATCATTTCCTTGTTTTAATGGTCAAGTCTACAAGTAAGCTAAGTAATATGGAACCAATAACCATTTCATTAACTCTTTCTAGTTAGTACAATAAAGCAATAAGGAACCAACTACCATTTTTGCTTTTTTTAATTAAATGTACGGAAAGTAGAGATTATTTTGAAGATTTTGGCTTAAATATCTAATGGTTTTGTGCATAGGAAAATTTTGTGCAAAGCCATTTGCAAAAGAAGCTCTCCTGAAAAATTTGATTTTTGTAGTTGGTTCCCTATTGCATAACTACGTCCATATCATCCGGCTCATTAGACACGAAGAAATTAAAGAAAAAAAAATTCAAAACACGAATCAAACTAATTTGCACTTAACCCACTATTCATAAGCGCCATAGATATTCAATAAGACGTAACCAAAATTTTTCCAGTGCCTACATCTTATCAAAATCATGTGACAGAATTCATATTTTTAATCACATTAAAAAGAAGAAGAAAGTATATAAGGATAATGAATAATTATATTTTATTTCAATTTTATCCGTTTTTATAAATCTAGACGGCCATACCCATGTAGAATAAAATATGTAAAAGGTTTAGAGAAAGATAAGAAATGACATAGATGGAGAACTCATTGTAAAAAAAATCCCTTTTTGGTAATTTTCCTAGAAAACGCATCATTTATATACAGCGGAGCTTCGATCATCGATCTTTTCCTGACGTGTCAAGCCCACAAAGATACATATACATTATATATGGCTATATATATCATGCTATTGAATATGAATGGGGGAATAAAATGGCACTAGATGAGAGATCTTCATTAAAAAAACAGGAAAAGTGAATCAAGCTCAAGAGGTACTTACTGCTGAGGGATGAATTCCCCATGCCTCACTAGACATTATTAATTTTGCATAATCGCATATCTAATTAATAGGGCCCTGATCTTAAGTTCGGGTCTTTTTTATTTCGTTAACGCAAATTCATTTTGGGGTCACCTGTGGTGTTGTAGTTAGCATGGCAACCTACAATACTAAAGATCGCGGGTTCGATTCCAGCGGTGGCCCTAGGATTTTTTAATGGGAGTAAAAAATCCTTAGCTATGCCGTCCCTCGGATAGGACGTAAAATGGAGGTCCCGTGCCTGTACGATGTCAGGTACTCGTTAAAGATCCCTATCCTAATTATACCTGTATAGGCAAAATTTAGGACTCTCACTGTAGCATCGTCTGATTAGCCTTAGTAGCATAAAAATGGACGTTAAACAAACAAACAAACAACAAGCAAATTCATTTTTCAATAATGACATATGTTTTCAATTATAATATTTTTACAGTTAACGTATAAGGTTCTTTATTGTGTACCAGCTGTATATACCGGTTTCACCCGGAAAATTTCATTTTTTAGATCTATAAAATCTGTAAAGTGAAACTTCTATCGACCCAAACGGTCGATTTCGTATAATCTAATGTAAAGCGAGATCAAAAAGATTTTTATAACAATAAAGAATATACCCAGAGATTGGCTGAAGTTATGCAATTTTAATATGAACAGGTGTTCGCACCTGGTATCAAAGAACCTCTGAGCGAAATTTGGAGAATTTAGGACAAACGGCATGGATTTTTGTAAGGAATAAACAAACAAACAGAATTTCATCTTAATTTACATAGATAAGCAAGCCTGTTTAGATTTTAAAAAAATGAATCTTTTGGAATTATCGGCAACATTCCAGAGCGAGGGAAACGTGCTTAAATTGCTACAAGAAGCAAGGATCGTCCACATGGTCAGGAAATGTAGAAATGATCATTTCATGAAATTATGTTATGTGAAGGGAGTTACCCCTCATTGGAGATGCCATAGAATAGAATTCAGAGTAAATGCAAGTGTATTATCACGAACATGGTTCGAAAGAAGAAACAAACGAGAATGTGGAAAACACTGGACTATGATTGATTCCTATCAATGTGAATTTGTTTGGAGAAGACATTAGCATGAAGATCTTTTCGGAGTGATGATGGAAAATATTAGAGACTACTGGCCTCCGTCATGTTAAACATATGTGTTTTTTGTTATTCTTGCTTTGTTTATATTGTTTCAAAATAAATAAGTTTTTATTTATAAGGCTAGAACTATAACAGTAGTAATAAGAATATGTAATCACTAGGTGACAATAGAATCGTATGTTAATAATGCAGTTTAAATTAATTTCTTCATTTTACTAAAAACAGATCTTGACAATTGATTTTTAGATCTAAAAAGGCTTAAGCAATTAATTAAAAATAAGGGCAAATACTATCACACTTATTAAGCAGGAATGTTGAAAAAAAAAAAAAAGAAATGTTGTGAAACTGAACACCGAACCATAAAATTTTAACAAAAATTAGAATGTTAAGAATATAGAATAAAATAGCATTTTAACATGAATGTTTATTTCTTAAGGAATATTATATTTCCCAAGATTTTCCGGATAAAAATTTCGTTTATTCTCATCCAAATGAAAATATGGGCCATGAAAGTTTACCAACCACTTATTTTTTTTTTTTAAGGGCTTGAATTGTAGATTTATAGGGCTGGAATTCAGCTACATTTCAGACCTTTAAATCTGAACATTTCCAATTTTTAAAAGGAAAGCGTATGGGGATTGTTAATATACCTCTAGTTTGAAATATTATGATATTAAAAATGCAAATATTAAGAAAAGTAATGTTTTATTCATTAGCCGATAAAATGATTATTAACGAGAATATTTACTAACTTTTAATAAAAAAGGAACAGAAAAAGATATATCATACTCCACCGTCGGAGATTTAAATAGGGAGAACACATGATATTTTATTTCTGAAGAGATATGAATAGAATATTAAGAAAGAATAGTTATTTTCGTCAGCTTTAGGGCTCACACTATCGCTCCGCTCCCGCTCCACTCCCGGTCCGCTCTCGGTATGGTAAAATATTTTAAAGAGCAATAGACAGAGAATTCCACTATCGGTACCGCTCCACTCCCGGTCCGCTCTCGCTCTACCCCATTCACACTATCGCTCCGCTGCCGGTCCGGTCACACTGGCAAAATCTTCTAAAGAGGAATAGAAAGAGGGTAATCACAATATTGGTACAGGCCCGGCCTCGCTCCGCTCCCGCTCCACTCTCGCTCCACTCCCGGTCCACTCTCGCTCCACTCCCGGTCCGCTCTCCTAGAGTCTTTTCATATTCACATTATATAATTTTACACCGTTCACGATTGAAGCCAATAATAGTCGAAGCCGTCTGTATTTGGATTTTAATTATTATAATTTAAGTATATTAAAGTATTTATTTATTCATTATTTATTTTTTATTCATTATTTATTATTAACAGTTATTAAAGTATTTATAGGATTTTTTAATGAAGGGGCTCTTCCGTGTTTGTAGTTGTTTTTAATTTTTTTCCCAACGTTTCGAGCTATTGGCTCATCCACTGGGGGTTATCTACACTACATACAATAAATTAATATTTTACACTTAATTATAATATCCATGTATGTTTTACATTTTTTTTATATTGGTATTACAATTACCTTATCTTTAGTTACTTCATTTTCACATTGGCCATTTGTCAACTTCTATATTTTTTTAACAGTATATGAATACTTTTGTCTAATTACATTTTATGGGCTATTTCACTGTCTTTTGATTTCATTGTCACATTTTAACTATTGCTTATATGTGGACTTCAGTACTTGCATTGATTAGTCTCCCTCATCCTGTTATAGAAATTGACAAATGGCCAATGTGAATAAGAAGTAACTAAAGATAAGGGAATTGTAATACCAATATAAAAAAATTGTAAAACATACATACATGTATATATGACAACAATAATTTTTTTATTCATCAATGCATAGTAATTTCATTCCTCTTCAATGAGAGTAGGGGTATTTTTAAACAACACCAAACTTTGAAATGATTTTCTGTAAGAAATAGAGAAATTATTCGGGTTGGAAACTATTATCCTTATTCTACCTTATTGTTAGAGTTAGGTTCAATCAAGGAGGACAATCAAAAAAACCTATAAGTAAATTTTGGGAAGATTAAAAAAAAAAAAATTAAAAATTGCATTAAAAGTTTCGCTAAGGCTAGACTCTTACAATTTCGTTATACATCCAAAAATCCGACCATATTTCGGAGAAAATTCTACCGATTCTCATCAAATTCATAGAGTAAATAAAGGCTCTAGAGTTACACATTTTTACATAATCGAGATATTTTTACGTGTTCAACTTTAGAATATATATATTCTAATTCTAGAATATATATATTCTAAAGTTGAACTTTTTTTGGTCCTCAAATTGATGATTAAATAAATTCTTTATCTGGTAGGTTCTTTTTCTTCACTTAGTGAGGAAGAGTGCTGTAATTTATAGGATTTTTTAATGAAGGGGCTCTTCCGTGTTTGTAGTTGTTTATTATTTTTTTCCCAACGTTTCGAGCTATTGGCTCATCCTCTGGGGTTATCTACACTACATACAATACATTAATCTTTTACAATTAATTATAATATCCATGTATGTTTTACATTTTTTTTATATTGGTATTACAATTACCTTATCTTTAGTTACTTCATTTTCACATTGGCCATTTGAAGTTGACAAATGGCCAATGTGAAAATGAAGTAACTAAAGATAAGGTAATTGTAATACCAATATAAAAAAAATGTAAAACATACATGGATATTATAATTAATTGTAAAAGATTAATGTATTGTATGTAGTGTAGATAACCCCAGAGGATGAGCCAATAGCTCGAAACGTTGGGAAAAAAATAATAAACAACTACAAACACGGAAGAGCCCCTTCATTAAAAAATCCTATAAATTACAGCACTCTTCCTCACTAAGTGAAGAAAAAGAACCTACCAGATAAAGAATTTATTTAATCATCAATTTGAGGACCAAAAAAAGTTCAACTTTAGAATATATATATTCTAGAATTAGAATATATATATTCTAAAGTTGAACACGTAAAAATATCTCGATTATGTAAAAATGTGTAACTCTAGAGCCTTTATTTACTCTATGAATTTGATGAGAATCGGTAGAATTTTCTCCGAAATATGGTCGGATTTTTGGATGTATAACGAAATTGTAAGAGTCTAGCCTTAGCGAAACTTTTAATGCAATTTTTAATTTTTTTTTTTTTTAATCTTCCCAAAATTTACTTATAGGTTTTTTTGATTGTCCTCCTTGATTGAACCTAACTCTAACAATAAGGTAGAATAAGGATAATAGTTTCCAACCCGAATAATTTCTCTATTTCTTACAGAAAATCATTTCAAAGTTTGGTGTTGTTTAAAAATACCCCTACTCTCATTGAAGAGGAATGAAATTACTATGCATTGATGAATAAAAAAATTATTGTTGTCATATATACAATAATTTATTCTAACTTTTGCTTTACTACTTTTTACAATATTTTGGGTGGTAGGACACGTAGAAGCATTGAAAACAAAGCCGACTCCGGCACGTAGCACACTGTATAAAACACGCATTCTCATGAGTGATTCGGAAAAACAAATTTGGTTCACGTTGGAGAAAATATTTCGATCAGGTATCAGTTTCGCAGCAAACCATGCATATCTAACCACTGCCTGAAAGCAAGGGGCGGAGAGCTGATGATGTATGAGGGAATGCATTTTAATTGAATCTTCCCTCGACGAAAGCTTCAGCTGCGACTCGAGGACGACCGAGTTTTGTATCTATTTTATAAAGTTTTTAACTTGACGGAAAAAATAAACATCGCACGGCTGACAATATGGAGAGCAATGTGGAGGTATAATTTTCGTTCTAGCAGTGCAATTTCCATCATCGTCAGTGAACAAATTTTCCACGTGGGAAGTATGTTTCTGTACTCCCCAAGAGTCATAGATCAGCAAAAAATCAGCTCTGCCCGTGTAGGGAAGAATAATTTCCGATACAAACGAATCAACATGGGCAGCTGTCAGTTTGCCGGATTTTGAAGCTGTAACCAAAACATTCTGGTACTCCTGCATTAGTGCACTCTCGTTTGTTTCGATTCGCGGTCCAAATGTCCCGCCCGCTTCCTGC
Source organism: Aelia acuminata (assembly GCA_911387785.2). Taxonomy (NCBI): domain Eukaryota; kingdom Metazoa; phylum Arthropoda; class Insecta; order Hemiptera; family Pentatomidae; genus Aelia; species Aelia acuminata. Next base: position 102,124,642 of record OU426979.1, read on the forward strand.
ATGCACAGGAAAACTTTTGGTAGAATGGTCCCTGCTGCAGTAATAGCGTATTGCGCGGTATAGCTGTGAGTGATTTTATTGAAGTCACCCAAGAAAAGCTCCGTGGTTTTTTCTCCTCTAACCGACAACGTCCTGTCCACTCTACATCTGTACTCACAGCCCGTTTGGTCAGTGTTGATAACCAGGTGTGGTTGATACTGTGTGATGAGTGCGGCCATTCTCTTTTGAAATATACAAGCTGTATTAAAATTTTCAGTATCATTCAACGCATTCTTTGACTTAATATATTTTATCACCTTCCTTTGACGAATGCAATGCGAAGTTTTAAATTTCTTCTCCCATCTCCCAGAGGCTATAAAGTTGTGACTTCCCAAAGGGAACTGTAGAGCAGTTTTTTTAAAAAAAATATTTTTTGTTTTGGATGATATTTAAGACATCAGGGTTTCTTGAGGTGCTGAGCTCAATGCTGCTATTGTTTTTTATGTGAAAAAATTTATAAAGCTAATTTACTTGAAAACTTGAAGCTTTTTTTAAATTAAATTGAAGAAATATGAACAATTCTATTTCGATTGTATTTTTCCATTGATCTACTCTTTAAAATAAATGAATTAGTGAAAGAATCATGTCGATATCATTTTCCAAACTCAAGATAAAAAACAAAGGATTTTCAAGGTATTTTATTTTATTTCTCAGCACCTAAGGCCCATTGGACGGAACGATCGGACACGTGTCGACTATTTTTCGATATAGAATCACTAGAAAAAAAATGGGCCCGATCGACGACCCCATAGCTGTGCCCTCCCCTTGTTAGTGAATATTAAATAATAAAATTAATATATTGACTTCTCTAATGTGAAAAGCATTTCATCTCTCTCTAACTCAAGTGAGAGGAACACACTTTCGGCATTTTTCACCTTAATGACAAAACTTAACTGATAGAGAAACAAAATCACAATCATGATCATCATAAAATCATGTTGGTAGGTGGGAATTAGGCCCTTTCAATTTCTGCGAATCGAATTCATTGTTGACTTAAGCTTAGAAGTTATATCTTTCTGGGAAATTACTTTAAAATGTTTATAAGCTTAATCTCCATTATAGAAATGGTTTATTATTACTTATTACATTAAACATATAATTACTTAGTATATTGAAAAGTCTGAAAGAAATGGATTCATATATCCCTAACGCTCCTTATTTCATCACCAATAAACTCATCCATGAAGCCCGTAATGTTCCATATATTGCCAATTTGGCCCGATCTAGATACCAGTCGTTTCATAATAAACTCCCGACCCACCCGAACCCTCTTGTTTCTAGTAGCGCTTCCTCCTATATTCCAGACAATCCTCCTTGGAGTCTGAAAAGAAGATGGCTATGGACCTTCTATGTTAAGTTTATTAGTCGAGTGTCTACCAATGTGTAGTTTTTATTCATGCTTGTTCATGACATATTATTACCACATTTACTAAATATATTTGTTGTAAATTTCAATAAATTAAATTTTTAAAAATCTTTAATTTTTGATTCATTGAGTATTATTCTTAAAGAAAATACAAAAATAGACCTATTTTTGTGTAAAACCCCAGAATATATGAAGGGGTCGGGGCAAAATAGTGCCAAGCAACATTTTTAACAAAAATAAACTGGAACTGCAGTCTGCTGTATATTACGTAGGACTATATGTCTAAGATGGAAACGCCACCTAAATATGACTGTGTGTGCTCTATATAGTCATATTTAGGTGGCATTTCCATCTTAGACATATAGTCCTACGTAATATACAGCAGACTGCAGTTACAGTTTATTTTTGTTAAAAATGTTACTTGGCACTATTTTGCCCCGACCCCTTTATATCACTTGCAAATGAATAAAACAATCAAGCCCTTCTATAACTGTTTAATGAAAAGATAGGCGGGTAAGTCTTTTGAGAAATCTCATTTCTCTTAGACAGAAAAAAAAACAAATTCAAAATCAGGGCTCTATTAATTAGGAACATAGTTTTTCAACTGTAAATGAATAATAATAAAATATTATGCTTGTTAATGTTTGTTTGTAAACATTACAGAACAATACTTCGTAATAAATGATAACTTAATAAATATTTAATCTTTGACATTATTGCATTTAAAATATGTTTTTTGATTTGAAATACAAGACAATCATCTCAAAATGTTATATTTTTAAATTTTTCAATGTCGGAATAAATTCTGTTGGTCTTGAAATACCCTCCCGGCCTAATTTTGAAAGCAAAAATACGACGGGGGAATGACTAAAACAGACGGCATGGTCATTTACACGACTATCCGAAATGCATTAGCAGTATTTTTCGCCGCCACATGGCGATTATGATGTTGAGTTTTTGGAGCCGAGGGGAGGGGGGGGGGGGGAGTGACTGTTTTGAGGGCATTAATGGACTGAATCATTAAGGTAGACTGCTGGAAGGAGGTTGAATACATTTCGGAGCCGAGGCATGAATAAGGGATCCTTGAGCAAGTCCCCAATCCCCGCTCCGGATAAATATGGCTTTGCTCTCTAATTACCGCGGCGGCTGGGCTACGAAGGCTTATATCTACGTTCTGCCGCTGGCAATGGCAGTTCTTTTTTTTATCCCTGAATGGAAGAAAAAATCTAGTAAAATTGTTTTTACCATTAGTAAATGAATGTCCTGAATGATATCAGAACGTTCAGTTTCGCTGAGATGACCTCAAAACATGGCCAGAAAACAAGAATGCGGACGATAGTTGCTTCAGAAGATTTTAAAATCTTTCGTATAACTCAGGCTGAGCATCAAAATATTTTATTTATCAAAGAAATAGATTGAAAGCCTATAAAATAAAATGTTGTAGCAGCATCAATTATTCCAATAAAATTATTATTATGATTCCATTAATTATTAATTAGTGGAATCATAATAATTTATTAAAAATTTTATCAAAAAATAAATCAAGGAAGGAAGCCCTTCAAGCCGAGACTGACGGCTTGCAAGGATGAGGACGGAACTCTTCTGACTGACGAGGCTAGAATTCTCCAGCGATGGCGGCAGTACTTTCAGGAGCTCCTAGGACATGGAGGGACACTTGAGGATAGCCCCTTAAGGCCAATTCCTATCGAGGACCTGGACACACCGGACGAGGATGAGATCACAATGGCTCTGGGTAAACTGAAGAATAATAAGGCACCAGGATACGATGGACTCTCCGCCGAGCTATTCAGATATGGTGGTCAAGAACTTGTGAAAGCCCTACAGGAACTTCTGATGGCTATCTAGAAGGAAGAAAACATGCCTAGAGGACCATCATATGCCCGATACACAAGAAGGGGGACCAACTGGATTGCACTAACTACCGTGGCATCTCCCTCCTGCCTGTCGCCTATAAAGTTCTGTCCCTCATACTAGTTGACAGACTGCAGCCTCATGCGGAGCGCATCGTCGGTCCCTACCAGTCGGGATTTCGCAAGGGAGGGTCTACAACCGAGCAGGTCTTCACGCTTCGGCAGATACTGGAGAGAGGTCGCGAGCACAACGTCCTAACCCACCACCTTTTTGTGGACTTTAAAAGTGCTTACGACAGTATAGATCGGAGCAGACTTTATCAGGCTATGGAGGAGCTAGGGGTGCCCAGGAAGCTGGTAAGAATAAATAAAAACAAATACCTTTACTATTCTGTTATTCTAACTGGCGTGAAAACTAAGTTTTCCATATTATTATAATTTATCAATTGTTCCTCGGCATGTAAGAGTATTTAAGTACTGTAATATTTCTAAATAAAAAAATAGTAGACATCAATCAAAATATGGCAGAAATGAGTAAAGTTTCAAACTTATTAAATATAAAAAATATGTCAAAACCTCATTTGAACCAAAAAATGCGGGTGAAATCAAGTTAGGAAATGGCTAATCAGATTGTCAGAGAATTTTTTAGATATTCAGAGATGCATTGGTGGAATTAATTCAACTAAAACAATAAATGCTTTTCATAACCGAAAGTTTGTGCACCAATCATTGCCAACACACCTCTGTCATCGACTGCCGTTCACACGTTTAACTTCGATAGACCCGCCTTAACGAATTCTGGAAAATCTCGAGGAGCGAGTTGGATCATTTTTTTATTAAAATTCACGTAGCCCTGTATAGCTAGAAAGAAGTTTTGAAGAAGCCGGAAATAAAAATGTATAATAAGGTTTCGTCACAAGATTAAATGTGGTAAGCAATCCCTGTAGTCAAACCATAAACCATGTGACTCTTAAAGATATTGTCAGTTTACAATTTTCCCCGATAACATCTTTGGAAAATACACCTGCATCAATGGATTCAAGATTGTCCAAAAGCTATTTTTTCGGACTAATTTGATTTGTTGACACTAAAGCGGATTTTGAAATAAATTATTGGTTGTATGAGAGAATAAACGTTAAGCTCCTATTTTATTTTTTCATTTGACTTCATTTACTTATTATAATTTTAGCGATATGATTTTCAACATACTGTTTTCTTCTTTTTTTCTATTTAAGTTTAACGATGCAAACCTACTAAGGATACTAGAACTGACACTAATTGTAAGTAATCACACCATCCCCCCACCCAAATTTGAAGGTCTACCATTTATATTATCTAAAATATTAAAATAAAATAGATTAAAAAAATAATTAAATCTATATCCAGATTATTTTAAATTTAAATATTACTTTAGGAGTATGGTTATACTATCTTTGGCACGATTAAACAATGTTTAATTCAAGGGTTCCTATGGACAAAAAAACCTAAATAAAATATAACACGAGCATAACCAATATAAAACAAGGTCCCTAAGCCAGGATAAAGCAAAAGGGCTAACGACCCAACCCTGTGAAAAAAAAAGTTCCTTTGTCATGGGGCTTAAAGCATTATCAGCCTCAGTGTCCAGGCACACCCACTTTGGAACCATTAACCGGCATTGTATGATTATTTTTTTTTTTTTTCTTTGTTCAGTAATACTCTTTTTAAATAAACCTAATCAAAAATGCAACGTGCAACTTTAACTCAAACAGCTTAAGCTGTCAGTGTCTTTCCAGGTCCAAATCATGACAAGCGACACTAAATCGCTTGAGTAGAAAATTAATGGGGGCTGTCAGGATGGGGAGTGTGGCGCTACCCGAGTTCAATCAACCCTGAAATGAGCACCTGACATCAGTCAGCGAGTAAATCAGGTTGACCACTCCGCTTGATAAGAATACTTCAGGGTATCTGCCCTTAACATTTAGCATGATGATATATTGTCTGTTCTTAATATTAAATATTAAAAGGCAGCGATATATTTTTATTCTTCATCTATATTTTTATTTATGCTTTAATTATTATCATTTTATAAATGTAATGTATAGAGTTTTTTTTTTTTTAAATGACTTTATTCTTCCTTCCTTACTATATTCGCGCCTATCTTATATAAAAAACATTCAGCGAATACAGAATAAAGGTTTTGATCTGTGGTTTACCTTTAGCTACACTTTGGTGATAACAAAACGCACGCAGATAAAAATATGCAGTAAAAGAAACCAATGATATAATCGTATATCACCAAGATTTAGCCTTGATCAGGAATCTGGTACTAAGGAATTTAACATTGTGAGAATTTCATTTCGATAAATGAACTAAATGGTACCTAGGTCATAGAAATAAAAATTATAGTGGGGGTGTAAACAAGGCAATAATTAACCTATAACCCCTTTTTCTTTTATGAGTATGGAGTTTCCGTTATTAAAATTATTAAAAAAGGAATGCATATAGGATCTCTCTCGTGACTTAAAATATTTTTTTCAGGATCCTTTTTTCACTTTATTTTAAATATATAGGTGTTTGGTAAAGGGCCGTCCTAAGGAGATGAAATTCACTAAAATCTTAATATGTTGAGCTTTCTGCATATATACCTGTTTAAAAATTTGCATTTGTTATGTTAAAAAAACTTATAAATAATTATTCTAGAAGGTAGGGTAGATCAGTAAAGAGAGGAGGTTGACAGGGCTTGAATACGCGTTCAGGTGGCGTAGTTGGTTAGCGTAACACAACAGTGATGCATGACTCGGGTTTAATGGTGAATGATAAATTGTTTATTTAAATGTGGCCCGTCCAATAAAGAATGTTTTAAAAAAATTAATGTTTTTTTATTTTCCCTTCCTTTAATATCCGTTGCCTATTTTATCTGATAATTGAAATGTTTCATGATCATTCGCGGTTTCGCATAGAGATAATAGAGGGAAATTGGAAGATAATTCCGTAGATAAGTTTATGTTTACCACTGACCATAGAATTCAATGTAAATAACAAATTTTACTGTGTAAGGTGCATTCAAATATTTTAATGATAAAAAGTAGCCATAAAAAAAAATGTATAATTATTGTTTTTGTTTTTTTATTTTTTCCAATTTTTATAGGAAATGAAAACTCTATTCTTTTTACATAACTCTTTTCAAAATAATTCGGTTTTGTTTACTAAGCACGTTTTTAAAAATTTTCTGGATTTTTCTTATTAGATTATTATTGATTTACATAATTATTGTTTACTAGACAGCTGACTAATTTTTCATTTATTCAATCGGTTTTTTTTCCCTTTCTTATGTCTGAGAAAGAAACTATAAAATAAATTCAAATTAATTTGTTTTTAGGTGAAAAAATAAATTTGTTTCTGTGATAGCGAAAATTTCGGTTTCTTTCGCAATTCTTGTTTTTAAATAAATATTTATCGGAAATGCCAAAGCAGCCTGTATTACACAATACCAGGCGCACACTATAGTTAAGCTTGAGGAACTTTCTACTGAACCTCCAGAATAGACAAGAGGTATGAAATTAACTGTTTTTCTCTTTTTATATTTTTCCGGACTTACAGACGACAGAAAATTTTTCCGGACTTTCGTTTAGATTCTTTTTAGTCTCTTTGTAATGTGCATTTCAGCAGTGGTCATGTCATTTATTAGTGCGTTATCGTATTCATGTAAGCAATAATGCAAGTGAGAATAAAGGGTAAATTTGATGAATAGCCGGTTGATATAAGTTGGTATGTAGAATCTAATAAATGTCATATTTAAAATAATGCAAGAAGTCATTTATGAATTAAATAAAAAGTTAATGATTTTTCGACATCCATCCATTGGTAAGTTCTTATACTTTAATTTAAATTCAAATTAGGGCTTTAAGAAATTAATTTACCCCTTCCCAAATCGAATTGTACCCTTCAATAATAGGATTTACTTTCCAGTAAATCAAATTCCTTCGTTTACTAATCAAATCCATGGTCATTTATCCATCCATGGATTAGGTTGAACACTTGATAAGAAAATTTAAGTTAGAATAAGCAGGGACTGATTTTTTTTTCTACATGAGGCGAATCAGAACCTATTCAGTGATGGGTTATCGCGCCAGCTATGAATATGAATTTTTTTTTCCTTTATGAAATATATTACCATGCGAAACCTGTAGGGCTCAAAATTAAATTTCATCAGTATCCACGAGAGCAATGAAGGATGGGTAGTCTTAATTTAAGGACAAAGCTATTTACCAAAAGGCCGAGTTTTTATAAAACTGGAGATGCGACTTCAACGGGGAGGAATTTATTTCCTTTCTGAATCTGAGCCTTTATTACATGAATCTACTGTTTGGAGTTGAGTTAAAATCAGGTTTATATGATGCAATAAATATTAATATTTTCAGATATCGTTACAGCATTTATATTATATTTATTTATTTATATTTTATATTAATTATAAAATAGTATTATAGATACGTCTTCCGGTTCCCAAAATATAAAAATATATATTACGTAAATAGAATATGTTTTCCAGCGATATATTTTGATGAATGAGAAATCAAATGAAAGAGAATTTCACGGATTTTGTTCCTTATAATATGGTTTAAATAAAAAGGCCTAACGACGGATCGCAACGGGACAAATTTTGTTCTGAAATGATTTCAGCAGGAAAAAATGTTGTATTGTTCCATAAAATCTTAATAAAATTTTCCTTATCAAGCCGTAAAAATTAACGACTTAATAGAACAAATTAATAGAACAAACAGAGGGGAAAATTTGATTTCGCTATGGTACTTACATGATGAGAATAATATATTAATGTATGTTAGATTTCTAAAAACAATAACAGAAAGAGGTTATGCTATGTTACTATGTTCCGTAATGTATTTTTTGAAAACATTAATAGTAGTTTAAACTTGTAATAATAAATTGGTAGAAGAGTAATATTACAGATTGATGTTTATTTGTTTGTTTTAAAAAATAAACATAAACTCCTTGATTTTGTAAAACTGGATATGGAGATGCTTGGTTTTATTATATAATATGTTTATATAAAAAAATTCTCTAATTTCGCTTATATTTTGAATTTATTAGAAAGCCAAGGCATCTAACGGTAGTTCTAAAACACCGCTGGGGGGGGGGGGGGGTTGACACCAATTTTATAACTTTTCATTACAGAAAATATCTGTAATTTTAAAACCACGAAATAGACCTAGGTCTAACTAGCCTTGAGATGCTGATAAGTATAACATATGCAGGCAGAAGCAATATACAAAGTTCACAAAGCTCACAGCCGCCTAACACACCGGTAGTATATCCATGTTAGGTGGCCTGGGATGGGTTGTTTGGAGTCTTTACTACCTAGAAGTGGAGTGGCGGAGGAAATGTAGCCCACCTAATTTCAGGCTTGTTCTGCCTCCCTTGCTCCGACTGTTAAACAACTCCCCTGGGCTCTCTTAATCTCTTGAATTATGTCTTCCTCCGTCTTAGGCCTCCCAATGCGTGAGTTCCAAGCAGTAAGATTTTCAAGTTTTGACCAATCACCTCACCATCCAATCAAATCACCATTTTCAAGTTATAATGGTGTTCAATCGTGTTATGATGATAAAAAATTATTAGGGAAATAAAATAAAGAGTTCTAGAAGTATCCTAACGATAAATTTAATCCTTTCGTATTTTTAATTTCTTACGAACCAAAATTTGAAGGCTCATAACTAAAGCTCGGATTTACGTGCAGTAAAAATTTGAAAACGTGCAATAAAAACTTCGAAACGTGCAAAAACGTGCATTAAAAACTTCAAAACGTGCAAAAACATGCAATAAAAATGTATTGCCAGAAAATCAGATCTGTATTGCTGAAAACAGAACAAAAAAATAAATTATTTTTGTGAACAAAAAATAGCTATTTTGGAAACAAATAAATAGCGGAGAGTAAATTGAAATATAAACTCTTAAATCATACAGATTATTTTTATATTATTGGTTTTGGTATAAATTTTGGTAAAATCACTGAGTTATGGATCTTATGTAAATACTATTGATATATTATAGAAAAAAATACACAAAATATTTACTTAAAATAGTAACAGCAGGACGTGGAATACAGAGTAAAATACTCGCATCTGAGCTGTAATTACATATAGTGGAATTAGGAAGATCTTATAAAAGGAAGATACTACTCAAATTATGGAATCATTAGATGCAATATCCGGTGCGTAGGCTTATTTTATTAAATCACTCTGGTGACACGCACTACTCCTGTAATCGTTCTAGGGTTTAAAAAATTTAGGTACTTACTAAAGCGGGCATCAATTTGTGTTTTCAAATTCAATTTTTTTATCACAAGATTTACAGAACACCACACAACCATCCCTATTGAGTGCAGGATATTTTTCAACCCGTCCCGCAGTTTTTGAAGACACACTTGTTCCAATGTTAGGCATTTTTAGTAATAATATACCCCACAGAAGCTAGTTTGATACTGACAGAACGATGAGAATTGAGAAACAAAATGTTAACATCCAGTAACCACTGAACCGTCAGTTCTTGGAAACTGGAGGTTTGTGCTGGTTTACACCTCCCAAGTTCCCTTTATTTTTTTTGCTATGATATTCACATTTATTTTCCACTATTGTTTTCATACGTATTAAAGAAAATTAAAATTTGTATTATTTTTTTTCTTCAAAATATCAAATAATGCAATTTCGTGCCATAAAACTTCAAAACGTGTAATTTCGTGCAGTAAACCCCAAAACGTGCAATTTCGTGCAGTATAATATTTCATTAAAATATCCCATTAGGCATGATTCGGATAAGTAACTTGAGTTCGCTCTATTCTGACTTTCCAATAAAAAGATGCAATTATAAGGGAATCCGAGCTCTACTCATAACAGATGCTCCTTGGAAGTGAGCGGGATGGCGAGCTGCCTTACGTGAGTAAAACGCGAATTATATAACAGATACTACAGCAAGACTTTCAATTTAACTTTTAATGACAAGATAAAATAACATTTTAATATATTGTGACTTTAAATTTAACTTTTAATGACAAGATATAATAACATTTTAATATATTGTGACAGGACACAATGGTCAGTCAGCATGTGTGGTTGGCCTGGAGGGTCTTAGGCCACATGGCGTCTAATGTAACAATAGCAAGAGCGGAGATAATGACCTGGGACATCTCACTAGTTTATGTTTTAGTTTATAACAAAGAGTAACAGAAATAATTTTTTGTCATTCTTACAAAGTTGGGAATAAACACATGATTAACAAAAGACAATCTCAGCTGTTAGGAGTGGTTATGGTGTTGAAATACAGTCATAATAATGGGAAAAAATATTTGTTAAAAAGTACGGGATATGAGAGACTGCTCTCTATTACTCTGGAGTACAAGCCCTGATGAAAATCCACATGTTTGGATCGAAACGTAGGCTCTCAAAGAAAAATCTGTTGACTGAAAATGCTCATTTACCATCCTATCCAAAATAGTTATTTATTATACAAGTGACGAAAGCAGATCATTTTACAACTCGAGCAAAACGTTTACCCACACGAGCGAAGCGAGTGTGGTAATTTCACGAGAGTTGTAAATTCTACTTTTTTCACGAGTGTAATATTAAATTTTTTCTGTAATCGTGTAATACATGATCAGATCTAACCAGAATATGAACAAAATTAGGATGTTGTGAAGATTATGGTATGTTGTTGGTAGGTTATAAGCATGGTTGTGAAAGGTTATAAAATGTTATAACAATAAATTAAAAATGTTTAATTAAATAAAAAATAATATAATAATAATAATATTTAATCAAACAGTGTTTTTTGAAGATTTTTAGTAATATCAAAGATGTCTGTTTAAATTAAAATGATTGTGAAGTAGTGCAGTTATAAACAAGTGCAGGTTATAAACAAGGAAGGTAATTATTATTATATTTAAATTTTAAAATATATTGATTATTTCCACCAATAATTCATTCACATTTCAATTTATTTTGTTAAAATAAATTCTTACAATGTTAAGAAAAATTTAAAAGCATTTAATTTCCAACTTCAAATTATTTTTTAATTTATACTTATTACTAATTAAGAAGGCAATTCACTTTCTTCACTCTATTGCAAAATGTTTCACTTTCTTCACTCATTTCAGTTTAGTAATGTTACCATTATTCAACGATTACAGAAAAAGTATTTTATATACGAAAAATTAAACCGACTTCGAAAACCAGTAACCAGTAAAAAAAAAGTAAAAGTATGAAATAATTACTTCTTTTTTTTAACCTACTTTAAACATTGAAAATGGTAAAAAAATACATTTAAGTTGGTAAGTGATAGTTGTGTGAGCGACCAGATTTTTTTGTTTCTTATTTTTTGGAAAAATAGGCTACCTAATAAAGATAACACAAAGTATCAAAAATAAACGTAAAGAAATATTTGACTTGATAGATGAGTAATACTAAGATTATAATCCATCAATATCGGCTTCATGTTTCGGACTTCGAAATCCGTTTGCAAGTGAAATAGTGTGTTGACGCGATAGGATTCTTCCTGTTAGGTAATTCCCCGCCTGTCACCTGTCAGTTGAAATAAAGTTTAGCAAACCAGTTCAGCGGGATCAGGGACCGATCGTTAAATTCCTCACTTCAAAAAGAAGACATGGATCTTTCCGACGATATAGTATGTTAAGATCGAAATAAATCATTAAAAATATTAAGATATTTACAATACTAAAAATTTAAAGCATAAAGTGACGTTAAATAAACAAACATCGGAATAAAATACAATTCATAATAAAAATGAAATACACAAAAGACCATTTATTATGTCTTCCATTATTGATGTATAATATAATATAAGCAATATTATATTACTTATACTTCTTTAAGTAAACATTCGGGAAACATTTAGGATTGGAGCTAGACGCATACCTAGTTAGACAATTGTAAGGAGAAATTGTAAATAATTTTTTTTCAATTCACTGGCCTATATGAATTCAGTTTCTTCACCATTTGGTGCTAGGTTTTAGGTAAACTTTTATTGATTCTTGAGTTCACTAGATCATGTTGGCTGCAAGGTACCAAACATGTTTCTTTGATCAAGGAAATATTGTCCAGACATAACTTCATAACATTTCCCATTCGAAATGGGGATTCGTATCATACCATGTCAATAAAAGCTTTAATTTTTTTTCTACATCTTTTAATTCGCACCTATCAGCAAGTTAGATAAATGATAGATTGAAAACAATATTTTCGATGTTTTTAACATAATAGCTATTCGTATGATAGATAGATAGATAAAAGCTTTATTCAAAATAAATTTACATTCTCTCCTAAAATTAAAAAAATAAAAAGCCTGTTTTGGCATGGTATAAAACCGTCTGCCAAGAGCTGCCCATAATAATAATTATACAATAAATCTACTATAATACGAATAACATGCCACAAAAGAAATAAATAACAAATCCATAAAAAAATAAAATAAAATTAATAAATACATCTATTACATCTAGTCAAATAATTTTAGGAAATTATTTATAATCTATACAAAAAATAAATGAATAATTAACTTAATAGGTGGTATATGAATAGTATAAATATTTCGTTACTGTATTAAGATAAATATTTTGATATACATATTTTGCAAATGTTTACCTAGAAGGTGTTATGTATTATACTGTTCGATCAAAAACATTCTGTATTTATATGCTGACAGGTGGTATTGATATAGACTATTCCAATCTTTTACATTTAAAATTTCTATTAATTCGTTTAAATTAATCAAAGTTTTTTTGAAAAATTTATACCTATATTCATTTAGAATTGGACAAACAGCCACATAGTGATATAAATCTTCAATTACATTCAAATTGCAGAGTGTACACATTCTTTGATCTTCACTTCTCATAACACTGTTGTTAAGGGACACTAATTGCCTTCGCAATTTGAATATTATCTTGATAAATTTCATTTTATTTAAATCTGTTATATAATGGCTGTCACCTAAATCACTGTTTAATTCTTTATAGAGTCCGTGAAAATTAGACGCCCTAGCTTTCGCTATCATATCACCCTTAAAATGAGTTTTTAATTCATCTATAATGTTTGCTACTGTCAGGTTATTGTTATATTCTAATGAAATATTTTTTCTATTAAAGAGCTGGGAGTTTTCATTGTGCCAAAATAATTTCCTATTAATAATTTCTGCGGCCAAAATCTTTGGTAGCCTTGATTCAGGTAAAGAAAGCACCTTTCGTACATATTTTAAATGTAAATGTAAAGTATAAAAATATAACGGATTAAAATTTGATTCCAAGTATAAAATGTAATGAGGTGAATTGACAGGAAGAGAGAATAACTTCTTGATAAATAATAAATTAAGTTTTTCGACTTCGGCATAATTGTGGTATCCCCAGACTTGGCTTCCATAACAAATTATTGACCGTACAGCGGAATTATAAACATCTATTTTTTTGGAAATTGGTATTTCGTATTGATTTAGTAGACTATTATAGATTGTATTTAGTGCAGACTTTGACGTATTTAACTTATCTTTGAAATGATTTTTAAGATTACAAAGAGGACTAAGACCGATACCCAGATAACTATAATAATTAACCACTTCTAAATCGTTTCCGTCCATTTTCCATTTTTCTTTCGTTCCCAGTTTTCCCCCGTTCCGAAATACCATAATTTTCGTCTTCTCAAAGTTGACTGACAAATTCCATAAGTTGCTGTATTCCACCACCCTATCTATCATCCTTTGAAGTACTCCAGGTTCCGCTGCTAGCAAGACAATATCATCAGCATACATTAAGCAGCGTATGTTCACTCCCCCAATCGAAACACCTCCCCCGATGAAATCAGAAAAATCATTTACAAAGAGTGAAAACAAAAGGGGTGACAGTAAACAGCCCTGCCTCAGTCCAACAGACGTTTCAAAAGCTTTTGTTACGCCGCCACTAGTCCAAACACAAGATTCCGTATTTTTGTACATGGCCTGAAGGGCATTTACAAATTTAGTAGATATTCCTAACATGTATAATTTATAAAAAAGAGAATTTCGGTCCGGTGAGTCGAAAGCTGCCTTAAAATCGATGAACTAACAATACAATTTTTGACGTTTCTTACTCGTTTGGATTTTTATAATATTCATCAAATTAAAAACGTTGTCAATAGTAGAATATCCCCTTCGGAACCCAGCCTGAAATTTATTTAAGATTTTATTTTCTTCTGTCCACTGTTCTAATCTTAGTAACATCAAACCAGTAAATAATTTGGCTATACAATCCGAAAAAGATATTCCCCTATAATTACTGACACTATCCAACGCTCCTTTTTTAAATAACGGATAAATTATAGACTGTGCAAAACTATGTGGGATGTTGGAACTATCATATATTGAATTGAAAAAAAATAGCAAATGTTGCAGAAAAACATCAGGACAACCTTTGAAAAATTCGTAAGGGACTCTATCATAGCCTGGAGCTTTCCCATTTTTCGCTTTTTTTATAACTTTCTTAAGCTCATCCATTTCAAAAATGCAGTCTAGAGTATCGCATTTATTAAATGGTGGTGCATACAAAATCGGTGGTACTAAAATCAACGGATTCAATAACCTTTCAAAATATTCAACCCATTGTTCACCTCTAATATCTGAACTTCCAATAAACTTTCTTTTTTTAATTATATTTATTAGGTCCCAAAACCCTTTTGTATCCTTAACAGTTTTAAACTTATCAATAATCACTATATAAAATTCGCTTTTTTTTAATTTGCACAATTCTTTGTAATCTTTATTATTACTAATATAATAGCTATTCGTATGAATATAGTAGTAGGACCTAATAGGGTTTGAATTGAACCGATAACAGTTCAAACTTGGTGTTTGGGTTAGTTAATAACGATCGGAGGAAGAGACGCAAGAGAGCTGAACAGCCCCTAGGGAAGGGCCCTAGCAATGTTTTAAGTCCTATTTAAACACAGAGAGCTGACTTCCGTATTCCCTCGGTGGGCCCCGCTGCTACCAAGCCTCAACTGGATTTTAGCTTATTTTATGCAAACCCCTTCCGCTGCTGTTCGGTCGGAGATTTAGAGCCTTAGGTGGATCAATTTACTGCGTATCAGTCAGTGGTCTTCTCTGATTTGTAGTTCTCATCCAAAGTCGATTCCCGATTCAATCTTATCACTGAACGGATTCGACTACATTTTTTTTTAAAATATTGCTGTACTTCAGAATATGTGAGAATAAATTATAAGAACAATTCAGGACTGTTGGCACCAAATAGAAACATTCAATTATATATATTTTAATCTCCTTACTATAGGAAAAATATACAAAATACCACCAACAAAAATTTCGGCCATGATTTCGTATTAGTATCTATATTATGAATATAGATAGGTAGAGTCCGCTCAAATTGAAAGAGGGCAACCTACATGTTTGAGAGGGAGTTTGAAAAGGGGGAAGTTCGAAAGTTAATTTTTAATGTAAATTAATTAACTTTGTAATTGGGGTCACCTGTGGTGTAGTGGTTAGCATGGCAACCAACTGCACTAAAGTTCACGGGTGCGAGTCCCGAGGTGGCCCTAGGATTTTTTAATGTGGGTAAAAAATCCTTGGCTATGCCGTCATTTTTTTATGCTCCTGTGGTCGGATATTTACCTTATTTTGAGCAATATCATCAGTTTTTAGTAAACAAAATGCTCCTGTGTTTGTGGAATCAAATAAAAATGTCGATAAAATATTTACACTCGACAAAAAGAGGTTGAGAAAAAAGATGAAATAATAAGATCCGGCAGTACAGTACAACAGAACAGTAGTAATGAACATGGGTAGAGAACTTCTCGAAACATAAAATATGCAGAATGCAGCTTTAGTTAAGAAATAATAACAATTTTAGAAAGTTATGACAAAAATTAAGAATATAATATGTATCTATATTTGTTTATACGCGTTTATATTAAACTATCAGATTTGTTAGTGAAAATATTCATGCACTGAGCTTTAAAAGATTATGTCATCTTGGTGGAAGAATTGAATTATTACAGATTCCAAAGGTCTCCCGATAGATAAGTTAAGCCCGTGCTATGAATAGATAAGGTGGCAAGTTAAGGTGTTTGAAGGGAGAATTTTAACGAGGTCATCATGCAATTTCAATTTGGAAAATAAAATGTTTAGGAGCTGCGTGAATTCGTTCCATTGATATTTTAACTATTAATTTTTATAGAATTTACTTGATTGAAGTAAGAAAGTAGCATTAGTTTTTATTATAGGCCATTTCAAGGTTAAGGGAAAGGACGAAACTTGAGTCCAAATAACCATCAAATACCTAAGACCCGCGAAATGGTATGTGTGTGTGAACAGATTTTCTAAAAAACGATAAAGCCTAATAAACTGAAATTAGATATTTGATTTATATGCCAGTGACGTGACAGCAAAAATTTCATCAAAATGTGGTAAACGGAGAACTACTTTATTTCATAAATTTTATACTATTTTTTGCCATTTGCTCAAAAACGTTCCAGACTTGATTAAATTCATCGTGTTCAATGAGAGATAAAAATAAAAACTATTTACTACGAAATGCTAAAAATATTTAAACCTTTTTTTTTTAAGATATGGTAAATTATAACCCTTAATAATTATATTTTGTTTAAAAATTTAGATTAATAATAGATTTCCAAATGAAATATAAGGTGGATTTTGCTGGAACAATCATCGATAATCATCTTCGTTGGTTTCTGGAAAGGCATTAGAAAACTAAGTTCCAATTTTCTCCGAACCGTAAATTCACCTCTTCTATCGATTCCCATTCACGATATACTTATTTACAAAAAACGGTTAAAAAAATCGACTATTAATGAAATTAGTACTTCTTTCCACTTACAAGAATAAATAATGGATCTAAAATAATTTCACGTTTTGCAATTATTATAATACTTTATACCTTATGGAGAATTCCTTTGAAATTATTTTGTTTATAAATAAGGAAATAAATATGAATAAAGCTATTTCCTAAAACTGCATTTACACAATTGTCAAAACACGTAGGTTTCTATTCCAAGCAGGTTGATGAGTGAAAGTCGTGTGTTGCGCGCATCGCACCACGTCTGGTTGTAAAAATATTGTAATAAGACAGAACGATCTAGTTAGTTTATTTTTTATTCCTAAAACAAACAGGACAGTTAGAGGTAAATTAATAACGTAAGACTTAAGAGACCAGCGACCCTTTGATCTCATAATTAAAAAAAAAAGAAGAAGGATGATCCCCCTCGCTCCCGCAATTTTTGTGAAGGAAAACTTCTTTTAAATGATAAAACTGACTTTATGCAATTCTCTCTCCGTCCTCTATATATTTTCCTATGATAATAAAGGACCGTGAGAACAAACGGGGAATTAGTTTTAAGTTGAAGTTGAGTAAATTTGGGTTGACCGAAAAGCGGAAACAACTCAAATAAATTTGTCAACCAATAACCTCTATAATCCTCTATAACTCTTCCCCCCCCTCCACCTCTACTCCCCCCCCCCCCACTTAGACCCCAATCCACTTCAACGAAGACATTTCGCTGGATGATATCGTTCTTGTTCCCCGGTTTTAAAAGCGACGAAGCTTTTTATCACAATTCTCCATCGTCTGAGTTAGAAAGGCCAATCGAAATTGGAAGGATGAATCCGATTAACAATTTTAGCTAATGGAAACATATTTTTTGAGTGCTACTACCATTGGTTAGTTTATCCTCATGTTTTTTTCATGACATAACTTTTTTAATTTACTATCAACATTTACTTGATGTGTTGATTGTAACTACAGTTGCGAATTTCAATAAAATTTGTTTATTTATCTCACGTTTATTATAAAACCCTTCTGATCTCAGTCAACTTAAATATGGGTACTTTAATTATATTAATCTAAACAATTCTTAATAAAGCTTTGCTGAATTTAAAGATTTTGGGAACAAATCAATCAAAGCAGAGATTTCGAGCTTACCCGAGAATTGGTGACTGCTTAAAGAGGTTTGTTCGAAACATTTAACATGTGAGGAGAAAATGGAAAATTTAAAGGAAATATAGTATATGAACTGTGTATTTTAAGAAAGACGAAGGACGATATCAACGCTTTACTAATAATAATCTATTTATTTTAGTTATTTAGAAGATATCCGCGAGATCATCGGAAAGGATATATTAACTCTCCTCCAAATATATAGGCAACTGAATTCTGGTCCCTGTAAACTCGAATCGCAACATCATCATCTGCCTCAAAAACCATTCCCTAAGAGAAAACCAGCCCATGCATTTCGTGCATCGAGCTCGGACGAAAATGGAAAAAACAAGGTTCATCAAAGACCCCGAAAAATTATTTCAATGAGGAGATGTAGATCAGAAAATAAGGATTTTGAAGCAAATGAGAGTTAAGAGGGATTGAAGTTTGATATACCGGTCGCTCCCACTGAAACCATTAGTTAGGTATAAGTCGCTTGTCATTTCTTTTAACGAAATATTTAAATTCAGCTAAAATTTTTTTCCTGAAATAGACTACCTCTAATAAGGGTAATCAGCCTTTTAATTATTAAACAGTCCAATATTTGGAGTGAAAAAAAAAGGTCAGGAATGGTCTTTGAAATTTTACTTACATTGTAAACTATGCCCAGCGATGAAGCTGTTTTTGAGGAACAAAAAAATCTGGTCCTACTCGATTCTACCCTTCTCCCAATATTAAGAATTATCTATTGGTAAGTTGGGATCCATTTCCATCAAGTAAACCGAAAATCCCTTCTAAAAACTCAAACATATGAATGAATCAAAAATACTAACTTAGAAGAAGATGAAGTAGAAACTTGTTCTCGCTTAGAATTGGAACCTTTCCGATAGTTGAGTTTTAGTGAAGAAACGGATGGTGAGGAAAGGCGAGATATTGTAGAAAAAGAAAATTAATAAATTTTCTTAGCAACAAACGGAAACACGTCCAACATCAAGAACCCGGTTAAGTGCTTATTATTCGCTGACGACATATTCATACTGTGCCGAAGTAAATCCTTAGCGTTCATCCAACGGAAGTTACAAGGTGCATTAAATAAAGTGGCAAATTGGACAAAAGAAGCTAAGTTTAAATTATCAAACTCAAAAACAAAATGTCAAAGCATCTGTCATCAGAACCCTCAATTGACGTTAGAAGGGTCCATTATCGAATACGTAGAAGAACATGTCTATCTTGGAATAAGAGGGAATAATAAATTGGATAAGAGGCTAACCTGGACGCAAAACATAAAATATGTTAAAGAAGAATGTATGAAAAGAACCGGAATTCTGAAATGCATCTCTCACTCAAGTTGGGGCGCTGATAGAAATACTCTATTAAAAGTATATCACAACTTAATAAGAAGCAAAATTGAATACGGTGCTCCAATATATGGAACAGGTAAGAAAACATCATTAAAAATGTTAGACTCTATCCACAACACCGCTCTTAGAATATGTACGGGAGCTTACCGAACTTCTCCAGGAGAGAGTATATACGCTGAATCAGGTGAACCGTCCCTAAACATCCGGCGAGAATACTTATCACTAAAATACATTTCAAAATTGAAGAATCGTCTACACCACCCTTTAAACCGTATCCTTTTCGAAGAAGAGTCTGAAATGCTCGGACTTAGTAATGTTGGTACCGCTTTCAAAGATACGATGTATAACTCTTTACAACATACAAACATGGGCCTAAACAATGTTAAAACACTACCAAATCTGAATATACCAAGGTGGAGGAAAGAAATTAGGTATATATTATTCAATGGTCAAATATGCCAAAGAATGTCCCTTAATAATCCAAAAACCCTTTCTGCAATTCCTGGAGAAGTACAGGGGTTTCGAAATAATGTACACCGACGCTTCCAAAATTGACGATAACTTAGGCACTGACCGAAATAGAAAGACTCCAAAAGCCTCCTAACAGCAATAAACAACTCATCTCCAAGTAATTCTATTATAAGGGATATAATAAATATGAGGTGGGAGCTAAAATCAAGAGCGAAAACAGTGAGTTTATTCTGGGTCCCATCCGACAGAGGAATCGGAGGCAACGAAAACGCAGACCACGCTGCCAATTTGGCCAGACAAGAAGATTCGGAGCATGTAATATTATTAAAAGGGATCACAACAGAAGATTGGCTGAATAAATTGAAGAAAACTCTGATAGAAAAATGGGAGTCGCAATGGAGGAACAAACTGTCAAAATTAGCCGAGATAAAACAAGACTGCAAAAAATGGACGATAACCTTAGATTGTCCTCAGTTCAATGATCTCCGGAACAAACATAATATGTATAAAACGCTGACAGAATTATTAAAAGACAACGATACAAAAATAGTCACCATATTGCAGTACTTAAAAGAAATAAAGTATTATAACAGGGTTTAACAGAACATAACGCCAATGACCCTAAAGGGGAGAGGCTGAAAAGAAGGAAAACATTTATTTATTGTTAAATATAAATTACAACATTTAGTTTAATTTATTTTTACAATTATCAACATATGTCATGTAAGTGCATATTACAGTTTTCTTTTAACTGTTATTAAAAAGTGTAATCACTATGTATTTACATAATTTATTATTTTTGTTCTTGTCTTCTTATTTCTACATTACATAAATATCATATTTTAATAAATTATTAAGTTACATTTTTTAAAATTTATTATTTTTGTCTACTACTAGCCCGCATCCCATGCACTGTGCAACTCCTCGAACAGAATCTACAAAACAGAGGAAGGGCTGTCTGTATGCTGGCAGTACCTCCTACTGTAAATCATCCATTAGGTCTACTCTCCAACTTGATTTGGGTGGGTTGAATAACCTAATTCAGTCCCTGTTTAGTTTAATGCAACAACTGTCTCAGGTTATCAAAGCATTATCTCCAATAGAAGACGAAAGGGTGCAAATCAGAACAGGAAGAGATGCTGCGGGGATCAGCCTTGCCCATGCCTAAAAAGCCATATTATCTTATGTATTGAGCCATTAGATTCGCTGATTGTCTTTTTCTTTTTAGGCGGATGCGAATATTAAAATGGAGTTAAAAAAAAGCTAATGAAGTCACGTGGAAAAGCTAAGCAGGCCATAAAACCTAGGAGACCCTGAGAGAGAGGGGGAACTCCTAGAAGAGGCTGGGCCCAGGCGAGTAGAAAGGGCAGTCTAGGAGAGTCTGAGAGGAGAGTTAGACACAGGGGCAGTCTGAGAGGAGCAGATTGAGGCAGTCTGAGCCTGAGATGGGCAGTCGAGGTCCGGGAGAGACAGGCAGTCTGGGACAGGCAGGTTGAGACTGGGGCAAGCACCGACAAGCCAGAAGTTGGATTCGAGTAGTGTAGTAGCCTCAAGTATCGAGTATAGGATGGGCCTAAATATTAATGTAGTTATGAGACCCCCCTTTTGGTAGTTGGGACCTGTAGATGGTTTATTGTAAATAAATAATTGGTGTAAACAGTACTTAGTTTGATTAATTGTCATACAACCCTTGCCCAAAGATCCCTGTGTCCCATTGGACTGGTAGATTTAAAAAGAGGGGGACAATATATATATATATATATATATATAACATAGTACACTATATAAACTTTATGAAACTAAAATTATATTTAACTAAATAACATAGATCTAATTAAATAAGAAAAATAATAATTAAAGTTCAGTAAAATTATATTTAAAAAAGTACAAGTATGTAAGTTAGAATTTTAATGTATGTAATCTGGGCCAAACACTTGCTGTGAAATTCAGGAAGGCAATGTCACACCCTCTCTCCACTCCTATTCAATACATCTCTCTATTCAATAACTCCATTCCCAGTAACAGTGAAAAGACCCGAGTATAATCCGACAGACACCTTAACTTGATAAAAAGACAAAGACACACCTACTTGGAAATGCCGATAATGTGGCTGGCTATATTTGAAACAAAAAACAAAGGAAGCTCATTAAAAATAGGGGAATCAGAACCAACCAAACGGCTACAAAACAAAAACAATGATTTTATGGAAGAAACAACCTCTTAATCCAACCACAAAGACTACGTTGGGTGAGTGTTAATTCCAGTATATCACTAGTTGTAAATATTCGGGTTTAATGGTTAATGATCTACTAGATGAAGAGGAAGAGTTACTAAGCTGAATTGTTATGGGTCATTCAATATCAAGTGGTCCAAAGCGGGTGCTCGATCATTTTAGAAAAAAATTATAATTTTACCACCAATTACGAATGAAAGTAGTTCAAATCAATTTTTTAAATTTTTTTAGGATCAACAGTTTCAAAAGGGCAGCCATTTTTGTTTCACATTTCAGGCCGATTTTTGAGTTGCTAATCTCTCACAGAAAACTCATTTTCTCACTCATTTGCTGTTTTTTGCAAAACAGTAAAACAGCAAAAAAATAATTTGCTAACATCGCTTATACTTTGAGTGAATTAGGAAAAAAACTATGGATTTAATCTAGCGTAGCAAGGGTATAGTATTATATATAGGGTATAGTATAGTAGTTTCAATGTATTTTAATTAATTTAAAAAAATGATAAATCCTATTCTTGGGCATATACCCATTTTTATCTATTAATATTCAAAGGGAAAGTTATAATTTATATTTCATTATTGGGAAATATTATATTTTCGCTAGTATTCTTTGGCTTTATTTCTACGAATTTTTGAAAATGGTCGTTTTCGTGCTCATTTAACAATGCGTAAACTTGCAGTTGATTTATGTTGCATGTAGGCATAACATGTAAAAAATGGAGATTTTTATCAACTAGCCCATCAGAGATATTGGAGCCTAATGTTAACAAATAATTAAAAAATGTGAAGTTTAAAAATTCATAAAAAAATATGGTAAAGAATATACGGGTTAAGAGTACTTTTAATGAAAGCTACTTAGTTAGGTTTATTTCCATGCCAAAAATCAGCTTTGTTGTAGATGCCCTTATACCCAAAAGTTACCCTCAAAAGCGGTATTTTGAGAATTTAAAGCAGATTTTTTAATAGCACTTTTTAAGTATTAGACTTCAAAATATTCAAATAATAAAGAGAACACGAAATATAGAACAGATCTTAAGGAAAACAGTTGTGTTTGAATTATGACTTACCATCCTTGAGAATTCTTCATTGTTAAATAAGCACGAAAATGACTATTTTCAAAAATTCGTAGCTACCAATGTACTCAAATATACAGGTTGAAATTTCTTGCAGTAGGTTTATGTTGCACGTAAGCATAACATGTAAAAAAAAATAGATTTTTATTAACTGGCCCACCAGAGATATTAGAGACTAAAGTTAACAAAAAAAATGAAAAAATCTGAACTTTAAAAATACATAAAAAAATAATGTAAAGAATATACGGGTTAAGAGTACTTTTAATGAAAGCTACTTAGTTCGGTTTATTATCATGCCAATAATCAGCTTTGGCGTACATGCTCTTATAACCAAAACACCCTCAAAAACGGTGTTTTGAGAATTTAAAGCAGTTGATTTCAATAGCACTTTTCAAGCATTGTACTGCAAAATATACAAGTAATTAAGAGAACACGAAATATAGAACAGACTTTAAGAAAAACAATTGTGTTTGAATTATTAGTCTATGACTTACCAGTCTTGAGAAAATGAGTTTTCTGTTAGAGATTAAAAACTCAAAAATCGGCCAGAAATGTGAAACAAAAATGGCTGCCCTTTTGAAACGGTTGATCCTAAAATGTTTTTAAAAATTGATTTGAACTACTGATTCCATACGTAATTGGTGGTAAAATTATAAAAATGTTCTAAAATGATCGAGCAACCACTTTGGACCACTTGATATGGAATGACCCTTATTGGAATTATTGGAAATAAATCATATGTTTAATGATAATTAACACTAAACCTAAGGATAAAAGAAGCTTCCCCATGAGTAGTAATAGATTCAAGTAGGTAAGTTTATAGAATTATCTGTGTGACCTATTTTAACCTTCATTGTAACATTACAGCTCAAATGCTCAATTAAAAATAATGTTAGATGTCATTGAAATCCTAATATTTAATAAAACCTGCTAACATTACACGCTTCAAAATTGAATTTTCAATCAAGTCTTTTTAATATTATGGAAATCAAGTGTATTGAAATAAAGCCAAAGAATACTAGCGAAAATATAATATTTCCCAATAATGAAATATAAATTATAACTTTCCCTTTGAATATTAATAGATAAAAATGGGTATATGCCCAAGAATAGGATTTATCATTTTTTTAAATTAATTAAAATACATTGAAACTACTATACTATACCCTATATATAATACTATACCCTTGCTACGCTAGATTATATCCATAGTTTTTTTCCTAATTCACTCAAAGTATAAGCGATGTTAGCAAATTATTTTTATTTACATACCAGTGAAAGTCTATTACTCACATGAAATTGGTTAATTTAACACTGTAAATACTTAATAACATTTTAAAGAAATAATTTATTTATTATAGTTCGACACTTTTCTCCTTACTAATTACTCATAAAAACTCATAAATTTTAAATCTATGCCTTCATCTTCGTTTATAGAACAAAATGAACAGTTTGTAATATCACTCTTGTTGAATTTTGCAGTTAATTCATGTGAGCGCTAAATTGGATTTTTCTAAAATATTGGTTTTAAGATTAAATTAAAAAAATAAAACTGGTAAACAGTACATTATAGCTTTTATTAGCCTTACATTATTAGCATAGTGAACTATAAAGATAAATAAATTAATGATTAGGTTAACTCAATCGATAATAATGTATAACCTCTTTGCCCTTATAAAGGGTAGATAACATATATCGCACCTGCCGTGGAATACTGTAGCATCTCGAAAATCTAAACTTTTGGGAAATGGCGTTTAAAGTTTTTACTTTTTTCAGTTTGCCTTTTTTAATTATTGTTTTTTCTGATTCTTGATTTTACTGGCACAATTTGTTACTTAACTATTGTTCATTTGATTTATCTTTCGCTTTACCTGATTTGTGACCACTCATTTGCTGAACAAATTTCCGTTAATTCCCCCATTTTCGAAATGCAAGTTCCGCCACTCCTCGGCCAACTAAACTTATTAGAGTTTATACCATTACAGATTACGTCATTTTGAATGATTTGGTGTAAAAAACACAAAATCGGATTTTTCGGAGATGTTACAGTCCACGACAGGTGCGACATGATCTTTAACGTTATCACGAGTGATTTTAATAGCAACATCAAATCCTTTGCCATCGACTTTCCAATTTTTTCAGTAGTTTTATTTACGCCCTATTAAGAATCAAACAATCGAAACTACGATTCGTCACATACCTGTGTAGTTCCCTCTTTTTTTTTTCTTTTTTTTTGATAACTCATTCATCAAAACCTTTGGCTTCTAAAAGCCGAAAAAGGAATATATACTACTGTATTATTTTGCATTTAACGATTTGGTGTAGTCATTGGCAATTATTAATGCGATTTATTCTTCTTTTCTTAGACCATTGGGATTCTCTTAAATTTATAATATATTAATTAATTAATTGGTTGGCATAGAAACCCAGGAACTATTGGGTTTGTTACTATGTCTGATAAAATTGACAAAGTTTGCCAAGTTCTTGGCACTTCGTGTTAGGAGTGCTTAACTCATAAGAAGAACGGGGAGGGCATTCATTTTTCATGCCTGTCTGTGCATTTATTTTTCGATGCGAATTTATGTTTTTAGAGAGCAGTTTAAACTTTGAAATGGCTCTCCTGTATTCACTAAAATCGACTTGAGTATATAAGCATCACATTGTTACAGATATAGTTATTATTTCATTTCTTATGCACTTTTCGATACTTGGTAAACTTACTGACATGTTTCTGACAATAAACCTCTCTGAAAGCTTGAGAATTAAATAATAAAACTTCCAGGCTTCCCTTTCTATGATTCCCTAAAGAAGCTCAGCTCAAAGCTCGGTGATATCGCAAGGCCTGTTCGATTGCAGTATTTTAGTCTCAGAAAAGATAAAAGGAAGGCGGGGTAGGGTGCTTCTTGCCATGTTCTACTAATTGCCAATTTACTAGCCAGAATGTTCGATATGAAAGTAAATTGGCCTTCAAAGGAAGCTTTTTTTTTTCTTTTTTTTTTATAGTTACGGATCTTTTTTTATTGAATTATATAAATATTATAATTTATATCTGAACGATTTAATTCAATTATTGTTTTTATAAGTAAGTATTGACAACCAACAAACACAAACACAAAAGAACGAAAAAATAAAAAAAATGGATAGAAGAAAATACATACAGGGCCGTAATTTATTTAAAAAAAAATACCTTGGTAATGACAATAAACCGTTATTATAAATATATTGATAAATTGCAATATAGATAGACAGGTATTTTTGTCTGCAAGTTTTATTCCACTACATTGCAAAATATTTATTGCATTTTATACGGGGAAAACCAACATTTTATTTTTTGTTTTTATATTAATACAGAATGAAATAAAAAATAAAATAATATAAAATATCCGAAAGAGAGCCAATCCAATAGCGAGCATACCAAAATCACTGCATTGTAAAATACAATACCTATCCGATACATATTGGTTTCAATTATTTTTATATTTTTCTTTTAATAATAAGTATGACTTCATTTTAGGTTTTTTTATTTGATTATTAATAAAAATAAAAAGCATTTTATGAAAAAACAATTAAACCGACTTCGATACCTAGGAACCAGTAAAAATAAATGCACTGAAAAGTATGAAATAATTAAGTTCCTAGGTTTTGAAGTCGGTTTAATTTTTTTTTATAAAATGTTTTTTATTAGCTTTTAATTTCAACAATTGTATATAGTCCAGCCAGACAAATGCTGCCTAAACAAATTGTTAACAATGTTATTCATAGGGGACTAAATGTCCCAGAATAAAGTAAATTTTTTTCATTTCATTTCAATAGTAAAATGGAAAGAGTTAAGAAATCAATTGAAATAAGGTCCGCAGTTTCAGTCTTCTAACGCTGATACAGACGGAACTTATACAGTGGGCAAAAAAAGTATTCGTACACCCCATTTTTTTGGTACACCCCAATTGGGCACAGCAATATCATAACTCATATGGGTACGGCAAAAGAGAAAAAATATAATTAAATATCTGCATTCAATATTACGATCTAAGGTAAACACGTAACTTTTTTCTCTCCTTAGGTCATCACCTACAAAGTTCATCACACGAACTTTAAAAGTTCATCAAAGACGATTCATGATAAAAGACTTTATACAATCTAAATTCCTGTTTGGAGGGGCCAATGAATCCAATCTTTGATCTCTAGCTGTGAGCTGCCTTGATAAATTTGGCCAGACGAGTGCCTAGTCGTCACGTCCAAGTTCTATTGTGCCCTTTTTCGTTCCCTAATCTGATTCGAGCTTTATAGGACCTAACTCCCTTTACCTTCCGCCCTCCTCTGAATCTTTATGCCATCATTTTGCTTCCCGATAGAGAATATATCTTATGCATGGTCCAGTGCAAAGTCCGAAGAGCTGACGGATCATATTGAAAACGGAATAATAATAGAATGAAGAGTGGTTTGACTTACGAGTATGCTATTTTTATTTTGGTATATGGAGTTGATTTGTCCAAAGTAAATTAGCTAGGATGGTAATAGGATTAGCAAATAGCAAATATTTTTTCTGGACCTTAGTTAGTTCCTTCTCACCTAAACTTTTAGCAAAGGAAATTATATTATAATATTTTATTTTATTTTGTTTATTTATTTGGTTTCAACATTTTTTTCCACATCATACACAACCAGACGTCACCTTTTTTATTTACAGTTTAATTTAGCTTTAACTTTTATTTATTTATTTATTCATATTTCCTTTTATTTTATTCTAACTAACTACCTATGCATTATCTAATTATTTAAAATATATTATTTCCTCTTCAGCATTAAGATTAAGATTTAATTCTAACATAACCTGATCTTGTTATATTTCGAAAACCTGAACACTATATGAGGTGAGTCCTCTGCACATTTGTAGAGCTCACATTTTCTGCAGGCTTTCTCTTCTATTATCATTAAGCCAAGATACTTCTTTCCCAGGATGTTTTCTGAGCCTCGTTTTTTAAAGACACTTTCTGCATAAATTGGTGGGAAAGTATTTTTCAAAGAATAAACATTATGTGTTTGGATTTGTCATAATTTATTCGAATTTCCCATAATTTACACGTTACAATATTCCATAACTTACGTCGTTTAACTTATGTAAGTGTTGTTCTAAAGTTAGTGAGGCATGTATAGGATCTTGATGTTTAGTGAGAATTGTTGCATCGTCAGCATAAGTAGCGGTCAGTGTATCATTGCTAAAGGGTATGGCCTGTGTGTGTATATAACGTAGAGAGGTGGAGTTAGTATTGAACCTTAGGGTACTCCCGCTAGGACTGGGTGAATTGATGAAATTTCTGATCCTTGCCAAACGAAGAAAATCTGTGAAAAAGAGATGATTAAAGGGTGAGGTAGTAGGTGTGCCAGACTTTGTTGAACGCCTAAGCTACATCCAAAAATACACCAGATGCATATAGTTTTTGCTCAAGTCCTCCAGCAATGTAGTCAGTAACTCTGTGTGTTTGATGTGTTGTTGAATGAAATGAGCGAAAACCGAATTGATGATCAGGTGTTAACTTGTGGTCAGTGAAAATGTCTTCTTCTGAACATCAATTTTTCAAATAATTTTGAACATATAGAAAGGAGACTAATAGGTCTTTGGTGTGATGGATTGTGTATGTCTTTCTTTGGTTTTTGGATCATTTTAACGATTGAGTATTTCCATTGTAACTGGAATTTCGATATTCTCAGTATACAGTTGTAAAATATGGTTAGAAACACTAGATCTTCTGGGCGTTTGCTGGAGCGCTCTGGCTGTGCATAAGTCATAACCAGGGGATTTTCTTTTAGGTATTTGTTTGATTTGTATTGCGACCTGAGAAGGTGTAAATGAATGAGCATATGTTTGAACATATCTAAAATTTAAATTATTAATGTGTTATTGTTTTAAATAGGTTGAATGTTAGAATCCTGTGTTATCATCTGAAGTAGTTTAAAATATAAATTTTAATAGGAATAGTTTTAAGCATCTTTAAAACCGGTAGCGAAGAATATCCCCCAAGCTACTCGTACATGCTTTGGAAAAATATTGGCGAAACTGCATAAAATCTGTATACTATTTGATAAAAAACAGTTAATTTTAACAAAAATATTTACATATAGGGGAGAGCGGGGCTGGTTGGCATAAGGGGTAGTTTGGCCTTTGTCTTATAATTTCCGTCACACCTGTTGTGAAGGCGCCAAAATCGAACCATGTGACCATATGGGAGTCTTGTCCTGAGGTTTCAGTCTGATGCTAACAGTGTAGAGAAGTGTGCGCTTCATTGATTGATTTTACAAAATTTAAGTAAATTTTTATATTTTCAGTAAATTTGGTTTTAAGGCAGGGCAAAACATTTGATTCCGGTTCTGTTAACATAGGCCCAAACTCCTTTGAAAAACCTAACCTTTCAACTAACCAGCTTCTTGTTTGGTTGTTCTTTCCTGTCCTGGCAGCCATCTTTCATATGATTTCTTCTGTGGGGTTAGTTGGCTATCTTCAACTGGGGTTTTTTGGCGCAGTCGCAAGTCACAAAATAAGGTAAACATAAAAAAATGTGAAACTACCACTTGTCTTAGTTCTAGCGAGGAGGAAGAGAGGAATATTTCCTATGCAAAGAGAAACGACAGTCTAAACTTAAGCGGAATCTTTAGGAACAAAGAAAAAGATAATGACATTAAAGATCACCTTCAGCCGCAATCGAAGCTTATTGATGAACCAGCCATACCTGGCTACCACGAAAATGAAACTAGTGCAAAGCAGACTCTTTCTCATGATGCGATTGAAGGGCCAGAGAATATTTATCCTACCTAAAGTTATTGAAGATGTGTTAAATTCGTTTTGTCTTATGAAAAAATTGTTTACATTGTTCTAACGCAATGATGCTTCTAAGCCATTACATTTTTCTAATCTCTGCTGTTTGAAATGTAATGTAATTTTGTTCAATTGAAATAAATGCAGCCGTATGGTAAAATGCAGCCAATTATCGTTCTATTTTCCCTTAATAACTGTTAAAGGCTGAGTGCAGCTTTTAATAACAATAATAGGTGTCAGGCAGTACTTGAATGAGATGGCCAAACAACACCACCTTTTAGGCCAACCTGCCCCACACGGGGGGTTAATTAGCATACTCTGGCTTGACGAATTCTTAAATTTCCTATGATCATAGTGTTAAATATTATGTGTTGAAAAAAATACTTGAAGTACTCTAATGCGGGTTTCAAAGAAAACGACATAAACATCGCACTAATAACAGAAACACACCTAACAGACAAACAAACTTTCACAATACACGGCTTTGATACTCATAGGACTGACCATCCAGATCAGACGGCTCATGGTGGCACTACGGTAGTTGTGGACAAATCAATAAACCTTGTAACAAATCATGTTCTTTGTGCTGCTCAGACGAATAAAATACAATTTACTAATATCTCACTCAGTTCATCGAAATTCCAACTCACTGTTGCCTCAGCCTACATAGCTCCCAACAAGAATGTCTCAACGAATGAACTAAAGAACTTTTTCTCAAGAATGGGAAAATCATTCATAGTGGGTGGAGATCTCAACGCAAAAAATACAAGATGGGGCTCTCGAGTATCAAACAATCGAGGAAAAAGGTTGCAAAAATGCATTGATGATCTAAAACTGTCACTTCTTTCTCCAACACATCCTACCTACTGGCCTTCTTCGCTATCGAAATCTCCCAATCTTCTCGACTTTTTTATCACCCGTTCCTTACCTCTCCCACACTCTAACGTTTCCTCTCTATTTGACCTTTCATCTGATCATAGCCCAATTTTACTTGAACTGTCGAACCACCCTTTCGTTAAACCTAATTCCCCATTATTAATTAACGGATACATAAACTGGGAGAGCTTTAAAAAATACCTGAACGACAAAATTAGATTAACATACCCCATTACTAAAGCCGACGAACTCGACAATGCAGTAGACTACCTTACAAAAAATATACACAACGCGATCTGGCACTCGACTACACCGAAGACAACAAGAACTAAAACTGACTCTTACCTTCCCCAACCTATTCGCAATCTCATTAAAGAAAAACGCAAAATCAGAGCTCTATTGCAAAGAACCAGATACCCATCTTACAAGAAAGAACTAAACAAACTAACCCGAAAACTTCAACAAGAACTAGTAACATTTAAAAACAACAACTACAGGGATTACATCGACTCGATAAACAACAGAAACGGATCAATATGGACAACGAAAAGACGTATACTGAAGAAAAAAGATATTCAATTTCCCCTTCGACGTCCAGATAACACCTGGGCCATTACTAGCGAAGAAAAGGCAAACGAATTCGCCAAATATTTTGACTAGGTTTTTGGAACTAAATCTATTAAGGACGAAACACTCACCGAAATCGACGACGACTTGACAGCTCCACTACCTTTATCATTACCTCCTCCAGCGTTTCACCCAAAAGAAATCCACAAAGAAATCAACAGACTTCCGAACCGAAAAGCACCGGGCTATGATCTTATCACTCCCTTTATCCTTCGACACCTACCTCGAAAAGCTATTTTGTTTCTTACACACATCTATAATTCTATCTTACGCACAACTTATTATTCTCTTCTTTGGAAACTTTCCACTATCAAAATGATACCTAAACCTTCTAAACCCACAACTAACCCTTCATCCTACCGTCCTATCGCACTCCTACCAATAATGGGGAAAATATTTGAAAAACTATTCTTGAACAGAATCAAGCCCTTACTGGAAAGTAAAGAAGTGATACCGAATCACCAGTGTGGCTTTCGGTCCTATCACTCCACTGAGCAACAGTGCCATAGGATTGTTGATGCAATGTCGATTGCTTTCGAGAAAAAGGAATATTGCTCAGCGGTCTTTCTTGATATCGAAAAAGCATTTGATAGTGTCTGGCACAAGGGTCTGTTATGGAAATTAAAACCGCACCTACCCTCTACCTACTTCCTCATCCTTCAATCTTTCTTGCACCACAGATATTTTTGTATTTCCGCAGATTCTTCTACTTCTTCCTTCTTTCCTCAGCTTCCTGGCGTTCCTCAAGGAAGTGTTTTAAGCCCCCTTCTCTATTCCATTTACACCTTTGACATTCCTGAGCACCCTTGCACCACAATCTTCACCTTCGCTGACGACACAGCTATCCTTTCTTCCCACAAAGATCCCACAATAGCATCAATTGCCGTCCAGAACCATCCATTCGACTTAAAAAATTGGTTCCAAAACAGGAAAACAAAAATAAATGCAACTAAGTCGAACCATATAAGTTTCTCACTGAGGAAAGGAACATGTCCTCCAATAAAAATTAATGATACTTCTGTGCCATCTAAAAACTATGTACGTTACCTTGGACTGTACTTGGACAAAAGACTCACTTGGAACATACATATAAAACTAAAAAGACAAGAGCTGACCAGACGATATAAACAACTGTCACACCTCCTGGACTACAGATCAACACTTAACTTACGAAACAAAAGACTAATATACAACACGATATTAAAACCTATTTGGACCTACGGAGTAGAACTTTGGGGTTCCGCAAAAAAAGTACACATAAACAAAATTCAAACCGCACAATCGAAAATTCTTCGAAAAATTGTAAACGCTCCATGGTACATTTCTAACAACACAATACACAAAGACATGGACATTCCAACAGTAAAATCATCCACTCAAGACAAATACTCTACCTTTTACAGTTCAACTCACAACCATCCAAACCCACTTGTTTCTTCTCTTTCTTCCCAGTTACCCGTCCAACGAAGATTAAAATGATAATGGCCGAGAGATATGCTCGAGCAAATAATTTAAAACAAGCAAATGGAAGATCAATTTCGCACTATCCACAAATTTGCTAGATGCGCTACAGCGCAGGCGCAAATGACTTAAAATATAAAATAAATAGTGACCGACCGAAGTTTCGGCCGCAGTTTCGGTTTCGGCCAAAAATTGGCCGAATCTTCGGCCAGGCCGAAACTAGCTCCTGTGTCTGATATCTCCAAGAAGGAAGTAGGATGACACGATTTCAGCTTGTAAGCTCGATCTCTTTCATGACATTTAACACCCTTGAATTTAATAGTTTTAAAAGAACTAGGTGGTGGAATAAAGAAGTGCAAGCCAAGGTCAAAGAAAATAAACAAGCCTGGAAGAAATACCTACTAACAAATTACCCCATTGACATGACCATTTACAAAGAAAAGGCTAGTGAGGCAAAGCGAATAGTGAAATTAGCTAAAGAAAAAAGCTGGATTGAATTTGGTGAAGAACTCCAAACTAGTTATGCTGAGGATAAAAGGAAGTTTTGGAGTGAAGGGACTACGTGGAAAATATGGAAAGCCAGTAAGAAGTATCAAAGATGGTACTGGACAGCTGGTTACTGAAGAGGCTAAAGTATTGAAAGAATGGGCATACTTCTTCAGTAAGAAATTTGAAAATGGGAATGGAACAGAAGAAAGGGATAATGAAGAACCGATAGGACCTCCGGTCGAAGAGGATGATCTTATCGAAGATTGGGAGTTTGAATTGGCAATGACAGACGCCAAAAACAACAAGGCAGCGGGAGATGATGGTATAACGCCCGAAATGTTGAAATATGGTGGTTGCCAAGTACAAAGGTGGTTGCTGAATATCTTCAATAAAGCATTCCAAAAGAAGGAAATTCCCACTGACTGGGGAAATAATGTCTTAATTCCCATTCACAAGAAGGGTTCCACGATAGATTGTGAAAATTATCGTCCCATATGTTTGTCATCTGTATCCCTAAAGTTATATTCCAGGATACTAGAAAGGAGGCTCAGAAGAATAGTAGAAAATGAGCTTCAGGAAGAACAAGCAGCTTTCAGACCCGGTCGACAAACCCAATATAACATTTTCACAATCCGATGCATAATCGAGAAGTTTGTTGAAAGGGAAAAAAAGATTAACCTCGCCTTCTTAGATCTCTCTGGGGCATTTGATAATGTACCACGAGTGGAACTCAAACAGGCACTTGAAGACAAAGGAGTTCCCAGTAACATAACTCAGGCAATCCTAAGCCTATACCGGAACACTTACGGGATAGTCAGGCTTAAAGGAAATAAATCAGACAGATTTAAAATGGTGAGAGGTAAGCGCAGAGTAAAAGAGGTAAAAGCAGGGAGATAGCTTAAGCCCATTGCTTTTTATAATATACATGGACAGAATAATATGGTAAGCTAAACAGAGGAGCCCCAAATTCAAAGTAGGAAACTGGAGAATGCATCCCATGTATATTCAGAATTTGGTATTTGCCGATGAAATTCTCTTAATTGCGGAGAGCAGAGTAGCTTTGCAAGAAGCACTACAAGCTTGGGAAGAAGCACTAGGCAGAAAAGGTATGACTATTAACCCCAAGAAATCAAAATATATGGTCGTATCCAAAAGTGGTTCTATGGAACAAGAAACTATGGATGTGGAGGTTCAGATTTGGAGCAAGTTAATGCCTATCAATACTTAGGCTTCAAAATTAGTAATGATGGTAGGCTTTATCACGAAATAAATCAACGTATAAGGAAAGCGACAAATGTATATTACGAGCTCCGCAATGTCATAATTGGAAAAAGGGAAGTACAGATGAAAACCAAAATGACAGTTTATAAACAAGTATTCATCCCTACACTGACCTATGGAGCTGAAAGCTGGCCTAGCATCAAGAAGTTTGAAAGCCGCATACAAGCCACACAAATGAAATTCCTTAGAAAAGCTCTCGGTAAGACAAGATTGGACCGTGTGCAAAACCAACGAATAAGAGAAGATACAGGACAGGAACCGCTGATGGACTTAATCCACTAAATAATTACACTTGTATTGTATTTCGTTAGAACACAGATTTTTCTCATTCTTTTGGTATCTTTACTTCGATCGAGAACTTTAAGTTGGGTGTTTTACCTGTACCACTACAACCCATAAAGGGTCTTGGGTGCAGTACTATGTAAGGAAGAGTACTGTTTCTTGGTCAGCGGTCGTGCAAGGAGGTGATTTGACCGTGATCACGCTCAACCGCCAGGTTCTTTCCCCTTAATTTTTCAATTAAGGGTACCCACTTTATAGAGGCTGGGTTTGCCCGAGGAGGGTCTCTCGGCCCACGAGACTAACTGTGGCGAATAATAAAGATATCATAAGCCATGTCAGATTCGAACTCGGGACCTTAAGCACAGCAGTCCACCGCCTTACCAGTGGGCTACCCCGCTCCCTTTAAGTTGGGTGTGCAGACAATAAATTGAGAGTGACAAACAGAAATGTTCTCGTAAATTACATCAAGTCTTAACATGTAATGAAAGCAAGCTCTTCATTCAGAATTCTTTACGTTAGGCGTAAAGAATAGTATTTATTCTTTACCTTGAGCATTAAGAACCTTTTTGTGATTTTAATCATCTCCTCATTAATAATGAAATTTGTTTTAAAAAAAAAGAAATATTAACATAAATAAGAATATATATTCTAAATACTTAAACTTTAATTTGTCGACATGTCCGCGGATTCAATTCAAATTGAAAAAATATTTTAGTCAGTAACTTTGTCATTAAAAGCTGCAGCAAATGGTGTTAGTAGGTTTTGGTCTTTGTCCTCGTATGGAATGGGAATCAGATGAAAAACCAATTTTTTAACCTTGGCAGCCCCCTTTCCCCCAGCGGTTCACCAATAACATCCCAAAAATTTGTCTCAATTTTTTAATGAAGAAGCACGTTTTCGGCCAAAAACTATTCTATAAATTTTCAAACTAGATTAAATCCACTAACATTTGAGACCAAAACTGACCAGTAGATTAAATAGCTTCTGACATACAGCTTTACGTATTTAATAGGCCGTCATTTTGTATTCTATCGACTTTATAATGGAAAGATTTACTATATTATTTATTATTTATACATAATAATATGAATTTTTATTATTTTTAAATAATTTATTTTTTGAAGAGAAAAGATTTGGCTCCGCCGGGAGTCGAACCCGGGTCTCCTGCGTTACATGCGAGGATGCTAACCGCTACACCACAGAGCTCGGCTCAAAGCAGAGCAAATCCTTCCTCTTCACTGATACCTACTCCCCCTATCTCACAAGTTTTGTGAGTAGTAGCGGGAGGTGGACAAATTTTGTCCAAATTATGATATTTATTGACATAAGTCAATTTTTTAAATTATTTTAATTAACCTAATCTTAGTTCGTGGCAGACCACCATTTTAAATTATTTTTAAATAATTTATTTTTTGAAGAGAAAAGATTTGGCTCCGCCGGGAGTCGAACCCGGGTCTCCTGCGTTACATACGAGGATGCTAACCGCTACACCACAGAGCTCGGCTCAAAGCAGAGCAAATCCTTCCTCTTCACTGATACCTACTCCCCCTATCTCACAAGTTTTGTGAGTAGTAGCGGGAGGTGGACAAATTTTGTCCAAATTATGATATTTATTGACATAAGTCAATTTTTTAAATTATTTTAATTAACCTAATCTTAGTTCGTGGCAGACCACCATTTTAAATTATTTTTAAATAATTTATTTTTTGAAGAGAAAAGATTTGGCTCCGCCGGGAGTCGAACCCGGGTCTCCTGCGTTACATACGAGGATGCTAACCGCTACACCACAGAGCTCGGCTCAAAGCAGAGCAAATCCTTCCTCTTCACTGATACCTACTCCCCCTATCTCACAAGTTTTGTGAGTAGTAGCGGGAGGTGGACAAATTTTGTCCAAATTATGATATTTATTGACATAAGTCAATTTTTACTTTCACTTACCTATATATGAAATATATAGTAAGTGGAAGTATTGCGATCGTGAAAAAATTCGACTTCCGGTTTTCAACGGAAATACACGTTTTGGGGTCCCCTGAGTCGAAATGACCAAGTCCCGCGAAATGGTCTGTGTGTGTGTGTGTGTGTCTGTGTGTCTGTGTGTGTGTGTGTGTGTGTGTGAACAGACTACCTCAAAAACTATAAACCGTGCGATCCTGAAATTGGGTATTTAGTGTAGGTATATGCCCGCGATGTGACAGCAAAAATTTCATCAAAATTACTTAAAGGGAGGGGGTACTTTACTTAATAACTTTTTAGGTTTTTTTCGATTTTCTCAAAAATGGCTCTAACGATTTTGATTAAACTGAGTATTTCATCTATTTATATGCCCGAAATATGACTGTAAAAATTTCATCAAAATTGATTAACCGGAGGGGGGACTTTACTTAATAAATTTTGTATCATTTTCACGTGGTTTTTTTATTTACTCTAAATCGGCTTTAACGATTTTGATCAAACTTGGTATTTGATGTTTGTATATGCCCGAGATATGACTGTAAAAATTTCATCAAAATTGATTAACCGGAGGGGGGACTTTACTTAATAAATTTTGTAACATTTTCACGTGTTTTTTTGATTTTCTCAAAAACGGCTTTAACGATTTTGATTAAACTTAGTATTTGATCTATTTATATGCCCGAGATATGTCTGTAAAAATTTCATCAAAATTGATCAACCGAAGGGGGGACTTTACTAAATAAATTTTGTATCATTTTTACGTGTTTTTTTTATTTACTCAAAAACGGCTTTCACGATTAATAAAAATAAGATATGAATGTAGAAAAATGTGTGACTTTGGGAAATGATATTTAACAAAACACGTCAATTTCTTATCTAAGTAAGTTGGTAAGTGAAAGTTGTGTGTTGCGCGCACGCACCAGATTTTTTAAATTATTTTAATTAACCTAATCTTAGTTCGTGGCAGACCACCATTTTAAATTATTTTTAAATAATTTATTGTTTGAAGAGAAAAGATTTGGCTCCGCCGGGAGTCGAACCCGGGTCTCCTGCGTTACATGCGAGGATGCTAACCGCTACACCACAGAGCTCGGCTCAAAGCAGAGCAAATCCTTCCTCTTCACTGATACCTACTCCCCCTATCTCACAAGTTTTGTGAGTAGTAGCGGGAGGTGTACAAATTTTGTCCAAATTATGATATTTATTGACATAAGTCAATTTTTTAAATTATTTTAATTAACCTAATCTTAGTTCGTGGCAGACCACCATTTTAAATTATTTTTAAATAATTTATTTTTTGAAGAGAAAAGATTTGGCTCCGCCGGGAGTCGAACCCGGGTCTCCTGCGTTACATGCGAGGATGCTAACCGCTACACCACAGAGCTCGGCTCAAAGCAGAGCAAATCCTTCCTCTTCACTGATACCTACTCCCCCTATCTCACAAGTTTTGTGAGTAGTAGCGGGAGGTGGACAAATTTTGTCCAAATTATGTTATTTATTGACATAAGTCAATTTTTTAAATTATTTTAATTAACCTAATCTTATTTCGTGGCAGACCACCATTTTAAATTATTTTTAAATAATTTATTTTTTGAAGAGAAAAGATTTGGCTCCGCCGGGAGTCGAACCCGGGTCTCCTGCGTTACATGCGAGGATGCTAACCGCTACACCACAGAGCTCGGCTCAAAGCAGAGCAAATCCTTCCTCTTCACTGATACCTACTCCCCCTATCTCACAAGTTTTGTGAGTAGTAGCGGGAGGTGGACATCGGTGGACATCGGAGACGGCGGAGCCAAATCTTTTCTCTTCAAAAAATAAATTATTTAAAAATAATTTAAAATGGTGGTCTGCCACGAACTAAGATTAGGTTAATTAAAATAATTTAAAAAATTGACATATTACACACTTATATGTATTATATATAGACACGTAAATAAGTTTCGGTTTCGGCCCGAAACTAGGTCTGTGGCCGAAATTCGGTTTCGGCTAAAATTTTGGTTTCGGTCGGACACTAAAAATAAATAAATTACTCTAATACTTGGGGTTTACAGTGGTATTAGCCATATCGGGATTATATTAACAGGAATGAATCAAGAATCAAAAAAGTGAAAACTGTTGCCAACCAACCTCGCTCTCCCTTACATAATGGATACCTATACTGAATGCTACTGCCTCTCTAGTCAATATGGAGCTCCCCTGCTTGAAATTAAATTAAAACTTGTTATTGTTTTTGTTTTTTTAGTGTACACAGCGCAACCCACACGACCTTCCGTTTTGGAAGCTTTTATCTGTTAATATTATTATTATTTCCAAAACAAAAACACTGGGTTCTTTATGATAAAGCAATATTGCTTTATGTGGTTAGTTCATCGAGAAATAATATAAAGGACCCTTTGATGCATAAAATTAAATCAATCAATGTATTTGATATGTAATTGATTGTAATGTATTTATTTGGAGAGTTTATTGAGTAATTTTTACATGTTCCATGCCTATTTTATTAGGCACATTGCATGTATTACATATGCTTATATATAAGCATATAATATTATAAAAATCTCGTGTCCCGATGTTTGTCTTTCTATTACTCAGAAACTACTCAACCGATTTTAATGAGATTTGGCTCAATGTTTATAGTTTTGGCCCACTTAAGAGATATTATAGTTTTTAACTTGATTAGTTACCAAAATAATTCTTATATAGCGAATTATTGCAAATACAGTAGGTCGTGTTTCGATTTATTAACATGGCGTCATATGTCGATTTCATAACGTTTTTGTTTATAGGCGAGCGCAAGCGACGGTGCTGTTCCTTTGCAGAAACTAGAGAAACGGGGATAGAAGCTGAGCCATTACCTGGGATTCATAGGGTATTTGGCGTTTTTAATTTATTTTTCCAAAATTAAAACCCAAATAAGCAAACAAATATTTGAAAAATGTCTAATAGGTATTGCTCGGTCCCTCAGTGTTCAATTAGAAAATCAAAAGACGTGTCATATTTTCAAATGATAAAAAGCTTCTTAAAGGATGGATTGTAAAATTAAAAATAGATAAGCCTGTTTCGAAACATATGCCGATATTTAGTCTTCATTTTAAAGAAAGTGAATATATTTATTCAGGTAAATATTAGTATTTGACATTTTATTATTCCAAAATGTCAGTTTTATGCAAATAACATTGGGACCATAGTGTCGCTTTAGTTTTTCATTTTTAATTTTCCCCATTTTTGTCTTACATCCGTTGTGCTTAATTGTTACAAGTTTTCAATGCGAAGCCTGAAAATTTTGACAAATAAATAAATAATATGACAAAGAATCCAAGCTGTCATAACAATGATTGTATGAATAGGTAATTAATGTTATTACCAACAGAAAAACGTAAAGTTACAATGGTGTGTTTGCATTTACCAGAACTACCAGCTTTACAGGTACAATGACAAGAAAATTGCTTATTATAATTTAAAAATTTGATTTCCACTTTAATTTGACCATGGGCGGATCCAGCCGACTGTAAAGGGGGGACTGCAGTCCTAAAGGGGGGGGGGCTGCAGCCCCACAACCCTTTATTTGGATCTGCCAATCAGCTTCTTTACCATCATGTTCCTTTCCCACAACTAAAGTTCTACTTGTTATGCATATTATTTATTCTTTAACTAGCTTCCTTACTTTAAGGAAAGTCAAATTCTATCTTTAAATGACGAAATATTTTCCAAAGGGAGGGGCTGCAGCACCCCCAGCCCCCCCCCCCCCAGGATCCGCCAATGAATTTGATGGGGCAGTCCTTTAAGATTGCTAGTTTGAAGGCACAAGGCTTGTAAAATAACCGTGTTTTTACTTCTAGATATCATTCCACATGTAATTATGTGGTTTGCATTAAGGATAGCCTGCCCTTCAATTAATGGTCTTTTAAAATTACCAATTATCTCTATCACACCAACTATGTTTATCCCCGTTCTTTCCGACATTTTGCAAAACTACTAGCGCACCCTATAGTCGATTGCGCCCGCCTATAAGCATGCTATTGTACTACAGGTTATCATTATTATAATTTTGTATTGTGTTATGTGAGTGAAGTTATTGGTTCCTATATTATTATTTTCCTCAGACAAATAGTAATACAAATCTTTGTATTTATTGTTAATTTTCATTAAAGAATAAATAAATCAAGAAAAGATTACAATAAATTCTCAATAGTGTAGGTAATTTTTCTTCTTTTTCCTTTTTTATTTGTGTTTCAATTAAATTACTAGCTAAGCGCTGAAACTCTTTGCTGTGGCCCACCCTGATATAAACTTTTAGTAAAGTAAATACATTTTAATAATTTAAATTAGGCTATTATTTGAAATAATAGTCTATACATGTTGTAACAGCACCTACTGTCAGAGGTGTAACCTAATAGAAACCTGACTTGGGGAGTCAGTGTTGCCAAAAAGTTGTGAAAATTAGTGGCTACACCAGTAGTGGCCGGTAACCAGACATGCAACCTCCCTGAGTGTGTTTTGATTAGGTGTTGTGGGATACTTTGTGATTTGCTAAAGAACTGCATAATTAAGACTTTAATATTATTTAATAATATTTTCAGTTGATTTATTTATTTATTTAACAGAAGTTTCTTTATTTTCATTATTCGTTTTGTTATTATTATTTGAATACAGTGTTGTTTTTTTTTTTACCAAACCTTTTTATTATTTTTATCCCGTGCTCTAAAATGCAAAATTTAAAAAATGTCAGTGAAGATTTGTAACTCCTCCTTTATCAACAATAATTTAAAGTTGAGAAAAATGAATCCCAATCGAATAGAGGCTGTTCCTTCCTGTTCAGCAGAGTTGTAATTATCTTTATATGTAAAATTTAAGAATATCAGAGAAGATTTTAATCCTTTCTTTAATTTAAAGTAGGCTATTATTGGGAATGATATTTCGGTGTCAATTTCACCAGAATACAATTTTTTATTCATCTTTAAATTATTGTTGATTAATAAAGGATTACAAAACTCCGCGGCATTTTTTAAATTTTATATAGAATGATTATTACACCTCAACTAAACAGGAATAACTGTAATTTGGATAAACCGCAAGTTTCAGATTTATCCACCATAAATGTTAGAGTACTACTAACATCCAATGATCCTAGAGTACTACTAAACTACAATGATCCATTGTCAGATATATTTCCTAAACAATGGCTCTATATTGGAAACGGTGAAATAGAGCTGCATCGAAATTCAAAATTTATCAAATTACCAGAAAATTTCTCCACTGTTGTAGAGACGAAAAATGAACTAATATAAAGTGTCTTTCCTAATATTTTGAACAATTATTTGGACTATAATTGGCTGGGTAGTCGTGCTATTTTGGCAGCAAAAAATGTTGATTTCGATGAAATAAACTTCCAAAATCGATTGAAAATGTTCTAGATGTAAACGAAGCTGTAAAGTTCTCATCTGAATTTTTAGATTCCCTGAATATACCTGGGATTACGCCCAAACAATCTCCTGTTGAAGATTGGCTGACCGATCATTCTTCTTCTTAACTTAAATCCATCTCAATTGTGCAACGGTACACGTTTGGTCATTAAAAGGATCACTGGAAATGTTATTGAAGCAAAAATGTTGCCTGGAAGGTTTATAGAACATATCGTCCTGTTGCCACCTATTCCCCTGAAACCGTCAAAATTTTCAATAAAATTTAAAACGCTTCAATATCCTATTCGTTTGGCTTTTGCCATGACCATAAACAAATCCCAAGACCAAACAATGTCCACTTGGACTTTGAATATTCGTGTTTTTCCCATGGGCCTCGCCTACTCACCTGTATCGAAACCATCAAATCTTTGGTTTGTGTTAAAAAAACAAAACAGGTTAACCCAAATTATTTTGAACAAATTAGTACTTGAATAAATAAAAATTCTTAATTGTATTAAGTAAAAACCTCTTTAAGAAGAGATTTCTTATCAATCAAATATATTGCTAAATTAAAAGCTTCAACACACCACCCTCCTACCGAACACTTATTTGCCGAAGGGTCGGGAAATCGAGGTCTCAAAGAAATTGAGAAAAACTCCAATCAAAAGGACATATATGACGCGTTAACCAAGATTGGCATGACCCAGAGAAATATTAAACCCGTCGCTAAACTTACAATGCCAAGTTGAGGTAGTGTTAGGCCAATAATCAATAGATCAATGGCTGAGGTTACCAAAACTTACCCGGTAGAAGTTCAGTCATCCTTTTTAAAATTAGTGGAAAAATATAGCAATTTCTAGTTAGTTTATACCGATGCATCAAAAAAGGGCGATACTGTAGGCAGCGCTGTGAGTCGTAAACACAATCAGCTCTTTTTTAATCAAACTAAATTGAAATATGAGATGAAAAAAATAAAAACTTTAACTTTCCTATATTCCTTACCAAATACTTTTAAATGGTGTAATGCTCTTTTCTCAATCACGTTGGATTTTGATTAGCTGAAAGGTTTTCATCTTTATTAATGAATATTGGTAAGACTGTATTTGTTTAAAAATATTAGGATATAACTACTGCACCACAGCAACGCCTGGCCGGGTCTGCTAGTTATATTATATATTGAACAATTAGATCACATTTTATACCAGAATTATTTTATATAATTCTATATAAATAAATACCTTATATAAATAAAGTGTTCAAGGAAGTATCTGTACAAGTATGTCAGTTGGAGACACAAAAATTCCTTATGTATTATTTTCCTCAGAAGCGATATAAAAAAAAAAAAAAGTTTTTTATAAAAAGATAAAATGTTTTAGTTAATATAAAATTCTTATGAGGATTAGAAGTAGTAATTTTTATTGTGCGGCGGCTTTGCAAGGGATGAAAAATCTATAATTATAACTGGGGTCAGGTTAACTTGGTCTGCCAGAATGTTACCGTCCAAACCATCGACTGTATGTATCAATATGATAGTTAACGTGTAAATTTGGTAACATGAGGTAAATAGGGAGCGTGGAACAGGCTCGTAGGGAGCGGTTGGGACCGCAGCAGTGAGCTATATAGACCAACAAATGGAGGAGATAGGGAGTTTCTTCGCCAGTTTCCTTTCATTAAAGGCGAGTATTTTCCCAACGGCTTTCTTATCGAACAACACCGTCCATTTCCCCCTTCCCGTGACTTTTTCCAGTCCACGTCTCTTGTGCCCAGAATATTACCCTTTTTTATACCCCAGACTTTTTTTTTTCTTTTTTTTATGTACCATACTAGACGAAGAAATAAATATCGTTTGTGAATGTATTTGATGGGCAAGTATAATTT
The DNA here is from genome assembly GCA_911387785.2 of Aelia acuminata. Classification (NCBI taxonomy): domain Eukaryota; kingdom Metazoa; phylum Arthropoda; class Insecta; order Hemiptera; family Pentatomidae; genus Aelia; species Aelia acuminata. The sequence continues at coordinate 102,169,098 of OU426979.1, forward strand.
TAGGGGTATAAGATTGATTCATTGCAACGTAACTTTTAATGAAATCATTGTAAAAAAAAAAAAAAAAAAAAAAAATTGCATTGTACTATTTTTAGTTATCTATTATCAACATAAAAAATATAGCAGTAGTAAATACAAGTAGTAATATATATATAATTGCGACAGTAAGTTCTAGTCAGTCCATTTCCCACTCATTTATATATATATATATATATATTATCTTATTCTGTACATTAAATTATCGATGTGTGGGAACTGGGCTGAGTATGACTATAACTATACATATATTGAAATAAAACAATGGAAAATATCTAAAGAAACAAACTTTTCGGACCACAATTGTGTAACTAACGAAATTCTAGTAACTTACAACAGTATAGGATCAGTATAGTATGCTGACTGGGAAAAATAGGTATACATATCCATTATATATATGTATATGTATTTTTTTTGTGGAAAAAAACAGCTTATTATCTTTTCTAATAACTTCTTAAGCAATCGTTGAACATTTATATGCCGCACGCCTACCTTATAAACGAGAGTGGTTTAGTCTTTATTTTTGGGGTTGTTTCGCTGTAGAGGTATCTGCCCAGGGACATAAGATCGGTAATAATTTTTTGTAAATGCTATATCCCCATTCATCGGTTAGATTTCTATTGAATCTTCGATATCCATCTAATTTCCTTGTCGAATACAAATTGCACCAACTTATTATGTGGTGAATCAAAGAGAATACCAAACTTTTTGTGGCTAATGAGTATTTTACTTAACATCTGAACTTGAAAGGACGGTGAATGATGAAAGCCCTTCACTTTCTCGTGAAAGCTAAAAAAAAAAAATATAATATATGAGTCACACTGTTCGCTAAAAAGAATACCGCACAAATGTGAAAAAAAAAATGCGTTTCTGAACTGAGGGCTCTAGTAGGGCATAAACTACAGAGATGGAATTCAAATCTACTAGGACCGAGAGACAAATGGGAATAAAATTCGTGAAACCCCAACAGGCGGGCTTGTATCAAACTATATTTAATGCATCACAATGCATATTTCGCAAGACAAATGTTTCAACAAATTAAAATAACTGGTAATTTTATACTGCTAAGAAAATAGAATTATTTGAATTTATCCATGTAAAAGATTATTATTGATATTACAGCGTGCTTCGTTTATATCAGAGTTAAATCAGCTAGATGAGGCGAAAATTCCTTTGAGCACACTAGAAAGAATTAGGACAGCAATAAATTGTATCGATTCCGCCCTTATCTGTGACAACTGACGACAAAGATTTTCTTGCAAAGTTTATGGCCGGCATTTAAATCAATAGGGATGACGTACCTCTACTGATATGGGAAATGAATTATTGCTGAGAAAAATCCAAAGTGATAAACGTTCTATTCAGCAGGAAAAATCGGAAAGATGGCCGGGAAAACATGAGCCAGTGACCAGGGATCGAGCTATCGACTTCCTCCACAGGGCGATTTGTTTGTATTTCACGGTCGGGAGCAGTAGTAGTGGTCTTTCATTTCCGACCCGACGTCGCTTTCAGCTTATCGTTTTCGGGGTTCCTTCTATTTTTTTTCCTCTCTTGAAAATCCGCATATTATTAAAAATATATTGTACAGGAGGGTCTTAATAATAAAATATGAGGATCTAGATAATAAAACGAAACTAAAACATACCCTGAAGAGTTATACATCAAGAGCTGTATTAAAAAAATGAATAAAATATTAGATATATATTTGTTATATATAGTTGTTTAATAAATTCAGTCCCATGAGATTTTTTTTTATCTACCCTTTGGAATTTTTTTTATTTCTCCACATTCACTAATGCTTCCAAAACGGAAGATAGTGTGGGTTGCGCTGTGTACACTAAAAAGACAAAAAAACAATAACAAGCTTTAATTTAATTTAGCTGGTGAGTTCCATATAGACTGGAGAGGCAGTAGCATTCACAAAGGCCCTTCGTTTGATAGCGGATTCCAGGAATACAGAGAGGGTGGTTGCAACAGATTCTAGAATTGTATTATTAGCTATTACAAACCCAGCCCCAACTAACTCAATAATAAGGGAAACCAAAAATGGGGGTGCAGTGGGACCCACTGCAGGATTATTGGAGATGAAAGAACAGTCCAGGCTGCAAATTTGTCAAGGAAAGGAGAAGTAGCAAAAATAACTCCAATCAAATATGTCAAATACGAGGATCGGCTATACCTGGAAAAATCTGGTAATATGTTGTGAGATAAACTGGATGAAAAAATTGTCAAAACTTGCAGATGTTAAACCGGAGTACAGGAAATTGATCACATGTAATATAAATTAGATAAGGGAAGAAATATTTTTAGAACGTAGAATATTTCGTAACCAAGAACGTCGTAGCACCAATACGACATATTCAAGATAAGTCGGGAAAGGGAGGGGTATATTCGATTGTGATTCACAGATTGACCGTTGAATATTAGTGTGCGGCTTCCGGCTTTAGGATTGTGAGATCTTCAAGGAACATTTTTGCCCTCAAGATCTTATTCCTTCATGATTGCGATATCGGAGATGTTTTCGAAAATGTAACGCATCACTGTCGTACAAACTTTTTTTTTCATGCCATTCATGGTAACTTAATCTAACAGAAATAGTCGTAACTTATTTCCTTATTAAGTTTATTTTAGTTTAGAACTTATTATTTAGTTCAACATTTAAAAAAATATTATGATTTTTACGTGATTATGATCGTGAAAAATTTCGACTTCCAGTTTTCAACGGAAATACAAAATACGGGGTCCCCTGAGTCCAATTAACTAAGTCCCGCGAAATGGTCTGTGTGTGTGTGTGTGTGTGTGTGTGTGTGTGTGTGTGTGTGTGTGTGTGTGTGTGTGTGTGTGTGTGTGTGTGTGTGTGTGTGTGTGTGTGTGTGTGTGTATGTGAACAGACTAGCTCAAAAACTATAAACCGCACAGACCTGAAATTGGGTATTTAGTGTATGTATATGCCCGCGATATGACAGCAAAAATTTCATCAAAATTGGTCAAATGGAGGGGGTACTTTATTTAAAGAATTTTGTCTAATTTTTAGGTTTTTTTCGATTTTCTCAAAAACGGCTCTAACGATTTTGATTAAACTCGGTATTTGGTGTATCTATATACCCGCGATGCGACACTCAAAATTTCATCAAAATTGATTAATTGGAGGGGGCACTTTGCTTTATAAATGTTATGCCATTTTCACGTGTTTTTTTTTTTTTTTACTCAAAAACGGATTTAAAGATTTTAATCAAACTTGGTATTTGATGTATGTATATGACCGTGATGCGACAGCCGCAATTTCATCAAAATTGGATAAACGGAGGGGGCACTTTACTTAATAACTGTTGTCTCCTTATCACGTGTTTTTTTTGTTTACTCAAAAAACGATTATGCTTTAACGATTTTGACCAAACTAGGTATCTTGTGTACGTGTTTTGTCCGGAAAGTAATGAGAATGATTAAAAAAAAAATACTTTTATTCAAAAAAATTACAATTTAATGTTGTCACCTTCAAAATAGCAGCCTTGAGAAATAATACACCGGTTCCAACGATTTTTTCACTCTTCATAGCAGTGCTGGAAATCATCTTCCGTAAGGCTGACTAGTACCCTCGTCACGGCCTGTTGGATGTTTGCAACACTACCAAAATGAGTCCCCTTTAGGTGTGATTTTAGCTTGGGGAATAGAAAAAAGTCACAGGGAGCTAGATCGGGGCTGTAGGATGGTTGTGGAAGCGTTGCAATATTTTTTTCTGCCAAAAATTCACGAACTGCCAAAGCCGTGTGACAGGGGGCGTTGTCGTGGTGGAGGATCCATGATCTGGCGATCTCCGGGCGAACCCTCAAAACACGTTTTCTCAAATTTTTATTGCAATTAAAAAAAATAAACGCAAAGTTTTATTGCATAACGTTGCTCCAGAGAACTCTGCATTTTGTCTCGTGACGAGGTGTCAAAACAAGACCGCACGTTTATTGACAGGCACTTTCCCTAGAAGCTAAGATGAGAATGGCAAGGGTCAGAATCACTACCTTGCATCTCCCTCCCCCCACTCCTCCTACACCACGCCTCCTTGAGACCAGTAAGGACTGGAAAAAAATTCATTCTCATTACTTTCCGGACAAACCACGTATGTATATGCCCGCTATGTGACAGCCCAAAGTTCATCAAAATTGGTCAAACGGAGGGGGCACTTTACTTAATAAATTTTTTCCCATTTTCACGTGTTTTTTTTACTCAAAAAAGGCTTTAACGATTTTGATTAAAGTTGGTATATGATGTGTGTATATATGACAGCCAAAATTTTATTAACCGTATTATGAAAATACGGAAATATGTATACTTTTGTTACATAATAAATTTTTGAAAACAATATAAAGCGATTTTAGAGGAACAGTAATCGTTCTTGATTTCCAGAAAGGCATAAGAGACGTAAATACACCTATCGATTCACCTTCACGATGCATTTGCAAAAAGCAACTCTTGGTAAAAAACAAGCAAGCAGTAAAAAAACTCGACTGTTGATGAAATTAGTCCCTTCATATATAAATTAGCAATAATGAATTGAAAAGTGGTGAGAATTACCAAATTTTGCTATACAGATACTCTATAACTTATGGAGATCTACAAATATAAGTATATACTTTAATGGGGAAAAATGTGTGAAGTTGAGGAATGGCGTTTACATATTATCGAAACACATCGATTTCTAATCCAAGTTAATTCGTAAGTGAAAGTTGTGTGTTGCGCGCATCGCACCAGATTTTTGTTCTTGTTTTTGGCTTCATATTTTGATTCGCGCCTGTCAACTGACTTTGACAATCAGTACAAATCAGTCCATATGGGTTCTAGCAGTACAAATATGTATTTAATTTTTGTCTCATTCCCAGTTTTTCAGTTTTAGAAGAATGTGTTTAAAGTAGATTAAGTCGTTTGTTAAGGGTCTTTCGGTTCATCTTAACATGCGGGCCCCGCGCCATCCTTCCGTCAAAGGCAAGACTGAGATAGTGTACGGTGTCAGTTTGTGAATTTTTTATATTTTCTGTATAAATTGGAGGGAATCGTTATGTGCTTGGATTTGTCATGATTTAGTTGAATTTTCCATATTTTGCACCAGTCATTTAATTTATGTAAGTTCATAAAGTTAGTGAGGCATGTTTAGGACCCTTGTGTAAGTGCAGTGTATCATTGCTTATGGGTATTTCGTGTGTGTGTATATAATGTATAGAAGAGGAGCCAGTATTGAACCTTGAGGTATTCCTGCAAATTCTGGATGGATAGAGGCAATATTTGACTCTTGTTGAACTGAGAAAAATCTGTCGAAATGATATGATTGGAAAATGAGATAGTAAGCGTGCTGTAATATGAGTTGTTTGTTTAACGTCCTGCGACTAAGGCTAATCGGACGATGCTACAGTGGGGGTCCTAAATTTTGGCTAACCAGGTATAATTAGGATAGAGATCTTAAATGAGTACCTGACCTCGCACAGGATCTCCATTTTAAGTCCTATGCGAGGGACGGCATAACTAAGGATTTTTTTACTCCCTTTAAAAAATCCTAGGGTCACCGCGGAACGTCTTGAGTTTAAAGAAAAGACCCTGGTGCCAGAGCTACATCCAAAAATACACCAGATGCAAACAGTTTTTGCTCTACTGCTCTAGCTATGTAGTCAGTAACTCTGTCTAATTGTTGTGTCGTTGCATGGAATGTGCGAAAACCGAATTGATGATCAGGTGTTAATGGTCAGTCAAAATGTCGTCTTCTTTATGATCAGGTAATAACTTCTGGTTAGTCAAAAAGTCTACAAGTTTCCTGTACATCAATTTTTCAAATACATTTGAAACATTATGATTAACTATTATGATGAACATTAAACACACTTCTGAATTCCTTTTTTATTAATCTAACCTTTCTTTACGAATAAGTTATATTGCCACAGCATCCGAAGCTTAAAAGAAAGTTGTTCATATAATCAATGTTCTTTTTCTATTCCTGTCTTGTTCCACTTATTGCTATAATCCCTGCCGAAGATTGAAACAGCAGTGGCCCAGAAAACTTTTCTAATTATAACGAGAGGAGTCCTGGTTGATTGTAAGTAACTGGCTGGGGCCTGAAATTATAACACTCATCCAGCTATCGTTTCCTTAAAATAGAGCTAATATCATGACAGAAGTTGCGTTAGGAAAAATGGATTACTTCTTTATATTTAACGCGCATTACATTGCTATATGTCAGTAAATATTGTTTAAAATAATATATTCAGAAACCAACTAATTTCTTAATCTGAAAGTTGTTTTTTTACAAATTAAATACCTTAAACGCAATAAAAATGATAATTATAACTCTTCCTTGCAATCGGTTATATAAATATAATTTTGAATTTTCATAACTATTATTTTATTTATTAATCTTTCCGTTGTATAAGAATGCACAGTGACTATCACATGTAATTTTATTTATTAATCTTCCGATGGAAAGATTAATAAATAAAATAAAAATAGTTATGAAAATTCAAAATTTAATGATAATAGTTGATAATAACTGGTCTTATCACTCTAAGATTCATTGTTTCTCATGGTTATTATGTATTTTTTTATTTGATAGTAGACACTATTCCTTAAAGATACTATTAAATAGTTAAGCATTAACTTTAGCTTTTATTCTAACCTGTTAACTAACTCTAACTAACATTGATTCGGCCAGACTCCATGGCTATGCTGTCTTATAAGCCAATATATAAATAAAAAAATAGTTCAGCATTAAAACTGCTAAACAGCTCATTATGCTTCTTTAAAAAAAAAAAAAAAAACATGAGGAAATATTACATATAAATGACTTAACATATGAGTTCTTATAATAGGTTACTACAATTAGGTATTAGGCCACTGACTGTAGAAAAGTAATTTTTAATAATGAATTTAAAATGTCAAAATAATTAAACAAAAGCAGTTGCAGTCACAATAATGCCAATATAACTAAGAGCTAAACATGCTTTGTTCGATTCTATTGTTTACGTCCCTCCCCTCTTTTTAAATCTTAATGAAAATAATTTCCTTGAACTCAAAGGTTTATACTTTGAGATTTATCAATTCGAAACTATACGAAATAGCTCTCTGATATAAAAAACGTCAGAGGAAGTATTTTATACAGGTATAAAAGGTGCCTATGCAGCTGTAGAATACTCTTATACACGGTCTCATTTATGGGGCCTGTAAAAGGAATCTATATCCCAAGGTATAACAACCGGGTGGGATGAAACATAGAGAGCTTATCGCCTCCAAATCGTCCCATTATTTCCACAGTCTGTTCAAAGTGGGATTTGGATTTGGGATTAGGGGCGGCAATCCAGTCGCTAAGCCACTATGTTTTAACTTGGCCAAAGTTTTCTTTACCTCCCCCTCACTTGGGTGACTTAGCAGCCCCCACTCACGGCTTCTCAGTATGAATTCCCTAACCCTTTCCTCTTTTTCAGTTGACTAAGAATAGAATAGAATAGAGTATCGTTTATTCCAAAAATATAAATTACAATTACAAATTACAGTTAATATTTTAAACATTATTAGCGATTGGTCCGCAGACCGTTAGCCTGGAGTTGGCCTTAATCTTACTTCTAATAGATCAATTAAAGTTATGAGCTAAGAAAACATGTCAAACAAACATTTTACTATAATCTAAAATAAATTTGATTCTTGACTTATAATCTATTTCATCAATATTTCCGATTTGTAAAAATATTGATGAAATATAAACGCAACACTTCATAGTCAGTTGACCAAGGAGTCGAATTCTTTATAAGGCTTCGTCGTTCTTGAAAGACTTATTTTATGGAAAAGGATATTTAAAAGAATTCTAGTCCAATTACCCAGCTTGTTACTAAATTTAAAACATTTTATAAAATGTCTTATTAGCGGAATTACAAATTGTCAATTTGGAAAAACTATTTAGAATATGAAATAGATATTTCTTCTCCTTTTTTTGATTGCGAAAATCTTTAGCCACTTCTTATTCCATCATCATTACAATGGTGGTCCATTACCTTAATGGACCGTTCCTTTGCCATTTAATCTCTATCAGACCATTTCTATGATAATAAAACCTACCTCAAGAAGACATAGAATTCTTTACCGACGGGTTAACGAAAATAATTTTTAGAGGCATATTTGCGAAAATCGTAATTTTTTACTTTCACTAACCTACATATGAAATATATAGTAAAGGGAAGTATAGCAATCGTGAAAAATTTCGACTTCCAGTTTTCAACGGAAATACACGTTTTGGGGTCCCCTGAATCCAAATAACCAAGTCGCGAAATGGTCTGTGTGTGTGTGTGTGTGTGTTGTGTGTGTGAACAGACTAGCTCAAAAACTATAAACCGTGCGAACCTGAAATTGGGTATTTAGTGTATGTATATGTACGCCAAAGATGTTATAGCCAACATTTCATCAAAATTGGTCAAATGGAGGGGGCACTTTATTTTATAACTTTCTTTCCAATTTTTACCTTTTTTCGATTATCTCAAAAACGGCTTTAACGATTTTCATCAAATTCGTCTTGTTTAATGAAAATTGGGTGTTCTTTAATATCAGGTAAGCTTTATCATGATTAAAAAGTTCTGAGGGGGCTTAAATGGGGTAGGGGCCTTTTTTGTTTGTTTGTTTCCTATAATGTACCTTTGTTAACGTAACGAGAGACAGTTAATTTCTCCATATAAACTGTCTCTCGTTACGCCTAAAAATAAGAAATGGCTAAATATGAGATATGATAAAAATAAAGAAAACATATATAGGTGAAAACAAGAAAAATATTCAGTCAACTCATAAAACATGTTGAGTCCACGCATGCGTAATATGCTTTTAATGACAGACCAATAAAGAAAATGTTCATAACTAAAGCCGTTCTGTTCATTTGAGAAGTTGGAATTAACAAAACGCATCAATTTCTAATATTAGTAAGTTGGTAAATGAAAGTTGTGTGTTGCGAGCACGCACCAGATTTTTTGTAATAGTTTGATCCCCCGCTTCTAACTAACACACCAATTTTAGAGATTCGGTCATTCCTGTTGAAAATACCAAGTAAATTTTTTTTATGATTGCAATACTTTCCCTTATTCTATGTTTCATTAACAATTAAAAAAATAGTCCGAATTCTTGTCTAAGTTGGTAAGTGAAAGTTGTGAGTTGTGTCCTTCGCACCAGATTTCTTTAAAGTGAAGTTTTTTATCTGTCTTGTTCATAGCACCGTATGAAATTCTTCTGTAATTTTAAACTGAGCACGAATGATGAAGAACAAAAGAGTTGTGTTGAATTTGAAATTTTCATTTTTAATATTTTAACTCAGCGCCAACCAAGTCATGCAGAATTTTCAGTTGTTTATATTTGACGTTGTTTCGATGAAACATGTCCCGAAGCATTACGAAAACAATCCGAGATTTGGTTATGGAGCGAATACTATTTGCTCAGGCTTGGAAAGTTATTATTATATACCGCCTCAAGTTAGTTCTTGTTGAATTATCAAGCAGCCTCCCTCAGACTCGCCTTTATTCCACGGGGAAGAAGTTTCCATCTATGTAGGATTGCTCCAGGGTCAATATTAAAGCCTGTGGAACATGGGAGAAAGAGAATACAGATTAAATGAGAATACATTAAAAAAGCAAAAAAAAGAAGGCTATATTGAAAATTCGACTTTGCATCCTATTGTAGCGACACTGACAGGGCGGAAATGATAGTACAATCTCTCTTCCACCAATCGGTTTGAGATTTTTTTTTTTTTCAATTTTCTTTATTTATATTTTTTATCCCTTTGCTATGAAACTCCTTATGAATTTTTTTTTATGTACCTATACTAAAACTTAATAGGAGTTTATAGATCATTGTAATTTAATAAAAGAATACGAAAAGTATGGAAAAAAAAATACTTGACTCTCATCATAGAGAGTTACATTCTAATCTAGCTATGCTGAACAAGAATGAATAGCATCTGGTCAGGTTGGATGGGTTGAATAATAACATATTGACCTTGAATGAACGTAGTTACCACAGTTTTAAATGGCTACCGCAACGTGGAAAATAATGGGCTGTACATTCCACTATCGGGCGGCGAGCTCTCGTTTCGGGCTTAAAAACAGGTCTTTAAATTGTCATTATCTACTTCATCCTGGAGAGGGGGGGTTGACAATAGTTCGTCAGCTTTTACTCTTCTGTCGATATTGGCAACTTTAAATATTTATGTATAATTCTTATCAATTTTTGGAAATAAAAAAGAATAAAAAATTATTTAATTTTTAAAATATATTTAATTTCATTAATCAATTATAATAATTAATAATTTTTATGAAATAGTAATCAACTTAAAAAAACAAAACTAAAAACGATCTCACGAGGTGATATTGGAAGGAAGCTTGAGTGTGGAAGTGTGACTATATTAAAGTCATCTCATCAAGTGATTATATTAAAAATTAAATATGCTAAACTCAGATATAAATCAAATATCGCTACTAGTGCTCATTAACTGAAACAATTACAATGTGTTTTATGTACAAGAAGCCAATAATGTTAAAGGCATGGTTTAGAGGTTTATTGTTTTAATGTTAAGTACCTAATTTTACTTTCACCTACTCATATATGGAATATGTAGTAAGGTAAAGTATTGAGATCGTGAAATATTTCGACTTCCGGTTTTAAACGGAAATACACGTTTTGGGGTCCCCTGATTTATCCCTGATTATTATTTCTATAAAATCCTAAAAAAATATTTATATAAAAAAAATTAAAACGAATCCTTGGAAAGTACGAACTTCTATAGTAAACGGGACTAACTTCATTCTTAGTACACCATTGTAAGAATAACTGAACCCACGTTTCGATAATAAAAAACAATTTTCAATGCGATAGAAAGTTTAAGGCGGGTTCACACGAGGTAGTGAACAGGGCGAGGACACGACCAGTCACACGACTTGCTTTCTCCCAGTAAGAGCTCACGACCTTATCTAGTTCACACGGTAAAGTGCCTTTGCTTGTTCTCGTTATGGCAGAATATGAAGCCGCAAAAGTTGTATGCGAACTATTAGTGCAAGAGTTGAGGATTCGCTTGAAAAAGGCTCAAAACAAGAAGAGAAAAGTGTGGGTTCGAGACTGGGTAAAGAGGCGGAATTCACTCGGCGCCAGCAACAGTATTTGCAGAGAATTATCGCTGGAAGATCCGAACAGCTACAGGAACTTTTTTAGGATAGAACCAACCTGTTTTGGTTTTTGCTCAATAAAGTGAAACCAGCAATTCAAAAGCAAGAAACGAATATAAGAACACCGATTCCAGCAGAATCAAAACTTAACGTAAAAAGTAACTTTAAGATTCAGGGTGGTCAGCAGGTCACGAGGGGTGGTCAGGGTGGTTCCCCGGGCAGCGGCCCCCTAGAAATATATAAATAAAAACTACCAATTAAATAAATTCGTATTCATTTACTACGTTTATTAAGGGACGCATACCTCAGAATACCCAACATTACTCCCTTATTTATGGTCATTGTAGCCGGGTATCTGAGGCCCCAGAAAGCGCCCCCTATTCGGTTGAGGCAGTTTAGAGTCAGAGCTACCCTATTTCTCAAGCACTCCAGCAACGATATACGACTGAAGCGGGCGTGCTCACTCCAACTAAATGGAGATTTCACGACCCGTCACTTCAAGGTCGTGCACTACCAACATTCCCACTACCACTAGTTCACACGAGGTAGTGATTACGACTGACTAGCCGGCAGGTAGTGCTCTCGCCCAATTCACGACCCCGTGTGAACCCGCCTTTAGTGTTCCATCTCCGGTAGCACTTATGTATACCATTTTAAAATAAAAATGTCTATTTTTAGTCAAAAAAGGGTGGTAAATGAAAGTTATGTGATACGCGCACCGCACCAGATTTTTTCGTTTATTTTGGATCTGAATGCTAGGCTAGCAGAATTAAATTGCTTATGTAATGGAGAAAATATTTTTTTCGTGGAAATAAAACACTACATAAAAAGTTGAATATTCATTATATTACACTGCTAATTAATAGAAAAATATTCAAAGCAAGCAGAGTAGAAAAATGAAAGGACAAAATAATTTATTCAAGGCTAAAAAAAAATTAATGTTGAGGAAGGACAGTAATTCAACAAAAAGCTTAATCGTTATAGCTGGAAATTACTGTTGCCGCAAAAACTAATTTAATCCACAACAGAGCAATATATTTGGTTCTAAAGTATCGCTTCAGCTTTCCTCTAAAATTGCGTTCTTCACCGCGAGCTACTGAAAATTAAAAGGCCATAATATTTCACCTATATTTCTAATTAGTGGAAAAGGGGAAGAGAAAATCTCTTTTACTACTTCATATTTGGTACTACTTGATATATGTTCTGATTCTTCCTTCTTCCATAAATATGATCCATGTACAATAGTCAGAACAGATGCATCTGCCTGTAAAATGTACATAGCAAATTGATGGGGTCATAGGAAAAAAGAAGGGTGACAAAAATTTTTTTAAATAAAATCATGGGAAAAAAAGATTTTTCAAAATCGCAAAGACATTATGGCATTGTTGAGCCATGGGAAACTTCGAACCTCATACTCGCCTGAGGATGAGGCTGGCTAACACATACCCACCTAATAACAAGAGCAGTACCTCTTAGAAGTTTATCATGCAATAAGTCTCGCAGGATTCATCAATATGCTCAACTTATTGTATATTAGAACTAATATGTGAAATTTAGGGCTGCTTATTTGGAACCCACTTCATTACATCTACCGTCAATTACCTTCCACTATCAGGACAATCATTACAAAAAAATTTAATTTTTGATAGTTTGTATTTTACTGAAAGACTTTTTTAATTTTCTTTTGGTCTTTATTGTTCCAATTTTATACAACAGTGAAAAATCCCATCCTCCGTTATGATATATATTTTTTTTTCAATACATTAGAAATACACAACGTTTCGAGGCTTAATGCCTCATCTTGTGGTGTACATATACGTACATTATAACTTTCTAGGCCACCTCACTGTAATAGGTGAGGTAATAGGTGATTACAGTGAGGTGGCCTAGGAAAGAAGTGTAATCTGACATTATTATTTACTGAGGAGATTTTAATGAATTGATGTATTATATGGTTATAATGTATGTAAATGTACACTTGAAGATGAGGCATTAAGCCTCGAAATGTTGTGTATTTCTAATGTATAGATAATAAATATATATATATATATATCATAACGGAAGATGGGATTTTTCACTCTTGTATAAAATTGGAATAATAAAGACCAAAACAAATTGTAAATTTTCAGGGTACATAAAAAAAAAAAAAGCTATGCATTAAAATGATTTTTATTCAAATAGAAAATGATTGAATTCAATAAAATTAAAAATCATATGGGGCTATGAAAAAAAAAAAAAATGTGTTCTTGGAAAACAATAAATTGACATATACAGTAATATCTGTCTAAAACGGAATGCCAAGGGTCCGTCCTTATTTTTCCGTTTTGGCAGGTTTCCGTTTTAGGCAGGTTATGCTGGAAAGATAAGCATTTATTAAATAAGAAAATACATAAATACGTTAAAAAAAGAACAATAAAAAGATAACATTTTTAAGATTAGCATTTATTAAAAATAAAAATCTGGTGCGATATGCGCAACACACAACTTTCACTTACTCAATTACTTAGATTAGAAATTCACATGTTTTTTTAATTGCCATTTCTATAAATAATATGAGAAAGATTACTTGATTTTGTTTAAAAATGATTATTTTAATCAAAATCATTAAAGCCGTATTTTGAGATATTAGAAAAAATGTAAAAATTAGAAAAAAAGTTATGAAATAAAGAGCAAATTTCGATGAAATTTTGGCTGTCACATCGTGAGCATATAAATACACCAAATATCCAGTCTGATCAAAATCATAACAGCCGTTGTTGAGTAAATAAAACAAACACGTGGACATAAGAAAAAGTTTATTAAATAAAGTACCCCCACCGTTTAACCAATTTTGGTGAAATTTCCGCTGTCGCTTCGCGGGGATATACATACATCAAATACTCAGTTTTATCAAAATCATTAAAGCCGTTTTTGAGTAAATAAAAAAAAAAAAAAAAACACGTGAAAGTGATACAAAATTTATTAAGTAAAGAGATCCCTGCGTTTGACAGCCAAAATTTTGATGAAATTTTGGCTGTCACATCGTGAGCATATACATACACTAAATATCCAGTCCGATCAAAATCATAACAGCCGTTGTTGAGTAAATAAAAAAAACGCGTGAACATAAGAAAAAGTTTATTAAATAAAGTACCACCACCGTTACACCAATTTTGGTGAAATTTCGGCCGTCGCATCGCGGGCATATACATACACCAAATACCCAGTTTGATAAAAATCTTTAAAGCCTTTTTAGAGTAAATAAAAAAAAACAAGTGAAAATGATACAAAATTTATTAAGTAAAGTCCCCCCTCCGGTTGATCAATTTTGATGAAATTTTTACAGTCATATCTCGGGCTTATAAATAGATGAAATACTCAGTTTAATCAAAATCGTTAGAGCCGTTTTTGAGAAAATCGAAAAAAACTTAAAAAGTTATTAAATAAAGTACCCCTCCCTTTGAGTAATTTTGCTCAATTTAAATTTTACTAAATTTTTGCTGTCTCATCGCGGGCATATTCATACACCAAATACACAATTTGAGGTTCGTACGATTTTTAGTTTTTGAGCTAGTCTGTTCACAAACACACACACACACACACACACACACACACACACACACACACACACACACACACACACACACACACACACACACACAAACACACACACACACACACACACACAAACACACACACACACACAAACACACACACAGGATGAGGCTGGCCAACACATACCCACCTAATAACAAGAGCAGTACCTCTTAGAAGTTTATAATGCAATAATTCTCGCAGGATTCATCAATATGTTCAACTTATTGTATATTAGCACTAATATGTGAGATTTAGGGCTGCTTATTTTGAACCCATTTCATAACATCTACCGTCAATTACCTTCCACTATCAGGAAAATCATTACAAAATTAAAAATTAAAATCATATGGGGCTATGAAAAAATAAATAAAATGTGTTCTTGGATAACAATAAATTGACATATATGTATAAGAAATCTGAGGGTCAATGAAGGGAACTGTACAATAAGTAACCATTACGTACAATAAGTACATTAGTCAGCTCCCTCAGCCTCGGTAGGGAAATTGGAAACAAAAATATATGTTACGTGGTAAAGTGAAGTCTTCTAATCAACTTGTTGAAAGAGCAGGATGCATTTTTTTCCTTATTTCCATTCTTCATTAATCTGTTTTTTCTCCAAAAACTTTCTCCTCTCCTCTATCAATTTTTTTTTCAATGTAAAATTTGTACCAAATTATTCAACATTTTTCTGCTTTCCTCCTGCGTTATTATTATATTGGTTGAGGAAGCGATCTTTTTCCGTTTCGTGCCTTCCTTCATTCAAACCTTCCTTTTTCATACTAACAGCAGATGTTTATTATTCCTATCTTTTTCGTGTGGGAGTGGACGGAAAATAGTTATTTAGTTGGCATTTTTCTTTCCACCTCACTTAATATTTACATTTGGTATCTTTGAAATCATTTTTTCCCTCTCCTCCTTGTTTGTTCCTTAAGAAACTTTTTGTTCACTCAACAGAAGCTGTTCCGCTTGATGTTTGTAAATAATTATAACGTGTTTTCTCAACCTTAACTTTTCCGATGCAATGATATCCCAACAATAATAACGATATGTACTCAGTCGGGGACCATTGCTTAGGAAATTATAGAAATGACAATAAACTTTGAGACTGAACATATCATAAATAGGAGTCGGTTGTAGGGGTATATAATAACGGCCGAAAGCTAAATTTTCAAATTTAATGAATAGTTAAGAAAGTAGTGATTAAGATATATTTTGTTCATTTAAATTAAATTTCTTCCGACCTATAAACTTTTTGAGCAGCATCGCCTTCTCTCACAACAATCCTCTTGGCTTCTCTCTAAGTAGATTTCTTTGCTTTGCCTTGTAAACGAAATTAAAAAGATTTTTCGTAATGTTTATGTTTTGATTTAAGACAGATACCACTAATTCCTATGGAAGCCTATAGGGTAAACCATACAGTTATCGACACTCAGTACACCTATCAAAGTGGAAAATAATTTAATGATAAAAAATCCATATATATATATATATATATATATTGGGTAAACCATACAGTTATTGAAAATCAGTACAGTTATTAACACCCCAACTTTAACTTAAAGATATAAGTAAAGGAGTCCTAATTTTATTTCAAGATATACATAAATCTAATGTTTGAAGGGTCCTCTAAGTCATCTATGAAGTAAGTGTTTAGCAAACTAACCATAGCGAAGATTTCACAATTAAATCCATAGGGTGTCAATAACTAGTTTTTGCGCTTTTAACGATAAATATTTCCATATTGTAAAACTATTGAACTTTTGACCCAAAAAAACCTCTCGATTCTTTATAAGGATAGATAAAGAGGAATTACAGGAAGTTTTAATTTGACCCCTTTGTAAAATGTATTTTTATTAATTTCACCACATAAATGTAGTCTTAAGGGTGTCAATAACTGTACACAACTTAGTTTTCATTAAATAATTTGAAAAAACGAATTATTATTTTCTTGCTACCTCAATGTTTCGTATCATCTTTATATACTAAATTTTATTATTTATTAAATTCTTAGCTTTCAAACGATTTATTATATTGAAGTTGTTGTTGCAAAGGAAATAACTTAGATATTTTTCCCTTTTATTTGTTTATTAACAATAGAGGCTTAACGAACCCGAAGGCCCGATGCTGACACCACCAGTAGCTCACTAAAGACCTCCCTCCACCTCCCCTCTTCAAAACCCAACACCACAAGATCAGCCTTCACCGAATCTTACCTTAGGCCTACCCCTTGGGCGTTTTCCAGGCGGTAAATCGTTCATAGATCTTTTAGTCATTCGTTCGCAAATAAGACTCGCAATTTTGCACGCTCACTTTAATCGACAAGCGGGTAGCCATCTCAATTCTCCTGTTGAATTATCCTTCTTTGGCCCAAATATTCTACGTATGATCTTTGCCGTCAAATATTAGATATATTGGTTCATTAATAAGTTTTGATAAATTGTTTTCAACCAATATTTAATGTTTACCACTTCGAGTTTTTACTAAGGCTAACAGCATTTGACACTTTAACAATAACAATGCGGAGAAAACAAAAAACTGTTCACAGAAACAGAAAGTTAATTTGTTTCAATAAAAGTCATTGAATGAAGCTATTTGAACTGTTAATCTTGGTATATTTCCTATCTTAAGGATAGGGATCACGGAGGGTACTATTATTTCGAATAAGAATATAAGCAGAACTATTTAATAATAGTATAATATTTAAAGATCATTAAATTACTCCTTACATTATTAATAATAATACCGTAGGTTTCCATGTTATCGTTGTAAAATATTTACTCGATTTTGTAGTAAATATGTATTTTTTTTCTTTTGAAACCTACGTTTAATGATAGTGAAATTTATTTCCATTTATAAAGAATAACTGGAGCATTCTGAATTATATTTTTTGTTAATTTTAGTTAACTGTAAGTATGTTTAAGTAGTTTCGAAACTTTGTCCCTTCACTTTGACGTCATTACCACTCACAAAACAAAACGGAAGAGATAAAGCCTTGAAAAAGGAGGAACAGTGGGGAAATTTCTTTTGAGTGTCATATTTGTTTGACTATCGTTTGTCTAAGTCAGTTAGCAAAAGAAATATTCTCAATTAGTTACACAGCGGTTTTGGCCGAATAAAATACTAATAATAGTGAAAATGTCATTACCAAGTTGAAAACTCTTGTCATTCCCACGCCCGAAAATTAGCTCGGTAATGAGATAAATTGTGCCGTAAATGTTTTTATGAAAATTTCCCATAATCTGAGAATCACCCATATATTGATTAGGTAAATCGGGGACAGATTTTTGCTTAAATTATTTTTCGAAGCCTTTTAAAATATATAATGGAAATATGATTATATGTTTCAGAATTTTTTTCCCGTAATGAAAAATTATTATGGCAATTCTTATGGTATCATCCGATTCTGCATTAAATGTGGAATAAACTAAACAATAAATGCAATTAAGGCACTTTTACAATTAGTCATTGACGTATGTAATAGATTTGTTGCCGAGGCAATGAAATTAAGTATAGATTGAATTATCTGAATTTCAAGCAATGATCATGAACTGCTATTATGCTACATTTGCTGTGGATGGCTCCAAATACATGTACATTTTTTTTTTTTTTTTTTAACCACACTAAAATAGTTCGAAAATAAAATGTAAAAATTGCCCGTAGTTTGTGAATCACCTACATAGAGTAAGTAGTAAATTTATTTATTAAAATTCTGTTTTTCAATTTCGATGATTTCGAAAAATATTATACATTATTTTTAGCCGCTTGCTACCTTTTTTTATAACAATGCCACTACATCATTATCTCGTGTTTGATTTTTAAAAAAAGAGTTAGGTATTTTAATTTTAAAGCAAAAGTTATGAAAACATAATAGAATTTTATTTTACATTTTCTTTTGTTTTTTCACTTTATAAACAATTGTTTGGAATGATTTCCGAAATTTTATTATTTATATCCAACTTTTCTCCTCCTCTAAGACTAGAACTCTTTACAGGACATTTAAGGAGACATCAATTACTCTCGAGAGATGAAATACTGGAAGTAATAAAATAATTGAATTATAGCTTCTCTTGGCTACTTTCCAGATACGCCATTATTTTTGTTCATTTCCTAGAGACATGGTTTATTACACTCAGCAAAAACTAGTAGGAATAAAAAGTTACTGAATTGAATTCCTTTATAATGCTTTAAAGTTTACCACTCATATAGGCCATTTCGAACAATGATGATGAAAACTATTACCTGCTTTGATCAATGATTTTAAGTGTTATAAACAAAAATAATATTGTTTGTTTGTTTCTATGGATAACCATGACGTTTAAACGTTTATTATAATACATTTACAATTTTTAGCGAAATAATCAAATATTGCTAAGATTAAATCACTCAATATATAACTACTATAAGCCGTACTTTTAGTAAAATTAACATTTCTTCGAACTAAACTAAAACATTACACTTATGTACTGGTTATGTCAAACCAACCACACGTGAAGTTCAGGCAGTGTGATTTAATTCTATTTTTATTGAAAAAAATTGTTGTAATACTTTTGACTACCTATATATACCGGTTTCACCCGGAGAATTTCATTTTTTAAATCTATAAAATCTATAAAGTGAGACTTTTATCGACTCAAACGGTAGAGTTCGTAAAAACCAATGTAAAGCGAGATCAAAACGATTTTTATAACAATAAAGAATATACCCAGAGATTGGCTGAAGTTATAAATTTTTAATATGGACAGGTGTTCGAACCTGGTATGGATTTATATAAAGAACAAACGGAATTTCATCTTTATTTACATAGATTATAGCTGCATATCCTGGTTTCACGCGGGGAATTTCGTTTTTCTAATGAAACGGTCGATTTCGTAAAGAGCCAATGTAAAGCGAGATCAATACAATTTTTATAACAACAAAGAATATTAGCTGAAGATCGGCTGAATTTATGCAATTTTAATATGGACAGGTGTTCGCACCTGGTATCAAAGAACCACTGAGCGAAATTTGGAGAATTTAGGACAAACGGTATGGATTTCTATAAAGAACAAACAAACAGAATTTCATCTTTAGAATTTGTATACTATAGATTTATTTATTTTTTAAAGAAATAGGATACGCGTAATAAATTAAGAAAAATAAATAAATAAATTTTTACCCAGAATGGGTAAAAATAAGTTGAACATAAATTTCGAATTTCACTTTATGGAAGTTTTATTTTCTCATCATCTACTGTTGACGTGAAGATGAATAAGGAATGTAAAGTTATTGGTTATTGGTTATCTATGTGCCGGAGGACGGAGCATCTTCCACTTCTTATTACCTCTACAACGAGATCCGCACTGCTCCAAGGTATCATCACTTCTCCCTCGACCCCCAATTGAGACGCTCTTTTATTCCAACACAGCTATCTCTATCTTATCTTTTTTATAGAGGTTCGAGGAATTTCATGTCATTTAAATTTACAATAGATTTTATTTAACGAATATAAAGAGGTTCTTAATACGGAGCAAATAAAATGAATTAATGGTGATGTATTTATTTTATTATTTAATCATGAAGTGACTTTATTCTGTTAAAATTCGAAATAATAATAGATTCATCGAATTATTGGGATTTAGTAAAAACGTAATAAGTTTAACAGGTGTAAAATTATGTATAAATTTTCTTTTGTTTTCATATATTATATATGTATAAATGAATAACAGTTACCAATACGGCACCGGATGAAATATCTCCAGAGAAGTTACTGCTGGGTTTTGTCTTTCCCCATGTCACTATGTCTAGGAACATACCACACACACATATGTCATCATGTTTAGGAAAATACCTCATATATGAATATGGGGGAAAGTGCCCTATTATGGGATACTTTTTTTAATATTTAATTGGTTGGCTCTAAATTGCTTAGACGATTCAAAAAATGTTGTAATACATTCAGCAGTAGTAGTACATCACATCAAACATTGAAAAACATCCCATATCTCGTTTTTGAAATTTGTAAGTATGGTTAATGTGAGAAAAGTAAAATTTGTACTTTTTGAAAATGGGCTCTTAATATGGGATAGGGGGGTGTCCTAATATGTAATAATAATATACATATCCCGTATTAGGGACAATGGTATAAAATGATATATATATAAGGGAAAATTTGTATACTATACAGAAGATATTCACAAAAATATATGTAGTAAATGCCCATGGAAACGGATGATCGGAAACCCGAAGAGGGCAAGTTCAAAACCCGGAGCCAGGGGATATTTAATAATATTACTCGACATTAATCCCCTATAATAGGAAGTAATGGGTATCCCATATTAGGGGATGTGGCTTCTTTTTTTTTTTTAGTGATTATTGTCCTTCAGTATGTAATAAAAAAAAGAAAGCAGTTAGCAAATATTGTAATGAATTGTTCAACATTTAAGATAATACAATGATTAAGGGTATTCGACTTACCTTGAGGCCTGAAATATCAGGTCAAAATAATCACGAAAAAAGTTTTTGAGCCCTAAAACAACAATTCACTGAAAATAATCCAACAGGATGAGAATGTATAACAATGAGAGAAAATAAAGTGTCAATGCGACCTTAATCTTCAATTTTATAGAATAAAAGCGGGGTTGCAGTACATACTATATCCAGAAACCACATATCCCATATTAGGCAACCATCCCATAATGGGGCACTTTCCCCTATTCTACGTTATTTATTCAACCCATAACTTTTTTTATTAATCTTTTTTATAAAACAGTTCGTTTTTCAATATTTGTTTCTGCTTAAATTTTCCATTAAAGATGCACAAGCTGAGTGATGGTCAGTTTTAGATAAAAACAGAAGAGTCCTGATGCCTTTTAAAACCATATTTAACCCAACAGATGGATTTTTAATACAACCATATTTTGCATAACTAAGATATTTTATTACTAGCATATACATGTGTGGAACACATCACACACAGATATGTCTACACCATGTATAGTAACATACCTCACATATGAATGGCACATTGTTGACAGGTAGGTACAATTTAATATAGATATATAGATAATACAGTTTAACATTTTTTATTGCATTCCACTTAATGGTAATAAATTAATCGATTATGAGAAATGTAAAGATTCTTATTGTGCGTTACTTTCCCCGCTATGAGAGGAAGGAATCTTCAAGTGTGGATTAGAATTTTATGCTGCACATTGCTATGCTACTGGTTAAAAATTTTTTTATCTCTAGTCTACGGGCGAATCCACCTCTCACCGAACCCACCATCCCTTAGTGGGTTTAATTTTATTTCGAAGATCCACGTAGTCCAATTTGACTTAGTAAACTGGTTAGAATGAATTTGGGAAATAATAAATCTGAATCATATACCATAGATGTCAAAGCAGTGGAAAAAACAAATATTTTTTTTATTTTTTAAAGAGATATGATCATAAGCTGTTTGTGGAGATGTAGTAGCTGCTAATTTTAGAGATTGACATGTTTGTTAACTATTTAACATCTAAAGCTAAAATTAGTAACAACTATAAGTCACAGAACAGTAACTCAAAAGACCTCATGCTTCGATGTTATTTGATCAGAAAATCTCTATTACCTTGTTTTAAGGTACTGCGATTGTATTCATGGACAGAGCTGAGTCGCTCATAACTGATAGCGGTTTTCGTTGAATTCTGGAGGTTTCCTAGTTTAGCTCTGAAGTATATTGAATGGCTAATCAAATAGTTGAATGGTTTTTAAGAAATTAAGCACGGGAATGGTAATGCCCTGACCGACTAACGACTAAGATAGAGAAAGAAGGGAAGCTAAAGAGCCGCGGGGAAGTTTATGATGGAAGAGAAGGATATCTATCTTGATTAGGGGCAGGTAATTAAAAACGCCACGGGCTACAGTCAGATAATTCTTTCCCAATCTGTTTACCTCGCTCTCATTCCTTTTCCATTAAAATTCGGCGGTGTACTTAACAAAGAGTTTGTGCGGAGGTGGTCTCAAAGCAAGAACCCCTCAATGAGGAGAAAATGTTTTTTCTTTTCTTCATTTTTTTTTATTGGTCAGCAACTAGGTAATTACACTGAGGTATTTTTCTTCTTCTTGCTTTTCATAATTAATTTTTTCTCATCCCAAGGTCTCTCATTGGAAGAAAATGAGAGTTTATATTATTTTTTCTTTGATTTTAAAAATAAATACACCTACATTCGTATTTAGGAATATTTTTAAGATTATGATAGCGAGCTTAAAACAATTGCGATGATTAATTACTTCTCACAGAGCAGTAAGTTAGGGTAAAATCAATGGCATTTAACAAAAGGGATCAATCCTACAAAATATGCTATGCTAGTAATAAAATATAGTTGTATGAAAAATTCACCAATTGGACTAAATATGGTTTTTAAAGGCATCAGGACTCTTCTATTTTTAGCTAAAACAGACCAGCACTCAGTTTGTGCATCTTAATGGAAAATTTAAGCAGAAACAAATATTGAAGAACGAACTGTTAAGAAAAATTAATAAAACAATCCCCCAAAAAAAACTTTCGGCCGTCACTTCTTTAATGGAGGGATCTGCGTATCCTCAACCTAGAGCATGTGATCGCTCCCAATTTCGGCCCTTTGTATGACCTTCACATCTGTGTTTTTTGTCAGATGGTGCAATAGTGTTTAGTGTAACACTAATAGTGCAATACTAAACATTAAGTGATTAGAAATGATTCCTTGTAAGAATTCAAATCTTTGAAAACTAAAATAATAGAAATCTGACATATATTCATTTAAATTTTTTATTTTAAATAATATGTGTTGATAGAATATTTGTAAATAGTAACATTGTTATTTGAATTACAGATGGTAATTAGATTAAAAATATTAAACTTATGACTTGAATAAAATACCATTATTGATCTTGGCTGTGCTAAGAAAAGTTGAATCATTTAACCTAAATAATAAGAACATAAAACAATATGATAATTAAGTTTTTAATTTTAATTTAGCAATTTAAATGAAAAAAAAAAACTTCATAATTTAGTATATCTATTGTTCTTCTTGTTAGTGTCAGAGATAGTCAACTGTTAATCTTTACGATAGGTTAAATAATGATCAGGATTTTCAGTTTGAAAAAAAATTTATTTTCGAAAGCCAATGTTTCGATCCAACTCGTAGATCTTCATCAGGGCTTCTGAGTCAAGATTGGATACAGAGACTCAACATGTATTTATGTAGAGTCCTTGTATCTACCTTGACTCAGAAGCCCTGATGAAGATCCACAAGTTGGATCGAAACATTGGCTTTCGAAAATAAAATTTTTTTCAAACTGAAAATCCTGATCATCATTTAACCTATCGTAAAGATTAACAGTTGACTATCTCTGACACTAACAAGAAGAACAATAGATATACGAAATTATGAAGTTTTTTTTTTCATTTTAATTGCTAAATTAAAATTAAAGACTTAATTGTCATATTGTTTTATGTTTTCATTATTTAGGTTAAATGATTCAACTTTTCTTAGCACAGCCAAGATCAATTATGGTATTTTATTCAAGACATAAGTTTAATATTTTTAATCTAATTACCATCTGTAATTCAAATAACAATGTTACTATTTACAATTATTCTATCAACATCTTCCTTCTTCCGAAGAGAAGCCTCAACGTCGTCTCTGCGCTAGTCGGTTAGATTGTCTTGGAGTGAAGGCATCTTTCAAACAAGGTGAAGGCAAATTAGACTAACAATTCAAAATTAAAATATAACCAATGGTTAATCAATGGTCTTAACTCCCTCATCCAACCCCTTTTTTGCATCCTACAACACCTCGCAGAGGTGACCCAAGTCATGTATCCCCCAAATGGTCCCTAATCAGCTGACTGCGGGCTCTTTGTCCATCCTTCTATGGAATGCAAAGGGAATAACGCAGCACAAAACTGAACTAGACCTATACCTTCATGAAAAACGAATTGACGTAGCATTGATAACGGAAACACACCTTACCTCACGATCTAAATTTGGTATTCCTGGTTATTTGACCTATAGGACATACTACCCAGACAAGACAGCACACGGAGGTACAGCCATTCTTATCAGAACAACACTATCACACAGCCATACACACTTACCAAGTACTCCTGACATTCAGTCCACAGGCATTACACTTTACATGAAAAACCACACTATGACACTGGCCTCGCGAGGCCTCGGTTTAGTACTGCCCGCCAAGAGACGTGCTGCCATTTTCCAATTTTGCCAATTTTGTTTTGCGATTTTTTCCGTACATTAGGGCGTTGTG
Source organism: Aelia acuminata (assembly GCA_911387785.2). Classification (NCBI taxonomy): domain Eukaryota; kingdom Metazoa; phylum Arthropoda; class Insecta; order Hemiptera; family Pentatomidae; genus Aelia; species Aelia acuminata. Next base: position 102,194,137 of record OU426979.1, read on the forward strand.
TTATAGCAGGAGGGGATTTCAACGCGAAGCTCCAATATTGGGGCTCACGTTTGTGCACTCCAAGAGGGAGGAATTTGAGGGCTGCCATCCACGAGCTTTCATTAGGCGCGGATATACGAATGAAGCTAAAAAAACACAAGGAAAAAAACTTTCAATAAGTTCAATACAATTAACATAAAACATAAAAAGATTATTATAAGAAGTTTATAACTCGATATAATAATTTTTATTATTAATGTTATTAATAATTTTTATATTAACTTATTTATAACTTTTCGTTCGATTCGGTAAAACATTATAAGCCCTTTCAATGCCTATAGTACGTCCCGTCTCTTCTGTTTTTTAATCAATTAATTAAATTTTTATTACCAAATTATTTTTCTAATATTTACATTTCTAAGCCCTGATAAACAAATAAACAACATTAATAATATATAACAGTACTAGTGCTATGTATTACTTCATTAAAAAATAATGAAAAAAAGAAACATTTTCGTTTTACGCTGTAGTAAAGTATAACTACAGTCGCGGTTGCGTATGAAGTATTATACAAAATTGCGTGAACGTATTAGCTAAAGTTTTGTATGAATTCGATATTAGTGTATCTGTGTAAAGATCTCACCGCTGTAAAGTATTATGTGCTGCTTAGACATTATAAGAACTTATAATCGTGGACCTTTTATTAATTCGTATGAAAAGATATGATTCTCGAAATATTAGAGGATTCTTCTAACGTAGCGGCTTGCTTAATCATTCCTAAATGAATCTGATCACATGCAATCTCATAAACCAGATCTATTTCTCTGCAAAGGATAGTGTAAACCACTGCTCGTTTCTAAAGTATTTGTTGTCGTCTTATTAATTATATTATTTTTTATAGAAAAAAATCAACTACTAAATATATAAAAACTGTAAATTTTAAAACCCGATCTAATCGTTCAATACGAAACTGTAGTAATTTAGTAGTATAAGCTGCGGGTTTACTAAACTTTACTATCCAAACTGCCGTTTCTATAGGGCTTTTCCAGGTGGCGCATAAAGTTCCTTTATAACAACAGACTATAACAAAAGTGTCTTATTAAAGTGGCAAATTAATATTAATAGGACCCGCTAAATAATCTCCCCTCCCCTCCACTGCTCGGAGCCCGGATAACTCGAAAATTACTTTCGGCTAGGCTGAAAAAATTCTTAAATTTTATTACGATACAAGGAAGGGGAAGGTAATTAATATCAGATATGCCTTGTTAAGGGTTTATGATGCTATTAATTATTAAATCATGTGACAAATTATTTTTTGAATCCTACTTACTACCCTTAAAGGGATAACTAATTACAATTTCACAGGAATTATTGATGAAGTAACAACCAGAAACTTAAAAAAAAAATGTATTTTGTTAATGATGAGTACAAATAACACAATATTTTCCATATATGTTTATTCTAAAAATGTTTAAATGTAAGCGTTGTAGTATTAATAAAGAAAAGCGAAGTACATTGCTTTTGCTAAAATATTTTATACCTTAATAAAATGAGTACGTACAAACAAACATTCAATTAAGAGATATCGTTAAAAACGGTTTGAAAAGTAGCTTGATGATTTTTTTCAAATAAACATGGTTCCTCGCCTAGTAGGCTATATGGGTTTCCCGGGCTAGGGGAGAGGGTGTGGGATTGATGCCGAATATGATAAAGTTTTCCCCTGGCCTCGGGTTTTGAACTTGCTGTCTTCGTATTTGCAATCAGACGTTGCCATGGGCAACCCGTATACTGACTTCTAACGCGTTTGCCCACTCGGCCATCCCGCCACCCCAACACTAAATTAAAACTCTAGCTTGGTACATTTTTCCCCTTTGTCTGACATTTACCATTTCCTTTGTGGCATCACATTTACTTATTGTCAGAATCTTTTTGAAAGCTCTAAATCAACAATGAAAGATAAAATAAGAACTGTTGAATTTTTTGGTCTTTTAAGAGAGCAGTTTCTCATCCATCGCCTTTTGAGTCTTAAAGTAGTCAAGTGAGTGTCAGCCGTATTTTTTAATAAACTTTTGGTATGACAGTTAAAATTAATAACCAATCTTTTCTAAATATTGTTATGTGCTGGTCAACTGTTGGTAGATCGAGGCCTGTATGTAATGTTCTGTTAGTTTTTGTAATCAGTCGTAACAATTTTGATTGATAATTTTAAAGTTTTTGTAAGTGGGTCATTTTAGCTATATTCAATATATATGAGTACTTAATTAAGCCTTAATTTGCTTAATTAAGTATGCGTGCGAATTTAGTTTCTGTTTTAAAAGATTTGAAATAAAGTGGATAAAGAAGTTTGAGTCTTTTGAAATAATGATAAAGGCAGTTGTGGCGGCAGTGGGTTTTCAAAATTGAAATAACCAAGTCTGCCCGCCGGATATAGCGCCAGTAAAATTAGCAAAAGATTTTTAATTGTTAATAAGTTAAGGAAGGAATAAAAGAAAAATCTAATTGCAGCTGACTATAATAAATAAAGACTTTAATAGCATAGAAAAAAAAAATCAAAAACTTCAGTAATAAAAAAATAAGAGTTACTAATGTTATCATAATCTAATGTTAATGAAACAGTACTAAAAGAAAAAAATATTTTAACTATATACACAACATTATTATAAAAGTAATGAATAATGAAAACAAAAAATACAAATAAACTTAAAATTGAACTTCTAAAGAAATAACTTGAAACTGCTAATATAAATTAAACTCTTATTAACTGCCCAAAAGAAAACATAACAAAATTAATATATGCCATTACAAAATGATTATGTGAGTTTAAATAAAGATTGAATAATGAACTAACATTCAATCATGAATCTTTATTTGAAGATTTTGTGCCACAATCCTTCGTTAATATAATGAATAAGTAACATTAATTCAGTTAGGTACCTTTGAGGAATTGTGCCTGTACCAGGTATATGAAATGTTCAAAGTTACATGTTCAATTTTGGAGATGTCACTTTATGACTGACCCTAATGTGGGCATCTTTACTTGAATAACAAAAAACCACCGTACTCCACCACTGCAAATGCCGTACTACAGTGGCATTAGATAAGGATGCGTACTTAATACCAAATTTAAAAACACGGCATCTAACATTGTAAATATATATGTAGGCAACTTGCAGTCGTAAATATAGATATGAAATTAAAATTAAAGTATTATTCAAACTTGTTTCTAATAAATAAAAATATTTTAAAGTCTAAATTTTACATGTTGGCCACATTTATAGAATTATAAAAATAAAATAAAAAGAAATATTCGTAAAAGTTAATGAGGAGTTGAGGCAGTTGTTGGCTGACAGTGACCTAGACGCCTTAGCTTGGGAAAAACAGGAATCTGCGGGTTGATTTTATACGAAACTATTATCAGAGTTAGAATTAACCATTTTTTTTTTTTTTTTTTAATTTCTTATGGAAAAAATGACATGTGTTATCGTTGTAATAATTTTCCTTCATAAGCTTGTTGGAATCCAGTCCCCGACTTGTATCTAAATTTGAAGAAAATCTCGGACGGTGATGACTAAAAAAAAAAAAAACAAAAAAAAAAAAACCTTACATTATAAATCCAAACTTGTTACTACGGTTTTCCTTTGCAATTGAAGAGACAAAAAAGGCCCATAGGAAAGTGATACAGACGCGGGTTTAGAAAAGACGTCCACTGAGGGAAGGATTCTCCGCCTGGGTTCACATTGATACCTCTCCTCCATAACTTTCCTGCATTGCGGCTCTTGCATAACTTAACCCCTAAATAGAGCTGTGCTCGCTATTCAATTTTCCCCTTTAACACCCTTCTTTTGTTTATTATCACAAGCGATATTATTCTAATTAATGTAGTTGAGAATTTTTCACCTCTTAAGAAATCTTAATGAACTCATTAGCGATGTATGAACAGCTGCCGATGAACACTTGAAATATCTTTTAGTGGGTCTTGTTCTCCAGCTTGTATGTACATCTGAAACTATGATTTAGTAGCGGAAAAGAAAAAACAGACTTCTAAAAACTATGGGCGACACAACGCTATTGTAGATGGCACACGCTCGTACTATTTTACTATATTTAAAGGCTAGTAAACACATTTTTTTAAGATGATAAAATGCAAACCTATAAAACAACTGCATTCATATATGAACTATTGTGCTTTATGACCATAAATTTTCTTTTTACAGCCCCTAATTATTTATCTGAAACTATTTACTTTCTTGCTATTTTTTGCTTAACATCATTTTAATTAATCATTTTAATAATGCCAATGAAGGACATAGTCTGAGAATCCCAACCTTTCGACCTACGATTGAGGCAGGGGATATATAAATAATTTGTATTTAGTTTTACGTTTTTGTCCTCTAGGTCATTAGGGACTGATACTTAGATTAACACTTCAATTTAGATTAAGGCAAGAACTTTTGATTAATGTAAATTTAGCCTCCCCCCACTCTCTCTCTTTCTCTCTCTTTCTCTCTCTCTCTCTCTCTCTCTCTCTCTCTCTCTCTCTCTCTCTACTCTCTCTTTCTTAAAAATATAAGAAAAAGGAAAAAAAGGATTATTTTTCTTTCATTGCTGCTATTGCTTATATTTGTCTGTATGAAAGGGCCTAAGGCCCTACGACAATAAAGAATCTCTCTCTCACTCTCTTTCTCTCTTTACCTCTAAATGTCTTCTTCGCTCTTAATTATTTTAAAATGATAATTTAATTCTCTTAAAATTAAAATTAAAGGCTGAGGATTTGGCACACTCGGCTTACCCAGGAGTATTTGATGAGTAAGAAATCTTCATCTCATATAAATCCTGCAAAGTACCTCTCACAGTGATACATATATTAGCAGAATGTTACGCATACTGCTCTTCCCGAGAGCATTTTTTGAAAGAAAACCTTTACGAAATTCTTCGAATGAAACAGAGTGCTCTATGTTGTTTCTTAAGCAGAGCGAAATATTCAATATAATATTGGGTTGATGCAAAATTAATGCAGGTTTCCTCTATTGCGATATCTTAATTCCAATTGTGTAAACAAAGCAAACCCTAACATTGATCATTATTATACCAAAACAAACATTATCTAATACCCTCTCTTTCACCATGAATTTGATCAGTAAAATCGTTTTTTTCAGTGTGTTCAAAGGTCTTAAATCGAAAATGTTGAAGTACGATTTTCGTCAAATTTATTTTTACGCATTTAAATTAGAGCGCAGCGCTGCGCAAACGGCTCGTAATATTAACGAAGTGTGGGGTCAGTGGGCTATTAACGAGTGCACGGTGCAGCGTTGGTTCCAGAAGTTTCGCAGTGGAGATTTCGACCTCGAAGACAAGGAAGGTCGGGGCCGTCATTTTGCTCTTGACAACGACCAGCTGAGGTCAATAGTGGAAGAAGACCCAACCAAAACCACCCGAGAAATAGCGATAGAACTCGGCGTGAACCAATCCACAGTTGTACGCCACTTGGAAGCAATTGGTAAGGTAAAAAAGTTGGCCAAGTGGGTGCCACACCAATTAAACGACCAACAAAAAAATCGCCGCTTTGAAATCTGTTCCATGCTTGTGACACGCAATAAAAATGATCCATTTCACGATCGATGAAAAATGGATCTTATACGACAACAGAAGGCGTTGTAGCCAATGGCTGGGCAAAGATGAACAACCAAAACCGTTCCCGAAGCCCAACCTGCACCCAAAGTTATGGTCACAGTTTGGTGGTATACTGCTTTCTCAATCGAGGTGAGACTATAACTGCTGACAAGTACTGTCAAGAAATTTACAACATGAATAAAAAATTACAACGTCTTTGCCCGGCATTGATGAATCGGAAGGGACCTATTCTTCTCCATGATAACGCCAGACCACACGTCGCACAACCAACGCTACGACGACTGCACGAGTTGGGCTACGAAGTTCTCCCACACCCACCTTATTTCACCTGACCTCTCTCCTACAGACTTCCACTTTTTCAGGCATCTGGAGAACTTTTTGAGAAAAATTTTCAAAACCAGAATGAAATTGAAAATTCTTTTCGTGACTTCATTGAGTCCAGGGATTCAGATTTTTTTTTCTGGTGGAATAAGAAAGTTTGTTGAACGTTGGCAAAAGTGCATTAATTCAGATGAAAATTATTTTGATTAAATATATATAGTTAAAGTAAAGATATGGCCTATTTTCAATGAATATTAAAAACCTGCATTAATTTTGCATCAACCCAACATAACAACATAGTAAATTATAACATTATAAACTGTATCGTAATTGTAACTATAATTGTGAAGATCGTATTTAAATAATATTTTAATTGTAAAGTTCGTATTTTAAGTCTATTGTAATTGTAATTGAGTTGTAATGTACTTTATTGTATTGTAATTGTAATATTTTAAATATCGTAAAATAGGGTGAAAATGACCCAGATGTTCGAAAAGCCCGAAAATTTTTCATAAATAAGTGATTAATTAAAATAAAGTTTTCATTTTAGTAATTTATTTAATATTGTAACATTTATGTGGGTAAGAAATATTTATTTAACAGAAATATCCAGTTATCACCATGCCAACGAATTAATAAAACTTAAACACTTGAGCAGGTTACAAAATGATAACGTTAAAACACTCAATCATATGACTTGCGCTAAACAGTCAAGACACAGATTTCGGCTCCGACTGACTCGTTCAGTCACTGCTCCTTATATATAACCGTAAATAGTCAGGCCTCGAATATTACAGAACAATGTCGGCAGTTCTACGCCATCATGGAAAGATCCTGACACAAACAGTTCGTTCCAACCGGTTATTTTGTTCCAACAAGCGGTCCGGGAGGTTACGCCATATGTCTTTTTATTTGCTTATCGGTTTAACGTTACAATATATTTGATCATTTAATGATGTGTATTATTTGTTTTTTTGTTGCGACTCTTTAAGTAATTACTTAATCTTCTCTTGGTGTATTATGTTAATCGGGTTGTCTTATCGACACTTTTGATAGTTATTAACTTACAAATAAAAAATAAAAAATAATGGTAAATCATGAAGGTTTTAGTAAAAGAAGTTGTAGCGAGTAATGTTGGCACGTGGGTATGTAGGACATCATTGAAGGCCCTGTCAATATTGACGCAACTGGCAATGCAAGTCACGATTTAAATGGATCAGAGAAACAATCACTTCACCTGCATTCTATTTATCGTTACAACACATTCAATATACGTTGTTTTCATTTTTATGCATCTCAAAAAGTGTTTCAATATTCATCGTCATAAAAGTTTGAAATCGAGGAAAGTCCTAGGCTACATAAATATTTATCAGCTAAACATTTTTTTTTTTACTTTCGCATGTAAATAATTCGTATAATTAAAAAATCTGGTGCGATGCGCGCAACACACAACTTTCACTTACGAACTTACTTGGATTAGAAATCGACGTGTTTCGATAATATGTAAACGCCACACTTTTCCACATTTATATGATTATATTTGTATACCTCCATATGTTATAACTTATCGATTCATTTTTGTGCTCTATGGGACCTAATTTCATCAACAGTCGAGTTTTTTGTTTACTGCTTGGTTGTTTTTTTAGTGATTTGCTTTTTGTAAATATATCGTGAAGGTGATCCGATAGGACGTGTATTTACACATCGTAGTACAGTTTGTCTCTAATGCCTTTTTGGAAATCGAGAACGAATACTGTTCCTCTAACATCACTTTATATTGCCTTCAAAAATTTATTATGGAACTAAAGTTTCTAAACTAAAATATAATTAATTAAAGATTATCTTGTACCATATTTTTTCACTACTTGAATGCTTTAAATAATTCGATCATCAGGCATTTACTTCTGTAAAAGTAAAAAAGCATTACTTTGCTTTTGATTATAAATTGCTTGCTTTACCAAAGGATGTTTGATCAACATTTTTGGCCATAAATCATTAAAAAAGAACTTTTGCAGGTATCCCAGTCAGATGATGATAACTTAATTAAATTAGAACTTTACCATTATGTAAATTACATTCCCATCTATAAATAATATTGACGCCTCGATTTTAGTAACATCATCATTTAGTTTAAATATAGAGAATTCCCTTTCAAATATATCCATCCATGTTGAAACTTCTTGCTTGCCGTTAAACTTAAGCAATAAAAATTTCTGTTCAATTTCCCTGATTGTTGATTCATACGCTGACGACACAACACCCTCTAGTTCCCTTATTCGATTTAATAAAAAAAAAAAAAATGTAACAAGATGTAACAATGGATTGTTAATCTTGTAACAAATTGGAGTTATCTCATGCTAAAAACAACAATTGATTAACATTAATTAATGCTCTGACGAAAGCGTTATCTTTTGACTGAAAAGTGAATTAAATGAGCGCCTCAAGAGCATTATCTCTTGGTAAGTATTGGAACTAGACATGTTAGGCGCATGACGGGCCCCCGGGGTCCGATACAGGATTTACGCCACACTTTATCGAAAATCGGACTTTGGAGTCCAATTCTAAAAAACAAAAGAATTTCAGCTGTTAGCAACATTTCCTGCACTAAAATGCAGTAATCTCATTAAACATCGACTAAATTAAGTGTTTGAAGTGTTCGGACTTTCGGACATTTTCATGTGAAAATCGGCTGTTAAGAGAAGAATTTAAGAATGTTAAGAGGGAAATCGGACCCCGGGGACCGATGCCGCACCTAACCTTGTTTAAATGAAAATGGAGGTATAACGCTTTATTATTTATTCTTGTTGAAAAATTATATGATGTTAATAAAGATGAAAATTAACAATAATTTAGGTCTTATTCATTTGTAAAATTAGTACCAACGAGGAATTTACTTGAAGGAATTGGCTTTCTGTATTTTACAAAACGAAAAGGCTTATCATACGTATCTCTTTGTTTTATATTTGTGGCATATGTTAGCATTTCATTGCTTATTGATGACCTAATGTTGTCATTTATCTATTTTCAATTTCATTTCAATTTAACTCCATTTGAGCTATTGAGTAACTTTAGAAGTCCGCCCCACGCAGGCATTTATTCAACTCAGGTATTTCAACTGTGGGTCAGTTGATCCGTCCCAAGGTGCTAATGGAATACTGGATTACCTTACCCATCCAACTTTGATCCCTTAAATACCCACAATCAGTCAATGCGAATCAATCCGTTAGGAGAGGGTTCAATGGCGTCATTAAAGGTAGGTCACATAATTTTATGTTTAACTGTATTAAAACAACCCATGGACCAAGGTGATTAATTCTTATTTATTTAATTATCGCATATGGAATATGATTTATTCAAAGACGTGGATCATCGTTGTGTTGTCTAGTACAAGCCGTATTAGTGGTGAAGATGTACGGACAAAATACGGTATTACATAAGTACATAAGTGGAGTTAAGTCATAAAACCTATGTGACACCATCTGGGGTACCTCAAGGCAGTAATTTAGGGCCTCTTTTGTTTTTATGTTTCATTAATGATATAGTCAGACACACAAAATTCTCTGAATGTTTGTTATTTGCTGATGATCTTAAATTATTTAGGTTTGTTGAAGGAATAGAAGATTGTAAGAAAATTCAGAAAGACTTATATGCCTTGATCAGAAGGTGTACAGAAAACTGCCTTCACTTTAATATAGATAAATGCTATGTAATATATTATTCTCGAAAAAACACCTAATAGAACATAATTATCAACCAGGGTGACAAACGTTGAATAGGGTTGAAATGAATGTAAATCCGTGATTTAGGAATTTTATTTGACAAACAGCTAACGTTTTCAACGCACATTGACAATGTATTCATGAAATGTAATAAACTGGCTGGATTTGTGAAAAGAACATGTAATCAATTTGACAATCAAAAGACTTTATTAATATTGTTTAATTCACTTGTAAGTGTTCATATTGAATATGGATGTTTTATATGGTTTCCTAGAACAGCCAAGAGGTTATATTTGTTAGAAAAATTACAAAAACGATTCTTAAGATTTTTATACTATAAAAAACATGGTTCTTATCCGGGTTGGGAAGTTTCGTATAATTACTTAATGAATGAATTTGGTGTAGCCCACAAACTGGAAGAAAGGTGTGCCATTTTGTAGATATCTCACTTAGTTAAGCTAGTCCAGGGAGGTCTTGATGATCCTACTATGCTTGGAAAACTAGACTTTTGAGTTGGTAGGATTAATAGCAAGTTGAAGGAGGACTTTTATATGCCTGTGTGTAAGCCTTGTTACAAATCTCTACTAAATAAACTCCCTAACCTATGGAACTCTCTATGTAAGGTACTTGAACTTGATTTCAGTTTTGGATTGGGAAAGATCAAAAGTATTCTGTGGAAGCACTTCTCGCATATTAGTGCCTAATGTATACATAACTGAAATATATGCATTTCAGTTGGATCTATGCATATATTGTATGCGTATATTATGTCTATTTGCGTATGTGTGTGTATAATTATAAATGTATGGATATATTTATATATATATATTGATAGGTTTTCTAAGCATTTTTTATATTGCACTTCATATCCCTAACTAGACATTAAGAAGTATTAAAGATTACTTCGTTTATATGTATATATATCTATGTTTTTTGTTGTTTTGTTTTTTTATATATTTTTTTATTAGGTTATAGTATTCTTAATGCATTTCATTTATAAGTGCACTACCTGATATTATATTTTTTATTGTTTTAGTATGAGTGATATTCAGCTTTCTCTTACATTTAAAATACGAAAGAGTTTGGCTAACAGTAGAAAGTATATCTGGTCATAAGAATGATAAAATCAGCATCGATATAAATAATATAATTGAATATTTTAAAAGTTTTTATTCATTTTCTCCAAAACCCACAGTAAGTGAAAAATTCTTTAATGTAGGACACTCATTTCTAGATGGCGAAATAACCCAAGGAGAAATGCTAATGGCCATATCAACAGCGAAAAATAATAAATCTATATCTATATATATATATATATATATATATATATATATATATATATATATATATATATATATCTATATATATCTATATAGATATATATATTTAAACTATTATATATTCTTATATTGTACCAATGTTGGCTGTGGGATATGTAATTATGGATACATGTCACATGCTATTTGTATATAGGGTTTATAAATAATGATTCATATATCCGTAAGCATAATTCAATAATATAGACTGTCAATTGTATTATATTCATAAAAAATAACCTATTAATAGTTACAGAAGTTTATATATTATTTAACATGTACTATTATGTTTCGATATTAAAATAATGATGCCAGACTACCTGTAAAATGTACAAGCATGTATACAGTAAAAAAAAAAAAAAATAAAAAAAAATAAATAAAAAGTATGAGTGATATTTTCATGAATAAGGGATATTTTCTAGAAGGAATTCGAATAATAGGTTCACAGCTTTGACTTGTTTTATTTTTTTTTATTTTTTCTATTTCTTTTGTCTTTTGATTTTTTCTTTTTTTTTATGATTTACGATGTAACCACGAAGTTGTAAACATTACCATCTGTAATTAGGCATATGCCTTTTGGTGGGCTTATGTAAAATAAATAAATAAATACATAGCGTGGACCTATAGGTATTCATGGTAAGTTAAAATCATTGTGTCATTCAACGGTAATTCTTAGGGATATTTTTAACTGAGTGGAAAAGTGCAAAAAATCGAAAAAGTACTTGAAAAATTAATGATGTTAATAATTCCTAAAAAGTGCTTACCTTAATGATTTTTGTATCTCGATTCTCCAATTAAGACAATACTAAATCGTAACTAAAAGAAAAAACTGAGAAAATTAGCTGTCATAGTTGGAATTGAAGATGAAAGAAATTATATTGAAATTATTTAGCAGAACGTATTTATTTTATGACTGGGCAAGTCCCTAATATTTTTCTTAATTTTCGAATGAGGTTCAATAATAGTTTTTTGTTTTTTTGGAATTCCATGATTTTAGAGGTCTTTTGATTTTTGTTTTTGATGTTTTACTGTTATCTGTTTTTTCAAATGGATTTATTCTCCTTAAATATAGAATAATCTACTTGAGTTGAATTTCATAAAATAGTGTTCAATTTTTCAGAAAACGACTGCGATATTATATTCTGGTTATATCATATATCTTAATTTAAATATATTGTTGAAAAATTATTTAAGGTTCTGTATAGGTAAGTTTCTTTGAACAATTACTTAAAACACGTTGATAACTAACATACTGCTCATTCCCCCCCCCCCACTCTTTTCATTATAAATTTGAGTCGTTGATTTTGCCATCCGATTCATCAACCCATTTAAAATCAACCAATCAAATTTAGAATAAAAAAAATGGGGTAAGGTTGTTAGATATCAACGAGTTTTTAATAGCTTGTTGGAGCAAACCTTATTTTATACGTGCCATATGTTTTTCCAATAAGTAAACATTTTGAGCGATAACTAAATAATTAATGTCATGTTTCTTCCCGATAACTGCGTAAATGAATTAAGAACCCGAAAAATATTTTAACCGGTTTTATTAACCTCGGGAAAATACAAGATGCCAAACATTTTGTTATTAGTTGGTCTATCCATCTCGGAGTTATCGGTGAACGTATATAGAAAAAAAGCCACATACGTAACGAATTGAGTAACTTCCTCTTATGAAGTCGGTTAAAAATTAGCTCTCAAGTACTAATTATGTATATATTGATAAGTAATACAGGTACTGCCTAATTAAAATTTAGTTAATTATAAATCAAGATATATTTTAAATATTATAGAATTGAAAATCTGCGAAGTCAAGAGTCAAAAGGAAGGACAAAGGGAATTAGGAAGAATCGATTAACCACCAGCACGTACAGGAAACAACATACGATACTCAAACGGCCATATTGAAGAGAGATAAATAAGAGCTCCATAAATAATATTCTGCAGAATAATTTTGTTTATCTCATAAATGAGCTCAAAGTAATATTTTCAATAATATTTATATTCAGTTATTTCAAAAACGCTTGCAACCATTGTTAAACATTTTTAGTTAAAATGATTTAAAAGTAATTTACAGTTTAATTAATAATAACATTTAATTTTATCATATAAATTTAAATAAATTTTTTTGTTATCATAGAAGATAATATCAGAGTTCAATGTCACCATCTTAATTGTATGACAATATTCTCAATGAGTAAATTATTTTGTAATGTATTAATTCTCTTCTTATCCTCCACAGATCATTCCTGATAGTAAAAGATGTTTAATTTCATGGTAATTTTTCACATTGATATAAGCCTTAAATTGAGAAAGAGTATAAGTGTAATAAATTCCATGTGGGACCATTATCTAGGCAAGCAGCCAAGTTAGTAATGATTTATCCTTAGAAAGGTAAGATTTTATATGAGAGAGGGTAAGGGAAGTTGTATCAATATATATATATATGTGGGTTTTTATTATTAAACTATTTTCCAGGTTGCTAGGTTTATTAACCCTTTAACCGGGGAGTTCCCTTTTAAATTACGCATCCTACAACGGGCGTGAGCTCTTTCACTAGGACGTGTATATACGTCCCGCCCGGTGCAATGTAACTTCATATTATTATTTTTTTCATTTATGCTTAAAATAAATGGGAAGGCTATGAAATATATTCGTTTTCGTTTATTTATATATAAACCACAAAAGAAAACACAAAATTACAAACAAATAGAAAAGAATATCAAGAAAATTATAAAAGTATCGAATTAAGAAATTATAAATTTACAGCCTTAACCTATTATAAAGAGTACAAAAAATATATATATAAATATAAATTTAATATATTATTATTATAAATATTATAAATTATATCTATATATATATATAAATATATATATATATATATATATATATATATATATATATATATATATATATATATATATATATATGTGTGTGTGTATATAATATATATGTATAAATTCACGTCGTTACATGTATCGATGACTAATCACTCTGTTGTACGAAAATATAAGTCCCACCCATTCCAGGGCACAACATATATTTCAAGGACGTATACATACGTCCTGCCCGTTCACGGTAGTGTTTAGGTTGGACGCCTATATACGTCCCGCCCGGTTAAAGGGTTAAGCATATTTAAATTTAAGAATTAACGATTTTATTTGATATTTCCGCAGTAACATGTTTTGAATAAACTTTTTAATATGAAAACTAAATAATAAAATTAAAAATATTTGCAGTCTTTATATAAATTTGACGTTGAGCATGAACGGGAAACTTCTGGATCCCCTAGCAATCCCTGCACTGCTGAAGTTGAGACTGCATTTATACACCCAAGGGGGCTGGCCGGCCTCTCTAGTCCAATCCTCCCGATGCCGTATTGGATTTCCCTACCCTCTCAGCTAATAGGGAAACTTTTCCAATTTTCAAGCTCTTATGAATGAAACAGTGAAGGAGCCTCATTATGTGAGTCTTTAGTCTAAGTGGTTAATATTTAAGTGTGTTAAGGGAGACCAAGTGTAATAATGCCTACATTTCTGTAATAGATAAAATAAATCATTAGTTTATGTTTTGTGTTCTTTTATGAAATACATAAAATTGAGTTGTAACACACTTATGGTACATTTACATAAGAATGAAATAGGGTAAGCGAAGGCTATAAAACTTCAAATAAATTGTAGTAAACGAAAACTCGTGCGTATAACAATTGTTACCATAAAGGTTTATAGTCAATATTAAAAAAATTCTAAATACAACTCTAAATTATAGATACGGGCCTACTACTACACCCTTCTCTTCGATTCGCCCCACATAGAAGCTTTCTATGTAGTCACTTAATTGTCAAAAAAATTGTTTCTCCTGTACCTATATACATTAACACCAACTATGATAAAGCTTTTTGATTATAGTACATCTATTGAATAAGTTATAAGAAGTATCTTTCGTACCTGCTGTCTGACCTCAAAGTTCTCAGCTTTAGTACTTGTAAATGCAAAATGCCTGTTCACTTTCAATAAGAAAGCTTGAAGGTTCTTTGTGAACGAGGGAAAGTCCTACCTCACCAGCCATATTTCCCAGGCATTGCCTTTAGAGATATCTTCTGTTCCGGCCGATGGGGCAGGGCCTGCCTGAGAAGCTGTTCACATCAAATGAGAAAATTTGATCGATTAGTGAATAGCCACCGCAGAACATAATGTAGTTTTTTTTTGTTTTTTGATGTGGTATCAGCTTGCTGCCAGAAAGTTGGGAAAAGTATTAATTGTTTGTGGACAATATTTTACATAAAATTCCGGAATGGGCTAAAAGATCGAGAATAAAAATAAATGAATTGAGGAATGATTTTGTAGTCTTCACTCTCAATTACGGGTTGTACCCACAGGTCTATTTTAATGATAATCCAACACCTACCTCTCAGGGAGTTCGATATTTGGAAAAAAAGACATGGGCAAATCACATCATACCTAGAAAAAGCATCTAAGCTAAGGATATGGACTGTTTTCAAGATTGACAGATACTCCATTATCATTCACTAACAAACTTAAGGGTCATTCCTGATTATCAAATCAACGAGGGTCTGAAATTTTATGTCTTGGATTTTAATAATTTTTCTGTTCTTTGCATCGTGCTTAGATGTATAGGAAAATATGTAATTTATGATTTTTCGGACTTTGAAATAATAAGAAAAGGAAACAGTTTTTGGTTTACATCTCAAAAACTTTTTGAACTAGGAAGCTGAAACAGGTGTCATATTTTTCAGTATTTTGTTTGACAATATTTTAAAAATATGATATGAAAAAAATGGGAATCTAGGGGGGCGGAAATGGGGGGAAGGGTCCCAAGGGTCGGACAACTCTCACTGTTTAAATGTTTATAAATTAATTCCACATTTTTTTCCAATTTTCTTGCAGTATAGTTCACCAAGCTTTTGTTATTGGTAAGTACGAGTATCTGACGAGAATTTTGAAATGTTTATATAAAATCTTCGGTATGTTGTTTTACTTTCAGAAACCAGCCAATTACAACATTAGGGATAGCCATGCATTTATAATTTATCTTGCAATTAATTTTCTTAGGTAATGTATAGTGCTTTAAATTATTAATAGGCTTAGAAAAAGGATGTTTTACGAATTTGTATTTCGATCTTAACTAAAGATGTGTAGTAAGAGTTACAAGAATTAGGTATTGCGTTAAAGTATAATCAACTTGGATTTTTCTTTTTTCTTTTCTATTACGGGTCATGATAATTAGGAAATGGTATCAGTAAAGAAGCATGTGCATATATATTCGGTAAATCTAAAAGAAAAGGCAAATCCAATTTACAGAGCAAAGGGGAAAAGGTATTTACCCAGTTGAACAAGTAAAAAAAAAAGTTTGACTGGAAAGTTATCAAACTGTTTGAAAGAGCAGTCGTGTTACAAAAATAGATGTCACTCAGAGGACACAAATAAGAAAAATAAACTAAAAAGCATGGTGAAGGAGAATCGATCCCGTAGCAGATTGGTTTCATCATAACAGCCAGCCTCAACAGGTTTCACCAATTTATCATAATAATGGTTCAGCTTTCCCGCCACTGACGCCTTTAAGGCGTACTGCTCAAAACAATATAATATTAACACTCATCGCAACAATACAACTCATTTATAAGATAGAATAAAAAATAAAACTTCCATCATTCTTAGCTTCGTACTGAACAGGCTTATAATTCTATTAATATACATCAGTGTTTTAAAGAAAATAATATCGTAATAGGAAAATCGCCTTTTTGAAAGTTATGAAAAAATTGAATTAGGAATCCTACACAATTTATTTTTCATACAACCTATATTTGAATTAGCAATACCCAAAAATCCAACTTACATCTAGCAAAGATCCAACGTCATACATACATCCAACATATAAATGGATGGGAATTTTGATGATAAAGTATCAAATCTATGACTACAGGATATAATAGCATTTTTTTAAATCCCCCATATTTTCATATTGTTGATGTAGAGCCAGTTTAAAAGATTTTGAAAAGAAATATTTCTAGTTTAATTTTATAATATATTTATTTAAAGAAGTTCTTATTTAAAAGAGAAAAAATATTTTTAAAGCTAATCTCAGTATTGTATGCTATTTTAACCGGTCATTTTATTTTAAGAGCCAAAAAAAAAAAAAAAAATAGTTACACATATTTGCACACTTTTCGGCGTTTGTGACTAAATTATTTCTAGTTGATTGAATGTAATTTGGTACAGTAGCGGTTAAAAGACTCTGACGGTTGTTAGTGAAACATTCCAAAATATTTCTGATTGTCGTACTATATAAATACCATCCAGCGTATTAATGGATGGGATTTTTTTTTTTTTCATGGCTTACATAAAATCTATATACTTAATGTTAAATCTTTATGAAGTAAACCGAGGTATAATAAGAGTGTATACATAAGAAATCCCCAAGAGGACCAATATTAGCCTATTTTCAAAAAAATATTATTTATAAAACCTGTATGAATGTGTATCTATACGTTTTATTGACAGGAGCTCCTTTATATTGGCAATATGGGAGGTTCACTTTAGTTGAGTTCCAAGATCATACATGTTTGATGAGTTAGCATCGGGGAGTTGGTAGAGTAGAGATCGGTTCGGGAGCAGCATTATTTTCTACTTTTGGGAGAGTAGAGGGCGTTATGGCGAATTTCCCCCAATAATGAAATGATGGCTTCTAATAATGTTTCTATAATATATCGCCGTGCCGAATACTAGCCCTTTCCCCAGCACAAATTATCAAGGTACGAAAACGGAAAGTAAAATGACCGGATAATATAAGGAACATCCGCTAAGGAAAATTATTTTCAAGATAAGTGCAATATTTCAATCGCCATTTCAGGTCCAATAGCAGTTTAACGTCAACAATATAGGCTTATATTTAAAATATAAAAAAAAAATTAATTTACCAACAATAAGTTTTTTACACTTCTTTTAGGTTACATATCAAAAGAACATTATGTATATGAATCCAAACTTCTCAGCAAAGTTTAACCAATATGAAAATAATTTTGACGTGTTTCTGAAAACTTTCAATCAAAAGTTTTCGGTAGTTAGTTGTTCAACTTCAAACATGGCTGAACTTAACTAATAAGAAAATCTCCATCAGTTTTGTTTAAATTAATATACTTACTCAGTAAATGAATGGATCCGCCGAAAAACGTTCTAAGTGACAAATATGTAATGTTGAGTAATCAGTGAAATAAAATCATAGTCTGAAGTTATTGTTAGTTCTGTAGGTGAATTTTTTTTCTCATGTGCTTTGTTATGTATACATGTAAAATAACATAATGGAGTACCAGATCATACTATGACGTACTATTATACATTTTAATACACATTATCATTCACCCAAAAGTGCCACTTCAGTAATTTAGTCGCTTAGATCGTTTTTCGGCGGATCCATTCAAATAAAGAAAAAAAAAGTGAAGGTTTTCAGAATACCTAACCTTCACTTAACAGTAACAATTATGTTATCCATGAATAAATGTCTTAATCTATTCAACAACAAAAATAATCGGTAATAAAATTTGGAAAATTTAAATTTACTATAGGAAGCTGAGGGTAATTCTGCGGCAGCATTGCAATGTAATCAGCGACAAGTTGTTGGTAAATTTCTAAAACTAGGAAGGCTTTTGGCAACCTTAAATTCTATTTTTCAAGATCTACAAAATGGTCAGTAATCTTAAAGTGACCTTATTATGAAGCTACATTTTGTAAACTAAGATATTAATACAAGATTAACTTAATTATTATAATTAAATTATAATAAATGATATAATAATTCAATTAAAATTATTCATTATAATAATTAAATTAATTTGACCATATATGTAAATATATGTTTAATAGCAATAATAGATATGCAGTTCTCACTATTTATTTCATTAAGTAAGTGAAAATAATAACAAATAAGATATAAAATTACTTCACCTGTTACTTATAAATGGCCTTAGTTTCCAGAAAAGAATTCTAAAACCGATAAAATTTTTGTGTTAATAGTCCAATAAGAATAAATAATAAACGAAACAATTGTAAATATGGTATTCTTTACCTTTGGATTTTTTGTACACGAAAAATGGTTCAGTTAATTATAATGTTAGTTTCTCTGTAAAGTTTAAAAAATGATTTAAGAAGCGGTTTAAGTTAATCTGCTAATATAACTTATATAATTATCTTTTCAAATCATACCGTAATATATGTAAGTAATTGAATTTCTTTTTGTTATTCTGTTTATAGAACTAAGTAACCAAGGACTCAACTTCTAATGATAAAATTTAATATTAATTTTGACAGATATGATATTAGTATATTTAGAAAACCGTGACGATTTAATAAAATATGTACCTTACATGTACACAGTAAACAATATGGGAAAGAATTATTGGATGATGAGCTAATAATATCACCGAGCTCGAATTCTACGCTAGGGTTAGAGGCAGACAATGTCCTAAGTAACTAGAGCATGTGAGATCCGAGCAATGAAAAACAAAAATCATACCCTTCCTTTGTCATGGGCAGCTAAAATACAACAGGCAGAGAGAAAACATTTTTCGTATTCTAGTTATTAACACAGATCATAGATCTACTTTTTTACCTCTGTAACATTGAAAACTATCTAGGATATATTTCTTTAGACTATATGGTGGAAATATATATTTTTTTCTTTCTGTTCTCCTCGATATATTTATTCAGACTCAAAAAAGTTGTAGCTAGTCCATTGTTTTTCATTTTATAAATGAAATATGAGGCATTTGATGCTAAAATGGCACTCCAGATTTATTTATGAGAACAAATGTTTAACTTCTACTCTGATTCATCGAGATAACACAGATTTCTCCTTAAAAAAAAACTGGAAGTAATTTTTTCTGGAGAATCCATTTTGAGTAGTTATTGATAGCATGAGTTGAAAAGAATTTTTATAAAAAAGTTCGAGGAACCTTTCTAAAGAAAATGTTTTATTTTCGAAGGTAAAATATTATTTTTAATCACGAAGATTGGGGCTGCTTTGGGGTTTCATCTGCATATCGATCAAATCACTTTCTCCCACAATGGTTTACTGAGAAACCGTACTTCCTTACTAAGAAGAGGAGTTTCCGCACTACCTATGAACACCGATTTCATGGAACCTGGCTTTGTGATATTAGGTAGAAAATATTCGATCCATGTCCCAGGGTTCTTGCCAAAGTATCTGAAAAAAATTATTATATTCCGAAATTAGAAGGTGAGGGGTCTAAGTGAAATTTTTGAAAAAATCCGGGATAGACTCGGAATATTTTTCTAATATGCCACTCTTTTGATTGGTAAAGAGAACAAAGTTTATTTAATGAAAATGATAAGTTTAGATGAGTAAATGTTTTTAAAATCACTGTGTCGGATAAACCGGTAAAAAATTAATAATTCTCCATCCCCCACCCAAAAGCCAATGATAACATTCATGTGGAATTAGCCCTCCTATAAAACTACAACTAAGAACGCAATGTGTTTTAAACTCCATCGAAATTGGTTAAACTGGTAGAAAGGTAATAAATAACTCCCGTCCATCCCTTCCCACTACTTAATGTTGTAACTCTTATTCTGCGGAGACAAATCCAAAAAAATCATAGATCATAAAAATTGGTTTAGCCTTTCTTGAATTATAAATGGTGTAAGAATTTTATTTTATTTTTCTACTAGGGTAAACCAGACAGTTATTGACACTCAGTACAGTTATTGACACCCCAAAATTTAACTTAAATAAATAAGTAAACAAGTCCTAATTTTATTACGAGATATTTACATGAATCTAATGTTTGAAGGGTCCACTAATTCATCTATGAAGTAAATGTTTAGCAAACTAACCATAGGGAAGATTTCACAATTAAACCGACAGGGTGTCAATAACTAGTTTTTGCACTTTTTACAATAAATATTGCCATATGGTGAAACTATTGAGCTTTTGACACAAAAAAAACTGTTGAGTCTTTATAAGGATAGATAAAGAGGAGCTATAGTAAGTTTTGTTTTTATTTTCACCTTATGTCTATAGATTCATATAAATGTGGTCTCAAAGAAATTCTTAAAATTAGAATCAATTCATTGTTATTTTTCTACCACTTTATCTGATTTCGACGGAGTTTAAAACACTTTGAGATAATAGCCCTCTAAAGGAATAAATAAAGAAAAACTTTCCTTAAGATTCTTGTCAATTAATTAACTTGCCTGCTTTAATGGAAGCGTTAGGTTTATAATGCTTTTTCTTACATTTTATTAATTTTCTACAATCGACGATATTTTTATCATCCTATGCTCAAGAATTAGCTAGTATATTTACATACGATAGGCTTTGTGATCTTCCTACAGCAAAGGTAGAAATAAAAAATAATTTAAATTGATGAAATAATAGCTTGCCCATCTTGGCATAAGGGGTTTTAGTGGCGTTTTTCCTATTTTGACTAAATACATTCACTCCGAAAATTTTATATGGGTTTGAAGTATTAATTATTTTATTATAAAATCTTAACCAGGTATTGGACATTCAATGAAAGTACTATTTTTTTTTTTTTTTTTTTATAGTCTATTTAGTTTTAGGCATTTTACAACCTATTATAGGGTAAACCGCACCGTTATTGACACCCTCAAGACTACATTTCTGTGGTGAAATAAAAAAAAAAAAAACTTTTTATGAAGGGATGATAAAGACTCAAGAGGTTTTTTTGGGTGAAAAGTTCAATAGTTTTTATAGTAAAAAGTGCAAAAACTAGTTATTGACACCCTGTCGATTTAATTGTGAAATCTCCCCTATGGTTAGTTTGCTAAACACTTACTTCATAGATGAATTAGTGGACCCTTCAAACATTAGATTCTTATAAATATCTATAAAATTGTTACACCATTTATAATTCAAGAAAGGCTATACCAATTTTTATGATGAATAAAAAAAAATCATAGATCATAAAAATTGGTAGTCTTGAGGGTGTCAATAACGGTGCGGTTTACCCTATAATAGGTTGTAAAATGCCTAAAACTAAATAGACTATAAAAAAAAAAAAAAAAAATAGTACTTTCATTGAATGTCCAATACCTGGTTAAGATTTTATAATAAAATAATTAATACTTCAAACCCATATAAAATTTTCGGAGTGAATGTACGAGTATTTAGTCAAAATAGGAAAAACGCCACTAAAACCCCTTATGCCAAGATGGGCAAGCTATTATTTCATCAATTTAAATTATTTTTTATTTCTACCTTTGCTGTAGGAAGATCACAAAGCCTATCGTATGTAAATATACTAGCTAATTCTTGAGCATAGGATGATAAAAATATCGTCGATTGTAGAAAATTAATAAAATGTAAGAAAAAGCATTATAAACCTAACGCTTCCATTAAAGCAGGCAAGTTAATTAATTGACAAGAATCTTAAGGAAAGTTTTTCTTTATTTATTCCTTTAGAGGGCTATTATCTCAAAGTGTTTTAAACTCCGTCGAAATCAGATAAAGTGGTAGAAAAATAACAATGAATTGATTCTAATTTTAAGAATTTCTTTGAGACCACATTTATATGAATCTATAGACATAAGGTGAAACTAAAAACAAAACTTACTATAGCTCCTCTTTATCTATCCTTATAAAGACTCAACAGTTTTTTTTGTGTCAAAAGCTCAATAGTTTCACCATATGGCAATATTTATTGTAAAAAGTGCAAAAACTAGTTATTGACACCCTGTCGGTTTAATTGTGAAATCTTCCCTATGGTTAGTTTGCTAAACATTTACTTCATAGATGAATTAGTGGACCCTTCAAACATTAGATTCATGTAAATATCTCGTAATAAAATTAGGACTTGTTTACTTATTTATTTAAGTTAAATTTTGGGGTGTCAATAACTGTACTGAGTGTCAATAACTGTCTGGTTTACCCTAGTAGAAAAATAAAATAAAATTCTTACACCATTTATAATTCAAGAAAGGCTATACCAATTTTTATGATCTATGATTTTTTTGGATTTGTCTCCGCAGAATAAGAGTTACAACATTAAGTAGTGGGAAGGGATGGACGGGAGTTATTTATTACCTTTCTACCAGTTTAACCAATTTCGATGGAGTTTGAAACACGTTGCGTTCTTAGTTGTAGTTTTATAAGATGCTCAATTCCAGATAAATGTTATCATTGATAGGTTTTGGGTGGGGGATAGAGAATTATTAATTTTTTACCGGTTTATCCGACACAGTGATTTTAAAAACATTTACTCATCTAAACTTATCAGTGACATTAAATAAACTTTGTTTTCTTTACCCATCAATCATGTGCCAATCAAAAAAGTGGCACATTAGAAAAATATTCCGAGTCTATCCCGGATTTTTTCAAAAATTTAAGGTAGTGCGGAAACTCCTCTTCTTAGTAAGGAAGTACGGTTTCTCAGTAAACCATTGTGGGAAAAAGTGATTTGATCGATATTCAGGTGAAACCCCAAAGCAGCCCCAATCTTCGTGATTAAAAATAATATTTTACCTTCGAAAATAAAACATTTTCTTTAGAAAGGTTCCTCGAACTTTTTTATAATAACTCCTTTTCAACTCAAGCTATCTACAACTACTCAAAATGGATTCTCCAGAAAAAATTACTTCCATCTCTTTTTTTAAGGAGAAATCTGTGTTATCACTATGAATCAGAGTAGAAGCTAAAAATTTGTTCTCATAAATAAATCTGGAGTGCCATTTTAGCATCAAATGCCTCATATTTTATTTATAAAATAAATCATTGCATGCTCTAGAGTAGGTTGACCTAAAGACCTAATTATATAAGCCTCAGGGGGTAAAACTAAAAATATAGTATATCCCAAAGCTTTAGAATAATAATCTATTAGTGCTATTTTTGTTGTGTTTATAGTTTATAGAATTGATCACGTTTATTAGAAAAATGAACAGCTAGTACTTTATAATATTAAATAGCTTTCAGATAAAATGATAGAAGTAAAAAAGAAAGCTTATGATTGATAACAGCGTAAAATATTAGCAGTTAATTCATTCTAGACCTATATTCTATTATTTTACATTTAACATAACTAATAAGTCAAAACATGAATGATCGAAGGTTTAGAAAGTGATAGAAATGAACGTTTGAAGAGGCGTTGGTAATAATGGTAAAGCATTAGTCAGAAGGAACATTCCATCGCGAGGGAGGAATGGAGGGCCATTGTTGGGATAGCCGACATAAACCTGTTCGGGCTCCGTTCAACAAACCGTTCCCCAGGGGACGCCCCCTTCCAAATAGCCTCTACGCTCCGATTTGGGGAGAGAATCAATAGACCGGTCTAGCTCGGTTTATTAAGAACAGGACAATATTGTGTAGGGGAAGGGGACAGGGAGACAAGGGAATTTCCAGATGAGGATGTACTCCCCAGCCAAAGAGAATAGCACATGCTAGGCTGTCCGGGGCATTCACTCTAAACTGGTTTCCATACGGAGATGGAAACCTCAAGGAGCAATGTGGGGTGAAGTGGTTGCTGAAAATTATTAAAGAAACTGAAGATTATTACAAAAACAAAAAAAAAAAATATGCCTCCATTATTTCGAATTATTTAATTTAAATACGGTTAGTTAAATAAGGGCAATATAGAAGCTAAATATGTAATTGAAAACAAACAAAAAATAATAAACTAGATGTAATTTATTGTAAAGTGAAAAAAGTCTTATGATTAATTCTGATTCATTGGAAAAGAGTTCTAGACTTTTATTGGAACCGTTACATTCATGTACTAGTACATAATCATATGTTGAAATGATCTACACCTTTCTGGATTGTTGCATTTTGGAATAAATATAAAAAGCGAGGGATTAGGGGCTATGTCTGGCCTTGAATATTGTGACAGACGGTTACAAAAGTGGCAGTCACTTGATTTGTAACGTTGTTACTACTTTGTATTGCAATTGCTTGTTTGACGTTTTTGTTTTGTAATTTTACGTGAGCAAAATTATTTCAAACCCACATTGGTTTGTTTGTTTCTTTTTGCTTTAAGGCGAAAACATTTCTAGGCATCAACTCCAATGATGTCTTTTTATTTTCCTTAAAGAGGATTGTTATTTTAGTTTAACATATCATGTTAGTAAATAAAATGTATGAATAACAATAAAACATTAATAAACAAAAATAATGTAACGTTAAAAAAAAAATAATAAAAAATCTGGTGCGATGCGCGCAACACAAGTTTCACTCATGGGCAAAAAGTTATGAAATAAAGTACCCCCTCCGTTTGACCAATTTTGATGAAAATTTTGCTGTCATATCACATGCTGCACATACACCAAATACCCAATTTCAGGTCCGTACGGTTTAAAGTTTTTGAGCTAGTCTCTTCACACACACAGATCATTACGCGTGACTTGGTTATTTGGACTCAGGAGACCGCAAAACGTGTATTTCGGTTAAAAATCGGAAGTCAACAATATTTATGATCGCAATACTTTTCCCTTTTATACATTTTATACATAGGTAAGTGAAAGTAATAAAAAACAAAAACCTTTGATTTAAAAGTCTTAGACCTTTTATTGGAACGAGCTAAGAGTTGGAACAAACCGTCACAGCACGTGTGTTGTGACTACGATGTTCGAGTACCACCTACGCCGTTCCACGAGGTTCTAGTCCATTCTCCTTACGAATATATATAAGGAGCGAGTGACTAGACAGTTAGCCTTGTTCTGAAGCGCAAGTCATATGATTATCTCTGTGTTACGAAGTGATAAAGTGATAATTTTGTAAGCTTCTTAATTGTTTGTGTTAATATGTAATTACTATATTATAAGTTAATGTGCTAGTATAACGTATATAATCATCTTTTCAAATCACACCGTAATATATGTAAGTAATTGAATTTATTTTTGTTATTCTGTTTATACAACTAAGTAACCCAGGACTCAACTTCTAAGATAAAATTTAATATAAATTTTGACAAATAAGATATTAGTATATTTAGAAAACCATGACAATTTAATAAAATATGTACCTGACATGTACACTGTAAACAAGATGGGAAAGAATTATTGGATGATGAGCTAAATATCACCGAGCTCTAATTCTATGCTAGGGTTAGAGGCAAACAATTTTTGTAGGACATGTTTGACTTGATAAGCTTTCTTGATTTTAAATATTCATTTAAACGCAATAAATTATAACTAGAGAAGCCTTAATATAGTGATTGATTCATACAACAAATTAGCTAATGCCTTTTATTGATTATTAAGATATACAGGGCTAAAAATAAATGAGGAAAAGGAGCATACCTCAGACTATAATGACGCCATTATAAATAGAATTAATATTTGAACGATGAATACGCTTAAAGGAGCAAGTCTAAAATGTCACCAGGCTATAAATACCTTCCCATCCCTTTTAGACGAGTGACAAAATTTAAGACCCCTTTTGAAAATAAAAATGTATCACATCCTTGTATATATATATATATATATATATATATATATATATATATATATATATATAATTATTTTGCTATAATTGAGTGTGATTATTTGTAAGTTCTATAAATTTCCAACAGATAGCGGTGTAAGTTGATTTATTGATAAAACACTTAATTTTCTCACTCTTCAACAGAAAAAACTTCATCCAGTAGCCAAATCTATTTTTTCCGGCTTGGACTAGGAATATCCGCGTTTTTCCGTATGCAATTATGTGTAGCCTTTTCACGTGTAGGGAGAACATGGAATATATATGTTTTACCAAAAGACAGGTTCGACAACCAAAATCATTGTGCACTTATTAGCACTACAGTTACTAGAAATTAAGAATTGTAATAATAAAAAAATGTAAATTATTATTTTAAAAAGTTGTTAATTAACGTTATCTATCTCATTCATAAAATTAAATTTTTATGTTTTGATAAGTAGTACTGTAAGAACTTAATAACCTGTTTCAGGTAGAACCTACGGATACGATATCTCTTATCATCACGTGTTATATTCTTAATTTAATAAAATACGTATTATAATATTAATACATATTATGGCAAACGAGTAATTCGGTGCATTTTGGTTGCCTATTGTAATTGCACTAAACAATCTAGAAGGTTCGGGAATCCTTTTAATATCAGTCGGCCGCCAGTCCCGTGCCAAACAAGGGGCAGGTTGTTCTCAATGCCACGTTATTTTTCACCACTGGCCGCAACAATACCATCTACAATGAGCAGTAGCTCTGCTATTATTGTAACTTTTTTCTATTGCTTGACATAAAGATTCAAACGTAAAACGGTCTCCATTTGCAGTTATTTATTTCAGGGTATTGGCTTGTGTTATAGAATATATAGTGACCGTACGCTTTGAAATTTAGACTTTGGCAGTATACAGCGGCAGGAAGGCAGTTAGAGGAAGTAGGCCCTGAAGTTCCTCGAGGCAATCTATCATGTTGTGAACCAGGCGTAACTGTTAGTTATTGCCACTGCTCTTGGTAAACTGTTGCCTCATCTGTGTGAATCAATTCTCGGGCTGTATAAGCCATCTCCGCCGGAACTGCAAACTTCAGCTCTATCAGCTATGACCCTTGATGACAGCCCACTCTGCGCAAAGCCTGATGAGATCCCATCTAGGTAGTTTGAAACACGTTTTCTTTTCTTTATTTTATAAATCTCTAAAGGAAATATAAATTAGAATTCCATTTAAAATTCTCATCTAATATAGTATCTAACATACAAAAACTAAAAGCAAATACTAACGTTACCTACATTTTAATGGAATTGGGTTGTCGAAGAAGTAGGTATATAAAAACCAGATTTAAAAAATATATTGTTGGTCTACGAAAATTCAAATATGTCACAACAAACGTTTACATCTATTTAATATAAAAAAAAAAAAAAAAAAAGAATAATGAAATCTATGAACCCGTAAGGCAAAAGAGTAAGTTCAACAGAAATGTAAAAAATCTGGTGCGTGCGCGCAACACACAACTTTCACTTACCAATCTACATAAATTAAAAATTAATGTGTTTTGTTAGTTGCCACTTCTCAAATTTATACATTTTCCCACATTCATTTCTTATTTTTGTTTTCATTTGCTCAAAAAAAAAAAAAACACTAATTTCTTTAATTATTAAATAGAAGTTTTTACTTGTGATATTTCGGCAATGCAAGCATAATACTCAAAGTCGTCTGATTTTATAATTCTCTATGTACTTGTTAAATATTTGATTTAGTTCCCATGAAACAAATAATTTTCGTTAAATGAACAGAACATCTTTAATTATAACACATTGGTTTGTCATTAAAGGCGTACGGCGCATGCGTGAGCTCAAGGTCTTTTATGAGTTGAAGGAATATTTTTCTTTTTTTCTCCTGGATATGTTTACTTAATTTTTTTCATACTTCATATTTAGTCATTTCTTATTTTTAGGCGTGACGAGAGACGGCTAATTTCTCAATATAAACTAAAACAAAGGTACTTTATGGGAAAACAAAAAAGGCCCCTTCCCCATTTAAGCTCCCTCAGAAAATTTTAATACTGATAAAACTTACCTGATATTATTGAACATCTAATTTTTATTAAACATGACGAATTTGATCAAAATCATTAAAGCCGTTTTTAGATAATCGAAAAAAAGATAAAAATTGGAAAAAAGTTATGAAATAAAGTGCCACCTCCGTTTGACCAATTTTGATGAAATGTATGCTGTCACATCTTTGGTATATACATACGTCAAATACCCATTTTAATCAAAATCTTTAAAGCCGCTTTTGAGTAAATAAAAAAAAACACATGAAAATTATACAAAATTTATTAAGTAAAGTCCCCCCTCCGGTTGATCAATTTTGATGAAATTTTTACAGTCATATTTCGGGCATATAAGTAGATAAAATACTCAGTTTAATCAAAATCGGTAGAGCCTTTTTTGAGAAAATCCAAAAAAACTTAAAAAGTTATTAAATAAAGTACCCCCTGCGTTTGACAAATTTTGATGAAATTTTTGCTGTCACATCGCGGGCAAATACATACACTAAATACCCAATTTCAGGTTCGCACGGTTTATAGTTTTTGAGCTAGTCTGTTCACACACACACACACACACACACACACACACACACACACACACACACACACACACACACACACACACACACACACACACACACACACACACACACACACACACACACACACACACACACACACACACACACACACACACACACACACACACACACACACACACACACACACACACACACACACATACACACAGACCATTTCGCGGGACTTAGTTAATTGGACTCAGGGCAAAACGTGTATTTCCGTTGAAAACCGGAAGTCGAAATTTTTCACGATCGCAATACTTCCACTTACTATATATTACATATATAGGTAAGTGAAAGTAAAAAATTTAATATTTATTTTTAGAATTTGGTTTATTTATTATATGTTCACTTTTGATTGTCCGATTCTAACCACAATGATAAGAAATAATATGAATATAAAAACAACAGGAATTCCTCAAATGAATGGAAATAATAAAACCTCGTGAACGTTAAACAAATTATTCAATCTGAGAGGGACACAAAATTGAATCGAACAAAATATTTAATAGTGATAAACATATATCAATCCCTACCATTCCATCAAAGTAAAATTTTATAAGGATTAGTTTTGAGGACTGAAATACCAAAAAACACAATATATTTTTATCTATAGACTATTCATTCCCTAATGCTTATTCAAAGGTGAAGTTCTATCCCTTTAATCTGCGCTTTTTACAACTTACTATGGATGTGTTCTTGGAAGTGAAATAAATCAGTTTTAAAAGAATATCATCAGTTTATAAAGAACCTGAAAAAAAGAGATAAATAAACGAATCGTTTAAGGTTAGAGGCGTCATTTTATTTTTCTCTTACCTGTGTTAGAATAGAAGAATGAATTAGGTTTATGGTTGAGAGTGAAATTGGGTTTTTTGTTGAGATTAGTTGGCCTTCCTCATCGTAAATATAAATTATATAAATCATCATTTGTACATCACCTTATTCCTAAAAATGTTTTTGATGAGGTGTGGCTAGTTCTTTAAGAGGTGGCTAATTCTTTAGTTCTTGTTAAACTTCTTTAAATAAAAATATTAACAGTGGCTGTTGTGATTGTAATTTTATTAATTTCAGAAAAAAGGGAGGGGGAGAAGCTGCATTTCATGTTCTGCCCTATTCGCTCAGGATGTATTTAGGCAATTCTAAGATTGTAAGAGAATATCATTTATCTTTTTTTATTTTAAGTCAACGATCCAGTTTAAGTGGTTCAACAATCCACAGATATGTAGCGAAAAGAGAACATTATAGATTATTGCTTTATTATTATTATAATTATTTTGTTAATCTTTATTTCATTTTTATTTTGTTGTTCGTTAGTTTTATTTTATTAACGAAAATAAATATATAATAATTAAGAATCAGGCTTATAATAGTAATTTGAGAAGTTCTGAACATCGCATATAGATTATATATTTCCGTAAATTTACTATTTATTTCATATGAAACTTAAGATGCTATGAAAATTGATTGCATTTGGCCTGAGGAAATGAATTTCTCGCTTAGACGTCAGAAAGTATTTGACACAATGATCTATAGACGCGAAAACATTTTCCCATTTCCTCCTCAGAGAAGAAGACAGGGGAATGAATATATGATAGAGGACCAGGGGTTGAGAAAAACGTTATATATTTCGGGCGTTATGTTATAGGTGAAAAAGAAAGGATGGGGGAGCCGCAAATGCTGGCCATTAAAATTAATATTTGAGCCGCCCAGGGGGCTTGGTGCAGGCAACCGGAGTAAAAAACGGGTAGGCAGGGCAATCCGTGCCGAATCGGCTCTATATTGGATGAGAGTTCCACTTCCCTACCCGCCCGCTCCTCCATTATACACACCTTCATATTTATAATGCATTGTCTAATGCCAGCTCCTTTTTATCTTCCTATCTGCGTGTGGTGCAAGTTAAGGGCCGGGAGCAAGTCGCAGGTCGGTTTAGATTTAAGCTCATGATTGGAGTAGATAAGAGATATTGCATGAAGGAAGTTCTTAAAGCAGTAGCACTAAACCTCAGAAAAATGTATCCTAAAAATTCTGTTACTAAGCCTACGGATGAGCAACAAGGAGATTTTGCCGAACGCACGCCCACTACCATGTCGTTTTAATCATTATTCAAATAACTATTTAAGAGAATTCATTTTATAAAAGACTGTTGTAACAAAACAAAAAAAAAAAGATTGAAAAATCATAATCTGCATAACATGCATCTAAATAACACCTAGACCCGAAACCGAGACCAACTAAGTTAAATGAGGGAATATTCAGTGTTACTGTATGATAGTTAGATATCTATCATATTCCAGTTACATACAAATATATTATAATATTGAAAAAATGGATCAAAGTTGACCATGTACAGACCAAAATTTCTAACTTCGTAAAAATGAGATCACTACGTCTTGGGAGTGAGATTCGAGATCTGGAGAGACTCCCAAAATTAAAAGGGGAAACCACTCTTTAGGGGACTTGAAATAATGGGAGGTCTACAAATTAATGTTTTTGTTTTTTATCCCCCACCCTCTCTCCTGGCCCGGGAAACCCCGTACAGCCTAACAGGCGAGGAAGGGGAGGACCAAGAAAAAAAAAACAAATGAAAAAAAAATTAATGTTTTTGTAAATATGTCAAGTGGTACATCGTTTTTGATAGTTCATTGCTTCTGAATTCGATGAGAACATTCCCATGACTGCATTCAACAGGACAGAAGTTTTGACAGTTAGTTCATCCGAAAAAACTAATTATGGCTAATTTACAAAATTTTTGAAGTGCGGGTAATTTTCCTTGGTCATGAGCTGAGAGAGGTCGCTCTCAGACAGAATGTAGAGCCCACTCTCCCTCAGCAGTTTGGCCCTTAGTGTCTCAAAGGCGGTGCAGACGACGACAATGTGCTCGGCGGTTTCAACTGGGGCATAGGGGGTCGATGTGTTGGCCGTGTTTGAAAAGTTTCGCTTTGAATCCCCCATGCCCCATAAGAATTTGTGAGACCCAATAGGAGGAGGACCCAAGTCTTATCTAGGCGCGGGAAGTACTTCCTCAGTGTGGCCCCATTCGGTGTCGTCACCCACCGCCGATTCCATTCTGTTATTGTGTCCTACCGGAGGATCTTCTTCTATCTGCTGGGGTCTTCAAATATCCGCTCGCGTAGGTTTGGTGGTAGATCCGCCAAGCCATCTCGTTTTATTTTGTAACGATACATGTCTTCTCTTAGGAGGAGGTCGATAGGAATAGCTCCTCCCAAGACTTGCACCGCCTCCTGAGACACTGACTTATACGACCTAGTAACTCGTCGCCAACCTGCTCTTCTGTCTGTGCGAGAGGTTCCTGTTCCAGGCCGAAGACGCATACCTCAGTATACCAAAAACTACTCCTCTATAAATAGCCAAGGATGCTGGATACCTGAGACCCCAAAAGGCGCCCCCGATGCCACTGAGACCATTAAGGGTAAGGCTCACCCTACTTCTCAAATAGTCCAAGTGAGGCGTCACGTTGAAATTCCTCCCAACTCTGATTCCAAGGTAGGTGACTTCCTCACTCGGACGTATTGTAGCTCCTTGTATGAATATTGTTATAGGATGAGCCCTATCTGTCTTTCCTCTCAGGGGGATGGCCTGTGTCTTCCACCTCGAAAAAAAGGTACCCCGTATCTTGAGGGTTGGTTCCTGGAGGTAGCTCCTCAGGAGTTCATACAAGTTGCTGGGAGTATCTTACATTTGCAACTGCTGGAGTACGCTCGGCCATCAAACACTATCGAAGACAGAGGAAATGTCGAATTGGAGAAGCATGACATACTTCTGCCTTCTCTTCAACATCACGACGCACTCTCAGCAGAGCGTCGTCAGTTCCCCTTCCTTTGGTAGATCCATACTGCCGTGGATGGCTCGCTCTTAGAAGACTGGTTGCAGGCTCGTCAACAAGAGATTTTCCAATACTTCACTCAATACAGGGAGGAGACATATAGGCCTATAAGACTTGGCTAATTTTTTGTCCTTGTCCCCTCCCTGGTATAGGAGTTTGATGTCAGCAATTTTCCAGGTTCTGGGAAAGTATCCCCTATCCAAGCAATCGTTAAATATCGCTAACAGCCTTTCTTCTATGTAGGGGGTACTGTTCTTCAGGATTGCCGCATCAATTCCGTCTAAGCCTGGAGCCCGACCAGTTTTTTGCTTGTCCACGACAGTACGGAGGTCCCATATGTCCCAGGGTGGGCACAAGTCCGTTCCAGGTGGCCATATCGTAGTGCGTCCTATGAAATTCTCATCTTCGTTGTCTTAAGACGGGTCATCCTTGGGGTAGGTCTCTCTGAGGAACATCTTTGCCGCCTCCTCTAGAGTGGTTGCCTGGGCTTCTCCACGCTTCAATGCGGCAATTACCTGTTTTGGCTTGAACTTACCCAGGGCCACTCTGTATGGAATACCCCATGGATCTCTGGATGACTCTTGAACTATGAACTCGTTTCACGACTTCCGCTTTTGTAAACGCACCTCGTTTCAATATGCCTTGGCCTTGGACTTGTACTCGCAACGAAGTGTACTGCGCCTCTCATCACAACTACACCACTGGTACGACCGCCGGGCCTTGTAGAGCTCTCTCTCTCCATGACGGTTAAGGCCGGCAGGTATGATGAAACTAGGACCAAATTTACATTACCCCATTTGATGCAACATGCTACAAAATCTGCCATGGAATACTGCTCTAGATACATCACGTCGAGGTTAGGGTTAACTACTATTGCAGCCCTGGGCCTCCTCTCTCCACTTCCCACGGCTAAAACTCTCGACGTGAGACCAAACCCCGTGACCTTGTTCCCGCGGCAGGTAGGCTCTTGAAGTGCCATAATATCATAGCGTTGCGATAGTGCACGTAACTCTTCCGCAACGATACGCCGGCGGCCCATGTTGAGCTGTAATATGGAGATTCTATTCATAGTAAGTTCTTTTTGCCATATTCTTTGACCATGTAAGGTGCACAGGACATTGCCGGCAACCGGACTTGTGTTTTGTTTGACTAGGGTGAGCTTTTGCTCGCACACAGTTTATACAAGTCGGTCCAATCTGTGCACTTTTTTTCGGGCACTCCTTTAGGACATGCCCACTAGCAGCACACCAGATGCTAGACTACTGCTTGAGATGTGACCTTAGAGTGCCCTGTCATAGAGTCCTGGCATCTTGTACAACGGGGGGCGTCAAGGTTTTCGTGAAAGGTCATTGACCACCATCGTTCATTTAAGCTGGACAACTCTAATAATCCATATCGAATGGTTGGGTGTACTTCGATCACCCAGTTCTTAGTAATACCATTCCTGGCTGAAGAGGAGAACAGTGGTCGTAGTCCGTCATTTTTTTTTTTTCTTTTTCTTGGTCCTCCCCTTCCTCGCCTGTTAGGCTATACGGGGTTTCCCGGGCCAGGGGAGAGGGTGGGGGATTAATGCCGAGTATTATTAAATTTCCCCTGGCTCCGGGTTTTGAACTTGATATTTTCTGGTTCTCAAATCATCTGTCCGGTTGTCTGTGGCAACGCGTATTTTCTAACGCGTTTAGCCACTCGGCCATCCCGCCACCCCGTAGTCCTACATTTATCAGTGGAGGGGGTATTGATTTTTTAATCAGTTTGATTCTTAAGAGCATAACTAATTCCTCCCCTGTCCACGAATTGGGTACGCCCTTTACCTCCATTCTTGGTTTCCTCTTCAGGGCAAGCTGTGCCTCTAAACCTTTGTCTTGCAACCCTTTCCACTGGATGATTTTTGTTGCATGGGAGCTATCTTCCATTTGAACAAGTACCTTTCCTCCTTTGGTAGCCCGAACAATGGAAGCATTAACCCCAATTTCTGCCGGAGATGGAAGCCCATTAATGATTTCTACGGGGCTCTTGCCTTTTCCACTTATGGTGACGAATGTAAGTTTAGGGTTACTCATTTCTGCCGGTTTTAATTGAAGGGATTTTACAAGGTCAACCATTGTCTTCTTTTTGTTACTGTGCTGGGGTATGTTAGGAGTGACATAACCCGTTGTCCTGAATTTTTTGGGCAGAGCTGAGTAGACTGGTAGATCCTCTCTCCTCTGAACTTTCCTCCAACTCAGGAGAACCTTTTCTCGCACGCTTAGCGCGATTACGTTTGTTCCCCTTCTGAGAACACTCATCTTCCATTTCAGTATCATTTATGCCCGTGGCCATGTTTTAGTAAGGTTTAATAATTAGAAGAATAACCTAAATATTCAATTAAAATGTTTTAATATTTACCTCTAAATAGTCCAGTGGAATACAAAGATGGGGTTTCCTTTAGGTTTTACAAAGTATGGTAATCCAGTGGGAAAGGTCCTTTGACCTGTTGACTGTATTGTTAAGGGAATGGTCTCAATAGATCCAGATGCATAAAATCTAGCAAAAACGATACGAAACTCGACCTCTTGGCAGCAGAATTAATTAGCAGACCTCCCTCTATTTTAACCCGCCAAGTCTATTTTAACCCAAGAGAATGGTCGAATCTCACTCCTGAGACAAAGTTATCACTAAAGTTTCATGAAGGTACTATTGTTGTCATGCTAATGTCCAATTATCCAATCCAGTACTATTACCTAATATTATATGAATAAATAGCGAAATCAATCAATAAAAAAGATTGCATATTCCTGATTTCAACTGGTTGTATAAGGAGCAATAAAACTATTCCAATCACAGCTTTATGCTTCTATTACGACTAAAACGTCAGTAAAAGAAACATCAATAAAACCCTCCGTTACATCCCTCAGAAATAGATTCAGCAATGAAATCACTTGTCATTCACACCACATTACCATCTACCGTATTATTTCAAAATGGCGGCTGATCTGGAGCTATATACGCTCCGCTGATAATTTGGAGAAAATATTTTAAGTTTTTTTGAACATTCAAAGTCTAAAACGAAAAAACAAAATTAAATGGATATAAAAAAACTAAATGAATGAATGAATGAAAATATACTGTATTTTGTAAATTAGATTACATTACAGGGTGTTTGGCCCTTAGAGAATATATATACAAAAATGTATTTACTCGGATTACAAGTTTTTTTTCTTTTTTCTTCTTTTTTCGCATAATGCCTCTTATATGATAAAATTAATAATGCATTAAAAGTAAAAGAACAAATGATACAATAAATAAATAAAAATAAAATCCATGAATGAAACAGCTAAACAATTCTTCTGATTACATAAAAAAAAAAAAAAAATAAATAAAAAAAAATTTTCCTCTAATTGAAAATATATACAATACTTAGTATATACACAATATAATATATACACAATACTTAATATATGAATTGGGTT
Source organism: Aelia acuminata (assembly GCA_911387785.2). Lineage (NCBI taxonomy): Eukaryota > Metazoa > Arthropoda > Insecta > Hemiptera > Pentatomidae > Aelia > Aelia acuminata. The sequence continues at coordinate 102,230,479 of OU426979.1, forward strand.
TCGTGTATTAAACAAAATTGTCTAGCAAAGCTTAAAAATGAAAAAACTTCAATAGTATGCAAACACAATAATAAAGAAATAAAAAAAAATCAATATCAATAATCTTACTGTAAATGTCTGAAGAATTGAACACATTTTCCATAATTATTGAACACCTATGATCAGCTTTAGAGATGAAACTGTAAATAGGTAGATATCTCTGAGTTTATTGTTGTTTTCGACAGTTAATAAATCGGCTATTAACTGGGGGGTGGAGGGTGTATTAATATATTTGCTCAAATACTTTTCCCTATTTTCAACAAATTTCGGACATATTAAGGGGAAATGGGTAATGTCGTCGTTCATACCGGCCTGGCAATGTTGACATGGCTCTCTACTGTTAAATTTCCTGTACATACCATTTACAATTATACGAGTTACCGTTTTGTTTGCCATTCGGAGTTGAGCAAGCACTCTTTGTTGGCTTATGTGGACATTGAGGGACAAGTACTGCTCGCGCATTCCCAGGCTGCTCGCTTCCCTGTAGTATAGGTTGAAAGAAGAGTTAATCACCATTTCCATGTCTCGGCTTAAGAGATGATTTTCCATTGATTCTATTACATCATTTCTAAAATGAATTGCCCAGTCAGGATTCTGGCATGCCCAAATATCATCCCTCCCCACCAAAGCTAAAACATTTTTCATTTCAAGGGCCCAGTTATATGGAATGGAGCTATCAATAATTTCTGTCAACCTTGAATAACAAATTTTCGGTAAGGATTGCTCTGGCATCATGAGAAGTTTAATCCACCAATTGTACATTCTTGAAAATATTTTTTTTAATACATGACACCTACCAGTTTCCAGTCTCACGTACGGATTAGGCGTGTTTTTTGGCAGCTGCAACAGTTGTTTGTAAAATTTTAAACATCCCCTTTCTATTAAATTGTAATAAGGCGCTCCCCATATTTCTGTCATGTGTAGTAGGACGCTTTCTGATATTGCCTCAAATAATTTTTCTTTTGAATCCCAACAATCGGATTTGCTTGACTTTAAAATTTTTATTACTATTGAATTGGCAGCAGTATTTTTTGATAAAGCCAGAGTGAGAGCATCTGTGAACATACCGAAGCTATTGATTGGAATACCTAAATATGTGAAACTATTTTTTGTTTGTAATTCGCGTGAATTATAAATAAATTTATTCAATTTTCCCAAACGGCCCCCTTTGTGGAATACTACAATTTTGGTTTTGTCGGTGTTAACTACTAATTTGAAAAACTAAATAATAACCTATATTGTTAAATAAATATATATTTTTAATTTCGAAACATTCTTTCAAATTATCTTTATTTTTAGTTTGTGAATCCTATAGAATTATTTATTATTAAGATTTGCGATGAATATTTGATTCAGTACATTCCTATATTAAGATTTTAAATAAAAAGAATAAGCTATATATTAAACTACATAGGTGTACTCGTATATCCCGATTTCAAGCGTGGAATTTCGACTCCTCTCCAATGTAAAGCGAGATCATAAAGATTTTTATAACAATAAAGAAAATAACGATTTTTATAACAATAAAGAATATACCCAGAGATTGGCTGAAATTATGCAATTTTAATATGGACCGGTGTGCGCAGCTGGTATGAAAGAACCACTGAGGCGAAATTAGGAGAATTTAAGACAAACGTGCGGATGTCTATAAAGAACAAACAAACAGAATTTCATCTTCATTCACGTAGTCGTTCCATAATAAAGATACAACAATGTCTGTAATCCTGCACTACGTAATCTGTTTATGAACCTTTTGCTGCTGAATTAAAACAGACCTGGGTATTATTTTAAATTGAAGTATTTTAAATACAAATGAAAATAATTTTTTTTATTTATTTTAGTATTTTCATTTGTATTTTAAGTAATCAAATAAATTAAAACTTAAGTAGGTTGTTTGAAGTTAAACAATTTTCAAGTTAAACATACATGTCAAGCTCTGAATGCTACACTAACTCTTTCCGACAGGCTCAGCTCTCCACTACTTCTGGATATCTATTATTGGATATTTATCCGGAGGCTCATTGTGGGCATTCAAAGATATAACATGCATGTATATAAACACACCCGGAACGTAATAGTTACTTTCGAAGATATAGGAGCTGTTTAGCCCAATTAGTTTAAATAGGTTCCGAATCAGATTCGATCTGAAGAAAAAGAAATTTAATTTAATAATTTCAACAAAATAAAGCGAAGATGATCTGAGAATCAGTTATATTGAGCTGAAGGATGGAGAGACTATTCATAGTGAATCTTCTTCACCATATCCTTGGACTGGGCTAAATGAACAGGGAAATCCCTGCTTCCTGCTTTGTGTTTGGAGTTTTTAGGTTGGACATTATTCATACATACAATTAGAATTAATAATACAATACAATTAATATAAAATATAATATATTAATATAAAAGAATACAATTAATACATGCCGGGCCAATTAAGTCCTTTCTCTTCGGGCGACCCTCAGGATATGCCAAATAGCCGCACACCAGATGCAAACCACAGCTTCTGATGAACATGTGGCTTTTGTGTACCCGTAACCTTGACAATTCGTGCATCGAGGGGCATCAAGATTGTCCCGGAAGGTCATTGCCCACCAACCCCCATCTATAGTCGCCAACTCTAAGAACTTGAAAAGCAGTGATGGGGGAACTTCTATCACCCAATTCTTAGTTATTCCGTTCCTAGCTGGAGAAGAGAAGATCGGCCGCAGTCCCTCATTTACTACAGAGACAGGAATGGATTTATCGATAAGTTTCCCCCTCAGGAGCAATATTAACTCGTCAGCTGTCCAAGGATAGGGAACGCCCCTTACCTCCAACCTAGGTTTTTTAGGCTTTTTTTGGGCAAGCCGAGCTTCTAGGCCTGATTCTTTTAGATCTTGCAAGCCAATTACCTTAGCAGCCTGGGGCTGTCGTCCGTGCGGACCAATACTGACCCCCCTTTGGTAGAGCGAACTATAGAAGCCTTTACACCTAAGTTGGCTGGAGAAGGAAGTCTGTTGATTATATCTATTGGGCTCTTACCATTCCCTTATTGTAATGTATGTAGGCGTTAGGGTAGAAGTCGGTTTTGATGGTAGGGATTTAACAATTTCTGCCATCGTCATTGATTTTTTTTATCCCGTCCTGAACGACGGTATCAGCCGTTATGTTTTTAGGTATTTCATGATTCATTGTTTTTTTTACCGCTTTTGCTTTCCTACGGCTTTTTCTGCTCTTTACTTCAACGAACGTTTCTGTAGGCTCCGAAGGTCTCGTTGGGCTGGCTTTCCGTCGTACATCAGGTTCTTTAGAAGGTCCTGCTGTAGGTAGGGGACGTTGTGGTTCCACACGGGCCGCAGAAACTCCTTCGATAACCTTCGGAACTAGTTTTTCTACAATATCCTCATAAACAGAGGTAATTAGCTGCGCGCACCGCCTTGTTAATAAGGATCGATATATCGTCACCCGTTTGGGCCATTTTATTTTTTTCCTACAAGTTTTCGATCATAGCAATTGAGGTTTTTATTTTTTCATTAATATAGTTTTGTACCTTAAAATTTAGTCCTTTGTCTGCTCTTGAATATAAATCCGTACATTTTCCTGTACCTGGAGCGCCGAGCTAAGAAGATCTCTCGATTCCTCTTGAGCAGCTTCTACATCAGGAGTCCGTTTTCTTGCTCTTTTTGCCGTTCGCTTTGTTGCTTTCAGCACAGCATCGTCCTCCTCCATTTCAACGGAGTTGGAGTCAAACATACCCTCCTGCACGTATTTACCACAGCAATACGTTCAATGTCTATAATTAAGCTATGTGATAATAACTAACCTAATGTGAAGGTTACCTTCTATTGATAATAGTGATGTTAAAACTGGAACACAGAAACAGTTTAGGCTTACCTTAAGGTCCAAGTCACTAATAGGTGTACTTAAAGTCTCTTCCTTAAGGGAAACTACTTCCAGGTTCACCTAACCTCGCACTTAATTTATTAATGTATTTACAAGAAAATCTTTAAATAAAACTACAAGAAAACATAACAAAGTAACAAGAACAACACTAGAACACAATACGAACACAAAATATATATATACAAACTCCAGTTCCAACCTCTAATCACTACGAATAGGAAAACCGAAATCACCAATCTCACTATCAAGGCTAACTTCTCAGTTTTTTCGTGTTGAGGATTAAGTGGAGTATAGATTAGTAGTATTTCCCCGACCCCACCAGGAACCACCACTATCGCCAATTCGTTGCCCTCGCGGTCGAGTTAGCTCTCGCACACGTAAATTTTCATTAACTAATTACTACGGGTTTTTTTTCCTAGCTAATTACCTCTCGCAAAGGTAAATATTCTAATAGTCTTTATTACGGGTGTAGTGGTAGGGGAGAGGCGAGTGGGGCTCTACCCCCCCCCTGACTACCGCGACCAACTTTGTCAATGCGAACTTTATAGTTGCCTCTGTGATGTCTGTGGCAACTGCGGGAGGCGGAGAGAAGGAATTTGTAAAAGTTGAATGGGCTGATGCAGAAGGAGTAACGCTAGGAAATACAGTTTCGATTGATGATGTCTTTCCCCGATTACCTAAACGTCCGCAGAGTGTCACAGGGGCGGACGTGGAGAAGCAGGATAAAGGTCCACGCCCAGAGGACAAAGTTTGCCCAGTCTGTGGGCTTTCTTTTAAAGGTGAAAGAGGACTCGGAACCCATACCGCCAAGAAGCATCCCAGGGAGGCCAATAACAGGACGTTGAGGTCAATAATCAAGAACGCCATTGACCCAATAAATGGAGAGGGTGAGAAATCAAAAATAAAAGAGGACATTGCGCAGTGGTCTGCCACTTTCAAGGGCCTTTTAGATACGGAGCAAGTGAATCCTGCGGATTTTGATGAGGCCGTAGATAAGTTCCTAAATTTTCTTAAGGAAATAAATGTGGAACTACCAGGCGCCCAGCACCCCGACATAAAGTTTTACAGAATGAGAAAAAAAAAGAAAACCAATATGGCTGACAAGGGTGCTGGAAAAGTCTCTAATCCGCAGAGGGCTAACAAAGCAGACAGGAGTCGTCGGCAGCAACAGTACCAATATGAAGTTGCACAGTATAATTATTATAATAAAAGGAAAAAAGTAGTGCAGAATATTATGAATGCTGACGCTCCTAAGCAATGTCCTCTAAAAGTAGCGGATATCAAGAAACATTATAAAAGCCTCTTTGAGACCGAAAATCTCTGTAAGCGTGCGGATTACGAAAAATCAGCCCCGATGCCAAATATTTTGTCCATAAATATTGAAGCATTCAGAAAAGCAATAAAATCTACGTCTATGGACACATCGCCGGGGCCTGATGGCGTGTTAATCCGCACCATGAAGTATTTTGATGTTTCTCATATTTTGAAAACAATTACGGAGATAATGTTGAAGGTGGCCAATGTACCAGAACAACTTCGGCAAGGGCGCACAATTTTAATATATTGTGCGCTCTATATATATATAGAAAAGGAGAGGCCAATAAGATATCATCGTGGAGGCCTATAACGATTTACTCAATTGTGCGCCGAATTATAGAAAAAGTTCTGGACCAAGAACTGAGGAAGCAAGTCACCTTCCACAGTCCACAGGAATCAAAGAGGTTTTATAAAGGGACTTCCGGGAACGCATGTCAACGCGAGGATTATAGACGCAATATTAAAGGATGCGAAAGCTAAGAAGGACGATTGCGCAGTCGCCTTCTTCGACGTTGTTGGTGCGTTTGACAATGTTGGGCATTCACACATAATTAACTCATTGGAAGCGAGAGGTATGTCACCGGATCTCAGGAATGTGATTTCGGCTCTCCTTAGCACAAATAGAGTTAGAATTAATATCGGTGCCCACACGACTAGCCAAATCAAAGTGCTGCGAGGAGTGCCCCAAGGCGGCCCCTTGTCATCGTCGCTCTTCAATTTAGCGATCGATCATCTATACCGCGACCTGTGCGACGAAGATTTCGCCAAAAAGTTCGGATGTAAGCTAAAAAGAGACGAGGATTCTGTGGTCCTCACAGGTTTCGCGGATGATCAGGCTATGTCGGCGCGGGACAAGGGTGCGGCTGAAAGAGTGATCGGCAGCATACAGAGGAACCTCGCGGAGATTGGTTTGGCGATAAATCCTCAAAAGAGTGTGGGCATAGTCTTAAATAAGGGAGAGCTCGGGGCAACGGTGCTCTCCCTCGAGAATAGAGACGGCATCCAGACATTAAAACAAGGAGAGATAATTAAGTATTTAGGATGCACCTTCTCGGGAGAGCTACTGTTTACAGAGGATTCGGTGACAAAATTAAATAAAAACCTTGATAAGCTTGTTACCTCTTGCTTGTTGAATCCTGAACAAAAACTCAACATTGTCAACCAATATCTGTTCCCGGGTCTCTCTTACCCTCTCCAAACTGCGCCTTTAACAAAGCTGCGTCCGGAAGTATTAGAGGGAATAGACACCATGATTCGCAGGAGCGTGAAGGCCATAATTGGTCTTCCTGCTAACACCTCCACGGCGATATTGTACGCTCCCAGGAGATACCGAGGATTGGGCTTGATCCGCTGCCAATGGGAAGCTCCTCTTCAACACTGGTCCATTGCTCAGCGACTGTCCAATGTACCGGACGCCCTGTTCCAATCTACATTTGATTACTCGGCGGAGATTGCAGAGTGTGCCGAGAGATTGGGAGTTGAACAGGGGCACCGAAGTATGAGAGCTCTACGGCAGTCGCTACGAGAAAACTCGTTTGAGGAATGGGCCAACTGCAGGTGGCAGGGCATTGGAGCACGACATTTTAAAGACACCCCGAAAGCTAACAGATACATGTACGAGAAGCAGATACTTTCGGGGTCCGAATGGTCCAATGCCCTGAAACTAAATATCAATTATGCACCCCTGCGTGGAGTCCCAGGTGTCAGCGGACAGGTGAGAGAAGTTGGGTCCCTCTGTCGCAAATGTAACAGAGAGCCTGAAACACCAGCACACGTGCTGGGGAAATGCCCCAACAACTCGCTCCTGATAACTCGCCGTCACCACAGGGTCAAACATGCATTGATGGGGCTCCTGAAGGAGAGAGACTTCGCCTGTTTCGAGGAAGTTTATTGTGTGGACACACGAGATATGCCGATATAGTAGCATTCCCGAAGACCGGAAAGTCGGCTATCATTCTGGATCCTACCGTGAGGTACGAGTCTAATGACCTCGATCAGGCGAGCAAAGTTGACGAGGAAAAAAAATATATATATGAAAAGTGTATACCTTTTCTCAAAGAGAGGTTCCGCGAGAGCTTCGGCGAGAGAGAGTTCCACGTGAGAGGCCTTTGGTTCGGAGCCCGCGGAACTATACCTAGGTCAACCAGGAGCTTCATGGAGGATCTTGGTGTGGAGATAAAGGACGTAGCAAGCTTAGCCGAGAGTATAGTGCTGGACTCCCTGGGTATAATACATCACCACATTTATGGTGGTGGCTGAATTCGAGGCTGTTGAAGGGACATGTATGTATAAAAGTTATTTATTTATTTATATGTTTATTTATTTATTTAGTTTAGACATTAATTAGTTATGTGATGATTTGTTAAATTTTAATATTTTTTATTTATTTCTAATTTAATATGCATGGTAGTGAGTTGATTTGGTTTTATTCTTATTTTTATTGCATGATAGATATATTTTATTCAAAGGTCTAAATTTTTATATTTTAGAGAGCACTCAGGGGTTTGAGTAAAAGAGAAAAAGCATAAAAATGGAAAAAAATAATAAAAAAAGAAATAATAAAAAAATTATATTTTTTTTTATTTATTTACATATGTTAGCTTGAGACATTTTTATTAAATTTGCCATCTACTTGCGTAATAAGCAAATGTGCTGACATGAGTTATAATATGAAAGAATGAAAAACACTAAACACAAAAAAACAAACACAAAACACAAAACAAACACAATAACAAACACACACAAAAGAAAGAAATTAACAAATACATGATTTAAATACAAGAATAAATCAAAATCGAATAAGTTGACAAGTGAATATCTGTTTAATGCAGAAAATCTCTTGGCCAACGCCTCAACAATCTTCTTGGCGGATTATAAGGGTATGTGGGAGTGTGTAGAGCTTGTGTTAGTGGGTTGGAATTTAGAGTAAGTCTGTCATGAAAGTTACGGTAGCGCTCTATGGCTGTTTCTTCGACGTAAGGAATGTCAAGGTCAGTTTGTAAGGTCTCATTAGTGACATAAAAGGGGGCATCTACGATCTTTCTTAGTATTTTGGATTGGAATGACTGTATGAGTCGTATATTAGATTTTTTGGCTGTTCCCCATAGCTCAATACCGTAAGTCCAAAGTGGTTTAAGAAGTACTTTGTAAACGGTTAATTTATTTGTCATAGATAATTTTGATCGTCTGTCAAGTAGCCTTGAAAGAAGTCCGTACCGCTGGTTCAGTTCTTTTCTTTTGCGTTTAACATGGTCTTTCCAAGTCAGTCGTTTGTCCATGTAAAGGCCGAGATAGCGTACTGAATCAGAGGTGGGTATCGGAATGTTGTTAAAAAATACCTGAGGGCAAGAGTCGTGCTTAAGTGAAAACGAGACATATTGGCTCTTGGCTTCATTCATTTTTAGCCTCCATCTTCGAGCCCAACATGCTACCTCGTCTAGGTGTTCTTGGAGCACTTGTGAGGCTTTAGTGGCATCTTTGTTTGATGTCAAGATAGCTGAGTCATCAGCGAATGTTGCCAATAGGGTTTCCGGATGTTGGGGAATGTCTGAGCAGTATATATTAAATAATGTAGGGCCCAAGACACTACCCTGAGGCACTCCAGCTCGTATTCTTTTTATTTTAGAAAATTCATTATCAATTTTTACGCTGAAAAATCTATCTTTTAGATACGATTGCAGTATTAGAAAGTAGGTTGATGGTATAAATGATTTCAATTTACTAAGTAATCCGTCATGCCAAATTCTGTCGAAAGCTTGGCTCATGTCTAAGAAGACACCCTGGCAATAAAATTTAGATTCTAAGGAAAAAGAAATATAATCGACTAAACGATAACATTGTTGAATTGTAGAATGATTTTGTTTAAACCCGTATTGAACATTTGGAATAACGTCGAATAGATTAAGAGAATTTAGACGCCGCAAAAGAATTTTTTCGAATAATTTGGATAAAGAAGGTAGAAGACTGATTGGACGGTAAGAATCTACACAATCTACGGGCTTGTTGGGTTTGTGAATCATTATAATAACCGAGTATTTCCATAAGATTGGGAAGTGTGTGGTTTTTAAGATTGAGTTGTATATGTTTGTCAGAAATATTATTGCTTTTTTGGGTAAGTTTTTTAAAATACGATTGGTAATGAGATCATATCCGGGTGACTTTCTGTTAGGTAAGCTATTGATAAGATTACTAATTTCGTCAGGATGGAAAGGTTTCGGTGGTGGAGACATCTGCAAGGGAATTCGTAGCTGATGCTCAACTAATCTTTCACTCAGTGAATCTTGAAATTCACTGTGTGGAGTAAATATATTTTCCAAGTGACTTGCAAACAATTCAGCTTTTTGTGCATCTGACTTGGCCCACGAGCCATCAGGATACCGAATGGGATGAGATGTTTCTTGATGGTCTAACAAGCGTTTTGTTATCCTCCATATTGATTGACTGTTGTTATCAAAACTACTTAGAAGACTGTTAAAATTTTCATTTTTTGCTATTTTTAATTCATTCCGCAATTCCTGTGTTAGTCTTTTTAATAGCAACTTATCAGAAGCATAACGCGTCCGCTGCCATTTCTTCCGAGCTCTTCGTTTCTGTTGTAAGAGATATCTTATTGACTCTGGAACCGCCTGATTTTTGCTATTAATTCCAATACTCTGTTTTGGGGGACCGGAGGAAGAGTTCCAGGCTGCCTGTTGTATGGCGCGAGTTAAGGATTGGACAGCATCATCAACATCTTCTGGTGTCCTCAATGTAGTGTTTAAAGATATTGATCCATTCAATATGGTCTTGAATCTTTTCCAATTAACATAACCAGGGGTAAGAGTCGGTTGTGGAGTTTTGAATAATGGATTAACATCAATTGATAATATTAGCGGGGAATGATCAGAGGAAAGATCAGTTAAATTTTTGACATCAAAGTGCAGCTGTTTAAGCCCCTTACAAATAAAAAAATCCAAAATGTCTGGGATTCTGTTTAGATCAGTGGGCCAGTAAGTTGGTGAAGTAGGAGGAATGGCTGTACAATTGTTCGAGAGCATAGCATTATGGAGAGCCCTTCCTCGGGAATTAGTCATTCTACTACCCCATACTTGATTTTTGGCGTTAATATCCCCACCACAGATGAACTTACTACCCAAGGTTTTGAATAGAGAATGAAAGATTGGGAACGACAAGCTCATACCAGGCGGACAATAAGCAGCTGCAACAGAAAACTCAAAGGAAAAGACTTGTAAGACAATGGAGGTGCACTGTAAACATTCACTTGCCTCAGATGAGTTAAAGTAGTGACTAATGGATTTTTTAACAAGAATCAGAGAGCCACCTTTGGCACAGTGTGAAGGGTGGTCAGTTCTAAAAGTGTTGTAAGTTGAAATAAGGAAGTTAATGTTGCTTGTCAGGTGCGTCTCAGTTATTAATGCCACATCTATGTCGTTATCTTTTAAAAATACTTCTAGCTCATTTCTGTGTGAAAGTACTCCATTTGAGTTCCATAAAACAATTTTTATCCCACTCATGATGATAGCTTAGGCAAGAGGTGTTGCATTAAAGTGGTGAGTAGTGAAATTAAAGGAGTGACAAGATTTTTAAATTCACTAATGAAGTCAGTTAGTTGTGTAGTTATGTCAGGTTGGATTGTGCTATGGGAAACAGCATTGGGTAATAGTCTAGAATCTGCCGGAGTTGTTTGTGTTGGTAGAATGTGTGAAGGTGTTAAATTTGTAACGTCAGGTTGTGTTTGTTGAGGCGGTGACACAAGAGATTTTACCTGCATAACAGCTCTGTTAGGCGTCCCTTCTTCCTTCCGCAATTCCTCAGATTCTGCAAAGAACCTTGGACTTCTGGGTGGTGGATGTCGTCGGAGCTGTTTCAGTTCTTTGTGAACGATGCAGCCTCTGTAGTTGGCCGGGTGATCTTCTCCACAGAGGGCACATCTGGGGGGAACATCCCGTGGCTTCTTGCAGCTAATTGAAAGATGTTGATCTCCACATTTGACGCAACGTGGCTTAAGGTTACAATACGATTTCGTATGCCCATATGACTGGCACCTTTTACACTGTACAATTTCATTTCTGTGAAAAGGTTCCTCTACTGTAATTCTTGTATGGTACAGATATTGAAGAGTAAATATTTTATCACAACTTTCAGTTTTTTTAAGGTCAACATAAAACATAGGCAATGGAATTTTCGTTCTAGGATGAAGAATGTTATGAACTTTGATAACTGCATAACCTTCCTCTTCAAGTTCCTGTTTGATAATCTCACAGCTTAATGTGGGGTGTAAATTTTTTATAACTACTCGAAAAGGCCGATCTTCTTGCAGCTGATATGTGTGGAATTGGGCGTTTTTTGATTTTAAGTATTTTACAGTTTTCCTATAAGCATCTGAATCAATTGGCATAACAACGGTATTGTTTAGATTAGATTTTAGTGTAAATTTTTTTACCCCTACTTCTTTAATGAGATCGTCACAAAACTGAGCGAAATTAATAACGGCTTTAACATAGATCGGTGGTGGTGGCTTGGAAGTGATTGAATCTTCCTGCTTCGTAGTTTGGCATTGGGTTTCTTCTTCGACATTCAAGACGCTAAACGGGTTCACAGATTCGAAGCTATGTTGTCTACTAAGCACAGTTGGCTCAAGCCTAGGAGACAATGAATTTCTTCTGGTTACCTCAGTCCATTCGTTATCTTTGCTTGAGCTAGCCACTATAACAGGCTGCGTAGGTAATTTACTTTTGTTAATATTTATAACCTTTTTACCTGAGGTAGTGGTTTTGGTTAATTGAGCAGTAGACTGCATAGGCAGTTTAACTTTATTAATAGTTACAATCCTCTTACCCTTAGCACCAGTTCTGGATCTCAATGGCTTAGATGAGAGCGCAGATTTAATAGTGTTCTTGCTGACAACCATGATACTTTTTGCAGTATCACCGATTACTAATACCTAATGCATATCGTCACACTGTCCAGGTCCTAACTGGGTCAAACAACAAGCAAGACCTAATATTTTCCTGAAGTTTTCTTATTTAAACACAGAATTTTCAAAGAAAGATTTTTCTATACGCGTTAACAGTATATCGCACAGCTGTTCCTAAAATAAAGGTACACATATGTATGTTATTATTATTATATATGATTGCAACAAAATGTTACAAATAGTCTGAAATAAGATATAGAATATGCTGTGTAAGACTATAGATTAGGGAGGGAGGGAGGGCTTTTCCCGACCCCACCAGGATCCACCACTATCGCCAACTCGATGCCCTCGCGGTCAAGTTAGCTCTCGCACACGTAAATTTTCATAGATTTACCCGCACCAACCCCCTATTTTGGGCCTCATCCAATTTCCATCACCGATAGTTAGCTTCTACCCTTAGAGCCGTGGCTACGCTCGAATTTTTTTTTTTTTAATATTTCGATTCAATTAGTCCTTTTTACTCTTTCGATTTAATTAGCAATTTTTAGACTGCCTAACAGTCCGTTCCCGTCCAATTAGCATGCTTTCTAGGTATGATACCTTAAGCCCGAAAATAGGGTTAAGGGGGTGGGTCAGAGCGGTTACACCGATTTTTAATAATATTCCCGCACCTACCCCCCATTTTTGGCCTCATCCAATTTCCATCACCGATTGTATACGTCAACTTACCCAATACAATTATCCGATACAAAAACAATTAATATATATTTAATAACTACTGGTAAATTATTTTTTTTTTTAATACTTACGAATAGAAATTAAAAGCTAAAATATGATTTAAAAACGTAAAAAACAAAAACAAACAAGAGCCACAATTACTCTGGGGAAAAATTAAGGAAGTTTTTTAGACGAAAATTGATGAGATCTGATCAAATATAGGCAAAATACTATATAAGGCAAAAATTTTTGAAAGTTCCAATCTGCAGGAACTTTATTAATCTTCGGGGTTTGAAAAGGTTGTATCTTGCGCTGGTGATACTTCATACAGCAATATTTATTATAACTTGAGATCTTTACATTAAGAATCGTGCACAAAGTATAGAACGAGCTCCCTTAGTATTCTAAGAATAAAACCAATGGCCCCAATAGCATGATCACATTGAAATTGATAATTTTTAATATTTTATTTAATCTTCTTCAGCTATTGTATTTATAATATCTCTATTGTGTTTCTATTATATTTTTTATGTTTGTAATGTTCTAGTCGAGGCACGAAAACAGATATAAGTAGTTAACTTGATATGTCATTGCCAGGGCTCGATATTTTGTATGCGTGTTTCTTTAAAATAGCGGAGGAGATACGATCACGAATTAGTGTATGCAGATCTAATTGACTAGTTGTTTTTTTTTTGTTTTTTTTTTCATATTTTATGATAACGCCATATATTTGTATATTTTGATGATCTAGTTAAGTAAACAATACATTCAGAAATATAAAAGTAAAATCCAACGTGGGAGCTAAGAATCCAAATTTCGATCGGAGCTATTCGCAATAAATAAGTTCTTCCACTCCTTCGAATTAATATTGAGATTTCCGACTTTCCACCTCTTTTTTTAGTTAATAAAAATATAAATCGATCCCAGGCCATGTTAGAGAAGCTTTAAGAAAAACTATAGAAGACGTTTTTATGAAAAATTAATATTCTCGAAAAAATAAATAAAATTTCATACTGGGATACTGCAATTGTTCTAAGCGACATAGACAACGACCCAATAATTTTAGGCGCTTATAAATTTGTTCCAATCACATCAGTTGATTGAACGATAGAAGGTTTAGGATCCATAGAAATAAATTTAGAAATGTAATTAATAATTAATAATCATTCAGAAAATTTTATAGATTAATTAATTTGTTTTAAATATGTTTAATTGATATTTAATTTAGTTATCTTTAATGCGGTTATTCTTGTATTTTTCCTGTTAACTAGTAAGTTTGAATTAGTTTTATGGTTTTGTTTTAAATGTGTGTAATTTATAGATATATAATAAATTTTGCTACATATTTTATAGTTTTTTACTGCATATTATATGGCATATTTTGACGATACGGCTGTGGTCATTACTGTAGAATCGTAGGTGATGTAATTTTGATGTTTAAAATTTAATGGTGAAAGTCGATTTTAATTCTTCTGGCCAGTAAACTTAGAATGGCCCATATATATATATATATATATATATATATATATATATATATATATTCGTTTAATCAAATTTATTCCCTGAATTTGGGAACGATCTTTTACACCTTGATATAATGTTTTAAGTTTTGTAAAGTTTCTATTTTATAATATTGGTTTTCATGTCCACAATAAAACCATTTACAAGGTGAAAATTATTCTGAAAGGGTCTCTTAAAATGAATTAAAGTCATGCAAATAAGAAGAGAAGGAAAGTGGGTAAGGGAGTGCTTCCTAGTTTAATACTTTATCACAAACGGCCCTCCAACGACTTTTAGAGGTTTGAGACAATCCCCCCTTCTCAGCTTTTCCTGAGCCCAAAACAAGTGTGGAGATGAGGAAAAAGTTAGGAAAGTTTTTACGCTACAAGGCTCCTCTTTCCAAGGAATTTACTTACGCGCTAACTTAGAAGGAGACCTTGTAGATAATTCGTTGAAGGACTTTACGCTTACCTTCATTATTCAAGTAGATAACTTTGTAATAGGAGCAAAGAATATTTCGAAAACGTTAATTTTTAATTACCACGCTGTATAATTATTAGAAACAAATTTAAATTAGAGAAGCTTGAAGAGGAGCATATAAAATACTAAAAGAGGTAGGAGTAAATTTTTTGGTCTTTAACAAAATGTGCGCTTGTTTATATTTTAATGAATATTTGATTACGTGCTGTTACTAATTTATATCAAAACAAGCAATATTGCACTGGTGCCTTTCTGGACCTACCTCAAGCTTTCGACCGGGTGTCGCAAGATGGGTTGCTTCTCAAACTCTAAACCCTTTTACCCCAATCATTATACCTAGTCCTTCGATCCTATCTCTCAAATCGTTCCTTTCAAGTCCGCTGCGGCACAAAACTTTCGAATTACTATCCAATTCAGGCTGATATACCACAAGGCAGCGTCCTAGGTCCTGGTCTCTACATCTTATTTACCGCTGATATCCCTACGAACTCCAACACCTTCCTCGCTACCTTTGCCGATGATATCGCTATCCTATCATCCCATGCCGATCCTGAAACAGCATCCCTAAACCTGCAAAGCCATCTCTCCATGATAGAGCAGTGGTGCAGCTCCTGGCACATCAAAATCAATGAATCCAAATGCAAGCATGTCACCTTCACTCTCCGACGCAGATCCTGTCCTTCAATTCTTTATAACTCAATTCCACTTCCCATCTCAGACATAGTCCGGTATCTTGGCTTCATTCTAGACAAAAGATTAACATGGAACCCACACACTAGACTTAAAAGACAAGAGCTCAACCGACGATTTGGCCAGCTATATAGACTACTTAACAGAACTTCTCATCTCTCCATTGACAACAAATTACTAATATACAAAACAATATTGAAACCCATCAGGACCTACGGACTCGAACTGTGGGGGACAGCAAAATCTTCATCAGACGTATCCAGTCCTTCCAGTCCTAAGTCCTGAGAACCATAGTCAATGCCCCATATTATGTCTCAAACAAAACCTTGCACCACGACCTTAACATCCCATTTGTCCTTGACCTTATCCCATCCAGATTCTAAAAATTTCACCAGAACCTTAATCATCATCCCAATCCTTCAGCACAATCCCTTTCTAGTACCACCCATCCCTACAATCCTCCTCTAAAGTTGAAACGGCAGTGGCCCAGAGATCTTTTGTAATATAGTTTTTGGAGTCCTGGCGATGGCCAGCTTCTCCACTCAAGCCATGTACAGTAGTAACTGAAGTGCTTTCACCCAGTCTCCACTGGTTTTAGAACATGGATTCGGCTGGGAAAGAAACACCGGGATCCCCTAGGGTCCATAAGTGGGAGGCAAAGCGGGGGTCAGAGATTCCTAGGCTTAATGTATATATTGTATATAGGAAGAATGCGTGTATATATATTTTTTTCTATTTTTATTTCAACGGATAGTTTTATATATTTTAGTTTCTATTTTGAGTATATACATTTTATTTTTTATTTTAGTTGTATATATTTTAGTTTCTATTTTTCGTTACTAATTATTATTTATTTTGTGTGAATTTATCTTTTGAGCACTAATATTAAATGCCCTTAAGTGTGGCAGATTGTAATATTTCTTTATCAATAAAAAAAAAAAAATTATATCACATTAGTATAAGATTATTTATAGGACTTGTTCATATCAAGGGAGAGTCACTATATGGCCGAGAAAATAAAATATAACTTATAATCACCAATTGGTTTAATAACACATTTAAAATAAATTATATAAAGGTGGTGGGCTTCAACTAAATAATTTCAAAATGTTTCTGAATTTGTTGTCCTTATGTCAGATTTATTTATTTATATTCATAGATATACAGTAGTTCGTATTTACTGGGATTCGTAATTACTTATTAAATAACGTAAGTTTTAAACAAATAATTTTCTTAGTATGAAAAAATATAAGTAAAATTGGAAAACATTAGAAAGCAAAATTAACTATAAAACCCGTTTTTATTTATAATAATTTATAATTAACTATAAAAACCGTTTCCCGGAGCGCGAAAGGATAGACTGGGAGCATTAACTCGGGTGAATAAGAAAAACTGCTTTAATCTCGATGAGACGTTAAACCATTTCCCCATTTAGACGGGTTATCAGGGAGATTAAGGGATAAGGAGTTGGGCTAAGGGAGTTAGTTAGATGTGCACCTAGCCCTCGCCGCTGTTGAAATGTAAGATGGGATTATATCATTCTCTGGATTACGGCCAAAGAAAGGCCTGCCCCACAACTGTAATTAGGACTTAACCGCTCTTGACTCGGAACTGTTAAACTATGTATGCCTCAACAGGAATGAACAGAATTGAGAACGATATATGAATATTCATAATAATATCAAATGTGGGGTTAATAAGTAAAAAATAAAAATAAAAACACATTTTTACTTTCACAAAAGCATGAGAATTTCATAAATATAAAGTTATTTTTATTAAATATCTATGTTTATTAAAATATTATTATTCCTTTCACAAGACTGGGTACTCAACTATTCACATAAGACGGAAACGCCACTTGCTTAACAAAGGCCCAAAGATCCGACTTAATTACAACATAACAATTAATGTGACATTAAGAAGGACTAGAATAACGAAGTTGAGCTTTGGAGCTGCATTGAATCCTTATTATCTTTAATGCTGCCAAACTATCACAATTAAAATCATCCGTATAGAAGAAATTAATGCCCCTCTTCGCCGATTTATCCCAATTCAGATAAATATCCTTGTATAATCAACTTCATATACATGCTATTCTTCCTCCGCTATTCTTGGATACCACTCGAAGTACCTAAAAAGAATATGACCTCGTGACTAATTGTATTAAAAACATTATAGGAGTTTTATTTTTTTACACTTTCTTATCTTAACAACAAGCACTAAGTACAATTATTCTGTCGTAAATTTAAAATTAAATTTAACTTTAGGCGTTTTATGCCACTTTTCAATCGTTTGCTTAGGCAGGATTAGTTACTTTTTATGGATTGGCTTGATCTACTGCTATTGTGTTTTATACATCTCTACTGATGGATGACACACTCAGCTAGGAGCCCTAAATAACTTCCTGCTTGGGGCCAATGCTCTCGAATGAATATGTATTAGGAGGTCCTGAAGAGGGCCATACGGGGTGGAAGTAGAGTCGAGAGCACTCTGGGACAGAATTAAATTGAGGGCTTTACTATTATTAATAGGAATGGGCTTGCGACCAGAAATCCTCAGGATGGAGAAAGTAAGCCTGGGTTTTACCTTAATGGACGTTATAGAATCTTTCATTAGACAGGGTACGGATGTCGATTAATTTGTGTTGGATAATAACTGGATGATATACAAAATTTTAATTAAACCTTTAAAATTGTATGCATACCTGATAGTATCGGTCACATACATACATATGATATAATATCGGTCACATACCTGAGAAAATTATTGTTTACAATTAAGGACCAGTTCCAGCGTTGGAAACCAGCTCTCTATCCGTTAAGAACTCCAAACCAATTATAATTTACGAAACAATATTATTGAACTCGGAACATTATCACATAAATCATTATTAATGTTACAATAATAATTTTCGACGATCAATATATTGACAAGAATAGATGACTTAACAATGTTGAATGTGTAAGGGAGGACTAAGGCTCCCTAAAAAGATAAACTTGTCAAATCTGCGACTAATATTTACCTAAGCCTAGAAAAAACTCAGACTTAAAAAAAAAAACTAAGGTGATAACAAATAACCATATTTGATCTTTGACAAAAAATATTTTTTTTAATAGACAAAAATTGGTGTATCCATTCATGTCAATTATGTAATGTACTCTTTCACATATTTGATTTTTTGTGTTCCATTTCATTTACCCCATTTGAAATTTCATAGGCTTGGATTTTTATGGTATCTTAATTTGAAAAATATTCAATATTGGGGACTATCAGGTAGAAAAAAATATCTGGTGCTTGCGGGCAACACACACCTTTCACTTACCAACTTACTTAGATTGGAAATTGATGTTTTGTTAATTGCCACTTCTCAAAGTCACTCATTTTTCCACATTCATTTCTTATTTTCTCTATAAAAATTTTCATTTTTTTATTTGCTCTATAAAAAACACTATTTTTTTTATTATTATTTTTTTATTATTAAATAACAGTTTTTACTTGCGATAATTCGGCAATGCAAGCATAATGTTCCAAGTCCGATTTGATAATTCTCTATGTAGTCGTTGAAAACTTCATTTAGTTACCATGAAACAAATAAATTCCATTAAATGAACAGAACATCTTTAATTATAAACAATGGTCTGTCATTAAAGGCGTACCTACTCAGCAAGTTTGTGTGGGCTCAACGTGTTTTTTGAGTTGACATAATATTTTTCTTTTTTCTTTCATATATTTGATTTTTTGTGTTCCATTTCATTTACCCCATTTGAAATTCCATATGCTTGGATTTTTATGGTATCTTAATTCGAAAAATATTCAATATTGGACTATCAGGTAGAAAAAAAAATCTGGTGCTTGCGGGCAACACACAACTTCCACTTACCAACTAACTTTGATTAGAAATTTATGTGTTTCGTTAAATGCCATTCCTAAAAGTCACACATTTTTCCACATTCTTTTACTTATTTTTGTTTGTATTTGATCTTTAAAGTACACTATTTTTTATTTTTAATTATAATTGCGAGTTTTATGAGTTGACCGACTATTTTTCTTTTTTTCTCCTGTTTGTGTTTACTTGATTTTTTTCATATTTCATATTTAGCCATTTCTTATTTTTAGGCGAAACCAGAGACAGTTAATTTCTCCATATAAACAAAAACAAAGGTACTTTATAGGTAACAAAAAAGGCCCCATCCCCATTTAAGTCCCTTAAACATTTTAATAATGATAAAGCTTACCTGATATTAAAGAACACCTGATTTTTATTAAACATGGCAAATTTGATCAAAATCATTAAAGCCGTTTTTGAGATAATCGAAAAAAAAGGTAAAAATTGGAAACAAGTTATGAAAAAAAGAGTCCCCTCCGTTTGACCAATTTTATTGAGCGTATACATACATCAAATATCCACTTTGATCATAATCGTTTTTGAGTGAATAAAAAAAAAAAAAAAAAAAAACACGTGAAAACGATACAAAATTTATTAAGTAAAGTGGCCCCTCCGGTAGATCAATTTTGATGAAATTTTTGCAGTCATATCTCGGGCATATTATGACATCAAATACTCGGTTTTATCAAAATCGTTCGAGCTGTTTTTGAGAAAATTATAGAAAAAAAAAAACGTAAAAGTTCCTAAATAAAGTACTCCCTCCGTTTGACCAATTTTGATGAATTTTTTTCTGTCACATCGTGGCATATACAAACACTAAATACCCAATTTCATATTCGCACGTTTTATATTTTTTCAGCTAGTCTGTCCACACACGCACTGTCAGACACACACACACACACACACACACACACACACACACACACACCACCATACACACACCTTCACAGACCATTTCGCGGTACTTGGTTATTTGGACTCAAGGGACCCCAAAACGTGTCTTTCCGTTTAAAACCGGAAGTTGAAATTTTTCACGATCGCAATACTTTCCCTTACTACATATTTCATATATAGGTAAGTGAAAATAAAATAAATCCAAGATAGCAATAGCCAGATATGGGTCTGCAGTTCATGATGTTTTTGTTGCCTTTATACAGCAGTTGTCGGATATTGCCCCTGAATCCTTAAACGGAATCTTGAAACAAAAGTTTACAAGTAATCGCGTGTCAACTTTTGCAGACCAAGGCCCTAAACTTTCCGGAAGAAGGGTGAACATTTTATATTTACTAGAAACTGAATTTCTTTCTGCAGCCGTTCTCTCCCCTCCTCCCATTTATTATTGATAAATGTCTCGTCAATATAAATTTATGGATCCGTATCCTATACTGCCGCTGAAAACTAAATTAAAACAAAATATGGAATATGATCGTTTATCCGCTAAGCCCTGCAATTGTTAGTATACTTTGAAAAATAGTTTCCTTGTTTATTAATATTATTATTTAACGTTAATTGTAATATTTGTACGTTAATTGTAAATGTTTAGCGAAATTCGTTAGATATATAAAAAGATATGCAGCCGTAATAACAAGCCAATTTTTCAGGCCGCCACTCTATTCTTTTCTAGGTAACAACTTTCAATTTCCTTGTGAAAACATTCTTGATTACCCGGTGTATTTCATTCTGATCAATAATAAATTTTAGTGGCCATTTGTCTAACTCCTCCATTGTAGAAGTCCAAAATCTATAAATCAAATTATGAACCTTTGGAGCTTTACCTTCAGTATATTTTTTAGTTTTTTGCCTAAGGATGGGCTAATAAATCCAGACTTTCGCTTTTACTGACTTATTATTGGTTCTTTAATTTTGCACTAGAGTCAAAGGATTTGGTTTCTAAATATGTTTACCGGAGGTAAACAACTGTTATATTTAGAAATAATTTAGTAAATGTAGTTTCCTCATCAACTTTATTTAATAAACTGACTTAACAATTTCAGTCCTGTTTTCTACCATAAATGAATTATATAACACAATGTTCATTTTTATATTGAATTAAATTTTCCATTAAAAACCATGATACTTCTAATTACTTAACAACGTCAATAACAATGAGAAAAAAGTTAGTTAAGCTGTCTCTATAAGTAATGGAAACAAATTTAACAAAGTTTGTTTGTTTTGTTTGTTTAACGTGACTTTATGCCACTAAGGCTAATCGGACGATGCTACAGTGGGAGTCCTAAATTTTGCCTATCCAGGTATAATTAAGATAGGGATCTTTAACGAGTACTTGACATCGTGCAGGCTCGGGACCTTCATTTTACATCCTATCCGAGGGACGGCATAGCCTATGATTTTTTACTCCCATTAAAAAATCCTAACCTCGGGACGCAATAAATTATTTAACAAAGTATTTTACATTTTATCATGATTTTTAAATTTTTTTTATTATTAATTTTTTTTTTAGTAATAATTTGAATTCAATTAAAAATGGAATGTTGTCAAGTTCCGGGATGCAGACATATAGGTTATGTTTTGAATGATCCTGACTTTTCTGTTCGAGTCACTGTGTTTTTATCTCTTTAATAGCTTTTACCTACATAATATAACTAATTCTAATTAAAACGTATTTTTTTTTTACGATAGGTTAAATAATGGTCAGGATTTTCAGTTTACAATGATATTCATTATGGTAAGCCAACGTTTCGATCCAGCTTGTGGATCTTCATCAGGGCTAAAAGAAAACAAATATATGAGTATCTATGCTAGAGGGTGACAATAAATGGATACATTACAGAACTGATAATAATATAAAAATATTATAAAAGATAGTATACATAAATATTAAAATAAGAGGCTGGTTAACAAGATAAAATAGAATCTGATATTTACCTACTGAGTCCAGGTGGATACTAAGACTAAAGGTAAAAATAAGGTGAGAGGTAGTGGTAGGGGGTAGGTTTGCCGACTTCAAAGGTTATGGCGGGGAAATCCAACGCTTTTGAAGTGAAGGCACATGACAACTGAGTGAACAAAATATTTAAAAACTAACAAAATATATGGTACTGTATAGAAATAGTTGTGTCTGGACTGAATAATAACATAAAAATGAGATAATACATAATGTAACAATGTAACTCTCCGGTATTGTCCTCAACGATCTCCTTGATTCTGTTATACCTAAATTCCCCAACGATATTTTTTTCATTAAAAAATATGTAGACGACCTCCTATTGATTCTCAATCCTAACTCTATCACTGATATTCTCGCCGCCTTTAACTCCTACCATCCACGTCTCCGTTTCACTATAGAATTGGAAACCAATTGTACCCTTCCATTCCTAGATATTTCCATTACCAGAAACACGGACCATTCTATATCCACTAATTGGTACACCAAACCCACTTATTCTGGCCGACTCCTTAACTATTTTTCCCAACATCCACATCACCAAAAGATCAACGTCGCAAAAAACCTCATCCACCGTAGCCTGAACTTGTCCGATCCACAATTTCATTGTCATAACAAAATCCGCCTGAAAAATATCTTACAATCTAACGATTTTCCTGAGCATTTAATAAAAACACTTATCAATAACAATGCAAAAACTCAAAATCTCTCTAACAACTCTTCACAACCTCCGATTTCTACTTTCCAATACAGATCTATCCCATATATCCCCATTCTCTCAAACAAAATTAAAAAATCCTTCTCATCCAGTTTCCCACACATGCGCCTAGTATTAAAAAATAACAATAAATTAAAAAATCTTTATACAAAACTCAAAGACCCTGTACCTCTCCTAGTAGTAGTAGTTTATCGTATCCAGTGCTCCACGCTTAATTGCAACAGTTGCTATATAGGTGAAACCAAAAATTATTTAAAAAAACGTATTTATCAACATAAATACAGTATTTCCACGCGTAATTCGTCTACATCTAAATTAGCAGAACATGCCATTGCCCACAACCATTCCTTCGACTTTGAGAACCCCTCCATATTAGCAACTGTATCTAACCACGACAAACGTCTCCTCTCAGAATCCATTTTCATCCATCTAGAAACTAATAACCCGGTAAATCACAAAACTGATAAAGAGATAATTTCATCCACTTATTCTAACATCTTCCGCATCCTCAAATCCTAGTTTTGATTTCATAGGTACCTGCAATTATCTCTGTACCTCTTATACTATTATTATTTTTTGTATTGTATGCTTCTTTCTATATATTTTCCAAATTTGTATGCATTGTTACATTATGTATTATCTCATTTTTATGTTATTATTCAGTCCAGACACAACTATTTGTATACAGTACCATATATTTTGTTAGTTTTTAAATATTTTGTTCACTCAGTTGTCATGTGCCTTCACTTCAAAAGCGTTGGATTTCCCCGCCATAACCTTTGAAGTCGGCAAACCTACCCCCTACCACTACCTCTCACCTTATTTTTACCTTTAGTCTTAGTATCCACCTGGACTCAGTAGGTAAATATCAGATTCTATTTTATCTTGTTAACCAGCCTCTTATTTTAATATTTATGTATACCATCTTTTATAATATTTTTATATTATTATCAGTTCTGTAATGTATCCATTTATTGTCACCCTCTAGCATAGATACTCATATATTTGTTTTCTTTTAGCCCTGATGAAGATCCACAAGCTGGATCGAAACGTTGGCTTACCATAATAAATATCATTGTAAACTGAAAATCCTGACCATTATTTAACCTATCGTAATTGAAGAACAGTTGATTATCTCTCATCTGTACTCGTATTTTTTTTTAATACAGCTCCGAAACGGATTTCATTAATAATAGTTATCTGTTATAGTTTGTCAACCGAAAAGTCCTTTCTTGTCTACTAAAGATTCTCCTTGTTTTGCGATAATTTAAATCATGAAATAAGCTACTGCGATATGTTGATTGATACCAACATTAGTTTCTCGTTTAGAGCTCACATCAATCAACGATCCTCTAAATTTCCTGCTGATGACAAAGTGATGAATTAGGTTTTCCTTTTCATATTTAGGTGACAAGTTATTTTGTTATACATCAAATGTGCAAGAAATATGTATTCAATGACTACACGTTTTCAAGACTTCATAAGCTATACATTTTCGTATTATTATAGGACAAATGTACACTGCCATTTCAAAATCTGTAGTGATGTCGATTTTTTTTCGGTCATTTTTAATGAAACTATTCAATAATGCTGAAATAAAATAATTGTTTTCTAATCATAAAAAAATCATAGCCGAGGAGGTGAATAAGGTATATGAAAATCGAAAACCGGCCATTTTATTCAATCCTCGAATCTTCATTATTAGGATTACAGATTATTAAAATATATAGTGCTATGCGAACATCACATAAATTTCACTCACCACCCCCTTTTCTTTGAATAACGTAGATGTTATTATGTGCCTGTAACTCATGGGACCCCTGGATTTCTTGGCATGATTTATATAACTATTTTTTTTAGGGGATAATGGAAAAAAAATCGTCCCGGACCCAATTGACTATAAATGCTTCTGACAAAACGAGTTTTAGAATGAATTATAGATTTTTTCGATAATCTATCGTATATAGGATTCAGAATTACGACCGATGAGAATATATTGGATTATTTTCATACATACAATACATCCATCAATTTCTGAAAAACACTCAAGTGATACATGAATGAAATTTAAAAATAAGAAAAATAAAATACATATAAGGGTAACTTAGGCAAAGAGACGATCTGTTACAGAATATTAAAGACATCCTGCCAAACCAGATTCGATCTCGGGTGGCACAGCAGCTCAATCAATGCCTTACCATTAAGCTAGTCCACTCCATTGTGACCTTGTACATAATTTAAATCTGTTATTATAGTTATTGTATTGTTTATATACCATTGGGAATCTTAATATTAATAAAAATAGACCGTAACGGAAGATCACTTAAAGAAAGAAAAAACAAAATACATTTGTAAATATTTAAATATATGAATATTCGATTGTTTTACTGAAATTTATATTTAACAGTAAATAGACTCCAATGCGCTGAAATAAATTTCATTTGAACTAAAAACAGAACAAAGAGAGGTTGAAATGTACGAAATGTAAACATAGAGAGGGCTATGGTTGCAACGAGGGCTTTGAATGCCGAGAGGTGTACAAACCGTTGAGCAAAAGAGATAGCGGAAAGGCAATCCTCCACCATTTACATAAAATATACAATGCCCGGTTTGTTTTAGCCTTCATATTCACTCCACACCTCAGCATATTCCCTGTTTGATTTAGTAAACAGAGGAATCAAGCTAATTTCGAATTGGGACATTTGCATTTAGTAAAGGCGTCCGTCTCTCGATATACGTTTTACTTACAAAATCTGTACCGTTTAAAAAATAAAACGGAAGTGTAAATAATATGCGCTTTTGTTTTTATTGTTTTCTGTTCTTCGATACGCATAACAAAAAATGAATAAACCATATACCGTAGACCGGGGTTACTTTGATACAGGGTTCGCATATTTTATATTGTAGCACCATAATTTTTCAAGATATTTCAACAATTCTTGAACCAAACGATAGCTTAACATCTCAGCTTTAAATTGCTGTTTGGAATTCTTCGATATATTGAATAGGGAGGCAGGGGGGTCATTTGTTTTTACTTTCACTTACCTATATATGAAATATATAGTAAGTGGAAGTATAGCGATCGTGAAAATTTTCGACTTCCGGTTTTCAACGGAAATACACGTTTTGGGGTCCCCTGAGTCTAAATAACCAAGCCCCGCGAAATGGTCTGTGTGTGAACAGACTAGCTCAAAAACTATAAATCGTGCAAACCTGAAATTGGGTATTTAGAGTATGTATAAGCTTTCAAAAATTTCATCAAATTCGCTCAAAGGGAGGGGGTACTTTATTTATTAACATTTAAGTTTTTTTCGATTTTCTCAAAAATGGCTCTAACGATTTTGATCAAAATGAGTATTTGATCTATTTATATGCCTGAAATATGACTGTCAAAATTTCATCAAAATTGATCAACCCGAGGGGGGACTTTACTTAATAAATTTTGTATCATTTTCACATGTTTTTTTTATTTACTCAAAAACGGTTTTAACGGTTTTGATCAAACTTGGTATTTGATGTATTTATATGCCAAAGATGTGATAACCAACATTTCATCACAATTGATCAACCGAAGGGGGAACTTTACTTAATAAATTTTGTATTATTTTCACGTGTTTTTTTTATTTACTCAAAAACGGTTTTAACGATTTTGATCAAACTTGGTATTTGATGTATTTATATGCCCTAGATATGACTGTAAGAATTTCATCAAAATTGATTTACGGGAGGGGGGACTTTACTTAATAAATTTTGTATCATTTTCACGGGTTTTTTTTATTTACTCAAAAACGGCTTTAACGACTAACAAAAATAAGATATGAATGTAGAAAAATGTGTGACTTTGGGAAATGATATTTAGCAAAACACGTCAATTTCTAATCTAAGTAAGTTGGTAAGTGAAAGTTGTGTGTTGCGCGCACGCACCAGATTTTTTGTATTAATGTTACCCAACCATCCGGGGTTACTATGTAACAACGAGTTTTTTCCATCTAAAACGTCTGTTTCGGTGGTTTGTAATAAAGTAACCCAATCCAAAAGATAGCCTGAGTTTTTTTTTAATAATACAAATCAATTTTTCCATTATTTTTTTTTTTGTTTAAAAAGCTGGATTTAAATGAAAAGTGGTCCCTACCACTCTAAGCATGCTAATCTAACAGGAATCAGGTTTGAATCAAAATTGAAAAAAGAGAAATTCATAGAAAACTTCTTTTATTATAAAACATCAGTTGAAAAAAGCTTGAAATCACATCTAGCGTGTTTTTTAAATGTAAAACCACAATGTTAATTTCGACAATAAAAAATATCATGGTAACTTCACTTGATTAGAATAAAATAAAACTTGAACTAGAAGCTGAAAAGAATAGATTCAAAAATTACAAACGCTCGAAAAAAAATTAAGATAAGGCACAGAAATCACAAACTTTTTAAAATAAATGAGGCGCTTGAAATCTTTCTCATATCGTGAACATTATCCAAGGTGCACTCACAGCAGTCTTTGATTTATGGCTTCTAGTCAACTGGAAAATGTGCTTTCTCTTCAGGTATGATACTTGGGATTCGAATCCTGCAACAGATGCGGCTAGGATTAAACCACAGCTTATCCTCTTCTTGTGGCCACGTCCACCACTTTCCAGATTTTTTCATGCATGTTGCTTCAAACTCTCCATCCTCCTCTTGTACAACTTTCCACGGGTATTTCCGACCACCGTAAACTACAGCTACATAGTCCCCTTCAGTCAAGGGTTTCTCCATCAGAGTCGGCAGCATTGCTGCTTGCGGTGGTTCTGGAAAGATCTGGTGACTTTTTGAAGTTGCAAAACAGCTGTCTATGGGGAGTAGATCTTCTTCATCTGACATATCTGATTCGAAATTGAGAGGGCTTTCATCGCTTTCAGCATATGGCAAGTCATCACTGTTCAGACTATCAGCCGTGGAGCACTCGGATTCATAAGAGGCAGGCCTGGTTCTTTTTTTCCCCTTAGGTTTCACATTTTGGCCTTTCCCCTTCTTTTTCTTTGAAGGAACAGCTGGAACGTCTTTGGGATCCTTAAGATCATCCGCTGTAATGCCCTTCCCAGCTTGGATAATCAGCTTTTTTTGCGTGGCTTTTTTGCAACACACTCAGTTCGAATATTTTTTAGGTGTTCGACAAAGCTTTCATGAATCTTGTCCTTGAAGTCGGACTTTTCACAGACAGAGTCACTTAACATTTCGAGAACTTTATTTGGATCCAATGGGAAAATTCCACATTTTCGGAATCCTGCTTGTAAGTTGGTGTTGTTCCGAGGTTCCAGGTTTTCTAAGGTGGTTTTAAGCAATTTGGGGAACATATTCTTCGGCACTGTCCCGCACCTTCTGCCTTGAGGAGTCACTTTCCACGCGTTCAATGTTTTCCGTCATTCAACCTTTAATGGCCTAAAAAATGCCACATCTAGTGGTTGCAGAAGGTGGGTTGCATTGGGAGTAAGAGCTACGAAGACAATGTCATTTTCTTCACATTTTTTGATGACATCAAAATGAAAATGAGAAGATAAATTGTCTCCTAGCCTGTGGTGCAGGCTTTTGTTGCATTTCTTATAAGTTCTGAATACTTGGTACCTCTTTTCACAAGTACATCTGGGCATCCTGGGTCATCCACGAAATTCGTCTCATCATAGTTGTAAATATTTGAAGGTGGTACCCCCTCAACCTCTTTTTCAAAGTGTTTGAAATAGTCTTCGATCACAGTCTTATCCACAGAGGCACGGCTCAATGATATGTTTTTGGCCACTCTTAGAGAGATTTCGGGATGCCTTCCCATGAAAAGCTTGACCCAGTCACTTCCAGGTAGGTTATCTCTGAAAATGGAAACATTGCGGCCACACTTCTCCAGGTAAGACTTGACAATTACTTTGAGGTCATTCACGAAAAGAGGAAAGCCATAGGTTGCTACTGCCAGGATGTGACCAGTCAGAACCTCCTCTTCCTCACGGGAGAATACTGTTGGACGACCTGGCGACTTAAGGCAGGCTAAGATTGAGGCTTCTTCAGGGGCTGCTTTTTTTGCCTTCATGTATAATGCTATAGTTGCAACTGAAATACCGTATCTACAACAAACAAAAAGATACCTGTATAAATCACATGCATTCATCAAGAAACACATTTCCATGTCAACACAAGAGGTTAAACTTACTTTTCAGCAGCTGCTCTGATTGTTATCTGACGTTTGAGACATTTATCCACAGCTTCATACAAAGTTTCAGCACTGTAGTTGCGGTAGGCACGTGCCCCAAGCTTACGAATGTATTTTCGTGGCATTTCAAGTCATTAAACTGCGAAAAAATACAAAAAAACATGATGTTCTAAAGTAACCCCATGACCATGTTCAGAATTCCCCATGTATCAAAGTTACCCCTTTAACTTGTGTTGTTTTATGTTTTAATTCATAGTAAATCGTAGAATTGAGTTATAGAAATAAGAAAAAAGACAAAATCATCTTAAATAGTTGTGTAATCAGAAAATAACTCGCCCGAATTCAACAGGTTGCTAAGTTGGTGGCACCAGAACAGGTTACGACAACAATCTGAAAACAGCTGATTTCACTGATAACACATAAATCAGTGTTGCGAAAGATATTTTTCTGTTTCAATCGATTGGCGATGTCAGCGCAATCTGATAAGTGATACTTGAAACCCCGACACCACCAGGGTGTCGCTAGTTGTCAAAGTAAGCCCGCCAGAACGGTTCAAAAATAAAAAACAGGTTTTTATAAAATTACCCCGTCAGTCTAAAGTAACCCCGCTTTACGGTACATATTTTTTTAGCCAAGCTTCAAAAATTATCTTTAAGATTTTTTTTATTGAACAGTTATAACAACTTTTATACTAATAATTTCATTTACAGTATAGTTATTGTAAATGACATTATAAGTATTATCTGTTTGCCATAATTTATGCATTTCTTTTAAAAACCTATGATAATAATCTACCGTTAAAGAATATAGTCCGGGAGCTGAGGGCTGAAATTTTCTTCCTGATTTGAAGAAAATTTTTGATCATAAAAGCTGAAAGTACTCATTTCATAGGCAATTAATGTGAACATCTGCAACCTCAGATCGGTTGCCATCAAATTATATAGGCGAACAAAATCGACATTATCGAACTTTTAACTCGAAAACGATTTGTCGCAGAAGAAATTTTGTCCTTCCTAAAATAAAAGGGCATTAAATTTCGCGTCGACTGAGGTCCGCACAGTTAAAATCGGTCCCGTCTTTTCGCCAAAACCGATTGTCAATTTAGCCACTTTAGCGGAAAAATGAATTACGCTCATGTTCCAAAGCCTGCAATTTAAAGAGTGTTACTCCAAATAAAAAATGTTACCTATAATAGTTGTAGAATATCGAATTCTGTGAAAAACGAGCTCATTAAATTTAAATTTAGCCAACTCCTGTCGAGAAAAAGCAATTAAAACGTGCACGTATTAAGTGCCTTGTTAAATGCGTTAAATTTTTTGGATTTTTTTTTTTCAGTTTCTCGCATATTATTCGGCAAATACAGATCACAAAGTATTGCTTTCTTCTTAGTATAAGAGTCGAAACTATTGCAAATAGAATGACACATTTGAAGTTTAAATCGGTTCAGTGTTTTAGCCGGGATCGGTACATCAAAAATCTGTAATTTTTACGATTTTGGTCGAAACCTCGTTCCGACGCCTCTAACTCAAAAACCCCTAGTTTAAATGAAAAACGTTTTAGAAAAAAGTTGCAGAGCATCAAATTTTGCTGGAAATAAACTCCGTACACACAAAATTAGCTAAATCCTGGGGGAAATACAAATAAAAACGTGAAATTATTTGTAGTGCTTACTTCCCGCTAAGACTTCGGTTTTTGAAGTATTAACCATTTTGAACTAATTAAACAACAATCTTCCATCTGTTAAAATAAAAGATAAATTTTGCCAAGTACCTACCTGTCTAAGTAGTTATTTTTATGAATATTTTATCAAATCTTCTGATACTTCAAAAACCAAAGTCTTAGCAGGAAGTAACCACTACGAATTCTTTCACGTTTTTATTTGTATTTCCACGCAGGGTTTAACTAATCTAATTAGCTAATGTTGTGTGTAAGGAGCTTGTTTCATGCTAAATTTGATGCTCTGCAACTTTTATCTAAAACGTTTTTCATTTAAACTAGGTGTCTTCGAGTTAGAGGCGTCGGTAAACGTCAGCCCACTGGAGGGGACCTACATGAACAGGTTAAGGACTAGTGACTCGGCGCCTTGAAAACCCCTTCGAATATCGCGATTTAGTTTTTCCAGGATGTCAGTAACGCGCCTGCTGTCTACATAACCTATGTAGTTAGTCCAGTTTGAAACGCAAAGTTGATTGAGGTGCCTAAAAGATTCAAAGTAGTCACTTGACCTATCATTTTTCAAAGAATAGTTTTCGATTAGCAATTTTTTTTTTTAAATATTACTTTATAATAGTTAGGAGACATATTTGTTACTTAAAGACAACCATGAATAAAAAGATTGTTTAAGTATTATGAAATTGGCAGATTATAATTTATCGATATTATCTTACATTTTTATAAATTTTATTACCTTTGGCTTAAGCGTTTTTAACAAAACCGTTATCGAAAATAGTATAGATAAACCGATAATTGGGCTAGAAATAACACAATATACAATAAAAACATTAGATTGTCGATAAAAATAATACAGAAATATGTTCAATTTCAATCAATATGGTTGTGAGATAAAAGCATGCACTGATGATTTCCCTACCTGTGCCGAAACGTGTCCCCTCCTCAGCCTCTCCAAGTCAGTATGGGACCAAGCGCTCATCGACCACGGGGGGACCTGCCTCAGGTCTTCTCCGAACTTGAACTCGTTCAGTCGATTGTGGACGAACTTACGGATGTTCCAAGGCAGGTCGTTGTGTCTGTAATGGAAAAATAAAATAAAATACATTATAATATGTATTTATATTGTGTATGTATATATATATATATATATATATATATATATATATATATATATATATATATATATATATATATATATATATATATATATATGTTGTGCATTATAATATGTATTTATAAACCTTTGCTGGCGGGCTCATGGTCACCTTAAATTGAAATTGAATTTGAGACAGCAATGTTGAATTGGAAAAACGAAGAAACAGACCTAGAACATTGGTAATGGAAGGTAATGTATAAAAAAAAATTATTGTAACAAAACCCTTGATTTTTACAAAATAGTATTCGAAGGTTCTTCATTACTAGCCTAAACTTTCCACCGCAAAACACTTTGAGACTAGACATCTGGTTTAATTATATTTGCTAATTATTTTAAAAACTGAAATACTGAGCAGTTCATTAATGGTAATAGTTCTGCTGTGATTTGGAGTAAAGCTGTAACTGGATGGACAAGGCAATCCTAAAGGCAAGGGAACTAATGGCGATATATTTGGTAAATACAGATTTCATTAATATTATTTGGGAATAATTGCAATAATTAAAGTTGGCTGATATTTGAATCTGGTCAATAAGTTATTAGGCATTTCGTTATTACATAGTCGAATCATGTATATCATCGTGAATCGGAAATAAGTGCAAGCAGGGATAGATCACGCTACTAATTTGTATATTTTTTATATCTAACTAATAATCTTTATAGCTATAATAATAATTTAAAAATCATTATTCTACAATTAGAAATTCAATTTAAAGAAATAATCTGACAATCACTTAAGACTTCTTGAAGAAAAAACTCACTAGAAAATAAATGAAACTCGGAACATAAATAAAATAAATGAAAATCGGAACATGGATGTATGGTTTCTAGACATTTTATCGTGTATATTAAAAAAAAATACTACTTAATAAGTGAGTTAGTGTGTGACTGAATATGATAATATTCTTTATTAATTTTCCTTAACTATATCTGAAATATATAGTAGGAAAAAATATTGCGATAGTGAAAAACTTCGACTTCCGGTTTTTAACGGAAATACTCGTTTTAGGGTCCCCTGAGTTCCTAAATAGGGAAGGGGAGTTTTTTTTTCTTATGAAGTACCTTGTTTTTGTTTATATCGATTTCTTTATTATTCATTGTTTCATTATGTACTGTAGTATGTGTGAGTGCTGTTGTGACGATAGTGAATTCTGTTTAGGATAATAATGCTTATTGGGGATTGCTGTCTTGTGCTCCTGAAATTGAGTAGCTCTTTGTACCTGATGTGTTGCTGCAGAAGTAGAGTTGATGGTCAAGTATCATCTTCTAGTCTGTCAATGTTTCAAACAATTTTTTAAAAATAATTTGGAGAACATTGGGAGGAGAAAAAGAGGTCTGTAGAACGACTAATTCAATTATAAATGATGGTGGTCAGCGAAGAGTTCAAATTTTTCCTCAGATAAGAAGAGCTAAGACAAAAGGGAGGTTCCGATCCTTTGAGCAAGGAAAGATGGTAAATACGAATTGCTGTATCAATGGTAATGGACTTGAAGTTTAGAACTTAGGAACTTAACAGAAGGAGGAGGTTATCTGCTAATCTACATCGAAGTTGGAAGTAGTGATTTCAAGGACCTCGAAACTTCATGGAGCCGTAACTACGTTGTTTGAGTTATTCAATGATACGGAAACTTCGAAAGATGGTAGCATACAACTATTATTTGACGAACAAAGAAAACGATAAAGGTAATTAAATAAAAACAAGTAATCAAAAGCAAATATAATGTATTTATCTATCGAGTAAAATATAAGAAATATTCTTGTATTATTAAGAAAAATATGGAAAAAGAGAAAGCGGCTGTTTTCGCTAGAATGTTTAAATTTACTCCAGAGCGGAAAGAGTGGAAGCTAATAAAGTTTTTATGGTAACTGCGAATCAAATCAATGGGCGAATTGAAAATTGGATTTCCCCGGATTCTAATTAGGTTTATAATGTAATATGTGCATGTTGCGGACCTAAAGTAATTAAATCGAAGTTATAAAAGAAGCATCAATGCCGTATAACGTGACAATTTTAAGTTTAATATCAATTTAATCATTACTATTTTTATAAAGTTTTTAAGTTGGCCTCTACCCGACAGTGTTCTGTCAGCGATCGAAGTTTTATGTAGTATTTTGAGAGTTGGAAAATGAATTTATACTTCCGTATTATAATGCACTTTAGATGTACGTAAAAGGCGTTTTCAGGTCTATTGCATTTCATAGATAATAACATGCAAGGGGATTGAACATAAAGATATATGTATTTATGTATATAAATATAAACCTGATCAAACATTATTCAATTGGGAAGTATTGCTGATGTTATTTCTCCCATCACTGTGCAGTGCACCCAGGGGTGGGCAAGTAACCATGGATCTGTGTGTCAATGTTGTCCTCGGCTGGCCAGCAAACAGTCCTCTTCTCTGTGTTAGGCTGCGGCCTCTCTGTACTCGATACCTCTCTATGAGGGTCATTTTTCTAGAAACGGCCAAACGCTCTCCCCAATGGATTTTTAACCACCCTTATCAGTTTGGTAGATTAAAAAAACATGTAATTACAGATTCTGACTTGCCCAGCCGACTGAGCAGGGTTTTACTCAAATAAAAAAAAAATGAATGGTTAAATTTCAATTTGAGCAGTATAAATCTCCTTCCCTCGCCATATTACAACTCGAGTTTCCAAACTTTCCGCTCGTATACGAATCGACCATAGCCGCTTTTTGAAGTTTTTATAACAGTGGTGCTGTTCAAAACATCTCAAGATTAGAATGTGAGGTGCGCCATATGTTTAGGAATGAAAAAAAATGGTATTTAGAGGCCACTAATGGCTTTTCCCTGGTGTTTGGCTCCCCCCTCTATTGCTATATTCGTATTTTAGCTGTTTTTAACAATGGTTAAACCTGTAATGCCTGTAATGACAGGTATAGCCCAGTCAATTGGTGCTCAGAAGGGCCTCTTTAAAAAAAAAAAAAATTAGGGTAGAAGGTTTCTCGACGGATTCTTATATTTTTCGGGGTGCTAAATCCGAATCTGAAGTTTGCCAAAGAATAAATGTATATAATCTCATTTTTTGGCCAGTTTACCTAGCTTTTTCAAGCCGCCGTGTTACAATATCGTATCTAGTTGATTACCCGGTTGAAAATAAGAAAATTTCGTAAATGATAATTGTACTTAATCTATAATACATAACAGTGGCGGATCCAGAAATTCTCTGAGGGGGTGCACTGTTTTCTTTTACATTTCATGACTAATTAAGGCCCTAATTTAAAATACATATTAGTACATAATAACGTTGTATATTACTGTAAATGTTTAAATACAATCCATTTTCAATTAGTGGACTTGAAAATGACTAAATATAGCTCGTTTTATATAGAAATAGTAATACTTTATGAGTGTCCTCACCTCTCAGGGGGGGGGGGGCGCCCTGGATCCGCTACTGATACATAATTCATAAACGTTTTCCTGTGTTAGATATGTCCTTCCCCCCCACTATTAAGGTGGAAAGGTGCCACAAATTGTATCACTATTCAGTTTTTCCTCCTTTACAACTTAAACACAGCTGCTTTTTAAATAAATCATAAACCGTCAGAAACGTCTCATCGAGCTCTATAAGTATACTAGAAGATATAGATGACATTACGGTTTATAATCGGGATTCCCTGTTTCAAAAAATTGGGATGTTCCCTGATTATAATTTTTAAGTGAAATAAAGCGATAGAAATGAAATAAGTGGACTGTATTTATTGGTTAAATGATATTTGTTAATGATAAATAGCTGCTCAACAATATGTTTATTTGAACGTACCTTTACATTTATAAATGATTGAAATATAAAAGCTTAGGGCTGATATGTCAGCTACTTGATTGAGGTGCAGGCAGTTTTATTGTAATGCATACTTATATGCATTTCTTGATTTCGACGGGGGTGGCCAACCCATCTTCTCTCCTCCTCGTCTTCGCCGGCTCTCCCTTAACTAATTTAGTTCACGTTGAAGTATTAGTGAATAGGCACATGAACAAAACCGAAAACAGCTTCTCTGACTGATGGAGCGTCCTCCATTAATTCTGGTCGACTCTCTTCATTCTCCACATCACCAGTATGCCTTGTAGCTCAGGCAAATTAAATGGGCCGTGCATAGGCGCCGGCGGGTGATGATTTGAATTGGTGAAAATTGAACAATTACCCTCGTAGTTGATACAGCGGGGGAAAAAACAATAGACCACTTAAAACGTCTTAACAAGCTCTATAAATAGAAAGCAACGGACAGTTTTAGATACAATTACTATCCAAGAACATAGAGGCGGGAGAAAGATATCAGACTTTGTTTGGCTATCTAGTGTTTTCTCGCTTACTACTTAAAGAAAGCGGAATTTTGAAGAAAATGTTATACCAATGGAAAGGTTTTAATGAGCTCTAGATGTGAAGCGCAAAGAAAACATTTTTGTAAATAATGAAAAATTCACTAGGATGCATATTTTTCAACTTGAGAGCGATTTTGTAATAAAAGTACGAAATTTTTAGGGTTTTTGCGATTTTCACTGTGAAGCCGTCCTTTTTTTTTTTTTTTTTTTGGCAAACTTCAGATTCGGATTTAGCACCCCGAAAAACATAAAAATCCGTCGAGAAACCTTCTACCCTAGTTTTTTTTTTTTTTTTTTTTTCAAAACTACCATTTGACTTGGCTAGTAACTCCAGCTTCTGACTGAAGAATATATCTCAGGAGAATATATCTTTAAGAATATCAACCCATTTAGCCGCAAAATTGTTTCAGTCACTGTAGGACCCTCAGGATGAGATTATTTGTGCTGCGACACAGTTCAATGGTCAGGTCATTGAACCCATTTGCGCTTCACATCTAGAGCTCATGAAACCTTTCCATAGGTATAACATTTTCTTCAAAATGCTGCTTTCTTTAAGTAGTAAGCGAGAAAACACTAGATAGCCAAACAAAGTCTGATATCTTTCTCCCGCCTCTATGTTCTTGGATAGTAATTGTATCTAAAATTGTCCGTTGCTTTCTATTTATAGAGCTTGTTAAGACGTTTTCAGTGGTCTATTGTTTTTTCGAAAAGCAGGAGAAACGAGAGAAACTAGATGGTCTTAAATATATGGTGTCTTTCCCCCGCTGTATCAACTACAAGGGTAATTGTTCAATTTTCACCAATTCAAATCATCACCGGCCGGCGCCTATGCACGGCCCATTTAATTTGCCTGAGCTACAAGGCATACTGGTGATGTGGAGAATGAAGAGAGTCGACCAGAATTAATGGAGGACGCTCCATCAGTCAGAGAAGCTGTTTTCGGTTTTGTTCATGTGCCTATTCACTAATACTTCAACGTGAACTAAATTAGTTAAGGGAGAGCCGGCGAAGACGAGGAGGAGAGAAGATGGGTTGGCCACCCCCGTCGAAATCAAGAAATGCATGTAAGTATGCATTACAATAAAACTGCCTGCACCTCAATCAAGTAGCTGACATATCAGCCCTAAGCTTTTATATTTCAATCATTTATAAATGTAAAGGTACGTTCAAATAAACATATTGTTGAGCAGCTATTTATCATTAACAAATATCATTTAACCAATAAATACAGTCCACTTATTTCATTTCTATCGCTTTATTTCACTTAAAAATTATAATCAGGGAACATCCCAATTTTTTGAAACAGGGAATCCCGATTATAAACCGTAATGTCATCTATATCTTCTAGTATACTTATAGAGCTCGATGAGACGTTTCTGACGGTTTATGATTTATTTAAAAAGCAGCTGTGTTTAAGTTGTAAAGGAGGAAAAACTGAATAGTGATACAATTTGTGGCACCTTTCCAATAGTGGAGGAAGGACATATCTAACACAGGAAAACGTTTATGAATTATGTATCAGTAGCGGATCCAGGGCGCCCCTCCCCCCCTGAGACGTGAGGACACTCATAAAGTATTACTATTTCTATATAAAATGAGCTATGTTTAGTCATTTTCAAGTCCACTAATTGAAAATGGATTGTATTTAAACATTTACAGTAATATACAACGTTATTATGTACTAATATGTATTTTAAATTAGGGCCTTAATTAGTCATGAAATGTAAAATAAAAAAGTGCGCCCCCCTCAGAGAATTTCTGGATCCGCCACTGTTATGTATTATAGATTATCATTTACGAAATTTTATCATTTTCAACCGGGTAATCAACTAGATACGATATTGTAACACGATGGCGTGAAAAAGCTAGGAAAACTGGCCAAAAAATGAGATTATATCTTAAAAACTAAAATTATAATTTATTTTAAATAATCATTTAGTTTGATGTTTTTGTATCCCTGATTCTAGGAAAGTATACTATACTAGAAATTTTGTAAGAATTGGGTGCGTAAATTAATTTCACTTATAAATTTGTCCTAAATTTCGGGGGAGGGGGATCAACCCGCCCATATCTCTCCATTGGTACCGCCCCTCCAATATCCCCCCAAGGGTGTGTTTCCTGGAATTCGACTTTTGTACACCAGGCAGTCTTATTGTTCTTTCCCGCATAGAATGTCTTTTACCTTCTTAGGAGTTATTTTCTCTTATTTCTTTATAAATAATTATTGCATCCTGCTAATATATAGCCTTGCATCGGAGTTGATTTTTAAGATAAATAGTTAAGCAAAATCTAAAATATAAATTGAAAAATTAGCATTACTTACAGGACCTACTCTATTCACGATCATTTTGCATGACTTTGTTATTAGGACACAGGGGACCCCAAAACATTTATTTCTTTTGAAGATTGGAAGTCGAAATTTTTGTCGATCGCAATATTTGTCTTTACTTTATATTGTAACGGTTAATCGTTAAATAAAAACATATGGTTTAAAGTCCCAGACCTTTTGTTGGAACAGACTAACAGTTGGAGCGAAATGTCATAGTCATAGTTTGGGACATCGGTGTTCGAGAACAATCCACGCCGTTCCACCAGGTTCCACGAGGTTCTAGACCCTCCTTACGACTATATGTAAGGAGCTATTGACTGAACAGTCAGTCTTGATTGTGAAGCTCAAGCCATGTGATTATTTGTGTTACAAAGTGATAATTTTTGTAACCTGGTTTAATATTTGTGCTTTTATAATTCGTGTGGCATTGATTAATGTTATATTTTCGTTAAATAAATATTGTCAACCCACAGAAGTGTTACAATATTTTATATTTATAAAGTATTCTTCGAGGAAGCACATGTCAAATTGCCTTGGAGAGATGTGCAAATGTATGTAGGCATATATTTTTCTGTCTTGATGATGAAACATCGACTGGTTATGAACTTGAGAAACTAAAAATGATGTTTATAGTCTTTTCACCTACGAAATTCTTGAAAGGTGTTAAGGATTTAGTAACATAACGAAATGACAAGTGAACAGAACGAATCGGAGGGGAGACAAATTATTAATTATAATTATATTTATTTAAAATTTATGAGTTAAAACGTCACTGACTTTTTTTAATTATTCTATTATGGGTTCTTATTATGTTTTAAAAGCAGAGACGTGTTTCTTAGGGAGGAGCTTTGAAATCACCTGGAACTTATTTCAGAGATCGCTAGACTGTATAAACATTACATATAAGTACTTATGAGGTAGAAATTTTTTATTTTAAATCACTAGTATTTTCTTTATCTTAATTCATTAATTGGTTTATCATTAGTACTGAGCTTATATTTTTTCTCTGATTAAAGCTCAATGCGGAAAATTTAGTATGATAAAATAGGTATTATAGTTGAAAATAGGAGTTTTCAATTATAAATTTACGAGTGTTACTATTACTAGAGGTATCAGAATTCAACGAATTGCGAAATGGTACAGACAGTTTTTGCGTTCCAGAAATCGAAAGCTCCTGATGAAAATTTTCAGGTAGATTCAGTGAAATAGTAGAGTTGGATACAAGGTTCTTTCCGACGCTAGAATAAAGTAGGAGTTAAGAGCTGTTATACATGAAGGAGGTATAGAGCCAGTAATTTGTGGAACTGGTCTGGAAAAGCACTAACGGCCGATCAGGGGAAAAGAGGAAACAATGAGCCGCAATCAGAGAGGCGGGCAATCACATCCGGAGTCACATCCTTCTTCTTTCAGTTGCCACTTAGCTCTGCCAGGTTCCATCTCCTTCTACATGTTAGGTACGAGTAGGTATCGTCCTTTATGGTCACCGGTTTTTATCATTCTTTCCATATTCAATACGTAAAATAAATGTAGGAAATTTACCTTATATGCACAAGTAAAAAAGGTTTAAAGCGTGTCAATATGAAAATAAATATTACATTGTGAGTCCTTAAAAAATAATGTGACTCCCACCAGATAACAATTATTGAAGCAATATTTTTTTTTTTTTTTTTGGCAATATAAATACATTCTTTTGAATTAGGAAATTAAAATGTTCTTTCACAAAATGTACTTACACAGATGTGCAATAATAATGAGGGAGGAATGTTCACTATTTTCAGAAAAAGAGAAAAATACCTCACCTGGTACCCATACAGCAAATCCAGTTTCGTGAATACGGTAGGTTTCTGTTATAAAAAAAAAAAAAAAAAAATCCTGTATCACTACAACCCATAAAGGGTCTTGGGTGCAGTACTATGTAAGGAAGAGTACTGTTTCTTGGTCAGCGGTCGTGCAAGGAGGTGATTTGACCGTGATCACGCTCAACCGCCATGTTCTTTCCCCTTAATTTTTCAATTAAGGGTGCCCACTTTATAGAGGCTGGGTTTGCCCCAGGAGGGTCTTTCGGCCCACGAGACGAACTGTGGCGAATAATAAAGATATCATAAGCCATGTCAGATTCGAACTCGGGACCTTAAGCACGTTACTTATCCGAATCAAGCCTAATGGAATGTTTTAATGAAGTTTTATGCTGCACGAAATTGCACGTTTTAAAGTTTTTTTGCATGAAATTGCATCATTTGATATTTTGAAGGAAAACAAGTATTACAAATTGTAATTTTCTTTAATATACATCAAAATAATATTGGAAAAATAAATGTTAATATCATAGGAAATAAAATAAAGGGAACTTTGGAGATGTAAACCAACACAAACCTCCAATTTCCCAGAACTGAGGGTTCAGTGGTTCCTGGATGTTTACATTTTGTTTCTCATTTCTCATAGTTCTGTCAGTTCAAACTAGCTTCTCTGGAGTATATTATGTAATACTAAAAATGCCTAAAATTGGAGCAAGTTTGACTTCGAAAACTGCGGGATGGATTGAAAAATAAACTGAACTCAATAGCGATATGGTTGTGTAGTGTTCTGTAAATCTTGTGATAAAAAAATTGGATGCGAGAGGAAAACACAAATATATACTCGCTGTAGCATAAGTAAGTACCTAATTTATTTTAACCCTAGAACGGTAACAGGGGTAGTGCGTGTCACCAGAGTAATTTAAAAATAAGCCTACGCACCGGCTATCGCATCTATTGATTCCATAATTTGTGTAGTATCTTTCCTTTTTTAAGATCTGTCTATTTCCAATATATGTAATTACAGCCCACATGCGAGTATTTTACTCTGTATTCCACATTTTGCTATTACTATTTTAAGTAAATATTTTACATTCCGATTTTTTTTTTCAAAATTTTTTTTGATTTTTTTTTTACGTTACCGGAATTTTTTTTCAACAATATATCAATAGTATTACACAAAAGATCCAAAATTAAGTGATTTTACCAAAACCAATATTATAAAAATAATCTGTAAAAATAAAAGAGTTTCTATATGAATTTACTCTCCGCTACTTACATTTTTCCAAAGTAGCTATTTTTTGTTCACCTGATTTTCAAGCAATAAAAATTTATGCATGTTTTTGCACGTTTTGAAGTTTTTAATGCACGTTTTCAAATTTTTACTGCACGGAATTCGGAACTTTATTTATTAGTAATTAATAGGGAACGGATTTCTATGTAAAATAAATAGCCAAATATGTAAATATACGTGTAATCATATTTTGAGAAATATGTAACAAAAACTCGTAAATATGTAAGGACAAATATAATCAAATTGATATACATTCTATATGTATATTCACATGTATCATATATATTCTTTTGAGTGAAAATATGTATATACATGACAATCATTAATTTCACAAAGAATTGAAATTATAAAATTATTGCCTATTAAATCATATTTTACTTTTTAAAATGAGAAGTGTCGCATATCTGGTCAGAAAAAAGCTTTCTATCGGCTGAAAGTTATTTCCACATCAACAGATTTAATTTGAAAGATGCTATGTAAACTAGAGTTCAGTCGACATCTAATGCCCGTTGATTTTTCTTTTAGCTTCATAGTTTAAAGAAAAACGGCCCAAAGAATTCTCAAAGATTCCGGCTCAAAGATACTACTCACAACCGACGTGAACTGACATGTCAGCAGGTGGATGAATGTGATTGATAAGCGAAGTTGCCAAATCGCTAGCGATTTTAAGTTCCGAGAAATGGCTACTGTTTCAACTCACCTCTGTTTCAAATCCCCTCGGTTTCCTCTACCCTTAGAGATTTAGTGCGGGATTCCATTGCAAAAATCACACCCATAGAACATACACTTACGTCATAGTTAAAACAACTGAGTTTAGTACAAAACCGTCAGTCTGTCAGCAATAAAATTCTCACTACTGCTTTATTTTATAAATTAATTTAATTAAGTAAATTAATGTAGTTACTTAATTTTCCCCCAAAACATTCACCCATAAAACATACGGCTGGAATATGACTTAGTCATTTGGTTTTTATTTCTATAGAAAGGAAAAATTGTGGCAGGGAAAAACTCTTACTAGTGCCCACCAGACGCTCGCAAACTTTACGCGAGAATAACAAAAACTCAACCATTAAAACATTATGCTAATCGATTCAAAAAGATTCCTAACTACGTCGTACAGTTGGTGACGAATTCTTACTAATACCCAGAAGTGTTAATCTTTATATTTTCAAAAATCTCATGACACATTGTTTGTCAGGGCGAAATCCTTCTGATA
Organism: Aelia acuminata; assembly: GCA_911387785.2. NCBI lineage: Eukaryota > Metazoa > Arthropoda > Insecta > Hemiptera > Pentatomidae > Aelia > Aelia acuminata. The sequence continues at coordinate 102,273,500 of OU426979.1, forward strand.
TCTGATCTCATCATGTGTTATATTGTAAATTTGTTTATTTAACCTCAGTTTATGCCATTAAGGCTAATCGTTCGATGCTACAGTAGCTTTCCTAAAATTTCCCTGTCCAGGATGATTGGGATAGGAATCTTTAACGAGTACCTAACATCGTAGAGGATTGGGACCTCCATTTTACCTCTCATCCGAGGCACGGCATACCAAGGATTGATATATATATAAATGCGCTGATTAACGGAAATTGGAATTTTTATCTTGTGGAAACACTTTTCTCTATTTCTTATCGATGTTATGTTTATCGAATTCTTTTATATTTCATATTTGGTCATTTCTTATTACTAGGCATAATGAGATACGGTTAATTTATCCATATAAACAACATCAAAGGTGCTTTAAAAAGAGACATTTAAGCCCAGACAGAACGATGATAATGATGATGAAACCTAACTGATATTAAAAAATAATTTATTCTCATTAAACATTACGAGTTTAATAAAAATCGTTACAGCCGTTTTTGAGAAAATCATAGAAAAACGTTAACAAGTGATAAAATTAATGTAATAAAGTACCCCCTCCACTTACTCGATTTAGATAAACTTTTAGCTATGGCATCACGGGCAGCTATTCTGTTCAAACACACATAGACCGTGAGTTAGTTATTTGGACTCACGGACCCCTTAATGTTTATTTCCGTTGAAAACCGGAAGTCGAAATTTTTACGATCGCAATACTTTCCCTTACCTTATACTTACCCTAAAACTTCTCTAAACCCCTCAAGTAAAAAGATTCCCATTACTGATTTGCAATAAAGTAAATAATAAAGGCTTATTGAAGACATTAAGATTTTACGCTGACAAAGTCAGTTGCTCTTTACGTAACACTTTCTTTCAAATCTATTTTTTTTTTTTTTTTGGGGGGGGGGGTGACGAACTTAAACACAATTCGTCCATCTGCCTCTGCCTATCCCTCGACATAGCGTTACCTTGCTTTATAGGAAAATGAGGAAATCTTTCCTCATTCCCTTCTCTGCTTATTACATGGGCATTAGTCATAATGCTCATTTCGACCGTCGTTTTACTACCAGTAAAGTAAAAGGATATATGCTCCACAAATCCTCATTGTTCACCCTCCTATATTTTCCAAAGGATTTATCCGTTGCCAAGCCAAATATTCTGCATGACGCTTATTAAAAAAACTATAGACTTTTATGGTATTCCGTTGATTTAATTCTAAACAAATCACCATGTTCTCGGTTTGTTAAATAACTATTCCAAATTTATAATCTTTTAATATTGCTAATTTTCACTAAAAAATATTTATCAGTCATATTCAAATTCATATTCGAGAAAACCACCAAATTTTGAAAATAACTCAAAAATGTTACTGATCCACTATTCTATCAAACTAATCAGGATGACAAAAGTTGTTGCTCAATCAAATATTACTTTTTACTTTAACTCACCTATATATATATATATATATATATATATGTATTGTTACGGGCTTCGGGTTCGATAAAATGAACAATTAACACTAGGACAATAATTTATTAATCAAATACTCACAATGGTAATTATGCCTTATTATTAGATACAAACCAGGCTGTGTATGTAGACTCTAATTACTTATAACAAACCGCACGGGTTAAAACAAGAGTCTTTTCTACGACATACACTATCACCACAATAACTTATCACAATAAGGCTTACCACTTATCACACTAACCTATCCCTGTTCACTACGAAGTTTACTCCACGGGTGTTGCCAAACAACTCCGCTGAGGCTTGTTAAAGCTGGTATTTATAAGCCCTAGGAGGATTCTAGAAGGTTCGGGGTTCATGTAGAACAAAGTCTTTGATCTTTGCCGGCAGCCCGCGCCGCACCGAACAATGGACGTATTGTTCACCATAGGCGCTTTGTCTGACCCCTCTGGCCGCAACATTACCCCCTCCTTAAGGCTGATCTGTCCCAGATCAGGCCGTGAATGGGGTGGAGTAGGCTCAGGTGTTTTCTCTTCTTCAGCTACCAGCAGGACTTTTCCTGTTTCCTGACCGAGTGTTAGAGGCACAGCTACTTTCTTGACACTACCAGGCGGAGCCACCTTCAATGAAAGGACCCTGGCCGGTGAAACAGAGTAGAGCTCCACAATGCCAAACGTATTTGACATTACACAAACACCAGAAGATGGGTCTGGGACCTGGCTTGGATCAATCCTTACAACACTTGCATTGGCAACCAGCACCTGTTGGGTGTGAGGGCCTAGACCAATGCTCTGCTCAACTAAGCTTCGGTTAATCGCACCACGAGCAGCTGATGATTTGCTCTCATCACCATTCGATTTTAGTCCTACTTCCGCTGCTGGACTTTCTGTAGTCCCATGGGTAATATTGGGCTTAGGAGGAGGCCGTCCAGGTCCTCGAATGATGACACTGACTGTCACTTCACTGTCAGTTTCTCTTTCAAATTTCAAGTTCTTTGCTAAGGGGTCACCATCCTCATCAGAATCAGTAACAGGCATTCTCCTGTTTAACATTTCAAGTTCCGCATCATCAGGCTTCATAGACCCACACCAAGCCTTTCCCTGAGGTTCCTTCCAGCTCAAGGTTCCTTGCTTGCTGTATCTGATTAGCCGACCACTGATTGAAAAGTTTCCAGAGTTTGTCACTTGATCGTTTCCAGCCCTCCCCGATATGGCAGTCCTCTGTCCATTCAAAGACCGCTCGGCCAAACTCTCCTCAAATGCTCCAAACAGACGCCGACAAGCCTCCAAGCTTCCAGCCGGCTCCCAGCCACTCTGTTCAGAAGGGCATCCCTCCCATCCAAGGGTGTATCCGGCCCTCCTCGATACGGCTGACCTCTGTCCATTCAAAGACCGCTCGGCCAAACTCTCCTCAAATGCTCCAAACAGACGCCGACAAGCCTCCAAGCTTCCAGCCGGCTCCCAGCCACTCTGTTCAGAAGGGCACCACTCCCATCCAAGGGTGTATCCGGCCCTCCTCGATACGACTGACCTCTGTCTATTCGAAGACCGCTTGGCCAAAGTCTCCTCAAATGCTCCAAGCAGATGCCGACAAGCCTCCAAGCTTCCAGCCGGCCTCCAGCCACTCAGTTCAGAAGGGCACCCCTCCCATCCAAGCAAATATCCATATTGCTTCATTTCTGGATGGAACCTTTGGGAAACAACAAACTCTTCTTCTTTATCTTGAGAGCTGTCACCATCCTCGAGCTGATCTCTCATGCTCTCAATATTCTCCGTTCCCTTTTCAACACCAGTGGTTGACTCAACTTCCATGAATTCTCCAGGCGAGACCCCCAGAACAAGCCTTCTTACTACAACAGGCTTTTCTTCATCGCCTTCATCAAAATCTTCCTTGTCAATTGACACCCTTGCTGGCAATGGCTTAATGAATGTATCAACAGGTTTAGCATACCCAAAAGAACTAGAATCCATGACAGTCTGTACAGCAGCTAACCCTGCATTTCCTATTCCTTCAGGCCCGCGTTTCATGAACTCCTTCTCGAAATGAACACCACAAGAGGATCCACACACAGGAGCATCCACCTCTCTCAATCCGCCAAGCGGCACCTTCACATCTTCAACACTCACTTGAGGATCAAGGTCGAAGTGCTCTTCTTTTTCTTCTTTGTCATTAGTTTCCCCTGCACCTTTCGATTCGTTGAAATGAAACACTTCATCAACTTGCGTAGCACTAAGAACCTTCTTAACCGAAATCTTAGGAATATCACTATCAACTAACTTATTTTCTAAAGTAGTAAAACATTCTGATAACGTATTTTTTAAAGTAGAGAATAACTCCTTTTCATTATCTAACAACACATTTTTAAATTCTAACAACTCATTTTTAAATTTACTAAATTCTGTTTCAAAAAGAACGTGATCTGGATCCTCTCCACTACTAATTAAAGCTTCCCTGAGCCTTCGTTGCAATATAGACTTGTTCCCAGAAGTATCCAAATCGCGTTCTTCTAATTCCCTTTTTAAATCTGCTACTTTCAAATCATACAATCTTAAGCCACCGGTTGACATTTTAAATATTATATACAATTATCAAAATTAAAATTAACAAATCATCAAAACTTAATACTAACAACTAATAACAATAAGTTGATTATAAACTAACAACGAAAAAAAGAAATCTAATCCTATACACAGTTACTAAGATTTAAATTATAAATGAAATTCTCAACACTATAAACAATAAACTAAATTATTAAAAGAAACCAAAAAGATTAAATAAAACTCAAATATTAAATAAAATAAACAATATTCAAAATAGACCAACAAATTTTCAATAACCTAAATTACAATAATTAACTAAAATAACAAAGAGAAAAATTATTTACAACAAACTAAATAAATACGCTAATGCTAAAAATATACCCGCTTCTGTCACCAGTTGTTACGGGCTTCGAGTTCGATAAAATGAACAATTAACACTAGGACAATAATTTATTAATCAAATACTCACAATGGTAATTATGCCTTATTATTAGATACAAACCAGGCTGTGTATGTAGACTCTAATTACTTATAACAAACCGCACGGGTTAAAACAAGAGTCTTTTCTATGACATACACTATCACCACAATAACTTATCACAATAAGGCTTACCACTTATCACACTAACCTATCCCTGTTCACTACGAAGTTTACTCCACGGGTGTTCCAATAGATTCCAATTCCAATAGATAAATGGGAGATATTGATTATAATTTTTATATCTAATAGATAGTTTATTTATATCTAATAGTTTATTTATATCTAATAGACAAGTTCGTCGAGATTTCAAAGCTAAAGAGTTCTGGTCATAATATTTTAATAAATAATTTGTTGTTGTTTTTACAGTTGTTCAAACTTAATATATATTTAAAAAAATAAGTAGATGTTTACTTAAAATCTAGTGTTATGTATGATAACAGGCAGAGCAGAAAATAAAATTTTAAAGTAGATACAAATACAGTGAAGGCATCCGTCGGTAGGATATTTCATATTAATCTGCAAATTACTTCTACAACGAGCAAAATATTACGCTTCTACATAACAAGATGGTCATAAATTAATTCTTAGTTCTAACCTGATTTACAAAATTAATTGCCTGGATTGCCAAAATGCATATATTGGCATGACTACTCAAAATCTCTGTAATAGAATCTATCAGCACAAAAATTCATGCACAGAATACAAAAATAAAAATAAAGGAATAAAAGAACCCAAAACTGCCCTAGCTAAACACACTTCCGAGCATAAGCAGAGCTTCGATTATGACAAAACTATAATTTTGCATAAAGGAAATCTGAGCAAAAATTAAAATATCTTGAAGTACTATATATAGCTGCAAACATTAATCAGGTTGTCAATTTTAAAACTGATGCAAGAAATCTTAACAATTTTTTTGCTGAAACTATTAACATTTTAAACCAATAATGAATTATTTATTCTAGATTTGCCTTTGCTTTTCATATGTTGTATATAGTAATACATTTATAATTCTAGTGCATGGTTTGTGTGTATGGGTGTGAGTGTGTATGTATATATGTCTAGATGTAAATTTAAATTACTTTATTTGAACCTTTTTCAACTTTAATTTTGTGTTTAATTTTCTATAGACCTTATTGAGTTATTATTTCTGTTATCTAAATTTGTTTAAATGTTGGCAACACTGTATATTTTCCTTTTAGCCCTCCTTCCATATGGGAAGGTTTCAGTCTGTTTCTAGCTTGTTTGCGAAACCCTTGTAGCCCTGAAGATGCCTGAATAGGCGAAAATTTGGCATGTTCATGCAGATTACATGCCAAATTGTGAAATATTGAAATAATACGAGACTTTGAGGCCTTGCATTCTACATCTATAATTCAATAGTCTCTTCCTAAAAACTTGTTTATCATATATTTAAAATTATACTTTTTTATTTCATTCAATGATTATTTTAAAGCCTTAATTAATCATGTTTTTAGTTATTTAAACTACCTTATCTTCTTATAGCAAATATTATTTATATAAAATTGTTATTTAGTTAAAGTAAAAAGTAATAATTGACATTTTGTTTGTCAATAGTTTCTCCCTCGCAGAATGCTACCTTTGTTGGTATTATCCTTATGGACAAACCACTCTGAAGGCTATAACTATTGTGTTTCAGAATCGATAGGCTAAATGCATAATGTGAAACTGTGGTTAGGCCATTATCTGTGAGACATGTTAACAATATTGATTTATTAGGCTTCTAATATTGAGGCAGTGCCATAATATATGATTAATACCCGCTATAAAGCTTCTGTCATCTCTCTGGAAATTCAGCAAACAAACCACTTTATTAATTTAGCATTTACCCATCCAATGCTCGGTTGAATTTACAGCTTGCTTCAATAAAATATTTAGGAAGCAACAGTAGACTGAGAGTCAATATCAAATCGGAATACCTCACTACATATTTACAAAGCAGCCGAGTTAATAATACTGAAATGAAACATGCCATTGAAATGAATCATCTAACACCGGTATTCACTTCAAATTAAATATAATTTTAAACTGGTTTAAACGCTTTCAACACCAAGTTGTTTTAATACAGTTTAGGTATATATTAAATTTTAATATTTCCCGATTCTTCGATTCACTTGTCGGAATTGAGTTTAAAAACATTTCTTTTTATTCTATACTAAAAACCAGTACTATACCATACCATACCAGTTTTTATTATTCTATACTACCTAATAAAGAAAAACGATGTAGAAAAAGCTTATTTTTTTAATTGTAAAAAACGAACTAACTTTAGATGTTTTATTACCTTCAGTAACTTACATATGTGGACAAAGGGTTCAATTGAAATCTTTGAAAAGATCGAGTATGGTTATAAAAAAGAGATTGGTCCAGAGAACGAGTGAGTTAAACCCAGTGTGTCAAAATTCGTTGAAATAAGATAAACCATAAACAATTATTTATTCTCTGTTCTCTCACCACCCAAATCCTATCCACGGTAACTACCATTTAGAAGTAACCTTCTTATACCACTACAGTACCTGAGAACAATACATTTTTCAAATTTCACCGAAATCGAACACAATTTTAAAAAGTTAATAAGAATTTTTTTCACAAAAAATGTTTGTGATATTCTCATCTGATATATCTATCTATCTCTCTATCTATATATATATATATATTCCAATTATAATCTGTATTTCAGTTGTTTGCAAGAGTCTACTACAATTCAAGCTATCATACTGAATTATGCTTATCTTCACCTAAACCAATGGATTGTTGGTAATATTCAAATTGCAATGAATTACCAACATCTAACAAAGGACTAAAGGCAGAGGCGTTATTCGGCGTTGTTATGGACGTTGTAAATGATAAAGATATTGGATTTATCACTTCCGAAAGAAGTCCGTAAAAGGTGAAAATCATTGAATCAATTGATACAAAGCAAGTTACTCAATACGCCAATTAATATTCTCTCGTTCATGAAGTATCTGGTTTTCCCAGAATCACTTGATATTCATGTATTCAGTTGTGAATTAATATGAATCAGAGAAGCTACGGCATCTAAGCCCTTCATCTCTATAACATTTTACAACGTAGCTAATGTAAAACTTTTGGTAATTAAAATATGATTTAGACTTTGATTTAAGTTTTGCTTGTGGATGGTTTTACTAAAAATAGCATTTAGATATATGTATGCCCACCAGATATAATTGTTCTATATCTTTTCTAACAAGAGCAATATAGGATATGTATTCTATCGATGCTGTAAACATTATCGATAGGTCTTTCTGTTGAATGTCCTTTATCCCAGGACTCCATTTAATTTTTTGATGAATTTTATAGGTTGATCATGTGTAAAATTAAGATGATTACTGTGGGATTAGATTATTGTAATGGACATTCCTTTAATACTTTCAAAACTTCTACGAAAATTAAGACTTTTTCTAAATTAAAAAAAAAATTAATAAAATTAAAAACTAGCAAGCAGTTGATTTTATTATTGGATTTCCTTCAATTAAATAAGACCCCAAATCCACACATAACAAGAAGTTTAAATTTAGCATACAGGAATGTTCATTCAGGAAATGAATATTTTGAGCTGAAAGGTTTTTTTTTTTTTTTTTTCAAACATATAAGAGGCTGATAAACATTGGTTACTTCAAACAACGCAATAATCAGTAATTGTCGCCGATGCGTTTAAAAAAATATAATTAATCTTCTTGCTTTTTAACTCTGTTCATAGTCATATCGGCATATGTTTTTCCTTTTAGAAATACAACATATTATTTCTGTTCTTTAATTGCAATTGGATTTGTTCCATTTCAGATTTATTTAAATTTTGTTTAAAACTTCCTTCTTTTAGAGCATATAATACACAAAAAGGACTACTACATTTATTAGAAAAAAAAGAGGAATAAGAAAAAAAATCCTAAGACTATTACTAGGTTGAGAAGGCAGTATAAGACACCGAAATAAATCTATGCACTAGCGAGAAATTTATAGACCCTGTTAGATAATCTTAGTTGTCTGTAAGGGAATTATCCGACTAAAGTCTAGTCAAGCATTAAGACTATTTGGCAATTCACCAACTAGCTACTAAGGAGTGTATAAGGCTTTCAGACAGCTGGAAGAAGAGGCAGGATTTAACTGGGCAAAACAAGAAAAAGTTAGAACATACATAATGTCAGATATATATATATATCCCATATATTAGCGCCAAGATTTGGGTGGATAGGAACTACCAAGTTTTGTATCATTAAACTAGAATAGTCACAATCCCATTTGAAATTGGGTTTTAACGTAATTAAATTTTAAGTTTTTTTTTTTTTTTATAAACAACAATTCAGAAATGAAAGCATGTTATTTGCAAAAGCAGTGCAAAAATAATATTGCGGATCACAACACCTTTATTATATACTTATATATCAATAACATAACTTTATATAAAAGTTAGTATGTGTTATTATTTTCAATTCAATAATTATTAGGCGACCATACTTGTAGTGGTATGGTTAGGCTTTACGAATAAGTGTAGGTGGAAAAGAAAGATCTCAAAATAAGAAACAAAAAATCCACCCACTTTGCAAATCTATATCCTAGAAAGTAAGTTTTAAATAAAACTATTTTTGGTAATGCTATTGCAATGCTCCTGGTGGGCATTGTCTGTTTTGGGTTATATAAGCGCAAACTCTTTTCAGTTAATAATGAGTTTGATAAGTTTTATTAGATCCAAGCTTTCGAATCCCGCTCGTTCATCATATACAAATAAGCCCGAAACATTTATTTTCTGTTAAGACCTAGGCTAGAGTAACAGACTCATGTTTGTATCTTTAACGTCATGTAATGTCACTAACGCTAATCGGACAATGGTTTTTGTTTGTTTAACGTCCATTTATGCTACTTAGACTAAGCGGACGATGTTACAGTGGGAGTCATAAACTTTGCCTATCCAGGTATAATTAAGATAGGGATCTTTAACGACTTCCTGACAACGCATAGGCTCGGGAAGTCTATTTTACGTACTATCCAAGGGACGGCATAGGCAAGGATTTTTTCTCCCTTAAAAAAATCCTAGGTCCACCACGGGACGCGAACCCGCGACCTTTAGTGTTGTAGGTTGCAATGCTAACAACTACACCACAGGTGACGCCTAGAAGTCGGTTAGTGATACTAGTGTCCATTTATTACGTACTTTTTGCAATTTTAAAGTCCTTATTTAATGTTTAAATCACTCGCTTTTCCAAATGTGTCTCATAAGAATGTATTATATTAAAACTATGTACTATGTAATTATGTAATTTATAAAACTAATATTACTAAATAACTACTAAAATTACTAAGGTAATTTGCAAACTCTCCTATATTATTTTTTTTAACCTTAAAAATAAAAATATAATTATTATTTATTTAAAGACTGTAGGTAACCTGCATAGGAATACGGGGGAATTCTACGTTTATTTTTTGCTTGGACATATTTTTTTCGAAAAGTTTTCTTGTAATTTTATGTATCCTAATTACTTACAACATTACTTCTCACGTCAACTTGCCCCTAAACGTGTCAGCAGGAAACACAGTTATGGATATAATTTATATAGGAAGGGGAAGGGGACGTTTGCTTCCTGGCTGGCCGTGTTGGCTGGTACATGAAGAGCCTGTCAGGGGCGCTCGCCATTCTCATCTATTACACCTCACGAGTATGTTCTGGCAATCCACTAATGGAAAAGATTAGTAATGACAGCCTCTGTCCGTATACCCTCTTTCCCAACCCCTTAGTGGAACTATTTTATTGTTGTTGTTTTCTATTTAATACAATAAAAATCAAAACATATATTTTAAACATCTTATTCCTTCGGATTTTCTCTCCATCAATCCTTTGTGATATTTTATATACTCAATATATTAAATTTAATACATGACCGTGATCTGATAGTAAAGATTTCGTCAAAATTGAGTTAACGTAGGGGGGGCACTTTATCCCAACATCAACTCCCAACATAGACAGAAAAACTACGATTTCTCAAAACACGGTTCGAACGATTTTGATTAATCTTCTCATTTTTAATCCAATGAAGTATTTCATTGTATTAAGTAGGTAAGTTTTTCATTATGGAAAAGATCTGAAGAGGCTTCAATAGCTAAATGAAAAATAATCCTCTAAATTACCTTCAGATTATTCATTCAAACGATTGGTTTCCATGGTACTCATTGCAACTGTCTTAAAACTAAATAAAAGCTTAAAGAATTACAAAGAATCTCTTTGATATCGTATTACCATCTATTAAAACCAAGAGAACTATTTAGATAAATAAGAGAGGAGTGTAGTGAGGGAAGGCGAACTGCGCTCAAAATGTTTATAGATTGGTGATTCTAAAATTATGGTGGTATTTGTGTCACAGTGTGACAAATCGAGAAAAGCCTGAAGGATTTCACTCCAATAATTTTCTATTAAATATCCTATTCTATTAATAATCCTATCCTGCTCTAAACACAGCTATCTCATTTTCAAGCACCTGAAGGCAGTATAACATTCTGTCACCCCTATTCTCAAATCTACAAATCTAATGTGACACTGGGATCTTTGGGCAAGGACAACTCCCCCCTCCCCTGAATACCAACGTCCTCGTTGGTAAGTTGGGACCTAAGATGTCAACTTGGCGAGCTAAGAATACTTCGGGTAGCTCCCATCTCTCTTTTCGGCTCCGTAGCTCTCCGAGTTGGCCCAGGTGATCCGCAGCGGTGATTCCTTCTTCTTCTTGTCCCTCCCGGCTCTCCTCCAGGAACGCAGCGGTTTTCGCCCATCCGAAATTCTCCGGCAGCTCCTCCATTTTCCACACAGCTCCAGCTCGGCAACTCTCGCAGCTCCATCTTCCACACGACACAACCCTTACCCGGCGCCTCCACCAAATTTGTGTCACCCCTATTCTCAAATCTACAAATCTAATGTGACACTGGGATCTTTGGGCAAGGGTTGTGTGGTAATTAATCAAACTAGGTACTATTTACATCATTTATTATTTACAAATCGTTTCTACACGTCCCAACTACACAGGGGGGGGGTACCATAACTCATAAATCACTGGGGGGTACTTGACTACTTCGGGTCCCACTATGCCCCAGGCTCACCCTGTCCCAGACTTAGACTGCCCTCTCTGACTCTCCTCTCAGACTGACCGACTCAGACTCCACCAGACTGCCCCACTCTCTCCTGGGCCAGCCTCTTCTAGGAGTTCCCCCTCTCTCTCAGGGTATCCTAGCTTCAATGGACATCTTCCACGTGACAATTCAATAAAATCAATAACAGTGCTCATGTTGTCACTCCCTAGCCTTTTACATAGCAGAGGTCATGTACTTTGAAAAATAATGAAACCATTTTCTTTCCCAACAATCCAAAAAAATCATGCGTCACTCTTATCAGCTACTACCAGGGTTCGTAACAAAATTGTGACGAAATTTCAAAAGATACAAATGGATCTCTTGATGGAGGAGAGACGTGTAATTAAACAATTTCAGATAAATTTATATTAATTACTGATGGTTTTGAAAGGAACTGTTCTAAAAGAACAGGTCAGGCCTGAAAGAACAGGAAAGGTGTATATAGAATTGTATCCATATTCTTATAGCTATATAAGAATGAAAGGTACTGACCTTGCGAGATTGTTAAATTTGGGGAATTATTTTTTAAAGTATTAAAACACATATAATGATGTCACATGTTACATTTTTTTTTTTTTCTTTGAACATTATCTTGGAAACTATGAATGTAAGTGTGCATACTTCGCATCAATGCTAAGCAGCATGTGACCTTGCCAACTACAACCAGAAACATAAGAAATACCACCAAAATGTTACAATTACCTAGATCGGAAAGAAACATATGGCAATTCGTATTAAATAAAAGGTGTTCTAACAAGCTCTTAAAATACTTTGGCAACTCTTTCCCATGCGCAGTAATCCTTTACGAACTGCACATTACAAGGTAATCTGCTTGCGAAAGAGTTCTCAAGGTGTTCCAAGAGTTTGATAACATGAACTTGAAGTTCAATACACATACTCTTCAATTTTAATTTCTCTTTAAAGTTCAATATACTTACGTATAAAATATATGTATATATATATACATTTACATGTAATATATATATATATATATATATATATATATATATATATATATATATTAAAAAACAATGTTTATTATTATTATATATTATATATTATTATTTTAATGGCAGAGCAAATGGTTTTACTTATTCTAGTAACATATCTCTGCCTGGACAAAGAGGCGACCACGAACAAGCCTATGGTAAAAAGTTTAGGCAGTGAACAATAGCCAACACAGAAGTTATTCGGGCCAAGTTGTGACAAACACCGATACCCACGAAGTTTTATACTGGTTTAAATCCACAGCTAATCGTATGCGACCTCCTAACTCAATATTTTACAAGCTTTAAAACTGGAGGAAAAGTTATAGGAAAATAATCTATATTCTTCAATAGTAAGTAATAGTTAGTAATATTGCAAAGACTAGAGAACTAAGAGTGTAAAATTCCGCTCTTAAGGTGGTAGATAAATATTTTCGTCTCAATGAATACAATTATATGCGCCGTGTTCTCCACCCACTTCTTGATGCAAGGATTCATTTTCATTGTTATTATATATTTAGTATCCAGTGATTCAGTTATCATTTGATGGACACTATTAAAACTCCGTTTAAGCTACTATACAAGGAAATGAGATGATTAACATAGAGCCGGATGGTTTTAACTTTCCAATTTAAAACAATGTCGACTTTCTCTAAAACCAAAATAATAGTTTACTAAAACTTAAATTAGATTAGGAATATCGCGTTATACATACACCGACTTGCTTATAGAGGCGTTCTGCAATAACAAGGATTCCAAGCAGTCAAAGAAATAACAAATAATGTATAATATGAATAAAATAATTAAATAATACAGAAAGTTTACTAAACTTAAACAATAATCGTCATTTAGTTCTTTATGGAATAAAAGGGTTTGGAAAATTTAAGATGTAAAATAGTAGAAATAATATGCGTTAAACTAAGGATTATATACATAAAGTAAGTGTGGTTAAAATATATCTCGCTAAAAATCGTAAGCTCAGAGAGATCGGGAACGAAAATAATTTCTTGGAAACGAATCAAGGTTAGAAGTAACTTAGTTACACGATTTTTCACATTAAACCACCGAAGCAATCCTGAACTAAAAAAAGAAAGTTAGGTTTTTTTCCAAAGAATATTTTTATTCGGATAAAGTAACATTCTATCAGTACTACAGATATACGGCACTGATAAACACTAACCCAAGGGGGAACTGAAGCTGAAGGGGAATCATGTTATAATATACGACCGGACGAACATTGGGACATACGCGACGCAGAGCAGAGCAGCGGAGCGAGATTTTGTGATTCCTGTCTTAGGTAAGAAGCTGCGCTACCAATTCCCTCCTTCCCAATGTGCACTGTGCCTCGTTTTTGATCAAAATCTTTACAGCCGTTTTTGAGAAAATTAAAACATATAACGTCAAAATAATACCAAATTTATTAAATAAAGTGCCCCCTTCGATTGACTAATTTTGATGAAAAATGGCTGTCACACCGCGGGCATATAAATACACTAAATACTCAATTTCACGTTCTTACGGTAGTTTTTGGACTAGATTGATCACACACACACATAACCCATTTCGCGAAAATTGGTATTTGGACTCAGGGGACCCCAAAACGTGTATTTCCGTTGAAAATCGGAAGTCGAAATTTTTCACGATCGCAATGTTTTCCCTTACTTGAGTCCTAAAAGTGAGTACGTTCAGGTTTAACCTACTATTGAAGTGAAACTTTACTGTCATTTTTATTAATATAACGCTAAATGATTGTAACAGCACAACTATTCATTTAAGTTATTAGATATATTAATTCAGTTATTTTAGTTAAAATATGATAAAGGTTTGTGACAACTAAAATCCAAAACGTAAATTTGGTTATAGAAATTATCTAAATTCTTGGAGGAAATAGCATTAATTGTCATAGCATATCTAGTCGTATATTGAAGTGAAGAATTGATAATGTTTAAATTTATTATTCTTTTAAAAATCCAGTAATATATAATTGATCTAAGCAAAAATGGAAATTGAAATTTCCAGTAAGAATCATAGGCGAATTTTGGTTATTTCTATTTGAAAGACATGAACTTCCAAAAATAAATTGCTGTAACTGCTTATGCATAATATTAGAAATAGATTTTTTTTTTTTTTTTTTTACTAATGTAAATAAAAGAAATATTAGCTCTTTATGAATAATGGTGCACCGAACATCAGCAATGTCACCATTTTTGAATTCTGAGTCTTGTATTGGAATAGTTAAGAAAAAAGGATAAATTTAATTAAATTGTAAAATCAATCTCTATCTATCTATCTTGAATATGGTCGCATAAGATCAATATGTTCTTCATTTTTCATCCAGGTTTCTGAAAGTAATAAAATTGTGTATATTTGCAATAATTTATCATTTTTTGTCAACAAAGATGCGATAATTGGATCGCTATGGCATAATATTTGATATAATTTATAAAACTGTAAGCTGAACCACAAAGTTGTTACTGCGAGTCCTCTGTTCATAATTAGGTGTTGCGCAGTCTTTTGTTGTGCTACCACAAATTCTTTAATTTGAATAACTTCACTAATATACAGTCGAGTGTCATTATTAGACCTGTATTTTTAAAGGAAAAACTATTCATCAATTATTACCTTATACATTTCATATAAAGCGGTTCTAATCAATTGTCTGCAAACTAGGTCTTTGTACATTGTTAATTTACTATGCCCAGGAAATATCTAGAATTATGAATCATTTTCCTTTTTACATTAATGAATTTATCATCGTTGATATTACGTGGTAATAAATTAACAATAATATTAATGTCAACAGGCACATTTATGATTTGATATTTTTTTCCAAATTGTCCATTCACATGGCACAATCTTTTAATCTGTATAAAACTCAATCTATGTAAAAAAAATCGTTCAGACACAATATGTAATGTGGGCAGATTGTTCGGGGTATTAATATGGGAAATATCATTTGAGTCATCAATTTTAATTGCCACCGGCACTAGGAATATTTTAATGTCAATCTAATAACAGTTTAAAAGCAATAACACTAAACGATTCAAAACGGCTTGGTGGGTTTATCAGATAGCACCTATAGGAAGTCACAACTGCGGGCCGAAATAGATCAGTTAAGCGTCTCCAGTGACAAACATTTTAGCTCATATTTATGCTCAGAATTTAAATTATTTCTTTAAATGAAGAAGAATAATATAGTAGTATTTTTTATTATATTTTCAATACATTATTATTATTAAAACACATTATTAAAATTAAAATTTTGGTTGTTTGTTTAACGTCACATAATGCCACTAAGGCTAATCGGACCATGCTACATTGGGAGTTCTAAATTTTGCTTATCCAGGTATAATTAGGATAGGGATCTTTAACGAGTACCTGATACCGTACAGGCTTGGGACCTTTATTTTATGTCCTATCCGAGGGACGGCATAGCCGAGGATTTTTTACTTCCATTAAAAAGCTCTAGGGCCGCCGCGGGACGCGAACTCACGAACGTTAGTATTGTGGACTGCTATGCTAATCACTACACCACAGGTGACCGCTAAAAGTTTTGTTTTGGATCAGCGAAAATCTTAAAGCGCGTCTGTAAACATAGATAACCTTCCAAATGAAAGTTTTACTTTGAAAATAGCTGTTATGCATAGTCTAAATCCATTATTATTTTGTCAACAGTAAATGAATTTTCACTAGGTTTAGATAATATAAAATTCATCCACTACTGGAATTAGATTCATTCCTTAGTAATAGGTTTGGTACTGATGGTATGGTATTGATGCTTGTACAATAGTTCATTTAGGTGATCTACGTACTTGCAGTGGCAACGTAAGGATTGGGACCATTTCTTATATAAGATACGGAAAACAGAAATAAGAACAGATTATGCAAGCGAAAGGGAGAAAAAACTTTTTGAAGATATCTCTTTTCGAAAAACTTACAATTAGAGTCATATTTTATAAATGTATGTTTTTTCTTTCTTTTATTTGATAGGAAACTAATGAAAAAATCGCAAAACAAGGATTTAGAATAAAATGAAATTGCAAGTGAATTTTAACCCTTTAGCGTCTGAGCAGTGCAGTGCGAGTGTATTGTGGGCCCTGTGGCTTGAGACCTTAGACCATCTGCCGTGCCTGGTGGCCTGAATACTTTTTAAAGCCAGAACTAAAGAATTCGCCCTATTAGTTTACAACCTTCGGAAATTTTTGAGGAAACCATAAACTACGTCATTGGGATATACCGGATGGGCTGGAAACAGGGTTGGAGAAACACGAATGCCAATTATGTGAACATAATTTTCATATGTCCTGCACTCATCCTAAATATGAATATGAAAATGATGACTATTTTGTCTGCTCGCTATGCTCCTTTAATATTCATGAAATTAAATAAATTCGTGTAGGAACGTACCTAAGTAGACACACTTACATAAAATTTTAGAACTGTTATGTTAAATGTTTTATATATCTGTTTATTTTTTAACATTTTTAAATTATATACTATATATTTTTTACGAGTAGTTACCTATGATTTCTGAATATTGCATTCCTAAATAATGATACGATAAATCCGAAAGCGAAGAGTAAAAATTCAATTTTCGTTTCGAAAGAAACCACAAAAACATCTCTTATGGTGCTGAATACTGAGGGTTTTATTATAGTACAATAGTAAAATGAAAAGAGCTAAGAAATCAATTAAAATAAGGTCCGCAGTTTCAGTCTTCTAACGCTGAAGCGGGAGGATCTGATATATCAGTTTACAGGCCACAGGGACTGCAGCGCTCGAACTGTTCAGTCTACGGGCGTTAAAGGGTTAAGTAATGGGAGTAGTCTTTTAAATAGACGATTCATTGTTAAATTGACGTCGTTTCAATTTAATTTTAACAAATAATTTTTCACACCTGTATAAATAAACCGAAAAAAAAAGTAAAGTTATAAGTAAGTAGTGGATGTTTTTATTAATAAGTTACTTAAAAAGTATCAAACTTTTAGTATCAAACATTAAAAGTATCAAACATTCTTTGTAATGGTCATACAGAGCTTTTTAGCTGGTAGTTGGTTGCTAACTTGCAACAGTAAAAAACTAGAAACCTAAAGATTAAAAAAGCTCAGTTGAACATATAATTGCTTGAGAGTCTGAATAAGATATTTTTTTGTTGCATTTGATTGTGTTTATGGCAACATAAAAAGCCAAGGGACTAAATATTTTATATTAAACTGCTGGTGAATGTATTTGTTTTTTAGGCTGTTAGCCAGTACACTATTAGTATGTAAATATAACATATGATTAACTACATTGTATTAGTACAACAATGAAAAACACAAACTGATGAAGCTCTTAAAAAGGTAAACATTTTCATTAGTTTAATTTAAATATATCTCAGGTTAGTGTTTTGAATATTCTTAAAGGTGAAAACCTCATACATAAAATGCTAAAATCACTTATAACCTATTTTATTTCCAATCACATGTTACGTTATAACATGTGTTTAAAAATAATATATCAGGACACTACATTGTATTAGTACAGCAATGAAAAACACAAGCTAATGAAGCTCTTAAAAAAGTAAACCTTTTCATTAGTTTAATTTAAATATATCTGAGGTTAGTGTTTTGAATATTCTTAAAGGTGAAAACCTCATACATAAAATGCTAAAATCACTTATAACCTATTTTATTTCCAAGCACATGTTACGTTATAACATGTGTTTAAAAATAATATATCAGGAAAATTATATTTTTCCCAGGTGTAAACATACTTTTCCTTTATTTGTTTACCAGGTTTATTTTATAGTGGAACCACATCTAGAATGTGGGTAAGTCGATATTACCGTAGTGCGTCTGGAAACCAAAGTTATTCGTTTAATTCGTATAGTGCTGCATTTAAACGTGTGAATAACTTTTTAATGAATATGCTCGAATGAACTCTTTTAACTGAAACCATTTCGGCGAAAAAAAAAAAAAAAAACCATAATGATTTTACTCCAATGTTGTCAATTCCCCGATGCGGTGTTAAAGATGACAATGTCAACCAAGTTAAAATTATTACTATACCAAACCTGCCTGTAACTTACTAACTACTTTTTTTAAATATTTATTATTTAAATATTAAATAAAAAACTACTTTTTTTCTAAATATTTACGAACAAATGGGTGAATTTTATTAAAAGGTGAAGGCCAAGCAAAAAAAAGAGAAAAAAAAAAAGAGTGTATAATGGAGTGTTTTAATTTGAGTGGGGTCTCATTTAAGGGAGATATGACACCGCAGGGAAACATACTGCACCCTACAGTCACTCATTTGTTGTAATGGCCACAATTCTAAAGTGATTCTGTTGTATCGGTGATTGATTTCGGAGGATAAAATGGAGGGAATATAGTCGTGTAGGTTTTATTACAATATCTTCCCGATTTTTATCATAAAATACGATTGAATATTAGCGTTCTGGATAAATGAAATTTGTATCTTTTGAAACCTATTCAATATAACACTTATTAAAAAATAAATAGTTTAAATATATATTATTTACGATTTTTTAAAATAACGTAGGTATGATTGTCAATTACTTTTATTTATTTATATATCCGCTTATAATCCTTTATTTATACACTTGAATAAAGCTAATTATTAAAAGAAAATTCGATAAATTTTAGAGATTTAACATTATTTATAATAATTCCAGAATTTTCAGATCTAGAGAAAAATAAACCTTTGGTGAAAGCTGAAATAGTTCAACTCATTTTGATGTATATGGGTCATTCTCCCATTTCATTCAAATTTCATTGTTCTAATCTCAATGCGAAAAAATTACATTTTTCAATGATTTTTTTCCACACATTGTTAGAAGGTAGGCTGCTAATGGTATTTACAAAAAATGCCTTCATAGAAACATATATATATTATTTCTCAAGACCTTTTTTTGTCGGTACGCCATAACTTCCTTAATAACTTATCAAATTTCATGAATAAGGCATCATTTTAAAGCGTTCCTTAACCGCTACACCGGAAAAATATACAAATCACTCATTTCGCCTTCGATTGCGAGTTATAAGCGCAAAACCGCGGTTTTTGCGAGAAAAATAGTCACAGAGGTTTCTAAATGGTGTCAATCTTTTCAGGTTTTCAAGGAAAACATTTTCGGTCATATAAAATTCGATTAATCCCTTCGTTTGCGAGTTGTAAGCGAAAAGCGTCTCTTGGATAGGACGTAAAATAGAGGACCCGAGCCTGTGCGACGTCAAGTACTCGTTAAAGATCCATATCCTAATTATACGTTGATATGCAAAATTTAAGACTCCCAATGTAGCATCGTCCGGTTAACCTTAGTTGCATAAAGGGACGTTAAACAAACAAACCCCATACGTGTGAAGTAAGTCTTTGTAATCTCTAAATATTATTTAAAGGTGCACAAAACAAACCTGAAAATCAATTTCACTTAAATATTTAAATGTTCAGGTTCTACTAAACCCAAGTTTTTTTTTTTCCCACTAAGATTTGTTATCAAATCCTATTTCGCCAAACATCACCTTGTTTTTTTTCCCCTCACTCAAAGTCTATCTCCCTCATTCCACACAAGTGAGGGAGATAGATGAGAGGGAGATAGGTTTTTGAGGTTGTATTAAAGTAGACCATTCCATGTCAGTTTCTTATCAACAAAATTTATGGATTATTGAAATCCCTTGATAACCTACAAATTAACTATAATATAACGTGAATCCAACTCACCTTTAAGGAAATATCAGTGGGTGAGGGAGATAGGAAATGAAACGACACTCGCTGTTTTAACCGATAAAAACACCCTCACAAGGAAACTAGAGCATAACTTCTGTGAAAAAGGTTATCCTTGTTTAGGCGGAAATCTGTTACAATGGTGCCAACAATGAATTATAATGAAATAAAGGTTTCTAAAGTATTGAGGCCCGATTTAAAAAAATGTGAGGGATGGTTAGGGATGGTTATGAAATAAAGGTTCCTAAAGTATTGAGGCCCGATTTAAAAAAATGTGAGGGAGATAGGTTGCATCTATGTGACAGGTAGATTATGGATCATAACTTTTTTTCTATAATTCGGAAATAGCAATATATGCTAAAACCAAATAATTAAGACCTTCTAACAAGTATGGAAAACAAATTAGGTTATAAATAAAAGAATACATATCTTTTTTCCGCCATCAAAGTCAGCAACTTGAGGTTTGGGACAGGTGAGGGAGATAGATAGTGACATTTTAAGTGTAAATTTAGGCCTATAAACAAATTGTTACTGAGATAAAAATTCTTGAACAACAAGCTGAGGTTTTCTATTAACCAGTGGATGCAAACAATAACAAAGAAATTTCACACAAATGATATAATCTCATTGGGACATAAAATCGTATGTATTGGGAGAATGACCCATATATAAATCACTTTTGAATGAAATGGAAATTAAAACTTTTTTTCTCCATGAAAACTTTTCATAACTAACTTCCTGTAGTTCGCAGAGTAGACAGTAAGAGATAA
This sequence comes from Aelia acuminata, assembly GCA_911387785.2. Taxonomy (NCBI): domain Eukaryota; kingdom Metazoa; phylum Arthropoda; class Insecta; order Hemiptera; family Pentatomidae; genus Aelia; species Aelia acuminata. The sequence goes on from OU426979.1 coordinate 102,294,626, forward strand.
AATTTACTAATTATTAAAAACTAATTAATTACTACATTTTTACTCATATATTTTCCTTGGGGATTATTAGATAGATAGTCAGCTTTTTGTTTGGGGCCAAAAATTCATAAAGAAGATTTTATTGAGGAAGCCAATATTTCTGAATAGAGATTTTTTTTTTTTTTTTTTTTTTTACTTTGTAAATAAATCATAGTTTTTTGACATTGCGAATATGATTCTGTTCGTGAGGAATACTTGGACAGATAAAAATGGAGGTGAGATGAACAACATTACTGCATACGGGCGATGTATAATGTTATTTCTTCGGTACAAAGCTATCTTGGGCCTCGTGGGGTCGGGAAAGTGGATGTATGGGAAAAGCTGTTATAGCTTGGAAAACCGCAATCCCACAGCACACAGGTATATATCGTCCGCAGTTCCTGGAACCTCCCTACCCCTGGAGGAAAACCACTGGAACCAACAGAGAAATACTACTTAGATAAATTAGAAATCAATTTCCTTTTAACGACTCCTGCTGGCTGCCCCGTTGCGCCCCGGGGTTAGGTCGATATTTAATATACTCCACATGCTTAGTGCTCTAATGCAACTGGCAGTTGTTAAATTGAATTATCTTTACCTACTAATTAACCGTATTCAATGAAACAAAAAACATTCCTTAAATCTTTCTAAAAATTAGACTTTGTTCAGGCTGTTGCATAACAGTAGAAGAAAAATAAGACTTCATAAATCCTATAGATCCTATTTTACATAAATATTTGAAAAATAAAACATTCATACAGAAAAGCATTAAATTTGAATTAAAATGTAATATTTATAGCAAGCATTCTTCAAATGTTTAAAATTAAACACTGACTACTTAATTATAGTTGAATTAATTTAAAGAACCTTAAATTTATTTTGAAGAGTTTTTAGAATTGGATATACAAAAAAACTTTATTTTACTTAAATATAGCGCAAATATATTGAATGCCCTATAAGTAAAAAATTTAAATCCACTATACGATAACTTTACGATAAAAACGAAATAATAATAATAACGTAAAATTATAGATTGTAAATTCTAAATAACATAACCCTCCAATCAAGTATAAATGCTAGATGTAAGTAACTTTTTTAAATTCACTTAACTATGTGTGAACACGCTACCTCAAAAACGATAAACCGCACGAAACTGAAATTTATTGTATGTATTGTAGGTTTCTATGCTAACCACTACACCAGAGGTGACCCCAAACAGATGAGGTACTTTGCTTTTTATAAATGTTTAAGCTTTTTTTTTTTCGATTTTATCAAAGATTAAAATTGAAATATCTCAAAATTTATTAAAATAATAAGCGGAGATTCTCGTTAACAGTTAAAAATATTTGAAACTATTAAAGTTTTTCTCAACAAAAACCTCAAGAGCGATCAAAAGTGCAACTAGTGATGACCAGCTTTTCTCTTGTATTTGTTTCTAAACTAGTGAAGGATAACTGTACGCTTGTTATTTTCTCTTTTTATATTTCCTTTACCTCTTATTTATTCTTTCCATTTCCATTCTATCTGAATTTACTACTTTCTGCTATCATCAACCAAAATTAGACAATTTTACAAACAAGACAAAGGCTCTGGTAAGAAACCCTTTACCTTTTGTTTATATATTTATTTATTTCTATTTCTACGCTCCAGGTCTACCTTTACTAATTTATTCATTGATTTTTATATCATTATTTACTTTAATACCTCTATATGGTTTTTTCCTATATGGTTCTTCTGGTCTTAATTCAACAATTAATTTTTTTACAATTGGTTAAGTCAGTTATAAGTGATAACTTAAATGATAAATTCTTAAACCTTAGTTAATTTTTACGTTCATTCCCATATAAGGAATCATAGTGTTTTAGTTTAAAGAGAAAAAGATGGCCTAAATCATACTATCTTTTCATTGAGCCGAGTACAAAAGACAACGAATACAGAGAAAAAAAGGTCCAGAATCAATCAATGTGTCCTTTTCCAAAGCTCACCGACATTAAACCCGTAAAACATAATACAATAGCATTAGGCTTATTACTTAATTCAACCTAAGTGCCTCAAACATTATAAAATGACTTAAATACGTTAAGATGAAATAATATTAGATATCTATATTACAGATAATCCAGGGTAATATCAATCTCTTCAGTAATTTTGTATGTAAGATATTTAGACACCGTAGTAATATTTATATCACATAATAAAGCTTTATAGAAGCCAACCGTATCATATACCATTGATACATATTGAAAAACTATAAATCAGAGCTAAGGGAGAAATATCTCTACCTTAAGGCATGAATTATACATATACATCTTCCTAGGTAGGGACCAGAGTTGAATATATTACAGGTTAAGTTACTAATTCACTAAGAAAATAAAAATTTATAAGAATAACAAACTTATGGATGATTCATTAGTAAGATAAGTTCCATGTTTTATTTAAAAGAAAAAAAATGTATTCATCTCTAGCAATAAAAGAAAAACTCTTTTCGAAAAACTGGACTATCTGTAATAATATTCTGTCTAACCCGCATAATGGATCAAATTTGAATAAAATTACATTTTCATTTGTAAATATAAAAATAAAAGAACCTTAAGTATGGCAGCTTGCTTTATACTTTTTGATTCAATTAAAAAAATCACAGCATGAAGTTCTTTACTTTCAAGGATAATCTTATGTGCAATTCTATTGCTTAAAAAAATTATCACGACGAAAACTTAATTGTTGCAAGCAATCACTTATGATTTGTGTTTTAAAATCAAATACAGTGAACATCTTTTGCCGAGAAAATAATTACAAAATATCCAGATGTATGACTGATAAGACAGTGAGAATTGAACTGTTCATGTAATTAAAAGATCACTCTGGGTAAGTAAATAATTATGGTATTTTTAAAGAAACTTTAAAAGAATTAAAGGGGTCGGGGCAAAATAGTGCCAAGCAATATTTTTAACAAGAATAAACTGTATATGTACCGCCGAAGCGAGTACAAAACAGAAAATGATTGCAGGCGAATATGACCCAAGTAGTTGCTGCCTACATTAAAAAAAAAAAAAAAAAAAAAAAAAAAAAAAAAAAAAAAAAAAAAGAATGAACTGTAGCTGCGATCTCTTGAATATTATGTAGTATTATATGTCTATGATGGAAATGCCACCTGAAATATGACTATAGAGCACTCTATAGTATCTTTGTAATACGGTATAGTTTATTCCATAGCAACTATTGGATTTAAGCTGAAATTATAATTTTAGTTGTTGTAAGGTTGCTTTTTTTTTTTTTTTTCTTAAATATTTTGAGCTTGTTACATTTTATTGATAAATGTTTTGCATCCATTATGTGCATTTATGGAGAAACCACTTTATAACAGTAATATTCCAATAAAAATAATTTTATAATAGAAAATTTTTCACAAAAAATAAATAATTTTAAGCATGATTATAGATAAAGCCTTATTCTAGCTTAAAATGGCAGCGATTGATCTAGGACTGGGATGTATCAAAGAATACATTATTCTGATTTTATTTGCCCGTTGGGTAGTTATTGTCAATTATGAGAAAAATTTAGCGGCGCCCAAAACGTTTCCCGAGAAGTAAAATACCGTAAAGTTGACTGTCTTCAATTTATTCAAAAATCATTGAATGACATCCCCTCCTACCTACACAATCATGGTTTAAATTTAAAATATAATATGGTTAATGTAATACTCAATGAAATTTGACAGATACTTCAGCCTCTTCCCAGAGAAAAATGGTTAAAGTGCAATTTTCGACACTGATTCTGCTCTAGCTTTTTAATCCAGTCAAAACTGTCTAAACGTTAGTATGAGGTGATTAGAAAGGCGATTAAATTAAAGACAGGGGTCTCAATATATATAGTTGAAAGACGTTAGCTGACTTTAAAAAAAAAAAGGCTAACAGAATGGAAATTCAAATTAATATTGAGTTAAATCAAAGTAAAATTAGCTAAATTAAGTTAAAAGTAAGTTAAATCATTTTTTAAAAATTATGATATATATATATATATATATATATATATATATATATATATTAATATATAATTTATTTAGTTGCAATCCTATTGTAATTTCATATCTCTATTCGAATGAAAAAATTCCCATCACGAAAGGACAAAATGTTCTCGAGGAGGTATAGAGTTGTTTCCTCTTTTTTGCCGTTTTGCCCTACTGTGCGCCGTACCACTAATGTTATTATCCTGACGGTTCTACAGTTACTGAAAACATTTGGCGGCAAAAAGAGTTGTTACCCAAGATGTAATCCTACTTTTAGCTAAAAGCCGCAATAATCTGTAATGGTTAAAGCTGCCAAAAAACGAAAATACGACGTAAGTGGGGGAAAACCTAACACCGGCGACAAGCCTTTTCTTTCTTCTATATACTATTCTATCATTTCTAAAAATATCGCGTACCTCACATTCTAATCTTGAGATGTTTTGAACAGTACCACCGTTATAAAAACTTCAAAAAGCGTCAATGGTAAATTCGTAAATGAGCGTAAAATTTGGAAACTGGAGTTGTGACATGGCGAGGGAAGGAGATTCGACTGTTCATATTGAAATTCAACCTTTAATTTTTAATGTTATATGAGTAAACAACTACTTAGTCGACAGGGCAAGTCAGAAAGCATAATTAGAGATTGTTTTATTGGACACAAAGGGTGAGGGGGACATAAAAGGGGGACATAAAACATGTCAGTAATGGATTTACAATAAACCAAACTGATAAAATATATTGGTTTCGCTTATCTTTAATATTTGCCATTCATCAGATTTAAAAATCCAAGCATCTGATTAACGATTGAACGCACGACCTGAACATAATCCTGTAGATGTTAGATTACTTTCATTTGTATTATACAATTTATTGTTCCATAAAAAATAGAGCGAAAGAAAATGGATAAAATAATCCTAAATTCAATTTCCCATCATCACGGCTTAGTCCCCCAAACTTGAGGGGACAACTTACTAAGTGATAAATTCCATGGCTTAGAGGAGGATAGAATTGGTACAATCTTGGTGGATCCCCCATATAAATCCTTCTGATTGAAGACCAAAGATCGGCAGGATGAGACTGATGTTGAGATGTTGATATATCCTTGATCAATTGATAGCCTCCTTGTTGAGTTCAATATTCTTTTTGTGTTGATTTTCTTGTTCTCTTGACTACTGATTTCGTTCTGACGCGTTATTTTCAGACTCATTTTACCTGACATTATTTTTTATTACTAATCTTTATAAGTTGATTCTTAATTATATGAATAAAGAATAAATTAAAAAATTGAAACCGCCTTAGGAAGATATTAATTAGTAGTAAATAAATAGATGTCTTTTTGTCAATAGAAATCCATGAAAATACATATGACATAATTTGATATTCATTAAGAAAACTACGATTAGACGAACTACAAAAAAGTTTTTGTGTTGGGAGAAAAACTTCTAGACTCTTCACAACGACAAAGAGATTATACTAGTTGAACTAATCGTTTAATTTTGGCTAACCGTTTAAAACAAAGCATTCAATTTTGACTATTCTTTTAAAACAAATTCGATCCTTTTACAAAAAATCTGGTGCGGTTTGTGCATCACACAACTTTCACTTACCACCCTACGTTTTTATAATAAAAATATACATTTTTTTCAAAATAGTACACTTAAGTGCTACCGGAGAGGGGAAACTCAACTTTCTTTCTCAATTTTTTTTTTTATTGAAAAGTGGAGTGCCGATTAGAGAACTCTTACAGCTAACATGTGAATAGGATTCAATCATACGGCTTACATGTTAACATAGTCGAACAATTAACACAAGTATATTAATGTGACGAGTGTTTACTAGTGTATGGTAGGATTCGCATCGTGTCTGTTTACAACTATATTTTTCTGTGGTTTAAAAAACACTAACTGTCGTGAAAAGTGTTCAGTAACAAGGTTTAAAACTAATAAGTGTTTTGGTGGAGTATTACGAGGATTGGCGAAGAGGAATAGATACAGGAACAGTGGAAGTAAATTGAAGTTTCATTACATCTGATGAGTAATGGCTATGTCGTTTTTAATCAATACGCATGCGTAAGTCTCCCCAACTCATAGACATAGTTTAAACAATTATCTTCGGTACGCTCCTTGTGTCAGTGGGAGTCATGTCGCACCTCTTCTTAAATATTTTTAGTATTTTTTTTTTAACACTTATTCGCCTATAAAGGATTTTTAACTTTTTACAATGGCGTTAGAAGAAGTAACCTTGAAATCTCTCATGGATTTAATGCGAAAAACACAAAATGATTAAAAGGAGTAAAAAAAGGAGTTGAAGAGGTTCCCGACTCCTCTCCTCTTCTCTATATTCGCTTTACTTCGAGTTCGAGTTAAAAGCGAATATAGAATCATTCAAAGCTATAATGAAACTTGAAGATACTATTATAAAATTAATAAATGAAAAATTAGGGACCGACCTCAACCTTAATGAGATCGATAATATTAAGAGAATTGGTAAAAAGGGTCTGCCTAACCGACCGGTTCTTATGAAATTTCTGAGTTTTCGTAGAAAATTAGAAATATTAAGGCTTTCTCGAAACTCGGAATGTGGTTTAAAGTTTTCGTGGGACTACTCGCCTGAGGAAAGAGAAAGAAGTGATCTGTGGCCATATATTGCTACGGCGCGGAGCAAAGGAATGGTGGCCGGCTATAGGGGAGATAAGGCAATTATTAATGGAAAATTAACCAGTTTAGCTGAGCTACAGCAAGATCTCTTACCTAGCAATCTGAGGGGGCAAGTAGTAAACGGAGGGCTCCAGTGCTAGATATCGAACCGTGTGATACCTTGGTTACTGACGGTGAAAAAATTTCAAAAAAAAGGAAAATTTCAATGCAAAGCACGCTAGAGCCTTTTTTAAGGGAGAAGCCCGGACCAGACAGTCAACTGATAAACAAAAATTCTTAAGCTCAAAATTTTACAATAATGAAACTTTGGAAACTGAACAGATAACTGGACATGGACAAACATTATTATGGAACTGCAATGGCTTACACAATCTTCCTAGCTATGACAATATTTTTGAAATGATTATAATAATTCTCACTGAGACCCACCATATAAAGGAACCCATCAATCTGCATTCACATATGTTAAATTATAAAATAGTCTCTACACCAGCTGTTTTTTTTTCTATTTTTTTTTTTTTTTTTTTTTTTCGGTACCCCTTCCTGACCATGTGTGGCATACGTGGGGTTACTCTACAGGTGTAACCAACCTATCCTAATCATGGTGGGTAGGTCGAGATTTTATTCCGTGGGGCCTCCACGAAATAAAAGTCAACCATCCCAGGGCGGATTCGAACCGCCACCGTTCGGCTCGAGCGTGTTAAAGCGGGCCGCGCTCCAACACGCTTGGCTTTCCCCGACCCAATTTTTTTTTTTTTTTTCTGTGTATGTCCACCGAGTACTCCGAGATGGATGGACCAATTGGAACGAAACCTTTTGCATATTGTAGAGTATTTTCCCAAGTTGGTCCCATTAAAACCTTTTTTGGGTTCTTAATTTATTTATGAAGTTATTGGGAAAAAACATGAAAATAATTATTTAATTATCGCTCAAAATATTTACTTATTTGAAAAACATATGACATAACATATATCATAAGGTATGCTCCATAAAACTATTAAAACACGTTGATAACTAACAAACTGATCATGTACTATTCCCGCTTTTTTTATTCTATATTTGATTGGTTGATTTTAAGCAATGCTCAATAACGTTTTAATGGGCGATGAATCGGTTAGGAAAACCAACCAATTAAATTCAGAAATAAAAGAGTGGGGGAGAACATGAGCAGTGTGTTAGTTATTGACGTGGTTTAAGTGCTTGTTGGAACAATCCTAATACATAACCTTAAATAAATTTTCAACCATAGATTTTAATAAAGATATAATATCAGTAGAATATCGCTGTCGTTTTCTGAAAAATGAAACACTTCTTTATGGTTCCGGCAGTTATTGTTGTTTCGACCCTGTTCCTGGAAAATTTTGCCAAGAAATAAAACTCAGGAACATTTTTTTGGGTTCCTTAAAAGATTTTTTTTAATTTTTAAGGAGATTAAAGCACATTAAACACCGATAACAATAAAAAATCCTAAATGTATGTCTAAACGACGGATGGACAGCATAATCATAAAACCACAAAATTCATAGAATTAAAAGAAAGGCCGAGCATGAATAACCCTTTCTAAAGCAGATTCGTAAAATCGTAGCCATTATTGTTTTAAATTAGATTTTGATTTCCGATTTCCAATCGCTATGCACATAAAAAGGAATTCAATACTTCCAGGAAGAGCTCATTTTCAGTTGATTTAGAGGCCTTAACAAAGGATTCAGGCACCTCTGTCTGCTTCCGGATACACTCGATCACTGTCGGATATTATTATACAATGTAATCATAAAATCTTATGCGGATTCTTCACTCTGGAGTGACACTTTTGTCGTGTTATCCTGATTACTATTTTCGGTTTTCAATTATGTTTCTGCAACTATTGAGGTATATAGATTTAAATTTCTGTAAGTGCCAAATTATTGATTTTGAGAAAACTCCTGAAATAAATAGTACTGCTTAAAAATTTCAATATTATTTTCTCCATCTCCAATTCCGTCAACGATGGTGAATTGTCTCAATTTTTTCTTTAAGTTACGATAACGTCCCTAGCTAGTTGGCACTCGATAAGAGAGTCTAGAGACGAAAATCTTAAAGGTAGTCATTCATCAAAAATTGTTTCCATTTCGAGGCAGTCATATTCTCAGACACCGAAATAACAAACGTATATGTTGTGTATTAAGTATATTTCCCAATAAAACGTGTCAAAAAACGGCCAAAATCTCAACTGTTCAGTGGCGTATCTACGGCATCTTGAAGTAGCCGGATTCATGTTACAGCGGAGCAAAACTGAACACCTCCTCTCGAAACACAGATGTATGTATGTAATTAACAAATACCGAAGACAATATTCCGCAAAGGAAAAAGATTGTCATTGTGGAAAAAAAGTTGTATGTGTCTTCCCGATGGAACATTGGTCTTTACAAAAAATCAAAGTAGACAAGGTGGTGAAGTGTACTGCACGCACTGCAAACGATTTTCAATTTTCTGTGCATATTCATAAAATTGAAAAGGTGACTATTATAATACAAAGTTGATTAAAATTGATATAATTATAATAAAAAGGCCCGGGATAGACGAATCTGGTATAGCGAGCGCTACCAGGGCGGGCTGGGCTGACTTTTATTTCGCGAGGGACCCATTAAATACATCTCGTACTTCCGACCATGGATAGAATTCTTTAGTTTTACCTGAAATTTGGCTATAAGGCCGAGAATAAAAATACAAAAACTACTTCGAAAACCAGAAACCAGTATTAATGCACTGAAAAGCTAAATGAAACAGCCAACTAATGAACAAACTCATTTTTCGTTTCAATGGTACGGAAAAAAAAAAAAAAAAAAATGCACTTAAAGTCTGTATAAAAAAAAGCACATCGAAATTTTTTTAGAAATCGACGTATTGCTTCCTATAAATTATCTTCCGCCACTAAAAGGTATGAAATAAAAAACATTTTATAAAAGAAATTAAACCGACTTCGAAAACTAGGAACCAGTAAAACTAATTGCACTGAAAAGTATAAAATAATTATTTTCTGATTTTTAGGAATACGCAGCAAAATTTAAAAAGTTATGAAAAGCGAAAAAATGCATTAAAACGGATAATTTTATTTTGATTAGTACGAATACATACTAACTTTTAATAAAAATTATTGAATTAAAATATTAAATACCATGTTCAATACATCACAATCTTTTCGGAGGCTGCGCAAAATTTAAAATTGTCAACACTTTAAATCTTAACTTCTCTATTGATTTTCTATTCTGCGCCGCCTTCCGAAAAGATTGTGATTTATTGAACTAGGTATTTAATATTTTAATTCAATAATTTTTATTAAAAGTTAGTATATAATAATAATAATAATAATAACTTTATTGGCTCTTAGAATACATTCTTTTAGCCAGGAGTCCGGCCCAATTGGTGTTAGTAAAGCTTTCAATATATTTTTTTTTTTTTGTTTTTTTTTTTTATATCATTAATGTTAGTATCAAAGTATGTAATAATTTTAACAAAACATATTAATTAAAAAGTGATAAAATATTAAAATATATCACATACAATATGTACTTATTAATATATACATATAATTTAATACAATATAAATCCCATTCGACAATTTAAAAGCAGTGGTATTAATTTGACGGATTTAAGAATAACACAATTAATAATAACCGTATATATAATAAATTTGATAATATAATAATAAATTTGATAGCATACTCTAACATAATAACAAATACTGTGATTAAGTCTGTGTTTCAATCAGAACATCTTGATTAATATTAAGAATAATAAGTAAATAGATAGATTAACTATTTTAATTATACAATAAACTATTATAAGGTGTAAAATTCAGTTAATTTAAAACATTTAATTTAAAGGCATTCCTTGACACCTGCGTATATTATCCAGTCAATAGGACAACGACACTTAATACCACAGTGGCTCAGTGAGGACAATAGTAAACATGCCTACTATAAGTCTATATATACATAGATACACAACATATATATATACAATATATATATACCGAATACACACCCACACACACACACATGTGCGCGCACACATACACACACACACCCACACAGAGGCATATATACATATACACACATACACATTTTTTTTTTTTGTGTTTTTTTGTTTTTTGTTTTTTTATCATTTATTCGTTTATAATAAAAGATCTAATTTTTAAGCAGCCTACTGTGTAGTAGAAAATGTCGTTGAGCTTATTAAAAGTTAGTATGTATTCGTACTTTTCAAAATAAAATTATCCGTTTTAATGTATTTTTCCGCCTTTCATACCTTTTTCAATTTTGCTGCGTATTAATAATAATCAGAAGGTAATTATTTCATACTTTTCAGTGCAATTCCTGGTTCCTAGTTTTCGAAGTCGGTTTAATTTATTTTATAAAATGTTTTTTATTCTAAAACTTACATTTAAAAAATCTGGTGCGTGCGCGCAACACACAACTTTCACTTACCAACTTACTTAGATTAGAAATTGACGTGTTTTGCTAATTATCATTTCCTAAAGTCACACATTTTTCTACATTCATATCTTATTTTTGTTAATCGTTAAAGCCGTTTTTGAGTAAATAAAAAAAACCGTGAAAATGATACAAAATTTATTAAGTAAAGTCCCCCCTCCCGTAGATCAATTTTGATGAAATTTTTACAGTCATATCTCGGGCATATAAATACATCAAATACTAAGTTTGATCAAAATCGTTAAAACCGTTTTTGAGTAAATAAAAAAAAACACGTGAAAATAATACAAAATTTATTAAGTAAAGTCCCCCCTCCGGTTAATAAATTTTGATGAAATTTTTACAGTCATATTTGGGGCATATAAATAGATCAAATACTCAGTTTAATCAAAATCGTTAGAGCCGTTTTTGAGAAAATCGAAAAAAACGTAAAAAGTTATTAAATAAAGTACCCCCTCCCGTTGAGCAATTTTGAAGAAATTTTTGCTGTCACATCGCGGGCATATACCTACACTAAATACCCAATCTCAGGTTCCCACGGTTTATAGTTTTTGAGCTAGTCTGTTCACACACACACACACACACACACACACACACACACACACACACACAGACACACACACACACACACAGACCATTTCGCGGGACTTGGTTAATTGGACTCAGGGGACCCCAAAACGTGTATTTCCGTTGAAAACCGGAAGTCGAAATTTTTCACGATCGCAATACTTCCACTTACTATATATTTCATATATAGGTAAGTGAAAGTAAAAAATTATCATTGTTTTAGCGTTAATATATTTTAAACCCACAATTGATATAAATATTGCTTTGGAATCTTTAGATACTGACATAGAATGTATTTCAGATCAAAATAAACACTTACCTTTCCCTCTCCTGGGTGACTTCAACTGCAGAGTTGCGGATGCTAATCAAGTAGATAAAAATGTAATCCAAGGTACGTACCTACAACCAATCAGGAGGAGCATGGATAAGGAACTCAATGCTCGAGGACTTGCGCTGGTTGACGATATGGAGCAAAACTCATTTATCTTGTAAAATGGACGAACCCCAAGTGATCCAAATGGTAGCTATACCTACTTATGCTCTACTGGCATGTTACATAATGTTACTCTAAATCACTCGGAAAATAAAAAATGGTATGATTCAGAATGCCGTATGCACAAAAAAAATATATACCAGCTCCTGAAAAACTGCAAAAAAAAAATAATTTTCACACACAATTAGTGATTCAGTATATAAAAAGTAAGAAACAGTATAAGAACCTCCTCTTTTAGGAGGTTCGGAAAAAACAACAATTCCTGGAAAATATTAACGCAACTTTACAGTGTGCAAGAGGCTCAAAATCGTTCTGGACAACAGTCAGATTATTCCGTCCTAAATTGCTGCACAGAAATGATATATCCGCTTCTTAATGGGAATCATACTTTAAAAAATTATATCCAACTCGCATTCACTGCAGCACAACATTTACATCGGTAACACACCCATTACTGGATGGCGAAATTTCATTAGGAGAGCTTGTCACCTCAATATATTCCGCTAAAAATGGAAAGACATCCGGACCCGACTCAGTGCCCTATGAATTTTACAATTCATGAATTTTACTGCCATTAAACTGGAAATTATATTTAACGGCCTTATTTAATCGTATTTTATCGCTGGAAGAAATCCCAACTAACTGGTGCAAACTCCTCAACATCATGATTTATAAGAAAGGATCTCCAAAATCTCCGGAAAACTATAGAAATATTTCTTTAGCCAACTGTATCCTTAAATTATTTACACAGATCATCCTGGAAAGACTCAACGTATGGATAGAAAAGACTGACAGTATGCTTGAATCCCAAGCTGGCTTTCGTGGAAGAGGGTGCTTGGATATTATTTTCGTCTTTACCTCGCTCATCCAACTTTCACGCACTGGCCCAAAACTTTACGCTGCAGTTATCGATCTCATTCGACTCTGTAAATCATATGTTACTTTGGCACAGGCTCTTCAGCATGGGAATCAGCGGTCGATTAATAAGAATAGTCAAGAGTCTGTATGAGAATACGTGCCTATTGTAATGTACTCAAATCTACACATCGCGTCCTAAAATCATATTTATACTTACCCGCCAGCTCAGTGACAATGTGAAGACTCGTACATTAAAAATTAAATAAAATAAAAATATCTTCCTGAAAAATAAATACCTTAAACGGAATAAACTAGAAGAAAATTAAGAATATATATATTCATCTAAATAAATTAACGATTTCCTGCAGGTCACTAAAAAAAAAAAAAAACTTCATATCTTCCAAAAAAAAAAATAAATGATATCCTTATATACAAAATTAAAACAATTTGTCTGTAATAAAATAAAACAAAAAAAATTAAAGTACAATGCAAGAATACAGCTCAAATGAACCAAACCTAATATTTACTCTATATATGGTATGTACATATATCGCTATATTATATATAAAAAATATTTAAAATAAAAGTACTAACTGCGATACGGAAAAGAATAAACAAAAAAAAAAGAACTTAACTACACAGGATCTCAACCTAATCAATCTCCAGTTGCTCCACACTCCACATGTCCAGTTCCTCGCGAGGCTGCTCCTAGAATGCCTTATCTTCAGATCTCGCTATCTTACCTTTTAGTTAAGTTAGGACACAACCAGAGCCCAGCACTGGTGAACTTCACTAGCGACCGTACTTAATTAGAACTTATAATTACAACTCTTAATTATTTCTTATTAAATAAAATAACTATATATATGTTTTTAAATAGATATTTCACGTTACACTATTGATTTCCAAGAGTGGGGATAGCTTCGTGGAAGTAACGGAGGGGGTGCTCCAGGGAGAGTCTCTCAGTCCAGTTTTGTTCAACTTGTTTATTGCTGATATTGAACATCATTTCAGGACAAATGGAGTAAGAGGTATAAGAGTCAGTGATAAATGCGATATACTTTTTTTAATGTGTGCAGATGACCTTATCATATTTGGAAAATCGCATTACGACATGGCGGAAAAATTATCACTCTTATACAATTATTGTGAACAAAACAGACTAAATGTGAATGTAGATAAGACTAAATTTATTATAATTCAGAATGGGAGACCTAAAGTGGAGCGCAAATTCAGGTACAATAATCAGGAAATCGGAACAGTCTCTGCGGTTACCTACCTGGGTGTGATGTTCTCTAGATCTGGACTGTTTTTGTGTGCAGCGAAGCAGGCGATTACCAAAACAAATATAGCGAGTGGGATGGTAAGGAGCATTTACACTCAGTCTAAGTGGATGCAAAATGCTGGGAAACAAAAGAAAAGCCTTGCTAATCCATGGTGGTTAGTGTTCTGCTTTACGGTGCAAGCTTAAAGCATAAACGCTTGCTGAACATGCATCCATCAACTCCACAGTACATTGTACGTCTCGAAACAGGCACCGTCCATATTGCGCATAATGTTTTAGAACAGGCCTTAAACTGGGTAACAAAGATATTAGAAATGCCAAACAACAGGTACCCAAGAGTTTTCTTTGACGCCCTTCGTAGACTTGCCACATTGCACCCTAACAGTTCAAAGCATAACTGGTTCCTGCAGCTGCAAGATATATTAAAATCATTTCGAGTCAAGGACCGTATAACATCCGCGAAAAGTAGAACAGAAAGAAGAAAAGAAATAGAAAAAGCCCTTAGCTCTATTAAGGAAACCCTTCACAGAACAGACCTGGAAAGGATGTACAGTTCATCTTTTTGTCCAAATTATCGACATTTTTACAATCCAGCGTTCACTCCACAGCGCCATCTACAGATAAATCTACCCCACTCACAAGCAAAAATAATCACGCAAATCCGAACATCCAGCGTAAAATTTATAAGTATCTCTCACCGGTACTCCACAAATAAGTTGAGTCCTGCAGACAAATGCCTCGTTTGCAATAAGGAAGAAAACGAAACCCTCTACCACTTCATCTGTACTTTCCCGATCTACTCAGCTTATAGAAAATACTACTTGCCTAACTTCATCAACATTTTATCCCATCAGAACCACCAGATTATACACCTACCTACAGAGCTTTGTTCGAGTATACAGTGCGAAGTCTCAACCTCCGAAATAGATCCGAAGACATGATAATAGTCCTGATATTTTGATTTATTATTGTTAAATCACTATATGTTACTTATTCTGTTTTGGTGCCTCTTATTTATTCTTTATTGCTATTTTCTTGTTGTTGCTTGTTATTTTTATTGACTTGCTTGTTCGTCTGCTATTATTTTTCTTTGTTTTGTATTTATTTGGTCGTTGCATTAAAAAAAAAAAAGAAAAAAAAAAGTTAAAAAAATGGCACTAAGAATTAATATTGAGAAAAGTGCATTGTACACACTATATTTGTATGGGGGACATCCCCGTAAACAAATAAACAATTATTATTATTATTATTATTATTAATGTGACGACTTTCATACTAAGTGTACAATTGTTATCCTTACCGTTATGGAATAAGGTAGGTTCTTAGTTATCCTCAACGTAACATTTTCGACTACTAACGTCGATAATAATATATTGACAATCCGATCACTCTAAGGATTAAGCTCTCCGTTATATCCGAAAAACAATTGAACCCATATCTTCTTTCATCAACCATCTCGCATCTAAACCTGGTGCACGTCCCAGCTTCTGCCTGTCAGTTCGTAGAACCCATACGTCCCATAGTGAGCGTAGGCCTGTTACAAGATACATAGTGGTGCGTCTCACAAATGCATCTGCTTCAATGTTACACTTCGTTTCGCTGCATTCCACTCTTCCTCAATGAATTTCCCTTCCAGCGTTGTTTGAAAGGCATTCCATCCTCCTCTTAACCCCTTTCAATGCCGTGGGAACAGTCCACATTCTGCACTAGCCCAAACAAAATCGAATTGTGGTCTGAGCTCGTCCTAGACCTGAGCGTCCAATCGACAATCGACAAATGTTTGATCAGTAATGTAGAAATCAGCTTAGAAATCAATGTAGGTTTGGCAGAGGGATCATTGGCAACTAATAACTGACTACTCGCGATGAAGTCGTTCAGTTCAACACCTCTCAGATTTTTTCGATTAGATCCCCAGACCGTGCTCCAGGAATGGGTGTCCGAACAGATTATCACATTCCTCACGTTGGTTACTTCCATGGCAGATATACCTTCTCAATGTTTCCTCCGTCAGGTAGGTAAACTTAGACCAGAGTCCTCTTTACGCATCTCTCACACGATGGGGCATTTACCCTTTCACAGTTTATGCAGATAGGACTAGCACGCTACTGTAGGTGGCCACAAGCTCTGCTCCCAATGCATTCAACAGCGTCTATCGGGGCCCGGTGTGGCTGTGCGGTAAAGCGCCGTACTCCCATGCCGGAGCTGCGGGTTCGAGTCCCGCCCTGGGTGGTGCATTTCTTTCGTAGGAGAAGTATCACCCAGTGCCATGGGTGTTAGTATGGGCAGTATAGGGCTTCAGTGGAAGCCTTAAAGTCCCCCCCCCCCCCCCGAAAAAACAAAACAGCTTCTATCATACCAACAAGAGCCTACTTTATTTATCGGGACGCTTTTAAAATATCTGCCAAACTCTTTATAACAAGTCGGTATAAGAAGATTAGAAAAGTGGTTAGGACTATGAACCAGACAAGAATTCGAGACGGTATTAGGTACATTATTATAGTTCAAGCAACAAGGTATTCACTTAGGGAAGCCAAACGAAGATCAAGAAAGTTCCAGTTTGGACACATAGGTCTACAATCCACTAGATTCTCTGCTTTGGCTTTCGCTGATGACCTCGTCTTCTACGATCGAGATCTAAATTACAACATGGGAATCCTCCAAGAAATGTTAACTGCAATAAAAATGGAAGCAAACCCGGGTATAACTAACTGATGTAAATCATTAAGATGTTTTACTATAACTTATCAGTTAATTTAGTAAGTTCCATCCATTTTTTTTTTAAATAGGCTATATCTAGGATGCTAAACAGCACCCCACCTAAAATGTATAAGGTAATCTATAAGTGAATTATCTTTGAAAGTTTTCTGGTGCTAACGATGACGCACTTGAATGTTACTGTCGGGTGATATTCATGACCGATCAACTATATAATAAGAAGTCATATTTTATAGCTAATAAAGAAGAAAAACGGGGAGGATCGGAGAAATAAGGGACTTCCAATATCACCCTTCAAGCCATTAACTGTCCTGGCGCACTTTTGAAAATTATTAAGATAATTACTATTTCGCTAGGGAATGTTTCTTTTCAACAAATTATTCATAGAACGTTAAATAGAATTGCAAGCAAATGATTATTAATTTATATTTCGTTATTATCAATGAGAACCCTAATTGAACTATAAGTACATAGAAACATTGAAGGCTGGAGATATACAAAGGTTTAGTTATTAGTAAAAGAACCTTCCGTATACCAGCTTCTGTGATGATATCATTCCTTTCAAATCTGCGATTCATTTATTGTCATATCTAGGTTTTTACATAATGCGATAAACCAAACTGTGGTAGATCACACATATAGGTAGAATTCAGTATTTGGATAGCGCTTATTAAAAAATTGGGCAACCATAAATCTAATTACTATAGAAGTTGATTTTATGTTACTTTAGATATGTGTTAAAATGTTACATATTAATCAATAAGAAACAACCATACCAAAATGAAAAGCCAGTTAAATAAACACAGCATTGCAAAAGTCCAACAGAAATGCTCAATAGTATAATTGTTAAGGGTTTTCAAAGGTAAAGGAAAATAAGACAAATTTAGCTAAATTAAAAAAAAAAGGGAACTTGTTATTTCAATGAAAAAGAGAAGATTATACAAAGGAAAGCTGTTAGGCCCATTGTAATATAGGACGGTTGGGTTTCATTATATTTCGCAAATGAAAAAAATACATTTAGTCAATGATTTACCTATTTATCATCTTGGTTTATTTCGAAACTAAACACAGTCATAACATACGTGTTATATCCAAAATAAAACATCATCTACTTATAATTAAAACCGATTAAAAAAATCTGTGTACCAATTTGAATTGGTTGTCTTCCAATTTGACGTTGGTTGTCTTCCAACGTCAAACGTGTGAAATCATCAAATTATCAAGAGTGCGATGGTTTTCGATTTTGGAAAAAAAAAAAAAAAAATAGGAGAAAAGGAAAACTAAAGTTAATTTAAATCTTGTTCATCAAAATTTTCTCCTGCATTATATGATTGTATTAATGAAAGGAGATCACATTTTTAAGATTAATGGCTTTTATTTTATCCCAATACTTAGAATATTGATTTCCATCAATTACTGAAGCCACTGAACTTGCTTACAAGGTCATTTTGTAAATTCTCATCAAAGATCATACATTTTCTGTTCATTAGGCAACTTTATTATCAATAGTTATTATTTTATAATTTCTTATTAATAGAATCATAAAAATAATTGTAAGTTATAACTAAAAACATTAAAACTCATAACATTAAAACTCATTAAGCTCTTTGTTATGCAACTTATTCGAAACGGGCGTTTCGGGTGTTTGTACCATCAGTATGTGTAGTAATGTTATTGATATGATGGAGTTTTACTTTATAGACATCTTGTTACGGAAAAATTTTAGAATTGCGTCTACAGTACTTCTAACTGGGTGTATCATTCTATTGTATCTTAAAGTCTTTGGGGCGAGTAAAGTCGATTTTAATTATAGAGTTAACTTCGACACTAAAAACCATTATCTAGCGAAAATAAAATATAAGGTGATATACGACCCAGTACAAAGAAAAAAATAACAAAAATTCGGTAGCGTTAAAATTTATGTGATTAAAGAAAAACACATCATTAGTTCATATTGGCACATCCTTATTTTTATAGTGGTCATAATAACGTGATATAAGTTTAGCTCGCAAATACCTCTCTTTGTGATCAATTAAAATAAAAGCTATTATTTTTAGTTTATATTTTACATATATTCTTTTCCTACTCATTAATTTTTCAATAACTTATATTAGAGAAATATTACCCCTACTAGTTGGTGCAAGTTTAAATTCCCTCAGATCTCTCAATGACGTCTCTTCGACACCTACTAATGAAACCAGTTATCGGTCCAGTAATAGTGTTATCGCTCTCTTTATAAAACACGTATTTTCATAAGAACCCATCAGGGAAAGTAGTTTTTTTTTTCTAATATTTTAAATATTAGAAAAATATTTGTAATGCACCTTATTTAACTCTTCATTAAATCTTCGAATTTTGCAGGAGGATAAATTGAGTATCGAGGCTGTTGATACAAAAAAATATAAATGGATACAAAATAAGTGTTATTATATTCTTCTATTTTAATGGCATTTTCTCATATCCATTCCCACCTCTGTGTTAAGGTATGTTACAGAAAGATTAATTGTAACAATAAAGAAAAGAATAGAAATCATTTTATGCCGGTATTAGAATGTTGGTAAAAGCTTTTGTATGTAAACGGTGTATGTTTTAATTTGAAGTTTTGAAAATTAGGCAAAAAGAGAGTTCAGTATATTAGCCGTTTACCATTTAACATCCTTTTTGGAAACTTTTTAAAACCCGAAGCTGAAATATTTATTTGTATTATTTTCATGGCATATTCTGTAAATTTATATGTATGTAGGAAGATACAAGGGAACAATGCTCACTAGATACAAGGAGATAGAGGATTGAGGTGGCTTTGGTATTTATTAGCTCTGGCAGGGAAAAGTCCAATATATTGGGAGCCCCCCTTCCTACGTTTTGTCTCTCATTCACAGCCCGTTACACATTTCCACCATCCCTTGATCTAATTCGATGTATTTATCAATACTTTCATAATAAATGCAATCGTGCTACCCGTCTTCAATTATTTGGTTTTCCTTTTAATATGAATTTTATCTTCTTCATCCATCATGTTTATTAATATTATGCCCGGGTAAGTCAGTAAGAAACGTAGATGAACATAATTTTTCAGCCTAGCCCACTTACTTTTTAAAGCATTAGTTCCATCGTTGCAAGCATCTTGATGCTATAAAAAAAAGGTTTACGGATGAGAAACAAGCCACGAATGCAGCCTTTCGATTTTTCGTCGGATGTGATTCGACGGCCCCTTATGCAATGTTGACCAACTTTAACGGCAAAGCAAGTAAGAAGCAGTTCAATCGTAACTTGTTTTCCAACCGAAAACATTCTTTTCCAAGCGCACCTAAAACCCTGAAAATCAAAGGGCCTTCCTTGAGTGGTTAAAAGAAAGGGATTAGGTTGAAAAATTATGTACATGTAATTTTACTTGTAAAATCCAGAGGGGCTGATTGTGATTCAGACCGATTCATGGTAAGGATCGAGTACAAACAAAAAATGGTAATAAGAAGGCACAGTCCGCACAGCCCAGAAAATGACACTGTCATATCTTGAGAAACTAAAGATCCCGGAATTCGCCTAGTGGTTTGACGAAAATGTGAGAAAGGAAGTCCAGGAACACCAGGAACAAGACATAAAAGCTGAAGGAAAGTGATGAAGCTCGCTCTACGAATGGTTGAAGAAAAAGTGATAGGACCAAAATCCCACAGAAAAATGCAGAATGATGAAAATTAAAAAAAAAGTGCAAGGAGGAAGATGCTAAAACGGAAAAATAGCGGAACTGTGGATCATTGTGGAGAAATAAAAAGAGGCTAAGGAAAAGTTGGAAGTGAACTTCTCTACCAAGGAATCAAGAAAGTTTTACATGGGGTTAGGAATTTCAGTTAGGAACTCGATTAGAAATGTGTAGAGATACGGAGGTAAATGTAGTTGCGAGACAGAAGTAGTAGAAACGACGGATTGTGCAATTGTGAACTAGGTCACGCCGTCTGGCAGGGCGAGGGGGGTGTATAACTAGGGTGAGGGGGGACGGTTGGTTGCACAATCCGGCAACGTCGCATGAAATGTGTTTGTTTACATTTAACAGGTTCAGCGCTATTTTTAAAAGCTTACATTCTTATGGAATGTCCACCTGCTTTGATCCTCAATTTTTCTTGGTTAAATTATTGATTTAAATTTAACTAAATGTTTTTTGAAAAGCCAAAAAGATCCAGCAAGTGAAAATTCTCCACCTATTAGTCCCTTCCAATTTCTTCCTTCCCTTTTTTTACTTTCACTTACCTATATGTATATGAAATATATAGTAAGGGAAACTATTGGGATCGTGAAAATTTCGACTTCCGGTTTTCAACGGAAATACACGTTTTGGGGTGCCATGAGTCGAAATAACTAACAAGGGGAGGGCACAGCTATGGGGTCGTCGATCGGGCCCATTTTTTTTCTGGTGATTCTACATCGAAAAATAGTCGACACGTGTCCGAGCGTTCCGTCCAATGGGCCTTAGGTTCCGAGAAATAAAATAAAATACCTTGAAAATCCTTTATTTTTTATCTTGAGTTTGGAAAATGATATCGACATGATTCTTTCACTAATTTATTTATTTTAGAGAGTAGATTAAAGAAAAAAAATCAATCGTTAAAGAATTATTCGTATTTCTTCAATTTAATTTAAAAAAGGCTTCAAGTTTTCAAGTAAACTAGCTTTATACATTTTTTCACATAAAAAACAATAGCAGAATTAAGTTCAGCACCTCAAGAAACCCTGATGTCTTAAATATCAACCAAAACAAAAAATAAAAATTTTTTCCTGTCAGGAACAGCTTAAAAATGTTTCAGCAAAATTGTATGTGTAGTTTCAAATTCTACATCTCGTGTTGAGCTGATCCGAGTTTTAAGTTCTTGAGCTCGTTGCATAGAAGAAAGCTTCCTTTTTCTAACCATATAAATAACTATTGTATTATCTCGGGAAGCTCTTGTAGAAAATGTTCCTCAAAATAAAAATTAAATTCATACTTTTCTTTATATTATGTTGATTCCTGAACACTTAAAAATATCTGGATTATGTAAAAATGTTTAACTCTAGAGCCTTTATTTACCCTATAAATTTGATGAGAATCGGTAGAATTTTCTCCGAAATATGGTCGGATTTTTGGATGTTTAACGATATTGTAAGGGTCTTGCCTTAGCGAAACTTTTAATGCAATTTTTAATTTTTTTTTTTTTTTAATCTTCCCAAAATTTACTTATAGGTTTTTTTGATTGCCCTCAAAACGAATCTGAAAACTGTTATGAAACAAAAACAGTTTTGCACAAAATGATTTTTTAATGTCAGTATTTCGCCAGAATATTCCATCAACATAACTCTAAAATAGTTATTTATTATATAAGTGACGAAAGTAGATCATATTACAACTCGAGTGAAACGTTTACCCACACGAGAGAAGCGAGTGTGGTAATTTCACGAGAGTTGTAAATTCTACTTTTTTCACGAGTGTAATATTAAATTTTTTCTGTAATCGTGTAATACATGATCAGATCTAACCAGAATATGAACAAAATTAGGATGTTGTGAAGATTATGGTATGTTGTTGGTAGGTTATAAGCATGGTTGTGAAAGGTTATGTGTTATAAACAAGTGCAGGTTATAAACAAGGAAGGTAATTATTATTATATTTAAATTTTAAAATATATTGATTATTTCCACCGATAATTCATTCACATTTCAATTTATTTTGTTAAAATAAATTCTTACAATGTTAAGAAACATTTAAAAGCATTTAATTTCCAACTTCAAATTATTTTTTAATTTATACTTATTACTAATTAAGAAGACAATTCACTTTCTTCACTTGTGAAGAAAGTAATCACTTTCTTCACTCTATTGCAAAATGTTTCACTTTCTTCACTCATTTCAGTTTAGTAATGTTACCATTATTCAACGATTACGGAGAAAGTAATCATTTCCATCCTTTTCACGATGTTGTTATCACTAGTAAATTCATTTTACGGAGCCTATTTTGTTTTTCTTGGTCGGCTAGGAGAAAATGGGTTCATCCCGATTGTTTCACGTTCGCCTTACAAAAAAATGATTTTGAACTTCAAACGAACTAAAATTTAAAACTACTTTTTCTCAATAATCTATATGCAATGTGTTTTTTCTATGCCCTCGCCATCAACAAGTAGTACTTTTTTCTTATGGATATACTTCCAATGTGAAGGTGGTATAATGAAACAAGTGCTAACTAAAATAGAAAAACGTACTTTGTACTCGTCCGCATTTGTTTACTTACTGGTGAGGGTAGGTGGGGGTTTTTATAACTGGTACGATGTGAATCATTCCTAATTGTTATTTGTTATTGAAAACTCTTACAAACCTCTCTCTCAAAGTGATCGACTAACTTTTTATTTTCTTTCATTCTTGGATTTTTTTTAAAATTATTAGTATTTGTTTTTGGTTGTTACTCGGCTCATTTGTTTCATAACAGTTTTCAGATTTGTTTTGAGGACAATAAAAAAAATCTGGTGCGATGAGCGCAACACACAACTTTCACTTACCAACTTACTTACATTAGAAATAGACATGTTTTTTTAATTGCTATTTTTATAAATAATATAAAAAAGATGACTTGATTTTGGTTAAAAATGATTAATTTAATCAAAATCATTAAAGCCGTTTTTGAGATATTCCAAAAAAATGTAAAAATTGGAAAAAAAAGTTATGAAATAAAGAGCCCCCTGCATTTGACCAATTTTGATGAAATGTTGTCTGTCACATTGTGAGCTTATACATACACCAAATATCCAGTCTGCTAAAAATCATTACAGCCGCTGTTGAGTAAATAAAAAAAAACACGTGAACATAAGAAAAAGTTTATTAAATGAAGTACCCCCTCCGTTTCACCAATCTTGATGAAATTTCGGCTGTCGCATCGCGGGCATATACATACATCGAATATCCAGTTTCATCAGAATCATCAAAGACGTTTTTGAGAAAATAAAAAAAAACGTAAACATTAGATAAAATTCTTTAAGTAAAGTCCCCCCTCCGGTTGATCAATTTTGATGAAATTTTTACAGTCGTATCTCAGGCATATACATACATTATATACCCAGTTTGATCAAAATCGTTAAAGTTGTTTTTGAGTAAATAAAAAAAACACGTGAAAATGATACAAAATTTACTAAGTAAAGTCCCCCCTCCGGTTGATCAATTTTGATGAAATTTTTATAGTCGTATCTCAGGCATATACATACATCATATACCCAGTTTGATCAAAATCGTTAAAGCCGTTTTTGAGTAAATAAAAAAAACACGTAAAAATGATACAAAATTTATTAAGTAAAGTCCCACTTCCGGTTAATCAATTTTGATGAAATTTTTACAGTCATATATCGGGCATATAAATAGATCAAATACTCAGTTTAATCAAAATCATTAGAGCCGTTTTTGAGAATATCAAAAAAAAAACATAAAAAGTTATTAAATAAAGTACCCCCTCCCTTTGAGCAATTTTGATGAAATTTTTGCTGTCACATCGCGGGCATATACTTACACTAAATACCCAATTTCAGGTCCCCACGGTTTATAGTTTTTGAGCTAGTCTGTTCACACACACACACAGACCATTTCGTGGGACTTGGTTCTTTCGACTCATGGGGTCCCAAAACGTGTATTTCCGTTGAAAACCGGAAGTCGAAATTTTTCACGATCGCAATACTTCTACTTACTATATATTTCATATATAGGTAAGTGAAAGTAAAAAACATATAAGTAAATTTTGGGAAGATTAAAAAAAAAAAAAAAATTTAAAATTGCTTTGAAAGTTTCGCTAAGACCCTTACAATTTTGTTAAACATCCAAAAATCCGACCATATTTCGGAGAAAATTCTACCGATTCTCATCAAATTTATAGGGTAAATAAAGGCTCTAGAGTTACACATTTTTACCTAATCGAGATATTTTTACGTGTTCAGGAATCAACATAATATAAAGAAAAGTTTGAATTTAATTTTTATTTTGAGGAACATTTTTTACAAGAACTTCCCGAGATAATACAATAGTTATATATATATGGTTAGAAAAAGGAAGCTTTCTTCTATGCAACGAGCTCAAGAACGTAAAAATCGGATCAGCTTAGCATGAGATGCAGAATTTGAAACTACACATACAATTTTGCTGAAACATTTTTAAGCTGCTTCTGACAGGAAATTTTTTTTATTTTTTGGTTTGGATGATATTTAAGATATCAGGGTTTCTTGAGGTGCTGAACTCAATTCCGCTATTGTATTTTGTGTGAAAATTTTTATATTATCAGGAAAATATTTTTCCTTTAATCTACTCTCTAAAATAAATAAATTAGTGAAAGGATCATGGCGATATCATTTTCCAAACTCAAGATAAAAAATAAAGGATTTTCAAGGTATTTTATTTTATTTCTCAGCACCTAAGGCCCATTGGACGGAACGCTCGGACACGTGTCGACTATTTTTCGATGTAGAATCACCAGAAAAAAAATGGGCCCGATCGTCAACCCCATAGCTGTGCCCTCCCCTTGTAAGTCCCGCGAAATGGTCTGTGTGTGTATGTGTTTGTGTGTGTATGTGTGTGTGTGTGTGTGTGTGAGTGTGTGTGTGTGTGTGAGTGTGTGTGTGTGTTTGAGTGTGTGTATGTCTATGTGTGTAAACAGACTAGCTCAAAAATTATAAACCGCACGAGCCAGTAATTGGGTATTTCGTAATAGCAAATGCCCGCGACATGACAGCAAAAATTTCATCGACATTGAAAAACCGGAAGGTGCATTTTATTTCATAACTTTTTTATCCATTTTTACGTTTTTTTCGATTTTCTCAAAAGAGGTTTAACGGGGGTTAAAGGATTTGATTAAACTCGTCATGTTTATAATGAGAGATAATTGTTTATTACTAAAGATGTTTTTTTCATTTAATGGAAATTGCTTGTTTCATGGTAATTATATGAAGTTTTCAACAACTACATAGAGAATTATAAAATCAGAAGACATGGAGCATTATACTTCCATTACCAAATTATCGCAAGTAAAAACTTTTATTTAGTAATAAAAAAAATTAGTGTACTTTAAAGAGCAAATACAAACAAAAATATGTAAACCAATTTCGGAAAAAAATGCACATACGTATCGAATTGAGTAACCTCCTCTTTCGAAGTCGGTTAAAAAGTGTGTGAATTTGAGAAATGGAATTTAACAAAACACGTAAATTACTAATCAAAGTAAGTTAGTAAGTGAAAGTTGTGTGTTGCGCGCATCGCACCAGATTTTTATTTCACTACTCACATTTTGCTTTAAATTAAGATTAGCAGAGCTATTGGTTTGTTATTTCTCTCTCTATGTTGATAAATTTGTATTTCATTGTGTACCTTTGAGTAATTGCAATTTCTGCGTTTATTTTTCCCTTTTTGACATCACATGAGTGATTGTTCTTTAGTCCGTTATTGTTACGTTAGAGGAAGTTACGAACAATAAATATATAGCCATGATGAAATGGTTACTAACATTTACGATCTGGTCTTAAAACCTAAATTAAGTTATAGGCGAGCTGTGTACTTTAAATATATTAGTATCGTTTAAATTACTTCTAGAAGCGTTCATTCTAATGTTCACAGTTCTTCAAGAGGCTTTAATTGCCCAATCTTCAACAATAGGTATTTAGGTAAATATTTCAATTTCAGGCTGGAAAAATCAATGTCAATGTTTGAAGTAGATTGTTAGAAACGTAGATGCAAAGAGTCAAAGCAATGGATTGGAAGGCAATTGACTCATCCTTTGACTGTTTTATTGGACGGAATATCGGTGTGCTTGGTCTTCTTTTGATCACACTATCGCTGTTCTGAAGGGTTGATTGCATGCAAAAATATAGCAGTTTTCTACCTCAATGTTTTACCATATAACTCAAAGTGAGTGATTCGGATGTCAACATAAATATTCAGATAAAAGTGATATTAAGTAATTCATCTGATCCTACTATCCTCTGGAGATCAAAATTTGTAATTTTAGTTAATTTCAATATTAAATTTGAATCAATAAGTATTTATGACTTTGTTAAAGCAAAAGAAAATGCATTTATCAATATATAATTTAATGAAAAAAATCTGGTTTATAATAATGAACTATAATATAAATCATATCAAAATTAATTTAGATTTTTAAATTATTAACATATTTTTTTATGTCACCATTTCAACAACATTTCTGTATAATTGCTAATATTTTCTTTGTACTCAAATTAATTATTTTTTTTCATTCGATGGACCTTAAAAAATAAAATTCTGAAATACTTGTTTTCATACCCTCAGTTAACATGTAGCAATATTAAATTAAAACAAAAAAATAAATACGGTTTAATTTTGTTCAGTGGCTTAAAATGTTTATCTATAGAAAATTATTTGCCTGAAATTCCTACTGTACAATTCCTTATCATAAATTTCACTGAATCTTTAAATATTCTATTGAACCATCCAAATAGCGAAAAAAAGTTTACAGTTAAATTAATGAATATTCGGTTTGAATCTTCATATACAATTTCGTACATTATGGTGACATCAAAATGGAATAATGCATTGAAAAAGCAACAGGTAAAACAAGGGATAGAGCTAAATCAATAAGAATCCACGAGGAATTAGAAAACTAAGTAAAGGAGTTTTTTCCTAAGAGCAGTAAGAAATTGTACAAATCTGTAAACAATTTATCAAGCTCCTTCCATTGTTGTATGTCTCAAGATTTTTAAATGATTTTTGCCTGAAGAAAAAAAAATCCAAATCATTCATTCTATCTCTCTCTTCTAGCTACAGCAGAAGTTGATTTTAAATAATTAGTTGACAGGTGGGAATGAAAGTATGAAGATAAAAAAATCTGGTGCGTGCGCGCAACACACAACTTTCACTTACCAACTTACTTAGAATAGAAATTAATGTGTTTTGTTAATTGCCACTTCTCAAAGTTATACATTTTTCCACTTTCATTTCTTATTTTTGTTTTCATTTGCCAAAAAAAACAACACTAATTTCTTTCATTATTAAATACAAGTTTTTACTTGTGATAATTCGGCAATGCAAGCATAATACTCCAAGTCGTCTAATTTTATAATTCTCCATGTAATTGTTGAATATTTCATTTAGTTCCCATGAAAAAAATAATTTTCATTAAATGAACAGAACAACTTTAATTATAACGCATTGGTTTGTCATTAAAGGCGTACGACGCATGCGTGAGCTCAAGGTGTTTTATGAGTTGACGGAATAATTTTCTTTTTTTCTTCTGTATATGTTCACTTGATTTTTTTCATATATCATATTTAGCCGTTTCTTATTTTTAAGCGTGATGAGAGACAGATAATTTCCCAATATAAACTAAAACAAAGGTACATTATAGTTAAACAAAAAAGGCCCCTTCCCCATTTAAGCCCCCACAGAAAATTTTAATACTGATAAAACTTACCTGATATTATTGAACACCTGATTTGCATTAAACATGACGAATTTGATAAAAATCGTTTAAGGCGTTTTTGAGATAATCGAAAAAAGGTAAAAATTGGAAAAAAGTTATGAAATAAATTGCATCCTTCGTTTGACCAATTTTAATGAAATGTTGGCTGTCACATCTTTAGCATATACATACGTCAAATACCCAGTTTGATCAAAATCTTTAAGCCGTTTTTGAGTAAATAAAAAAACACATGAAAATGATACAAAATTTACTAAGTAAAGTCCCTCCTCCGGTTGATCAATTTTGATGAAATTTTTACAGTCATATCTCGGGCATATTAATACATCAAATACTTAGTTTAGTCATAATCGTTACAGCCGTTTTTGAGAAAATCGAAAAAAAAACGTAAAAAGTTATTAAATAAAGTACCCCCACCCTTTGACCAATTTTGATGAAATTTTTGCTGTCACATCGCGGGCATATACTTACACTAAATACCCAATTTCAGGTTCCCACGGTTTATAGTTTTTGAGTTAGTCTGTTCACACACACACACACACACAGACCATTTCGTGGGACTTGGTTATTTCGACTCATGGGGTCCCAAAACGTGTATTTCCGTTGAAAACCGGAAGTCGAAATTTTTCACGATCGCAATACTTCCACTTACTATATATTTCATATATAGGTAAGTGAAAGTAAAAAACCTATAAGTAAATTTTGGGAAGATTAAAAAAAAAAAAAAATTTTAAAATTGCATTAAAAGTTTTGCTAAGACCCTTACAATTTCGTTAAACATCCAAAAATCCGACCATATTTCGGAGAAAATTCTACCGATTCTCATCAAATTTATAGGGTAAATAAAGGCTCTAGAGTTACACATTTTTACCTAATCGAGATATTTTTACGTGTTCAGGAATCAACATAATATAAAGAAAAGTTTGAATTTAATTTTTATTTTGAGGAACATTTTTTACAAGAACTTTCCGAGATAATACAATAGTTATATATATGGTCAGAAAAAGGAAGCTTTCTTCTATGCAACGAGCTCAAGAACGTAAAAATCGGATCAGCTCAGCATGAGATGCAGAATTTAAAACTACACATACAATTTTGCTGAAACATTTTTAAGCTGCTTCTGACAGGTATACATACATCAAATACCCAGTTAGATCAAAATCGTTAAAGCCGTTTTTGAGTAAATAAAAAAACACGTGAGTCCCCCCTAAATAAATAAAAGTCCCCCCTCCGGTTGATCAATTTCGATGAAATTTTTACAGTCATATCTCGGGCATATACGTACATTATATACCCGGTTTGATCAAAATATTTAATGCCGTTTTTGAGTAAATTAAAAAAAAACACGTAAAAATGATATAAAATTCATTAAGTAAAGTCCCCCCTCCGGTTGTTCAATTTTGATGTAATTTTTACAGTCATATCTCGGGCATATTAATACATCAAATACTCAGTTTAATCAAAATCGTTAGAGCCGTTTTTGAGAAAATCGAAAAAACGTAAAAAGATATAAAATAAAGTACCCCCTCCCTTTGACGAATTTTGATAAAATTTTTGGTGTCACATCGCGGGCATATACATACACTAAATACCCAATTTTAGGTTCGCACGGTTAATAGTTTTTGAGCTAGTCTGTTCACAAACACACACACACACACACACACACACAGACCATTTCGCGGGACTTGGTTAATTGGACTCAGGGGACCCCAAAACGTGTATTTCCGTTGAAAACCGGAAGTCGAAATTGTTCACGATCGCAATACTTCCACTTACTATATATTTCATATACATATATACATATATTTCATATATAGGTAAGTGAAAGTAAAAAGAAATAAGTGAAAGTAAAAATAGTGTACTTTAGAGCGCAAATAAAAACAAAAATAAGAAAAGAATGTGGAAAAATATGTGACTCTGAAAAATGGCAATTAAAAAAACACGTCAATTTCTAATCTAAGTAAGTTGGTAGGTGAAAGTTGTGTGTTGCGAAACACCCTGTATAGTAAGTGAAAGTATTGCGATCGTGAAAAATTCCGACTTCCGGTTTTCAACGGAAATACACGTTTTGGGGTAGTTAATTTTTACATTAATTTTTTTTTAAACTTATACAGTTAATATGCTCTTAAATTATGTTGCATTGATATTCTAAAATTATAGAATGTACACATAATTTTTGGCCACTGAATTACATAATTTTCCCACTGTGCGTCACCTAAATTTTCATTTCAGAAATAATAGAAATTAACTATTGATTATAATTTTATAGAAATCTTCAAAATTCGCCAAAAAGATAATTAAGTAAATGAGAATGAAATAGGTTTAAAATAAATGTGGTATTATCGAAAAAAAATTTCTGAAATCCATCACCTACTATTTACCATAGATCAAAATTTTTGGTAGCTAAAATAACCTTTAATTCTTTAAGAAATTTATTTTTTTATATTTTTATTCAAAGTGTCTAGGCAGTGAAAAAGGACATTAAAACGTCCCTTTTTACGATCACAGTGGAATGATATAAGGACAGCATCATCAGCGAATTTCTCTGGAAAAAAATACGGGAACTGGATAACGAGGAATATTGGTTATATAACTAAATAATCTATTTTACAGCTTAGAAGCCAATTAAATTCGTAATGAAAATTAATATGGACATGTACTTATGCATATTACTCATTCATTATTCACATGTTCTCGCTAAAATAAATTTACTAATACATTTTGCTTCCTAGCAACAAAATGTAAATTAGAGGATGGTAAAATTTAATTTAAAAATATTTCTTATTCCTAACGTATATTAATAAAGACCTTGATATAATTTAACCTCGTTGGAGAGAGATAATTATAAAACTAATAAAAGTGTCAAGGTAGGAAGGAAGAACTATTTTCTAGTTCTTTTTATTTTTTTTAAAAAAGAAGGAAAACAAAATGAAAATGCTTTGTTGAAAACTTAAAAGGAAAGAATTCCAACTATCTGCCGTGTTTTCTCCGTTCTGTTTATTTTTGTTTATTCCTTTTTAATTTTACCGCCACATTAAAAGAAATAAGTTAGACTATAGTAATTAACGAGAATTTCTTGTGTTGGATGATACAGTTTTACTTTCAAATACTAATATAGGAAATATTTCGACTTCCGGGTTTCAACTGAAATACAAATTATATTATTACAAAATATATATTTTGGGGTCCCAAAACCCAAAATATATTTATTACGGAATTACACATATTTACTGTAGCGAACAGATGCTTTACCGACAAAACATCATTCTACATCTTAGGCTACTTTGCATAGCTGTGTAAATGTTAATTTCTCTTGGAAACCGGAAGTGGAAATGTTTCACGGTCGCTTTTCTTTCGTAGGAGAAGTTCACCCAGTGCCATGGGTGTAGGGCAGTATAGGGCTTCAGTGGAAGCCTTAAGTCCGGAAAAAAAAAAAATTCTATTATACCAATGTAAAAATTTGAAATCTTTATTCAATTGCTTTTAGAAATTCGAGTATGGGCCATTCAACGTCAAATCATTCAGCCGAAGTACAAAATTGTACCCTCACCCCTCAGATTTTGTTAAAAATTTGTACATATTAATTAGATACAAAAATTAGTAAAAATGCCTAACATTACCCGATTCCAACCTGTAGTTTCGGAATTATAATCATTTGAACTTTTGAGATATTTGTAGAATGGCTATTAATTGAATTGGAGATTTCAAAATGTATTCATTTATTTTAAATTTCATATTTCACGTCACCATAAATGATGGAGAAATAGTTTTCCTTCGTGGAAAAAAATTCTTAAACATAAAAACATATTTTTTCCAAGTAATAAGACGGTAATCGAATAATGCCTTCAGCAAAAATTTCTCTCCAACCAGCCTAATTATGAAACTACTTGTTGGAATCGGGTGAAATATTTAACTAATTTTTGTTTGTACTTAATATGTGCAAATTGGGGGAGGGTATATTAATGAACTTTGGCTGGACGATTTGACGTAGAATGGCCATTTTCCAAAGCATTGTTATATTTTACTGTAGTAGATCAATAAATGTTCCATTGCAAAATAGGATTTGCTAACAAATCTTGGGGCCAAAAAAAAAAAAAAAAAAATGTTCCATTGTTATAAAAGTTTCGCCGTTCGTGAAAAGGGCAATTTGATTCGAATGGTTGTGTTGAAAAAGTTATCGCGTAAAGTTATGACAATAATTTAGAAATTTCAAGTGGGCGTTTTGTAATGAATGACTTCCAGTCATTCCAGTGAATGACTTATGTTGGGTCCCTCTTGATTGCATCCCTGATTGATGACTTGAGTGTAGTAACCCTCTCCTTTCCTCCCTCCTTCCTATCCCCACTGCTATTCTATCCTCCAATCCCTGTGATGATAAAGTGTTAAAGCTTGTTTCATAGTTTGTTTCGAAGAGAAGTCTAACTACAAATTGGCCATCAAATTTGAATTTAGCATCACAGTAAGTCTATAACACAGGTCAATTCATATATAAACGAGTTAGAATCATAAAACTCAGTTCATAATTATTCTTTTCAACTAAAATAAAATAAAATAGAAGTCTATTCTATTTAAAAAAAATCTGGTGCGTGCGCGCAACACACAACTTTCACTTACCAACTTACTTAGATAAAAAATTAATGCGTTTTGTTAATGCCACTTCTCAAAGTTACACATTTTCCACATTCATTTCTTAATTCTGTTTTCATTTGCTCTATAAACCCCTCAGAACATTTTAATAATGATAACGCTTACCTGATATTAAAGAACACTCAATTTTCATTGAACATGGCGAATATGAAGAAAATCGTTAAAGCCGTTTTTGAAATAATCTAAAAATTAGAAAAAAGTTATGAAATAAAGTGTCCCCTTTGGTTGATCAATCTTGATGAAATGTTGGCTATCACATCTTTGGCATATACATACATCAAATACCCAGTTTGATCAAAATCGTGAAAACCGTTTTTGAGTAAATAAAAAAAACACGTGAAAATGATACAAAATTTATTAAGTAAAGTCCCCCCTCCGGTTGATCAATTTTGATGAAATGTTGGCTATCACATCTTTGGCATATACATACATCAAATACCCAGTTTGATCAAAATCGTGAAAGCCGTTTTTGAGTAAATAAAAAAAAACACTTGAAAATGATACAAAATTTGTTAGGTAAAGTCCCCCCTCCGGTTGATCAATTTTGATGAAATGTTGGTTATCACATCTTTGGCATATACATACATCAAATACCCAGTTTGATCAAAATCGTGAAAGCCGTTTTTGAGTAAATAAAAAAAAAAACTTGAAAATGATACAAAATTTATTAAGTAAAGTCCCCCCTCCGGTTCATCGATTTTGATGAAATTTTTACAGTCATATCTCGGGCATATTAATAGATCAAATACTCAGTTTAATCAAAATCGTTAAAGCCGTTTTTGAGAAAATCGAAAAAAACTTAAAAAGTTATTAAATAAAGTACCCCCTCCCTTTGAGCAATTTTGATGAAATTTTTGCTGTCACATCGCGGGCATATACATACACTAAATACCCAATCTCAGGTTCGCACGGTTTATTGTTTTTGAGCTAGTCTGTTCACACACACACACACACACACACACACACACACACACACACACACACACACACACACACACACACACACACACACACACACACACACACACACACACACACACACACACACACACACACACACACACACACACACACACACACACACACACAGACACACACACACACACACACACACACAGACCAGTTCGCGGGACTTGGTTAATTGGACTCAGGGGACCCCAAAACGTGTATTTCCGTTGAAAACCGGAAGTCGAAATTTTTCACGATCGCAATACTTCCACTTACTATATATTTCATAATAGGTAAGTGAAAGTAAAAAAAAAGTGTATATGAAAAAGCATCCAAATTCACAGGCAATCAGTAAATAGAATTTTTATTTAAAATATATACCAGATTTGTAGATAATAAATATAAATATCTTTTAATAAAAACATTTTATAAAAAAAAATCTGGTGCGTGCTCCCAACACACAACTTTCACTTACCAACTTATTTAGATTAGAAATTAATGCGTTTTGTATATTGCCACTTCTCAAATGAACAGAACGGCTTTAATTATGAACAATGGTCTGTCATTAAAGGCGTACTCCGAAAGCGTGGGCTCAACGAGTTTTATGAGTTGACTTTTTCTCCTCTTTATGTTTTCTTTATTTTTATCATGTCTCATATTTAGCCATTTCTTATTTTTAGGCGTAACGAGAGACAGTTAATTTCTCTATGTAAACAACAAAAACAGAGGTACTTTATAAGAAAGAAGCCCCCCCCCCCCAAAAAAAAAGCCCCAACAAAAAAGCCCAAAAAAAAGCCAGAACATTCTAATAATGATAAAGCTTACCTGATATTAAAGAAAACCTAATTTTCATTAAACATGACGAATTTGATAAAAATCGTTAAAGCCGTTTTTGAGATAATCGAAAAAAAGGTAAAAATTGGAAAAAAAAGTCATGAAATAAAGTGCCCCCTCAGTTGGACCAATTTTGATGAAATGTTGGCTTTTACATATTTGGTATATACATACATCAAATACCCAGTTTCTTCACAATCGTTAAAGCCGTTTTTGAGTAAATAAAAATATGTACACGTGATATTGGTACAAAATTTATTATGTAAAGTCCCCCCTCCGGTTGATCAATTTTGATGAAATTTTTACAGTCGTATCTCGGGCATATACATACATCATATACCCAGTTTGATCAAAATCGTTAAAGCCGTTTTTGAGTAAATAAAAAAAACACGTGAAAATGATACAAAATTTATTAAGTAAAGTCCCCCCTCCGGTTAATCAATTTTGATGAAATTTTTACAGTCATATTTCGGGCATATAAGTAGATCAAATACTCAGTTTAATCAAAATCGTTAGAGCCGTTTTTGAGAAAATCGAAAAAACCTATAAAGTTGTTAAGTAAAGTACCCCCTCCCTTTAAGTAATTTTGATGAAATTTACGCTGTCACATCGCGGGCATATACCTACACTAAATACCCAATTTCAGGTTCGCACTGTTTATAGTTTTTGAGCTAGTCTGTTCACACACACACACACACACACACACACACACACACACACACACACAGACACACACACAGAGACCATTTCGCGGGACTTGGTCATTTGGACTCAGGGGACCCAAAACGTGTATTTCCGTTTAAAACCGGAAGTCGAATTTTTTCACGATCGCAATACTTCCACTTACTATATATTTCATATATAGGTAAGTGAAAGTAAAAAAAAAAAAAATTAAACCTACTTCGAAAACTAGGAACCAGATAAAATAAATGCACTAAAAAATATGAAATAATTACCTTCTTATTACTTTCACTTACATATATAATCTGGTTATCTTCAATTTTAAAAGACTATAAACTTCTTTTGGATTGCTACAAACATAAAACTTTATTAACAAAATCATTACAAATTTAACATCGTAGAAATTCTAGATAATACAATTAACAATTGAAATGTATACATACGTACCTACAAAATCGGTTTTTATAGTCTTTTATACAATATTTTCACAAATTGAAATCTAAACCTTTAACTTTAAAACAATTAATCTAAATAATTAGAACATATGGTTTTTAAATAAAATAGCCTTTAAACATTCTTACAGTCTTTAAACATTATCAGCCCTTAAACATCATTACATCTCCCCTCCCGCAGAAGGTTAATTGGAAGAATTAACATAGGAAATTGGCTTCTCGTAAGGTAGCAGTTTACTACTATGGTAGAAATTTGCTTCTGAACGCCTTCGTTCGGAATCCACCTCATAAATTGTATTAGAAATTCGTCTAATTATCTTATAAGGTCCTTTGCGAATTTCATCCAGCTTATTCCTGTTTAATTTGTTTCCAGTTTCTATGTACACTAAATCGTTTTTTTCAAAAGTAAGATTTTTCTTGTTTCTATCAATTCTTGTTTTGTTTATGTTGTGGTATTTTTGTGAATTCGTGAATGCTGTTTTTCGATCATCTTCGAGGTTTCTATTGCTTCGTAACTCATGTGGCAAAATTGATGATTCTGCTCCATACATAAGGTAAAGTGGTGAAAATTTTGTAATGCTGTGGGTGGTGCTGTTATATTCGTCGGTACATTCTATTGCTACTTGTGACCATGGTCTGTTCTTTTGTTCGTTTATTTTGCAACGAATTCTATTAACTAACGTTTGGTTTAGCCTTTCATTCAATCCGTTTGAAAATGGGCAATCTATAGACGTGAAGACCAACTTTATATTGTGCTGTTTCAAAAACTTCTTAAATTCCCAAGAATTAGTGCTGGGATACTGATCGGCTAGAAGAATTTTAATTTTATTTTTCCTTACAATAGGTTCCAATATTTTGATTAGATCCTTGGCCTTTTGGCTCGAAGATGGGTACACAAAAGCATATCTGGTGAAATGGTCAGCCAGTAAGTGTAAATATCGCTTCGGTGAACGGTTTCCTGCGAATCCTCCAATTGTGTCAAGCGACATTATTTCGAAGGGTTCTTTTGCTGG
Organism: Aelia acuminata; assembly: GCA_911387785.2. NCBI lineage: Eukaryota > Metazoa > Arthropoda > Insecta > Hemiptera > Pentatomidae > Aelia > Aelia acuminata. Next base: position 102,331,709 of record OU426979.1, read on the forward strand.
CCCTAGTTGAGACAAAAGCCCAATTTCCCTACATCTGCGCGATTTATTCTTCTTACAAATTTCACATTGATTGCAGAATTCCCTTATAAGTGCATCCATTCTTCTAAAATAATAAAGAGGTCGAATTTTAGCTGCTATATGTCCAACACCAATGTGACCATAAAAGGCATGTATTTTCCTTATAAGTTTCATGCCAAACTCTTTTGAAATAAAAATTCTTTGTCTATTTCGTATTTTAATATAAATAAGTTTACCCTTTTTAAACGCATTCAATTCTTTATCAAGTTCCTCTTTATTTATATTTTGGTCATGAAGTATATTTTCCATTGACACTAAATTCACCACCTGGAGAACATCATCTTTATTTTCAAAATCTTCCAAAACAGGGTTTCTGGAGAGGGCATCTGCTTCTAAGTTATCCTTTCCCGGTGAATATTTGATTACAAAATCATATTGTGAAAGGTAATAAACTAAATCGCCTAATTCTTCGTCAGTCCTTGATTTTATTTTAAGGTTTTCTAAGGGCTTATGGTCTGATATAACCACGAATTTATGGCCAAGTAGCCAATGTTGCCAATAACGTAGTGCCTCTTTGATGGCTAGACATTCGAGGTATATTGCTTTTTTCTTTCTTTCTGTAGGCGTCAGCTTTTTCGAAAAATAACCTACGGGGTGAAGTTCACCATCTTCCTGTATTTGTTTTAAGATTGCCCCTACACCAATTCCACTGGCATCTGTAAAAAGAAATGTGAGACGATTTGGATCGAAAATCGCTAGTATAGGGCTTGTACAAAGGTATTCTTTCACTTTGGAAAAAGTTTCATCGCATTCCTGCGACCATTGAAAGATTTTGTTTTTTCGAAGCAGTTCGTGGAGTGGTTCTAAAAGCTTAGTTGCATTTGGTAAATATTTATGGTAAAAATTGATTTTCCCTAAGAACTGTCTTATATTTTTTTTATTCATAGGCTTTGGAAACTCCTTAATTGACTTTAAATTATCATGGTGAGGTTTGACTGTATTGTTCTGCAATATGTGACCTAGATATTTAACTGAGTTTTGTGCAAAATTACATTTTAAAAGTTTCAATTTGAAACCAGATTTTTGAATAACATTCATCAATTTTTCTATATGTTTTAGATGGTCTTCAAATGTTTTTGAGAATATTAAGATATCATCTATATAATTTGCACAAAAGTCATGTAATTCATGACTCCGAATTAGATTAGACAACATTCTCTGAAAAATTGCTGGCGATGTTTTGAGACCAAATGGTAAACATGTCCATTGAAAATGCCCATTTTGTGTTACAAAGGCAGTTTTGTACCTGTCTTTATCTCTTATAGGTATTGTCCAGAATGCAGAATTGATATCTAGAACTGAAAACCATTTGCAGTTTCGTGTTTTTACTACAATATCTTCGATTCGCGGAAAAGGTTGAGATTCTGGTACCACCAACTTTTTAAGCTCTCTAAAATCAATGCATAGGCGAGTTCTGCGACCTTCCTCTTTTTTATATGCCAGAGTTACCGGCGCTGCAAATGGAGAGTTTGATTCTTCGATTAGATTAGCTTTTAATAATTCTTTGATCTGTTCTTCTATTTCTTTCTGATCCTTAATTGAACATCTATAAGGTTTTTTTGAGATGTATTTATTCTCTGTTAGTTTTATATGGGCTTCGTGACCACTAAAGCGACCTACATCGTACTTGTTTGAGGCAAAAATTGATGAATACCTCGTTATTACTCTTAGTAAATCTTGTTTTTTATCATTATCTAAATGTTGAGATATATTATCAATGTTCATATTTTCATTTAAATTTAAAAATCTTCTATTTTCTTCTTCAGTGATCTGTTTACCAATGTTTCTTTGGAGTATTTCTATTTTGTCATGATCCTGACTTTGAAAAATATTCAATTGATCGTCTTGGTGGAGACGAAATTTCTTTATTGCATCCAATCCAAGTAGAAGATCATATGAAAAATTATTGTTTTTAACTACATAAGCTTCAATTTCTTTTTCAATATTGTGGATTTTTAAAGTTAGCCTAATTTTATTATTACTTATTTCTACACCACTAATCGTTTTGAATATTTGTCTATTTTTGATAAGGTTACTTTTAACATTTTCTATAAGTTTTGAATTAATCAAGGTTATGTTGGAACCTGTGTCATATATTCCAGTAATTATTTTATTTTTGTTAAGAATAACCTTCAAACGAATTAGTGGCGTCACTTCTAGTTTTTTTGTTCAGTATTATCCAATTCAGCTGAATTTACATTCCTATGCTCTAAACGCAATGTTCCTTTGTTCCTACAGGATTCAACAGGATGAAAGCGACCTGGTTTTCCTAGAGACTCACAAACCATACAAGGCTTCTTTTCGTATTGTTTTTGATAAGACTTTGTCGAACAGTGTTCTTGTTGACTATTTGGAGGTTTTTGACTGTTATTTTCCTTTGTTGATTTAGGTTCGATAGAATCGTACCGTCTTAACTGGTTCATCAGTTTTTCTGTTGAAGTGATTTCTTCTTTATCTAGGCGATCTTGAATATGGATCGGCAGTCCGACAACTATATGATTGATTCTAGACCGAGTAGTCATATCTTCTTCTACCTCTAAAAGTAGTCTCTCTTTCTTTAATGCGTAGTCCATTAGGGATCCGTTCAAGAACTTAAAATTATACGCATACTTAATAGTCTGCCAACTTTTATCAGCGTATGTCGTTAGAAATGATCCACGCCAATCAATCCAGTTACCTTCTATTGTCAACTTTATTAGCGTAGCATTATACCACTCAATAGCATTTTCCTCTAAAAATGTGCGGAGAAGCTGTATTTTTTTGTCATCTGTATTTACGTTATGCCGTTCGCATTCTTTCTCATACCTCCACAACCAATCAGATGCATTTTGATTCCTTCCCTGAAATTTTTCAATAAGAAACATGGTTGAAATTGTTGATAAATTCATTTCCTTCTTTGCAAGTTTTAATGTTAAGCTTTCAACTAATTCTAGTAAATCTGCTCGACTAGTGTCTTGTTCAGATGTTGATTGTTGGCAACATTGTTCTTCAAGAAAATAATCTTTAAATACTGGATTGTAATCGGTGTCAAAGTACAAGGCGAAAATTTCTGATGGCAGTGTCACCAAAACATTTCTGTATTGACCAGCTCGACTCAAATTTTTACAAGCATTTTTAATTGTACTTACTTGAAATAACTGATGGTGGTATTTTTCGTTTTGTACCTCGGTTGGAAATGCATAAGTAGACTCTCTGGTCATCAGCCTGATGCTTTTAACTTTGTTAATCAGATTTCCATCATCATTTTCCTTTATTATATGGAATTTGACTTGACTCATTTTAACATAAAAACCGATTTATAATCTGGTTATCTTCAATTTTAAAAGACTATAAACTTCTTTTGGATTGCTACAAACATAAAACTTTATTAACAAAATCATTACAAATTTAACATCGTAGAAATTCTAGATAATACAATTAACAATTGAAATGTATACATACGTACCTACAAAATCGGTTTTTATAGTCTTTTATACAATATTTTCACAAATTGAAATCTAAACCTTTAACTTTAAAACAATTAATCTAAATAATTAGAACATATGGTTTTTAAATAAAATAGCCTTTAAACATTCTTACAGTCTTTAAACATTATCAGCCCTTAAACATCATTACACATATATATGAAATATATAGTAAGTGGAAGTATTGCGATTGTGAAAATTTTCGACTTCCGGTTTTCAACGGAAATACACGTTTTGGGACCCCCTGAGTCTAAATAACCAAGTCCCGCGAAATGGTCTGTGTGTGTGTGTGTGTGTGTTTGTGAACAGACTAGCTCAAAAACTATTAACCGTGCGAACCTAAAATTGGGTATTTAGTGTATGTATATGCCCGCGATGTGATACCAAAAATTTCATCAAAATTCGTCAAAGGGAGGGGGTACTTTATTTAATATCTTTTTACGTTTTATTCGATTTTCTCAAAAACGGCTCTAACGATTTTGATTTAACTGAGTATTTGATCTATTTATATGCCCCAAATATGACTGTAAAAATTTCATCAAAATTGATTAACCGGAGGGGGGACTTTACTTAATAAATTTTGTATTATTTTCACGTATTTTTTTATTTACTCAAAAACGGTTTTAACGATTTTGATCAAACTTGGTATTTGATGTATTTATATGCTCGAGATATGACTGTAAAAATTTCATCAAAATTGATTAACCGGAGGGGGGACTTTACTTAATAAATTTTGTATCATTTTCACGGTTTTTTTTTATTTACTCAAAAACGGCTTTAACGATTAACAAAAATAAGATATGAATGTAGAAAAATGTGTGACTTTAGGAAATGATAATTAACAAAACACGTCAATTTCTAATCTAAGTAAGTTGGTAAGTGAAAGTTGTGTGTTGCGCGCACGCATCAGATTTATTTTATGAATACACTTCATATTGAAAATATTAAAAAAACGGGAAAAAAGCAATAAAACGAATAATTTTATTTCGATTTGTATGAATACACATTAACTGTTTGTAAAAATTATTAAATACTATGTTTAATACAATACAATCTTTTCGGAGATGGCACAAAATAGAAAATCTTCCAAATGACAAGTTCCTGATTACGATTTCATAAGAAAACAGTAGACATAGAAATCAACAGATCAGAAGAAAATATTTAGAAGATTAAAAGAATTTCATGATTCCTTGTGTTAAAAATTTTAAATATGCGCCGCCGCTGACAAGATTGTGTTGTATTAACTCTGATTTTACTTTCACTTACCTATATATGAAATATATAGTAAGGAAAGTATTGCGATCGTGAAAAATTTTGACTTCCGGTTTTCAACGGAAATACACGTTTTGGGGTCCCCTGAGTCCAAATAACCAAGTCCCGAGAAATGGTCTGTGTGTCTGTGTGTGTGTGTGTGTGTGTGTGCGCGCGCGCGTGTGTGTGTGTGTGTGTGTGTGTGTGTGTGTGTGTGTGTGTGTGTGTGTGTGTGTGTGTGTGTGTGTGTGTGTGTGTGTGTGTGTGTGTGTGTGTGTGTGTGTGTGTGTGTGTGTGTGTGTGTGTGTGAACAGACTAGCTCAAAAACTATAGGCCGTACAAAACTGAAATTGGGTATTTGGTGTATGTATATGCCCGCGATGTGACAGCAAAAATTTCATCATAATTGCTCAAAGGGAGGGGGTACTTTACTTAATAACTTTTTAAGTTTTTTTCGATTTTCTCAAAAACGTCTCTAACGATTTTAATTAAACTGAGTATTTGATCTATTTATATGCCCGAGATATGACTGTGAAAAATTCATCAAAATTGATCAACCGTAAGGGGGACTTTTTTATTTACTCAAAAACGGTTTTGACGATTTTGATCAAACTGGGTATTTGATGTATGTATATGACAAAGATGCGATAGCCAACATTACATCAAAATTGATTAACCGGAGGGGGGACTTTACTTAATAAATTTTGTATCATTTTAACGTGTTTTTTTTATTTACTCAAAAAAGGCTATAACACATGCGGAGTACGCCATTAATGACAAACCATTGTTCATAATTAAAGCCGTTCTGTTCATTTGAGAAGTGGCAATTAACAAAACGCATTAATTTCTTATCTAAGTAAGTTGGTAAGTGAAAGTTGTGTGTTGCGCGCACGCACCAGATTTTTTTTTGCTTTTATTATTTATTCGCACCTGTCTTCATATTGCTGACAATCAGCGAATGAGATGACCGGATTAGAAAACAATGACAAGTCATGCAGGGGATTGTTATGTCCAAGTAGGTCAGTGTGAAAAAGTTTTTAGAGTGTCGCTGTGTATTGGTCAACTGTTGGCTGGTGGAGGTCCGTATGTAGGGTGTGGTTGGTCACGTACCAGGTTATGAGTTACGTATGGGTGCGTTGGTTATAAGTCTTAAAAGTTTTGATTGAAATCTTTGAATCTTATTTAAGTGTGTATTTTTAGCTGTTATATGATCTGTGATGAGTATAACCAAATGGGTTTAAGTAAGCATTTGTATGTCTTTAATTTCTGTTTTAGTTTCAGTTTTGAAGTTTTTGAGAAGGGTGGATAAAGTAGTTTCCGTCTTTTTTTAAGCGTCGTATGTTTCATTTTAACATGAGGACCCCATGCCATCCTTCTGTCCCAGATAGTGTACTTGGTCTGTTTGCGGTATGAGGTTGTTGTCAGTATATAAGGGGGGAGGTATGTTTTCTTAGGGTAAATGTGATATTTAATATTTAACTTTAATATTTTTTATTAACAGTTAGTGTGTATTCTTATAAATCAAAAAAAATTAATTTGTTTTATTGCATTTTTCCACTTTTTATACCATTTTCAAATTTCTCTGTATCCATTAAAATCAGAAGGTAATTATTTCATATTTTTAGTGCATTTATTTTTTCTATGATCCTAGTTTTTAGTTTAATTTTTTTTTTGTTTATGAAGTCTTAAATTCTGCTTTAAAAAAAATTATCAATACTCAGCTTTTTTGGAATTCCATGAATTTTGTGGTCTTATGATTATGGTCTCCATCCGTTTTACTGTTATACTTAACATCCGATAGCATGTTTTAGTGTTATCTACATATTTATTATATATATAATTACTGTTATCGTTGTTTACTAACTGCGTTAATCTCCTTAAATAATCTTTTAAATAATCTAAAAAATGTTCTTGAGTTTCATTGCTTGGCAAATTTTTCAGAAACAGGGCCGAAACTACTATAACTTTGTCAAAACTATAATAAAGTGGTTCATTTTTCAGAAAACCACAGCTATATTATATTCTGCTGAACTTTATATCTTTATTTAAATCTATTGTTCAAAAGTTATTTAAGTTTATATAGGTTTGTTCCAAATAACTGCTAATTCTTCCTAGATTCCTCCAAGTGATGTTGGTTTTCTAGACCAATGATTCCCCAGTCTAGTCATTCGCCAGGTTCCTTCAGTTTGGCATAGCTATTTCTCTCTCTCTCTCTCTCTCCGTTTACAGATGAAGGAACAAGGGAGAATATTTAGATCCAAGAGAATTAAAGGTTTAGATTTATTTAATATGGCCTTGATTTCTGTGGTTCATTTAAAAAAAAAAAATTGGAAAAAAAATATCTGGCTTCTTTTCTAACCGTGATATTTTTGTACCATTCCGTCCTTTATATTGAATAAGAATTAATCGTTTCCATTTATTCTCGGATTTTTATGAATTAATAAAGATCCGACTTAAAATTGCGCTGAAAGATTGATTTCTGAATAGGGAATTACCTACGGAATGTCTAAATATTTCGGAACGACCTGAATCAGAATATCTTTTATAGGTTCAATCAGAGGAGATTATCAAGGTCCTGTCAGGGGATTGAAAGTAACTCTTTCCAGAACTGAGGCAATCATTGGAAAAAGCAAGAGGCTGGAGAAGGTATTCAGGCTGTCATCGATATCAATCGATTTCAAAAAGGCTTTTAACTTCTAATCACCAATATCACCATGGTAGATTTTAAACTGTGTAGATACTACACCTGGAATGCAAAATTAAGTTTTTGAAAATTATAGAAATTTAATGCATTTCAAATCATATTATAAGGAATATGAAAAGGCATTCATCAAAAACAAACTTCACAATCGAGTTTTGGCATAAATCCATACTTCTGGAACTTGATCTGATTTCTTTAATTTAAAATGGCAGAGTAGTGAGATATTCCTGGAAATGAAACCCGATGGTCCATTAGGTCTGATTTTGACAGACTATTTGTTTTATATATATACTCTTAATTGTCTTTACACTATTAGTGTACCCTTCTAATAGGAAAAATACCCTTCTGAATAATATAAAGCTCTCCAGTATCGGGTCCTAACCAGGTTAATAAATAAACATGGTGAAAGATTTCGAATGTAACCGGAGCATTTTTGATGTGATGTGATTATAAAAAAGTAATAGGTTCAAAATCGTTTTTAAAAAGATACAGTTTTACATGGCGAAATATGCAATCTACGAGGCAGTGCTATAGATAAATGTATTGTTATTAGTAGTGAATAATTAACGAACGGAATTAGAAAGGATAGAACATAATAGCTATTCCATTAATTTTTAGTTCGCAAGCTTTGGCATATTGTTTTGAGGTTAGTGAAAAGTATTAGTGAGGATCGGATCTGACAAATTGGCTATTATTTACAAATAACAGTGTCAACGATATAGATATTAGATAGATATAGAGGACATTAATAGGACCTGTAACAATGTCAAATAGGGTTGAGAGAGGAGAGATGGAGAGTGAGAATAAGGAATAGAGTATAGAGAGGAAGGGTGGAATTCGATAATAAACAAAGGTATGAAGAATGCTTTAAAAACAAGTTTTTGATCATGATCACCATTTAACTTTATATTCCTTGTTGAAATCCTATAAATTTTTATGTCTCTTTAAGAACTGCGAAGCAGCTATTGCACCTCGTCGGACATTCTTCCTCATTTCAGTATTTTTTCAAAAAGCATTAATGCAAGCGAACTTCCAGCTTCGCTGGTACAATGCGAGAATATAAGCTTTAAAATGCAATGCTTTAGACATAAAGGCAGAAATTATCACCTTTCTTGGACACATATAGCAGGACTTACCGGTTGAACCAAGAACCGCAGTGGTATGCAGTTAAGCCTGCTAACGACTCTTCTCAAACTTTACCAGTCCAAGTCCGCTGGGTGGAAACAGTTGGCGCAATGTAAGTATTATTTGCCCGGGCAGGACTGAGCAGAAGGCGATAATTCAGAGAGCTATGGAAGTTTGTAATCGCGGGGAACAACTGTTTAAGTGAGGAATTTGAAAGTTACGGAGCGGGAAAGGGCTAGTTCCCCCTCCCTTACCCTGCATTACCTGGCAACTCTATTACCGCCAAATCTCATCCTTATTCATAGCCGCTGAAATTAATCACAGTAACTCAATTTCAGTGTCGTAGGCTGCTCTCTGTTCCCTCCAAAGCAAATTGGCGTTCTACAAGTGGACTTGGGAAGCCTTTCTGCCGAGCCAAATATATTCAAAGCCCTCTTCTTTAATAAACCTAAATCACAAACGAATTAATTACAATGTTAATAGAGTTGAACTAGAGGCAGGCGTGGGCAGATGAAGAAGACTTGGGGTCTTTAGGGTAGAGTAGGTCAATCAAAAAATAAAATCAATTGTTATTATAAAGTTTAATATTTTTTCCTATAATGTAATAATTAATTGCAATTATTTTTTGAAAGATGAGAGCTCAAGAAACAACGTTTCGCACACTCCTTTCAACAACTTCATATTTCAAAAAGCGGCTATTAGTTAAGACTAGTTTCTGAATACGCTGATAGAATAGTAAAAAGTCCTCTAAAAATGTTTAACTCAGTACAAACAACATCTACGATAATTAGGTCACTCTCTAGGTCAAGAGGGCACTTTTTAAAAAACTATTTTCTATGCTTTCCACAGGTTCTGCATTCATTCCCCTGGCAATTACCGCTTAAAAAAAATACAATCTACTTTATTTCTCACAAGATACTCATTATAAGACGTGCTCGAGGAGTTTAATCTAACTTATCTCGAAGTTATCCGACGCCTAAGGAGCATACCGGTATTGATTTAACTTAACAAGATTCCTCGATGTATAATGCATGTGATTTTTCTTCTTTTCATCGCCGTACACTCAAAAAAAAGAAAATTTAGAAAAGTAATTATTTGTTTGTTTCCTTTACTTTCTGATGCTGATAGCATGTTTTGGATTAATGACTTTAGGCAAAATTATCTTGTGTTCTTGGGCAGATTAACATTAAGGTTCTCTTATGGTTAATGTTATTTAAGATATTTTTAAAAATATTATTAGATATTAAATCGTGGCAAGTCACGAAAAATAATTTATTTTATCATGAACAACTTCTTAAATTAGGGCTTTATTACTCGGAATTTAGTTAATTGAATATGAAAGATTAAGATTGGAAACTGTATGAAATATAAATTAAAAACCCATGGCACCCCCTTTAAACCAACAATTCTGCTAGCTCTGACGATAGCCTAGAAATTAGGCCGAAACATTTGCCATATTTTTATTAATATTATTGCATAGCACTACGTCCCAAGTTGAGACTTAGACGGCTCCAGCATCGACTGCCATTTTTCCTATCAATGCTGCTGTCTTCCAATTATGAGTACCAAGTGGACACCTTGCGCCAGTAGCCACATCCTCCAGTCTGAGCTATGTATTGTATGAGCTAGGTCGACCAACTTATCTAGGTTCCATCAAACTAGTAGAGGAATTTCGTTTACTAGAGTATCCTCAGCATTCATCTTATTACATGACCAGCCCACCAAAGACTGCCTAATTTAATGACTTTGACGGTGTCTGCTTCTTTATAGATATTTATGTGCTCGTTATTTGTCCTTTGCCGCAGAACTGCTTTTTCACAAACTGTTATTTTGTGGTGTAGTAGTTTTTATTCGTAGAATTATCCTCTAGTACCTGAGAAGCGACAATTCATTAGTTTTGGCCATTGTCCACATTTCTAAGCCTTATAACAAAACGGGTCAGTGTTTTGTAGAATATTACCTTCGGGGCCCTGGACAAAACTGGGCTGCGAAAGTACTTCTCCAGAGCGAAATAGCACCTGTCAGCTGCAGAGGTGCGTCTATTTATTTCTTCACTAATTTTATTTTGAGCACATATAAACATATATATTTATTTAAACATATTTGACTGATTCTACTATTGATGTTACGATATTTTAGGAAAAAATATGAAAAAAAAAAAACACGGTAAAAACATTGTCGCCACTGAGAATCACTTAGGTAATTATTAATTTTGTATTGGTAATCAATTTCTATAGGTATTTTTACTTTCACTTACCTATATATGAAATATATAGTAAGTGGAAGTATTGCGATTGTGAAAATTTTCGACTTTCACTCCGGTTTTCAGCGGAAATACACGTTTTGGGGTCCCCTGAGTCAAAATAACCAAGTCCCGCGAAATGGTCTGTGTGTGTGTGTGTGTGTGTGTCTGTGTGTGCAAAAATTTCATCAAATTTGCTCAAAGGGAAGGGGTACTTTATTTAATAACTTTTTAAGTTTTTTTCGATTTTCTCAAAAACGGCTCTAACGATTTTGATTAAACTGAGTATTTGATCTATTGATATGCCCGAAATATGACTGTAAAAATTTCATCAAAATCGATGAACCGGAGGGGGGACTTTACTTAATAAATTTTGTATCATTTTTTTTTATTTACTCAAAAACGGCTTTCACAATTTTGATCAAACTGGGTATTTGATGTATGTATATGCCAAAGATGTGATAACCAACATTTCATCAAAATTGATCAACCGGAGGGGGGACTTTACTTAATAAATTTTGTATCATTTTCAAGTGTTTTTTTTATTTACTCAATAACGGTTTTAACGATTTTGATTAAACTTGGTATTTGATGTATTTATATGCCCGAGATATGACTGTAAAAATTTCATCAAAATTGATCAACAGGAGGGGGGACTTTACTTAATAAATTTTGTCCAATTTTTACCTTTTTGATCGATTATCTCAAAAACGGCTTTAACGATTTTTATTAAATTCGTTATGTTTAATGAAAATTAGTTGTTATTTAATATCAGGTAAGCTTTATCATTATTAAAATGTTCTGAGGGGGCTTAAATGGGGAAGGGGCTTTTTTTGTTTTTCTATAAAGTACCTTTGTTTGTTTTAGTTTATATTGGGAAATTAACTGTCTCTCATCACGCTTAAAAATAAGAAACGGCTAAATATGATATATGAAGAAAATCAAGTAAACATATACAGGAGAAAAAAAGAAAAATATTCCGTCAACTCATAAAACACCTTGAGCTCACGCAAGCGCCGTACGCCTTTAATGACAAACCAATGCGTTATAATTAAACTGTTCTGTTCATTTGAGAAGTGGCAATTAACAAAACGCATTAATTTCTAATCTAAGTAAGTTGGTAAGTGAAAGTTGTGTGTTGCGCGCACGCACCAGATTTTTTTTTTTTATATTTAGCAACCAAGTTTAAATCATGCGGTAAATTGCTAAACTATCTTACATTCCCTTTAATATTAAACCAGCTACTGGAAATAATTATAAAGCCAGAGGTCTAAAAGTTTAATAACTTTACTACTCCGAGTTTAAGCATCTGATATACGAAACCAGTTGAATTGACTACCGTATACGTTTAGGTTTATGACGAAACTTTATCAGCTGTTTATTTTATGCACAGCTTGAACTAAAAGCTACAAGTCAGCCTCTTAAATTTTACCTTACTTAATGAAATCTAATTACCGAATGTTATAAATTAAAATTACTCTAAAATTTATAGTGGGTATTAATTTCCGAAATTTATTCCATATAACAATAGTAAAGAGGGATTCTTATCATGTGTTTCTGATGGAATAAATTTAGTAGTTGTTAATGATAACCATTGGTAATAGAATTTTCTCCTTTAAGGTTGTAGCTTTCAATTTAAACTATTAAAAAAAGTTAAATTTTCCTTCCAAATGAAAAAAAAATAATGTAAAAAGGAAAGTTTTAACACAACATAAAGAAAAGGCTGAATACGACAAAGCACGCTGTAAAGTTCTTGTAAAAATATAATTGAATAAATAAATTTGTTTTATTGTTAATGGTCACAAACTCAACTTATAGAAGCAATAAAATATTTCATTTTGATGAAGACAACTTTTATTTATTTATTTTTTTTTCCACATTTATTTCCATGGCATATAGAATAGAAGAGAGCAAAAAAAAAAATAAATAAAAAATGTCCTAACTTTCTGTTGAAGCATGGGGGATTACAAAGTTAGCCACCCTTCAAAATCTTTTTATTTTTCAAGTTGGGGAATTCGTAAATGGCAGCAAAAGTATATTTTAAAAATTATAAAAACAAAACATTGAATTTTTAGCCTTTCAGTAGCATTTTTAACTTTTAACTAACGTTTATTCAAGGTTTTTATTTTGTTATTGAGCTTAAAATGTCAACCTTATTATTGAGCTTATGCCCCCTCTCTTGCATGTCTTTATCTGCCCTCGTTGTGAAGATGTAATTTTATATTTTCATTTCTTTTTTTTTTTATCATTCGATGAGAGAAGATGGCTTTGGATTACCAAAGTCAGTTACTACACTTATGTATGTTTTTGGAATTTTACCGCAGTTTAAGCGTTAGTTCGTAAAAAATTTAAGTAGTTTTTTTTATTTTTGTCTAAGACCATTTAAATACGTCTAATACCATCCCATATTTTTCCATATAAACTAATACAATATAATTTTCAAGATAAACATATTAACTATTATATCTGAAACTCAAAAATTAAAATTCAATATTCAGCTAATATAATGGCTTTCGACTCAGAGATACATCTGCAGAAATTAAATTACATTGACATTAATGTTAAAAAAATCTTAAAGTAAGAATTTAATTTCAGCAGATGTATCATTCTGAGTTATAAGCCATAGCTCAGAATGCTACATCTACAAAAATTCTTGTCTTAACAATTTTTAAATTAATGCCAATGTGTCGGTGGGTTTAAACATGCATTTACTTAGTTGATATTTTTGAATTGCGACAACTGCAATCAAATAAATACGCTACTAAATTTTTGTTATATTCAGACAAAATAGAATTCATTTCCTTTTTTACGGTAAACTAAATGAAGGTTGTACTCACCCATCTATAAGAGGGACTTCTTGCAAGAGCCTCGTCGCCACCTCTAACCTCTCCTCGAGGGAAGCGCCGGCCTGGATCTTGAGGGCTATAGGAAGTCCTACCCCCGCTGTCACTGCAAGGACCAAAGCCACGAACACCAGGAGCCTTTGCTTCATTCCCAATCGAAATCCAGGCATACAGCTCCCTGAAAATTAATGTAAAAGTATCATAAAACCTGTAAAATAATTGGAAAACTTTTTTATTTTTATTTTTACCTTCACATACATTGCGATCGTGAAAAATTTCGACTTCCAGTTTTCAACGAAAATAATACCCGAATATTTGGGTCCTCTTAGAAGAATATCATCAAGTCCCGCGAAATGGTAGGTGTGTGTGTGAACAGACTAGTTCAAAAACGACAAACCGTACGAACCTGAAAGTATTTGATGTATGTACCTATATGCTCGTGATATGACAGAAAAATTACATAAAAAATCTGGTGCGTGAGCGCAACACACAACATTCACTTACCAACTTACTTAGATTAGAAATTAATGCGTTTTGTTAATTGCCACTTCTCAAATGAACAGAACAGTTTAATTATAACGCATTGGTTTGTCATTAAAGGCGTACGGGGCATGCGTGAGCTCAAGGTGTTTTATGAGTTGACGGAATATTTTTCTTTTTTTCTCCTGTATATGTTTACTTGATTTTCTTCATATATCATATTTAGCCGTTTCTTATTTTTAAGCGTGATGAGAGACAGATAATTTCCCAATATAAACTAAAACAAAGGTACTTTATAGAAAAACAAAAAAAGCCACTTCCCCATTTAAGCCCCCTCAGAACATTTTAATAATAATAAAGCTTACCTGATATTAAATAACAACTAATTTTCATTAAACATAACGAATTTGATAAAAATCGTTAAAGCCGTTTTTGAGATATTCGATCAAAGAGGTAAAAATTGGACAAAATTTATTAAGTAAAGTCCCCCCTCCTATTGATCAATTTTGATGAAATTTTTACAGTCATATCTCGGGCATATAAATACATCAAATACCAAGTTTGATCAAAATCGTTAAAACCTTTTTTTTTTTTTTTTTTTTTTTTTTTTTTTTTTTTTTTTTTTTTTTTTTTCGGTTGGCTCACAGACCTTGAAGATCTTTAGCCGCCTCAACTAGCCTATTCCACCTCTGTCTATCTTGGGCGATGGCTTTCCAGTTCACCACTCGATGTTCGGTGGCTTCCTTCTTGATTATGTCAGCCCATCTCGTTCTGGGTCTCCCTCGCGGTCGGGTACCGACCACTGTCGCGTTCATCGTCATGTTGAGGGAGCCTGATGGGTTGCTTCTTGCCACGTGTCCCGCCCATTTTAACCTCTTAGCTTTCAAATCGTGCGCTATCGATTGTTGGGTTTCCCCTATAATCTCTTCTTTAGTCTTTCTTCTCCAGAGTCCCAGTTCATTATCCCACTTTGGGCCTACAATTGACCTTAGCACCTTCCTTTCGAATCTTTCGATTCTTGCTTGTAACGTGCTGGTCAGTGTCCAAGTTTCGCACCCATACATTAGCACGGGTTTGATTATTGTGTTGTAGACCCTAATTTTCAGTGGGCGGCAGATTTTCTTAGATCTTAGGACTCGAGAGACCTAGAAGAACGCACGATTGGCACTGGCTATTCGTTGGTCGACCTCTGTTAGTTGGTCGTTTATTGAGGTTACTGTAGATCCGAGGTATTTGAAGTTATCTACTTTAGGGAAGGTATAGCTTCCTACACTTATATCGTCGATTACGTGTAGGTTTCAGCTTACTATCATGTGCTTTGTCTTATTTTGATTAACTTGTAAGCCGATGTCTCTCGCTGAAGTGATCAGGGAACCGGCGAGTGACTGAATGTCTTCTTTCTTACTTCCTAGCACAGTCACATCATCCGCATATGCGAGGAACTTATGCATTCTCCCCACGTGCACTCCCCCGCTTGCCTTGGTACATTCTCGGATAACTTTTTCCAAGGCCAGGTTGAACAGCATCGGGGATAGGCAGTCGCCTTGTCTTAATCCTGACTTCACGTCGAAGCTTTCAGTCATTTCTCCTTGTACCAGGACTCGGCATCGGGATCCATTGATACACGCCCGTGTCAATCGTACCAATTTCCCTGGGAAATCCAGTTCCGTCAGTATTTTCCAAAGACAGCTCCTGTCGACCGAGTCGTAGGCTGCTTTGAAGTCGACGAATAAGGCGTGCACATCTTGATTTATTTCCCAACGTTTCTCGAGTATCTGTTTAAGGATGAAGATCTGATCGGACGTGCTTCTTCCTCTTCTGAACCCTGCTTGGTAGTCGCCAAGGGACTTTTCATAGTACGGGTTCATTCTGTTTAGGATTATGTAGGTCAGGATTTTGTATGCGACAGGGAGTAGTGCTATTCCCCTATAGTTTTCGCACTCGTACATGGATCCCTTTTTCAGAATTGGGCATATGAGACCTGTGTTCCAAACGTCCGGGATCTTTTCCTCTCTCCATATTTTCAGGATGAGCTGGTGTAGATGGCTCGTCAGAGACTCACCCCCTTCCTTGAATAGCTCACCAGGTAAGCTATCTATTCCAGGGGCTTTTCGCCGCTTTACCTTCTCGATCGCCTGTACTTCTGAATCTGTACATCCAGTAGATCCGGCTCCTCTACTACATCGCTGGGATGGTCCTCAGCGTGGTCCATGTCCTCGTCCTCTGAGGGATCTTCACTGTTCAGCAGCTGCTCAAAGTAATCCTTCCAGATTCCGAGCACTTCGTCTTTGACTGCTGTCAGTTTGCCTTGTTTGTTTTTCATTTGAGTGCTCCTACCCATGTATCCGGTTCTTTCTTTCCTGATGTCAGCATAGAAACATATTTTACCGCCCTGCCAGTTATCTTCTATCTCCTTGAGCTTTTGAGACAAGAATTCTCTCTTTGCCTTTCTTAGTGTCTTGTTTACTGCTTTCTGAGCAGCTTCGTATCTATCTCGGGATTCTTTGTCTCTTTTGCCTAGGCTGAGAATCTTCAGTGCCCTTTTATCCTCCACAGCCTTACGGCATTCCTCCGTGTACCATTTCTTTGGTTGACGTTTAGCCTGGACTCCTATCACCTTGTTCGCTGTCTCCTTCAATACCTTTTCAATTTCAGCCCAGTGACTCTCAATTGGCGTACTCTCTAGGTCGAGAAGTTCGAATTTATTGGACAGCTCTATTTGGAATCGTGATTGGGTCTCCGGATCCTTTAGTCTTTGGATTTCATATCTTATTCGTTTCAGGTCGCTATCTGTCTTCTGGATTCGTCTAAGCCTTTGGTTAAACTTGACTACCACCAAGGCATGGTCCGAACCACAGTCGGCTCCGCTAAAGCTCCTCACATCTTGAATGGAGCTTTGGTGTCGCTTGTCGATCAGCACGTGGTCGATCTGGTTCCTCCACCTGTCCCCAGGACTTGTCCATGTATACTTATGAATCTCCTTATGCGGGAACTTGGTGCTGCTGACTACCAGATTCTTAGCAGCTGCGAAACTTACACATCTTACTCCATTTTCGCTGCTCGTTTCATGAAGACTGTGCGATCCAATTGTTGGCCGAAACTGACGCTCCCTTCCGATCTTGGCATTGAAATCCCCAATGACTAATTTTACGTCATACCGTTGAATACCGTCGTACACTTGCTCAAGTTGCTCATAGAAATCGACTTTCATATCATCGTCCTTGTCTTCGGTCGGTGCGTAAACGTTTATGATGGAGATGTTAAACCATCTTCCTTTGAATCTAAGCACACTTATCCGATCGCTAATAGGGACGAAGCTTAGGATTGATTTCCGAGCCTTGGGGCTTACTACAAAGGCAGTTCCTCCGGTAAAGTTTTGTTTGTTCCTTCCACTGTAGAATATCGTGTACCCATCGATAGTGAGTTCACCATCCTCGGGCCACCTAACTTCTTGTACGGCTATTATGTCAGTAGCGTACCTTTTAGCTTCCTCCACTACTGTTTGGGCGGCTCCAGGTCTGTATAAGCTCCGAACATTCCACGAGGCAAGACGGAGTCCTTTATACAAAGCCGGGGTCGTTACCAGTTTTAGACTATTAGTTCCGAGGCTAGTTTTTGGTTTCGTAATCAGTTGGATTTTTACACAGTCGGGTGATTGACCCAACACATAACCCCCGTTGACCTTGGAGGACCTGTAATGAGACGTCTCCAGTAGACTGACGGGCCTCATCACGCCCGGGGGGAGGGGGGGAGTTTGGACTTCGTGGCTTTCATCGGCGGGTGGTCACCCTACTGGGGCGGTCACCCATCCAAGTACTAAACACGCTCGACGTTGCTTAACTTCGATTACCTATTGCAACTGTCTTTGTCCACCCGGCCATCCCAGATCGTTAAAACCGTTATTGAGTAAATAAAAAAAAAACACGTGAAATGATACAAAATTCATTAAGTAAAGTCCCCCCTCCGGTTGATCAATTTTGATGAAATTTTTCCAGTCATATCTCGGGCATATCAGTAGATCAAATACTCAGTTAAATCAAAATCGTTAGAGCCGTTTTTGAGAAAATCGAAAAAAACTTAAAAAGTTATTAAATAAAGTACCCCCTCCCTTTGAGCAAATTTGATGAAATTTTTGCTGTCACATCGCGGGCATATACATACTCTAAATACCCAATTTCAGGTTCGCACGGTTTATAGTTTTTGAGCTAGTCTGTTCACACACAGACACACAGACACACAGACACACACACACACACATACCATTTCGCGGGACTTGGTTATTTTGACTCAGGGGACCCCAAAACGTGTATTTCCGTTGAAAACCGGAAGTCGAAAATTTTCACGATCGCAATACTTCCACTTACTATATATTTCATATATAGGTAAGTGAAAGTAAAAATGAGTACACTTAGGGGGCACTGTATTTCATAAATTTTATCACATTTGTAGGTTTTCTCGAAATTGTCCACTATCCGTGAAAATTCGCAAAATATGCGAGATCGGGGGAGAGGGATCAGTAAAGAGAACGGATTGGCTCGGCTTGGAAGCGAGCTAGGTGGCGCAGTGGATAGCGTTCCGCGCATGTCACGTCGACTCCTGGCCGAGACCAATCTTTTCCCTTCAAAAATAAAATATTAAAATATCTATAGATTCTTTAATTCTTCTTTAACCAATCATGTCAATAAAGTACACACCTGTTGCAATGCAGAGTTCCATGTACTAATAAGTTTTTTAATGGTCCTTGAGTATGGATGCGAACTTTCGTCTTCACGCTAGTAAGGAAATCTAATCCGACCTCTGAACGGACAAAATATATATAAAAGAATAAATCTCATTTAATTATACAGACTATTCATGAATGAAGTCTGGATGGATATTTTAAAAAAAATTACACTGAGAACTAATTTGAATGCCAAAAAAAATTTGATTACCGTTATATCTCCCTGTTTGCGTTTATGCTTATATATGGAAACGAAAAACAGATAGCGAACCCCTAAAAAAGCTGCTTGGTCCTAAAGAAGAAATAGTTTCTAATTAAGTGAATGAAACGGTAGGAGCTGACGATGACTGCAGCTAAACTCCGTTCTCCGACAATAGAACTAAATCCGTCTCTATTCCCGTCAGCCTCGAGTCAAAATAAAGTAGCTTCTATTAAAAAAAAAAAAAAAAGTGAATGAAACCATGGTTTGGACATGGCTTGAATTATGAAGCAGCTCTCGACTAGCGGAAATAATTTTGAAACTTTCGCAATCATCATTTGGTGTTTGAATCACGAACGGGTCATAAATTAGTAACCACTCTTTCCACGTTTCAAATACTAACGAATATTTGTGAGCCATCCCTTTTGGATTTTTAATTTCATATTTTGTTCATAAAACTATGAGGCTTTTTAGTTAATTTATTTAGATTGAAAATTTGTATTAACAGTGGAGTTGGCAAAACATATATTTAATTTTAAAAATCATTTTTTTTATTATTTATAAACCTAACCAGGCATTTTTCACGACGGTGACGGGGAGCCTTGCTAATATAACCAGTATTTTAACAGATTTACAATCTATCTAAATCAATAGGTAGTTCAGGAAATATTTATTATGTTATTCGAATTTCAATTTTATCGAATTTTCCATCATGGCCTACTCTCATAGTTTTCTTTGTTTACCATCGTAAAATAAAATTTAAAATGTTTGATTTAGGTTCAAGTCATTTTCTACTAATTGTCAGAGAAACCAATAGTTTTCGTTAAATAGTTTGAAAGTAGCAATTATTATTTCTTAAATCCTACGCTTTCCAACCATACATATACTTAAATATGTATATATATGTGTGTGTTTGTGTTTGTGTGTGTCTGTCTGTGTTGTAAATAAGGTTCACGAAGTTTAGTCAATAATTAACAACTGTATTGCCTAATCATGAACTACAATGTACAAATAGGTCGGGATAAAATTGTACATTGTAAAAGTTACATTGCAAACTAAAATTTTACACTAAAGTTAACAATAATATAAATATTTAAAAAATACAACTTGTGAGATCCTTGTGTTAGAACGTCTTACGGTCAACATGTCTAGCTTCGGCTGTTTTAAGTTGTGCTAGGTCTTGCTTAAGAAGTTGCAGAGCGATACTAGGTTCTTGGAAAGAAGGAGTCACCAGGGAGCCTTAATGGTTTTCCGCATAATTCTTCAGCGACGCTTGCACCCATGTCCTCTTGGAATGCGGATCTTAATCCTAGCAGTACAGATGGCAGGATTTTTACCCATCTGTCCGTATCAAGATGAGCCATAAGAGCGGCCTTCAAGCTTCGGTGCCATCTCTCGACACATCCGTTAGCTTGAGGATGGTAGGCGGTAGTTCTCTTCTTATCAATACCGAGAAGAACTGTCAGCCTTTGGAATATTTCTGCCTCGAATTGCCGGCCTTGGTCGGTGGATATTCTGATGGGAGTTCCAAATCGTGCTATCCAGTAGGTGTAAAAGGCTTCTGAGACAGTTGCTGAAGTAATATCCTCCAAAGGAATAGCTTCCGGCCATCTGGTAGCTCTATCCACCATGGTAAGGCAATAGCGTTTGCCGTCCGATATTGGTAAGGGTCCCACCAAGTCCAGGTGAACGTGTTGGAATCTTCCTGAAGGCTGGAATGTCTCTGCTCCCTATGCTGTAATGGGCTTACTGTGTGGCGTTGCATTTTAGCACGCTGGCAGGGAATGCAGGTTTTGGTCCATTGCCCTACATCCGCATTCATATTTGACCAAAAGTAGCGGGATGCTAACAGTTTTCGAGAAGCTCGAACGCCTGGGTGAGATAGTCCATGTAGTCTATCGAAGAAGAGTTTCCGGAAGTTCTCTGGAACGTAGGGTCGTGCCTTGCTGGTCGAGGTTTCACAAAGGAGAGCTTTGTCAAGTCCGGGTATAGTGATCAATTTCATATCATGATTTGGATTGTTCTTGAGGTCCTTGATGGTGGGATCGGATTTTTGAGAATCGGCTAAAGCTGAAAAATCATCAGGCAGTTGAACTTCTTCCACACGTGACAGGGCATCTGCTACCACATTTTCATTACCGGGCCGGTAAAATATAGATGTGGTAAACTGGCTGATGTAGTTGAGCTGTCTGATCCGCTGTGGCGGTGCATTGTCAGCTTTCTGCGTGAAGGCATGAACGATCGGCTTATGACCGGTGATAATACTGAAGTTCAGTCCCTCTCTGAGTGATCTAAAATGCTTAATGCCCCCATAAATGGCGAGCAACTCCCTGTCATAAGTGGAGTAGTTCTTCTGTGCTTGAGTCAGGGTTTTGGAGAAAAATCCGAGTGGTCTCCATATCCCATTTTTCCGCTGTTGGAGAACTGCGCCGATTCCGGTGTTGCTTGCGTCGCAGGCTAAGGACAACTCTTCGTTGGTAGATTGATGAGCGAGCTGGGCAGCGGCTGCGAGGTTTTCCTTACATGTTTCGAAGGCTTCTAGAGTTTCTTCCGTCCATTCCACTGGGCGCTTGTCCTTCTTTTTTGCTCCATGGATTAGCTTGTGAAGTGGCTTCTGGATCTCGGCTGCTCGATGAAGACACCTCCTGTAGAAATTGATCATACCAAAGAACGTCCTGAGCTGGCTGATGGTAGTGGGACGAGGGTAGTCCAAAATGGTTTTGACCTTACATGGTAGAGGACTAATACCTTCTTTATTGACTAAATATCCGAGGAAGTTGATCTCAGGTCGGCCAAATATGCATTTCGAAACGTTCAAAGAAAGGCCGTTCGCATCCAGTCTCTCGAATACTTGTCGTAGGTGAGCCTCATGTTCATCCTCATTCTTTGATGCTATCAAGAAGTCGTCAAGGTAAGGGAATACAAAATCGAGATCTCGCATAATGTCATCTGCGAAGCGTTGAAAGGTTTGTGCGGCGTTTCGTAGGCCAAAAGGCATGCGCAGATATTCAATAAGCCCAAAAGGTGTTATTAACGCAGTTTTTTCTACGTCCTCTTGTGCCACTGGAATGTGGTAGAATGCCCGAACGATGTCCAGAGTTGAGAAAATGTTCTTCCCATGCAACTGCGTGGTAAAGTTCATCAGTTTGGGATGGGATAACGATCTTCGATGGTTAAAACGTTCAAGCGACGATAGTCTCCACAAGGGCGAAGAGTACCATCCTTTTTGGTTACCACATGTAGAGGGCTAGACCAAGGGCTTTTACTAGGTCTGCAGATTCCCTCGTTGATCAAATCTTGGAAATGAGCCTTGATCGCGTTATACTTCTCCGGTGGAAGTCTTCTCGCTTTGCTTGTAACTGGGTTACCACGGGTGAGTATGTGGTGTTGGACAACAGAACGCGGTGGGCCTTTGATTGGTGATGGTCTTGTGAGATTGGGGAATTCCTTCAGAAGATGAGAGTACTTGCAGTCGCCAGGAATGGTAGAGATTGAGGGTAGCGAAACTATCGATACTCGTCCAATCGTTGTTAAGCCTGTCTGCTGATCTACGAGTTTCTTTTGCCGGAGATCCACTATAGTAATATAGGAAATCAGCTCCCAAGATGGACTTTCCTATCTCGGCAATGATGAAGGTCCATTTGAGAGTTCGACGGAGTCCCAAGTCCAAATGTATCGTTTTCTCACCATAAGTAGGGATGATTGTGTTATTGGCTGCCACTAAGCTGAAACTTGATTGTACTTTGTGGAAACGAGGATTGCGAGGAACGGTAGAGATAGTCGCTCCAGCGTCCACAAGAAATTGTTGTCTAGTCCTCTTATCCTGCACGAAAAGGCGGCGTTGAGGTGCTACAGAGACGGCAGCCGCTTCATCCGCCTCTTAAATTAGTTTAAAGGTGGTTTCCAGGAGCAAGGTTTCGTACACTTCAGTGCTCGATCCTTAAATCGCTTGTGGTAAAAGCAGAGGCCTTCTGATGACTTTGATCGGTCCTGATTTCTGTAACCTAATCTCGAGTTCCTTTCTCTACTCTTGGAGCGAGAACGGGATTGTTGGCGAAGTTCAGCGACTTCAACTTTAAGTTGACGAATCTTACGGACAAGCTCTTCGAACGATGTTTGAGATTGCGAAGGTCCGGGATGCGATGATGTAGAAGCGTACACTTCATTAGGAGCGTCGATTTCTGCTATCTTGTCAGCAGTTGCGGCGAGTTTATCGATATCGTCTTGACCAGTCGATGCGAGGATAGCTTGCATCCGATTCGGGAGATTACGGAGCCATAAGGTACGAACAACATCCTTACTTAACGTTGTGCCTGCTTGTTGAAGCATGGTACGTAGGAGTTGTGAAGGACGCTGATTTCCTAACTGGGAGTCCTGAAGTAGCCGTTGGATACGTCTGGATTCAGATTCTCCATAGGTTTCAATAAGTCGTTCCTTCAGACGATCGTAAGGATTCGTAATCTTAGGATCGTCAATGATATCTGCAACTTGCTCGATGGCATCTATTCTTAAATTCGCCATTACAGATTGATACTTCATGATTTGGGTTGTGACCTTTAAAGTATAAAAAACTGCTTCGACGTGCGCGAACCATAGCTTCGGGTTTGCCTTATGGAAAGCTGGCAGTCTGTTGTAAGCTCCGCTGAAAGAGGAGACTTCTGTTGGCTCCTGATGAGCTAAAGTCGGATTAGTCGTCTGATTAATAGTTATGGGCGGATTTTGAGGTGCTTTAGAATCTGACATGTTCGTTATTCAGGGGTAACCACTTGTTGAGATAATGTCAGGATAAATATCTCAAACAAAATAAAATATAATTTCTTCTATAAGTATAAAAAATAAGTTAAATAAACCTTCTTAAATAAAATAATGATATATACAGACGATATTAAAAAGTTCAGTTCTACCTTCCGCCACATTTAACCTCACGCACGATTTAGCTCTTTGGCGCAGCTTGGTTACTAACCTCGTTGTGCTAGGACGGTTAACCACTAGGAGGTTATTGCGCTCACCACTCGCCAGTATTTAAAGATAAAGGAGTGTGACTCACCGCTCGCAGTGCTGTAGATTCTCCAGGTCTTCAGAAGTCCTTCTTTGGTTGATTCGGGAGGAAATCTCTGACGAATTAGAAAATCCTGCTCTCGAAAATATGGCCTGTGCACCGACTCACGATCTACTACCAGCTGATCAATATTTACCCGGGAGATCAATATCTAATCAATAGATAAGATTTGCCGGGAAAGTGGATTTTAATTTTGTGATGGGGATAGATGTGGCGGAAAATTTAAGAAAAAACTAAGTCACTACACCCCTTATCTAACCAGGCACTTTCGATTTACGATTTAAAATATTCCTTAAATAATACTTAAGTAGATAAAAATTTCAAATATAAGTATATTGCTGCACATATTTGTCAGTTCACACTACCTTATGGAGCATCAAATCCAACAAAAACATTCATTCCAGCTATAATCGGAAACCTTTGGCTACTTAGGCAGACGCCCGGTCCAATTTTTGTTTTCGAACCTCTTAAACTAAACCACCAATCTCAGAGGGGTTAATTTTTTATGGCAGAGCCATTAACAATTATTTTTGAGTAAACCATACCGAAAATAATTTAATTACCGTAATAATTTATTTCGGAATGAAACAATATCCATGAAATTAGTCACACAACACCGTCACTTCATTCCTACCCTTTTTTTATATCGATCTTCAATCTTTTTGCTATGCAGACCTTTTTTCACCGAAGTTTTTTTGTTTTTTCAGAAGTAATAACTTGTTTTATGAATATCAGCAAAAATTAAAAGTTTATTTATTTTTAAATTCTGGAACAGCTCTAGTGACGATTCAATTATTATAGTATTATGACCGAAAGAAGGTGACACAAGAAAATATTTAATTGTTAGGAAATAATGTACAACCTAAACTCAAGTTTCAGTTCATGCCTCTTCTTTTCTGTTAATGAATTGGAAACCATTACAATAAACGTTTCTTGCAGATTATATTAATTTAAATGCCAAATAGTAATCTGTATACTATTAGACTTGTGTTACTTCAGAATAAAGAATTCTTCACTTATCACATTGTATATTTAAATCCGAAAATAGCCGAATGTGACCGGAATCAAACGAATGTATCCGAAATCCTTTGGTAAGTCTCTGAATCAGCTAAATAAGACTCTTTT
The DNA here is from genome assembly GCA_911387785.2 of Aelia acuminata. NCBI lineage: Eukaryota > Metazoa > Arthropoda > Insecta > Hemiptera > Pentatomidae > Aelia > Aelia acuminata. Next base: position 102,356,996 of record OU426979.1, read on the forward strand.
TTTAAAAATTATTTGAGTTATACATTGATACAAAACAAATTATGTAAGAAATTACGTCGACAACTATTGATGTATAACAATTACATTTCCATATTTTAATCGAAACACTCCTTTACATTTGAAGAGAGTGATAAATTTTATTTTCGTATTTCGTGAAAACCTCTGACATCCTTAAATAGATAAAATCTCACATTCTTGGTTAAAATCCAAATGTTGAACTTCTAGGTATTTTCAAGACTGCAAGTTCGAAATAGGATTTGAAAACAAATCTTGGTGCCAAAAAAAAGGGGAAAAAAAAAAGACTGCGATTATTTTAGTGAATTAAACGTAAAATGTTTTAGACCTTAGATATCGATATATTGAAATGGATTAAATATATACGTCATTAAGTATCCTATTAAAATATCAGAAAGAGACTCTGATGACTATTTTTGAAACGGTCCTGATCCTAGATACAGAAAAAGATCTGTTTCTGTTTCTGGTTGAACTACAACCGTAGGACGCTATAGGAAAGCGGCCATCGAACTAGTTGGGGATGAAAGGAAATAGTTAAACAATAGTGGTTAGATGATTATCTTGTCGACCAGTTGTTAGGTGTTGAGTTTGCAAGTGGGCTATCTCCTTGCCGGTCTGTTAACCTTCAAGGCTAGACGTCAAGTTCAATACCACCTGCAGAGAAACTTGATTTAGAATCTAAGTATTGGTTATTTTTTGGCATTAGCTGATTTTTATTTTTAATATAAAAGGCAATAAATATTATACTTTTTTACGGGTTTTACTTAGATATGATAATATTTCATTTGATGAATAAACCTTTTCTTAGCCTAAGTCGAATGCTATGGAATGAAAGATCGCTTATAAAAGCATCGCGAATGTATTCGTCTCTGTTTATTTCAGCCTGGACCAGGTTGAAGCCACAATCAATACTAACTTGACGCAAGGATTGCAAAAATTGATCAACAGTTTTTTCTGACTGTTGTTGTGTAAATTTGTACCTCATGTTTAGCTTTAATGTAGAGTCATGTTTGTTGTGCCTCATGTTCATATCTCATGTTTAGCTTTAATGTAGAGTCCATCTAACCCAGTAATAGCCGCCCCATAGTACACTAATAAGCTCATAACTAGGCTGACTAATGCGATTATGAATTAGCAATAACCTATCTGCTTCAAAGGTCTGGATTGATGCTGTGAAGACTTCGAATGTTCTCTTCAAATGATTCCATTGAGAAGTGCTTGCATTTGTCCTTCCATCTTGTTGATACTTTTGTCATCAAATATTGAAATGAATGCAAAGAATCGTGATGAATGGTCGTTTTATTGCAAGAGGGTGGGAGATTGATGTTAGATAAATAGAACAGGTTATAGAATGGAAGCTCCATCGAATTCAGTAGATCAGTCTATCGAAAGTCAACAAGTGAATGAATATTTAAGATTTGAGCAGTTGTTTCCATCTAGATACCTCTCCTTTCATAATAAACCCCATTCACATCCGAACGAAATTGATTCCAACCTTGCTTCATCCTCTATTCCTGACAGTTCTCCTAATCATATGGAAAAAAGAGCCTAACGACCTTATAAACAAGAACTTTGCTTACAACTACCAATGAGTCTAATGGAGGGACATTTATTTATATTAATTTTAATTACTATAAAATAACCTCCATTTCCGAGCTTTTAGGGCCATACCTGTTTTCCCACCATATTTTACTCTTATTTTTATTATTTTATTTGTTTTCATTAATTACAAATTCCTTCATTCGATGTTTCACATCCGCCCGGAATTCCAGTTTCATTTCATCCATTTCAACCATGGTACCAAATCAATAATTTAAATTTAAATTGTTTACGTCTCCTCAAAATAGACGTTCTTATGTTACCTCATTTGTCAATATCCATCGCTCCTGTTTGCCTAAAAATGGATCAATACAAGTATATTCTGATAGTTAGCGGTTTCGCAACAGCTTACAATCGGCAATCCTGATATAAGGAAAAACCCAAAAGGTTGATAAAAAGACTTTTAAAAAGTAATTAGCCAAATTTTATGGGCCACGGTTTTTTTTTTATTAAATATTTTAATTCTTACATATTTTTTATTAAATATAAGAGTGACAGCAATTGAAACTTGAAGAATATTTCAATATTTAATTTTTCAAATGATTCTTAATTAATACCTGAGATCCGCCGAACTACTGAGTTTGAATGACACATACCAACAAAATTATGGTGTTGGATAACAAGATAATTTCTTATAGGAGTTATGTGACAGATGCTGGATAGTGCAGTAATGTAAGCGACGCTCGAGCCATGCGCGGTATGTAGTTCCTACTATGTTTGCAAGCTCTCAATAGAAAGGAACGCATTCCTCGGATAGCCGATTTAGTGAAAGCCAACATCGGTTATTATCTCCGGGGGTAGAACTTTGTATGGAGTTCGTTTTGTTAATGAGATATGTCTGGCGGCTATGTCTCCTTCAGGCTCTTAACAATTCTCGTTGATAGGTTTTTAGGTGCTATGGTAATACCGAGGAATATTTCGTTTTGGTTAAAAATTAAATAATTTGAATCGAAAAATATATTTGTTTAGGGGTTGGGAAGTGAAAAAAAATTCATGATCAGAATATCGTAAATAGGACACTTACACTTAATGCAATGCAAGACTGTTTCTCGTCTAACTCAAAAAATCATCAAGAATTCCCTTGCTATTTATTATCTCTGTGCAAGACCGCTTATGGAGCTTTATATAAGAGATTTTTGAAAAAAATTTAAAATCGGATAAAGCAGGTAACGGGTATAAAAGGAAGTGGAAAAAAAAGAAACTTTAATTGGCTCTTCTGAAAAATTCTTTTTTTTTTTTTTTTGTTTTTTTTAGTTATGCCAGACCTGCATTGGACAAGCGATATGTAAAGTTTCAAAAAATACATTTCTTTTTCTATTTTGTCTTTTCTATGAATATTCCATGCTCAAGCAGATTTTTTTTTTTATTTTAATCGAAAAAGACTATATTATCAAGTTTCGTAGAAAATAAACATCATCGTTCATTAAAATTTGTTTGTTTGTTTGTTTGTTTAACGTCACATTATGCCACTAAGGCTAATCGGACGATGCTACAGTGGGAGTCCTAAATTTTGTCTATCCATGTATAATTAGGATAGGGATCTTTAAAGAGTACCTGACATCGTAGAGGCACGGGACCTCCATTTTACGTCCTATCCGAGAGACGGCATGGCTAAGGATTTTTTACTCCCATTAAAAAATCTTAGGGCCACCGCTGGGTCATTAAAATTTAATAATAATTACTAAATTATTGGTGTAAGTTAAGTCAAAATATGGCTTAGCTTATGTCATGACCCTTAAGGAATTATTAGAAGTAAATACGTAAATAACATAAGTATCAATTATCATATAATTATAATATTATAAGTTATACCTATTGCTAGATCTAGGTACCGATCATATGTCGAAAACTCTGCATATTATTTGGATAGTTTAAAAATTTTCATTAAATTGTTAGATTGCAGACTCAAAGGGTGTAGGTATTATTATTTATTAATACATAACGATTGCGGAGGTGCTGATAAAAGAACCTAGACAGAGGGAAAATCGTTGGAATCCAAGGCAGCAGGATGTACTTGAGGAGGAAACGAGGAGAGTCCATACTCGTCATGCGGATGATATCAAGTCTGCAGTAGGATGATATATGCCTCCGGCTTAAAGGGGGAGGTGTTAGATCGAGGCATCGATCTTATGTCGAAAACTTGGCATATGATTATTTGGATTGTTTAAAAAATATTCTTTTAATTGTTAGATTGTAAACTCAAAGGGAGTATTATTATTTATTAATATATAACAAATATATTTAACTTAATCCAATCTTAAATTGTGGCTGACCACCAATTTTAAATTATTTTTAAATAATTTATTTTTTTAAGAGAAAAGATTTGGCTCCGCCGGGAGTCGAACCCGGGTCTCCTGCGTTACATGCGAGGATGCTAACCGCTACACCACAGAGCTCGGCTCAAGGCAGAGCAAATCCTTCCTCTTCACTGATACCTACTCACCGTTATCTCACAAGTTTTGCGTGTAGTAGCGGGAGGTGGACAAATTTTGTCCAATTAATGATATTTATTGACCTAAGTCAATTTTTTAAATTATTTTAATTAATCCAATCTTAAATTGTGGCTGACCACCAATTTTAAATTATTTAAAAATATATTTAACGTAACATGAATTAGTGTTGTTATTTGAATCAGAACTTGTGTGTTGTCCGACGATTGAGGATCCCATTTAATAATAATAAACATAAATTTAATGACATAAGTTATTTGTTAATATTTAGGATAACTTAAATTTATGTTATAAAGAAATAAAGTTTCCAAAGAAAAGTCTTCCTAGAAAATTCAGAGGCCATGAATCGTTAGTAAGATTGTTTATGGAATATAGAATCATTTATAAATTACGATATTATATTTTTTATTAAGATATTTGACATCTTAAGTATTTAAAATATAATATAAAGTCCATACTAAAATAGTATTGCTGAGTATGAAAGTTTGATCATACTGGAAACTCTTAAGCAATTTTTGGTACCGACATCTGTTTCCACCAAAGGACTTTGACCACTAGCACCCGATGACCCATCGTCTTTTTATATTCATGAGCCTGGTTCTGCCATTTATCTGATTAAGAATAAGTTCTGTTAGCTTGAAAAGATTCATAAAGCATCTAGAAAAGATTCCCAGGACGATAAGTATTTTATAAAAAATAAATCAAAAATTGAAAGAATGGAAAAAGGGTGAGTCGTTTTCTCTTAGGTAGAAAAGAAGTAGAGAAAATCATTTTTATTGTAGATCGAAGTTACTCCTCGGTGGATAGGGACTATAGAAAAGGAACTTCTTGGACTTCGTTCAGGCTACTGATGGGTTTGGCGCCATTCCAACTGAACTCTTCAACTCGGACCGTTTTTCCATTTCCATTTATTTTATCTCATTTTAATCAACATTCTTTTGAAAGACCATTCATTTTGATTTGTATCGAAAATCAGGAGTATAAGTAGTTCATCTGAATTGATTCAAGCGCAATAGATTCGCTTTCAACCACCTGTTTTTTTTCGATTGTTTGTCTTATATTTGTTTTTTTATTTTAACTTTTTAAAAGTAAGGCTTTCATTCCATGAACCACAATTTGGCAGCGGACACGAAATTCCGATTATTAATACGAAAGTATTAAGATCCTCGAAAATCAAACAACCGTAAGTGGTAACAATGATTTAAACATTTTTACTATCACTTACCATGACATATATAGTAAGGGGAAGTATTGCGATCGTGAAAAATTTCGACTTCCAGTTTTCAACGGAAATACACGATTTGGGGTCCTCTGAGTCCAAATAATCAAGTACCTTGAAATGGTCTGTGTTTGTGTGTGTGTGAACAGACTAGCTCAAAAACTATAATAAACCGTACGAACCTGAAATTGGGCATTTGGTGTATGTATATACAAAAATTTCATCAAAATTGATCAAGCGAAGGGGACACTTTATTGCGTAACTTTGTTTCCCATTTTTAAGTTTTTATCACGTAAATTTATCATTACTAAAATGTTCTGAGAGGGCTTTAATGGGGAAGGAGCCTTTTTTGTTTTACTATAAAGTACCTTTGCTTTTGTTTATATGGAGAAATCTGTCTCTCGTTTCGCCTAAAAATAAGAAATGGCTAAATATGAAATTAGAAAAAAAATCAAGTAAACATATATAGGAGAAAAAAAGAAAACTTTTCCGTCATCTTTGAGCCCACGCATGCGCAGTACGCCTTTAATGACAGAACATTGTTTATAATTAAAGACGTTCTGTTCATTTAATGGAAATTATTTCTTTCGTGGTAACTAAAATCAGATACGATGGAGTTTTACGCTTGCATTACCGAATTATCACAAGTAAAAACTTTTATTTAATAATAATAAAATATAGTGTACCTACTTTAGAGAGAAAATAGAAACAAAAATAAGTAAATGAATGTGGAAAAATGTGTGTCTTCGAGGAATGGCATTTAACAAATCACGTCAATTTCTAATCCACATAAGTAATTTGGTAAGTGAAAGTTGTGTGTTGCCCGCATCGCACCAGATTTTTTTTAGAGTTGGAGATTAGTCGATTGTATTTTTGAAAATCTGTGGGGTGACAAATAAAATCAGGTTTTTCTGTAATATTCTTTATTAAATGTGTTTAAGTTTTTCCCCAGCAATTATCAAGTATTGGTTAGCTTAGATTAGATTACAATTTGTCGGGGTGATCAACATCTAGGTCATTATGCTATATCAAGTATTGGTAATGACTACATTAGGAATTTTCTGAATGAAAATCCTGGCTATTTATCATCGTAGATTTCTATTAGGAATTTCTAGTAGATATTCTATTAAACACACATATACATACACGTTTGGTATGTATATATATATTGAAAACTGATATGTAACAAGTAACGTGCAATAGCGGTATGAGGGACCGCCCAATGGCTACCTGACCTTTGGATCAGCAGTTCCTCAAAACTTTCCTTCTATTTCCTGCAATTAACGCAGGTCAGGGCAGCACAGCTTTTGTGACAACTGTATTACGAAATGCACTGCTCTGCCATTCAATGCGCGCTATCCATTGTACACGTCTCGAGAAAACTGTACTGCCTACCCCTGCATCTCAATGTGCGCCCCGCCCCGCCTTAGGAAAGACTGGGACCATACAAGAGTTCTTTATTTTTTTTTAAATAAAGATAAACAAAATAACTCTTCTTCTGTCCGACTTCGTCATTTTGATCAGCAACCCCTTTTTATGGAAGGAGAAGCCACTTATCATTATTATAAAATTTTTATTTGAGATCTTTTATATTCTTCTAAGAAATTTAATATCCTATTCCACCAATCTGGGGGAGCGGGGTAGCCGACTGGTAAGGCAGTGGACTGCTGTGTTTAAGGTCACGAGTTCGAATCTGACATGGCTTATGATATCTTTATTATTCGCCACAGTTCGTCTCGTGGGCCGAGAGACCCTCCTGGGGCAAACCCAGCCTCTATAAAGTGGGTACCCTTAATAGAAAATTTAAGGGGAAAAAACCTGGCGGTTGAGCGTGATCACGGTCAAATCACCTCCTTGCACGACCGCTGACCAAGAAACAGTACTCTTCCTTACACAGTACTGAACCCAAGACCCTTTATGGATTGTAGTGGTACAGGTTTTTTTTTTTTTTTTTTTTTTTTTTTTTTTTTTTTTTTTTTTTTTTTTTTTATTTCACCAATCTATTGTACTATTACGGCGGGACCGCTGATACAATTTTAATTAAAATAATTTCTAAACATTTGGAAGCATTAATGTTGTGCAAAGTATAATCTATATAAATAAAGTTGAAATTCTGTTTGTTTGTTTGTTTATTTGTTCTTTATAGAAATCCATACCGTTTGTCTTAAATTCTCCAAATTTTGCTCAGTGTTTCTTTGATACCAGGTGCGAACTACTGTCCATATTAAAATTGCATAACTTCAGCCGATCTTCAATTGATATTCTTTATTCTCCAAATTTCGCTCAGTGGTTCTTTCTGACCAGGTGCGATTACCTAATCATATTAAAATTGCATAACTTCAGCCGATCTTCAGCTGAGATTCTTTATAGTTATAAAAATCATAATGATCTCACTTTACAATGTTTTTTTTTACAAAATCGACCGTTTCTTTAGAAAAATGAAATTCCCCGTGATAAACCGGAATGTACAGCTATAATCTATGTATATAAAGATGAAATTCTGTTTGTTCCTTATAGAAATCCATACTGTTTGTCCTAAATTCTCCAAATTTCGCTAAGTGGTTCTTTCATACCAGGTGCGAACACCTGTCCATATTAAAATTGTATAACTGCAGCCGATCTTCAGCTGATATTCTTTATTGTTATAAAAATCATAATGATCTCACTTTACAATGTTTCTTTTTACGAAATCGACCGTTTCTTTAGAAAAATGAAATTCCCCGTGTGAAACCGGGATATACAGCTATAATCTATGTATATAAAGATGAAATTCTGTTTGTTCTGTATAGAAATCCCTACCGTTTGTCCTAAATTCTCCAAATGTTGCTCAGTGGTTCTTTTAGACCAGGTGCGAACACCTGTCCATATTAAAATTCCATAACTTCAGCCGATCTCAGGGTATATTCTTTATTGTTATAATAATCGTTTTGATCTCGCTTTACATTGGTTTTCACAAAATCGACCATTTGAGTCGATAAAAGTCTCAGTTTATAGATTTAAAAAATGAAATTCTCCGGGTGAAACCGGGATATACAGCTAGTTTTATAATATAATTAAGTTTAATCATTGAAACATTTTTTTCAAAACAAAAAGTTCTTTTCACATGCTTGTTATGCGTTAGTTATTTGTAAGAATTCAAAAGACAATTGTTTAATTTAATTAACATTCAATTTTGAACTTATTTAAACTTTTTTCATCGTAGATAGTCTTATATTTTATTTAAACTGCCTTGGAAGCAGTCGGTACATTGATGTATGGGTGTAGAAGTGGAATTATGCAGAAGCTCTGAAGTTGTAAAAATAATTATTGCAAGGGATAACTGGTTTACTTAAGTCAGACCCACACACCGTTTCCCTTCTGTAGAGATGCACTTATTTCCTGTCGTTTCTGTGCAGCTTTTTTTTTTTTTGTATTTGGTGTAGGTTGTATCTTCAGGTTGTAGTGGCAAAGGTTTTTTTTTTTCTTCTTAAGTTAAGGGAACTTGTACAAACCCATTAAAAGTCAGATAAAGTTGTAAATGTCATATGAATGGTTTATTACGGCTACTTTGTGGTCCATTGATCATTGACGGGGGATAAAGATTGATCATGAAAGAATATTAAGAAAATCATTGACTACAATGTTTCACTTTTGAAAAAAAAATGTTTTATATCCTACCCCCCCCCCCCCCCCCCCCCCACCCCCAGAATATGATATTTAACCTTTTCTATTATCTAATAGGTCAACAAAAAATATATCCTGATTTATAAACTTTAATGAAGAAAGAATTAAATAGCATATTTAGGTTTGAGAAGATCGAAGAACAAGTGGCTAATAATATCGAACCGTAACCAATTTTCCTTATGACGTTATCCCCTTAATTGATAGCAAATCTAATTAATGTAAAGTGGTCCTCTATGGTATATGTTGTATAGAAGCTGTAGCTAATCTAAGCTCATGTGATTCGACTGTTATATTGATCTTCTCCGATCCTCTCTTTTGGTGAACAGGGATAAGGGAGTTCGGATAGCAGTATTAGGAAATACTACGAGTACGTAAGCTGAAGATTTGGCCAAGATTGTATTAAACAAAACCGTCTGGTGCCCGTAATATTCGAATGGATGAGAGCGCAACCGAGGAAGAGGAAGAGAATGGGATACTTTCGGAGGACGAAATTAGTCGATATACATGCAAGAGTAAGGACGAGAGAGAAAAGTACTGGAGGGTCGGTGCGGAGAAAAGTTGTGGAGGATTAACGGTGAATACGCTTACAGGCTGATTGGCGGCCAACTCGGCGAGCGGCTCATGGAATATTCATCCGCCTCCCCCCTCACTAATGGAATCATACTTGTAAACAATAGCAGTTCAGGCGCAGCCCAGGCTCCGCTAGAGCCTGGATTATACTTCTTCCGGGGGGCTTAGCGCATGCTGAGGATGGGGAAGTATATTCTTCGATTATGCTAGGGCATCCGAATTGCATACTATGTAGGTCATGGGATGAACACAAAATCAAATGTATATACTGTGAAATATTGGGTAAAACGACAATTTTTAATGATTAAGTCCGCAACATAGCATTATTGAAGCGTATTAATTCCAAAAACAGCCAATTTAATTTTTTTTTATGAGTCTTTCTACGTGACTATCATTAGGTGGAAGGAATTTTTCTACAAGTTAAATCACATCAAATAAGGTCTGTGCTTTGATAAAACCAATAAATGACCTTTATCGGTCAGCTGTGACAAAATTTATATAACGGATTTGGCTGATTTAGGTATTCTACGGCTCAATTACAGATTTTATAATTATAGAAAAGATAAAGGAGTTACTTCTAAAATATGCAAAGATATCAGAAACATAACGATAGAGATATTAACAATATAAGCTTTCATGTGGAAATATTAAATTTTTTTTTTTAGTAGCTGCTGCTACTATTTGTCTAAGGCAGGGCATTCTTAATTTACGCCTGATTGCAGTTTATCACCTGCAAATTTATAATTTTCTCGCTGACACCACTCCTACCCTCTTTCTACTCTAATGGTTATTTGTGAGTTTACAGGATTACAGGAAAAAAAAAATATAAAAAAAACGATATCTGGAACTAATAATTTAAGAATTACCTATTTTAATTCTTTTAGTTTTAACAACATTTATTAAGTATTATAAGAAAAAGCATAGTAATTAAAAATTTTCTTAATTTTATATTATATTTCTATACTTCCTATAAAACTATAAAAGTGTTCAGTATTTTCGTTTGCTTGGGTTATACAGTACAGAGTTGGGCAGTAGTTAACTATTTCCAGTAGTTAACTACATTTGTAACTATTAACTACTAGTTAAGTAGTTGCACGGAGCAACTACTAACTAGTAGTTGGTAGTTAGAAAATGTACAACTACTTTTTTCAACTACAGTAAAAGTAGTTAGAATTTATAACTACTAACTACTAGTTAGAAGAAGTAGTTAAAAAGTTATTAACTACAATGGTAGACTTTTTAACTACTTTTGGAAGGTTTGTTCTAAAAACCAGTCCTGAACTAATTTTCATGCTCTCATTTCTTTTTATTTACAATTTAATTGTTTGGTTTTCTCCTTCGATGGGCTCTTGTTCCGTAACCAACCAAATAAACATAGAATCGAAGGATTGAGGGGGGGGGGCATGACAGCCAGTCCAGGACTGCTTGTTGGAACAAGCGCACTAGAAAATAATTTGAATTTCGATTTCGTTCACATGGGGGTCCAATATTATGTTATTGGGGCCGGTTTTTTTGAAAAAGAAATATTCATTTTGTATTTTAGTAGGGGTGGGGGTGCATTGGAAAATAGTTAGATTTTCCGATTTCTTTCACACGGGGGTCCAATCTTATGTTATCGGGGGCGGTGTTTTTGAAAAAATATTCATTTTGTATTTTAGTGCTGAGGGGGGGGGGGCGCACTAAAAAATAGTTTGAATTTCGTTTTTCTTTCACTCGGGGATCCAATATTATGTTATCATGGACGGGGTTTTTGAAAAGAATATTCATTTATAGTATTTTAGTGGTGGGAGATGGGCGCATTGGGAAATAGTATTTTTTCAGGAAATTTATACATCCAACTTCTATTTATTCAAATTGTCGTCTTTATTTTTCTTTATTCATGTACAACGTTTTGGACTTGTTTGTCCATTTTCAAGTACACATCTAAAACATTTTTCATTCCATTTAAAACACTATATATAAAAATTATATTACACTTTAAAACAATTCAACCACATACAAAACTTTTTATTTTTAAATTTAATATTTAAACAACTTTCATTTAGTGTTAAAAATATTTTATAAAAATTAGCCAATATCATAAGCAAGAGACATAAAATGGACATACCTCAAACTTCCTATAATATTAACAATTCTTTGAAATGTCTCGTCATTACTTTTTAAACTATCTCCTCACCATTCACCCGCTCATCACTCTGTTGTTGACCGGTCCCCACTTTTCACCCCCTCTCCTCATCACCAAAATCCATATCTTTTATCCCCACTCTTTTATATTTTAATTTTATTAATAATTTCAGCAGAATGGGTTCCTATTCCCCCTATATCGCTTTTATAATTCACTGTGTTTATTAAGTTTTTGGTTATATGGATTGCTTCCTTTAATTTTCTTATTTTATTATTCTGTTCTCTATCTATGACTTTTGCATCATCAAAATCAAATTCATGGCTTTGTGTTATGGCATGTTTAGCTAAAGCTGATTTATTTATGTTTTTTGGGTTGCTGGTGCTATTTTTATGTTGTGATATTCTTGTTTTTAAATTTTGTGATGTTTCACCAATATAATATTTATCTTTATAGTTCTTACCGTTCATTTTATAAACTATATTGAGTTGATATTTTTATTAGTTAAATGTTTTTCTATTTTTTTATTATTGTACAATCCTAATTTGAGATTATAATATTCGTACTTTTTAAAAATCTGTTTTATCTTATTTGTTAGTCTAGGAATATTTTTCAATTTTTGATAATTGTAATTGTTTTGTTTATTTTTTTCATTTTTTCCTCTTACCTCTTCATTTTTGTTTTTTTCTTTATTAGATGGTTTGTTTTTTCTTTTGTTGCATTCATAACTTTTGTTACTTTATTGTTATTAACTGTATTAGATTTTATTGGATTATTTATTTCTGCTATTTTATTGATTTTGTCCATTTTATTTCTCTTGTTTATGATATTGGCTAATTTTTATAAAATATTTTTAACACTAAATGAAAGTTGTTTAAAGATTAAATTTAAAAATAAAAAGTTTTTTATGTGGTTGAACTGTTTTTAAGTGTAATATAATTTTTATATTTTGTGTTTTAAATGGAATGAAAAATGTTTTAGATATATACTTGAAAATGGACAAACAAGTCCGAAACGTTGTACATGTATTAAAAATAAATAAGGAGGACAATTTGAATAAATAGAAGTTGGATGTATAAATTTCCTGAAAAAATACACATAATGGAAAATATAGAACATCCGTTAAGATAAAAAAAATAAAGATATAATAGATTAATAGATAGATTAATAGATAAAAAAAAGAAGAAAGTTAGATTTTCGTTTTTCTTTTACATGGGGGTCCAATTTTATTTTATCGGGGACGGTGTTTTTGAAAAAAATATTCATTTTGTATTTTAGTGGCGAGGGGGGCACATAAAAAAGTAAAAAAAGTTAGGAGTTTTTTCAATCAGGAGTTCAATGTTATCGAGGACTGTGTTCTTTAAAACAAATTTTCATATCGTATTTTAATGGCGGGGAGGGGGGCGCACTAATATTGATAATGATTACCTGTTCGGATTTTTTTTACGTCAGGGTCTAATATAATGCTATCTAGGACAGTTTATACGAAAATAATATTTATTTTGAATGTGATCTATTCATACTTTTTATGTTTCTTTTTTATATTTTGTATGAGTGTTTATCTTTAATTATGGGGTCTAATCATTTTGTTTTTTGTTCCTCCCTTTCCTCGCCTTTTTTTTAGGCTATACGGGGTTTCCCGGGCCAGGGGAGTGGATGGGGGATTGATGCTGAGTATTATTAAATGTTTCCTGGCTCCGACCGCTATCTTCGGGTTATCAATCATACGTTACCATGGGCAACGCGTATTTTCTAACGCGTTTGCCCACTCGGCTATCCTATAATTGTTTGCTAAAATAATATTATTTAAATATTACCAGGTTAAACGACACTAATTCCGTTTTCACTAGCGAGTCAGTGGCTATACTAAAAGAGATTGAATACATTAATAACAAAGGTATTCCAAAATCAGTAATTGCGACTGATTCACTGTCTGTAATTAAGGGACTACAAAATTTATGGAGCAACAACGAAATACATAAACAAATTCAGGAACTTAACTTCCAACAATTGAAGAGCGGGAGGGAAGTAACGATGCTCTGGGTTCCTTCTCATGTCGGGATTGAAAGGGAACGAACAAGCAGACCAAGTGGCAAAAGAAGCAGACTAGAGCTCTGACCCTCCTGATCTAAAATACATAGTTCCCTCCGAATGGGCAAAACAGATCAGAAACAGAGTAAAGGAAAAATGGAACGAAGAGTGGCAAAATACAGAAAGAAGTCACCTTCGCTTGATCAAAGAAGAAAACAGTGCCTGGGTGCCACCAAAGAACCTAACTACGAAGGAAGCAGCCATAATAACCCGACTTAAAATTGGTCACACGAAGCTGACTCACATCCACCTGCTTATTTGACTTAACCGGCCAACTTGCCAAACTTGTGATAATGCTCCTCTTACAGTGGAGCATCTCTTTGTATGTCACAAATACTCGAAGGAACGCCGCGACCTCAACATCATAATGCCGTATCCCTATAAAACAAACATTGGTATAGAAAATACCCTAAGATACCTCAAGAGAACAAAATTAATGCTATACATTTAAGAAAATCAGTCGTCGCTAATGGCCAGAGCAGACGAAGCGACGTTAAATAACATCAAATAAAAAAAAAAATTATTACCAGGGTTTATTTGGAAATTATTTTTCATTTACCATTTTAAACATTAAATTATAACATAAGATCACATTCAAAATAAATATTATTTTCGTATAAACTCTCCCCGATAACATAATATTAGACCCTGATGTGAAAAAAATCCAAAAAAGTATTCCTTATCAATAATAGGCGCCCTCCGAAAATGTTACTATTTTCAATATTAAAGAGCCCTTCATAAAACTTTAAAATAAATATTAATGCTAATGGATACCTGGTCATGATATATATAATATACTTAGGTAATGGGTTAGACCGGGCAAACATGAAGGAGTGGTTGAATTTGACTTGGACAAGGTTGAATTTGAAATAAAAAAGGTTGCTTTTGACTTGGAAATGCTATGTATACATCTTTTTATAAGTTCTCTCGCCGCTTTAACGATTTTTATGAAATTCGTCATGTTAAAAGAAAATTAGGTGTTATTTAATATCAGGTAAGCTTTATCATTATTAAAATGTTCTGAGGGGGCTTTTTTTTGGGGGGGGGGGGGTCTTTTTTGTTTGTTTGTTTCCTATAAAGTATCTTTGTTTTTGTTTATTTGGAGAAATTAACTGTCTCTCGTTACGCCTAAAAATAAGAAATGGCTAAATATGAGATATGATAAAAATAAAGAAAACATAAAGAGGAGAAAAAAAAATAAAAATATTCAGTCAACTCATAAAACTTGTTGAGCCCACGCATGCGGAGTACGCCATTAATGAAAGACCATTGTTCATAATTAAAGCCGTTCTGTTTATTTGAGAAGTAGCAATTAACAAAACGCATTAATTTCTAATCTAAGTAAGTTGGTAAGTGAAAGTTGTCTGTTGCGCGCACGCACCAGATTTTTCTAACTTGTAGTTGGTAGTTGGAAAAATTTAACTACTAACTACTAGTTAAAAAATGTAGTTGCCATCTGTTAACTACTAACTACAAACTGTAGTTAGTAATTGTAACTACAATCAAACCAAAGTAGTTGTAGTTAGAAGTTAGTAGTTGTAACTACATTTTGCCCAACTCTGATACAGTACAACAGGTACAAATGTTATACAGTGTAGGAATAATGTTATAGTACTTAAATACGAGAACAAGAAATAAAAACAGCCTTTTAAAGTTAAGAAAATATACCCACATAAAAAAAAAAAAATATTCGAAACTGAAATTAGATCGATAACTGATTGGCCATTGCTTTTTTTTTTTTTTTTTTTTACTTTAATTATTAATTCGCACCTGTCTGCAAAGTGCGGACAATCAGCGAATGTGATGGCGGTAAAATGAAATAATGACATGTCAGGCATGAGGAGGGAAAGCACCCCCATCTTGGCTTGAGTCAATTACCTTGGCTGTCTAAGAGAGCAGATCCCTCATCCAGCGCCTTTTTAGTCTTCTCGTATCCATGCGAATGTCAGCCATATTACTTATTAAACTGTTTGGATGTCCGTACAAATTACTAAAAAATCGTTTGTAAAGTGTCGTTATGTATTGGTCGAATGTCGGCAAATGGAGGTCAGTATGTAAAGTATAGTTAGTCACGTACCAAGGTGCTTTTGTAATGAGTCGTAACAATTTTGATTCAAATGTTTGAAGTTTTTGTAAGTGAGTCTTTTTAGCTATGCCGGATATCTGTGATGAATATGTCCATATGGGTTTGAGTAAGTAAGTGTACGTATTTAATTTTTGTTTCAGTTTCAATTTTGAAGATTTAGAAAGTAATGGATACAGAAGTTTAAGTCTTTTGGTAAGCGTTCTTTTTTTCATTTTGACATGCGGGCCCCATGTCATCCTTCTGTCGAAAGTGAGTCCCAGATAGTGTACTGTGTCCGTCTGAGGAATTTGGTTATTGTCAATATAAACGGGTGGAGAGGTATGTTTTCCAAGTGTAAATGTGATGTGTTTTGATTTTTCATGATTTAGTTTAATTTTCCATAGTTGGAACCAGTCGTGTAGTATGTATAAGTGTATATTGTATGAATGTATATGTGTATGTATAAGTGGCCAATGCTAAAATCATAATAGTAAGCAGTGTGGTGTGGTTAATATGAACAATCTTCTCTATTAAATTATATCAACGCTGTCCTTGTTTCGCGTTGGGCCCCATTTCCGTTGCTCCTTTTACTTCAATTACCTATACTTCAAATTTATTAAAATAATGTTTTATTGAAGGTATACTTACATTACATCGGTATTTTGCAAATTTCTTAGTGTTTAGACCATTAGCCCGGTGTTGGATGTCTTAATTATTTATTTAGGTATACTTACAAAGTTAAAGATAAAAACAAAATTATCTCCTTTACTTATATTATTTTTATTTTTATTTTTATTATATAATGCAATAGGACTTTACTTAGCATTCTCAATCCGAGATAGAAATGATGAAATGGGCGTTAAGACTTCAAAGTTACTCTTGAAAAACAGATAAAATTATACTGTCTGATGTATAAAAGTCCTAAAAAATATAATGCTTAGTGGAAAATCGTCACAACTCTTTATTTACCTTTGAAAGGAAGAGCGCCGGCAGCAATATATTTTCATTTCAAGAATGGTACTGCTGGGGCAGTGTTCTATCTTCGTGGCTGACAGTCCAATTTGTTCCATTGGCATTGATTTACGTTCGAATTATTGCTGAAGTAGTATTGTAGTAGGGTGAAGTTGACATAAATTTTGTTGCGTGTTAACAGCGTGTAACTTAAATATTACTTTGAGTTGTCTTCGACCTTAAAATCAATCCTAAAAATTAACTGCCCGATACATCCTTATCTAAATTTCTGAAATTCCAAGACAACAGTGTTTCATAATATTCTGTGATATTCATACATAAAAAGAGGCATTTTTGAATGAGTTTGCACAAAAATTCTCATCTTATTTCAGTCAGGGGAAAAAAAAAAAAAAAACTATATCACTTTAAACAGGAACTAGGGGATGAAAGTAAAACTTCGTTGTTTTTAGATAAGAAAGTGATTTTAGAAACCATTTTTGGAATATCTTCCTCGAAATTTTGTTGTTTTCCCTTGGGAGTGGAGGAAAGCTACTCGGTGGAAAGAAATTGACTGCTATTCTCAAGGTCACGAGTTCGATTTTGGCATAAAAAAGAGTAAATCATATGTAATTCTTCCTGTACGATAAGATTGGAGACAAAATCATTTAGGAGGAATTATTTTATTCCATAACTCTCGTTTAAATAAAAATAGCCCCATTACAGCAAACAAACTTACTTAAATGATTTCACATAATAAACGAATTAAATTGAAAATCTTTTAGAATGGGAAGCCTAGTTAAATATTATTAACGATAATGATATTAATTATGAGACAGCTTCCTCTTCATTTACTCGCTGAAGTGCTGAAGATTTCAGAAGGTTGATGGGGAGGGGGTCTTAGCGTTCAAGTGTCTAAGAGCTGAGGCATGAGAGTGCTTATCGAACCTCATCTTCATTCCATAAAATAAAACATCAATCCAGAATCTGTATAAGTTGAAAGCGAAAATTGTTTTAGGACTTATTGAAGGATATCGTTCCATATCAAGAATATTTGAAAATATGTGTGCATGTAAATAAAAACAAATTTTTTCTAAAAATAATTAATATTAAAATTTATGAAGTTGTGACATGGTTTATTGGTTTTGGTCCAGAGGTTCTTACAGTAAAACACCAAAATATCCAGATACCAATGTAATATAAATATTTCAGACTCCAATGTAATTTAATAGTTGAGATGTTACTTAATATCATAGTTCAAACACCAAATGTAATATCATATTTCAGACACCAACTTAAAATCATAGTCGAGACATATTTTAGACACCAACGCTGAAATCCTCAAAATAAAAAAAAATAATGAAATAATGGGCACTTCTTCGCCAAACATAGAAATTAACTGAAAAAAAAGAAGGAACGGTACGGTACGGTACATCCACTCGGTACCACAGTTCTTACGGGAATGGCCAATATGGTGGGTACCATAGGTAGCGACACCATTACTATTTTAAATTCAAACTACCCGCGCAAACAGCCGCCTAGCGCAAAAAGAGCTCAAATGATCTCTTCGCGACTCCAGACGGACGTAATCGAAGCGAAAAAACTCGTTACAAAGTATCAAATAATAGTAATAAAAATTAATATAGATGTTATCACGTTTTATATACTCTTCAAAATTATTTATCTTTACTAAGGTATATGGTGGAAATGGGTACCTAAAGTCCTACCTATACTTGAATGTAAAGGATTTACTACCATTCTTCTATGTGTATTGGGGTTTTTATGATCCCTACAATGGGATACCATTTATTATTGCTTATAATTGATTGAACGATTGAATTGAAGGTATAAGTATCATTTACAACCGTTTAAATTTTCCTGGAGTAATAAATTCAAAGCAATGACAACATTTGTTCAATTCTGTATTATTTGGGAATGGATTCGGTTCAGTTGAAAATCAAATGATATTTTCAGATAATATAGTTAAATTAAAAACACCATCTCATACGCGGATTATACATTATGGCAAGAAATATTGGTAAAAAAAACCTGAAAATCACAAAGGCCGTAGGCCCAATATTAAAACTCTCGTTACGTTTTCTTCAGTTTTGGGAGCTTTACCAAAGCGATGCATCTTCAACGAATCGATCACCAGAGGATCTTTAAGACAGCCGGGTATTAGCTTTGATATAAAGTACCAAGCTCGAGATTGTGGGGGAGGTCACTTACCTTGGAGTTGGCAAGGTCAGGTCACTAAATAATATTCCCACGAATATTATCAATAATAATGTAATTAATATCATGTTATTAATAAAATCTCGTGATATCCGAGGCGTACATGTGTAAAAAATAATTCATTTCTCGCTGATATCAGCCCTCCTACATATGCTATCCCAACTTAGTTACTCGGCAACTGGCAAAGAAAAAATATATTACTCTTTTCCCGCATGAGAACCAAATTTAAAACTATATATCTTTTTTCGGGTATTGACGAAATCAGGAAAAGAAGAAAAAAAAAGCAAAATTTAATGGGATTTTACTGTACTTTACTGTAATTTAAAAAAATAAATCATTTAACCAGAATATTCCCTTATTGATGTCATCAATATTTAATCTCTACGCATTGGAGGCAGGTAGGAAAAAAAGTGTAAACCAGATTAAATAAACTAATTAAGAGTATAAGTTCTATACTGATAGTGTGGTTTACATAGAAAAACGTCCTAAGCAAAAACTTGGCAGTAAATTAAGTAACTCAATTTGTAATATGGATTTTAGGGTTAAAGAAGCGAAGTGGTGGGCACCTCTTTCAGGTTTGACCTGTAGATTGGTCCTCCTTTTTCACGAGGGGAGTAGCTAAGAGGCCTGCAAACCATAATGGGGATGTCATAGAGGCACTGCGAGGCACTACATACGCACTGACCTACGAGAGGTAGATGGAGCTCTTCACCCACCCTCTCCCCTGGCCCGGGAAACCCCGTATAGCCTAAACGGCGAGGAAGGGAATGACCAAAAAAAAAAAAAAAAAAAAAAAAGATTGAGCTTTTCAGCAAGCTATCTAGAGAGCCTTGCTCCTGATTCAAGCTGATATGTTCCGAGGTAGGGCCAACACACACCTAGGGGTTTAGCTGATTTAAGGAAACCTTGTGAATAGCCTCGGAATTGGACAGTCTAGATGGAAACTACTTAGCATGAATAAGGGGATATGATTGAGAACCTGGAACTTAAAATTTATAGTAGGCAAGGAATCGTAAAGGAAATGGTGACGTATAGGGTAAATACCGTGGAATTAAGTAAGTTAAAGAGGAAAGGAATCGGAGGACATAAGATGGACAATGTACACTTTAATTTACTCTGGAGTCCCACCAATAAACCGTCAACTCTTCCAAAAGAAAATTAAATCAATAAGTAGGTGTAAAAGTTAAATAGTGAAAACATGAAGAGTGAACATATAAAAGTGGTCATGGAAGAGAAAGCTATTCTCGAGGTATGAAGACAGCATTAGTTGAAGCGATTTTGAAATGACGATTGCCCTTCGACAAACCAGAATGGACATTTGAATGTCGAGGAATATGCCGAGGTGGTGAGTAAGAGGAATCATTTTTAGGGGTTATCAACTCTAAGGAAGATTACTTCAACAGTCCTTCAGCGTTAAATATTGATTTTCATTCAAAAATCTGTCTAATTTCTCAAAGCAGCATCGTTTGATTTGAAGTATGACAAGTACAAAAAAAAAAAAAAAAAAAAAAAAAATTCGCTCTATGGCCTACTCATACTAAACGATATGTGGATATTAATTGTATAGTGTGTCCACTTTGTTAAAAAAAATTTTAATCTTTTGTTTTTCTATAGTCACTACTAAAAAACTGTCTATTTATTTTATGAACAGGAAAAATATGTAATAATACATTCTGGTGATAATTTATCTTAAATAGGTTGTATTAGGTTCAGTAGGTTATCGTATCTAAATTTATGTAAATCTGATGAAACCTGTTGAATCTCGCCTCACAGTAAGCAGTTTATGCCCTGTCCCAAGCTTTCGGAGCTATTCCAGAGATAATGCGAAATGACATACAAGGCCACAGTTCATGTCCGTTTGAATATATGACATTTCGTTCTTATGAATAATCATGCAATATATGTAGATGATGATTGTTAAATTTATTATACATGCTATTTTCGTTTTTATACGTTTTTTATTATCCTTGTCTGGCATTGAGTAATGTTAACAGCTGCCAATTGTAAAATTTAACAACAGGTATGGTTTCGGGTCTATTCCGCTCTATAGCCCATTCTTTTCTTTTAAATCCATGGTCAGAGTGCTTGCTCTAAAATCAATTCCCATTCCGAAGATCTCAGACCTCAACATTCGTCAGACAGTTCAATATCTCAGACTTATTCCAGGCAAGTCTGCCACTGCCTAAGATGATGACTTAGCAGCTGTGGTGGCATCTGCAGCAGAGCTAAAGAGAGAAGCAGAGCGATGTGCTAGTCTAGCAGTGGGGGGGGGGGGGTGAGGATAAAAAAATGAGAATGGCTGCAGACAAAACGAGAGCAATTTTATATATAGATACGATCAATATGAACATAGGGTAGAGGATACGCGCAAGTGGTTACCTATTTCTGTGTAAGGCCTTAACATATCGCCTCAATTGGACTATCTGGTGACCCAAACCTACTAACGTCAACTACTAACCCAAACTAACGTCAATGGACTCAGTCGTGTGGGAGGTGCAGACTATGATAACTATGAGAAACTATCCACCATGATTATCTATAGAGGAGTAGAGAAAAGTATCTTGAGGTACCCATCACCCTTCTGTGCGCACCCATCTGATTCTCATGGATGCGTGGGTTTCCCATTCTCACATCACCCATTGCGATCCTTCATATGTCCAATCTCGTCTATCCGGACTACTGAGTTTCCCAATTCCTCACTGGTCATGGAGGATTTCGAGCTAAACTCCACATACTTGGCGTCGATATAGAGCCTCTATGCGCAACATGTGGTGTTCCGGAAACTGTAGGGCACGTCCTCAAGTCCTGCAGTGCGTTTGGGACGATAAGGGACAAACTTATGCGAACCTTGGGGATCTACACCCTCACTGAAGACGAATTTCCTCAGTTACTTAGAGAGGAAAATTCTCCTTTGTTCAAAACATTCATGAATGGAAAATAGCTTTGGGGCCAGCACACTTCAACATAAAAGCGCGGGGAAGAAGACGAGGACCGGTACCGGGAAGACCACCGGAAGATTAAGTCCGCACTAGAATAGAAGAAGAAGGAGTTAAGGAATAAGAAACAAAAGAGAAACATGGCATCAGCGATGTTTTAGCTTCGTGCTGCTATTGCCGAAACCCGTATGGCCTTTAGTCCAGGTAGGGTAGATAAATAAAATAAGTTTACAAAAAAAGCTTTAGGCTATTTACAAAATTAAAAATCACTTAAAACATGCTCAAATTTAGATTAAAAAAGTCTTCAATCATTAATCAAATATGAAAATAAATGTATTTACTACAGGCTAATCAGGATAAATGAGAAAAAGTATTAACAATTTTGAAACTTTGGGAAAACACCCATACAGCACTTATGATGAAAGTTCCAACTAACGGGGGCGGAAAGGGTGGGGTCCCCCGTTTCCACTCTCCCAATTTTGAATACATCTGTTAAGTAAATAAAAATCCATTGCTGTTAGAATTCAGTCTAATTTTCAACATTTATTTTAATTTTAATTGTTCTATCTTAATCATTTTCAGGATTTGACTGTTTGTTCGATTTTGGATTACATTTGTATTTATTTATAAGAAGTAAGTAGTTCTGTAGAAACGTTGTAAAATGTTGTAGGAGCAACTTGGATGTAGGAGCCTGGCAACACTGAGTAAGCAACACTGATTGGCAACACTGAGGCAATTAAAAGTAACCTCCCTATTATATAGAAACAGTTCTAGTTATTTAGTGTGTTAATGTGTGTTGTTAGTTTATGTAAAAGTATTATAATAAAAACTATTAAAAGAGTAATTAAGGACTAGTTTATTTAATTATTTGTACTAACATTGTACAAATTAATAAAAGAAAAAAATATGTTTGGAACTAAAAAATATGTCCAATACACAAACTATTGAATTTTTAGTGGCCTCATTTAAACCATTTTTGAGTTAAATATATCTTGGAATATTTTTTTAACAAACAGAAGTCTTCAAAATATTAATCAAACTGTATAAAATATAGAAAACAACCTAAATGAATGTGGGTATAGGGACTGGGAATGTGGTACCCCTAGGGGTGCTGACTTTCCTATTTCCTGAACTTGAAATTTACCCCTAACGATTATATTCCCACAGTCCCAAAACTTATAAATTAACTAATTTGCTTAGACTAACTTTCTTTAACATTATCTCAAAAACAGGTTTTCTTACTTAAAACATTATTTTAGCATTACTTTTTAGCAGAGTTTCACTAGAGACTTTCTTAGATGAGAGAAGTCTGCAAAATAGAAAACGTTTTTGTTTTTTTTATTCCACCGTAGGGTAATACGGATTTTTGCAACAGCGGTACGATACACGCATGCTTGCATAAAATAACACTACTGCAAGTACATCAATTTGCAGTTTTCACTGAAATATTTTCTTCTTCGTCAACATTAACTAGCCTATCCCGTCCTCTTCTCCCTCTCCTCTGTCCGGCGGACTCCCTGGAGCTTCTTCTCTTCTACCCAAGGTAAAGTCGGTTTAGCATATCGGTTCACTCCACCCGCAAACAAAATTTTTGAAATGCGAGTAGCAGTAGGTCCGCCAAACCATCTCATCATTTTGAGCGTAATAGGTCTTTTCTGAGGAGTAGGTCGAGATTATGATCTTGTTACTCGTAGCAGGGCCATCCGTTGGATTGTCGCCAACCCGCTCTTCTATCTGAGCGAGAGGTTTCTGTTCCATGCAGACCCATATGTCAGTCAGTTCACCAACAACCTCTCCTCTTTAAATTGCCAAGGATGCTGGATACCTGAGACCCCCAAAAGGCCACCGACACGTCCATTAAGGGTAAGGCTCATTCTACTTTTCATATAGTCCAAGTGAGAAGTCACATTGAAAACTTCTTTTGATCCTAATTCCATGATCGTTGACGTCCTCATTCAGACGTATTCTTCCTTCTTGAATGACCATAGTTATGGTGAGCCCTATCAGTTTTGCCTCTCAGGAGAATGGCCTGTTTTGGGCCCGCTGTTCGCAGCTTTTTCCTCGCGCACCATTCTCATATCTTTTAACAGAGTCCTGCTATTCGAGGCTAGCACGAAAGCTAGATAATTGACATAGGCTATATGGGGGAAGAGCTCCTCTTCCAGCCCACCTAGCAACCCGTCAAAGACTAATTTCCAGTGAGCTAGACCTAGGACAGAACCCTGTAGATAACCTCTTTCTACAGATCTTCCACTTCGAAAAAACTACCTTGTTTTTTTAAGGTTTATTCATGGAGTTAGCTCCTCAGGATTTCACATATAAAACGTTTTGTTTTACAAGGGAAAAAACCCGTAAAGAAATTGGAATCTAGTCGGACGGAAACTAGTACCCTAGTTTACTTACTAACTAGCATACTGATCGTATAAGTATTTTCCATGAGTATTTTCCTAACGTTCCAAAAATTTATAAATTACCTATTTCCCCTATTTCATTTTTTGTTAGTAATATTCCAAGACTAATTTAGTTGTAATATAACGAGGATTCTACGTCATCATCAGGAAGAATACTTCATGTATATATAGCATTACGAAATCCATAACAATAAAAACAACAGGTATTTACATATCTATGGTAAATTATTTAGAAAATCAAAAATCAAAATAAATTTGTTTATAATATACAAAAACTAAGTATATATTGACCACAATTACCTTCAAAGTTTTATATTCTAGACTGCATATTTCTATATGTGATGGAAAATATTTGTAGAATCAGTCTGAACTAATCTGCTAGATTAAAGTGCCGCCCCTAACATCTGAGGGAATACTCGACGAAAATGGCTGATCCCTTGGGAAGGGGGTGGAAACGCCTAAAGTTGGGGTTTGAGTCCGGTCAGAAGAAAAATCCAGAAGGTGAAACCTAATATCCTCTCGTTATATCTCTGATCAGATGATATAATCTTTATTTTATTCAAAAATAGTTATAATAACAATACTTTATTATTTGCCGAGGCTAAAATGGAATAAATTCAGACTGTTATTGATTATGTTTTTGATCTTGCATAATGCTACTGCGTTTGTTGAATTAAACCTCCTACCATTTAAATATTAATTTTTTTCCGTTTGACAGACTACACACATTCTTTATGACTAATAATATCTCTTTATGACCAGTAGAACCACAACTGTGGAGGTCGTTAATGAGTAAATCAGAATTCCACTTCCATACTATGATAATGAACATTTGGATACCTGCAAAATAACATATATGATTTTAATTTTCTCATGTTCAGTTTCATACTTTGGGGTTATTCCAAAAATTAATAGGAAATTTAAGTTTAAATTGTCAGTTTAAGCCTCCTTTACACTTTCAATATCACTGTGTCAAAACTTCAAAACTGATCAACATAAATCGAAAAGATGACATTGATATCAATAATATTAATGAAAAGGCAAATACGGGTCACATTGAGTAACCTCCTTCTTTTTTCGAAGTTGGTTTAAAATTAAATTAATCAATTTTTATTGCAGCCTCGACAAAATATTGATAAGTCGTCAATATTATTAATCCAAAGGAGCATATTAATATATTGTGCAATGAAACGCGAATCATTAATGAAACGCTTTAGAATTTTTTTTTCTATTGAATCTACGATTTTGTGAGTTGATTGTGTGACGAAAGTAATAATCTTCAAACTATATCCTGCAGCTAGGAATCTTAATGTGACTATTAGTCGAACCGCCAGTGATATGGCCTTTCACTTAATCGTATCCTGGTTTCTTTTCAATGGAACTATGAACACCTATGCAACCATTTGTTGAAACAGGTTTTCAGCATTGTTGTGAAAATTGTCCTTGTTCTCTATTGGCTCTTCTAAGAAATACTTAAAATCCATGGCTAATGTGTCTATTCAACGACCTCTTTTTTCATACTGTGATTAGCTAATTTTTCCCCTATTCTTGAGGAACAAAGCATATTAGAACAATTAGTTCATCTATCCTGACTAAATTGATCATGAAGAGCAACCGCTATTCCGATATGTATTGCGTCAATAATATTGACTGCATATTCTAAGTAAAAACACTTAATGCATGAAGGTCGTGCTTCAGAGAACAAAGTTCTAACCGAGTTTCGAATTGATTTAAGTCATACATGCGGTAGTAATCCTTGAGACAGGAATGATTTGTGTACCTGAAGACACTGCAAAGTTTAATCACTGTAAAATTACAAGCTACCACTCTGACTTTTTCTTGGGTTTATGAATGTTAATCTAATCTTTGGTTCAAAGATTAAATCTATATTAAAATATAGTTGGTACCATTTTTTTTTGTTATTTAACGTTATTTCTACATTCAAGCGTATTAACTGAAAGACAATCAGTGAAAGGTACCATTTTAAATTTTAAAAACGTTGTATGTTGCAATATTTAATTTCAGTTTAATAATATCTTATGATTGACTCATCGATTTCATGTCGATACCAGTTCTATTGTGATTGCTAACATTAATACAATATTTATTGAATTTTAAGTCTTTCTATTAGCCTCACCTTCGTGTTTTGAATAATAATCATAAATGCCCGTACAGGCTTACTTGTATAAAGAAGTTTTTTGACAATAGTGATAGATAAAATATAAATTGATAGAAAAACTTTTCTCCTAACGTGAAGTGGGTATTTACCGTCTAAATAACTTACGAGTTTTATATATACCCATCTCTTTTTTTAACAAAACAAAAACAAATTATGCCAAAGGATTTCCCCAGTCTTAGCGTCAACCAGAGGAACGCGTGAACCGATTTGTCCAGTTAATATCCTTCTAAGCTAGACTAAACGGCTAGTTTTCTTAAGACAAATGTACGTGATCACGCGGATTAATGTCCAGGGAATAAACTGTCTCTACCTGCCCCTTGTATTCCCATAACAACGAATATACAGTCATATAAATATACAAAGGATCACCTACAGAAAAATAAGATATAGATTAAAATATATATATATACATATATATATAATGGACTTTTTTTGTGAATCTCCTATGCATTTTTTCGTATCTAAGGAATGCAAATGGCCATATTTGTCTAGACTCAAAAAGTATTAAGTTTGAAGTTTTTGCAGGACGTTGAATTTTAGTGAAATAGTATCTAATTTTTATTTTAATATAGCCCCCCCCCCCAAAAAAAAAATGGTATAAAGAATATGAAAAAATGCTGTTTCTACAGAATGAAAAAAACCATCTTTACATGAAAAAAAAAAATCAATGAACATTTTTAATTCTCTCGTATTCCACAAGAATTAGACTATTTTTTATTGGTAAATGTACTTTTATTTATTTCTCTAAAATTTAACATCAATTACAGCAATGGGTTTTGGTAGAATGAAAATAAAAATACGTTAAAATGATAAAAGAAATTATTTATTTTATGAACAATACCAGATTATTACAATAAGATAGTTTTGTTCTTTTATAATATTTAAGCTGTGAAACTGGCATTAACAATAAAGCTTTTAGAAATACTATGAGCTAATCCAGGGATTCTGCATAGAATAAGATTGGAATAGAAGAGAATAAGTTTTAGATTAAGAACCTATATACAAGGAGCTGTAAATAGGGTTCAGGGTTAAAATACCTGAGAAAATAGAACCGAAATTTGTTTTTCATCAACGCACAGTGGGAAAATTTTGTCATTTAGCGGCCAAAAATCTATAACTCCTGACCAAATGACGATAATCGAATAATTCTTTTTTTCACTAAAGAGCATGGAAGTTTCTTTATCAGTGAGAATACAAAAAATAAAAATACCATCACTCTAAGAATTTCAAATTAATTTTTATATTAATCCATTCTTCACTTAAATTTAAATAAAATATTTTATTAGGAACAGGGTTATAAATTGAGTCAGTATATCTATTGAGCTTTCTGCTTATAAACATGTCTTTTTCAGGCATGTACTCCATTTGAAAGATTTTTAAATAATTATTGTCTAACGAAGAAAAAGTCAAAACAATTATTTAAGTTATCCAATTTTTTAGGAATTATAACGGAAAAAAACATTTTCAAATAATTTAACTAAGACTAGATTTTATGATTTGGTCTAATTCGGGGCCGATAATATATTGAAAGTTCAAATATAGGGTTTTAAATTTTAAAATCGATATATCGCCGATCGATCGCATTAGATCGATCAAATTCTGTTATGATAATTTAGCACTCTTCACCTTCTTCCACTCTGAAAAAAATCAGAACCAACTTTATTGCCAATAAAAGAATTTATATCAATTTAAATACTTTTTTTTTTTCATAAATTACATAGTTAACGTGGATGAAATCAAAACGCATTTTTATCCAATAAATTTATAGCCATTTTCTTATTTATAAAATATGTTTGGTGCACTAATATAAGAAGTAAAGCTCAATAGAAAAAAAAAAAAATTATTTTAAGCAAAATCTATGCTCATCTCTCTGATATTATTATTATTTTATATTGGACTAATAATATTGGACTAATAACCTCGAATTGGACTAAAACCTAAAATGTACTTCTACTTTAATTATTTGATAATATTTTTTTTCATTAAAAGTTGTAAAAAATAGGATATTTTTATTTTAATTTTTTGGATTTTTTCACGTTCAGACAATAATTAAAATAATAATTAAAAATTATTTAAAAATCTATTGAAAGGAGCGAATAACTGAAAAAGTCATGTTTATAATCAGAAAGGTCAATAGATAATAATACTGACTCATTTCACTCTCTATGTATGTCCATGTACCTAATAAACTATTTTATTTAAATTAAAGTGAAGAAAAGATTCAGATTAAAATAAATTTGAAATACCCAGAGTGATGATATTTATATTTTTTTATACTCACTATTAAAAGAAATGCCAAGCTCATTAATGAAAAAAGAATCATTTGATTATCGTCATTTAATCAGGAATTATAGATTTTTGGCCGCTAAATTACAAAATTTTCCCACTGTGCAACGGTTACTAGATTATTATTAGTCTACTGTTGCTATGAGAGTAGGCGCCACAAAGGCTATACCACATTACGAAACTGTCTTGAAGGTTGGGTATCACCGAGTGCTGAACACATTGATTGACTGTTGCATCAAACAGACTTAAGTATATATTATAATTAAAGCTCGGAATTCCGTGCAGTAAAAATTTGAAAACGTGCAATAAAAACTTCAAAACGTGCAAAAACGTGCAATAAAAACTTCAAAACGTGCAAAAACATGCAATAAAAATGTATTGCTTGAAAATCAGGCATTAAATTATTTTTGTGAACAAATAATAGCTATTTTGGAAAAAAGTAATTAGCGGAGAGTAAATTGAAATAGAAACTCTTTTATTTTTACAGATTATTTTTATATATTTTTTTGGTATAATCACTGAATTTTGGATCTTTTTTATAATACAATTGATATATTTTTGAAAACTAATCGGATCAGTATGATGTGGAAGATGTGGAATATAGAGTTAAATACTCGCATGTGAGCTGTGATTACATATAATGGAAATAGGAAGATCTTAAAAAAGGAAACATACTAATCAAATTATGGAATCACTCGATGCAATATCCGGTGCGTAGGCTTATTTTTAAATCCCTCTGGTGATTTAAAAATGACCAGCTACACCTGCTACAGCGGGTATTAATTTGTGATTTCCTCTCACATCCAATTTTTTATCACAAGATTTACATCACACTACACAACCATCCCTATTGAAATCAGGATAGTTTTCAATCGATCCCGCAGTTTTCTGCTTGCTCACTTGCTCCCATTTTAGGCATTTTTAGTAACAATATTCTCGACAGGAGCTAGTTTGATACTGACGATGGGATCGAGAAACAAAATGTAAACACCCAGGAACCAATGAACCCTCAGTTCTGGGAAATCGGAGGTTTGTGTTGGTTTACATCTCCCAAGTTCCTTTTTTTTTTTTTTTTTTTTTTTATGATATTTACGTTTATTTTTCCACTATTATTTTGATGTTTATTAAAGAAAATTAGAATTTGTAATATATTTTTTCTTCAAAATATCAAATGATGCAAATTCGAGCAATTAAAATTCATAACGTGCAATTTCGTGCAATAAACCCCCAAACGTGCAATTTCGTGCAGTAAACTCCAAAACGTGCAATTTCGTGCAGTATAAAAATTCATTAAAACATCCCATTATGCTTGATTCGGATAAGTAACTTGAGTTTGCTCTATTCTGACTTTCCAAAAAAAAGATGCAATTGCAAGGGAATCCGAGCTCTAATTATAAGGCTGTATGACGCATAAATATATTATAAACTTATTTATTATGTAAATGATAAAGAAAGCAGACTATGCAGTAGGTACCTTTTTGGCTTAGTTTTATTAAAGGTTATGAATTATGAAGCGATTAAAAATTTAAAAAAAGAAAGATTTATTTATTTCCTAGATAATGATACTTGTTGGAATCGAACTGTCATCAACCCCACATATTAAGAATTTCAAATTCCCCTGACATTAAATAATATAATTTCTTAATTTGAAGCCCCTTGTTTTTTTAGAAAACAGAGCACTAATATGTAGTCCAATTAACATTTCATTTTAATTTATTAATTTTTCTTATTGGATAAATGATGGTTGACCGGATTTTGAATATTGATGAGAATAACCCGGGGTGGCGGTCAATAAACTACAAAATAGTATGAAACTATTTTATTGTAGCCAACGTTTGACCGAACGTTTGGGCATGTGACAGTGTGGCTGTCCGGGCCTAGAGTGACCCCTACCCTGGATTATTCACATAAATATTAATTTTTCTATTGATGCATTCTGTACAATTCTTAAATATTGTTCCTATAGTTGTGTTAATCACCACACTCTGTATCAGAAATTCACAGAATTCTTTCTGATTGTATTATAAATATCCCGATTCTAATACTTAACTTAAAACGTTAAAAATTGTCCGAAAAAGTATTTTGTTTTACTAAGTGTTATTCAGTAAATAACGATTCGGTAACTGAAAATTAAAAACATTAAAGATATGCATAGCTGATTTGTTCTAATTATTACAATAAATAAAAAATAAGGAATTTTCAATGCTTTGGATCTTAAGCTAACAATAAGCATTGCTGACAGTCGGACGCTTGAATTTCTAAATCAATTTTGCTTCTCTTTCAAACTCTTAAGTTAAATCTTATTTCCGAGAATAGATGGAGAAAACTGTCGACCTTAGTTTACCAACAGAATTAAGTGAAATGGAATGTTTGAAAAAAAAAAATTCTAAGGAGAATATAAATTCGCAACCATGTAAGATATTAAATTATTAATTTCAAATTAATATTATTTGTAATCGCATGATCATTTGCATGTTGCGATTGATATGCTAACTCTATATGTAAATTGTAATTGATTGTATTTTACTCAAGTGTAAAGTGTAAATAACCTTAGTGATCGCAACACCTTAAAGAATAAATATACTTTATATGGATTGATTTTCGAAATTTCAAATTTAATATATAATAATATATTTGCTTAACCTTGGCAATTACTCCTTCGCATTAATTTTATTTAAACTATTTTATTAAGCATATATTTTATATAAACCATTTTATTAATTTCAAATTAATATTGTTTGTAATTGCATGATCTTTCTCTTGCGATTGATATGCTAACACTATATGTAAATGGTAATTGATTGTAATATTTTTACTTAAAATTACACTTTTAATTATCTAGTGTCAAAATATGTCACCTTTTTCGTTACATTTTATGTGATTTAAATAATCAATTAAATTAACGTAATGTATCATTATATAGAGTTATAAATTCGGGCACCGAGAAACTCAACGGTCACATATTTACTATAATATGTAAATATAAAAACAAATGAAAATATAAAAACAAATGAAAATATAAAAAACAAATGAAAATATAAAAAACAAATGATAATTATGTTTTTAATGGTCATATTCTTATTATTTTTTTTTTTTCCGTTGGCTCACAGACCTTGAAGATCTTTAGCCGCCTCAACTAGCCTATTCCACCTCTGTCTATCTTGGACGATGGCTTTCCAGTTCACCACTCGATGTTCGGTGGCTTCCTTCTTGATTATGGCCCATCTCGTTCTGGGTCTCCCTCGCGGTCGGGTACCGACCACTGTCGCGTTCATCGTCATGTTGAGGGAGCCTGATGGGTTGCTTCTTGCCACGTGTCCCGGCCATTTTAACCTCTTAGCTTTCATATCGTGCGCTATCGATTGTTGGGTTTCCCCTATAATCTCTTCTTTAGTCTTTCTTCTCCAGAGTTCCAGTTCATTATCCCACTTTGGGCCTACAATTGACCTTAGCACCTTCCTTTCGAATCTTTCGATTCTTGCTTGTAACGTGCTGGTCAGTGTCCAAGTTTCGCACCCATACATTAGCACGGATTTGATTATTGTGTTGTAGACCCTGATTTTCAGTGGGCGGCAGATTTTCTTAGATCTTAGGACTCGAGAGACCGAGAAGAACGCACGGTTGGCACTGGCTATTCGTTGGTCGACCTCTGTTAGTTGGTCGTTTATTGAGGTTACTGTAGATCCGAGGTATTTGAAGTTATCTACTTTAGGGAAGGTATAGCTTCCTACACTTATATCGTCGATTACGTGTAGGTTTCGGCTTACTATCATGTACTTCGTCTTATTTTGATTCACTTGTAAGCCGATGTCTCTCGCTGAAGTGATCAGGGAATCGGTGAGTGACTGAATGTCTTCTTTCTTACTTCCTAGCACAGTCACATCATCCGCATATGCGAGGAACTTATGCATTCTCCCCACGTGCACTCCCCCGCTTGCCTTGGTACATTCTCGGATAACTTTTTCCAAAGCCAGGTTGAACAGCATCGGGGATAGGCAGTCGCCTTGTCTTAATCCTGACTTCACGTCGAAGCTTTCAGTCATTTCTCCTTGTACCAGGACTCGGCATCGGGATCCATTAATACACGCCCGAGTCAATCGTACCAATTTCCCTGGGAAACCCAGTTCCGTCAGTATTTTCCAAAGACAGCTCCTGTCGACCGAGTCGTAGGCTGCTTTGAAGTCGACGAATAAGGCGTGCACATCTTGATTTATTTCCCAACGTTTCTCGAGTATCTGTTTAAGGATGAAGATCTGATCGGACGTGCTTCTTCCTCTTCTGAACCCTGCTTGGTAGTCACCAAGGGACTTTTCATAGTACGGGTTCAGTCTGTTTAGAATTATGTAGGTAAGGATTTTGTATGCGACAGGGAGTAGTGCTATTCCTCTATAGTTTTCGCACTCGTACATGGATCCCTTTTTCAGAATTGGGCATATGAGACCTGTGTTCCAAACGTCCGGGACCTTTTCCTCTCTCCATATTTTCAGGATGAGCTGGTGTATATGGCTAGTCAGTGACTCACCCCCTTCCTTGAATAGCTCACCAGGTAAGCTATCTATTCCAGGGGCTTTTCGCCGCTTTACCTTCTCAATCGCCATCTGTACATCCAGTAGATCCGGCTCCTCTACCACATCGGTGGGATGGTCCTCAGCGTGGTCCATGTCCTCATCCTCTGAAGGATCCTCACTGTTCAGCAGCTGATCAAAGTAATCCTTCCAGATTCCGAGCACTTCTTCTTTGACTGCTGTCAGTTTGCCTTGTTTGTTTTTCATTTGAGTGCTCCTACCCATGTATCCGGTTCTTTCTTTCCTGATGTCAGCATAGAATTCACATATTTTACCGCCCTGCCAGTTATCTTCTATCTCCTTGAGCTTTTGAGACAAGAATTCTCATATTCTTATAATTGTAGCAAATTTGAACCTCAATACGATACTAAAGATCGTCGGTACCACCTCAAACTGTCGATTGTGAAATTATTTTATTTTGGATAAGATGCTTAGCTATTGCATATGGCCACGACAGAAAAATAATAAATATTAGTAACATCAAATTAGCTGATTTCGGTTTCACCATTGTCGGTTTTTTAGTACTATCCTGAAAAGTACTGACGTAAGATAAATTAACCTGGTAGCGACAATGTTCGATTTGGTGTGTTACCATGCTTTTGTTAGCATTCTTATATTCTGCAATTGTGCCAATGGAACTGCTTTCAATAAATTTTAAAATATTTTAACCATATTATAATATAGTCAGACATAACTGGAACCAGAGTTGGCCATATTTATATTTATAAATAGGAATACGAATTTATTTTTATCTTAATTTTAATGTGAATATGAATATAAATTTATTTATATCACAATATTTGTGAATATGAATACAAATAAATTCGTATTTACAAGTGTGAATATAAATAAATTCATATTCACAGGTGTGAATACGAATTTATTCATATATACAAATTTTTCTATAAATAAAAATAAATTTACAGGGAAAATTGTGAATATTCACAAAAAATGTGAATATTCATATCTAAGTCTGTGAATTCGGCCGTATTTACAAATAGAGATGTGAATATGGAAAAATTCACAAATTGAGATGTGAATTTCTAATTCACAATCTCCCAATAAATTTATAAAATTCTTTTCGGATTTCTCCATATTGGTACACATTATTGAGTTAACCCTTTTTATGGAAATCACATCAGATATTACCCGATATCGTTACTAGGTTTTTTGGGATGCTGATTATAAAAAAAATATCGATTTTGAGATTCCACCGTCAGGTATCGATTTATTACAACTTGCTTGATAGTATAGATCTTGGTGTCGGCTATATGGTAATCTGAGGTGCTGATTATGAAAATGATATCAATTTTGAGATTCCGCCGTCAGGTATCGAT
This sequence comes from Aelia acuminata, assembly GCA_911387785.2. Classification (NCBI taxonomy): domain Eukaryota; kingdom Metazoa; phylum Arthropoda; class Insecta; order Hemiptera; family Pentatomidae; genus Aelia; species Aelia acuminata. The sequence continues at coordinate 102,391,687 of OU426979.1, forward strand.
TTATTACAACTTGAGTGATATAATCGATCTTGGTGTCGGCTATAGGGTTATCCGAGGAGCTGATTATGAAAATGATATCGATTTTGAGATTCCACCGTCAGGTATCGATTTATTACAACATGCGTGATATAATCGATCTTGGTGTCGGCTATATGGTTATCTGAGGTGCTGATTATGATAATGATATCGATTTTGAGATTCCGCCGTCATGTATCGATTTATTACAACTTCCGCGATATAATCGATCTTGGTGTCGGCTATATGGTTATCTGAGGTGCTGATTATAAGTCGAAATTATTCACGATCGCAATACTTCCACTTACTATATATTTCATGTATAGGTAAGTAAAAGTAATAATAAAAAATACTAATACTGAACAAACTGACAAACTTTGTTCACCTTTGTTTTCTTGAACATCTTATTGATGATATTCAGATTAAATTTTATTTATAAGTTGAATTTTTTTAAACCCAAAATTTAATTTCTAAAAAAGTTAAATGGTCAAATTAAATGAGAATCGCCCATATATGAATAAATTCGTATTCACACCTGTGAATATGAATTTATTGATATTCACACTTGTAATACGAATTTATTTGTATTCATATTCACAAATATTGTGATATAAATAAATTTATATTCATATTCACATTAAAATTAAGATAAAAATAAATTCGTATTCCTATTTATAAATATAAATATGCCCAACTCTGACTGGAACCATAACGTTTGAATAAACCGTTTAAGGTTAAAATATTTTTAAATTTTAATGAAAGTGATTTCATTTCTTCGATTGCTGAATATAAGGACAGTAGCATATAAACAAGTCAGAATGGTTAATGCCCTGGTGGTTGAAAAGTTTAAAATAAATGAAAATTTAAGAAAAAGTTCTCCTGCTTTAGAAGCTAGTAATGCCTCGACCACATCCAGCGAAGCTAAACTAAATCTAATAAAAAATATAATATCACAAAAATAGAGGACCAATCAAAAATTGGAAATAATTAAGTTATTTTCTTATTGCGGGGTCAACCTATTATCCTAAATTGGAAAATACTCCCTACAATAGTACTCGCGTTTCGCGTCCCGTGGTGGCCCTAGGATTTTTTAAAGGGAGTAAAAAATCCTTAGCTATGTCGTCCCTCGGGGCGTAAAATGGAGGTACCGAGCCTGTGCGATGCCAGGTACTCGTTAAAGATCCCTATCTTAATCATACCTGTATAGGCAAAATTTAGGACTTAGTGCCTTAGAAGCATAAAGGAACGTTAAATAAACAAACAAGTTTCTTATTGTATAGTTTATATGAACATGTATTAGACTTAGTTGAGTAAAAATAACATTCGAAATTGTCACTCTAACTATATAGTTTATTATTTTTAGTTTGATTTTATGGTTACTATTTTTTAAAATTTTATCTACCTGAATTTAAAGGAAAAACTGCAAAATTATTATTACAATTCTTCCAAAAATGAAGAATTCATATAGACAATATCACGATTGAGCTGTGAACGAGTAGATTAGTCTCATAATTACAACTGTCAGCATCCGCATTTACCGCATAATCTTCTCACCTTCCGGTCATTGACAGAGAGCCACTTAATATGGAAATAGAATGCGTCAGCTGAAATCGAAAACAATTAGCGACATACAGAGGCATTCAACTGATTCGCTGTGGCGTTATTTTTAAATATGATTTGTTTTCATTATTTATGAATTCAAATTTTAACTTGACATTGTAATTATATTTTTGGATTTTGTGATTATGATGCTTTTGTGCTCTAAAGTGGTATTAACAACACATTACGTCATTCCAATGTATGTCAAGACAGTAATCTCATCAATAAAACCAACCTCTGCAGGTGTCCCACAAGGTTCAATTCTTGCCCCACTCCTGTACTTAATATACACAAATGACATACCAACTGACAATAACATACTAACTGCGACGTATGCTGACGATACCGCTATTATTACAAGAAACACGAATCCTATACATGCCACCCAAACATTACAACACAACCTTGACAACATACAAAATTGGTGTAGAAAATGGAAAATTAAGATAAATCAAGACAAGTCACATCACGTTACATTCACTTTAAGACACGAAACATGCCCTCCAGTCTACATAGACAATCAACCAATACCACAAACAAATACAGTAACATACTTGGTACTTACTCTCGATCGAAGGATGACTTGGGGCCCAAACGTTAAGATGAAACGAAAAACGTTAAATTTCATACTAAGACTATTATACTCCATCGTACATAGACGTTCAAAATTACCCCTCAGACAACAACTTAACCTGTAGAGCTATTTACTAAAACCTATATGGACCTATGCTAGTCAAATTTACGGACCCGCAAAAAAGACACATGTTAACAAAATACAAACCTTTCAATCCCAATACTTAAGATTAATTACGAACTCACCACCCTACATTTCAAACGAGACCCTTCACAATGACTTAAGAGTTTCGACTGTGACAAATCATATACGTATGAATTACAAACGGTTTTACGACAAACTACATGGACGTACCAACAAATTTGTACAAGATATGACAAGACGTGACATTCCTGACCTACCTCGGCGAAGGCTGAAGAGGAGTTGGATGAGGGACCTCCTAGTCTGAGAACGTAAATCTTTTGAATGCCAGGAGGATGCACCTCTGGGTGCTATCTCCCTCATGCCCACCAATGCTTATTGTAATTGTACAGGTGCAAATAAATTGTTTAGTTAAAAAAAAAAAAAAATTTATGTCAAGGTTTTTTTGAAACCAGTTGAGGATTGCGATTCCTTTTGCTACTTTTACTTCCTTTTGCTACCATCGTATACTAAGCTGTAATTTTAAACGAAAAAATTGATATCGGTACATACAATACCTATGGAATAACGGAGCCAACATTTATTACTGCAAGAATTTCGACCAATTCAATGATTTTTTTCATCACCGTCTTTGATTTTAGATAAGATTTTTTTTTAATTGATTCAGGATTTTCCAAAGCCCTCATTTTAGGTTTTATTCCTAAAATAGCTTCGGCATTCACAAGACTAAGGTCGGGCGCCCATTCAGACGCAGGGTAGAGCAGGGCCGCTTTTGTAAAACGTGTATAAAAAGGAAAACTGAGCACTTGGAGGCAGGTCATAGCAGCAGTGCATCCCCTTACCTACGGCAGGTATTACAAAAACTGCATTGCCCTGCTCTGGATCGCCTGTATCTCAAAATCAAACTTTCTAATTACCTACTGAAATATAAGTTTTTGGCAGTTAATTATTGTCAAGTATATTATTTCCGGAATAAACTTTCTTGAAAACTCAGTCTTCTCTCAATGACACATTGCATTAACAAAGGAACCTTACCTGACAGCTCTGCGCAAGATCAAAGTCGGTCGTTTTAACAGGAGTTGGATGACTCGCTCAACAACTTTTTCCACTCTGTCATATGCAGGTGGTCGGGACTGCCTCTGGAATCAAAGGGGAAGTTGGGAACCAATAACTAGTCCCGCTCCAGCAAACAATTTTACTTTTGACTCAGACCTCCGAATTTTGACCCGAACACCCGAGCCAAATCAATTGGTATTCTATGATTATCATATCAGAAGAAAGGAAATTTTTAAAATATGCCCTGAATTATGTTTTAGAGATTGCCCCTTATCTTATACAAATTAATAGAAGATTCCCTTTAATATCAAAACTGTCTTATAGCAGTTAAATTTAGTTTTAAAAAATATTAGTTCCTAGTAGCCAAATGGTCATTGTTGCGACCATGGATGGCGTTGGGTCTGGAGAATAAAAAACATAAATTTGGACATATTCCAGCACATTCACAAAAAAATATATATAAATAGTGAGAGTAAACTTTACGCGTGGTTGAAGCATAAATTTTATTAGCTAGGGTTTTCCCCTCACTCACGGTTTTCGTACTCGCTCAGCTGGGTTCGGCATTTCTTACAAAGTTTGATTCATTTAAACATGGAATGTTTTCTTTAATAAGATAAATACAGTACACCTCTAAGTATCTCAGCACTAATTTACAATAGGTGTTACAATGAAGGTGAACCTGTGCCAAACAAAGTAGAGTTGGCCTTGTGAGGTAGCAGTGAGGTGCTCGATAAGGTTGTTTTGTTTCTTAAGGAAATGAGAATATACAAAGAGATTTAAAAAAAAAAAAAAAAAAAATATATATATATATATATATATATATATATATATAAACTATTAGAAAAGACAAAAAAAAATTAAAAAACGACTAAAATAGACAATAAAAAAAAAGTTATTTATTGCTAAAAAAGATAAAATTTGAATAGTTCGAGGGGGGGGGGGAAGTAAAAAAAAAAAAAGAGGATACAATCGAAATAAGTAAATTTATGACTAGTAAACTTTTATGTTATTTACACAAAGTTAACAAATTATGTTAACAAAAATGTAACCACACACTATATTGTTAGTGTAACACAAAATTGTAAAGAGCAAAATTGGAAAGTAAAATAAACATAACTTCAATAAAAAAATGAAAGTAGTAGTAACTCAGAACAGCAGGACATAAATAACCCAAGATGTTTCTTAGCCCCTAAACAACAAACAATAACAACACGAACCTGTGCTACGCTTTTAACTACATGACTATTTAGGCACCATCAAAAATAAATGTTTGGATTGAAAATTTATATAATACAAGGTTATAAGAAGTTATAGTTTTAGTAACAAATATTTTTTATATTACAATTTAATGTATTATGGCTTAGCTGAATTGCAGGCGTTCGTGTGACATCAAATTATCATGATCGGCTAAAAAAGTTTCAATAAAAAAATAAAAAAAAGCGTGGACTAAGTTCAAGACAACCAAAAAACTCATGCAATCGACATATGTACAATTAAAATACCTGTATTAATTATTTCCAAAATATCATACAATTTATATTTAACCAACTTAAATATGATCACCAGACCTGATTGATCGCGAAACTATTTATTAGTCATAATTACCTACATAAGAAGCGGTATGGGTTCAACTTTTGATAAATATGAAGAATCAAACTTAATATAGCAGGAGTTATTATGAAATCTATTATGAAGATGCGAGAACTAACAACCGCTAAAATGGAAATAACTTTTCCCTTTGAAGGATGTTTTTAAGTCTAAGAAGCTTGGTGGGGACAGGTATCAAGTAGGCAGACAAGATGAGTGTTGGGATAGCAAGGAGATATCAGGGACCTTAATTACCTGGCGGTCGGGTGCCCTACAAATATCAGCGGCTTTGTCTTCGTCCCAGCTATTTCAACAATGTCTCCTTAAGCGGGCTTTTCCTTGTTCAAAACCGCTCTTGTTATTATAGCCGCTTTGTCAAGTTGTTTCAAGCTACAATGGGTCCACCGTCATTTCAGTAATATCATTGTATTTTTAGAAAATAATGAGAAATGTCATCTCTGCGTTTTAGGCGTGTTTCGCCATGATTCCTAGAAGTTCTGATTTTTTTTTTTTTAAGGATTGTTTCAGGAATGCATTTTCTGTACTGAGCGTGGAATTTTCATTAGTTACTGCAATATATATGTACAAATAAGGTTGAAAAAATAAACAAGAAAACACAAATTTAGAAACACAAGAACTCAATATATACTCGTATGTTGATATATAGGTGTATTGCTGGACGGATGGAATAACGGGTTGATATCCTGAGATACACGGACTTAAACAAAAAATCCTGTTATTAAATATAATAATGAAACGTTCAGTGACCAAATATGCTCTTATTAGGGATTTAAAGCATAAGGAACCATTGAATATAGAATAGTAACAGTATGGCTCATGGTAATGGTGCTGCAAGGCATGTTTTTGTTTGGTTACTATAAGTATTAAGGATTCACCTGGGGGATGCAAAGTAGTAAGGTTTGAAGGTCAAAGTATTGAAAAATTTCATGCCTCCTCAGTCTCCCCATGTTCTACAAATCGGTTAATTTTGGGGGCTTATAAATTGTACAGATCCAAAGGAAATTGCAATAACTGCTCACAATTTACGAAAGAAAATTTGTTCTATTCCGCTTTGACAAATGTTTAAGCCTCTAAGTTTTATCAGTGTATTGATTAGATTCCCTATGAGGAATAACGAATCGAAATAACGATTCTTTACGTATCAGCGAAATTCCTTTTTATTTTATTCACCATTCATCAATACGCATCGCTGCTGAGATCCGAAAAAGGGACATATACTACCATCACATTATATAATATTAAAAATATTATAAAAAAAATCTGGTTGGATGCACGCAACACACAAATCTCACTTGCCAACCTACTTCAAGTAGGAACCGACGTGTTTTGGTAATTGTGTAAACACAATGAAGAAAATTCACCGAAAATAGCTTTATCCACATTTACTAACTTATTTTTTTTTCTTATTATCCATATGGTACTTATAAAGTATTATAATTAATGCAAAAATTGAAAGTCTTCGATTTATTATTGTAAATTTCTTTTTTTATGAAGAAAGCAATCCTAATTTTATCAATAGTCAAATTTTTATTTTACCATCATTGTAAATATATCTTGAATGAGAATCAATAGATGGAGTATTTACCTACGGCTCATAGAAAATTGAAACTTTTCTTTGGTTTAGAATTTTAGCCTTATATTTCATTTAGAAATTTATTTGGAACTAAAGTTTTAAACTAAAATATAATTAAAGATTACATCGTACCAAATATTTTGAGCATTCACTCAGTAAAGAAATAATAAGTTTTTATTTTGATCTTTGACAATGTGACAATGCGAAACATAATGCAGCATGACATCTAATTTGTTTGTTTATTTATTTAATTAAAATCACTTTATGCTACTAAGGCTAATCGGACGATGCTAGAATAAGATTGGAATAGAAGAGAATAAGTTTTAGATTAAGAACCTATATACAAGGAGCTGTAAATAGGGTTCAGGGTTAAAATACCTGAGAAAATAGAACCGAAATTTGTTTTTCATCAACGCACAGTGGGAAAATTTTGTCATTTAGCGGCCAAAAATCTATAACTCCTGACCAAATGACGATAATCGAATAATTCTTTTTTTCACTAAAGAGCATGGAAGTTTCTTTATCAGTGAGAATACAAAAAATAAAAATACCATCACTCTAAGAATTTCAAATTAATTTTTATATTAATCCATTCTTCACTTAAATTTAAATAAAATATTTTATTAGGAACAGGGTTATAAATTGAGTCAGTATATCTATTGAGCTTTCTGCTTATAAACATGTCTTTTTCAGGCATGTACTCCATTTGAAAGATTTTTAAATAATTATTGTCTAACGAAGAAAAAGTCAAAACAATTATTTAAGTTATCCAATTTTTTAGGAATTATAACGGAAAAAAACATTTTCAAATAATTTAACTAAGACTAGATTTTATGATTTGGTCTAATTCGGGGCCGATAATATATTGAAAGTTCAAATATAGGGTTTTAAATTTTAAAATCGATATATCGCCGATCGATCGCATTAGATCGATCAAATTCTGTTATGATAATTTAGCACTCTTCACCTTCTTCCACTCTGAAAAAAATCAGAACCAACTTTATTGCCAATAAAAGAATTTATATCAATTTAAATACTTTTTTTTTTTCATAAATTACATAGTTAACGTGGATGAAATCAAAACGCATTTTTATCCAATAAATTTATAGCCATTTTCTTATTTATAAAATATGTTTGGTGCACTAATATAAGAAGTAAAGCTCAATAGAAAAAAAAAAAAATTATTTTAAGCAAAATCTATGCTCATCTCTCTGATATTATTATTATTTTATATTGGACTAATAATATTGGACTAATAACCTCGAATTGGACTAAAACCTAAAATGTACTTCTACTTTAATTATTTGATAATATTTTTTTTCATTAAAAGTTGTAAAAAATAGGATATTTTTATTTTAATTTTTTGGATTTTTTCACGTTCAGACAATAATTAAAATAATAATTAAAAATTATTTAAAAATCTATTGAAAGGAGCGAATAACTGAAAAAGTCATGTTTATAATCAGAAAGGTCAATAGATAATAATACTGACTCATTTCACTCTCTATGTATGTCCATGTACCTAATAAACTATTTTATTTAAATTAAAGTGAAGAAAAGATTCAGATTAAAATAAATTTGAAATACCCAGAGTGATGATATTTATATTTTTTTATACTCACTATTAAAAGAAATGCCAAGCTCATTAATGAAAAAAGAATCATTTGATTATCGTCATTTAATCAGGAATTATAGATTTTTGGCCGCTAAATTACAAAATTTTCCCACTGTGCAACGGTTACTAGATTATTATTAGTCTACTGTTGCTATGAGAGTAGGCGCCACAAAGGCTATACCACATTACGAAACTGTCTTGAAGGTTGGGTATCACCGAGTGCTGAACACATTGATTGACTGTTGCATCAAACAGACTTAAGTATATATTATAATTAAAGCTCGGAATTCCGTGCAGTAAAAATTTGAAAACGTGCAATAAAAACTTCAAAACGTGCAAAAACGTGCAATAAAAACTTCAAAACGTGCAAAAACATGCAATAAAAATGTATTGCTTGAAAATCAGGCATTAAATTATTTTTGTGAACAAATAATAGCTATTTTGGAAAAAAGTAATTAGCGGAGAGTAAATTGAAATAGAAACTCTTTTATTTTTACAGATTATTTTTATATATTTTTTTGGTATAATCACTGAATTTTGGATCTTTTTTATAATACAATTGATATATTTTTGAAAACTAATCGGATCAGTATGATGTGGAAGATGTGGAATATAGAGTTAAATACTCGCATGTGAGCTGTGATTACATATAATGGAAATAGGAAGATCTTAAAAAAGGAAACATACTAATCAAATTATGGAATCACTCGATGCAATATCCGGTGCGTAGGCTTATTTTTAAATCCCTCTGGTGATTTAAAAATGACCAGCTACACCTGCTACAGCGGGTATTAATTTGTGATTTCCTCTCACATCCAATTTTTTATCACAAGATTTACATCACACTACACAACCATCCCTATTGAAATCAGGATAGTTTTCAATCGATCCCGCAGTTTTCTGCTTGCTCACTTGCTCCCATTTTAGGCATTTTTAGTAACAATATTCTCGACAGGAGCTAGTTTGATACTGACGATGGGATCGAGAAACAAAATGTAAACACCCAGGAACCAATGAACCCTCAGTTCTGGGAAATCGGAGGTTTGTGTTGGTTTACATCTCCCAAGTTCCTTTTTTTTTTTTTTTTTTTTTTATGATATTTACGTTTATTTTTCCACTATTATTTTGATGTTTATTAAAGAAAATTAGAATTTGTAATATATTTTTTCTTCAAAATATCAAATGATGCAAATTCGAGCAATTAAAATTCATAACGTGCAATTTCGTGCAATAAACCCCCAAACGTGCAATTTCGTGCAGTAAACTCCAAAACGTGCAATTTCGTGCAGTATAAAAATTCATTAAAACATCCCATTATGCTTGATTCGGATAAGTAACTTGAGTTTGCTCTATTCTGACTTTCCAAAAAAAAGATGCAATTGCAAGGGAATCCGAGCTCTAATTATAAGGCTGTATGACGCATAAATATATTATAAACTTATTTATTATGTAAATGATAAAGAAAGCAGACTATGCAGTAGGTACCTTTTTGGCTTAGTTTTATTAAAGGTTATGAATTATGAAGCGATTAAAAATTTAAAAAAAGAAAGATTTATTTATTTCCTAGATAATGATACTTGTTGGAATCGAACTGTCATCAACCCCACATATTAAGAATTTCAAATTCCCCTGACATTAAATAATATAATTTCTTAATTTGAAGCCCCTTGTTTTTTTAGAAAACAGAGCACTAATATGTAGTCCAATTAACATTTCATTTTAATTTATTAATTTTTCTTATTGGATAAATGATGGTTGACCGGATTTTGAATATTGATGAGAATAACCCGGGGTGGCGGTCAATAAACTACAAAATAGTATGAAACTATTTTATTGTAGCCAACGTTTGACCGAACGTTTGGGCATGTGACAGTGTGGCTGTCCGGGCCTAGAGTGACCCCTACCCTGGATTATTCACATAAATATTAATTTTTCTATTGATGCATTCTGTACAATTCTTAAATATTGTTCCTATAGTTGTGTTAATCACCACACTCTGTATCAGAAATTCACAGAATTCTTTCTGATTGTATTATAAATATCCCGATTCTAATACTTAACTTAAAACGTTAAAAATTGTCCGAAAAAGTATTTTGTTTTACTAAGTGTTATTCAGTAAATAACGATTCGGTAACTGAAAATTAAAAACATTAAAGATATGCATAGCTGATTTGTTCTAATTATTACAATAAATAAAAAATAAGGAATTTTCAATGCTTTGGATCTTAAGCTAACAATAAGCATTGCTGACAGTCGGACGCTTGAATTTCTAAATCAATTTTGCTTCTCTTTCAAACTCTTAAGTTAAATCTTATTTCCGAGAATAGATGGAGAAAACTGTCGACCTTAGTTTACCAACAGAATTAAGTGAAATGGAATGTTTGAAAAAAAAAAATTCTAAGGAGAATATAAATTCGCAACCATGTAAGATATTAAATTATTAATTTCAAATTAATATTATTTGTAATCGCATGATCATTTGCATGTTGCGATTGATATGCTAACTCTATATGTAAATTGTAATTGATTGTATTTTACTCAAGTGTAAAGTGTAAATAACCTTAGTGATCGCAACACCTTAAAGAATAAATATACTTTATATGGATTGATTTTCGAAATTTCAAATTTAATATATAATAATATATTTGCTTAACCTTGGCAATTACTCCTTCGCATTAATTTTATTTAAACTATTTTATTAAGCATATATTTTATATAAACCATTTTATTAATTTCAAATTAATATTGTTTGTAATTGCATGATCTTTCTCTTGCGATTGATATGCTAACACTATATGTAAATGGTAATTGATTGTAATATTTTTACTTAAAATTACACTTTTAATTATCTAGTGTCAAAATATGTCACCTTTTTCGTTACATTTTATGTGATTTAAATAATCAATTAAATTAACGTAATGTATCATTATATAGAGTTATAAATTCGGGCACCGAGAAACTCAACGGTCACATATTTACTATAATATGTAAATATAAAAACAAATGAAAATATAAAAACAAATGAAAATATAAAAAACAAATGAAAATATAAAAAACAAATGATAATTATGTTTTTAATGGTCATATTCTTATTATTTTTTTTTTTTTCCGTTGGCTCACAGACCTTGAAGATCTTTAGCCGCCTCAACTAGCCTATTCCACCTCTGTCTATCTTGGGCGATGGCTTTCCAGTTCACCACTCGATGTTCGGTGGCTTCCTTCTTGATTATGGCCCATCTCGTTCTGGGTCTCCCTCGCGGTCGGGTACCGACCACTGTCGCGTTCATCGTCATGTTGAGGGAGCCTGATGGGTTGCTTCTTGCCACGTGTCCCGGCCATTTTAACCTCTTAGCTTTCATATCGTGCGCTATCGATTGTTGGGTTTCCCCTATAATCTCTTCTTTAGTCTTTCTTCTCCAGAGTTCCAGTTCATTATCCCACTTTGGGCCTACAATTGACCTTAGCACCTTCCTTTCGAATCTTTCGATTCTTGCTTGTAACGTGCTGGTCAGTGTCCAAGTTTCGCACCCATACATTAGCACGGATTTGATTATTGTGTTGTAGACCCTGATTTTCAGTGGGCGGCAGATTTTCTTAGATCTTAGGACTCGAGAGACCGAGAAGAACGCACGGTTGGCACTGGCTATTCGTTGGTCGACCTCTGTTTGTTGGTCGTTTATTGAGGTTACTGTAGATCCGAGGTATTTGAAGTTATCTACTTTAGGGAAGGTATAGCTTCCTACACTTATATCGTCGATTACGTGTAGGTTTCGGCTTACTATCATGTACTTCGTCTTATTTTGATTCACTTGTAAGCCGATGTCTCTCGCTGAAGTGATCAGGGAATCGGTGAGTGACTGAATGTCTTCTTTCTTACTTCCTAGCACAGTCACATCATCCGCATATGCGAGGAACTTATGCATTCTCCCCACGTGCACTCCCCCGCTTGCCTTGGTACATTCTCGGATAACTTTTTCCAAAGCCAGGTTGAACAGCATCGGGGATAGGCAGTCGCCTTGTCTTAATCCTGACTTCACGTCGAAGCTTTCAGTCATTTCTCCTTGTACCAGGACTCGGCATCGGGATCCATTAATACACGCCCGAGTCAATCGTACCAATTTCCCTGGGAAACCCAGTTCCGTCAGTATTTTCCAAAGACAGCTCCTGTCGACCGAGTCGTAGGCTGCTTTGAAGTCGACGAATAAGGCGTGCACATCTTGATTTATTTCCCAACGTTTCTCGAGTATCTGTTTAAGGATGAAGATCTGATCGGACGTGCTTCTTCCTCTTCTGAACCCTGCTTGGTAGTCACCAAGGGACTTTTCATAGTACGGGTTCAGTCTGTTTAGAATTATGTAGGTAAGGATTTTGTATGCGACAGGGAGTAGTGCTATTCCTCTATAGTTTTCGCACTCTTACATGGATCCCTTTTTCAGAATTGGGCATATGAGACCTGTGTTCCAAACGTCCGGGATCTTTTCCTCTCTCCATATTTTCAGGATGAGCTGGTGTAGATGGCTAGTCAGTGACTCACCCCCTTCCTTGAATAGCTCACCAGGTAAGCTATCTATTCCAGGGGCTTTTCGCCGCTTTACCTTCTCAATCGCCATCTGTACATCCAGTAGATCCGGCTCCTCTACCACATCGGTGGGATGGTCCTCAGCGTGGTCCATGTCCTCATCCTCTGAAGGATCCTCACTGTTCAGCAGCTGATCAAAGTAATCCTTCCAGATTCCGAGCACTTCTTCTTTGACTGCTGTCAGTTTGCCTTGTTTGTTTTTCATTTGAGTGCTCCTACCCATGTATCCGGTTCTTTCTTTCCTGATGTCAGCATAGAATTCACATATTTTACCGCCCTGCCAGTTATCTTCTATCTCCTTGAGCTTTTGAGACAAGAATTCTCATATTCTTATAATTGTAGCAAATTTGAACCTCAATACGATACTAAAGATCGTCGGTACCACCTCAAACTGTCGATTGTGAAATTATTTTATTTTGGATAAGATGCTTAGCTATTGCATATGGCCACGACAGAAAAATAATAAATATTAGTAACATCAAATTAGCTGATTTCGGTTTCACCATTGTCGGTTTTTTAGTACTATCCTGAAAAGTACTGACGTAAGATAAATTAACCTGGTAGCGACAATGTTCGATTTGGTGTGTTACCATGCTTTTGTTAGCATTCTTATATTCTGCAATTGTGCCAATGGAACTGCTTTCAATAAATTTTAAAATATTTTAACCATATTATAATATAGTCAGACATAACTGGAACCAGAGTTGGCCATATTTATATTTATAAATAGGAATACGAATTTATTTTTATCTTAATTTTAATGTGAATATGAATATAAATTTATTTATATCACAATATTTGTGAATATGAATACAAATAAATTCGTATTTACAAGTGTGAATATAAATAAATTCATATTCACAGGTGTGAATACGAATTTATTCATATATACAAATTTTTCTATAAATAAAAATAAATTTACAGGGAAAATTGTGAATATTCACAAAAAATGTGAATATTCATATCTAAGTCTGTGAATTCGGCCGTATTTACAAATAGAGATGTGAATATGGAAAAATTCACAAATTGAGATGTGAATTTCTAATTCACAATCTCCCAATAAATTTATAAAATTCTTTTCGGATTTCTCCATATTGGTACACATTATTGAGTTAACCCTTTTTATGGAAATCACATCAGATATTACCCGATATCGTTACTAGGTTTTTTGGGATGCTGATTATAAAAAAAATATCGATTTTGAGATTCCACCGTCAGGTATCGATTTATTACAACTTGCTTGATAGTATAGATCTTGGTGTCGGCTATATGGTAATCTGAGGTGCTGATTATGAAAATGATATCAATTTTGAGATTCCGCCGTCAGGTATCGATTTATTACAACTTGAGTGATATAATCGATCTTGGTGTCGGCTATAGGGTTATCCGAGGAGCTGATTATGAAAATGATATCGATTTTGAGATTCCACCGTCAGGTATCGATTTATTACAACATGCGTGATATAATCGATCTTGGTGTCGGCTATATGGTTATCTGAGGTGCTGATTATGATAATGATATCGATTTTGAGATTCCGCCGTCATGTATCGATTTATTACAACTTCCGCGATATAATCGATCTTGGTGTCGGCTATATGGTTATCTGAGGTGCTGATTATAAGTCGAAATTATTCACGATCGCAATACTTCCACTTACTATATATTTCATGTATAGGTAAGTAAAAGTAATAATAAAAAATACTAATACTGAACAAACTGACAAACTTTGTTCACCTTTGTTTTCTTGAACATCTTATTGATGATATTCAGATTAAATTTTATTTATAAGTTGAATTTTTTTAAACCCAAAATTTAATTTCTAAAAAAGTTAAATGGTCAAATTAAATGAGAATCGCCCATATATGAATAAATTCGTATTCACACCTGTGAATATGAATTTATTGATATTCACACTTGTAATACGAATTTATTTGTATTCATATTCACAAATATTGTGATATAAATAAATTTATATTCATATTCACATTAAAATTAAGATAAAAATAAATTCGTATTCCTATTTATAAATATAAATATGCCCAACTCTGACTGGAACCATAACGTTTGAATAAACCGTTTAAGGTTAAAATATTTTTAAATTTTAATGAAAGTGATTTCATTTCTTCGATTGCTGAATATAAGGACAGTAGCATATAAACAAGTCAGAATGGTTAATGCCCTGGTGGTTGAAAAGTTTAAAATAAATGAAAATTTAAGAAAAAGTTCTCCTGCTTTAGAAGCTAGTAATGCCTCGACCACATCCAGCGAAGCTAAACTAAATCTAATAAAAAATATAATATCACAAAAATAGAGGACCAATCAAAAATTGGAAATAATTAAGTTATTTTCTTATTGCGGGGTCAACCTATTATCCTAAATTGGAAAATACTCCCTACAATAGTACTCGCGTTTCGCGTCCCGTGGTGGCCCTAGGATTTTTTAAAGGGAGTAAAAAATCCTTAGCTATGTCGTCCCTCGGGGCGTAAAATGGAGGTACCGAGCCTGTGCGATGCCAGGTACTCGTTAAAGATCCCTATCTTAATCATACCTGTATAGGCAAAATTTAGGACTTAGTGCCTTAGAAGCATAAAGGAACGTTAAATAAACAAACAAGTTTCTTATTGTATAGTTTATATGAACATGTATTAGACTTAGTTGAGTAAAAATAACATTCGAAATTGTCACTCTAACTATATAGTTTATTATTTTTAGTTTGATTTTATGGTTACTATTTTTTAAAATTTTATCTACCTGAATTTAAAGGAAAAACTGCAAAATTATTATTACAATTCTTCCAAAAATGAAGAATTCATATAGACAATATCACGATTGAGCTGTGAACGAGTAGATTAGTCTCATAATTACAACTGTCAGCATCCGCATTTACCGCATAATCTTCTCACCTTCCGGTCATTGACAGAGAGCCACTTAATATGGAAATAGAATGCGTCAGCTGAAATCGAAAACAATTAGCGACATACAGAGGCATTCAACTGATTCGCTGTGGCGTTATTTTTAAATATGATTTGTTTTCATTATTTATGAATTCAAATTTTAACTTGACATTGTAATTATATTTTTGGATTTTGTGATTATGATGCTTTTGTGCTCTAAAGTGGTATTAACAACACATTACGTCATTCCAATGTATGTCAAGACAGTAATCTCATCAATAAAACCAACCTCTGCAGGTGTCCCACAAGGTTCAATTCTTGCCCCACTCCTGTACTTAATATACACAAATGACATACCAACTGACAATAACATACTAACTGCGACGTATGCTGACGATACCGCTATTATTACAAGAAACACGAATCCTATACATGCCACCCAAACATTACAACACAACCTTGACAACATACAAAATTGGTGTAGAAAATGGAAAATTAAGATAAATCAAGACAAGTCACATCACGTTACATTCACTTTAAGACACGAAACATGCCCTCCAGTCTACATAGACAATCAACCAATACCACAAACAAATACAGTAACATACTTGGTACTTACTCTCGATCGAAGGATGACTTGGGGCCCAAACGTTAAGATGAAACGAAAAACGTTAAATTTCATACTAAGACTATTATACTCCATCGTACATAGACGTTCAAAATTACCCCTCAGACAACAACTTAACCTGTAGAGCTATTTACTAAAACCTATATGGACCTATGCTAGTCAAATTTACGGACCCGCAAAAAAGACACATGTTAACAAAATACAAACCTTTCAATCCCAATACTTAAGATTAATTACGAACTCACCACCCTACATTTCAAACGAGACCCTTCACAATGACTTAAGAGTTTCGACTGTGACAAATCATATACGTATGAATTACAAACGGTTTTACGACAAACTACATGGACGTACCAACAAATTTGTACAAGATATGACAAGACGTGACATTCCTGACCTACCTCGGCGAAGGCTGAAGAGGAGTTGGATGAGGGACCTCCTAGTCTGAGAACGTAAATCTTTTGAATGCCAGGAGGATGCACCTCTGGGTGCTATCTCCCTCATGCCCACCAATGCTTATTGTAATTGTACAGGTGCAAATAAATTGTTTAGTTAAAAAAAAAAAAAAATTTATGTCAAGGTTTTTTTGAAACCAGTTGAGGATTGCGATTCCTTTTGCTACTTTTACTTCCTTTTGCTACCATCGTATACTAAGCTGTAATTTTAAACGAAAAAATTGATATCGGTACATACAATACCTATGGAATAACGGAGCCAACATTTATTACTGCAAGAATTTCGACCAATTCAATGATTTTTTTCATCACCGTCTTTGATTTTAGATAAGATTTTTTTTTAATTGATTCAGGATTTTCCAAAGCCCTCATTTTAGGTTTTATTCCTAAAATAGCTTCGGCATTCACAAGACTAAGGTCGGGCGCCCATTCAGACGCAGGGTAGAGCAGGGCCGCTTTTGTAAAACGTGTATAAAAAGGAAAACTGAGCACTTGGAGGCAGGTCATAGCAGCAGTGCATCCCCTTACCTACGGCAGGTATTACAAAAACTGCATTGCCCTGCTCTGGATCGCCTGTATCTCAAAATCAAACTTTCTAATTACCTACTGAAATATAAGTTTTTGGCAGTTAATTATTGTCAAGTATATTATTTCCGGAATAAACTTTCTTGAAAACTCAGTCTTCTCTCAATGACACATTGCATTAACAAAGGAACCTTACCTGACAGCTCTGCGCAAGATCAAAGTCGGTCGTTTTAACAGGAGTTGGATGACTCGCTCAACAACTTTTTCCACTCTGTCATATGCAGGTGGTCGGGACTGCCTCTGGAATCAAAGGGGAAGTTGGGAACCAATAACTAGTCCCGCTCCAGCAAACAATTTTACTTTTGACTCAGACCTCCGAATTTTGACCCGAACACCCGAGCCAAATCAATTGGTATTCTATGATTATCATATCAGAAGAAAGGAAATTTTTAAAATATGCCCTGAATTATGTTTTAGAGATTGCCCCTTATCTTATACAAATTAATAGAAGATTCCCTTTAATATCAAAACTGTCTTATAGCAGTTAAATTTAGTTTTAAAAAATATTAGTTCCTAGTAGCCAAATGGTCATTGTTGCGACCATGGATGGCGTTGGGTCTGGAGAATAAAAAACATAAATTTGGACATATTCCAGCACATTCACAAAAAAATATATATAAATAGTGAGAGTAAACTTTACGCGTGGTTGAAGCATAAATTTTATTAGCTAGGGTTTTCCCCTCACTCACGGTTTTCGTACTCGCTCAGCTGGGTTCGGCATTTCTTACAAAGTTTGATTCATTTAAACATGGAATGTTTTCTTTAATAAGATAAATACAGTACACCTCTAAGTATCTCAGCACTAATTTACAATAGGTGTTACAATGAAGGTGAACCTGTGCCAAACAAAGTAGAGTTGGCCTTGTGAGGTAGCAGTGAGGTGCTCGATAAGGTTGTTTTGTTTCTTAAGGAAATGAGAATATACAAAGAGATTTAAAAAAAAAAAAAAAAAAATATATATATATATATATATATATATATATATATATATATATAAACTATTAGAAAAAACAAAAAAAAATTAAAAAACGACTAAAATAGACAATAAAAAAAAAGTTATTTATTGCTAAAAAAGATAAAATTTGAATAGTTCGAGGGGGGGGGGGGAAGTAAAAAAAAAAAAAGAGGATACAATCGAAATAAGTAAATTTATGACTAGTAAACTTTTATGTTATTTACACAAAGTTAACAAATTATGTTAACAAAAATGTAACCACACACTATATTGTTAGTGTAACACAAAATTGTAAAGAGCAAAATTGGAAAGTAAAATAAACATAACTTCAATAAAAAAATGAAAGTAGTAGTAACTCAGAACAGCAGGACATAAATAACCCAAGATGTTTCTTAGCCCCTAAACAACAAACAATAACAACACGAACCTGTGCTACGCTTTTAACTACATGACTATTTAGGCACCATCAAAAATAAATGTTTGGATTGAAAATTTATATAATACAAGGTTATAAGAAGTTATAGTTTTAGTAACAAATATTTTTTATATTACAATTTAATGTATTATGGCTTAGCTGAATTGCAGGCGTTCGTGTGACATCAAATTATCATGATCGGCTAAAAAAGTTTCAATAAAAAAATAAAAAAAAGCGTGGACTAAGTTCAAGACAACCAAAAAACTCATGCAATCGACATATGTACAATTAAAATACCTGTATTAATTATTTCCAAAATATCATACAATTTATATTTAACC
Source organism: Aelia acuminata (assembly GCA_911387785.2). NCBI lineage: Eukaryota > Metazoa > Arthropoda > Insecta > Hemiptera > Pentatomidae > Aelia > Aelia acuminata. The sequence goes on from OU426979.1 coordinate 102,410,721, forward strand.
AACTTAAATATGATCACCAGACCTGATTGATCGCGAAACTATTTATTAGTCATAATTACCTACATAAGAAGCGGTATGGGTTCAACTTTTGATAAATATGAAGAATCAAACTTAATATAGCAGGAGTTATTATGAAATCTATTATGAAGATGCGAGAACTAACAACCGCTAAAATGGAAATAACTTTTCCCTTTGAAGGATGTTTTTAAGTCTAAGAAGCTTGGTGGGGACAGGTATCAAGTAGGCAGACAAGATGAGTGTTGGGATAGCAAGGAGATATCAGGGACCTTAATTACCTGGCGGTCGGGTGCCCTACAAATATCAGCGGCTTTGTCTTCGTCCCAGCTATTTCAACAATGTCTCCTTAAGCGGGCTTTTCCTTGTTCAAAACCGCTCTTGTTATTATAGCCGCTTTGTCAAGTTGTTTCAAGCTACAATGGGTCCACCGTCATTTCAGTAATATCATTGTATTTTTAGAAAATAATGAGAAATGTCATCTCTGCGTTTTAGGCGTGTTTCGCCATGATTCCTAGAAGTTCTGATTTTTTTTTTTTTAAGGATTGTTTCAGGAATGCATTTTCTGTACTGAGCGTGGAATTTTCATTAGTTACTGCAATATATATGTACAAATAAGGTTGAAAAAATAAACAAGAAAACACAAATTTAGAAACACAAGAACTCAATATATACTCGTATGTTGATATATAGGTGTATTGCTGGACGGATGGAATAACGGGTTGATATCCTGAGATACACGGACTTAAACAAAAAATCCTGTTATTAAATATAATAATGAAACGTTCAGTGACCAAATATGCTCTTATTAGGGATTTAAAGCATAAGGAACCATTGAATATAGAATAGTAACAGTATGGCTCATGGTAATGGTGCTGCAAGGCATGTTTTTGTTTGGTTACTATAAGTATTAAGGATTCACCTGGGGGATGCAAAGTAGTAAGGTTTGAAGGTCAAAGTATTGAAAAATTTCATGCCTCCTCAGTCTCCCCATGTTCTACAAATCGGTTAATTTTGGGGGCTTATAAATTGTACAGATCCAAAGGAAATTGCAATAACTGCTCACAATTTACGAAAGAAAATTTGTTCTATTCCGCTTTGCAATCGACAAATGTTTAAGCCTCTAAGTTTTATCAGTGTATTGATTAGATTCCCTATGAGGAATAACGAATCGAAATAACGATTCTTTACGTATCAGCGAAATTCCTTTTTATTTTATTCACCATTCATCAATACGCATCGCTGCTGAGATCCGAAAAAGGGACATATACTACCATCACATTATATAATATTAAAAATATTATAAAAAAAATCTGGTTGGATGCACGCAACACACAAATCTCACTTGCCAACCTACTTCAAGTAGGAACCGACGTGTTTTGGTAATTGTGTAAACACAATGAAGAAAATTCACCGAAAATAGCTTTATCCACATTTACTAACTTATTTTTTTTTCTTATTATCCATATGGTACTTATAAAGTATTATAATTAATGCAAAAATTGAAAGTCTTCGATTTATTATTGTAAATTTCTTTTTTTATGAAGAAAGCAATCCTAATTTTATCAATAGTCAAATTTTTATTTTACCATCATTGTAAATATATCTTGAATGAGAATGCATAGATGGAGTATTTACCTACGGCTCATAGAAAATTGAAACTTTTCTTTGGTTTAGAATTTTAGCCTTATATTTCATTTAGAAATTTATTTGGAACTAAAGTTTTAAACTAAAATATAATTAAAGATTACATCGTACCAAATATTTTGAGCATTCACTCAGTAAAGAAATAATAAGTTTTTATTTTGATCTTTGACAATGTGACAATGCGAAACATAATGCAGCATGACATCTAATTTGTTTGTTTATTTATTTAATTAAAATCACTTTATGCTACTAAGGCTAATCGGACGATGCTACAGTGAGAGTCCTAAATGTTGCATATCCAGCCAGGTATAATTAGGAAATTGCTCATTAACGAGTTCCTGACATCGTACAGGCTTTCGACCTCCATTTTACGAGGACGCAAAAATTGAGTAATACGTATAGGAAAACGAGGAACGGCATGGCCCAGGATTTTTTACTCCCATTAATGAATCCTAAGGCCACGTAGCGTCTAATTTTATTTATCTATTTAGTAGTTATGAAAGCTTAATTTAATAGGTATGTTCCAGAGAGCACTTAAAACGCGTAGACAACATGTTCCCATACACATTAAGCCATACTTGATAACAATGAGTAAAGTACTACGTAAGATTTGCGATGATGCGAAAGATTTGTCAACGTGTTTTAAGTGGTTTTTTGGAACATACTTAATTTTTTTTTTATGTATAAAATGTATTTGTTACATTTTTCGGGCGTATACAGATTTCATGATTTTATTCACTAAATATTATTCCTTCCTAGATTCTCAGCTTTTCAACGATATATTATACATATATAAATTAAATATTACCGCACTGGAAAAAAAAATTTTGGGTTGTGTTTTTGATATTTCATATTTAGCCATTTCCCATTACTCGGCACAATGACAGACAGTTAATTTCCCCTTATAAACCAAATAGAAGGTATATATAGGAAGACAAATTTTCTGTGCCATTTAAACCCAATTGTATTACTTTCCCTTACTATATTTTCAATATATAGGTACGTGAAATTAATAAACATATTTATTAAGGTTAATGATTTTTTTTCAAAAATACAATCAGCAGTATAAAACAAATAGTTCCTCGAAGATTAGTTGGCTTGTTAGATAATGAGTAATAATAGAGAACATGTTAATCGTTGCCGTTAAGTCATCAACCCTGAGCAATAACATTTGATAAAGTTCATGACAGGGGCCATAAAAGAGATACGCATCCACCATAATTCCATTTTATGGCAACTACTGTCCTGCCTTTCACTCAATGTCGAATGACAGGTCATAAATCCTTCGTAAATACAAAAGACCATCAACTCTTAATAACTGGCAATAAAAGCTCAAAAAGAAACTGATGAAGCCAATAAAAAATTTGCAAATCGAGCTTCTATATCGCGCTACAAGAATACATTTGGTACAAATCAAAACAGAGGTTGAAGAAATCTCTTGAAACGCAGGGGTAAAATTTACCCTTCAGCCGCTCCTCTTTAATTCTTAGAAAATTTTGCGTGCTGCTGTTCGCTGCTCTCATGTTGTTTGTATAGTTGGATTAAAACCTTTTCCTCAGATCATGGCTAACCTGCAACGAACTTTTTCCTGTAATTTTCGAATATTTCTCACTTAGCAATTCTTGGTTCCTGGCTTTCCATTTTGAAGGACAGTCCTCGAAAATCGCGGTAAACAACTTACTTTCAATTAATCATTAAAACTTACATTTAAAAACATATGAAAAAACTTCAACTACATAACGAGAGTGTTGTTGATCCAACAGCAGTCAAGGGAAAATTAAAATAGTTAAGCTTTATATAATATATAATTAATCATATATATAAAAAATAATTAATCATAACTGTTCACTAACCAACGTACGGAATCCAGACCTTACAATCCCCCACTCAACTGCGATTAGTAGACACATATACGGCCGTCGACAGCGATCATATTTACAGAGTAGCTTCTTGGAAATGTTGTTTATAATTTTAAAATCAATTTGATAGTATCGGTATATAAAAAATTTGTTTGCCAGTCCAAAACGTGGGATAAAACGGGAATGATTATCGTAATTTTAGTAAAACTGTTGCAGGAAAGATTTAAAAAAAAAAAAAAATGTTTTCCTAAAATAAAAATGGAAATGCAACGATTTTAGAAGAAATTGGAGACAGTAAACTTTAGAGGTTTTTTTTCTTCTGGTCCCTGATTTTTCTGGGAAATTTTCTGATTAATGATAATAATTACCCAGCATGCAAGAAAAGGCAAATGAGATTAGAGAAATATGATCTCTGATACATTCTGGTCCTAGCCCAATTGCTTCAACCTATAGGCAGGATAAAGCTTTTTCTATAATCATTCTTTAAATTAATTATGTTGTGTGAAAGATTTTCGTTTATTTAATGGTTTTTAATCTATCAATCAATTGTAGTGCAACAGGCTTAATATACTTTGCTTTTTCTCCTAAATTTTGTAGGAAGATTTCTATTATAAGTAATGATTAATTAGCAATATATAGGTATTGCAAAAGGAAGATATATTGCTAATTAATCATTACTTATTTTTATTATTTATTATTACTTATTATCATATATACATATATTTTATTACTACTTATTATCATTACTTATTAAACTATTTTTATTTATATATTTATATTTATTAAATATAAATATATATAAATAATATTTATTAAAGACAGTAACGATCCCATTACAACTGCTTCTTCTTCTTTCTTCCTCCTATGTGACTTTCAGCGTGGAGGCGCCTCAGTCCAAGCCAGCCATGCACCCCGATCCATAGCCAGCGCTTTCATGGCATTATGGCCTCGTCCTCTTTTCTGTCCCAGCCTGGAGATGTAGTCTATCCACTTTAGTCTATGTCTGCCCAGGGGACGTCTTAGGACGGAGTACTTCCTTGGGTCCTTGTCCTCTTCCATACGGTGGCCAAACCATTTCAGCTGCCTCCTTTCAATGATTTCATTTACAGCTGATACTACCAGGTCCTCACGTATTTGTTGATTTCGGACCATAACTCTCCTGGTTCGGCCAGCCACTCTCCTCAAGTACCTCATTTCTGCTGCTTTTATTCGGCTCCAGTGCTTGTCCAGTGGGACCCAGCTTTCGCTTCCAGAGTAGAGTCGGCAAGTATATGGCCTTGAAGATGTGCAGCTTCACGTTGTTATCCATCTCTCTCTTTCCTGAAACTGTGTTGCACAGGTGATAGTAAACATTGTTCGCCTTCCTGATCCGGTTGGAAACCTCACCATCAATCTTTCCATTCCTGCTGGTGACAGTTCCAAGGTAGGTATATTCCTCTGTCATCTCTAAGGTTTCTCCTCTACTTCGGAACTCCACATTCTCAACATCTCGCTCTATATGCATCAGCTTGCTCTTGCTTGCATTGAGCATCATCCCCTTTCTCTCCAGCTCAGCTTCTCACTCTATAATTGCTTGCTGCAGGTTTTCTTTTGAATCTGCTATGAGGACAATATCGTCAGAAAAAAGCATCGCTTGGGCCAGTACTGTCCTCATATTCCTAATCCCCAGTTGTCCCGAGGATACGGGGCCTCTTCAACTGGGCTAATCACCCGTTGCAGGGAATATTTGACTCAAAGAACATTAAGTTGCCTCGGATCCCACAAAACAAAAAATATAATTTCAGCTTAAAATATATTTTTGTTATGGAAGAAACGAATCGGTTTTTATTAGCTGACTGTTGAGGAATGAAAAACAATAAAAATTTACTCCAGAAATTAACAGTGGATTTTGGTATTTTTTCCTCTCTTGCGGCACTGTATGCAGGTCACAGTAGCTCTGGCACAGCTCACAAACATTAATTGTGCGTGGTTTAAAAAGCATCAGTTGGTTGCTAAACAGGAAAGGGTAACATCCAACTGTTGCTAAAACCCGTTTTGCCAATCAGGCAAGGTATGGCAGCAAATTAAATAAATATTATTCCGATTGTAGGAAAAATTCAGTTTATTATGTTTATCAAAATCATGAAAATAATTAGCGGTAAGCCAGAAATTCTTAATATAATGTGAAGATCAATGGCTTATAGAATTATCCAGTACAATGTTTTTCCATCAGTGTCAAAAGCTATTTTCATTAAACAAGAAAGTTTTGAAAATTCATTTTGAATTAAAAGTATCAGTCCTTTTAAATTACAGTTTATGTAAATATTAAAAGATATATTCAATAGGTAATTATTATATGTCCATGCTATTGTATGTTTTAGAATAGTATGTCAGATTTCAACTATTAGGAACCCTAGCAATATCATTTTATTCAAAATGTACCATGAATGTACCAAGACGCTACCTTTAAAAAAAAAATTAATAAGTATAAATTTGTAATCATAATTTTTAATGATTGAGAACGAAAAAAATTATATTAATTTTGATAATATACTTATTAATTAAAATGTAAATTTTCTATTATCGGATTACTATAAACAAATTATTCTTACAGGTGTGCTCCGTTATTAGATGACATTTTCATCTCTGGCAATATTTTATTCTAAGCTGCCTCTATCAGAAGAAATCATTTAAATTGTGGGCCTAAGGAAGGGTTGAAGTAGAAGTCCCAAACCTGATTAGATATTCAAAACTCTCACCCGCCCCCATCCTGCTCGTCGGCCATTTCTCTTAAAACTCATCTCCTATAAATACATGCTAGAATTTTTTTCATCTTCATGAAGACCGTTGGCGCTAGAAAGTATTTTTTATTTAATTTTTCATTGCAAAATTCATCTCGTTAATTTCAATTATTAATTTATCTTAAAACCTTCAAAATAAATTGATTTTTTTTTAAATATCAATTTCTGAGTTAAAGTTGCTCTTGTAAAATACGCTGAGCAGAGACTTCTTTTCTGGGAAAAATAATTAAAATAAATTATAAAATTATTAAAGAAGAGATGTTACTGATTTGTAAACCACTACTTTCTCATACTAATATTATTTTTTATTAGCATGTAAGATCTAATTTTTTTATTAAAAAACGAAAAGGGTGAGTATGATGTAGTGAGTCAATGTAGTGGGATTTTAAGTGTTTAATTTTGAGATTGTTTATAAAACCTGGTTTCCAGGTAATGGCGGGTTTGTGTATTTAGAACCTGGGTTGTTTTGTTGATTAAAAAATAATGTATGTTTTTTTTTTTTTGATCGTATACAGGGTTCCTCTACATCAATTTTTCACAAAACTCAAAAGAAAATGATAACTCAAAACAACAAAAATCAAAAGAAAATGATCGCTTGATAGGTGATAAAGGTGCCACTTTTAGGCCGATGACAAAACCACAGCAAGTGAGAGAAATTGTTGTAAATATCTTCAGAATAGATTAATCAGAAAAATAGCGATAGGATCTTCAATGTTTCAAGGGTAGGGAAATAAATTAAGCTCTCAATATCCCAAAAGTAAAAGAATTTCTAAGAGTCTAATATAATTTGTTTTAATAGAAAACGTTGTCTTACTCACCCTTTTACAGCCCGACACCAATAGACGCCCATAAACATTTTCAAATATTAATTAAAGATACATTTTTAAATATTTTTATTTTTAATTTTTTACTTTATTTCTATATTCATACCTGTCTTACCTGAAAGAAAATCAGTGAATTCACTGTAATCAGAAGATAATTTTGGCACGATAGGTATGGGGGAAGATTTGTGCCAAGCACCACCTCTTCCTTTGGCGATTAGCACAGGTCACACAGACAGGGAAAACCAGCGCCATTTTAGACTTCTATGGGTGTTATCGTGCAAGTGGGCATGCCAGTACTTAATGGCTTGGGCGACCTGTGATAATTGCTGAAGGAGGTCTAAAAGAGGCTAGACAAAGTTATTCTAGCCACTAACCAAGTTGGTAAGTTAATCTGATAATGTGTTATTTTCAGTGAGCTGTGCCGGCTGATCGTTTCTCTTTCTGTGTTCTAAAGATTCATGAATCTGTTGGGGTGCTTTTTTGTTTGTTGGGGTATAGTATATTGGGGTATTTAGAATTTGGTGTTGCAGAGTACGGCTGATAGCGTGATTCCATTTTTGAAAGACCTGAGTGAGGCTGCTGTTATGGGAGAGGCGGAAACTCATTTATCAGCGGAGGGAGATTGATATGCATATGTTTTCTTGGATTTCTGGTTGCTTCCAAACTGGGCATCTCCTGTAGCTAACAGGGTGTGGCCCACCACAATCGGTAAACTTTGCTGCGGTTTGGTGAATTCAGTGCTCTCATGGCCTCGACCACATTTTACGCATTTTGGTGCGTGATTGCAATAACTTTTTGTGTGTCCTTATTGCTGGCATCGAATGCACTGTAGAATGATTTTCTTGATTCTTCGATTAGAACTTCAGTATGGCAAAGAAATTCTATGTCAAATATTTTTTCATTATATGTTGATTTACATATGTCAACGAAGAACATAGGTAATGTTTTTTTTTTTAAATGTGATGTAACATTTATTACGTTAGTGGCTTTGTAATCAAAGTTTCGTAGTTAATTTTTTATGATTGATTCGCGTGGTGTAAGTTTTTTATGACCACTCTGGGACTTCGGTCTTCAGCAAACTGGTACGTATGGAAATCCGCCCCTTTCTCTCTTAAACTGGCAACTATTCGGCGATATGTATCTGTATTTTCGGGGTACACGTGACACGTGACACCGTTAATAGTATATTTTAATTTGAAACTGTTTTGACCACAAAGTTTTTGACGGAATGATACTAACCCACTATAATCTTGTATGTCCTTATATATATATATATATATATATATATATATATATATATATATAAAAATCTCGTGTCCCGATGTTTGTCATTCTATTACTCAGAAACTACTCAACCGATTTTAATGAAATTTGGCTCAATGTTTAAAGTTTTGGCCAACTTAATAGACATGATAGTTTTTAACTTGATTAGTTACCAAAATAATTCTTATAGCGAATTATTGCAAATACAGTAGGTCGTGTTTCGATTTATTAACATGGCGTCATATGTCGATTTCATAACGTCTTTGTTTATAACCATGCTATTGTAATACAGGTTATCATTATTATAATTTTGTATTGTGTTATGTGAGTGAAGTTATTGGTTCCTATATTATTATTTTCCACAGACAAATAGTAATACAAATCTTTGTATTTATTGTTAATTTTCATTAAAGGATAAATAAATCAAGAAAAGGTTACAATAAATTCTCAAAAGTGTAGGAAATTCCTTCCTTTTCCTTTTTTATTTATGTTTCAATTAAATTACTAGCTAAGCGCTGAAACGCTTTGATGTGGCCCACCCTGATATCAACTTTTAGTAAAGTAAATACATTTTAATAATTTAAATTAGGCTATTATTTGAAATAATACTCTATATATGTTGTAACAGCTACAGCTATATGTTGGTTACACCTACTGTCACAGGTGTAACCTAATAGAAACCTGACTTGGGGAATCAGTATTGCCAAAAAGTTGTGAAAATTAGTGGCTACACTGCGGGTAACGAGACATGCAACCTCCCTGAGTGTGTTTTGATCAGGTGTTGTGGGATACTTTGTGATTTGCTAAAGAATTGCATAATTAAGACTTTATATTTATATTATAGTTTCAGTTGATTTATTTAACAGAAGTTTCTTTACATTCATTATTCGTTTTGTTATTATTATTTGAATACAGTGTTTTTTTATATTGTTATACAGTGTTATTTTACCAAACCTTTTTAATATTTTTATCCCGTGCTCTAAAATCTAAAATTTAAAAAATGTCAGTGGAGATTTGTAATTCCTACTTTATCAAAAATAATTTAAAGTTTAATCCTAATCGAATAGAGGCTGTTCCTTCCTGTTCAGCAGAGTTGTAATTATCTTTGTATGTAAAATTTAAGAAATGTCAGCGAAGATTTTAATCCTTTCTTTAATTTAAAGTAGGCTATTACTGGAAATGATATTTCGGTGTTAATTTCACCAGAATACATTTTTTTATTTATCTTTAAATTATTGTTGATTAAGAAAGGATTACAAATCTCCGCGGCATTTTTTAAATTTTACATATAATGATTATTACACCTCTACTACAGAGGAATAACTGTTATTTGGATAAACCTCAAGTTTCAGATTTATCCACCATAAATATTAGATATTAATCTTCAAATAGAAGAAAATTAAAAGACCGCTATAATGATGAAGGAAGGTTAACAAATTGTAAGCTATTCGGGTCTCGAAATTTTTTTTCTTTATTGACCTTTATACAGTCATAGTCACATTTCTAAAAGCTGACGTTTCGCTCCTGTTTGAGCATTTTCAAAGCTAAAAAATGAAAAGGGAAATCGCATATTTGTGGTTAAAATTATTTATAACAATTAAAAACATTATGAATATTAGTACAATTTTAGGAAAATAATCTTACCACATTCATGAACTATTCACAAGTTAAAAAATTGTGTCATTTAGTACAATAATTTATATATATATATATATATATATATATATATATATATATATATATATATATAGGAAGAATCATAATGGTCAAAAAATCTTGTTAATACATTAAGCTGGTATAATCATAAATAGTATTTTTGTTGTTTTCTGTTTAATTATTACATAAATGTTTAGCTATTTATCTATTTTAATATATTTTAAAGATTATTTATTCATGTATATATTATTCTAAACAATATTTTATTCATTTATTCATTAAGGTTAGTATAGAATTAGTTTTCAGTATCTACTGTTAAAGTAAAGAGATATGGATTATAATGAAGGTAATTCTGGGAAAGTTGAAATAGGACAGAGAGTATGGGTTTTGAGGTCGGCGGGGCCCGTACAGGAAGCAGAAGTTGTCTCCTTTATGTCCGTGGCCACCGCGGGAGGAGGCGAAAAAAAGTTTGCGAAGGTAGAATGGCAAGAAAATGAGAATGGCCCAGTATTAGGCAAAACTGTCCCCATCGAAGACGTCTTGCCAAAGAGGCCCAAACAGCCGCCGAGGACCGCGATAACTAATAAAGATGTAGATGAAATAGAGCGCAGCCAGGCGGATCTTGCATCAGGTGCAAATGAAAGAGTCTGTCCTGTCTGTGGTCTGTCATTTAAGGGCGATAGAGGCCTCAGAACCCATATAGCCAAGAAGCATCCCAGGGAGGCAAACAGCGCAAAACTAAGGGGTATACTTGGTAACAATATAAAAGAAAATATTGGAGAGGATGAGGCTGATGATGTTAAAAAAGAAATAAACAGATGGTCGGCTGTCTTTGAAGACTTTACGAAGGGCAATATATTCAAGGCTGAGGATTTCGATGAAGCAGTGGGCAGTTTCTTGAATTTTCTGAAAAATATAAATGCCCAACTGCCTGGCCCACAGCATCCTGCTATAAAATTCTACAAAATTAGGAACAAAAATAAAACCGATATGGCTAGCAAGGGTGCTGGAAAACATCAAATCCTCAGCGAGCCAACAAGAAAGATAGGAGCCGTCGGCAAGAACAGTACCAGTTCGAAGTAGCCCAATACAACTACTATAATAGGCGGAAAAAAGTGGTACAGACCATTATGAATGCCGACGCTCCCAAGCATTGCCCTCTGAAGGTAGCCGACATCGAGAGCCATTTTAGAGGCCTCTTTGAGAAAGAGAATCTCTGCAAACGTGCGGATTACGAGAAATGCGCTCCGGTGCCAAATGTAGTGTCAATCGACGCAAAATTAGTAAGGAAGGCAATTAAATCAACTTCATTGGACACATCACCGGGGCCGGATGGAGTCTTGATCCGCACGATAAAATATTTTGACGTATCTCATATAATAAAGAATATTGCAGAGATAATGCTGAAGGTGGGTTATGTGCCAGAGCCTCTTCGTCAAGGGCGCACAATATTGGTATATAAAGGAAAAGGTGAGGTCAGAAGCATATCTTCATGGAGACCAATCACGACATACTCCATAGTGCGCCGAATCATAGAGAAGGTTCTGGACCACGAACTGAGGAAACAGGTCACCTTCAGCAAAAATCAAAGAGGCTTCATCAGGGGCTTACCGGGAGCACATGTGAGCGCGAGGATTATCGATGCGATTTTAAAAGATTCCAAGCATAAAAAAAACGACTGCGCTGTGGCATTCCTCGATGTAGTAGGTGCATTTGACAACGTTGGCCACAATCACATCGTTAGCTCTCTAGAGGCAAGAGGGGTGTCACCGGACCTCAAAAATATAATAGCAGCTCTCCGTACCACTAATAAAATTAAGATTAGTGTAGGAGCGCACTCGACCAGCCAGATCAGTGTGCTCAGAGGAGTGCCTCAGGGCGGGCCCTTGTCGCCTTCGCTATTCAACCTGGCCATAGACCACCTCTACCGGGACTTATGTGACCAAGAATTTGCCAAAAAGTTTGGCTACCAATTAAGTGACCAAGAATGTGTGGTCCTTACAGGATTCGCGGACGACCAGGCACGCGACAAGGGTGCAGCCGAGAGAATTATTAACAGCACTCAGAGGGTGCTAGCAGAGATAGGTCTGGCTATAAATCCGCTAAAAAGCGTGGGAATTGTTATAGAAAAAGGAGAGCTGCAGACGACGACACTCTCCCTGGAGAACGGAGACAGCATTCAGACTGTAGATAAGAATGAGAGAATAAAATATTTGGGATGTTTGTTCTCGGGAGAGATTGTCTTTAATGATGAGGCGGTGACAATAGTGAACGCTAATCTCGACAAATTGGTAAGCTCGTGTTTGTTAAAACCAGAGCAGAAGGTCAACGTTGTGAATCAATACGTGTTCCCGGGGCTTACTTATCCTCTCCAGACAGCACCCCTAACTAAAATACGTCCTGCAGTATTGGATGGTATTGACACCAATATTCGCAGGAGTATCAAAGCCATAATTGGGCTCCCAGCCAACACCTCGACAGCGATGTTCTACGCACCAAGGAGGTATAGAGGACTGGGATTGATCCGTTGCCAATGGGAGGCTCCTTTGCAGCATTGGTCCATTGCTCAGCGGCTGTCAAATGTGCCGGATGCCCTGTTCCAGTCTATATTTAATTACCAAGAAGAGCTGGCGGAATGCGCCGAGAGACTGGGTGTTGATCAGGGCTACCGAAGTGGGAGAGCTCTAAGTCAGTCGCTGCGTGAAAATGCTTTTGAGGAATGGGCCAATTATAAATGGCAGGGAATTGGAGTTCGACATTTTAAAGAGACCCCGAAGGCTAACAGATACATCTACGACAAGCAGGTTCTTTCGGGGTCAGAATGGTCGAACTCCTTAAAACTCAACATTAATTATGCCCCTCTGCGAGGAGTCCCAGGAGCCAGCGGACAACCGAGAGAAGTTGGGTCCCTCTGTCGTAAATGCGGCAGAGAGTCTGAAACACCAGCCCACGTGCTGGGAAAATGCCCCAACAACTCCCTCCTCATAACTCGCCGGCACCATAGGGTTAAGCATGAACTTATAAGACTCCTTAAAGAGAGGAACTTCGCCTGCTTTGACGAGGTCTATTGCATTGACACAGATGGATCCACGAGGTATGCAGACATTGTCGCATTCCCTAAGACCGGGAATAAAGCACTGGTGGTGGATCCGACAATTAGATTTGAAAACAATGAGCTTGACCAGGCGGGTGAGGTGGAAAGGGAAAAGAGAGATATCTACGAAAAGTGCATCCCTTTCCTTAAAGAGAAGTTCCGCAAGACCTTTGGAGAGAGAGAGTTCTCCGTGACAGGCCTCTGGTTCGGATCTCGCGGAACGATCCCAAAAAGAACAAGGAGTTTTTTAGAAGACCTAGGTGTCGAGATGAGAGAAATTTCGGTGTTGGCTGAAAATATAATCTTGGACTCCCTGGGCATTATCCACTATCACCTATATGGCCACTAATTATGTGTGGCTGTTCTGTCTGTCAAAGATTTTTTTATTTTTATTTATTTTTTTTTTTATATATATATTTGTGTACATTTTTTATTTATTTATTAATTGTGTATTTATTTATATCTATTCACTTATTTATTCATATATTTATATATTCGTCTATTTATTTATTTATTAGCTATTTTGTTTTTTGCTCTGTATGCGTGCCATGATAGGACGGGGAGAAAGATGAGAGAGAATGTTGAAAGATTTGCTCAAGAGTGATGTAAACTATAACGGGGGAAGAAAAAAGTAAGAAAAATAATGGTTTAAGGGAGAAAAAGAGAAGGAAAAAAAGGAAAAAAAAATAAACAAATAAAAAGTAAATAAAATATTGGAAAAGAAAAAAAAAAATGTAAGATTTTGTAACCGTACGGTTATATGCATGGAAAATTATAATGTAATTTTAGTTTAATTAATGTACGAAATTGTATTGATAAGTATGCTGTGTATTGTAGCAACCCAATGTAATTGGGCAGCACTGTTTTGTTTTGTTTTAAAAAATAAAGCATTTCTCTCTCTCTATAAACAGACTGATCTAAGATGGACATATGTAAATACATATATTTGAAAGGAAAATTAAAAACAATTAAAATTATACTCAATTAATAAAACTAACAGAAAAACAACAATATCACAGTCTTAAATTAATAGAGGTTTAAAATGACATAACAATATACATTATCAATTATTACAATTTACATTTTTATTGATTTATAGATATACATATAATTATAAGTACAAGAATATTGGTGTTGTAAATTTGAAGGTAAAATAAAATTAAGATGTAAAACCGCGTTCTTAAATTTAAAACTTGTTTATAATATTACCGTAAATTTTTTTTATTTCTGAACCTTCTTTTCTGCAGTTAACTAAATTGTTTATGTTTTTAATTAATCTAATCTTAATTTGTGGCTGACCACCATTTTTAAATTATTTTTAAATAATTTATTTTTTGAAGAGAAAAGATTTGGCTCCGCCGGGAGTCGATCAGTGAAGTCGGAAGTGAGTCGATCGGGAGTAGGTATCAGTGAAGAGGAAGGATTTGCTCTGCCTTGAGCCGAGCTCTGTGGTGTAGCGGTTAGCATCCTCGCATGTAACGGAGGAGACCCGGGTTCGACTCCCGGCGGAGCCAAATCTTTTCTCTTCAAAAAATAAATTGTTTATGTTTTTATTTATATATATGCTCTCTATAATTTCTTTTTTTTTCCTGTGTTTTTCTGAGCAAATTATTATGGTTTTTTGGAAATTGAATTCATGATTAGTAATTTTATGGTGCTCGACTAGAGCTGTGTTGATTTTTGACTATGGTTTTAAGCTGTATTTGTGTTGGTAAGCTGTATTCTACTTTCTAGGTTGCACCCTGTATGGCCCAAATAAGATTTATTACAATTGGAACATGGTATGTTGTACACAGTGTTTGTTTTCTTCATAGTTGGGATTTTGTCTTTCATGTTTAATAGTTTTTAAAGGATTTTTTGGTTTATAACTTATTTTGAAATTGTCTTCGTTGAATTTTTTGAAGGTGTTACTTATTTTTGATGATAAATGGGGTACATACGTTAAGCTAACGAATTTTTTTATGATTGGTTTAACACTTTCATTGATCTTATTTTCAGTGGTGTCATTGTTATTATATTTTATGATGTTTTCATTATTGGAGCTATGGGGGACGCTTTGAAAATAATTGGTGATGCTTTTTTGTGAGGGTTTAGGAAATTTGTTATTGTTTCTTTTATAATTATTGAATACATTTTTTGAAGGGAGAATAAGTTGTTCTGAAGTGGTATGCCTATGTTCATAGTTGTTTGTGTGACTATCTATGTTGTTTCTTATTATATTTATTTGGGTGTACCACAGTTTATTAATTAAGTTTTTTGGAAAACAGTTTTCTTCTAAAATGTTATATATTATGTTTTTTGCCTTATTTAAATGAATTTGATCTGTTAAAACTATTGATCTGTGAATTAAGTTCTTTGCAACGTTTATGATTTGGTATCTAGGGTGCATGGAATAATAATTTAGCAATCTATTTGAGGACATATCTTTTTTATACCATGTTGTTGTTATTTTTGTGTTGTTTCGAGACAATGATATAAAGTTAATGGACTTGTGTTTTTCTGTTTCTCAAGTAAATTTTATTTTTTCATGCTTATTATTAAGCATGTTTAAAAATTCTGAATTTTGATCTATATCTATAAGGACTAACAGGTCATCAATATATTTGGCTATAAAAAGTGGTTTATTATTGCATTTTTTAATAGCATTATTGATAATATAGTTTAACACGATCACACACAGATAATCTACCACCCATTGGTAGTCCATATGTTTGTCTATAGAAATTATTATTATAACTGAAATAACCGTGCTCTGTACAAAGCCGTAAACCTTCAAGGAATAAGGTTTTACTTTTTATGGGTGTGTGAGGTTCGATCATTTCCCAATTTTCGTTAATTATTATGAATGCTAATTTAAGTGGGATATTAGTGAACAAAGAAACAACATCATAACTAAACAAGGCATGTTCATTGTTCAGTTTTACAGTGCTTAATTATATTATATATTATTATATAATAGAGTACTTAAATTATAGAGAGCATATATATAAATAAAAACATAAACAATTTAGTTAACTGCAGAAAAGAAGGTTCAGAAATAAAAAAAATTTACGGTAATATTATAAACAAGTTTTAAATTTAAGAATGCGGTTTTACATCTTAATTTTATTTTACCTTCAAATTTACAACACCAATATTCTTGTACTTGTAATTATATGTATATCTATAAATCAATAAAAATGTAAATTGTATAATAATTGATGTTATGTCATTTTAAACCTCAATTAATTTAAGACTGTGATATTGTTGTTTTTCTGTTAGTTTTATTAATTGAGTATAATTTTAATTGTTTTTAATTTTCCTTTCAAATATATGTATTTACATATGTCCATCTTAGATCAGTCTGTTTATAGTTTTAATACTATTTATGATTACACCAGCTTAATGTATTAACAAGATTTTTTGACCATTATGATTCTTCCTATATATATATATATATATATATATATATATATATATATATATATATATATATATATATATATATATATATATATATATATATATATATATATAAATATATATATATAAATCATTGTACTAAATGACACAATTTTTTAACTTGTGAATAGTTCATGAATGTGGTAAGATTATTTTCCTAAAATTGTACTAATATTCATAATGTTTTTAATTGTTATAAATAATTTTAACCATAAATATGCGATTTCCCTTTTCATTTTTTAGCTTTGAAAATGCTCAAACAGGAGCGAAACGTCAGCTTTTAGAACTGTGACTATGACTGTATAAAGGTGAATAAAGAAAAAATATTTTCGAGACCCGAACAGCTTACAATTTGTGAACCTTCCTTCATAAATATTAGAGTACTACTGCAAAATGATCCATCGGCAGATATATTTCCTAAACAATGGCTCTATATTGGAAACGGTGAAATAGAGCTGCATCGAAATTCAAAATTTATCCAATTACCAGAAAATTTCTCCACTGTTGTAGAGACGAAAAATGAACTAATATAAAGTGTCTTTCCTGATATTTTGAACAATTATTTGGACTATTATTGGCTGGGTAGTCGTGCTATTTTGGCAGCAAAAAATATTTATTTCGATAAAATAAACTTCCAAAATCAATTGACAATGTTCTAGATGTAAATGAAGCTGTAAATTTCCCATCTGAATTTTTGAATTCCCTGGATATACCTGGGATATACACCCAAACAATCTCCAGTTGAAGATTGGCTGACCGATTATTCTTCTTCGTATCAATAGTAACTTAAATCCATCTAAATTGTGCAACGGTACACGTTTGGTCATTAAAAGGATCACAGGAAATGTTATTGAAGCAAAAATGTTGCCTGGAAGGTTTATAGGAGATATATATTCCCCTGGAACCGTCAGAATTTTCAATAAAATTTAAAAGGTTTCAATATCCTATTCGTTTGGCTTTTGCCATGACCATAAACAAATCCCAAGTGCAAACAATGTCCACTTGGACTTTGAAAATCTGTGTTGTTCCCATGGGGAATGGCATACCTCATGTGGGCATCGCCTGCTCACGTGTATGGAAACCATCAAATCTTTGGTTTGTGTTTAAAAAAAAAAAAAAACAGGTTATCCCAAAACATTTTGAACAAATTAGTACTTGAATAAATAAAAATTCTTAATTGTATTATGTAAAAACCTCTTTAAGAAGAGATTTCTTATCACTCAAATATATTGCTAAATTAAAAGCTTCAACAAACCACCCTCCTACCGACCACTTATTTGCCGAAGGGTCGGGAAATCAAGGTCTCAAAGAAATTGAGAAAAACGCCAATCAAAAGGACATATATGACGCGTTAACCAAGATTGGCATGACCCTGAGAAATATTAAACCAGTCGCTAAACTAAAAATACCAAGTTGAGGTAGTTTTAAGCCAATAATCAATAGATCAATGGTGTGGCTGTTACCAAAACTTACCCGGTAGAAGTTCAGTCATCCTTTTTAAAATTAGTGGAAAAATATAGCAATTTCGAGTTAGTTTATACCGATGCATCAAAAAAGGGCGATAGTGTAGGCAGCGCTGTGAGTCGTAATCACAATCAGCTCTTTTTTAATCAAACTAAATTGAAATATGAGATGAAAAAAATAAAAACTTTAACTTTCCTATATTCCTTACCAAATACTTTTAAATGGTGTAATGCTCTATTCTCAATCACGTTGGATTTTGATTAGCTGAAAGGTTTTCATCTTTATTACTGAATATTGGTACGAATGTATTTGTTTAAAAATATTAGGATATAACTACTGAGCCACAGCAACGCGTGGCAGGGTCTGCTAGTTATTTATGTGTATCGTTGGAGGCCTTAAATGAACACGCTGTTTCTTACATGATGGTGATCATCTTCTTTTCTGTCAAATTTTGATGGGGCATCAAAACTATTTTTGGTGACAGTGATGTCTTTTACCTCTTCTATTTTTCTTGGTTGAGCATCCGTTTTGTGTTTTCGGCCGGTAACCAATATCCAGGCGCTGATAGCTTTGGCGTTGCATCTACAACCTCCATGTTGCTGTTCGATGCCAAAAGTGCGACATCCATTCTTTACTTAACTTAGCGTTGACGTACCTCTATCTTCAACTTGTTATTAAGCTTAGTTCAGGATGGACTTAGCTCGTATTAAATCACGAAAGTTATAAAATAATTTTACATACAATATTTTTAACCTTTTAGCTTTAGTGGTTTCCATATAATAGTAATATAGAATTTATAAAGTTTAGTTTTTAATTTTGGAGTAATTGATTTCTAAGGTTTATTCCAGGCTGAATTATTTAGAAACGGAAATTCAAGTATCAATTTATAATAAATCCAAATAGATTACAAGGCATTTGAACAATAGAGTTATTCATTTTATAGTGAAAGTTAACTAAAAATTCAAGAAATATTAAAACAAAAGGGGATATGCAATATATTTTTTTTTAAAACGGCCTATAGAAATAATATGAGATTCATTCATTCATCTATTTTAGAAACTAAATTTCGAATGGGAGTCCAAACGTATGTATTATGGAGTCCCTCAAAGAACGTTGGAGTTAGAAGCGACCCCGTTTCTAATCTGGCTTGGACAGCTTGAATTTATTTGACCCTGGAATATATTTCTATATTCTAGCTCTGGATAAAATAAGGAGGTTAACTAAAGGGAGGAAACCCGCTCTTTTTGCCATAGAAGAACTTAAAACATTAAACCAAAATAAGTGAATATAGTTCACACTGATAAATATTGATGGTGTATCGTCTCAGTTATCCCTGCTCCCCTACATATCCCTAATGATCTACTAACTTAGGGAAACCTAAAAAATTCGTATTTATTAAGAGTGGTTCTGTTTTAAGAAATTTCAATTGATAATTTCGATGCTTACATGCTTACATGCTTTATATAAGTTGTATTAATATAATTAAATAAATATTCAATTTCTAAACCTGGTATACAAGTGTTGAATTTTTATTATACTTCGCACTTGAACCTACTTAAATCCCAATAATTTAAGTACACACCGTATATTTAGTATCGTATAGTGCGTATTTATGGAATAGTTGAGGGTTGAAGTAATGGATAGGTGTGTTAAAATTGTTCACTCTTTGAACGCTATGTTTGATGTTACGATATGGAAATCTGTGATTGTTTGTTGGTGGGTTTCTTTTACGCAGACATAGATGTCACTGAAAGAGCGCACCCTGGAAAACGCCACAGGTGACCGTGTGAAAAAACAGGGTCAGGCAAGTACAGGGTCGGCCCCAGTGCCTTATTAATAGTGATGGCAAAGGCCACTTTTATAGGAAATTGCTTCTTACTAAATTTGAAAGGCACGGTGAGGTTAATGCGTGTTATGACGAAGGTTTGACCGGAGTCAATCAATTTCGTTGTGATAATGTAATGTATGAGTTACAACCAATCTTGCGCCATTAATTAAGCCCTGCATAGCGTTTAGGTTTCTTGATAATAATAATGATAATATGATAATAGCAAGTTTGTTAAGTATGAGTTTATCAATTTCGCGGAAAGCAAATGCGCTGATTCTATTGACTGAAATCGCACGTGTTTGCTCGTAAATCACAAACGACGGCGACAATCGGAAAAGTTTATACTACCAAACATGTTCGTCTCGACTGAAAGAAATCACACCTTTTAAAAAGCCCTTCGACCGTTTTAAAATTTTCGCTGAGACTTGCAGTTTTTCGCTTACAACTCGCAAACGAAGGGGTTAATCGGAAAAAACTATACAACCGGAAATGTTTTCCTTGAAAACCTAAAAAGATTGACTTCATTTAGAAACCTCTACGACCATTTTTCTCGCAACAACCGCGGTTATGGATAACTCGCAATGGAATGCAAAATGAGTGATTTGTATAATTTTCCGGTGTAGCGGTTAAGGAAAGCTTTAAAATGATGCCTCATTCATGAAATTTGGTGAAGTATTAAGGAATTTATGGCGTACCGACAAAAAAAAGGCCTTGAGAAATAATATATATGATTCTTCATTTAACTATTTATTTTCTATTTTATTGCAGATGTACCTAAAACTGAATTTGACTGAATTTAACACCTAATGAATTTCATTAATATTTTAAATTTAATATTTAGTGCAAAACTCAAATATATTGGTTAATACACTAATGGTAAATTTATTATATTCAATTTAGGATTTCTATTTTCATTTTCATTCGGCTCCTAATTTATTTTTCCAACGAATCGAATATTCTGTAAATTTACAGAAGATCCGTGCTGCTCATGAGGTTTGTATTGGTTATTAACGTTTAGTAATGATAAGGAAACACACCAGGGATAGCTTGGCAGGCAAGAACCAACTCTTTTTGTCAGCTTTAGGATTCCCATAAGACTTTATACTAAGTTACTTATTTTGTTATTCTCTGTTATACATATTTTTTTATAATTCTATTTTATAAAGTTTAACTGTCTGAATATTTTCACGCGTTTTACGAATTATTTTTATTTATTTGAACGACTTATTCATTACAGAATTTTGTATAGTTATAAACAAAACGTACCTAAGAGATATTATAGCACAATTCATGCCATTTAGTAAGCCTTATGTTAAATTTCAATTTAAATTCCTCAATTAAAGCCGCTGGTCAATTCGCGAACGAGGCAAATATTTCGAGAGATAGGTTTAATTCAGGGGGTTTGATTGCATTCGTGTTCAGAATATGAGTTAATGGAATTATGGATACATTCCGTAATGGTATCATTGTCAAACAATCTAATCGGTAATCTTTATCAAAACGCACTCGATGATTCGCTAATATTTGCTTTGTTTTTTTAGCTAAAACCCTTCAATACACTTCCCATTTATTTGATGGTCGACGAGTTGGGCTTATCCCATATTCTCTGGTCGACAAAATTATCATTTTTTTGTCATAATGGAAATGATCGTCTGATTAAGAATTTATTTTGTTTTTTTGTTGGTCGAAATTCCTAGATATGCGTTTCATTATGTCACTGTTTATTGTACTCTTACATTGTTCCAATAATACAAAACAAAATTTAATGATGTAAACACATACATGGTCATGAGGCACTCTTGCAATTACCGGTGAAGGAATGAAGAGCATCGAGAAAATTTGTATAAAACAAAAAGGAAAAAAAACTCAATTCAGATAATCATTTCAATAATGTGAAAAAAATGTCAATTTTGTAAACGTTTTGGTTATGATCAAGGGCGTAAAACCCGAAAACGTATCGGGAAAATGCACCAATAGATAAGTTCAAAAGATTAAGAAAATAATAACGAACAATGAAGGTTGTCAGGGAAAAATTTAGAATAGCTATCGATGATAATCTCTAATTAAATATACGTGACACATTAGATAGGTAGAACCAACGTTTATTAATAAAAAATCCCACATATATTATTTCACAAAGCCTAAAAATCGGGTTTTCATCAATTATAAGGTACTGTCGTGCTCAAATGCCATGAATTTGGTATCGTTGGATTCAGAATTTCACGGAGCTTTTGCGAATCGCATTCTCAGTGTTCGGTTTTTGGTCCAGAATAAAATATCGACCAAAACGTACTGATTCAACAAATTGAAACGAATCAAATTTGGTTTTATTAATTGCGATACGAGCATTAAGACCCAGTTTAGTTCATCAGAACTAAACTGGGGTTTGTGTTTTAAAGCCCTAAAACTTACCATTTTTGAGATAACTCCTGGGTTAGGCCCTTTATCAAATTTCATGAATGAGGCATTATTTTAAAGCTTTCCTTAACCCCTACACCGATAAAATAGGCAAATCTCTCAATTCACCTTCGATTGCGAGTTCGAGAAAATCAAAATGGTCCTAGAGGTTTCTAAATGGTATTAATCTTTTCAGGCTTTCAAGGAGAACATTTTCGGTGTGTGCTCATATACAGTTTTTCGGCGAAATGCTTCGCACGGGTCCAGCTAGTAGTATATAATAATGAAAAATCATATGAAAATAGTAAGACGTTAATAGAAGCTCATCCGTTTGTCGAGATGTACTAGATTGTCTCAATTGTTCCAAATTTGCCGATTTAAAATTTTTTTGTTTGGACTGATTCTATTGTTGGGGAAACAGTTAATCGAATCTGGTATTGATTTTTTAATAGGACTATTTTTATCTTTTTTAGACGAAGTTTCAATGAGAAACTCTTCATGCCTTGGTGATCGATTAGAAAGAAAGCAATAAAATTCTCATTCAAAATCATTTCTTCGTTTAGCTTTATCTTGTACAAATATGTCATTTTTAAATAATAACCTGACATAAAAAAGTAACAACATTTGATATTTCCCTAAGAGTTACACTGAGTTATTCTTTTTGAGCCCACACATGTAATGCCGAATACACACATGACATACCTACAAACTTTGAGACTTTGCAACTTACGAAGATGATTTTAACCATACACCATGATCCCAGATTGGCCTAAACAAAAATTTTACAGAATCACTTATATTTACACAAATATATGGAAAATGAAATCAAATCATGACAATTATCACAACACATTAGAGGTCCTCCTGGGCTTTTTCTTTTACCAAGCCTAAACTGCTCAAGTTATATTTTCTTATCAAATTTGCTGATTGCCGCTGGTGTTCTGAAAGGAGCGAATGAAAAAATGAAGAAGACAAGTAAAATTTGAAAAACGGTACTTGTGAATACTCATTATAAATACGTGCTCTACGATTGCTCAACGAAATTCACTGGTTTTCCAATAAGAGAACTATTTTTTCAAAAAAAATTTAAAGCTCATTACGAATTCAAAACATTGTTTAGATAGACTCGTCTTCGCAATTAACTAAGTCTCCATTATAATATCAATGTATAATACTATGTATATGCACAATATTAAATAAATGTAGTATTTATTTCTAAAATTATACTTTATTAGTATAAGTTACCTTTTGAAATTACAATTTGAACCTTCTATCAGAATTAGTGGAGTAGTTTTTCAATAGTTTTAAATATTAAGAGTCAGTTATACATTATTTACCATACTTAATGATTCATAAAGAATTATATTAAATGATATTTAAGTCACAAAAACCAACTGATTATGATTAGAAAACCCAGATAACATAATCCTCTGTTTTAATCAGGTCAGGCCCGAGAGAGGAAGACCCTAACATCATTTATTTTTTAATTGAATCTCGGAAAAAAATTAATTTAGAACATCTCTTCCACTGGGCCGAGGCAGAGATGTCCGAGGGTGTCAATGCGCCTGCGGTGCCGGTTCCAAACCGTTTGTGGGCGGGTTGACATTTACCACATCTCATGGCCGACCTGCAGAATTTTATGAAGCTCTTATTAGGATAGTTCGGTTACCGGAAGGATAACTCCCAGGTCTGCCACAAATCGCAAGGTTGTGGGTATAAAAAAAACAAAAACAAGATGCTTCAACCTGGGTATTTTTTAGCATTTGTATTGTAATTATTTTTCTATAACCTTGTCCTAATTATTTTTGATTGAATCTTGTAGTAAAGTAGGAGCTAGCTTGTTTCTGCCGTTGTATTATGTTTCTGAAGTCGAACACCAGAATAAACGAGTGGTGAATCGTATGTAAATGGGAAGCACACATATTTTACGAAAGCAAGACTTTTTCCAATATAAACAAAGCCCAAACATGTATAAATAATAAAAAATATTTTCAGCGTCGAATAGAAAAGTTTTCCTAAAACTTTTTTTCCATATTTGGGTTAAATGGAAAAATTTAAAGGAAAACAATTTGTTTATTGCTAATAAATTACTAACATAATAAAATCAGCGACAATAAGAAGTTTCTCCAGCGAAATTATTAATCAATGGGATTAATAATAAAACAAGTCCGTCATGAAAAATGTCAGATCGTTTCTTCTGATGAGATAGCATTAATTAAATTTTTTTTTAATGAAATACAAACATTTTTAAAAATGCTTTATTTTTCTCTTGTGTGATGATGCTGTCCTCGGTATGGGAGTTGAGAAAGTGGAGAAGAGATGGTAGTAAAGATTAATCGCTAACGTACATGATTTAGAGCTGGTCGCACAGAACACCAGCTCCCGCAAGGCTTTTTCCGAAATTAACTTTCACATCTTCTTCCTAAGATGTTCATTGTAGGCATTATCATATATCATATATTAGGTATAATATTATACTACAGTAGATGCATGTATGTTTCAAGAAATTTCATTGATTTTTCTATTTTTAACTTCATATTTTTCTTCACACCTGTCGCAACTAAGTTACAAACAGCAAATGAGATGCAGCCTCCTGTTATGTTGGCATTTTGATGCATGAAAAAAGATAGTACCCAGCAGCACATCATCCCGGTCCTGTTTCAGGAGGGATCTCACATCCAACCACTTCCCCGTCGCTTCATAAAAGGTATTTCAGTCGTGGCCATCTCATTAATAAGTCGGTTGTCATGTCCATGCAATTTGATATGAAAGCCAAAATAGAGGTTTGTTATTTGTTGATCGATAGTTGGTAATTGTAAGTCGATATATAGTATTTTGTTACTAATGTAAAGTGGTGCATTCGTTATTAGTCGTAAAATTTTGGATCAAAAGGTATGTAGTTTTTTAAGTGTGTCTTATTTGCTGAACATAAATTTGTGAGGCACCTCTCCATAAGTAAGTATGTGTATGTAGTTAGTTTCTGTCTGATTTTCAGTTTTGATAGTTTGGAAATAAGTGAGTATAGTGTTTTCAGTTGTTTAAGGTCGGTTTTTTCATTTTGACACGAGGGCCCCAGATTAATAACAGACTTATTAATGAGATGGCCACGACTGAAATGCGTTTTATGAGGCGAATGAAAGTAGTTGTATGAGAGATCGATCTCCTCTCCTGAAACAAGACCGTGATGATGTAGTCATCCTTCTGTCAAATACTTCCAATAAATTGTATATCGTCAGAGTATGAATGTTATGTATTGTGATTTGTCAGGGTTTCATTTTATTTTCCAAAGTTACTAATATTTTTTCAAATCTGTTTAGTAGTTTTTTAAATTTAATGAAGCCATTTTAAAGTCATTTTGTGAAATTAAAATTTGGTATTTGAGGTAGTTATATGCCTTTGATGTGACATCTGCAGACTCTGAAATAAAGCCAGGGGTGCTTTATTTCATAATTTTTATCACATCCTTATATTTTTTTAGGATTTTCTCATAAACGGCTCTAACAATTTTGATTAATCACGTCATGTTTAATGATTATAACTATTCATTAATATCAGCCAGTTTCCATCACTATTGAAATGTTCTGATGTCGCTTGAATGGCGAAGGAAAATTTTCTTCCTATAAAGTACCTTGGGTTTGGTTTTCATGGAGAAACTAACTGTCTCTCATTATGCCTATTTATAAGAAATAGCTAAATATAAATATAAATAAACTAAATGCTTTATAAGTTTAGCTTAACTATTAACTGTTTAAGGAGAAAAGAATGATACAATTTCTTATGAGAGGCGGGTTCATCAGCCCCGATCGGATACGAACGTATCCTTCACCCTCTCCACGTGACTTTTAAGGAAATGAAATGAAAGTATCAGGAGTTTTTATGCGAGGTTGATATATTTATTTTTTCTTTTGCATAATATTAATTTAAAAAATAAAAACTGGTACATTATATTCAAAATAATTTTGTGAGTTGATAATAAAAAAAAACATTTTATGAAAAAAAAATAAACCGACTTGGAAACCTAGGAACCAGTAAAAATAAATGCACTGAAAAGTATGAAATATATTAATTACCTTCTGATTTTTATGAATACACAGCAACATTTAAAATGGTATAAAAAGCGGAAAAATGCAATAAGACGAATAATTTTATTTTTATTTATACAAATACACACTAATTGTTAAATGTAAAAATGTGAAATTAAAATATTAAATACTACGATCACTACAACACAATCTTTAGGTGGCGGCGCAAATATAAATGACCTATTACCGATACAATTCCATTAGTAGGCATTGAAACCAATATATAGGAAGAGAAGATCCATTTTAAGATTTCCATAATATCTAGAGTTAAAAATTTTAAATTTTGCGCCGCCTCCGAAAATATTGTGTTGTATTGAACATAGTATTTAATATTTTAATTTCACATTTTTTAATAACAATTAGTGTGTATTTGTATAAATAAAAATAAAATTATTCGTCTTATTGCATTTTTCCGCTTTTTATACCATTTTCAATTTTGCTGTGTATTCATAAAAATCAGAAGGTAATTACCTTCATTCTTAACATTACCTTTCATAGTTTTCTGTGCAGTTCAATAATTATTTCATACTTTTCAGTGCATTTATTTTTACTGGTTCCTAGGTTTCCAAGTCGGTTTAATTTTTTTTCATAAAATGTTTTTATTTCATTCTTTTTAGTTGGAGAAGATAACAAATGTAGAAAACCGTAAGTTGGGAAAAAAAAAAATTAAAATCGAATTTTTTTTTTTTACGCTCTACCACGTTCGTCTTTCCCGGGCCTTTTATTATCTCTATATATATGAGAGGCTGTGTCCTGACTGACAGAATCAACGCAGAGCAAAAACTACCATTGATAGAAACTTGAAGTTCGGAATTTAGATTTTAAACACGATGTAGGTAACCACTAAGAAAGAAATTTAAAAAATGTAACCCCTAAGGTTTTGGTGAACTCTCTCCAACATTCCACCTACCGGAAGCTCCGATTCCTCTCCCTCTTCGTTCACTTAGTTTTTTTAAATTGATTTTTTTAAGATATTATATTAAATCAATACCAAGATAATGATCACAGAATTGATTTTAAAGGCTCGCGGGCAAAGCCCCGAAGGGGAATGCTAGTAATTATCTAAACAGTCACCTTTTCAATTTTATGAGTACACATAGAAAAGTGGAAAAGCATACAATACCACTTTCAACACCATACCTTCTACGATTATAATTGGATTTCTTTTTTAATAAGATCAGTGTTGAGTCAATTATATTCATAATTCCTTTCGATGAATTTTTGACTAAATTTAATAGCGAAGTAATAAGAATAATATCCTTCGTAATAAAAAATTATTGAGAAAATAAATTGCTAAACACTGTTGTTTCAATTCTAGTGGTGTAGCATTTATGATAATAAGTATTTTTATGACTGCCAAATTTTTGCTGACGGGACTTTCATACAAAGAGGTTGCTTCTGGGAGATTTCAACTTTTATTTTGCAGTTTTTATTGATGGACGAACATCAGCAAACATTGAAATTTTAATTTCTTTTTTAAATAATGTAACGTCTGTCTGAAAGTGTCATAGGAAAATTTTTGTTAATTGGGAATAAAATACACAATATTTATGTTAGTTATTTCGGTATCTGAGAGAAGACTACCTCGAACGCGAAAACCCCCTAAACACATCCAAGCTCATTTTCACTGTCTGTTTTAATAAAATTCATTCATTCATTAATGGACTTAACAACACACCTAGGCTCTCACGAACCGCATATATTGAACTTATGACGGTGTGGCTTTTGAAAATTTCGACAACCTTTAAAAAATCGAATATTTAAACTTCTTTCGATTTCATAAAGATCGATCTAAACCTCAAAATCAATGAAAATTGACTTAAGACAGTCTGAATAACGCTTTATTCTACTACATTTCAGTTAATACACAGGAAACAATTACAACTATCAATTTATGCAAGTGGAAAAGTGTAAAAAATTAGCTGGAAAATGAATGATGGAAATAATTCCTAATAAGTGCCTATCTTAAAGATTTTTATATCTAGACTCTCCTATCTAGACAATAGCAAAGCCTGTGTGCCACCAGCTAGCAACGTTATCGTAACTTAAAGAAAAAATGAGACAATTAACCATCATAGATGGAATTGGAGATAGAAGAAACTAATATTGAAATTATTAAGGAGAACGTAAATCATTTCATAACTGGACATGTCCCTAATATTTTTTCGAGCCACATTTGAGTTTCGGTAGCAGATTTTCGTCTTTTCAAAATAAATAATTTCGCACTGACAGCCTTTCTAATTTATACGACTCAATAGTTAGAAACCTATAACAGTAATCCGGATAACATAACAGAAGTGTCTCTCCATGAAGATTTTATGATTACATTGTATATTAATATCCCGCTGTGACCGAGTGAATCCGGAAGAAGACAGAGGTGCCTGAATCCTTTGTCAAGGCCCCCAAATGAACTTAAAATAATCTTTTCCAGGAATTATTGTATTCTTTTTTAACGTGCATAGTGAGTGAAAGTCGGAAATCAAAATCTAATTTTAATCAATAATGGCTACGATTTTAAATTTAAACGAACCTTAGGGAACTTGAAGAAGTCTTAAATTCTGCTTTAAAACGGTTATCAATACTCAGTCTTTCTTGGAATTCCACGGTTTTCGTGGTCTTATGATTATGGTGTCCAAACGTCGACTATATCTAAATTAAGAAAGTTGACTGTTATCGGTGAATATATTCTGCGGATATTATTGAAATCTATTGTTGAAAAATTAGTTAAGGTTATGTATACGTTGGTTCTAACGTAGAAAACCGTAAGTTGGGTCAACGTATATCTGGGTCAAACCGTAAAACACGTCGATAACTAACACTGCTCATGTTCTCCACCCACTCTTTTGATTCTAAATTTGATTGGTTGGTTTTCCCATTTGATTCATCCAGCATTATAGCATTATTGAGATTTATTAGTTACCAATGAGTTTAATAGCTTGTTGGAGCATACCTTATGTTATATATGCCATATGTTTTTCCAATAAGTAAAAATTTTTAGCGATAATTAAATATTTATTTCCATGTTTTTTCCCGATAACTTCTTAAATAAATTAAGAACCCAAAAAAGGTTTTAATGGGACCACCTTGAGAAAATACTCTACAAGATGCAAAAGATTTCGTTCCAATTGGTTCATCCATCTCGGAGTAATCGGTGGACATACATAGACAGACATACCGATTGAAAGGTTATAGGTGATAACGTGATAAGGTGTACTTTGTATTTTGAATATCGTTTAATTCTGTTATTTGTCTTTTTCTTTGTTTCAGTTTCGTTTTGATAAGTTATATTTGTTTCATTTGTTCGGATTTGTTGTTAAAAGACTAAATTTGTTGTGTTAAGTTATTTTTTAGTTTAAACCACAACATCAAAGGTTATGCTGGATTAGTGGTTGTGCAAAAGCCTATTATATTGTGAGGTAAGAGACAGTTTTGGTGGAATGAACACGGACTATAGGTAAGTCATACACTAAGAAAAGTATTTTAACAACTATAGGGTTACGAACATTTATTGAAAGTTGAGGTTACATTATAATCCATTCTGCAATAATCGGTGAAAATAGTGATAAAATGGATGACGAGGAAGTTGAGGGAAAGGTCATTAAGGACCAACGGCCCTCGGCCAAACGACCTAGGAATAAGGGTTCGGATGTAGAAGAAGAGTCTGAAGAACTCAATACAGATAGCCTGATAAGAGAGGCTAGAAGTATTCAAACGAACCTAAGAGTCTTTTTGAAAAACTTTGATAAAAAAATGAACAATACTGCTAGGAATTACATTAACGAAAGGACTGATCGAATTATAACAATTTTAGATATTATTAATTTTAGGAACCAAGGTTCTTACAATCAAAATTCAATCGCAGCCCTTGTTAAAACGGTAGTGAAGGAGACACTTGATGCCCATAATGAATACGCTCTAGCGAATCAAACACGGGAAAACGTGATGCATACCAGTATTCCAGGGAGAGTAACGCAGGAACGCATGCAGGCTAAGGCTGGACCCTCTAAAGAGCCGGAAGTTTCGACCTCTGTGATTTCACAAGTCTCCAAAAATAACACGTTTGAACTGGTTCAGAGCAAGCGAAGCCGAAGGAAGGCTAGACAGAGAGGGATTGCAGCCGCCAGCGAGGATAAAATTGAAGAGGTAAGTAAGATTTCTCAACAGGATGAACCGACCTTGAAAGAAAAGCCAAAGACAATGGCAGATATCGTCAAATCCTTGCCGGTGAAACCGACTCTCAAGTCAAAGGCGACTTACCTCACAATCAGCGGAGCAGGAAAGAGTGCCGTGGAAATAATTGACAAACTTCCATCCCCGGCTCAAATAGGCGTAAATGCCTCCATAGTTCGGAAAACTAAAGCAGGATCAGTCCTCGTGCGGTTGGAAGACAGCTCCCAGGTCACAAAAGTCATTGGGTGGCAGGGGTTACGTGACAACGGCCTGCACGCAAGGTTAGCACTCAGGAAGAAACCGAAGATGGAAGTGAGGGGAGTGCCCCACTCATGGGGCTCGGAAGAACTAGCCAGATTTCTATGGGAAAGAATACCCGAGAAGTCGGCCCCAACCCCATTAGTCACTGACGACCTCCGCCCCGTTTTTTCCTCAGTGGCTAGAAATGGTTTCACAAAGAATTGGGTGCTAGAAGTGCACCCAATGGTTCGGTTCCAATTGCTGGAAATTGGTAGTTTAAATGGAGGATGGTGGTCCTTGACATTTAAGGATTACCTTGATGCCCCTCGTTGCACCAAGTGTCAGGGCTATGAACACACCAAAGCCACATGTACAGCGGAAGCTGTAGTCTGCATCTGGTGTGCTGCTAGTGGACATATAATGAAAGAATGCCCCAAGAAGCAGGTAAAGGCTGACCCAACTTGTATTAATTGCGTGAAGGCAAAGGTCAACACAAGACTAACTAAACACAAGGCGGGGAGCCGAGAGTGCCCTACACACTTGACATGGTGCAAAGAGATGGCAAAGAGGACTTTTTATGAGTAAGATTAACATCATCCAGTTAAACATGGGCCGTCGAAGAGTTGTTGCAGACGAGCTTCGCGCTCTGTGTCAACGCTATGACATCATGGCGGTCCAGGAACCAACCTGCCGTGGGAACATGGTCACGGGATTTGGTCTCACGTCGAGAGTAATAGCTCTAAGCAGTGGAGAGAGGAGGCCTAGAGCTGCCATCGTGGTTAACAACCCGAACCTCGACGTGATGGATCTGAGACAATATTCTATGGCAGATAGTTTCGCATGCCAAGTTAAGTGGGGTAGTATTTCCTTCACTCTTGTTTCAGCATACCTACCTAGTGGTAGCAACATCGAAGATGACATATCTGCCATGGAGATTATCACTACCCGTAGCAGGAATGTGATAATATGCTCAGATACCAATTCCTGGAACACGGTCTGGGGATCCAATCGAACAAACGTAAGAGGTGCTAAACTCGGGGAGTTTATTGCGAGGCATCAGCTAGTCGTAGTTAACGATACCTCTGCCATCCCTACGTTCTCTGGGGGAATGGGAGAGAGTTGGATTGACGTCACGCTAGCCTCGCCGAATCTCTCAGGTCATATAATCGATTGGTCCCTCAGATCTGAAACGAGTTCCGACCACAAAGCCCTGGTGTTTAGTCTTGTACAGGGCATAACCAGTTCCCACGGTATCGACGAGGGTTATGTAACCCGTAGGAACGACTGGATTGCTTTCCGATGTATGTTGGAGGAAAAAATCGCCGACGAAGAATGGGAAGAAGGAGACTCGGGGTGCGCAGATGATTTAGATCGCAGAGTTTCCAGAATCACCGACACTATCCGTGATGCTGCTGAAAAATCCCTCCAACATCGGAAAGCAAGGGCTCGACCTGTTCCGTGGTGGACGCCGGGCTTAACCACAAAGAAGAGAGAGCTCTACAAAGCTCGGCGGTCATATCAGAAGTGCAGATGTGACGAGAGGCGCACTGCACTTCGGAATGAGTATAAGTCCAAAGCCAGGTTGTACCGCAAGGAGGTGCGCTCACAGAAGCGACGGTCGTGGAATGAGTTCATCGTCGATGTGACTGCTAAGAATCCCTGGGGTATCCCATATAGGGTAGCTATGGGTAAGCTGGCTTCGCCACAGCCAATGGCGGCTCTTACTGATGGTGTTCGGCAGGCTGAAACCCTAGAAGAGTCGGCTAGCCTCTACATACAAGTGACGTATCCCAGGGATGATCCGTCCCAGGACGATCCAGCCGACAATTTTTTGAGACGCACCACAGCGTATCCCCCAGGCACGGACTTATGCCCACCATGGGACATATATGATCTCCGTATTGCCGTCGATAAGCAGAAAACTGGTCGTGCTCCAGGACTTGATGCCATAGATGCGGCGATCTTGAAAAACAGTATCCCCTACATCGAAGATCAACTGTTGGGAATCTTCAATGATTGCCTTGATAGGGGATACTTTCCGAGAAGCTGGAAGATCGCCGATCTGAGACTACTCTACAAGGGAGGAGGAAGGGATAAGCAGCTCCCTAAATCATATAGACCTCTATGTCTCCTCCCTGTGATGAGCAAGGTCCTGGCGAATCTCATCTTAACAAACCTACAACCGGTTCTGATGAGGGCCAGTCATCCACGGCAATACGGTTCCACAAAAGGCAAGGGAACCGCTGATGCACTACTTCAGGTTCGCCAGGACGTTGAGCAGAGGGTAGAGCGGTATGTCATGTTGCTGCTCTTTGACATATCCTCAGCCTTCGACAGCGTATGGTGGCCCCTGATACTACAGCAGCTGCAAAAGTACGATGCCCCCAGCAACCTGTATACCCTCGTTGAAAGCTACCTCCGCGATAGGAGCGTGAAATTTCGCGGTAGCTCTTTTGAAGTGGAAGCATCCGTAGAGAGAGGATGCCCGCAAGGTTCTGTTCTCGGGCCGGCGCTATGGAAGCTAGTATTTGACGAGGTGCTGGGGGTGCTCGAAGCAGAGCGGTTCCCAGCAACGGCTTACGTTGACGATTTAGCGGCAGTTGTGGCGTCTAACAGCAGAGCCGGAATCAAAGAAGAAGCAGAAAGATGCGCCAGCCTAGTAAGCCAATGGTGTGAGACAAAAAAATTAAAGATGGCCGCAGCGAAGACTCAGGCCATCTTGATAAAAGGAAAGATAGATAGAGCGCACCCTATAAATCTCAGTATAGAAGGCACCAGAATATGTCCAAGTGAGGTGGTCACTTACCTCGGCGTAAGGTTTGGTAGGCGCTTTAATGTGACCCCTCATTTGGACTATCTGGGAAATAGGGTCGCCCAAACATTGAATGGCCTGAGCCGCTTGGGAGGCGCGTTATGGGGCCTCAGATATCCAGCAAACATGGCAATTTACAATGGAGTGATCCTGGGTATTCTGAGGTATGCCTCCCCGGCGTGGTCCCAGAATCTCACACTAAGGCAGAAACGTAGGTTGGCGACATATCAAAGGACGGCTCTGCTACGGGTTACGAAATCGTATCGGACCGTGTCTCATGAGGCGGTGCAGGTCCTGGCAGGTGGGGTTCCTCTCGACCTCATCCTGCGGGAAGATAAATTAAAACGGGATTTCAAAACTCAAGGCTCAGCTGGTCTTCCGGAAAATATCCGGGCAAGGGTAGAAGAAGACCCTGGAAAATGGAAAAAGATCATCCGGGAGGACACTACCGAAGAGTACAATAAAATCATTGTAAACTGAAAATCCTGACCATCATTTAACCTTTCGTAATTGAAGCACAGTTGACTATCTATCACCTCTAAATTAATATTCATATTCCGTCTCTGAGACCCTAATAATATGATCCATAAACAATTTACCCTTTAGCAAAGTATCCAATTCTTCCTAAACGCAATAAAGGTCAGGTAACAATTTACATAAGTAAATGAAGTTCTTAGGCTGAACACCTTCTCCAATAACCCTTTAAGCTCTGAGCAGTGCGAGAGTATTGCGGGCCCTGCGGCCTTAGACTAAGGTTAAGGTAGCCTAAGGGCCTGAATACTTTTTGCCACATTCACCCTTCTTTATCTCCTTATTCATATTTATCTCCTAAAGTTTTCCGTCATCCTTGTTCATCCGGACTTTGGACCAGCATTGGTGGATTTAAAAACCTTAATTTTTTTTTTTAAGTAATACTAATAATTATTTCGCCCTATTTGACTAAGGGTAAGGTGCAGGTAAAATTAATTTGGAAAAACCCGAAAAGAACCCCATGTCAATTAGTTTACAGCCCTTGGAAATTTTTGAGGAAACCATAAACCTCGTCACTGGGAAATACCGGACGGGCTGGAAACAGGGTTTGAGAATCGCAAATGCCAATTATTTAAAAATAATTTTCATTAGTCCTACACTAGGTCTCTTTATTAGTCTTCTAACGCTGAAGCGGGCCGAACTGATATATCAGTCTACAGGCATTAAAGGGTTAATATCACCTAGCAAATATTAAGACTCTTTCTCGGTCAATCTCCTGCTAACTGTTATCATTTTAATTAATTATTTCATTAGTTAAAATAATTTTAAAATGTGCCATATTTGTACATCTGAATTAAAATTAAAATTAAGCTTGATATAATTGAGAAAGCCAGAACTCCCTTTTTCAATAAGATAGAGTGATATACTTTTAAAAAATCACATCCATCACGAACTCCATTTAACAATAAATGGTAGAGAAAGGATAATTGATTCAAATATAGGGGAGAACGGAGCATGTTTTCCAAGTATTTTGCACAGAATATTTGCATATTTAAATATATTTCGAGATGAACATGATATGATTATATCACGTTTACTTATATTAAACAATGAATGATTAATTCTTAAGTAAACGGTAAATCAATGAAAATAATGATAATAATATCACTGGAAAAATCCGCCCCGTATGTTTGTCATGTTTTCCTGCAATTTTTAATTGATAAAAGAGGCAATAATTTCTGCTTGTTTTATAATTATAACGCATGACATATTTATGCAAAATAAAACAAAATGTAGGTTACTAAGAAGTCAAAGATCCAATTTTATAAAGAAAGGATCATTGATAGTTTAATAGAAAAAAAAAAAGTCTTCAACATTATCTGAGTAACAATGTATACAAACAACAAGATAGAAAATCTAATTAGTCGTGTCTTGGAATGTTCCTGGGCCAGAAAATGGTCATGGAAAACCTGCCCCGTCCCCTCGATGGATCTTGACTTAAACTCGATGAATGAGCAAGCGAGTTAATATCAAATCAATCAAATGATCAAAATAATGGTGAACTCCATTTTTAGTATATTCAATACTTAAAGCGGAAACTTTAACGCTAGCACATTTATTTTTAGCTTTAATGGCTACTTCAAATTTTACTCAACATGAGAACATAATGAAAAAATCTCTTATTAAGGAGTGGAAGAAACTACAGAACTAAAACTAAAGTATACAGAACTACAAGCACGCCTGTTTTTAGTACACCCACAGATGCGTTCACCCGCTTATTAAAATACTAAAGCCAATCGGAAAAAGTGCTCCAGTCTCCACTGTAAATCGTATTATGATAAGAATATCCGAAAAAAGAAAATTTAAAGTTTCTACTTTAAACACGGGATAATTATAATTCCGAAGCTTAAAAAGTCGCCAGGAATCTGGTGACACTTCATGTTGGTGAATGGAAAAGTGGAAGAAAACTATTTTTAGTTGTAACTCGAAAACGAGTAATCGCACAGAAAATTTTACTCTTTTCACAGAAAATTATACTCCTTTCTTGTATTACCAATACAGGGAAAGAATATAAAGTTTCGCAAACATAACTCGATCGCAATTAAAATTAGTTTAATCCTTTCGTCAAAATCCGTAATCAGTAAATGGAAACTGTGTCGGAAATATGAATTACACTTAGGTTCCAAGGCATGAACTCGAAAACGTTTGGTTCCAGATAAAAAATTATGCAGTTGGAAGTTTTAGAGCATTTAATTTAAATTAATTGAACTTAAAATAAAAATCAGTTTTTTTTCTCTACCTTTTGGCTTCAAGATTTTATCCAAATCCTACTTACAAGGGGAGGGCACAGCTATGGGGTCGTCGATCGGGCCCATTTTTTTTCTGCTGATTCTACATCGAAAAATAGTCGACACATGTCCGAGCGTTCCGTCCAATGGGCCTTAGGTGCCGAGAAATAAAATAAAATACCTTGAAAATCCTTTTTTTTTTATCTTAAGTTTGGAAAATGATATCGCCATGATTCTTTCACTAATTCACTTATTTTAGAAAGTAGATTAAAGGAAAAATACAATCGTTAAAGAATTATTCATATTTCTTCAATTTAATTTAAAAAAAAAAGCTTCAAGTTTTCAAGTAAACTAGCTTTATAAATTTTTTCACATAAAAAACAATAGCAGAATTGAGTTCAGCACCTCAAGAAACCCTGATGTTTTAAATATCATCCAAAACAAAAAATAAAAAAAATTTCCTGTCAGGAGCAGCTTAAAAATGTTTCAGCAAAATTGTATGTGTAGTTTCAAATTCTGCATCTCGTGTTGAGCTGATCCGAGTTTTACGTTCTTGCGCTCGTTGCATAGAAGAAAGCTTCCTTTTTCTAACCATATAAATAACTATTGTATTATCTCGGGAAGCTCTTGTAAAAAATGATCCTCAAAATAAAAATTAAATTCAAACTTTTCTTTATATCATCTTCCCAAAATTTACTTACAGGTTTTTTTTTATTGTGCTCAAAACGACCCTGAAAAGTTTTTATCACTAGTAAATTCATTTTACGGAGCCTATTTTGTTTTTCTTGGTCGGCTAGGAGAAAATGGGTTCATCCCGATTGTTTCACGTTCCCCTTACAAAAAATGATTTTGAACTTCAAACGAACTAAAATTTAAAACTACTTTTTCTCAATGATCTATATGCAATGTGTTTTTTCTATGCCCTCGCCATCAACAAGTAGTACTATTTTCTTATGGATATACTTCCAATGTGAAGGTGGTATAATGAAACAAGTGCGAACTAAAATAGAAAAACGTACTTTGTACTCGTCCGCATTTACTCTTTGTTTACTTACTGGTGAGGGTAGGTGGGGGTTTTTAAAACTGATACGATGTGAATCATTCCTAATTGCTATTTGTTATTGAAAACTCTTACAAACCTCTCTCTCAAAGTGATCGACTAACTTTTTATTTTCATTCATTCTTGGATTTTTTTAAAATTATTAGTATTGTTTTTGGTTGTTACTCGGCTCATTTGTTTCATAACAGTTTTCAGATTCGTTTTGAGCACAAAAAAAAAACCTATAAGTAAATTTTGGGAAGAAAAAAAAAAAAAAAAAATTAAAAATTGCATTAAAAGTTCCGCTAAGGCTAGACCCTTACAATTTCGTTAAACATCCAAAAATCCAGCCATATTTCGGAGAAAATTCTACCGATTCTCATCAAATTTATAGGGTAAATAAAGGCTCTAGAGTTACACATTTTTACCTAATCGAGATATTTTTACGTGTTCAGGAATCAACATGATATAAAGAATTTTGAGTTTGAATTTAATTTTTATTTTGAGGATCATTTTTTACAAGAGCTTCCCGAGATAATACAATAGTTATTTATATGGTTAGAAAAAGGAAGCTTTCTTCTATGCAACGAGCTCAAGAACGTAAAACTCGGATCAGCTCAACACGAGATGCAGAATTTGAAACTACACATACAATTTTGCTGAAACATTTTTAAGCTGCTCCTGACATGATTTTTTTTTTATTTTTTGTTTTGGATGATTGTAACGAAAAATAAATAAACAAAAAAAAAATTTTTTTTATTTAATAAAACTCATTAAGTAATAATCGAAGAGGGCTTAATATATTTTTTGTATATAATTAAAATATGTGTTGTTTTAAAAGCTTTGTATTAGTTTTTTTATTGATATAATATTTTTTTATTTAGCTATAAAAATAATTATGTTTTATTTTAAAAGAAGAGACGGGACCGAAGTAATTAATTGAAAAACAGCTGTTATTAAGGCATTTGTTTTTTTTTTTTAAAAACAACGAAGAAAAATACAGGAGATGTTCGCTAGCGTTCGACGAGTGATGATAAAATGAGACTGTTTTAGTGATTAACGTAGTTGTGGTCTATACCGCTAAATATCAGAGAATTGAAGAATAGTGGCGTTCACGGGAGAGATTCCGGTGACGAGAATCGCCAAGCCGAGTGGCTACTGGCAACAAAGCTACGAGTAGACAGGCGAGTTAAGAGAACAGACTGGAGATATTTTTCTTTTAATTTCTTTGTTAAACCTTGCTTTTTTTTTATTGAATAGTTATAAGTTTAAATTGTTTCTAGTTGTGTGAATAGAGTTAGATTTTGATCAGGCCTGACTACAGAAATTGTGAGTAAATTTTATTTTTAATATCGTAGTGTAAATATAGTGTTAATTAAAAGTTTCTTTTATTTGAGTTTAATTTGTTTTGTTCTATTTCTTTCTAACTTACCATTAAGTAGATCATAAGTGTAAATTGCAAATTGAATTTTATGTACAGCCCTCTCCGAGATTTTAAGGTAACCTTCACTTATCAAATTTAAATTATTTTTTTTATTCAGATTGCTTTAGGTTTTCGCTATTTCCTTAAAATAAATAGCGTGGCGCCCCTTAATTTATTTCAATTTTTTTTAATCACTAGTCATTTAAGAACCCGCCCGTCTCCACTGAGCTACCACCTTTTTTGTTACGATTGTTTTATTTACTTATATCCAATTAATATTTTTTTTAACGTAACAAAATGGCGCCCAACGTGGGGCTATGAGTGATTAGATAGATGCTTAATTTAATATTGATTTAGTGATTTTTAAATAAAATTATTTTTTTTGTCCTAATATTGAATTTTTTATTTTATCTGCTAAGAAAAAGTAGTATAATTTTTATTTGGTTCTTTTGAAATCATAAAGATGAAGGTCGATAGGTTGTTAAAGGACGAGCTTGAATACGAATTAAGGATTCGGGGGATAGTTGGAATATCTACTGTAGAAGATATGAGGAAAAGACTTCGGACCGTCTTTAAACTAGAGAGTGCAGGAAAATATGTTGCTCCGGTAGTTGACCTTTCTCCTACGGAAGAATTAAGCGTGTGTGAAGAGAAAATTGCCACTGTTGAGAACGAGATTTCTGTTCTCCCACCCTCTAGTTCTACCGGGGATATAGATAAAATCGATACAGGTCTTCAACATTTGATTAATAGACTAAACCGGATAACAACGAAAGACACCATCGAAACGGAGAGGAAGTCAGAAGCAATTTCAAAATGCCTTCTATTATTTGAGGAACTGGAAGAAAAATTGAGTGGGCAACCTCCTGTTTCAGAATCACACTTTGAAAACCCAAATCCCGGAAAGTCTCAGGAGGGTAATGTACAATCAGTGATTAACGAATCAACCGAAGATACAAAGAAGCCGGTAACGACCGTTGAGTCGGAGTCAGACGTTGCTCCTAATGGAACTAAGTACGTGATCAGAAGAACTGAAACTCCCATAAGAGATTGGGGAATTCACTTCACAGGCGATGGGGAAGGTCTCAGTGTCCATGCGTTTTTAGAGACTGTAGAGGAGTTAAGCTTGGCAAGGAATACTACTCATGAAGAACTTTTTAGGGCTGCGTACGACTTGTTTAGAGGACCAGCACTGATTTGGTTTCGAGCTGTACGAAAAGAAGTTACAACGTGGGCTGAACTTATCTCAGAAATGAAAGCCGAGTTTACACCTTTGGACTATGAGGATCGCCTTTGGGAAGAAATAAAGAGAAGAACTCAAGGACATGCAGAGTCGATGGGTACATTCGTGGCAGTTATGAAGAATTATTTTAACCGTTTACCAACTATGCCTACGGAAGACCAAATGTTGAATATCATTAAGAAGAATTTGAACCCCCTCTACTTGGAAAGAATGGCTTTGCACCAAGTAACAACATTGAAGGAGTTAGTAATAATCGGTCGGCAGATTGAAGAAGTACGGTGGAGAATGAACGAATATCGACCGCCACCAGATAGTAAAGGATTACTCGAACCCGACTTGGCCTATCGCCCGCCAACGAGGAAACAACTCAATCAAGACGACACAGTAGCAGCATCGAAGATGGTTGTAGAAGCCGTGGCTAAACCCAACTACACATTTCGCTGTTGGAACTGTGGAGGGACCAATCATTCGTTCAAAACATGTCGCTCGGTAAAAACCAAATTCTGTATAGGTTGTGGCCTAAGGGATGCGGATAGAAAGACATGTAAACGTTGGAATAACACCGACCAGGGAAACGATCAAGGGGGTCAGGCCTAAGTGGAAGGGAGCCTGGAAAAAACCCGAATTCCACGACAAAAGCTGAGTGGGTAGAGTGGTTGTCGATTGTGGAAGAAGTTTTCGCTGGAAAGAAATGGAAAATTCTTAGACATCCAGCAAATGGACAGGATCGAAGG
The DNA here is from genome assembly GCA_911387785.2 of Aelia acuminata. Taxonomy (NCBI): domain Eukaryota; kingdom Metazoa; phylum Arthropoda; class Insecta; order Hemiptera; family Pentatomidae; genus Aelia; species Aelia acuminata. Next base: position 102,451,491 of record OU426979.1, read on the forward strand.
CCGTATTTAACGGTAAACATTCTGGGAAGAATAGAAACGGGACTGCTGGATTCTGGGGCTTCAAGGTCATTGATGAGTGAGGAATGCTGGAAACGTTTTTTACGGCTGGGTGTAAAGCTACACGAAAAACCCAAAATTCAAATAAAGGCTGCTGGAGGCACCGCGCTCAACGTTTTTGGAAGCGTAAACGTGCCAGTGGAGTTGGAAGGTAAAATGAGAATTATCCAATTTTTGGTAGTTTCCAACTTGGTGGATGAACTTATATTGGGCATCGACTTCTGGAATAAATTTAGATTGGTTCCGGACATATCGAAAAATATGTGGCACTTCGCTCCAACAGAAGAATGTTTAGCTGTGTCACAGAATGGCCCTGCTGTCCTAACTAGACCGAATCTTACGCAGGAACAGGAAGAAACCTTAAATCGGCTTATCGGACATTGGCGAAATATCCGACCATCAAAGTTAGGATGTACAAGCAGGGTAGAGCACGAAATAAATACGGGTGATAGTAAGCCAGTCAAACAGCGTTACTACCCTGTTTCACCAAAGATCCAAGATATCTTAAATAAGGAGCTCGATGAAATGCTCGTAGAAGGAATTGTAGAGCCGTCACAGAGTGCTTGGTCGTCACCTGTTGTTTTAGTGAAGAAACCCGATGGATCCTACCGTTTTTGCGTGGATTATCGTCAATTAAATGCCGTGACTAAAAGAGACGCCTACCCGCTGCCCTACATTTCGAATATATTGGATAGGTTACGTGATGCCAAGATACTTTCTTCCATCGACATAAAGAGCGCATACTGGCAGATACCAATGGCTGCTGAAAGCAAGGAAAAGACAGCTTTTACTGTTCCCAACCGCGGCCTCTTCCATTTTTGTAGAATGCCTTTTGGACTGCATAATGCACCAGCGACATGGCAAAGATTGATTGACGATGTTTTGAGAGCAGATTTAGAACCAAATATCTTTGTTTACTTGGATGACATCATTGTGGTCTCATCAGACTTCGATTCCCACATAGAAACATTGGAGAAGGTCTTAGGAAGATTGAGCTCAGCCAACTTAACGGTGAATTGGGAGAAAAGTCAGTTTTGCAGAGAGGAACTAAAGTTTCTGGGATATGTGGTAAATGAGAACGGCCTACAAGTTGATCCGGGGAAGATTGAGGCGATATTAAACTACCCAGCACCTAAGAACGTAAAGCAAGTGAGACAGTTTATAGGGCTTTCTTCCTGGTATCGCCGCTTTGTCCCTAATTTCTCGACTCAACTTCACCGCTATCGGATCTACTGAAGAAAAATAAGAGATGGAAATGGGGACAAGAACAAGAAGAAGCGTTCAGATTACTAAAGGACAAGCTTGTCACAGCACCTGTGTTAGCATGTCCTGACTTCAGTAAGCGATTCTTCCTACAAACCGATGCCTCTAAAACAGGATTAGGGGCTATTCTTTACCAAGAATACCTAGAAGGAGATCGGGTCATAGCTTATGCGAGCCGAAGTTTGACCACAGCCGAGAGGAAATACAGTGTAACTGAGCAAGAGTGCCTAGCAGTTCTCTGGGCAATAGAGAAGTTTCGGCCTTATTTGGAAGGGATGGATTTTACAGTTATTACTGACCACATTGCCTTAAAATGGTTGAATAGTCTTCGCGACCCTCAAGGTCGACTGGCTAGGTGGGCACTAAAACTGCAGCAACACCAATTCACTATCGTACACCGTCCCGGCAAACAAAACGCTGCAGCCGATGCGTTGTCACGGACTTACGAATTCCCGATAGCCAGAATTGATATTGGAGAACCAATAGAGGACGCGTGGTATCAGCGGATGATTAAACAAGTAGAAGAGAATCCATCGAAATATGCGGATTGGAGGATTGTTAATCAAACTCTATGGAAGCTTGTTAATAATAACCGGAAAATGGTAGGAGATAGCAACCAGTGGAAATTAGTAGTTCCTAAACAAAAACGTAGGGAAGCGATCTGGGAATGTCATGATAAAGAAATTGCAGGACATTTGGGATGTTTCAAAACCTTGCAGCGGGTAAAGGAGTACTACTATTGGCCAGGCATGGCAACCGATGTAACCAGGTACGTACGGAAATGTGAAGTGTGCTTGGCGAATAAGCCATTACAGACTAAGCCTGCGGGCCTAATGGGGAAACAGCGAGTAGTTACCCAACCTTGGCAAATGGTTTCGGCAGATATAATGGGGCCGTTTCCTATGTCTTCAAACCGGAAAAGGTTCATATTAGCGTTTACCGACTGCTTCACTAAATACAGCATCATAGTACCAATTTCAAAATCGACAGCCGAAGTGGTGGCCAAAACTTTAGAAAGAGAGGTCTTTCTTAAGTTCGGGGTTCCCCAAATTATTATATGTGATAACGGCCCTCAATTCAGGAGCAATATTTTAAAAAAGAAAGCCCGAGAATATGCTGTTAAATTGTGGTTCACCCCAGTCTATCATCCACAGGCTAATCCGATGGAGCGTCCAAATCGAGTGATAAAGACACTCCTAGCTTCCTATGTGAAAGACAATCATAAGCACTGGGATAAGGATCTACACAAGTTGGCTTTTGCTATGCAGACTGCGGTACATGAGGTTACCGGTTATTCGCCAGCTTATTTGAATTTTGGACGCGAGTTACCACGTTCAGGCGACGAGTACGAGCATTCCATTGCTTCAGATAATGTTCCGGAAATGGGAGATCGTAAGGCTTACGCACAGAAGTTCAACATGATGCCAGTAATATATGAAGAAGTGGTTGAGCGTCTACGGCGATCATACGAGAAAAGCAGTCACCATTATAATCTTCGGAGAAGGAACGTGGATCTACAAGCTGGAGATTTAGTGTGGAAGAAGACCCAAACCCTTTCGGATGCTTCAAAGAACTTTTCTAATAAATTGGCACCTCTATATGAGGAATGTAGAATCAGAGCAAAACAAGGAAATTTATTATACGTGCTAGAAGATCTACAGGGTCATCCCTTAGGAACTTGGCATGTCAAAGATCTAAAACCTCATCCGACCTAAGACTTAAGATTCAACCATTAAAAAAAAAAAATTTTTTTTTGGTAGGGAGGGGGAGAGTTTGTAACGAAAAATAAATAAACAAAAAAAAAAATTTTTTTTATTTAATAAAACTCATTAAGTAATAATCGAAGAGGGCTTAATATATTTTTTGTATATAATTAAAATATGTGTTGTTTTAAAAGCTTTGTATTAGTTTTTTTATTGATATAATATTTTTTTATTTAGCTATAAAAATAATTATGTTTTATTTTAAAAGAAGAGACGGGACCGAAGTAATTAATTGAAAAACAGCTGTTATTAAGGCATTTGTTTTTTTTTTAAAAAAACAACGAAGAAAAATACAGGAGATGTTCGCTAGCGTTCGACGAGTGATGATAAAATGAGACTGTTTTAGTGATTAACGTAGTTGTGGTCTATACCGCTAAATATCAGAGAATTGAAGAATAGTGGCGTTCACGGGAGAGATTCCGGTGACGAGAATCGCCAAGCCGAGTGGCTACTGGCAACAAAGCTACGAGTAGACAGGCGAGTTAAGAGAACAGACTGGAGATATTTTTCTTTTAATTTCTTTGTTAAACCTTGCTTTTTTTTTATTGAATAGTTATAAGTTTAAATTGTTTCTAGTTGTGTGAATAGAGTTAGATTTTGATCAGGCCTGACTACAGAAATTGTGAGTAAATTTTATTTTTAATATCGTAGTGTAAATATAGTGTTAATTAAAAGTTTCTTTTATTTGAGTTTAATTTGTTTTGTTCTATTTCTTTCTAACTTACCATTAAGTAGATCATAAGTGTAAATTGCAAATTGAATTTTATGTACAGCCCTCTCCGAGATTTTAAGGTAACCTTCACTTATCAAATTTAAATTATTTTTTTTATTCAGATTGCTTTAGGTTTTCGCTATTTCCTTAAAATAAATAGCGTGGCGCCCCTTAATTTATTTCAATTTTTTTTAATCACTAGTCATTTAAGAACCCGCCCGTCTCCACTGAGCTACCACCTTTTTTGTTACGATTGTTTTATTTATTTATATCCAATTAATATTTTTTTTTAACGTAACATGATATTTAAGACATCAGGGTTTCTTGAGGTGCTGAACTCAATTCTGCTATTGTTTTTTATGTGAAAAAATTTATAAAGCTAGTTTACTTGAAAACTTGAAGCTTTTTTAAAATTAAATTGAAGAAATATGAAAAATTCTTTAACGATTGTATTTTTCCTTTAATCTACTTTCTAAAATAAATGAATTAGTGAAAGAATCATAGCGATATCATTTTCCAAACTTAAGATAAAAAATAAAGGATTTTCAAGGTATTTTATTTAATTTCTCAGCACCTAAGGCCCATTGGACGGAACGCTCGGACATGTGTCGACTATTTTTCGATGTAGAATCACCAGAAAAAAAATGGGCCCGATCGACGACCCCATAGCTGTGCCCTCCCCTTGTTAGCTAAAAATTAGTTTAATTCTCTGTAGGGATACAAATAAAATCCTTAAATTTTTATTAGCGCTTACTTCCTGCTAAGATTTTGTGAAAACTACCAACCTTCGATCTTCTTAATCCAAGTAGAATATTAAAATACAATTAACCTACTAAGTACCTACCTAAATAGTTAGCTTCAAGTTAGTAAACTAGAATACCTTTATAGCCTGTTCCATACAATTACAGCTCAAAGTTTATTACAAAACAATTAACTTATATTTTAAAGCATGATAAAAAAAAACTATAAGCGTCTGTATATAAATTTATGAAAATTATAAAACATAATAGTGCTCATGGAAAATATGTATAAGGATGTCCCAAACGTCTTGTGATTTAAAGCGAGCCTAGAAAGGTTTATCTATTTTTAGGAGCCATGCTATCGGATCGCCCCCTAGGGTCAAGTGACCATCCCGGCTTAACAGGCCTCTATCTGAATCTTCAACAGGTTGTTAACCAACTTACCACTAGGTCATCTACCGCTTTCACATCTCCAACCCCATTCTAGTTAAATTAAATCACATCATAAATAAATAAATATATCATAATATAAATAAATCTATATAGAATGCAAGGCCTCAAAGTCTCGTATAATTTCAATAATTCACTTAATCATGCAGATTACGTGCCGAATTTTCGCCTATTCAGGCATCTTCAGGGCTACAACAGTTTCACATGCAAGCTAGAAACAGACTCATTTGTTTCAAACATCAAAAAATTGTTTACTAAATAAATCTGATAAAGATATAAAACGAACAAGATTAAGAAAACAATATGTCCGTTTGTATATGTACTTTTTGTACGATTTTACAATTTTGATTCTACTTTATAAGTTTTATTATACTACCTTCTTCCATGTAAGAGATCCTCAAGTACACTAAACTTGTCCTATTTCTGCAATTTATTTAGTCAAATACAATCATTAGTCCAAATATAGTGTTGAAATTAAGGAATTTAGTGAAAATTAATACTTCCTAATTTATTATTGAGATTTTATCCGATTAATTATTTACACGTTAGGTGCGGCGGCGCACAGTGGTCCAAAAAAGCTGAAAATGTGAAAATACCTAATATCTATTATAATTACTTTTCTAGCGGCTTGGAACCACCCGTGTATTGATTTTTTGAGGTGCCGAATCTAATGAAATCAAAATCAGTGCAATGGGACCACCAGATCAAGTCCAAATTTGAGTTCAAAAAGTCAAAAATTCGTGTTTGATATAGTTGATATTATATGTTTTTTGAGGAGTATCTATAATCTAATAAAATCAATATCAACGAAATCAGAGCATCTGATCAAGTTAAAATTTGAGGTGAAAAATAAAAATTTAAAAAGATTTTTTTTTTAACATGTTTATGAACAATAATAGATAGATAGATAGATAGATAGATAGATAAATAGCTTTATTAAATATAAATTTATAATTTCTTTCTTAGACAAAAATAAAAAATAAGCTTTTGTTGACATGGTTAAAAAAAACCGTCTGCCAAGAGTTGTCTATTCATTTTTAAACATTTTTGTATATAATTACAATTCATACACTGTTCATAATTTTTAACTTGTATTGAAATACATATTTACAATTTTTAAAATTTCTTCAAATTTTCTAAAAAATTACAACAATCAGAATAATAATAAAGAAAAAGAAGAGAATAAATGGAAAAGAGAGAGAAAAAAAAAAAAAAAAAAGGTTATAAAACAAATACCAAATAATAAACAATACTTTTTTTCTATTTACTTTACTAATGTTGTTATGTATTATATTGTTGAATCAGGAATGATCTGTATTTATATGCTGTAATATGATATTGGTATAAGCTGTACCAGTCTTCCCCGTTCAATAATCCTATCAATTCGTTGGGACTTAAGATTTTTTTCTTAAAATATTTGACTCTGTATTCTTGTAAAATAGGGCAAACGGCGACATAATGGTATAAATCCTCAATTTCGTTACGGTTACAAAGGGTACAAAATCTTTGCTCTTCCCGTCTCTTTACGTTATTATTGAGATGAACTAATTGTCCTCGTAATTTAAATATGATTTTGATAAAATTCATTTTATTTGCATCTGATAAGTAATGCCTTTCACCCAAGTCAATATTTAGCCGCTTATACAGTCCATGGAAATTAGATAGTCTTGCTTTTTCCATCATGGCCTCCCTAAAATTATTTTTTAATACATTTAAAATTAAAGAAACTGTTTGGTCTTCTGAATATTCTAATGGGACATTTATTTTATTACACAAATTTAAATTTTCTTCGTGCCAAAAGATTTTCTTTTTTATTATTTCTGCTGCTAAAATTTTTGGAAGCCTCGATTCTGGTAAAGAAAGCACCCTTTGGACATATTTTAGATGTAATTGAATAGTGTAAAAAAATATAGGAACAAAATTAGTTTCCAGATATAAAATATAGTGAGGTGAATTAACTGGAAGGGAAAATAATTTTTTAATAAAAAATATATTTAGTTTCTCTACTTCCTCAAAACTGTGATATCCCCAAACTTGGCAAGCGTAGCATATTATTGATCTTAGAGCAGCATTATAAACATCCAGTTTTTTTGACAGTGGTATTTCATTTTTATTTATCAAGTTGTTGTAAGTTGTATTTATAGCAAATTTTGATATATTTAACTTATCTAAGAAATGTTTTTTTAATGTACAAAGAGGGGTCAAACCTATTCCCAGATAATTATAATAATTAACTATTTCTAAATTGATTCCATCCATTTTCCATTTTTCATTTTTCCCTAATTTTCCCCCATTTCGGAATACCATGATTTTGGTTTTCTGCATGTTGACAGTCAGATTCCATAGATTACAATATTCTGTCACCCGATTTATCATCATCTGAAGAACATTAGGTTCTGGCGCAAGCAAGACAATATCATCTGCGTACATTAAGCAACGTATGTTTAATCCCCCGATTCTGATACCACCTCCAATAAATTCGTAAAAATCATTAATAAAAAGTGAAAACAAAGCGGGTGAGAGCAAACAACCCTGCTTTAATCCAACAGACGTCATAAAAAATCTTGTGACTCCGCCATTAGTCCAAACACAAGACTCAGTACATTTGTATAAACCCTGGATGGCATTTATAAATTTACTGGACATTCCTAACGTATATAATTTATAAAACAAAGCATTTCGGTCCGGTGAGTCAAAAGCTGCCTTAAAATCAATGAATAAACAATACAATTTATGTCGCTTCTTACTCGTTTGAATTTTAATAATGTTTAACAAATTAAAAATATTGTCAACCGTCGAATATCCCTTCCGAAACCCAGCCTGGCATTCTTGCAATATTTTATTTTCATCCATCCATTGTTCTAATCTTAATAACAACAATCCAGTGAATAACTTAGCTATACTGTCCGAAAAGGATATACCCCTATAATTACTGACTACATTTAAATCACCCTTTTTAAAAAGCGGAAAAATTATTGATTGAGCGAAGCTTTTTGGAATTTTAGAATCTTTATATATTAAATTAAAAAAATTTAAGAGACATTGCAAAAAAACATCTGGGCAACCCTTAAAAAACTCGTACGGAACTCTGTCATATCCTGGTGCTTTTCCATTTTTCGCTTTATGAATAATTCTTTTTAACTCTAATAATTCGAAGTCTCTATCTAGAGTGTGATTAACGTTATGTGGTGGAGCAAACAAAATTTTCGGAGCTAAAACAGACGGATTTAATAAATTATTAAAGTATTCAACCCACTGTTCACTTCTAATCTCCGAACTTCCCACAAATTTCCTATTTTTTATCACATTGACCAGATCCCAGAACCCCTTTGAATCCTTAACAGACTTAAATTTATCAGTAATTCCCATAAAAAATTCCCGTTTTTTAACTTTACATAGCTCCTTATATTCTTTATTACTGCTGACATAAAGTTTTCGAATGACATCACACTTACTCTTCCTATACAAATTCAACAAGGCAAATATTTTCTTTCTTACTTTCCTACATTCATAATTAAACCATTTTTCCTTAAATTGATGTTTGTCGTTATCCCTCATACCGAATCTTCCAAGAAAGGACGCATTCTTAATAACCTCTATAAAATAATTAACTGCTTCTTGAGGCTCTTCCGGAACTTCAAAATTTATTGTACTTAGCTTAATTTTGAAATTTTTACAATCACTTTCCGTCCATTTCAGTTTGGGTAATATCGGCAGTGTTCCATCAATTTTTGATACTCCTACTTTCAGTAGTAATTGTAAGGGCATATGATCACTAAAAATTTCTGATTTAATTTGGAAATCTTTAATAAATCGTAGCAATCCAACGGAAACCGCGCAAAAGTCTATAACTGAACTCCCATTTGCCCCTATATATGTTAATTCGCCGTTTTGATCCCCACAAGTCCTTCCGTTCAAGATAATCAAATCCAAATCCGAGCATAATTCGAGAAAATAAATACCTTTGCTATTTGTCACAGTATCTTTTGATTTTCTCGATGAACCGATATTAAATTTATCAAACAATAATTCATCCGGAAGATATTGATTTTCGCCGATTCTAACATTGCAGTCCCCAATCAAAACAATATTGCTATAAAAACACATATCAAATAAATTTCTAATATTTTCAAAATCCTCTTTCCAATTTTCAATAGTAATATAAACCGGTACTATACAAAAACTAATATCACTTCGTCGGTAAACAACTAAATTAATATTTTCGAACATTTGAAAATTAAACCCTTGAGGTAATAAATGCAATTTTATTCCAAATAAGGCTCCACCCCTAGCTCTACCGTACTTAGCCATCTTTGTAGCGCTTACCCAACACAATTCATATCCTTTGAAAAAAATTTCATAATTTTTAAAATCATCTTCAAGTAGAAATGTTTCAAACAGAAAAAAAATATCATATTTGTTAATAAAACTAAAAAAGTCTAACTTATCTATTTTGTTTTTCATTCCCGCTATATTATAACTTAACAGTTTTATCTCACAATTATCGAAACTAATTATATTTTCATTTAAACCTCGGCAGACAAACTCTCCTCAGGAATGTTTATTTACCGCTGACTGCTGTTTGTTGTCCTCTGCTAATCCTCTGCCACTTCGGAGCCGAGCCACCAGCTGCGATAATTCCACTCCAGTCAGTGTCTCAAGTGTGTGCACGGCCTCAGTGCCTTCGTGAAGCAAACCTTTTGTTTCAGACCACGTAAAGATTTTATCATTAAATAAGAGTATATCTCCCCTTACTTGAATTCTGATGTCCTTATTTCCTGCCTTATTCCTAATTTCTCTTCTTAATGACAGTAACTTCGATTGTTTTAATCTAGTGCTCGGGGTCAAATCTCTATTAATGTTAATTCCCGTATTTTTTAGTTTCTTGCTGTTGTACAATATACTTCTCACATCACCCTTGGTTTGAAATTCCACCATCAGAGGCCTCTTTTTAAATTTTGGAGATCCTAAAAAGTATGTTTCATTAATTTTTATATCTTCTACTCCCAACACATTTTTGCACAGATCTTTAACAGCAATCGGGGCTTCTTTGTCATTTTCAATATTTAATCCTTTAATTATTAAATTTTTTTGACGAAATTTATTTTCTAGATTTTCAATTTTTTGCTTGATTTCCGCATTTTCTCTTCGAACGATTATCATCTCCTCTTTGAGCCTTATATTTTCCTCGGCATACTCTTTTATCTTTTTCTCTAGCTCAATTATATCCAATTTAGTGGCCAGATTATCGAACTTTTCATTTAACTTGCGATCCAGTAAATCAGAAATTTCACTTAAGAAGCTAGTTGAGGTGCCGTCCATTTTACGTGAATCAGATATCTTAAACTGAACAATAATACAAATAGGATATAATTATTTAATCTTGTTTAAATAAATTGTATGCTTCCTCGGTTAGCTCTTTTTTCTTTTTATACTTGTATACTGGTCTTAAATCCGTAATATATGGGTAGCTTGTTACAAATGATTGGTGGAAAACATCTTCATTTGTTGAGATATCTTCTTGGAATGATGTTCCCTGTACGGCTTATAATATTTGTTCCTACTCGACATAAGCCTCTTCTGACAGGGAACCGATACAAAGAGCTGCGTGCTGAATCATGTCTGCTACATGGAAAAGAATTTTGTGGACGGTCGATGGGAGATAGTACCAGGGGTACCGAGTCACTGCCATCTCAACCGTTTCCGCTGTATATTTGCGAAATGCTGCAGTATCAATCGGGTAAGTAGTTATATTTGGCCGGTTGAGCAGGAGCACGAAGGAAATGACCTTGAGCGTGCTGTAGTACAGCTATCTGTAACCTTGAGGGTCATTGACCGACCTTGTGAGGGCGAGGAGGGTGTTGTTCTAGGGTGAGGGGGGGGGGGTGTCCTTGAGGTGTGTTATGAGGTTTTGGTTGATCTTGACGGGGTCAACGGATGTGAGATGCCCAACATGACAACGTTGGATTGTAGATGTGGCAACAGCGCGTGCTTGAGCCGTGCTGTAGCGTGGCACCTGTTCCCGGGCGCAGGGTTGCGCGGTGCCGGGGGTGTGGTCGCAGTTGCATGATTTAATCAGTTTACACAGCTGTTTCATTCATAATTCATCATTTGAATTCCACATACATAAGCCTTCGTCATAGTCCTAGTACTGATAAACCAGTTTACTGATGCATGACTCAGCTGTTTCATCCATAATCGAAGCCTATTTGAATTCATTGACTAAGCTTAGTAAAAGCGGGAGGTTTCTCCTCCCACTACCCCTCACCACAAACATAAGCCTTCGTCATAGTCCTAGTACTGATAAACCAGTTTAATATGGGACGACTAACTAGCAAGAACATGAGGTATGAGGCCGACCGACTGTCCACATTCGTCGGTTGGAATTCACCAGTGAGTGCATTGAAACTAGCAGCAGCCAGATTTTATTATTTGAAAAACTCAGATCGGACAAGGTATCCTTTTTGAGGAGTAATATTACACGAATGGTTGGAACATGACGATCCCCTTGTAGTTCACAAGAAATGGTCTAAATATTGTCCCTTTTTTGAGTACTTAAAACAACTAGAGAAGCTACCAGTGATAATAGATGACGTATGTGATAAAAAAGAAGAGGAAAACATCTGTGGGTGTTGCTGACATGTACAAGAGGTTTAAGCGGTTTATTCAAAAACTTTACCATTTAAAAAACCAAATCGATTTATATGAAATAAAAAGAAACGAAATAAATCAACTAATAAAAAAAATAGAAAAACTTCATGTTTCCCCTCCTCTCTGTTGAACCTTTTAGTCTCAACGTTGAAGCCTTGGAAGATGGTTGTGCCGCGTCGATTGGAGCTGGTGACCGACTACTCCATCACCACTAGCAAAATAGTGCGAGTCGGTCTTTGCGATTTTGTGCCCACTGTCGCGGTCATCGACAAGAAAACTACAGTGTATATGAATACGGAAGAATGGAGATTCATCGCCGATCAGATTCCAAGGATGTTATCTCTTTTGCAATAGCAGGCCCAAGAAATTGGAGGTTGAAGACCGAGTAAGGTGTAAACATGTGTATTGTACACTTTCCAAGAGGGGAAGGAACAGAGTTATGAAAATAGAACAGGTTGTTATTTTTTTCGCAATGTTTAATCAGAGTTCGCCAACCCTTCAGCTCGATTCACCTTCGACATGTTTTAGCAGAAATGAAACGGCAAAGCTTTGTAAAGACGTTAAGAACATCAACAACTCATTGGAACTATATAAGAAACATGAAGAAGGTCAACTGACTGAACCTGTGGAATAAATTACGGATATAATAGTACAATTAATAATTAATATATTCATTGAGATAAGAAAGTCTTCGCTTCTGGATAAATTCCTCGTCCTCTTGCCACTCCTCAGGTAAATTGTCCCAGATGTAGTCTAATGTATAGTCGAAAAGGTACAAAATTAATGATCGAGGTAAAGCTCTCAATTCTTCTGTAGTTAAAGTTTCGATTCCTTCCTCTCCCAAACGATGTATTGGTGACTCCATTTTATCCATCATACTGATAAGGTACTTCCTAGGAGGAGTTTAAATACTCCTCCTGGAACCACAAACACTGTGGTAAAAAAAAATACGTGACTATTTTTTTATGCTATCTGAGAGGGTTGACTAATGATGTGCTGTCGAATACCAGTCCACAGTATACACATTCAACTCTATCCTTGACTCCTCGAATAAATCCAGCATATGAGAGTAGATGATGAGGTGTACCAATATTCTTAAATGTTTGTCTTCTTATCTCTTCTTTTTTTAAATTTACAGTTTCAGAATTTTTTCTGACCCATGTGGCCAAACGATGGGCTTGATTTAATGAGCAAACAAGGGAAGTGTTCAAATGGAAATGACAAGCTATCTGTTCATTATTTAACTGTTTCAAGTTTGGACAGCCGAAATCATGAAGATCATAGAATGGTCTATCGATCAGTTCTTCTATAAACTTGCACTTTTCCATTCCCTTTCCCCATAATATGTCATAGTCTTCTATAAGATATACTAATAAATTCTTCATATCTTCATATTCTACATTGCCATAGGTCTAGTTCAATCCGTGAATATGTTTCATTACCCAGATGTTCGTCCGTGCTTAAGCCAATTCTTCACTCGCACCCTGAGGCTGTTTGAAAAACCAATGCCATGATGAGCCATGACTGACCGAGACTACAGATAGTTCTTTAACGATTAATGAGTTGGAGGCTGATCGATAGCCTTGAAAATCAATGAACGCTGAATGCATCATGTGTGTCGTAGTCAAAGTCTTGCAGTGGAATGATTTCGTTTAGGTTTTAAATAATGAATATATGCAGCCAAACGTGTGCAGAGGTTCAGTACATTTTGCGGACTAAACCGGTTCCCACTTCGTATTCCACTATATGGTATTATCATGAAGAATGAGGCAGTATGCCTTAATGTTAGGCGGAAAGTTCTCACTCGCCTCTAGTTGAACAGGAATATCAATAGTCGTACTATTTATTGCTTCAGATTGTTTAGAACAATCTATAACGACTATAGGTGCGAGGGTCTCAAAATCGGATCGTGATAGCAGAGGTTGAGAATGTCTATTAACATAATAGCTCGTTTGAAACTCATTATACATTTCGTAGAGAAGGGCGACTTTTCCTTGTGCAAAATCTAAATTCAAATCATCATAAGGATAATGTTCACTATTCAGATAGAGTTTCAAGTTTTTCAATTTACAACTATCAAACTGACTGAATTATCTTTGGTTGCGTTTCTTGTTCGATCAGTCTGGAATGCGATAATAACATACCGCGGCTTTTCTAAATTTGTTGATGTTTTGACAGTCCAATTTTCTTGCTGCGAAGTAGGTAAATTTGGGTATTCGTAAAGATCCCATGATCTGAACGGTATAGTAATTATCTTGTTTTTCTCTACCATTTTCAACAACCTTAGTCGTTCTTGATTGGAAACACGAACATGTGGCATCCTCCAGACCACTTTATCTAATTTTATTTGTACGTCATCGCTACCCTTTATGCAGTTCAAGTCCGTACTCGATCTGATCAAAACGAGTTCTTGCTTAAGATTAATTAAAATTTTGTGATAGTCCTCACATATCCCTAAGAGAATATCCAGCGGCAGGCATAAGCTAAAAAATCCGTCTTTATCGATTGAAAGAGTTTTATCGATGCCAGGTATTATCCACCCCGAATTTTCAAGACATTTACTTGATTAGGTGAAAACGAAGCATAACCTTTAAGCGTTGCAGTTATTCCAGGTTTTCTGTCTCTATCAACTTCAATGCCATTTAATTCATATCTTATCTCATCAAACAAAAACGCAAACGCGTTATTAGTCAATTTTGAAGTAGTTCCTGGAGTAACGTCATTTTTTAAAATTCGTCCTTCAATGTAAATAGAACTTAAAGAAGGGAATGTCTAAACATCTTGTTGATGGATCGGAATTCTGATTTCATCAGATTTGTTAAGATTTGTTAGTTGTTGCCTGCATAAGGCTGATGTGAGGGAGTCATCAAATTTCACGTCCGATGTTATGTTTAGTATATTATTCATGTTTTTAAACTATTTTATTAGAAGATAAAAGATTCGACCACGGCCGGGAATCGAACCCAGGTCCTCTGCATCTACGTCGCAGCGCTCTTACCACTGAGCTAACCGTGAGTCCGTTCCGATCGTGATCGAATCTTTCTCTTCTGTGATCCCTCCCTCCAGGTTTCGATGATTTCATCGCTTAGAAAAGATTGTATAGCATCGATATCATACGATCCTTCAGGTATTTGAATGGCCAGATCACCGAAATAAAACATATCGTTAACACCCTTTCTTATGTTTGGAATAGTATTATATGTGTCAAAAGATAATAACCCGATTGTACAATCCGACCCTAATTCTAGAGGAGGTAGGAAGTTTGCACGAAGAACGCTAGAATTGCCTGTAAACGTTACTGTGTAGCTCATGATTATTAATGATCAAAATTTATGAGAAACATCGGCTAAATACTTTAAGCAAAGGTGTCCACAAACCGGAGTATTCCACTTTTGATAACGACGGTGGTTATATAATACTTGACAACCTTTGAAATAATCTAACTATTGAGTAGGAGGTTTTAAATTTTCAAAAGAATCAAAGTATTTCACTACATTATCTTTTTTTACATAACAGACCCAATGAGAACCAGGTTCTGAACTTGTATTTAAATTTACAATAGCTGTGGTCCGAGCGGATGTGGAAAGACCAATATTATGATTGGATTGCTATTAAACCCTAACGGCTTAAAATTTAAAAATGTGCATCTGTTTGGAAAAACTTAAATAAAAAATAAATACTGGTATTTAGGATGATCACTTGAACTTGAACTTATCATTGTAAGTTTATACAAATTAAACTAAAAAGGCAAAAATACCATATATTATTAATGCTGATTAGAAATATACAAACATTCACAGATCGAAATAGCCATTTTGATTGATATTTAAGAAAAAAAAGGTCAACGAATGCACTGAGTACGTTCCTGGTTGGAAGATGCGATACGGATCGTATTGGGATTGCAATGTACGAAGTGACAATGTATTTAACAACAGGGCAATGTAACGTATACGGAACGTGCGTGGAAGAGCTAACGTGACCGCGAGGGCAACGAGTCAGCGACGGTGGTGGTCCCTGGTGGGGTCGGGGAAAACCCTCCCCCCCGCCCTAATCTATAGTCTTACCTAATAAAGATTTTTGGACTAATTACCTATGCGAGAGGTGATTTGTCACGAAAAAAGAGCCGTATTAATTACGGTTTTTTAATTTTAGTTCGCGAGAACTAACAAGAGATCGCATTGACAAAGATGGTCGCGGTAGTCAGGGGAGGGGGGGTAAAAACCAAGTGATCAACCTAAATACCAGTATTTAAAAAGCGTCATAAATCTTGTTCCTGAAATAAAATTATATGAATTTGAAGATGCAAAGGAATTGCCTCAAAAAGTCGAATCAAATTCGCTCTGCATATGCGATATAAAGACACCGTGGAAGAACAGGATATAATTAAACGATACTTTAGTTATGGCCGTCATATGAACCTCGATTGCTTTTATTTAACACAGAGTTATGTTTGTATCCTAAGACATCTTATCAGGTGTAATTTTAACTTTTTAATAGTTTTTCCTCAAGATGAATTAAATTTAAAACATATTTATGATGAACAAGTAAGCATGCCAGATTTAAGTTTTACTCTTTTTAAAGACATGTGCTCGTTATGCTGGAAAGAACCGTTTGGCTATCTCGTTATTGATAAAAGTATGGGTATGAACAATGGACGTTTTAGAAAAGGAATCGACACATACATTGTAGGTATATAAAGAGCGATCTCGGCAGTAATTATCATTAACAATCATGGACCCGAAAGTCACTCGTGAAATAATAAAAACTAGTGAGATTTTGAAAAACAAATTTCGAGTATTGAAGCGTAACCTCCAGGATATTGAAACGGGTCGTCAAGAATTTTTTACACCCGTGCTTCAACCTTTAGAAGACATTAAATAATCATTAAAATCCAAACCGGAACTGACTTCCAGAGAAGGTGTTAATGAGCGGGACGAATTGACAGATAAAAACGAGTCTGCTAGTATTTACCGAAAATTCACTTTATTGCCGAAAACAACGCCTCACTACAAAAGAGCTAGACCGTTATCTACTATTTCCTTTCCCGTATTTTCATCTGAAGAATATGAGGACGAGTATGTGACTGACGAACCACTATCAGAGCTAGTCAAAGAATACGCTAAAACTCCACAAGGAGAAGCCGAATTGAAGGAACGTCTCGCCGAATTTGGAAACCTGCAAAGGGAATACTTGGATAAGATTTTTAAAAAAGACGATGAGGCATATGACGATCGTTATGGAATTAGAGCCATGCCTTTAGGGGGATTAGCTATTGGAGATTCGACAAACTTTCGGCTGTTACCAAACAGCGACGATATTTCTATAAACGACATAGAGTATGAAGGAACTGCGGGATTGTTGCAGCTACTCTACTTGAAAAACCCACAAGATTATACCGAGACCGACTTTAATCTCGACCAATGCACACAGGAGAGGCTATAGCGAAGAACAAGGGATATTTAGAAACAGATTTGAGAAATATAGAAATGTAATATCCAAGTTTATCCACCGGGAACCTTAAAACTCCATTCCCCTTCCTCAGCTCCGAGAATGAAGCTCCGTTCCCACAAACGGGGCACTGGTCTTATGAGAGCCGATAAACCTCTGTATGAGTATTGGAACGATCCAAATGAGCTAGTAAATCGTCTAAAGCTGTTAATGGCTTCCGCTCATGCCGGTCATGAAGGACACCAAAACGAAATAGAATCAATAATTGAAGAGCTACGAGAAGAAAATATTATATATTAAAGACCATATATAGCTAGGTTTAGTATAAACATGACGATAAAAAAGTTCGGATCTCACAAGTCATTAAAGCACTCCAAGTATAAAAACCGCTATTTTCCGTTTAGCATATTGAGTCTGTAAAGGACATCGATGCACGCAATTTAAGAATAATCAATGTTGCAAACCCAATCGCAGCTCATGACGCTGCTAATAAAGTGTATTGTGATACGCTAGCGGCTACTTACACTGATTTAAACAATTGGCCTGGTAATTGGATTGATGGAAAAAGAAAAAGACTTGTCAACTTTGCACCACCTATAAATAAACAGGATGTTGTTACCAAAGAATTTTTAAACAGCGTTGCTTTAACCTTGGTTGAAGGTATATATGACTCTCTTGATAAGAGAATTACAAACGTAGCTGAACCTGAGAAGGAATCTGATGTGGTCACACTTGGTTACCTAAACAAAGTACTTGAGAAGAAGTAGATGGATTCATCAATAATTTAAAGAACTGTTGTAAATGAATTACATAAGCCAGCTCGCAAGAAATATCCTAGGAGAAAGACAGTTTTGAAAGGAATAAATGACTTGTGGCAAATAGATTTAGTAGAAATGATACCTTATTCTCGAGAAAATAAAGGGTACAAATATTTATTAACAGTTATAGACTGCTTTGCTAAATATGCATGTGCCGTACCAATAAAGAAGAAATATGCTGAAGATGTAACTAAGCCGATGGAGAGCGTGTTTCTTTCGAGTAGACAAATTCCATAAAATATTCAAAGTGATCAGGGAAAGGAGTTTTACAATTCCAAGTTAAAATCTCTAATGAAAAAATATTGTATTAATCATTATTCCACCTTTTCTAATATGAAAGCTTCCATTGTAGAAAGGTTTAATAGAACATTAAAAGGGAAAATGTGGAAAGCCTTCAGTATGCATGGAAATTACAAATTTTTAGATATCCTACCTCAGATTTTACAAGAATATAACTCATCATTTCATACAACAATTGGTATGAAACCAATTGATGCTTGCAATAAAAAATCGGAAAAATTCTTGCTAAACAATGTGTATTCTTCTGTTCGGACTAAAGTGAGAAAGCAGATGTTTGAAAAGGACGATTTTGTAAGGATATCTAAACAAAAATCAGCATTTTCAAAAGGTTACAAGCCATATTGGTCAAGTGAAATATTTAAAGTAGTCAAGATTCAGAAGACGGATCCATAAACATATTTACTTGAAGATCTAAAAGGTCAACCTATCAGTGGCTCTTTTTATGTTGAAGAGCTTCAAAAAGTAAAA
Organism: Aelia acuminata; assembly: GCA_911387785.2. Taxonomy (NCBI): domain Eukaryota; kingdom Metazoa; phylum Arthropoda; class Insecta; order Hemiptera; family Pentatomidae; genus Aelia; species Aelia acuminata. Next base: position 102,470,161 of record OU426979.1, read on the forward strand.
TATCCATATGTATACCTTGTTGAAAAAGTTTTAAAAAGAAAAGGAAATAAATTTTATGTAAAGTGGCTGGGATTAGATGAACGCAGCTGGATTGACAAAAAGGATATTGCATAATGTATTAAAAGAAAAAACACTTACTCTTGTAATATACATTTATTAATTTTTTTACAAAAACTGTGTATTTTATATATTTATTTTACCTCTACATTTAAAATATATTTATTTCTCACAAACTGTTGTTTTTCTTTAACCTAAACTTACTAAATAGTACTAGTGCTAATGTTACAAATAGACATTAAATTGTCTTCTATTATCATTTTGACATATTACATTTAATGGCTGTTTTTTTTATTCATCAAGGCTATAGTGACCATAAGGGAGTGTTTGCACTCCATCGCTTAATGTACGCCTTTTGTCATCCAATGAGCATAATGACTTTTTATTTATTAGTGAGGTTGTAACGTTATGTTTTTTAGATTGAATTATATAAAACGAAGAATATACACTTTTACTCTCTTTAACTGTGTTTAAATAATCGTTAAAAGTAAATTCGCTAACAGCTGATTTTTTTATTCCCTTTGACTTTTTAACCGTTATATCATTGTTTGTTATGTAAGATTACATTTTAGGTCTCAACCCGACAAATTCAACAATAGGATCTCCAAAGGTTTCATCTTTCAGACCGACTACTTTTTTATTTTTTTCATTATAACAGAAATGAGAAGTGGGAAAATTGCTTGTATCAAAATATTTTTTTAACTATCCAGACATATCAGAATAAATAAATAAAAACTATTCAGTCCTAACATTGTATAAAAATGAATCGGTATCGGTATAACATAAAGTAACATTTTCTATACCATATTTTTTCAAGAAAACATTGTAATGGTAATGATACATCAAAACTTTGCTCAACTCTAACACTGAGAATCCTACATACAAAGGTTTATCTAAAATAATGTTTTCTTTTTCCAACTGAACCGCTGTAACATTATCTGCAAATATAATCCTGCCTTTAAAATTTGGTTTATTAACTTGACGATATAATGATTTTTCATTTGTTACTATTCTTAAATCAATTCTGTTACGCACGTTTTCCATAAATTTGCGGAAGCAACTATTATTCATTAATTTGTAAAAATCAGACTCGAATGTATTTTTTGCTGATGCTCTCATCTTTGAATTAAATTTTATATATGGTGCCAACCAATTCTTTTGTTTAAACTTTAATACCCTGTGAATTTTTGTAATTTTTACCCCCAGTTGTAAAGCTTGGTTTAAATTCACATAACGTACTGTATAACGTGTTTTGGGTAGCAAAGACGTTAATAATTTATCAGTTTTAGTATTAGGTGGCTTATTTTTTTCAGGTAACAAAGGTAGTTGAGAATGTTTATCATGAATTTCTATGGGGTATTCAATGTCAACATCTAGCACATAACCGGTTTCTGAATCGTTTTCTAGATCTAATACAATCAATTTTTCATCAGTCCACTCAAATTCGGCATATGGTAGAGAAAGGTTCATAGCGTAACCATAAAGATTGTTAACGTCTACATATAATAAATAATTACTAGGTTTTGTGGAATCATACTCATTTGAATATTTATTGTTAGCTTTAGCATACCGGGAAACGACTTGGTAATTACCTCCCCTTATCCCCTTTTCAAAAAACTGTACTATATCAACATCATTTATTACGTCTAATGTTATTTTTGTATATTTTAACATTGCATTCGAAGACAACTGCGGTAAAGTAAAAAAACATGCGGGGTCAAGTTGATAAAGTTGTTGACAGAGAAGTCGGAAGGTTTCGAAAACTTCGCACAACAGAATTACATCTGTTTTTACATATAATTCTGCATAATCTTTTAATGTTTGGATTTTAAACGTTTCCCAGACATTTTTTGCATGATTATAATCTACATCGCTAATGGATTGTTTTGTTAAATCATTAAAAAAAGAATTTTTAGATGGTAGTTATGTTTCATTTAGGCATTCAAACAAACTAAAATAATTATATAGAAATACACCTTTCCTGGTCAGCAATTTAACTTTGTTTTCATCATTAATAATACTAGCCATATTTGGAAATATTTCACTAATTGATTTTGATTGATTTTTTAAATTGTTTACTAATGTATCCAAACTTGATGAAAGAAATTTAAACGAGTCAACAAATCGTATTTTGGTTCTACACCCTTTAAATTTTATGTTAAAACTTATATATTTTTCAGTATTACTGGGGATTACAAAAACATTTTCACAACGGACTAAGAAAGGGATTATAAAATGAGAATCATAGCCTTGCAAGTTGTGCATGAAAACGGGTGTAATCAGGCTTTTTTGCCCTTAAATTGCATGCATTATGTGCTGGTCCAATAAATTTCCTCTAAAGTGGCAATGATGACGCAGGCGATCGTGTTAATTTAAAGGGTATTGACATAATATACAGTCTTTAGCAGAATAAAAGGCTGACTTTTCACTAATTTCTTCCATCGGAAGCGGATTAGCATATATATTATCCGCTTCAACAGCTATTTGTTCAAGTTTTTCTAAAAAAACTTGCATACAGTTTTCTCCTGTATAAGCAAATGGTTTCAAATCGTACATTTCGGACTTGACCAGAAGTGAAATAGAAAAGGCTCGATGCTCGTGTATAGATTTGTTCCAAGGTGTTGACGGATTCGGACAAGCCCCTGAAATTGGTATTAAAAGAGATTCTATATCCGCATAAACTACAATTGGAATGGGTTGTGTATATTCCACACGTTTAAATTCAATTTTATCTTCTTTCGGAAAATCAGATCGAATTGGTTTATGATTACAACAAAATTATTCATGTTCTCGCTTTCGCTCATCGCCATTTTTCCCAAACTTGTTTACATACATCTTTGGAAATGTGGTCAGACATCTACGACATATAGTATATGCATGTTCTTTCAACGATATTTGAAAACTTACTAATCGTGAAAGATTCGTAATCAAACAATAATGAAAATTGTCCCCATTTTGTAAAAACAATAAGTCGAACATTTTATTATAATTTTCCTTGTTACTAATTCTAATTGGATACACATTATTTTTCTCGTCTAAGCCATAAACATTTATAGACACATTATTTAAATTTTCAAATCGCTTTACCTCCTTTATTGGAGTCGGGAACGATATCGAATCAAAGGAATATGTGTTTTGAATATTTTTTTATTCATTAAATTTATTTGATCTAATATCATCACTAAGTATAGCTAAACGAAAGCAATCATTAGTATTATTTTTTACATTTATGACACAACGTTTATCCTTAATTTTTTTAGGTAATTCAATATACTGGGATCCTCCAAAAGGTCTATATTTTGTTAAATGTAAGCATATGTAGTTTGATGAAATATACATCCAACCAGAACCTTTTTTTTTTCAAACTCGTCCTGTTCCGCTAAAAAAATTTCAAAAGTTGTTTCAACATAATTTTCGACATTTATGCTAACATCTATCGTATTACTTTTCGATTTTAAAATTCAAATCCGTTCTTTCACTGATAGTGTTTCCGTTTTTCTTATTATGTACATTCTAACATTATATTTATTTTATAAGATTTCCAATCTTCAACATAAGAATTTAAGAAATTTACCAAGAGTTCTTTTTTATTGTTTAAAAATTCGGTAGCTACTAATTTTTTATTATCGTTAGGAATGTATACGTCCTCAACCGAATTTCCTAAAGAAGCTCTAATAATCCCGTTTCTTCAGCAATCGCCTTCTCTCGCCTCTGTCTATCAAACATGCTATATTTTCTTTTTTTATTCGGTATTTCCATTGTGCTCACGTTGAACATATTATTACTACTGACCCCACTAACTACTTGACATTTTATTTTATGACTTTCAAAATTGAACTTTCTAGTAAATTCTTTCCCACAGCTTTGACAATAAAAAAACAACCATTTACATCTGTGCCGTCTATTTGGAACCAATAACCCACATTGCTCACACAAATAATTGTTTTTATTATTCATTTTATTAAATCCTTAAATTAAATTAAACAAAAATTATTACTTACTTATTACAATTACAATTATTATTACTTACAAAACTTATTACCATCTAAAACTAGTAATATTTACATAAACTACTTTTTCCCACAATATTTAAATTTTAGCTGACCTAAAAACATAAAACATCAATTAGCTAAGTATAGTAATGTTTTTACAACTTTATTAAGTATTTTAATCATATTTACCATCATACTGTGCTATATCTTCATCAGTTATAACGAACAGATATCTTTTCGGCAAATATGTTCTTATCTGCCCCTCGTCAACTTCCAATTCCTCAATAATGGCTTCAATGCTTAAGCCATATTCTGTCTCCTTTTTTGTTAATTTTATATGTTTGTCCTATAGTCAGTTCCCCAATATTTTTGTAAATGGGTTTTGTTTCATTCAATTTTTTAAGGAGAGACATCTGTAATATTTACAAAAATTAACAATTTTTTGTTATCTTTATGCAAATATTAGTTCAAAAAAGTTAAAATGACTCACCTTTAGGCAAAACTGCACAATACTCTAGGTAATCAATTATTAAAATTGGAAAATTTTAATTATATCCTCACGCGGCGGCTGATGTCTGGGCGGCGTCCTTTCAAACAGATAACAGACCCGTCGCGAGCTAGCTCAAGGCTTTGATGATAAATATTGCTCAGCGGCGGCACTGTTTCATGGATGGGCGGCATCGTTTCAAGTAGATAACAAGTAGCGACCGACATCTCCCCACCACTGCAAGCGGGCTATATAAGAGCGACCCTGACAGGACGGCATGGGTTTGTAAATGACCGTTATTCCTCCGACATCATTGCTTCGTAACGACGATTATGAATGAACTTGAATGAAACAGCTGAGTCATGCACCTATGCATTAAATCACACACCTGCAGCCACAAAGCTTGGTCAATGAATTCAAATGATGAATTATGAATGAAACAGCTGTGTAAACTGATTAAATCATGCAACTGCGACCACACCCCCGGCACCGCGCAACCCTGCGCCCGGGAACAGGTGCCACGCTACAGCACGGCTCAAGCACGCGCTGTTGCCACATCTACAATCCAACGTTGCCATGTTGGGCATCTCACATCCGTTGACCCCGTCAAGGTCAACCAAAACCTCATAACACACCTCAAGGACACCCCCCCCCTCACCCTAGAACAACACCCCCCTCGCCCTCACAAGGTCGGTCAATGACCCTCAAGGTCACAGATAGCTCTACTACAGCACGCTCAAGGTCATTTCCTTCGTGCTCCTGCTCAACCGGCCAAATATAACTACTCGGGTACAGATAGCAAATCACATCTAGTACTGTTTTTAATCTCATAATTAATTCTTCATTTATCCCTGTAATTTGCGCGGTTAATAAAGGATTTTCAAAAAACTTGCAACAATAACAGCTTCAAACTGAAATAAATGCACCGCCTCAATTTTCAGGGTTGAGAGCTCTAGTGCAAAGGACCACCATACACTATAAGCAAACTGTGCAACTTCAAACAACCTATTGTAGTTGTTGTTTATGTGATTATTTAAAATACAAAATAAAACAATTTTTTTTAGTGTTTTAGAATTAAAATTAAAATAATTTTATTTTATTTTAGTATTTTAGAATTAAAATGAAAATAACGTGTTATTATTTTATTTTAATTCTAAGCCAGCCCCCTACCTTAGAGACCTATAGGAGGATTTTTCTTAACTAATAGTTCCACTCGAACCGTAGCTGAAGGTTTAAATCCTTATAAATCCCAAAGTTGGCCGAAGTTGGCGCTGAAATTTTTACCACAGTTTCTCTACTACCTACAGTTACATATTGAACCATTGCGACCGTAACGCAAACTTTTTATAAACCAACAAATTCAAAAAATCATACTTATTTCAGCAACGATTTCGAAAATTAATTTCTTCTCTAACTGCTGATATTTAAAAATTTTTAGTCCATAACAGTGCACATAAAGATGACACACTCCTGATGTATTGGGGAATATTTTATTGTTAATCTTATACAGATTAGAAATTTTTTTTATGTTGGTAGAAAAGTACGATTTTTTCAATCATTAAAAAGTTCAATTTTACTGGTACACACACATTTTAATTTTGAACTAGTTAAAAAAATATATTCTTTCCATTGTCCTACAAATATCTAAGTATTCGAAAACCAAGAAAAAGTTAGGTTTGGGCTACTTTCATTTATGAGGTTTTTTCCCAGGTTGGACCACTGTGCGGCGTATTTTAGGGGTATCCTGAATTGGAGGGTATCGGTCCCCGGGGTCCGACTGCTGGGATGAGCCACAGACGGTATCGGGCGTCGGGGTCCGATGGGAGTGCTTTGACGAAAGTGTTATTTTTTTACTGAAAAGTGAAGTAAATGAGCTTCTTAATGGCTTTATCTCTTGGTAAGGATTAGACCTAGACATAAAAGGCGCTGGACTTGCCCCCAGGGTCCGATGCAGGATTTACGCCATACTTTATCGAAAAAACCATTAAACTGCTGTTTGAATTTTGAATTACCATCTATATTGATAATTTTTGCAATGCTAAAACATTTTTTAGGAGTCTTTTACTGCTTTACAGCCAATTACTCAATGATAAAAAAAATTATTTTTAAAGAAATGAATTTATATAATATAAATAAAGAAAATATCAGCAAGTTTTATTTATAATTACAGACTTAGTAAGAAGTATTAAAAAAAAAAAAATATTGTTTTCTTTCTCATATTTATGCAATAATTAAAGAATGTTAAAAAAATTAAATGGAACTACATTGTATAAAATCAAACACATAAAATTAACGATAACCATAAAGGTAGTCGCTGCAATATTATCGGACGCGGAAGGGTGATGCCGTCCAGTAGTCTTGTTTTATTACTGATGGCTTGTATCGGACCCCGGAGTCCAATTCTAAAAAACAACAGAATTTCATCTGTTAGCAACTTTTGCTGCACTGCAAAATGCAATAATTTCATTGAAAATCGACTAAATTGAGTCTTTGAGGTGTTCGGCCTTTCGGACATTTTCATGTGATAATCGGCTGTTAAGATGGTAAGATTGTAAGACATTGGACCCCGGGGACCGATGCCGCACCTAACGTGTTAATTATTTGTTTTTTAAAGTTGGGTACCCCTTCCTGACCATGAGTAGCATACGGGACGTTTATCTGGCCAACCTATTATAATCATGGTAGAAAGGTCGAAATGTATACCGTAGTTCCGCCACGAACTAACTGTCAAACCGCGGCGGATAAAACGGAATAGACTCTGGCGAATGAACCGGAAAAAAAATTAATTGTGTTTCCAATATCGTTGAAATTATAATTACTAAATTTTTCAAACCCCACACACACAAACATTATTGTTGAAGCAATATTATTAACGCTTTTATTAACTTGAGAGAAGCAGGTTTTTTTTTTTTTTTTAATTTTTAAGAGCAAGAATCGATTGATCGCGACATCAAAGAAGGATTAATCATTTAAATTGGAGACGGAATGGGTAAAAACACCTTCCGAAGAAGACGGTTTCTTTCACCGGTTAATGAGCTGAAGCAGGGAGAGAGCATTAAGGAACGCTGGGCTGGGGAGGACCCCACGTCCGAGCCGCTGGAATATTGATAAAGGCCCGCCTTCACACGGCCCATTGATTTCGTTAGCTAACTCAGTTTGCCCTTTTCTTCACCTTCCCTCCATTCCTTCATCAACTAGACCTCTTTTGTCTCACTTAGGTTTAGATAGTTCTTGTTCTACGAAGGTATTGTCAGCCAATACTCAACCTCAATTTAATTGTGCAAGACAGAATGTGTAAGATGAGTCTAAAATATAAAAAGGCACGTTTAATCATTTTATAAGCATCTTATGTATAACTGGCAATTTTTTCTTCATGTTTTCATTGGAAACAGTCAATACACCTTCACTTTCTGTCGATTGCATACAATAGAGACGTTTCAATAAATTTTTGATTGGAAATATTATAGTTTATGTAAGTGGATCAATATTGTTGAGCCCAAAATCTTTAATAAGTACAAAGGTGTTCGTATTTACATAGTTTCTGTTTGATATTTTGAAAAGAGGAGAACAGTATTTTTAGCCGTTTGTTAAGGTTCTGTCTTTTTATTTTGAATTTCATCCTTCTTCCGAACCTAAGTACATGGAAGCTCACTTGTTCGTCTGAGAAAATTTGATTGTCTCTGACGTAAAGTGGGGCACCTCGAAGTGTGAACATTATATAATTATGATTTAATTTTTCAAAGCGAATATCATTTCTGTTAATTTAACAAGTAATTTGTAATTTTAGTGAACACAATCTTGGGTCAGAGGGTATTCTTAAAATTGCTGTATCATCTGCTCACGTTGCGGCCAAAGGCTCGTAGATTGTGTAGGTTTGTTTGTTGATGTATGCTTTTTTTTTTTTTTTTTTTTTTTTTTGGCTTTATAATTTTAATTAGCGCCTATCAATAAACATCGATAATCAGCAAATGTGAGCTGTGCTAATTTAAATAAGGGCATGTTAGGCATGGGGAAGGATGGAACCCAGCAGTACCTCTTCCCTAGCTTGTTTCAGGTAATCTGGATTTTTAACGAAGGGGATCTCTCATCCAGTAAACACAGTGTCTTTATATGTTGGTCTACTGTTTGAATTTGTAAGTGAGTATGCAAGGTAATGTTGGTCACGTACCATGGTGCTTTTACTAAGAGTCTTAGTAGTCTTATATATATATAAATATTATAAATACCCATAAAACATACCTATACATAACACGACGATGATGTTGATAGAAGTTCCTCAGGAACAACATAAAAAATTATAACAGTGTAAGTTGAATTTTTACAAATTCGCTAGCTGCCAACAGTACGTGTAAGACGAAGTTTCTGAGCTGTATGGGATAGACAAAATCTGCCAAGAAGTTGGATTGTTTAATTTAGTATGTGTGAGGTAGAATATAAGGAGAGTATCTCATTCAGATTCAGTAGTAATATATTTTTAATTCCCTCAGATTCGATTCGTATGGTTTGTGTTTGAACAAGTATAGCTTGCCGGTTGTTTTAAAAGGTTTGCACATGGGGTATAGGGACAACTTGGCCATTAACAGTAATTCTTTCCAAAAATGTGACTTGAAGACAATAAAAACTATGTTTCAATGTCAAGAAGATATGAAAGGCTCAAAACGAAAGAATGAAAATAAACTGCCGTTTTTTTTTCAAATTCATACGAAATTAAAATTCAGAATCATACATTCGTAAATCAATATTATCCACCCAACAGGAGTAATAATACGGTACGTGAATAAATAAATTTTAAGCACTTCCTTTTGACATTGTATTTTTGTGTGCATAATAAACTAAACGGACATAATTGATTGATAAATTCTTATGATGACATATCCTTTAGAATACGACTGAGTATAAATGTAACAGAGTTTCCTAGAAAACCCTCTATCAGTTACCCAAAGCACCACTTTCAACTTTTTTCTTAGATAAAAGTTTTTAATGCTCAAATTATGGGCTTACTTCGCTTATCATTTTTGGAATGTTCTCTCCTAATCACTAGCATCGGTGAAACGTGTATTTTTTCTACCCTTCTCACGTTTTCTTCGCTACCCAACTAGAGGGTATTCCAAAATATAAATTACTAACAGTTATTGTGTAATAAAAATAATGCAGAAGATCTGTTCAGGCCTTCTTTTCGGAGTTCTTTTACTCCTATCAGGTGATGTAGTTTGAAGTATTCCTTACTGGTACCTTAATTACCAATTTGACACTCTATTTGTAAAGAATTGGATAAATTCCATTATTATGTACCAATAATTTATTCTAAAGGGACATCAGTCCCAGGATAATGAAATTATTTTTCATTCATTCATTATGAATTAATTTTTTAGTTTTCCAGTTTTAATTTTTGAAATTTTTAAGTCAGTGAAATCAACCAATTATTTAAAGTCCCGGAAGATAAAGTAAATAGCGTTATTACGTGGTGCGATCAGATTTGTTGACCTAGGAATTATTATGCGCTTTCCTATTTTTTACAGGTTTTATAGCGGAAGATATCAAAACTTCTGAAAACACAAAACATGAAATACCTCCTAAAAGAAAAACTTTTAAAAATTCAGTGCGTCATTTTTCATTTCTATCGTTCTTTACAATTGCTTTCCAGAGATTGCACATTAAGAATTGAGTCCTATATAGTTAAAAGTATCTAGTGAGAAAACTCCATACATCATTTAAAACAATGAATTGGCTCACATCTAAAATTTTACGTAATATACACCATATTCTTTAAATCTTACAATTGATCTGGCTGATTTCGAAGGCAAAAAAAATACCTTTAGTTTTTGTATTAGAAAGAAATATAAACAAACACGTTCGCGCTTGTTTGAAGAAGGCGGTTTGCTAAAGATTGAAACGGAAGGGATCCTTTGAGATGTATTGCTAATTAGTGCAGTGTTTGATATCGTGGAAACCAAACATCAAAGGGGATCTTCTAATATAACCAGATTTGGGGGGTGGATGATCAGTCTTATAACTGCTATCTTTCCGTGTAACAACATCTTTACACAATTCAACTACGGCATTGAATATTTTAAATGAAGAAAACATTATGTGGATATAGGGTATACATAAAAGTTTAAAAAAAAAAATAAACAAATATAGTATGATATTTTGAGAAGTAGGATATTTTGAATGACTTCACAATTTTTAAGTCACATTCATTTATATCATAGAAAGCTATTTTCATAGAAAAAAAATTAATAAACATATCACCTAAACAAAAAATACATAAGAAAATTAAGTAATAATAAAAAACTTTATTTTATAAATACGATTTATTCATAATTTGTTTCTTTTATAAGGTCTTTATTTATAAGCAATGTTGATAATGAATTAAGTTTAGGTGTACTATGAATAAATATATCCAATATATTATTATGGAAGGAGTAAAACTGAAGTAGTGCCTGAAAATATCGTATTTACAGTCCTATATTATAACAGTTTATTTGTCCTCTTATCTCAATTACAGTTCCTTCACCCATATTCGGAGTCTCCCATATTCACATTATCAGTGCTACTGTAAAACATTTAATAAGACAAACACATTTAAAAATCATCTACCTATTCCACCTGCTAAAAATGTTATAACTAACAAGAATGACGAAACAAGTATAACGAAAGTTTTAAATCGCTGAAAAAAACAAATCAATACGATTTCTATTATTTTCTTCAATTTTTTTTTCTATGAAAATAGCGGGTAAAAAGTGAGTGAATTCAAGTCGTGGCGCCTGGGTTTTTTTTTAACAGGTTGAAATTATTCTCCTGCCTTGGCAGACAAATAATCCTGTAAAGCTGAAAAAAGAAAGGGGGAAATAAAAAAAAAGTTAAAAATTACAAAAAACGCCAGCAGAATACAAACTATAATTAAAATAAAATACTGATGGTAACAGCAGAAATAAATACAAAAGAAAATAACTCGTGGAAATATTCAGAGGTAACTCATTAAGTTGCCCCCTCTAGCTCCATACTGTAGCAAAGGACCGAAATAATTATAAATCGTAAACGGCGCTAATTTTTAATATAATTACTAAGAAATCCTTTAATATTTTAATAATTAATTACTTCGACATTTTAAATAATTAAGAAGTCTTCTTTTTACCATCTCTATTCTTCCTTTTTTTCTTTTCTCTTTTATTCTTTAGATTTAGTTAATTATAGAATAGAAGAAAATAAATTTAAAAAAAAATTATTCTCATTTTAGATAAATAAATAAAACTTGTGTGCAAACATAATGACAATAAAACTACTACATATGACCAACATTCATTGTCATTAACAACGATCATAAATCATTAAATTAATAAATAATATAAATTACGTATATTAGTAAGTAAACACCGAAAATATGATAAACTAGCAGACCCGGCCACGCGTTGCTGTGGCTCAGTAGTTATATCCTAATATTTGTAAACAAATACAGTGATAACAATATTCATTGATAAAGATGAAAACCTTTCAGCTAATCAAAATCCAACGTGATTGAGAATAGAGCATTACACCATTTAAAAGTATTTGGTAAGGAATATAGGAAAGTTAAAGTTTTTATTTTTTACATCTCATATTTCAATGTAGTTTGATTAAAAAGGAGCTGATTGTGTTTACGACTCACAGCGCTGCCAACACTATCACCCTTTTTTGATGCATCGTTATAAACTAACTCGAAATAGCTATATTTTTCCACTAATTTTAAAAGGATGACTGAACTTCTACCGGGTAAGTTTTGGTAACCTCAGCCATCGATCTATTGATTATTGGCCTAACACTAGTTCAACTTGGTATTGTTAGTTTAGCAACGGGTTTAATATTGATCAGGGTCATGCCAATCTTTGTTAACGCGTCATATATGTCCTTTTGACAGGCGTTTTTCTTAATTTCTTTGAGACCTCGATTTCCCGACCCTTCGGCAAATAAGTGTTCAGTAGGAGGGTGGTGTGTTGAAGCTTTTAATTTAGCAATATATTTGAGTTAAGAATTTTTAGTTATTCGAGTACTAATTTGCTCAAAATGTTTTGGGTTAACCTGTTTTTTTTTTTTTTAACACAAACCAAAGATTTGATGGTTTCCACACACGTGAGCAGGCGATGCCGACATGAGGTATGCCATTTCGCATGGGAAAAACCCGGATTTTCAAAGTCCAAGTGGACATTGTTTGGTCTTGGGATTTGTTTATGGTCATGGCAAAAGCCAAACGAATAGGATATTGAAGCCTTTTAAATTTTATTGAAAATTCTGACGGTTCCAGGGGAATAGGTGGCAACAGGACGATATCTCCTGTAAACCTTCCAGGCAACATTTTTGCTTCAATAACATTTCCTGTGATCCTTTTAATGACCAAACGTGTACCGTTGCACAATTGAGGTGGATTTAAGTTACGAAGAAGAATGACTGTTCAATCTTCAACTGGAGATTGTTTGGGTGTATATCCAGGGAATTAAAAAATTCAGAGGGGAAATTTACGGCTTCGTTCACATCTAGAACATTGTCAATTGATTTTGGAAGTTTATTTCATCGAAATCAACATTTTTTGCTGCCAAAATAGCACGACTACCCAGCCAATTATAGTCCAAATAATTGTTCAAAATATCAGGAAAGACACTTTATATTTCGTAGACAGTTCATTTTTCGTCTCTACAACAGTTCAGAAATTTTCTGGTAATTTGATAAATTTTGAATTTCGATGCAGCTCTATTTCACCGTTTCCAATATAGAGCAATTGTTTAGAAAATATATCTGCCGATGGATCATTTTGCAGTAGTACTCTCATATTTATGGATAAATCTGAAACTTGCGGTTACCCAAATAACAATTATTCCTGTTCAGTAGAGGTGTAATAATCATTATATGTAAAATTTAAAAAATGCCGCGATTTGTAATCCTTTCTTAATCAACAATTTTTTAAAGATAAGTAAAAAATTGTATTCTGGTGAAATTAACAACGAAATATCATTCCCAATAATAGCCTACTTTAAATTAAAGAAAGGATTAAAATCTTCGCTGACATTTCTTAAATTTTACATATAAAGATAATTACAACTCTGCTGAACAGGAAGTAACAGCCTCTATTCGATTGGGATTAAATTTTCTCAACTTTAAATTATTGTTGATAAAGGAGGAATTACAAATCTTCACTGACATTTTTTAAATTTTACATTTTAGAGCACGGGATAAAAATAATAAAAAGGTTTGGTAAAATAAAAAAACAATAATAATAATAATAATAATAATAATAATAATAAAGGCTTAACGAACCCGAAGGTTCGATGCCGACACCACCACTCGCTCCCTGCACACCTCCATCCATCGACCGTCTTCCAGACCTAACTTCGATAGATCCGCCCGAACGCAATCCTCCCACCTCCGTCTCGGCATGCCCCTCGGACGTTTCCCATCCGGCACCGCGCTTATTAATCTTTTCGGAATACGTTCACAGCCAAGTTTTGCAATTTTACACGCCCATTTTATTCGTCTTGCTGCGATCACGTCAATTATATTTACTGGGTAAAGCTCACTCAGTTCGGCGTTGTGTAAGCGTCTAAATTCTCCGGTTATTTCATCCCTCTTCGGTCCAAATATTCTACGCAGTACTTTATTTTCAAAAACTCTAAGCCGTTGCTCATCCCTCAATGTCAGCGACCAAGTTTCGCATCCGTAAACGACCGTTGGAAGAATAATAGTTTTGTAAATCCTAATTTTTAAGTTTTGGGACAGAAGGCGGGAGCTAAGCAATTTCGCGACTGAAAAGTAGCAAGCATTACCGGCTTTTAATCTAGCCTTAATTTCCTCATCGATTTCGTTTTTTCTAGTTACCATCGCCCCTAAATATCTAAATTTCTCTACCTGTTCAAACGTATTCCCCCCTACATTGATATCCGCGAAATCCTCACCACTTCTACGACTAACCATATATTTTGTCTTATCCGTATTCATTTCTAGCCCAAGTTCTTGTCCGGCTTTCATCAACGTTTTTGTGTTCATTTCTATGGTTTCCACGTCCTCCCCAAGCAATACCAAATCATCGGCATATCCGAGCACGGGTATATTCCCTTCCAAATTCAAACCCTTTCCGGTACGTGTCACCTCCCTAATGGCATATTCCAGCGCTAAATTAAATAAAACAGGTGAGAGAGAATCTCCTTGTTTCAAACCAGAGCGGACCTCGAACTTCTTAGAAAAATAATTACCGATTCTAACTTTATTGAACGTTTCGGTCATACACATTTTTACTAAGTTTACTAATTTTTTTGGTATTCCCTGCTCGACCAGAATGTTATACAACTTTTGGCGGTTAATAGAGTCATATGCCTTTTTGAAATCGATAAAAAGCTGATGTACGATTCCGTTATATTCTAATTTTTTCTCTAATATTTGGCGAAGAGAGAATATTTGGTCTACGGTTGATCGGTTTTGCCTGAAACCACATTGATATTCTCCGATTATTTCCTCGGCGTATTCAGTGATTCGACTAGTTAGGATTAACGTAAGTATTTTATAGCAAACCGGAAGGAGTGAGATTCCGCGATAGTTATTGCAATCCGTTTTTGATCCCTCTTTGTGAATCGGAATGAGAATAGACTCTTTCCACTCTTCGGGTATCTTTTCTTGTTCCCAGATCTTCTTAACGAAAAAAAATATTTTTGATATCCCAGCTTCCCCGCATGCCTTGATTAGTTCGCTAGGGACATTATCTGTTCCCGCTGCTTTATGAGATTTTAATTTTCCAATGGCTATTTCAACCTCCTCTTTACTCGGTTCTACTACTAACGGTTCAGCACTCTGGTATTCCGAAGAGGAAGATAGATTATTATTTTCCGTATTTAAAATACTATCGAAATAATCCTTGAATCGTCTTAAGATGTCTACCGGATCGGCCAAGATATTGTTATTTTCATCCCTAATTCCAGTTGTAACCGGGCCCGACCGTTTACGAATTCTGTTTATGCCTTCGTACATGGCTTTAACGTTATTCTCGATTTTGTTACTTTCGATCGCTATTATTTTATTTTTGAGATATTCTCGCTTTTTAAATTTTAGCAGTTTAGTTGTTTCTTTTCTTGATGCACGAAAGTTAGCAAGATTGATTTCTTTAGGAATATTTAACGCTTCTAATTTAGCAGCTTTTCTTTTGTCGCACATGTTAATACATTCATCATCGAACCAAGGTTTATTTTTATTTTCCCTTTTTCCAAGACACGAGTTACCGACCTCTTTAATAGTATCCCTGATACCTTCCCACAACTTATCAATGTCTTCGATATCCTCGTCAGACGATTCCAAATCCTCAAACCTATTTTTGACTTCCAGTTCGAATTGTTTTCTAGCCGTTGGAATTTTTAACTTCTCCAAATTATAATTATCATAATTAAAACAAGCCTCATTTTTCCTATGTATTACAAGTCTCTGGCGAATTTTCGCGATTACTAGTTCATGACCCGACCCGCATTCGGCCCCACGATATGATCGAATATTAATTACGCTATTTTGCCACCTACGTTGAACCAAGACGTGATCAATTTGATTACGGGTTTGCGAATCCGGAGACGTCCAAGTATATTTATGTATATCTTTATGTTTAAACGTAGTACTTTTGATTATTAGGTTTTTCGAGGTTGCAAAATTTATTAGTCGTATTCCGCTATCATTACTTTCCGTTATCATGTAAACTTTCTCTACCGATCGTAGGATAATATACTTGTTCCCTCCCTACCTTTGCATTTGCGTCTCCCAGAATAATTTTTATGTAGCCTCGCGGTAGTTTGTCATAAATCGATTCAAGTTTTTCATAAAATTCACATTTAACTTCATCGTCACTATCTTCAGTAGGTGCGTGTATATTGATCAACGCGATTTTAAACCATTGACCCTGAAATATAGCTACCGATAACCTATCTCCGTAAAATCGAATGTCCTTCAACGCGGAAAGTAACCTATTTCTAATCAGAAATCCGGTGCCTAAACAATAGTTTCCGCTCCCACCGTACCACAAAGTGTACTTCCCTTCCCCTCCGAACCCTCCCCTGGCCAGCGGACCTCTTGCAGCGCCACTATATCTAATCTATACCCTATTACCTCGTTCGCGACCGATTTTAACCCACCCGCTGTATTTAAACTTCTTACGTTCCACGTCCCTATGCTTAGATCTATATTTTTCAACTTGCGGCATGAATCCCCTAAAGCAGTCCCCACCCGGAGACCCGAACGGGGGACTAGTTTACCTCCGGATAATGAGCGTTTTACTTTAGGGAGATCCATGACTTTTTTGTGGTGTTTGGGACGCTCACTTAAAACCTTGCAAATAACAATTAAATTTAAATATATCAATTTTCTATTGATGGGTGCAAACCATTAGGCACAATATAAATGCACTTTTTATATAAAAATAACAAACATTTATTTTTTTCTCTGAGGGGGGAAGTGCTGGATTGCTTAGTTATTTTATTATTATCAATCTGACTTATGCTTTAGGGAATGTGCGTGTATGACCGTTGTGTGAAATTGAGATAGAGGTGGGGGCACTTTATTCCACAAATGTAATAGTATTTTTACTTTTCTTAAATACGTCCCAATCGATTTTGATTTAACTCCTCATGTTTAAATGTGAATCAAGTATTTTTTTATATCAGGTAGGTTTTATCACCATGTTATGTTCTGATTTGGCTTAAATGGCTAAATACATATTTTGTTCCTATAAAGTGCCTTCGATTTTTTTTATATACAGAAATTAACTGCTTCTCATTAAGCCTAGAAATAGAAATTGGCTGAATAGGAAATATGAAAAACGTTTATAAACATATGCAGGAGAATGTTCCGACAAGATTGAAATTTATATTTCCGTTAATGAGCGCAGTAATATATATTAATAAAACATCGTTAGAAAGGTTATAATTTAAGAGAAAATAATATTTTGTTTATAAAGTCGTAAAATTTAACAATCCAAATTTAAAATCCACCATTTCTACTTTTATGAGAAACTAATAAATTTTTTATGAAAAAAATAATCAAACCATTCATTTCTACTACTATGTCAGAAACCTTGGAGTGATCTTTGATCATCACTTGCTGGGGAATTACCATATGTCCGAAATCACCAGAAAATCCATCGCTAACCTTAAACAGTTCCCTACAAAAAAACCCGTCAGTTCCTAGATTCTCTTATATTTTCCCATTTTGATTATGTGTGTACGAGTGACTGTCTGTCTTGCATGAGATGAGGTTGAAGATACTGATGAATTACTTTATTAGGTTCATCTTCGGTGATACCAGGTGCTCCCACGTCTCCAACTGGTATGCTGAATTGAAGTGGCTCTACCCAGTTTTTCGACGGTAATACTTCCTAAGTGTGTATCTTTACTGCACACCTAGGAACAAGAAGCCTCTTTATACCCTCAACTTGTTCACACCCTGCTCCTCAATACATTCCCTAAACACCAGATCCCAAGCCTCTAACCTGTACATCCCTTTCTATAGAACTGCCTCCTTCATCATACGTGCTGCCTCCTTCCGGTATTTCTTACCTGTCTGTCTCTATCCGTAAAACTTCATCCCTCACTTCCTTTAAAACCCACATATTTCTCCACCTCCTAAATCATCAATCTTCCATAAGTATGCAAAACAGTGAAAGTGAAAACAATATAATGAGTATCTATTTATTTGATTTTTTTTTTACTCAATATCAATATATTTTTTTTTTTATATTCTGTCTGTAGTTTTTTTTTTCTCTTGCTTTTATTTAGGTTAACTTTTTATTTTATTTTTTTACATTTGTTGTTTCAACTTTCCAGACAAATGACTCTTTTAATTTCTGTTCATGTTGGTTATGCTCAGGGGACTAGATGACCCAGAATAAAATTACTTTTTTTCTTTCTTTTTCAAAAGTTTTCATTACAACTAAATAGAAATTTCAATATAAATGTAAATATTCAAGATAATTTTGCAGCCTAAAAAAATGCTTTAAATAATTTGAGCATCTCGTGATTTGACATATTTACTCTCCAAAGAAACAATAGGACAGTAAAGCATTGCGAAAATAATACTCTATGATGTTTTTTCTGACCAATTTCTATTTAGTTGTCTAGTTGTAGTTATCTAGTAATGAAAACTTTTGAAAAAGAAAGAAAAAAAGTAATTTCATTCTGGGTCATCTAGTCCCCCGAGAATAACCAACATGAACAGAAATTAAAAGAGTCATTTGTCTGGAAAGTTGAAACAACAAATGTAAAAAGATTAAAAATTAAAATATGAAGTAAACCTAAATAAAAGCAAGAGAAAAAAAAAAAAACTAAAGACAGAATATTAAAAAAATATATGGATATTGAGTAAAAAAAAATGAGATGGAAATGGTAGGGGGTGTGGTCAAATGAAAACACTATATGTGAAATAACATATATATATATATATATATATATATATATATATATATATATATATATATTTTTTTATAGGCACAATATATATGTTATTTCACATATAGTGTTTTCATTTGACCGCACCTCCAACCATTTCCATCTCATATTCTTCTACGGTCAACAAATTTCCTTCATTATAAAAGAAAAAAAAAATCTGGTGCGTGCGCGCAACACACAACTTTCACTTACCAACTTACGTAGATTAGGAACTAATGCGTTTTGTTAATTGCCACTTCTCAAATGAACAGAACGGCTTTAATTATGAACAATGGTCTGTCATTAAAGGCGTACTCGGCATGCGTGGGCTCAACGAGTTTTATGAGTTGACTGAATATTTTTCATTTTTTCTCCTATTTATGTTTTCTTTATTTTTATCATATCTCATATATAGCCATTTCTTATTTTTAGGCGTAACGAGAGACAGTTAATTTCTCCATATAAACAAAAACATAGGTACTTTATAGGACACAAACAAAAAAAAAAGGCCCCAGCCCCACCCAAAAAAGCCCCCTCAGAACATTTTAATAATGATAAAGCTTACTTGATATTAAAGAACACCTAATTTTCATTAAACATGGTGAATTTGATAAAAATCGTTGAAGCCGTTTTTGAGATCATCGAAAAAAAGGTAAAAATTGGAAAAAAATTAAGAAATAAAGTGCCCGCTCCGTTTGTCCAATTTTGAAGTAATGTTGACTATCGTATCTTTGGCATATACATACATCAAATACCCAGTTTGATCAAAATCGTTAAAACCGTTTTTGAGTAATAAAAAAAAAAATCTGGTGCGTGCGCGCAACACACAACTTTCACTTACCAACTTACTTAGATAAGAAATTGACGTGTTTTGTTAAATATCATTTCCCAAAGTCACACATTTTTCTGCATTCATATCTTATTTTTATTAATCGTTAAAGCCGTTTTTGAGTAAACAAAAAACCCCGTGAAAATGATACAAAATTTATTAAGTAAAGTCCCCCCTTCGGTTGATCAATTTTGATGATATGTTGGCTATCACATCTTTGGCATATACATACATCAAATACCCAGTTTGGTCACAATCGTGAAAGCCGTTTTTGAGTAAATAAAAAAAGCACGTAAAAATAATACAAAATTTATTAAGTAAAGTGCCCCCTGTGGTTGATCAATTTTGATGAAATTTTTACAGACATATCTCGGGCATATAAATAGATCAAATACTAAGTTTAACCAAAATCGTTAGAGCCGTTTTCGAGAAAATCAAAAAAACACGTGAAAATGTTACAAAATTTATTAAGTAAAGTCCCCCCTCCGGTTAATCAATTTTGATGAAATTTTTACAGACATATCTCGGGCATATAAATAGATCAAATACTAAGTTTAATCAAAATCGTAAGAGCCGTTTTCGAGAAAATCAAAAAAACACGTGAAAATGTTACAAAATTTATTAAGTAAAGTCCCCCCTCCGGTTAATCAATTTTGATGAAATTTTTAGTCATATCTCGGGCATATAAATACATCAAATACCCGGTTTGATCAAAATCGTTAAAGCCGATTTAGAGTAAATAAAAAAAACACGTGAAAATGTTACAAAATTTATTAAGTAAAGTCCCCCCTCCGGTTAATCAATTTTGATGAAATTTTTACAGTCATATCTCGGGCATATAAATAGATCAAATACTCAGTTTAATCAAAATCGTTAGAGCCGTTTTTGAGAAAATCGAAAAAAACCTAAAAAGTTATTAAGTAAAGTACCCCCTCCCTTTAAGTAATTTTGATGAAATTTATGCTGTCACATCGCGGGCGTATACCTACACTAAATACCCAATTTAAGGATCGCACGGTTTATAGTTTTTGAGCTAGTCTGTTCACACACACACACACACACACACACACACACACACACACACACACACACACACACACACACACACAGACACACACACACACAGACCATTTCGCGGGACTTGGTCATTTCGACTCAGGGGACCCCAAAACGTGTATTTCCGTTGAAAACCGGAAGTCGAATTTTTTCACGATCGCAATACTTCCACTTACTATATATTTCATATATAGGTAAGTGAAAGTAAAAAACGTAAAAATGATACAAAATTTATTAAGTAAAGTCCCCCCTCCGGTTGATCAATTTTGACGAAATTTTCACAGTCATATCTCGGGCATATAAATAGATCAAATACTCAGTTTAATCAAAATCGTTAAAACCGTTTTTGTGTAAAAAAAAAAACACGTAAAAATGATACAAAATTTATTAAGTAAAGTCCCCCCTCCGATCGATCAATTTTGATGAAATTTTTACAATCATATCTCGGGCATATAAATAGATCAAATACCGAGTTTGATCAAAATCGTAAAAACCGTTTTTGAGTAAATTAAAAAAAAACACGTAAAAATGATACAAAATTTATTTAGTAAAGTCCGCCCTACGGTTGATCAATTTTGATGACATTTTTACAGTCATATCTCGGGCATATAAATAGATCAAATACCCAGTTTAATCAAAATCGTTAGAGCCGTTTTTGAGAAAATCGAAAAAAACTTAAAAAGTTATGAAATAAAGTACCCCCTCCCTTTGAGCAATCTTGATGAAATTTTTGCTGTCACATCGCGGGCATATACATACCCTAAATACCCAATTTCAAGTTCCCACGGTTTATAGTTTTTGAGCTAGTCTGTTCACATACACACACACAGACCATTTCGCGGGACTTGGTTATTTCGACTCAGGGGGTCCCAAAACGTGTATTTCCGTTGAAAACCGGAAGTCGAAATTTTTCACGATCGCAATACTTCCACTTACTATATATTTCATATATAGGTAAGTGAAAGTAAAAAATCAAATAAATATATACTCAATATTGTTTTCACTTTCACTGTTTTACATACTTATGGAAGATTGATGATTTAGGAGGTGGAGAAATATTTGGGTTTTAAAGGAAGTGAGGGATGAAGTTTTGTGGTTAGAGACAGACAGGTGAGGAATTCCAGAAGGAGGCCTCACGTATGATAAAGGATTTTGTGAAGGAGGCGGTTCTATAGAAAGGGATGTACAGGTTAGAGACTTCTTGTTCCTAGGTGTGCGGAAAAGATACACACCTAGAAAGTATTACCATCGAAAAACTGGGTAGCCACTTCAATTCAGCATACCAACTGGAGACGTGGGTGCGCCTGGAGACACCGAAGATGAACCTAATAAAGTAATTCATCAGTATCTTCAACCTCATCTCATGCAAGACAGTCACTCGTAGACAGGGCAGCCATAATCAAAATGGGGAAATATTAGAGAATCTAGGAGCTGACGCGTTTTTGAGGACATACTATCACGGGCCTTTAGGAGCTGTTTAAGGTTAGCGATGGATTTTCTGGTGATTTCGGAAATATGTTTATTCCACAACAAGTGATGATGAAAGCTCGCTCCAAGGTTTCTGACATAGTAGTGGAAATAAATGGTTTGGTTATTTTTTTCATAAATTATTGATTAGTTTCTCATAAAAGTAGAAATGGTGGATTTTACAATTGGATTGTTAAATTTTATGACTTTATAAACAAAATATTATTTTCTCTTAAATTATAATCTTTCTAACGATGTTTTATTAATATATATTACTGCGCTCATTAACGGAAATAGAAATTTCAATCTTGTCGAAACATTCTCCTGCATATGTTTATAAAAGTTTTTCATATTTCCTATTCAGCCAATTTCTATTTCTAGGCCTAATGAGAAGCAGTTAATTTCTGTATATAAAAAAAATCGAAGGCACTTTATAGGAACAAAATATGTATTTAGCCATTTAAGCCAAATCAGAACATAACATGGTGATAAAACCTACCTGATATAAAAAAATACTTGATTCACATTTAAACATGAGGAGTTAAATCAAAATCGATTGGGACGTATTTAAGAAAAGTAAAAATACTATTACATTTGTGGAATAAAGTGTTCCCACCCCTAACTCAATTTCACACAACGGTCATATACGCACATTCCTTAAAGCATAAATTAGATTGATAATAATAAAATAACAAAGAATTCCAGCACTTCTCCCCTCAGAGAAAAAAATAAATATTTGTTATTTTTACATAAAAAGTGCATTTATATTGTGCCTAATCGTGCATTGTCAAATCATGTAGGCGCTATTAAATTATGAGATTTTATAAATACAAATTAATCGATGAAGGATTTTGGAAAAACATTAATGTGTTTCAGGGATAGAAGAAATTTATTGAAATAGGTGAACGATTTAGTACAAAAAAATATTTTTATATATTAGGGTAAACCATAGAAATAATTTTTTATAAAAACCGTAAATGTAGACCAGAGTATATCGTATTCATAGTTTTCTAGAGGAATTAGCCTAACTAAATTCATAACAAAGATTATCCTAACATCAATATATTGACAAACAGTTAATAATATAATTTTTTTTTTCTTAAACTGTCAACTATTGGTACAGTTACCCTATGCTTTAAGGAACCCTAATGTTCTGATTCTTGTTTCAAATCAGTATCGACAAAATCCAATATAGGAGATTTTCGATTAAATGAAGTGCTGTTAAAACTTGAATATTCATTATTTCAATGTTGTTTTTTTTTCTCCTCAAAGTTGAGCTTGGGGTCGATCCATGCAATTTTCACCTAACTAGTTTCATAGTTAAACAATAATTCATTGTAAGGGAAGAACCTAATGAGGGCTTGGCGTGATGGGGAATCGAAAAATGTTCATGAATCTTGTAGGTTTCTGTAATCCTTGTAGGTTTTTGTAAAGGCATAGGAAAAAAAAAATTAAATTAAGTCTCTATTTACTGTGACCCGTGATTACCCCTTCTATTCGATTCCCCTTCACGATTTATTTACAAAAAACGGTAAAAAAAAATCCAAATATTGATGACATAGCATTTTTATTATAGGGGTCATAAGTGAATAAGTAAATAGTAATATGTATCGAAAAGTAATGAGGACTTTCAAATTTTGCAATAATTACAATACTCTATACGTTATGGAGAGTAAGGTACGAAAGGAATAATTTTCCCGCGCAGGAGGTGAATGGTGTTTATACATTAGTTCTATAAGTTGGTAAGTGCAAGTTGTGTGTTTCTCGCATCACTCAAGATTCTTTCAAGTCTTAATCGATTCAGATAATTAGCATTTCGTTAGGTCTAACCGTTCTCAAGAAACCATTTTTTTTTTTTTTTTTTTTTTTTTTTTTGTCGTTCCCCTTCTCTTTGGGAAGTACAGACAATCACAAAAATTTATTTTAATACCGTCACCTTAAAGCTGTATCTGAAGAATAAATTGCGAGAAGGGGACATAGGTAATACAACAAAGAATTATGTGGGTATTGATCACTTCCTAAAAATAACATTCTTGCGAATTGCTATGTGGAACTGAAAAGTATGTTGAAAATACCATCTTCTTCAAGATCAAAATATTTTTTGATGACCTGTTAAATCAGAATAAAAAAAAAAAAACTTTTTATTACTTGCTTATCTCTCTTCCTTTTCCTCACGACTCACTGACTTCGAATCGCTATGCTTAGGCTAAATGTAACATAAAAGTCACATAAAACTGGGTCTAACGTTTCGTATTATGCAGCTTGATAAGATGTGTTCTAAATTCAGTTCAGCATAAACGCGTTATGAGTTCTGACATAATATTTACTCACCGGGTCCAACATCCAGTTCCACGCGTATATGAGTTCTTATTCCAGAATAAGCGGATATAAATTCAGAGGGTTTCTGTGTTTGCATAGTTTAATTAATTTTAGTAATAACTTGTTAGTTTTTCAAAATAAAACGTGTGTGACAAATAAAAAAACTAATTCGACCGTGTTTTTTTTTTTTTTTTTTTTTTTTTTTTTTTTTTTTTTTTTTTTTTTTTTTTTTTTATTGGTCCTCCCCTTCCTTGCCTTGTAGGCTATACGGGGTTTCCAGGGCCAGGGGAGAGGGTGGGGGATTGATGCCAAGTATTATTAAATTTTCCCCTGGCTCCGGGTTTTGAACTTGCTATCTTTCGGTTCTCAATCATAGTTGCCATGGGCAACGCGTAATTTTTATCGCGTTTGCCCACTCGGCCATCCCACCACCCAATTCGACCGTATTTAAGATTCAAAACTTCTAAGCTGATTTATCAATAATATACATTTAAAAAATTTGATATTCGATCGGTACTTAGTTAGAAAAGTTCCAACTAGAGCCATCAAAAACACAAAATCAAAGATAAACAAACCAAAAATGATATGCATAATTTAAATGGCATGTTAGAAAAAAATATGCTAATCAATAATTGATAACATATCAAAAATTAAATTTTTCTTTCAATTGGTATAAGCTCAGTATAAAAGTTCAGTTACTCTCTCCTTGGTGCAACTATTTAGCAGGTATGTTAAAATAACCTAAGGTAACCATGCAAGAATTTCTTTTTATTCCTCACACAGGTTTGGCTGATACTTCTGCATACGAAAACCGAATACGACGGTGTTCTGAGAGCAACATAATTAACACTGCTAGGAATAAGTTTTTCGAGGAAAATAGCAAGGCGATTCAGGTGACTAATATAGTTCATATATCATATCATCATCATTTTTGCAAATCAAAATGTCAGTGGTTATACAGCAAACAATTTATATAGATACATATATATGCTAGAAAGCGTCTAATGTTTCGAAGTCCATAAGTTGTGTTCCCGAATAGGAGTTGTCTAGCTTAAAAAATCGATTCAGAAACAATCCTTTAAAGACAACTTTTAACGCCTAATTACGTTTTTCGCAACTATCACATATTATACTTTTATATATAATAACAAAAAAATATATACAAATGAGTAAACAACGAGATCCAAGAAAGGTATTTAAAGCTAACCCAACAGGCACGTGACCACGAGAAGACCCCAAAATACGCAAAAGGGGAGAGGAAATTTATGCTACGAGGGCTAATCGGGACGGGTTATCTACGGGTAACCAACCTCTTCTAATCCATGGCAAGCCGCTGAGTCTGTTCAGTGAGGCCGTCACCGAACAGAATCGAGCGGGCTTGGGCGGGATTCGAACCCGTACCGCCAGCATGGAAGTCGGAAACACTATCCCCTCGGCCACGCCGCGGCTCTCATAACCTCCTTATCAGGCATGTATTTATTATATTTTGTAAAGACATAAAACCTGTATATCATATGAAGAATAAACAAAAAAGATAATTATTAAAAATTTTGTTGAAATGTCTTCAAACATTAACTATCGATCTGAATGAGTACCAAATGAAACAAATTAACTTAAGGAAATTACTTTAAGATCCAATTCGAACCTGTCATAGTCTTGTAATTAAAACTTTTTGTTTCTTTTTTTTTTTTTCTTTAAGGTTTTGTCTAAACTTAAATGGAACTATTTCATACTTATATATTTAACAGTGATATAGAAATCGAAAAATAAAAAAAAGTATTTTGCTTCAAATCTCAAAGGATATGTTTAGGTTAATTATAGATATATGTCATTATTCGTAGGTTAATATTCATCTCGATATTATATTCTATCGTATTTTTTTAAAATAGCCAAGATTGCTTAAATTTATTTATATAGAGTAACCGTACAGTTATTGGCACCCCAAATGTAACTTAAAGAAATAGGTAAACAAGTCCTAATTATATTACAAGATATACATGAGTCTAATGTTTGAAGGGTCTTCTAAGTCATCTATAAAGTAAGAATTTAACAAATTAACCATAGGGAAGATTTCACAATTAAATCCACAGGGTGCCAATAACTAGATTTGGCACTTTTAACAATAAATATTGCCATATTGTAAAACTATTGAACTTTTGACCGAAAAAACCCTCTTGAGTCTTTATAAGGATAGATAAAGAGGAGTTATAGGAAGTTTCAATTAGATCCTTTCATGAAAAGTATTTTTTTAATGTCACCACTGAAATTTAGTCCTAAGGGTGCCAATAACTGTATGGTTTACCCTAATATATACAAATATTTTTTTTGTACGAATTCGTTCACCTATTTCAATAAATCTCTCCTATGCCTGTAACACATTAATATTATTCCAAAGTCAAATCGATTCCAAAATCTATTAATATGAAAATGAAATGAAATGAAATGAAAATATAACTTTATTCTGAGACTTTTAGTCCCCTAAGAATAAATAAGTGAAAGTAAAAAAGGAAACATATGGTATTACATTTGTCTAACTAAAATTAAATCAGTAGGATGAAATTATATATATGACGCAATACGGTTGATAGGTCATTTATATAGACGGAAAAGAAAGGGATTAGGAAGAAAGGGAAGAGCCCTGAGGTACGTATGTATATATAAAATCTCATAATTTAATAGCGCCTACATGATTTGACAATGCGCGATCGCTAGATTACTTAAACTGGGGTTGTTTAATTTTAAATTCGTTTGGTAGGAAGCATAAACTAAGGGGAAGGAGGAGGGAAGACTCTCATTGTCTACAGCAGATGAGATTCCTTCCCACTTCAGTTCGACTTTAATAGAGTTCTAATCTACTTCATGCTCTCACCGAGATTTCCCAACACGCCAAGCACTCATTAGGTTCTTCCCTTACTATGAATTATTGTTTAACTATGAAACTAGTTAGGTGAAAATTGCATGCATCGACCCCAACCTCAACTTCGAGGAGAAAAAAAAAAACATTGAAAGAATGAATATTCAAGTTTAAACACCACTTCATTTAATCGAAAATCTCCTACATTGGATTTAGTCGATACTGATTATACACAAGAATCAGAAAATTAGGGTTCCATAAACCATAGGGTAACTGTACCAATAGTTGACAGTTTAAGAAAAAAAAGTTATATTATTGACACTGTTTACCAATATATTGATGTTAGGATAATCTTTGTTATGAATTTAGTTAGGCCAATCCCTCTAGAAAACTAGGAATACGATATCCTCTGGTCTACATTTACGGTTTTTATAAAAAATTATTTCTTAGAAACTTCTAAAATGAACCAATAGTTGACACATCAAAATGTAAAGGTTTGGAAAGTTGACATTTATGGTTTTAAAGTTTAAACATGCATTAATATTTGATTTCCCATGATTTTTAATAGATAATAAGGACTATAATAAAAGATAATATTTTTTTTATTTATAAACTAGTAAATTCACAATGGAAACAAAATAAAATTTTCACAATTTGATTATTTTATTCACAAAAAGCTTAAATGAGACTAAAAAACAAAACAAAACATATTTGAACGAAAAATGAAATCACCCAGTTAAGTAGGTATGATAAACATAGATAGATAGATATGGATTTTAGCAATGGCCAAAGTTTCGTTTTTTTTAATGTTGGGTTTGCATAATTTTCGACTCTCCAAAGATGAACTTCACTCTTCCAGTGCCCTTTTAGACAATTAAAGATGACCATATCCATTGGTTAGATGAAATGTGTTGCATTTTGATGCTGAGTGCGACTATCCCATGTTCTTTGCAGAATCGGGAAGTGGGGAGAGTCAAATGAGATGCTTGTCCATATAGGAATAGGATTATTGGCAATGCAATTTTGCTCTCAATGATCCATGGATAGAGCACACTAGCTATAAATTCATAAAATAAGACACCTATCATCCATACAGACTCAGACTTTCATAAACCACCCCCAGGTGGAACTATTCTATTTGCTAATTCTGGGGGTATGTCAACTATTGAAATTATGGATAATATTTTTTTTAATAGTTGACACCTACATTTAAGTCCTAAAACATTCTATAAATAGATTAAAAAGGATATCAAATGATTCTCATGAACTTAATGAATACCATAAAAGTAATTAAAACACAATTGAACCCAAATAAAAAGCTTATTTAACTTGACTTCCACCTAAATGAAACAGGATACCAGCAACCAAGTTTTCAGGCCACTAGAAGTTTTCATCAAACTAATGTCGATGGCAGCACAGCTAACTAGTATAACTTGGCAAATTAACGCCAAATTTCGAACCAAAATAATCACCCCTGATTCTTATTATTCACTCTTTTGGTGCAAAATGTTAACTATTGGAGCACTGTCAACTTATGGTGGATAATGGTGGGTTTAACGAATATTTTGAATTGAAGTTCTTAAACAAGTAGAAATAAAGAAGTTGTAGCAGTGTCAATTTAATGAAGCAACGAGGTCTTTATATATACAATATAGAGCACATTTCATAATATAAAATAAAATTGATAAACAATAAAGTAAATTATTTAGTAAATAAAAAAATCTGGTGCGTGCGCGCAACACACAACTTTCACTTACCAACTTACTTAGATTAGAAATTGACGTGTTTTGCTAATAATCATTTCCCAAAGTCACACATTTTTCTACATTCATATCTTATTTTTGTTAATCGTTAAAGCCGTTTTTGAGTAAATAAAAAAACCTGTGAAAATGATACAAAATTTATTAAGTAAAGTCCCCCCTCCCGTCGATCAATTTTGATGAAATTTTTACAGTCATATCTCGGGCATATAAATACATCAAATACCAAGTTTGATCAAAATCGTTAAAACCGTTTTTGAGTAAATAAAAAAAACATGTGAAAATGGTACAAAATTTATTAAGTAAAGTCCCCCCTCCCGTAGATCAATTTTGATGAAATTTTTACAGTCACATCTCGGGCATATAAATACATCAAATACCAAGTTTGATCAAAATCGTTAAAACCGTTTTTGAGTAAATAAAAAAAACACGTGAAAATGATACAACATTTATTAAGTAAAGTCCCCCCTCCGGTTAATCAATTTTGATGAAATTTTTACAGTCATATTTCGGGCATATAAATCGATCAAATACTCAGTTTAATCAAAATCGTTAGAGCCGTTTTTGAGAAAATCGAAAAAAAACGTAAAAAGTTATTAAATAAAGTACCCCCTCCCTTTGAGCAATTTTGATGAAATTTTTGCTGTCACATCGCGGGCATATACCTACACTAAATACCCAATTTCAGGTTCCCACGGTTTATAGTTTTTGAGCTAGTCTGTTCACATACACACACACACACACACACACACACAGACACACACACAGACCATTTCGCGGGACTTGGTTATTTCGACTCAGGGGGTCCCAAAACGTGTATTTCCGCTGAAAACCGGAAGTCGAAAATTTTCACGATCGCAATACTTCCACTTACTATATATTTCATATATAGGTAAGTGAAAGTAAAAAAAACTTATGGATCTATTCGAATTTTAGGCTTAATGGACGCAGCTAATGGCTCCGAAATATAAGAATGGACAGTCTACATAATATTCAGTGAATATAATATCAATGAGTTATTTTAATCAACTCTATTTGTGAAATGAAATATTATATAAATTCACAGAACATTAATTCGAGGAAGATAAGATTGAATAACTTGCTGTTGGAACATTAAATTAGCCAACTGAAGGATAACCCCCATCCAATAATTTTTCATAAGATAACCCTTCATGGTTGCTGGTTTTAAATGAAAATTTGTTATAAATATTTTACCCTGCTTTATTAACATTTAAGGTATTTTATTCTAGTAAAATGTTATGGGCCATGGAAGCCTAAAACAACATCGAGGAAAATTAATTAATAAATAATTAATTAGGAAAATAATTCACTACATGCAACAGAACAACAACGGTTTATTGAACACTATTCAATCAAAGTGAGACTTCCGCAAGCTATGAATTAACTATCCTCCAGTCTGTGAATGCTTAATTAAACCCGCTAAATGTGACCGAAAGGAGACTGTGGAGTGGGTAACTCGCATCAATAATCGATGAGACAATCTCGATAGAGTAATACGAAATAGACGAGGCAGCTGATCCTCTCACTCCAAGAAAATAATTATTCATGGAAAATAATTATTCAAGGAAATTGATTTTATTTAAATAATTCAATGATATATTTAATTCAATAATTTGATAAAACATTAAGTCCTTAAGGATGAATGCCACTAATCGATTTGGCTTTGATCAATAAAAAACATTACAAGACAATAAGAAATAAGATAATTTTACCCTTTACCTTTGTAGCTTTAGTTTTACAGAGTAGGTAAGTTAAGAGTTTACTAAATCTTTTGGCCATTTTACAAGTTATTTCAAAGCAGAATATAAAAATAACAGGGAGCTCCCCCATTTCGACACCACATATAATAGTTATATTATAACCCAGTATGAATACTTCCTGTGGGATCGGCTTTTGTTTTGAAGTTGACTGTGTTAGCCACTAATCCTTAGATTTATTATTTTATAATATAATCTTCCTAGCGGGTCAGAATATTGAAAATGTTCTTTAGAAATTTAATTTATTTTTTTATTCAACTAACTACGTTTTTAATTTGTGATTAGGCTCTCATGAAAATCATTTATTTATTTAGGCTCCCATGAAATTAGTATATTCTGATATGATGAAATATCGGTTAAGAAAAAACAAAACAAATAGGTATTAATAAACCCAATATCTAATTTAAAAGGGAAAACTCTTAAACAAAGAAGGGTTGATATTTCATATCATATTAATATTTATTTTACATTATTTTTGCTAAAATATACCTACATACAATACATAAATAGACCTGCCTCGTCATTTTTGGCGTTACTAATACGACAGGACCTCTTCTTCGCAGATCCTTATTTTATTTTTTGTAAATTAGGTAGGTAAGCGAATCTTTCAAAACAGAAATTATTATACAATATATCCAAATTGTATATATCTTTGGACAAAGTATGACTAACATTTCTACTGTGGCTCTGATATCAATATCATGTTTAATTTAAATCCTCCATAACAGCTTTGTTCAGTACAGTTATTAAAAGATAAATGATGCAATATTTGTATACAAGGATGGCAAACTAACATTTCGAAGACTCGAAGATTAGCAAGAGTTAGAACCGTGGTTTAACAAACGATTCGAGACCAGGTGTATTGATGAAGTTACTAGGTGTGAAAAGGCTTCACTCAGCCTCGATGGGGTGAAAAGATAACTTATAGCTCCCTACCGACTAAGATCTCTAAAAATATAAATGGACGCTGTCTTCAAAAATATTTAATGAGCTCATAATTTTTGCTTTTGTATTTCATCAATAATTTTTGACAAAATATTTAATATTTTATTCCTAGCTTGTGTAAAGAATATTTTGCGAGCAAAAGATTGATCACTAACGTTCTTTGACTTACCTTAACATTGTTTCGAATATTAAATAACTACAACCCACCAAATTGCCTACTGGGGTACACAATCGTCTTCAATGTTCCATGTTCTTGACAACTTTCTGTGGTCCGTAAGCTTTATGATAAGTAACAATAGTTTTTTTTTTAATTTAGCTTTGAGCGAACAACAAGAAATGCATTGAGATTTGAAATGGATTTTTATTTCAATATGTTTCAGTACAATAAGGTTTTAACGGATCAAAGAAATTTATTTGAAATATATCTGACCTTTCAATTTCGATCTATTAATAAAGAATAAATAGACAAAGTAGGTACGAAAAAAGATTTCTATCTTCATGAAACTTTTGGCATAACTTCGCTTTAGCTATAGTGCATATATAATTAGTAATTAGAGGAAATCGGATTTTCATGTTAAAAATGATCGATATATGTTTTTATCTAGGAATATTTCCGAAAACTGTAGGTAAATTTGAGAAATATTTATTAAAAATAATCAAAACAAAAACTACCAGAAAATAAAGCCTGTAGGGCCCGTGTATATTTGTAATAAAATTTCAA
Source organism: Aelia acuminata (assembly GCA_911387785.2). Lineage (NCBI taxonomy): Eukaryota > Metazoa > Arthropoda > Insecta > Hemiptera > Pentatomidae > Aelia > Aelia acuminata. The sequence goes on from OU426979.1 coordinate 102,502,843, forward strand.
ATATGCATATTTTTTACGTAAATTCGAAATAATGATGTATTTTACCTGTGTTCTTTTATAGAAACATTTCATAGAAAATTTGATTTTCTATCCCCAAATGGCCTCATCATTCAATTCAGAATTAGAAACTGTAGAAAAGTATACAGTATATTACTTTTAGCAGTTCTATTAATTTCAAGGGAAAAATCATATTTTTCGGATGCATACCGCTGATATATAGAATGAAATGTGGTGAAAGTGTATGCTATGTCCACCTCTCGATTGTTTCATATTATTTATAAGATGTTATTGTGTATTAATAATTTTTCAAATGTGTTTTGAGTTTTACGAATAATGTCTATGTGAATGGAGTTTTTACGACACCAATTGTTTGTGTTGAAAATGGCGAAAATTATTTATTTTTTGGGCAATACTGAAATTGATATAAGCATATAATTATAATAATTCAATAACAATTTGATTGTAATATTATCTTTTAAAAAAGTTCAATACTATATTCTTCCAGTATCTAGGATGTAAGCAGCAAGCAGTGGATGATCGATCAGAAGTAGGTACCTGAGACATAAATTAATCATAATATTTTATTTGTTTTTTTCAACTCAAATTCAATAAATAAAACAGACCAAATAAATGCTAAAACGGATTGATTTCACCCTTTTATTGGAATGGACAGATGATATGAATAGAAAAGGCTGATGAGCAGCATTAGGAGACTCTCAAATGGAAATGACTCACTTAAAAATTTACGGACTCTCTGAGAGGATAGAACAGTTCAAGTTAACAACATTTCAACTAGGTCAATTCAACAAGATAAAATACTTCTCTCATAAAAGCATGATGACCTTTTAAGTATCCATAAACTATACAAAATTTAAATTACATTAAATCGGGAAAAATTGAAATACAAACTGATTGCATACTTACTTTATTTCAAAGTAAAAACAAACTCCTGAGTCTACTCGAATATTTTCATTTTGAATTTGTTACATATTTATTTTTCCATTAAATTGTCTTTATTTTCTTTCATAAGTATGTGTCAGCGCAGATCAATAGCTACATAGGTTTTTTAAAAATACATAGATGTTCTAAATCCTAATTTCAACAACAGTTGTTTTTTTTTCTTCGTGCTTGTTTTTTGCTGGGATTTGATATTTTTAAATATATCGTGAATGTATAAAAAGCGTATTTATGGCTCATAATAAATCAAAACATAATTTTGAATTTGGTGCCTCATATACCTTTCCAAAAACCGAGAATAAATACTGTTCCTCTAAAATCACTTTATATTGTATTCAGAAATCTTTTATGGAACTACAGCTTGTATACTAAAATATAATTAATTAATGATAACCTTGTACCATGTTTTTTTCATACCACAAAATTGTTTTAAATACGTTGAGCATCTCTTATTTGCTTTCTAAGGGACGCTGTAACTTTTTGTTGTTAAATAAAAGTTTATATTTGAGATAATCCGGGAATGCAAGAATAATAATCCACCCAGTTTAATAATTCTCTATTGAGTTGTTGAAAACTTCAATGAGTTACCATGGAAACAAATAATTTCGATAATATTCCAAAACGCGTTAACAACTCTTACGCATGTGTAGAACGACTTGTTTGCGTTTATTAGCATTTGCTTACAAACAATGGAATGTTATTACAGGCGTATTGCGCATATGTGGGTTCAACGAGTTTTATGTGATGTCGAAATATATTATCTTTCTCTTGTATACCTTTATTCGATTTTTTCAATATTTCAGAAGTCCCTTCAGAACATTTCTATGCTGACAAAACCTGCCTAGAGAATTAAGGAATACTTAATTCTCATTAAACAAGAAGAGGTTAATCGTTAGAGCCGTTTTTCAGAAAATGGAAAAAAGAAAAAAAAAACGTAAAAATGAGACAACATATATGAAACAAAGTGTCCCATTCGTTTAATCAATTTTGTGCATTTACATACATCCCCCCAATTTAAATATCCAATTTCAGGTTCGCGCGGTTTATAGGTCTTGAGATAATAATTATTTAAATTACAAACAGATTTTCAATGAAAAAGGGACTGAGCTTGTCTGTTCACTCACTCATACACACAAACCATTTTGCAGACTTGGTTATTTGGACTCAGGGGACAACAAAACATTTATTAATATTTTAAGTATTTTCAACGGAAGTCGATAATTTTTACGATCGCAATATTTTCCCTTACTATATATTTAATATAAAGGTAAGATAAAGTAAAAAAAAAAAAGCAAAACAATTTTGGGCAAATAGAACACTTGCAAAAAACAAATATGCTTGAAAGAAATACTCAAATTTTATTATATTATGGTCAATACAAAAAACTTTTTCAAAGAGATTGAATATGAAAATACTGTTATATTCTGTTAGTCTGTAAATGAGTCCGGGACATTCCATTTATTTCTCTAAGAATTTCTGAAAGTTTCGATACTCTGAAAAAAGAATCTAAATTTTTGAGATTTAGAGCGAAAATAGTAAAATAGAAAAACTCACCAGATGTGGTTGAAACGGATGTGGTCGTCGATACCGGGGCTTTTGGGTAGAAGATAACTTCCTGCTTGTTCTGGGTCACGTCTGGGGGGAACTGTCCTCCTTCTTCCTGAAACATAATCGAGAAATTGCTCTGTCAACCGTGGCTTAGCTTGGCTTAGTGATAACCAAATTATCTCCTCCACTCCAACTTATAGCCAAATCTGGCTATATCCGTCTTTCTTTTTCGATTATAGATGAATTCTTTTTCGATTATAGAACAAATTAATCTCACTCCAAAAATTCGCAAAAAATATTTTTATTTATTTATTTTTTAAATACTACATTATACGGGGTGCTCCGTTATTTTTCGTTACTTATACCGAGAAAAGAATACTAGCCATTCTGCATGAAAGGTCCTTCCAAAATGTTCCTGTAATGGCAGGGTCTATTTCACTGTCTTATCAATTAATTGGGTTAAAGAAAAATCTTGTATTTGAATTCCAAACAGAGTTTAATGAAAAAGAAAATGCCGTTTGAAAAATAACCAAAACCGTGGTTAATCAAAATAGAGGGATATTTACCATGGTTTAAAGGGAACTGTTTGGTAGGAAATTTGAACTAGAAACGCTAGTATTTTTTTTTTTTTTTTTTTTTGTCTGTGCTTACGCGGAAGTGAATATATTTACTTCAACTTACCTATCTATGAAATCCGGTTTTCAACGGAAAAACACGTTTTATGGTACCTTGAGTCCAAGTAACCAAGTTCCGCGAAATGATGTGTGTGTGTTTGAACAGACTAGCTTAAAACTGATAAACCGCACGAAAGTCTAATTTAGTATTTGTGGTAGGTATATGGCCGTGATGTAACTACAAAAATGTCTTCAAAATCGAGTTAGCTGAGGGATACTATATTTTATGACATTTTCTACGTTTTTTGCGATTTTCTGAAAAACGGCCCAAAAGATTTTGATGAAACTCGACATGCTTAATGGTAAGGTTTCATCATCATTAAAATGTTCTGATGGGGCTTAAATGGCAGAATTTTTTTTTCGGACAAAGTACCTTTGATTTTGTATATTTGGAGGAATTAACTGTCTCTCGTTATGCCAAGTAATGAGAAAAGGCTAAATATGAATGTAATACAGGAGTAATAAAGAAATATTTTTTCACACGATGAAAATTTTAATTTACGTTAATGTAAAATCAGACAAAATAACGTACCTAAATCTAGAACTATTACACTGGTCAACAATATAAAAGAAATTGTTTGTTTCCTGGGATTTTTTTATTGTTTCTATCTCCATGTGAAACATATGTTTTAAATATGAAAACGATTTTTCTCTAACAGCTTTTGTTTTGGAGTTACAGGTTATTAATCTTATTTAGTTTTTTACTCAGATTTTCATTTTTTATTGGAAAGTAAAATATATTCTGTTGTTTTCGATATGCCTTTGTTCAGACAGTGTTGTGTGCTCAATCCAGATTTAATTTTGCTATATTTGTGGCGAATATATAATTGAAACATACCGAAAACCTGTTTCCAATTTTGTAAAAATTGCTTATCATAAAATATATTTGAATAATCAGGACAAGCCATGGGTTCCACATATGTTTGCCAGAAATGTGTTGTGTGTCTACTAAGGTTATGGTCCAGTGGGAAAAGAGATGCAGTGAAGTTCGAAACTCCCATGATTTGGAGAGAGCCTCAAAATCATCAGGACGACTGTTACTTCTGCGCTGTGAAAATAAATGGAATTAGGCCGGGGATCGAAGTAAGTGGTCTTATCCAAACTTATCTTCTGCTCAACGACCTCAATTAAAATCACGACAGGCACAACCCAGTACATCTAAATTTTCTGATGACTCAAATCTCTGCGAAGAAAATATATCAAGTGATAACTCTGATCCAGACTACGGGAAGAACTAAAAGTTGGTATAAAAAATGTTATAAAAATGCCTTTAGTTAACCGAGACCGCATTATACTTCCACCACTTCATATTAAACTCGGCATAATGAAACAATTTATGAAGGCGCTTGACAAAAGTGGCGGATGTTTCAATTTTCTTTCAAATAAGTTTCCAGGATTGAGCACTGACAAATTGAAATCCGGTATTTTTGATGGGCCACAGATTAGGCAACTCGTGAAGGATCCTGATTTTGTCAAATCAATGTCTGAGGTTGAATCCAAAGCCTGGAACTCATTTGTTTTAGTAATAAATAATTTTCTAGGAAATAATAAATCTCATGACTACGCCCAGCTTGTTGAGGCTACGCTACTGAACATGCAAAACCTATGGTGCAACGTGAGCATAAAAATCCACTTCCTGCACTCGCATTTAGACCGGTTCCCCAAAAATCTGGGCGATTTTAGTTAAGAGCAGGGTGAAAGATTTCATCAGGACATTCGGATTATGGAAGAGCGTTATCAGGGAAGGTGGGACACACACATGTTGACCGACTATTGCTGGAGTTTGCAAGGAGATCTACCTAAAGCCGTTTATTCAAGAAAATCCTATAAATGATCATTTGATTGTGTTCAATAATATTTTTTTAACATTGTTTATTAATTTCCTTGCAAAACAGTGAAAATTCATATTTCACAAAATAAAGCTATTAGCAATCTCCTATCATTTTTTTCATGCTCAGGGCCTTTGAAATACCCAATAACAGTAAAAAAAATTAAGGAAACAAAAATTGTGTTGACCAGTGTTATTGCAGTTGTTTTGTTTGATCAATGATGCAAGTTTTTCTTGAAATTATTTTTACAGGTATATGTTAAAGGTGAAATAGGTGGTATAACGAATCGAAATCAATATAAAAGAGTAGGGAAGGTTTCAGAGGTTTGGGAGAAGACTATCACCGAAAGTCGGTCTCCTCCATTTAAAACATCCCTCTCCATTTTCATACAGATTTTTCCTTTGCAGCCCTCTAATCTTTCTCCTATGGCCTTTCTCTCTTATTATTTTTCTTTTTTTCAAATTGATATTTTATTCCAAAGTAGTTATACATTATTAAACAGTATATAAGTATTTATGCACAAAATTAATATCATGGTACACTTTAAGATGGTTATGATATCGTCAGGTATAAGGTAAACTAAGGAATCTGAAAAAAAATCAATTTCTGATATTTGACAAAGGGGATGAATTTTATTTGTTTTGAAACTGTCAATTTTTCGCACTCCAGTCTTTATTCCTTTCCAGTTAAATGAAAATTTTTCGCGAATATGCAATTTTTATAATTGCGAACTTTTTTACATTCCTGCATAAAATCGTGATCTCCTAGGCGATTCGAAACCCTGTCATCATTATGACTATAACCAACAGATATCTCAACGAAAAATCATAGAAGTGTATCTACAACAGCAGACACCGACTTACTCTTAGCTAAACAACTCACCTATTCAATATTCATATGCTTTTTTTTTTTTTTGTCGTTTGATTGTTTTTTTAGTTTTTTATTATCGCCTTTATTTTGTTAAATTATAATCTTAATTAAAAAGAATTGTTCTTTCAACTTAAGCAGAACTAAAATCGGAGAACGTAGAGCGATGGTTATTGCCAGAGAATTTAGCATCCCGTGAAAGCCAATTTCCACCACCTAATTTCTTATCAAAAGAAAAGATTGTCATGTCCTATGAAGTGATGAGTTTACTATTAATATACCTCGTCTAAAAAAAAAACGAAAAAAAAAAACGCAGCTCACAGATTTTGAAAGTAGCGAGATTAATTAGTCCCGGAAAATTCGAAAAAAAAGTTTTAAATAAAATAGTTTGTTCAGTTTCCCAATTTGCATGTAGATAATTCGAATAATCTCCATAAGTCGACGTTCTATAAGTTGTACGGTAGCTTAGTCGAGCGATTTTTCATGGTCTTCTAGAGACAAACTTATCCTGAGATGACAGTATTTCATACATTTACAGGTAATGTACAGGTAAGTTTAAATTAAAAATGGAATGTAGTAAGAGTTTATTAGCTGTTTTCTTATCACCCCCCCCCCCTTATTTATATCGACTTTCAACAAGAAGAAACTAAGAATAAGTGCATAAATTACGCCTATAAAATTGGTTGAGATAAAAGGTTGGGCTTGTTGAAGACAATCCCTAATGGAAGTTTGAAAAATAGAGTGGAGCTGAAGAAGTTTCAAGGGCCTCTGAAGAGCACTGACAGACGGACTCAACCGTTCTATTCATAGATATATTCTAAATACCTAGTTCAGCGGCGCGTTGTTTCAAAATATTGCGGATTTTTAATAATTTTAGTCGCATTTAGGTGTTGTGAAATATACCTGCAACAGAACAGGTGATACAGAAGACCTGGGTTCGATTCTCGGCCATGGTCGAATCTTTTACCTTCTAATTGAATAGTTCAAAATTATAAATTAATTATTTAACGAATAATCAATGAATAGATAACAACTTACAATGTATAAACTTGGCGTATGTCAACTAGATCCCATTTGTCTGCACAATAGTTCAGCCCCCCGGTACTACGCTACAATGTGGTGAGGCCTGACAGGTGGGATCACAGAAGAGAAAAACACATTAAAAACAATACAAAGTAACATTTTTGATTTAGATGTGACAATTTATCTGAACTTAGTTTTTTCGTTACTTACAGACAGCTTACTGAACGTTTTTCACATTGTTTGTTTACGTTCATAAGTAATCAAGTATTTATTTAAATTCAAGTGTTATTTAAAAGTCATGGTGTTAAATTTAATTAAATAAAAAAATGAACCCGCTGTTATTTACCTACGTCTTTAATCTTCTTCTTCTTCTTCTTACCTGGCATCACGACCCATTTGATGAGTCAAAGCCTGCTCCAACAAGGATTGCCATTCCTACCTATTGCATGCCACTGCCTTCCAATTTCTTATGCCAAGCAGATTTCTGGAGTCGGTAGCCACACAATCCTCCCAGCGAAGCTTGGGGCGTCCTACTCGCCTTGTTCCATATACTTGCTCCGACATAATTTTTATAGGAATCTCGCCCTGGTTCATCCTTATGACGTGCCCAGCCCAGCGGAGTCGTGCAAATTTGATGTACGTGACGACATTGACATCTTTATAGGTACCACTTAATTCTGCATTAGTTCTTCTCCTCCAGGATCCCTGCTCACATACCCCTCCATATATCCTGCGGAGTACTTTTCTTTCGAATCTCTGAAGAGCTTCTTCTTGGGCTTTCGTCATCGTCCAACATTCTGAACCGTACGTAAGTACAGGTCTAATAAGCGTCTTTTACATTCTAGTTTTGGATACTTTAGACAATATGCTGCTCCTTATGTGCTTTTGGAGCGCAAAGTATGTGCGGTTCGCTGAAAGAATGCGCCTCTCTATTTCTTCTTGTATGTTATTTTGGTGGTTCACTTGGGATCCTAAGTAGATAAATGATTTTACCCTTTCGATTCGGTGTGAACCCAGCGTAACATATGTATCTGCACCTTCCTCTGGAGGTTGGGTACTCATGTATTTCGTTTTATCGAAATTAATCTTTAGTCCCAAGCATCTCGCCGACTTTTCCAGTGCCTCAAAAGCCTCCTTCACAGCGTTGAGGGATCTTCCTGCAATGTCCAGGTCATCCGCAAATCCTAAAACTTGCGTTGATTTATTTATTAACGTTCCTTCTGCCTGGATCCCGGAGTCTCTAATTACCTTTCAAGAGAGAAGTTGAATACGAGACAGGCAAGGCCATCTCCCTGTCTAACTCCCGATTCCGTTCTAAAACCTTTTGACAGTTTTCCCGATTTCCTTACAAAGCAGATATTATCCTCCATCGTCATTTTCACTTAGCGAACCAGTTTAGGAGGGATCTTTAATTCCAGCATTGCCTTGTATGCTTCTTCTCTGTTCACAGAGTCGTATGCTTGTTTAAAATCTATGATCTATCTACGTCTTTAATGATGTATTTAATTAATGATAATTAAATAAACGGTGAAAGAGTCCGCAGTAGTGTCCAACCGAAACCGAATCGTTAGCCAAAACCGAAACCGAATTTCGGGCACCGACGTGGAAATGCAAGAGTATGAAAAAACTTAATGTAAAGTAAATGTAAATGTAAAGTAGAAGTAATACTCCGTTACATTGTACCAAGTTCTAAAATTGCCTGGAAGTTACAATCATTAGCACGTGATCAAAAACTTGGATCGTTCCAGGTTCTTTTATAGCGGACCATGTAGTGAGCGATCGACTTCTGGGTTAGCCTTCGCCTGGGCAGCGAAGAATACAGTTACTTTTGAGTCACTGTTGCATATAACTTTTCTATTTTGTTATTAACTGGATTTTTATTTTCACTTACCTATATATGAAATATAGAGTAAGGGAAAGTATTACACGGAAATACACGTTTTGGGCTCCCCTGATTCCAAATGACCAAGAACCGCGAAATGGCCTGGGTATGTGTGTGAACAGACTAGCTCAAAAACGATAAATCGTACAAACCTGAAATTGGGTATTTGATGTAAATATATGTATTTGATGTGATAGGAAAAATTTCATCAAAATTGATCAAACGGAGGGGGCACTTTATTTAATAAAGTTTGTGTCATTTTTATGTTTTTTTCTTCTAACGATTTAATCGTCTATCTACGGCTCTAACGATCTAAAATCGTCATGTTTAATGAAAATCAGGTATTCTTTAACATCAGGTAAATTTTATCATCATTAAAATGTTCTGAGGGTGCTTAAATAGGGAAGGGGGCTTTGTTTTCCTATAAAGTACCTTTAGTTTTGTTGATATGGAGAAATTAACTTAATTATGCCTAAAAATAAGAAATGACGGCTAAATATGAAATATTAAAAAAAGGAGTAAACATATACGTACAGGAGAAAAGAAGAAAAATGTTAAATCCAACAAGTTGAGCCCACAGTGCAATACTTGTTTAATGACACCATTGTTTATAAGTGTGCGAATTTGAGGAATAGCGTTTACATATTTATCAAATTAGGTCAATTTCTAAATAAGTTGGTAAGTAAAAGTTTTTTAAAACTTCATTAAAATTATTTAATTATATCAATTAATATTTTATCCAAATTACAATTTATTAAAAATATTATTCTGCTGCTCCCAAAGTTATGGAATCGGACTGTTAGGTCAAAGATGGTGCTAGTGCTTTGAACATCATGATCTCTTACTGCTTTTTTCAGGACGAGGTAAAAGAGTTGAAATTTCTTTTCAAAAGAGAATGTTTCTGAGGATTTTTCTATCATCCATCTATATAAGTAGAGAGAAAAGCTTAGATGTTATTTTTATATCATATTCGCTCTACTTAGCCGATTACTTTATATCTATTAATGGATCAAATTAAATAATTATTAATTCATAAAACATTAACTATTTCATCATTCTCGTTCCTCATTGAATGCCAGATGCCTATCTACTCACACTCTTACACTTCAGCAGCTTAATTAAAGCAGCAATCATTTACTCATTATCCACCCCCTGAAAATGTTCATTTTTATATTTTATGAGAGGCTTGTAGTATTGGGAAAAAAATCTGGTGCGTGCGCGCAACGCACAACTTTCACTTACCAACTTACTTAGATTAGAAATTGTGTTAATGCCACTTCTCAAAGTTACACATTTTTCCACATTCATTTTTTATTTTTGTTTTCATTTGCTCTATAACAAACACTAATTTCTTTTATTATTAAATAAAAGTTCTTACCTGAGATAATTCGGCAATGCAAGCATAATACTCCAAGTCGACTGATTTTATAATTCTCAATGTACTTGTTGAAAATTTCATTTAGTTACCATGAAACATACATGGAATACATGGAGCATGGAAATAATTTCCATTAAATGAATAGAACGGCTTTAATTATGTACAATGGTCTGTCATTAAAGGCGTACTACGCATGCGTGGGCTCAACGTGTTTTATGAGTTGACAGAATATTTTTCTTTTTTCTCCTCTACATGTTTACTTGGTTTTTATCATATCTCATATTTAGCCATTTCTTATTTTTAGGCGTAGCGAGAGACAGTTAATTTCTCCATATAAACAAAAACAAAGGTACTTCATAGGAAAGCAAAAATGGGCCCTTCCCTATTTAAGCCCCCTCACAACATTTTAATAATAATAAAGCTTACCTGATATTAAAAAAGACTTCAATTTCATTAAATATGACGAATTTGATCAAAATCATTAAAGCCGTTTTCGAGAAAATCGAAAAAAAACGGAAAAATGGAAAAAAAGTTATGAAATAAAGTGCCCCCTCCGTTTGACCAATTTTGATGAAATGTTGGCTATCACATCTTTGGCATATAAATACATCAAATACCTAGTTTGAATAAATCGTTACAGCCGTTTTTGAGTAAATATAAAAAAAAACATCTGAAAATGAGACCACATTTATTCAGTAAAGTTGTCCCTCCGGTTAATCAATTTTGATGAAATTTTTACAGTCATATCTTGGGCATATACATACATCAAATACCCAGTTTGATCAAAATAGTTAAAGCCGTTTTTGAGTAAATAAAAAAAAACAAGTGAAAATGGGACAACATGTATTAAGTAAAGTGCCCCCTCCAATTAATCAATTTTGATGAAATTTTCACTGTCGCATCGCGGGCATATACATACACCAAATACAGAGTTTAATTAAAATCGTTAGAGCCGTTTTTGAGAAAATCGAGAAAAACCTAAAAATTGGATAAAATTCTTTAAATAAAGTACCCCCTCCGTTTGACCAATTTTGATATAATTTTTGCTGTCACATCGCGGGCATATACATACACCAAATACACAATTTCAAGTCTGTGTGGTTTATAGTTTTTGAGCTAGTCTTCACATACACACACACAGACCATTTCGCGGGACTTGGTTAATTGGACTCAGGGGACCCCAAAACGTGTATTTACGCTGAAAACCGGAAGTCGAAATTTTTCACGATCGCAATACTTTCCTTACTATATATTTCATATATAGGTAAGTGAAAGTAAACAAACAACAAAATGAATACAGCTAGTAATCGAAACGAGAGGGAGATAGACTAAACTTCGTAAGAAGATTTCGGTGCGAAATTAAATATCTAATCTCTTGCCGTTTTTCCTGTACATATCTGAAACACGCTTGAAATTACTATACAATAATTAGTTTGGCAGGGCATTTTTATTCTTTAAAAAAAAAAAAAAACAGCCCGTTCCGTCTGATGCTATTTCGTTAACGAACCTGACCAAAGGCCCAGCGGGATCTCAATTTAACTTTTCCTCTTAAGCTGTAACGCTTAGCCGAACTGTCCTCTCCATAACCTCTAGTTATTTTCTAAACTTTTTCCAGCATCAATTTATGTTTTGGAAGAAAAAGCTTCTTTTTTTTTTTTTTTTTTTTTTTTTTTTTTTTTTTTTTTTTTTTTTAATATCAGGGCCTATTATTTAAAAAAAAATTAATAACATATAAATATTTAAAACCACACTAATTGTCAAATAACAGGGTATGTACCCAAATATGTAAATTTTACAAGTTTTAATGTAAATTTTACATTCTTTTAGATACCCAAGGGATCAGGAAAATATATATAATCAGCATAAATATTTATTATTCTCTTCAAATCCATACGTTATCGACTATTTTGTCTGGACAGTGATTATCTTCTGAATTTGTCAACTGATTATTTCTGTTTCTTCATCAATATCTGAGATTTCACTAAAAGGTATCGGGTTTCCAAATTGAGCTGCATCCAACAGTTAAAAAAACAATTTTTCATAAGGTTTCGTTAAAATTGAGTTAACAGAGGGGGTACTTTATTCTACAAAAACATCACATTTTTACGATTCTCTCAAGAAATGCTTCAATAATTTTGATCAAACTTAGGATGCTTAATAAGAATCAAGTATAATTTATTATCAGGCTAGATTTATCATCATGGAAATTTGCTGATATTGGTTAAATCGCGAAAGATAAATTTCTTCCCGTAAAATACATATGATATTGTTACACGTATGTGGGTTGATAACTTTTATACCAAAGAAAAATGGCAATATTCTGCTATGTATTGTGGATGCTGCCATGTTAGGAAAAGGAAATTGAATTAATAATTTAATATCAAAATATGTAAAGTACTGTATATGCTCAACCGGGTGGTCAGTTTTACCTAAAGGCGGCTAGGTCTTGGAAATACCATCTTGAAAATTATTGGGGCCATAAACCTTCTGTTAGAAATCTAAAATAAGCAAAGCTTAGGACAGACAATGCTGCCGAAAAACACCCAGGGAAATACCTAAGAAGATTGTTAAAGAAATTTGTGGCCATAAACCCTGGTTTTGCCCCGGCAAAGAGGCTGCTGGGAAACACGGTAAATAAAGAAAGGAAGGGAAATTTTAGACAGCTAGCCAATCAGAGGAAGTCTGAAAAGAGTGGGGGAAAGAGGACTTATACGGAGGAGAGAGAGTGGAGTGGACTTATACGGAGTGAAGAGTCGAGTGGAGAGTTCGGAAAAGGGAGTAGGAGTTCGAAGGAGAGAGAGTTCGGAGGTGGACAGAGGTCGGGTAGTGTGCCCAGAGGGCGAGAGTGGAACGAGAAGGGCAGAGGACCGGATAGATAGGAGCGTGAGAGTCCAGATAGCCAGACAGGCTGAGATGGGATGCTGTGCTGAGTCTGAGAGAGCGTCAGAGATGGCAGGGACTGATCCAGCACATAGGCCAGAGACAACACCAGAGAGTGCCCACAAGATAAGGTTAATACATATATAGTACTAGTTGTAATATTGTGTGGTCAGTATGTATTAAATAATGTTAAGTTGCCAGTCAGCATCCATTAACTAATTTGTGTCTGTAAAGTATCTTTAGATAATATATTAAAGGGGATATAAATGATTTAAATTATTGGTCAATAAAATTAAAGATATAGTTCAATCTAGATTTGTTTATTTATTATCATTTACCCTATGCCACAGGTTTATTAAAATAAAATAGAATTGGTAAACACGTCACCTCTGGAAAAGTATTCAATATACAATTGATACATATTCATTATATTAATTTCATATATTAACTTGATATAAGCCGTTTCTGGTAACCCCCACCCGCCTTAGAAAAGCGGGAGACCAGGAACGTAGCAATTCAATGCCACACAAATTATGAGAACACAAATATTGAAAAAAAAGAATTATAAAGGTTACAAATACTATCACTTTGTAAACAGAGATAATCATATGACTTCAGAACAATCCTAACTGCCTATTCCATCGCTCCTTATATATAGTCGTAAGGAGAATGGTCTAGAACCTCGTGGAACGGCGTGGATGGTACTCGAACATCGTAGTAACAAACACGTGCTACGACGGTTTGTTCTGTTAGTTCGTTCTAACAAAGGTTTAGGACTTTTAAACCATATGTTTTTCTTTTAACGTTACAAAATTGTTTGTATAGAGTAAATGAAGAGGGAAAATGCAAAAGGGTATAAGTGCATAAGGAAATTTTTACAGAAATGATGTGACTTATACCCTCTAGTGTGAACTACGTTCAGTGCTTACACGCATGCCATCTTTCATAGTTCGATGAATCCTTTTCTGACAACAAAATATTACTTATAGCCATTTCTGAAGAACGGCTTTGGTACACATAACAATTTGGCAAAAAAAAACTTTGTTTTATTTTTTTTGCACTTAGACCCTTAAGCATTTCCACACTTCAATTTATAGTCTCCCGTTTTGCTAGTAACATGAAATGGCTAAATATTAATTATGAAAGGATTTGATAGACGTATACAGGAGAAAAAAAGAATAATGTTTCACCAGATGAAATTTTCATTTCCGTTACATTACACAGAAATATATGAGGCGTTTGGTTTCAAAACCGGTTACATCCATTTTTTCCAAACAATTTTTTTTTTCATTTATTTCAAGTTTTTATTGTTAAAAAAAATGTGTTAGACGCGTTTGTTTCATAAACGTCTAGATCTTTCTTAAATCAATTCTAAAAGATTCCACTTCTTATCAAAAGCGGTTCCAATTTTTGATCAGCCCTGAAAAATTGTTGAAAATGGATGTAGCCGGTTTTGAAACCAAACGGCTCATATATTAAGTATAAAATTTCGTTGGTAACCTGAAGATTTCAAAAAGAATAATATACAGTTTAAAAAGTCGTAAAATGTATATATGAACGAAAATTTAATACTTTTTTTATTTTAAATGTTTTAACGGACATTATTTGTTTCCTTGTTAACTAAATGAAGTTTTCATATGAACTTAATGGATAATTATAAAATTAGACGCTATGAAATATGTTTTGTACTTCCTTAATGTTACCGATAAAAATAAAAAGTATCTTATAGTTCTCTAGTAAGCACGTTATTATAAAAAATGCCTAACTTCCGTCAGACATCATTATTATGATACCATTATAACAATACTAAAGTAGGTACTATAATTCTTTCGAAAAGACACTTTTCCTAAAGTGTACGATTTCATTGGACAAAAAGTATTTTTAGAGGTGAAAACATATGATACAGAAAATTTTTACCGATTGTTTTTCAGTTCACGAACTTTAGTTACATAGTAGATTTCTGAATGAAAGGTGCCCATACTCAAAATGAAAACCATAGTTGGCTTCTGGAAAAACTTCAGAGACAAAATTCGAGAATTAGTTTTCAACTAAGCAGTAATACCCCTTCTATCGAAACCCATTCAGGATATATTGAAAAAAAAAAAAAATCGTCAAAGGATGAAATAAGGATTTATTTTTGAAGCCCCTTAAAAAAATAAATACATAATGATAAATTGAAAATTACTTACATCTACCGGTTTGTGGTTATTTATTATTCTATACCTTATACAAAGTAACAAACAAAAGGAAGTGAATGAATGTGGCATAAACTGTTTGATATGAATCTGAGGCGTTCAAACATTTTTTAAAATTTATCAACTTCTACTATAAGTAGGTTGGTAATAAAAAGTTTTGTGCAGGGAGAAACTTTTCGTTTGATTTTCATCTGTATTATAAAGGTAAATCGTACCAGTATCTGTAATTATAATATCCCAAAATTTAAAATTTATTACACTTAATAAAGTATTATAATAAAAGAATCGCGAACAGAATATAAAACCCGCCATCTTTCTGGCCTAGTCAAAGATATAAAATATAATAAAAATTTCCAAACTAGATTTTTTAGCCCGTGCTACATTATCTGTACACCGTTTTGGCCTGGTATCGGGTTTTGTCGGTAACATCTTCATCAATGCGAAAATTTCCTTTTCTCCAGTTTTATTTTTACTGAGGTAACATTTTCCCTCAGCAACGGTTTTTTTTCTGCCGCTGTTCGTGATTCTTTGTTTTGTTTTTTAAAGGGGCCGGAAAAAGCATCGGGAAATAGGATCTCCCCATTACACCCTTTTATATCTCGAAATAAATTATTACTCGTTCGGACATAACTGAAGTTTTCGGAAATAGGCATTTTCTATTAAATAAATCACCTTTTAAAAAATATACAAAATTAAATTAAAAAAAGAAGATTAACTTAATAACTTTTAAGGCATAATGCTTTTATTTTTAAACCAGAAAAAGAAATGCAGTGAAATGTTCTTCAAACCTAACATTGGAAAAATCATATTTTTAAAATTATCCTTTAAGTTCCCGAGGAAAAACCTATTTTAAAATAATTTATAATAATCCGTATATTCGGAAACCACTTTACAAGCATATTTTAAAATGTTATTCCAACTTTGGCTTTCCAAAATTGAAATCCAGCTAAGCTCTCACGCGCCTGATGTAATCCTCAAGCCGCACATAAATATGGGACACTAATCCCTAAGCATTATCAATTATTTGCCCACTTTGCCAGAGAACGGGCCAATCCAGATGGGGATTTTAAATTTGTTTAATATTTATATTTTATCTGTAAAATGAACCTCAGAACGTGTCACTACTTTGATTAACCATTTCTTTAACATTTTGTTCTAAAATAAGATTATAATAAGTACTTCTGTCTCTTCATCAGGGTAAACCATGTTTCGTTATCTAAGTTGTGATTTTAATCATACAAAAATATAAATGTGCGAAACAACTTCTCTTCAAGATCCGAAATACGTGAAAAAAACGCACGCCCACATCTAACAGGTGAAAAATATAGAGATTTCGTCATTGATCTAAGAATAAGTTAATGATTTGTTCTAAGTTTCTTTAGTGTTAGTAAGAGTTTTTTTAATACAAAGATTATGAAAGAAAAACGTTAGAATCATCATGTCATTCATTCGCTTCTGATTTCACAAAGTACAATGTAATCATTTCAGGTGTTTAAAGGCAGAATCAACTATTTCAGTACAGAATATTACTCAACACAAGTCTCATACTTAATGCCTCAATAAACTTCATTTGGAAAGCCGTTTTTTATTGAAATATTTAAATTATTTTAACGGAGCTTTAAATTAAATTCTTACCTCCAAAGTCAGTTTAAAAAACATTAATATGGTTAAGCATGTACCAAACTTCTATTTGGCATTTTATTTAGTTCAATCTGAGTGATCTTATCCTAATTACTTCTTGTTCTTTAAAATACATATTAGACTGACGTCTAAAATTTATTAAAAAATTATATTTCTTTTCTCAGAATTTTATAGTTTATAAATTTATTTTACTGATTCACGAAAAAACTGTTAAGTGGCAAACCAGGAGGCCAGAGAAGGATAGGAAGCCAAGACTGCGATGGAAAGATGACGTCGAGGATGATCCGCAGAGGATGGGAATATGCCAAAAATTAACCAAATTTTTAATGATTGATTCTAATTCACTGCTTCTCCCAAAATTTGTAGTTTTTATAATGATGACTCCCTTATAAGGATTTTATACAACCCTGCTTCCCTAATATAGTTCCCTGCTAGAAAACTATAATTATGACGCAAGAAAAAGTTCTCAGAATAACTCTTTTTATGATGACAGTGAAAGTTTTGGTTTGATTATTAAAATTTGGTTAAATTTATCATTAAAATTAAATATTTTCTACTTATAGCAAATAGCAGAGGTAAAAGAATTGAGTGGAAATAAACGGCTAATGAGAAGCCTTATTTCTTCGGAATGGTATACATTATACAAGATAGCTAAAACTATCAAGTGCTCTCGTTTTCCTGTTTAATATACGCTTATTTGACACTGAACGTTGGACACGTTTCTCACTCTACATAGACCAGAAAGAAAGGAAATAATAGGAAGATTTCGGGAAATGTTTTTGTTGAGAAAAATCTTTTCAGCATCGCAAGAAAACATCGCAAAAGCTGGCTGAAGAGATGTAAACCTCGTGTACTGTTGATATTTATGCAGTGGCAGTAAGAAGACTGATAAAGAAGGGACTAAAAGTATGTATGGCCAAGAGGAATCCACAACTTAGTGAAGAAAATTGCAAGCAAGTAGACGCTTTGTTCTCACGAGAACGGTTTTGAAAAAATTAAATTTTAAAACATGTAACCTTAAAATTGTGAGACAGCTCTAAAATAAACATATTGTAACTCCTCTGTGGGTAAAAGATTTTTATTCAAACGAAAAAATAACAATATTTAATGCCACACAAATAATCAAAGCATAACTAATTGAACAGGTTACAAAAATTATCACTTTGTAACACACTAATAATCATATGGCTTGAGCTTCAGAACAATTAACTGTCCAGTCAATCGCTCCTCATACATATATAGCCGTAAGGGGAATGGTCTAGAACCTCGTAGAAGCGCGTGCTATGATAGTTTGTTCCAACTGTTAGTTCGATCTAACAAAAGGTCTGGGAATTTTGAAACATATATTTTTGTTTAACGTTACAATATTATATTTCGTTTGTTTTTAATGACACTTTGTGCTTCTTTGGCTAATCGGGTGATAGCTAATTGAATTTTGCCTATCCAAGTATAGTTAGGAGAGTGATCTTTAACAAGTTCCTGACATCGTACAGGCTCAGGAGCTCCATAACACATACTATATACAAAGATGGTTATTATGATTGGTTGGTTGTTGTTCATAAGATGGCGTAAAACCAGCCGGTCTTCAACGCCTTAGATAGTTATTTTTTTGTAATTCATTAAAATACCAAATTTTGTAAAGGTTTTATTGATTCCTGGACTGCTTAAAAAGGAGGAAAGACGAAGGCTATCGTTTAAATTGTGTTGTCCCGACTGTTAAACATGGTGGAAGAAATATATGGTTAGGGGCTGTTTAGGGACTTGCTTTGGGCTATCTCTCCTCAGTCCTCAGATTTCAATTCCGTTGAGCTACATGTGGATTAAATCAATAATGCTCTTGGTAACATAACCATACAAAAAAATCTGGTGCGTGCTCGCAACACACAACTTTCACTTACCAACTTACTTAGATTAGAAATTATTGTTTTGTTAATTGCCACTTTCAAAGTTACACATTTTTCCACATTCATTTCTTATTTTTGTTTTCATTTGCTCAAAAAAAAAAAAACTAATTTCTTTTATTATTAAATAAAAGTTTTTACTTGTGATAATTCGGCAATGCAAGCAGACTCCAAGTCGTCTGATTTTATAATTCTCTATGTACTTGTTGAATATTTCATTTAGTTCCGATGAAACAAATAATTTTCATTAAATGAACAGAGCATCTTTAATAATAACGCATTGGTTTGTCATTAAAGGCGTACGGCGCATGCGTCAGCCTAAGGTGTTTTATGTGTTGACGGATTTTTTTTATTTTTTTCTCCTGTATATGTTTACTTGATTTTCTTCATATGTCATATTTAGCCATTTCTTATTTTTGGGCGCGATGAGAGACAGTTAATTTCTCAATATAAACTAAAACAAAGGTACTTTATAGGAAAACAAAAAAGGCCCCTTCCCCATTTAAGCCCCCTCAGAAAATTTTAATACTGATAAAACTTACCTGATATTATTGAACACCTAATTTTCATTAAACATGACGAATTTGATCAAAATCATTAAAGCCGTTTTTGAGATAATCGAAAAAAAGGTAAAAATTGGAAAAAAAGTTATGAAATAAAGTGCCCCCTCCGTTTAACCAATTTTGATGAAATGTTGGCTGTCACATCTTTGGCATATACAAACGTCAAATACCCAGTTTGATCAAAATCTTTAAAGTCGTTATTGAGTAAATAAAAAAAAAACACATAAAAATGATACAAAATTTATTAAGTAAAGTCCCCCTTCCGGTTGATCAATTTTGATGAAATTTTTACAGTCATATCTAGGGCATATTAATACGTCAAATACTTAGTTTAATCAAAATCGTTAGAGCCGTTTTTGAGAAAATCGAAAAAAACCTAAAAAGTTATTAAATAAAGTACCCCCTCCCCTTCATCAATTTCGATGAAATTTTTGCTGTCACATCGCGGGCATATACATACACTAAATACCAAATTTCAGGTTCGCACGGTTAATAGTTTTTGAGCTAGTCTGTTCACACACACACACACACACACAGAACATTTTGCGGGGCTTGGTTATTTCGACTCAGGGGACCCCAAAACGTGTATTTCCGTTGAAAACCGGAAGTCGAAATTTTTCACGATCGCAATACTTCCACTTACTATATATTTCATATATAGGTAAGTGAAAGTAAAATGACAATTTCTTCTCATTATTAAAATAACAGAGGGAGAAAAAAAACAAAGAAGATTAATTCTATACAAAAAAGGATAAAAGAGGTTATAAAATCCAAAGCTTGATAAAAACATATTAATTTGACTGCTGTATGTTTGAATTAACAAGTAATATGTTAAAAAATTACATTTTTTTTTTTTTTTAGTCCCTTTACCGGTTAATTATAATAAGTTATGGATAATAAATACTTTCGGTCAAGGACAACATTATTTAATTCCCAAATATATATATATATATATATATATATATATATATATATATATATATATATATACTTACTAAATAACGTACTAATTTATTTAAAACTAAAATTGAAACAAGTATTAAAAGTATATTATTTGTCGATAACCCTCTAATTAATATAGTTATAGTTTGAGCGTCAAATGGATAATTACCTGTTATCAACACTTAATTAATTAACAGTAATAGCAGGCTTCGATATCTAATGTATTATCAGGTATCTATTGACGTTTGGTTCAGATTCTGTGGCTCTGTTTCCGATAATCTGGTTCAACATAGTTCGCCTGGTTGTGCAATAATACTGCGAATGACATAATCACCTGCGGTTAAACATGGAGCAGATCTATTGTGAACACCAAATGTAATCGTCTCATCGACAATGAGGGTACTACTAGTGTTGTCACTAGTTATATTAATTATTTGCGACACAATATTTCACCACATAATGTTGTCCAACCTTAAGAATATTATATTGTCCCAGTATTATGAAAAATAATTATTTCTATTAAAAAAGGAAATAAATTCTGAAATATAATTTCGAAATTCGGAACAAAACATTCAAATATATTTTTTCTTTCTTTAAAGATTTTAAGTTAAATTTTAATTTTATTAATTTAAAAATTTTAACTTAAAATTAAAAAAAATAATTGTGAAAGACGCAAAACAAGAAAAACATTCTAATGTCTAAAACATTTGTTGTGGGGCTCTTCTATCTAATGATGAAACGATAAACGAGATTTTTGCACATGGCATTTTCGACTATTTTACAGCTTGGAAAAAATTTAATTTTATGTTTAAAGCTCCAGTTCAATTAATACCCATTCTAAAGAGGAAAGTCTTAACAGGTACAAGTTAGTTTCGAGTTCAAGTCGTCTTCGGAACTTTAAAAATCTTATTTTTGTGTGTACTTAATACATACAAAGGTTTATCAAAATCTGAGGGGGGGGGGGGGGGAGGTATTTGACATGGAATGGCCCCAACAGATTTTAAAAGTAAGTAAAATCAACTAGCGGTTCACTAAGTTCAAAGGTGTTTGAAGATCTCAAAGGATATTCAAAATATTACATTCGTATAAAGTTATTAAATTTCTGATGCACACTTATGAACCTTCTGAGTATAGAAAATATTGTATGGCACTGAAAAGGAGAACATGACAAGAATCGAGTAATGAAGAATGGTTTCGAAGAATCGACAGGTTTCCTTGACGACACTGGGTCACTTCCTGTGTGAAATCGTGACGTCATCAAGAAACCGAAATAAGTTCGGGCTTTAAGTAACAGCAGCCAACGTCATTATTCCTTGAAGGTTTTGTGTTTTGTTATTCCGGACAACATTAATACTTCATCAAAATCAATTATTGAATCAGTAGGGTAAAGGAATATGATGAAAAGAAAACTTTATTATAACTCAGGAAATAAATACAGACATACATTTTGTTAATTAAACATAAGAAATCGAACGGGTTCTCCATTTCTTGCGAAACAAAAAGTAAAATAAAAACGGGGGTATGAAAGTATCATCAAACAAGAGTCAGCCTATTGGCTTTTTAATTATTGTTGAGTTTTTTTTTTTACTGCTATAAAAAATAAATATTAATTGATTTTAGGTTTCACATTTTCACTGATAAAACAAATTCATAATACCTTCTGTATTGTAAGAGCTCTTGGTCTTTTTGTTTAAATTAAAAAAGAGATACCTGAATTATTATTTTCCAGATTTTTTCTAAAAACCTTTAGGTAAATTCTTTCGTAAAACTTCCAAAATAATCCATCGAAGAATTGAGAGACAAAAACTCACTGCTGATTTTTGATATAACAAGTGAGTGAACATTGTGCTCGACCCTTCTTAGGATGGGCTGACAGATGAAAGATGATCCCTGCACTCGAGTAAAATATGGTCCCATCAGTTCGCTTTGACATGCAGGGGCAAAGCCAATAGTACATATAACACTTTGTATATGATCATTCTCAACCGAGAAATACAATATAAATTTTATTTATTTTCTATATGAAACGCAACTATCCTCATTGTTGCTTTATGCGTTATAACTTGTATCGAAGTTTCATCCTTCACTAAGAATTATTAATATGAAAAATGGCACAGTTTATTGACCATAAAGCCATTTAACCATATGAAGGTTTTTCTTACCCAAATTTAAGCTGTACGACTAGCTTAGCTTACAATACGAGTGTAGAGAAATGCTTTGTTTTTATTTTATAACAAAACAAGGCACATCATTAACTAAATACATATATTTAACCACTATAAAATTTTATCTAGCATGCAACTCCAAATATATTTGTTGTTGTTGTTTGTTGGTTTAACGCCACTTTATGCCACTAAGGCTAATGGGACGATCCAAATATATTTTCCGATTTACAAACTTACTTAAAAATGTAATCTTATTGGGTGCAATCCGTTGAATTGTAATCACCGAATCATCATTGCAGAATTCATACCTTGTCATAAAAAAAAAAAAAAAAAAAAGGAATGTTTTACTATAAATAAAAGTATTTATTGTTTCCTATATGTTGAGACATATAAATAAACTTTACTCAAACTTCTCCATTACTCATATTGCGATCAAATCGCCCAAAAGTCATTTTCTCGATACATCCTGCAAACAAAGCAATCATTCACAGGGGCATCATCAATAAACTTTGTCATTCGATATTGGTCATTCCGGATTTCAACGGACTCTCCTCTTTGTTTTTACCGAGTTTCAGGAAAATTTTAGGGTTCATTTACTGTCTGAATTCCGAGGATGATTTTCATTCACTTGCAATGATACCAACCTACAGAATCATGCAAGATGTTGCTTGATTCAGATTTAACATAAAAAAATCTGGTGCGTGCGCGCAACACACAACTTTCACTTACCAACATACTTAGATTAGAAATTGACGTGTTTCGCTAAATATCATTTCCCAAAGTCACACATTTTCCTACACCCATATCTTATTTTTGTTAATCGTTAAAGCCGTTTTTGAGTAAATAAAAAATCCCGTGAAAATGATACAAAATTTATTAAGTAAAGTCCTCCCTTCGGTTGATCAATTTTGATGAAATGTTGGCTATCACATATTTGGCATATACATACATCAAATACCCAGTTTGATCAAAATCTTTATAGCCGTTTTGAGTAAATAAAAAAAAAACGTGAAAATGATACAAAATTTATTAAGTAATAAGTCCGGTTAATCAATTTTGATGAAATTTTAACAGTCATTTCTCGGGCATATACACACATCAAATACCCAGTTTGATCAAAATCCTTAAAGCCAATTCAGAGTAAATAAAAAAACCACGTGAAAATGATACAAAATTTATTAAGTAATAAGTCCGGTTAATCAATTTTGATGAAATTTTTACAGTCATATCTCGGGCATATGAATACATGAAATACTCAGTTTAATCAAAATCGTTAGAGCCGTTTTTGAGAAAATCGAAAAAAACCTAAAAAGTTATTAAGTAAAGTACCCCCTCCCTTTAAGTAATTTTGATGAAATTTTTGCTGTCACATCGCGGGCATATACCTACACTAAATACCCAATTTCAGGATCGCACGGTTTATAGTTTTTGAGCTAGTCTCTTCACACACACACACACACACACACACACACACACACACACACACACACACACACACACACACACACACACACAGACCATTTCGCGGGACTTGGTCATTTCGACTCAGTGGACCCCAAAACGTGTATTTCCGTTGAAAACCGGAAGTCGAAATTTTTCACGATCGCAATACATCCACTTACTATATATTTCATATATAGGTAAGTGAAAGCAATATGAACTAAAGTGCCCACTCAGTTTGACCAATTTTGATTAAATGATGGCAATCACATCTTTGGCATATACCTACATCAAATACCCAGTTTGATCAAGATCGTTAAAACCTTTTTTGAGTAAATAAAAAAAACACGTGAAAATTATATAAAATTTTAAAGTAAAGTCCTCCCTCCGGTTGATCAATTTTGATGAAATTTTTACAGTCATATCTCGGGCATATGAATACATGAAATACTCAGTTTAATCAAAATCGTTAGAGCCGTTTTTGAGAAAATCGAAAAAAACCTAAAAAGTTATTAAGTAAAGTACCCCCTCCCTTTAAGTAATTTTAATGAAATTTTTGCTGTCACATCGCGGGCATATACGTACTCTAAATACCGAATTTCAGGTTCCCACGGTTTATAGTTTTTGAGCTAGTCTGTTCACACACACACACAGACACACACACACACACACACACACACACACAGACCATTTCGCGGGACTTGGTTATTTCGACTCAGGGGGTCCCAAAACGTGTATTTCCGTTGAAAACCGGAAGTCGAAATTTTTCGTGATCGCAATACTTCCACTTACTATATATTTCATATATAGGTAAGTGAAAGTAATAAAAGTTAAAAAAAATCTGGTGCGTGCGCGCAACACACAACTTTCACTTACCAACTTACTTAGATTAGAAATTGACGTGTTTTGCTAAATATCATTTCCCAAAGTCACACATTTTTCTACATTCATATCTTATTTTTGTTAATCGTTAAAGCCGTTTTTGAGTAAATAAAAAAAAAAAGCGTGAAAATGATACAAAATTTATTAAGTAAAGTCCCCCCTCCCGAAGATCAATTTTGATGAAATTTTTACAGTCATATCTCGGGCATATATATACATCAAATACCAAGTTTGATCAAAATCGTTAAAACCGTTTTTGAGTAAATAAAAAAAACACGTGAAAATGATACAAAATTTATTAAGTAAACTCCCCCCTCCGGTTGATCAATTGTGATGAAATGTTGGTTATCACATCTTTGGCATATAAATACATCAAATACCAAGTTTGATCAAAATCGTTAAAACCGTTTTTGAGTAAATAAAAAAACATGTGAAAATGATACAAAATTTATTAAGTAAAGTCCCCCCTGCGGTTGATCAATTTTGATGAACTTTTTACAGTCATATTTCAGGCATATAAATAGATCAAATACTCAGTTTAATCAAAATCGTTAGAGCCGTTTTTGAGAAAATCGAAAAAAACCTAAAAAGTTATTCAATAAAGTACCCCCTCCCCTTGAGCAAATTTGATGAAATGTTTGCTGTCACATCGCGGGCTTATACATACTCTAAATACCTAATTTCAGGTTCGCACGGTTTATAGTTTTTGAGCTAGTCTGTTCACACACACACACACACACACACAGACACACACACACACACACAGACCATTTCGCGGGACTTGGTTATTTCGACTCAGGGGGTCCCAAAACGTGTATTTCCGTTGAAAACCGGAAGTCGAAATTTTTCACGATCGCAATACTTCCACTTACTATATATTTCATATATAGGTAAGTGAAAGTAAAAAAATCTGGTGCGTGCGCGCAACACACAACTTTTACTTACCAACTTACTTAGATAAGAAATTGACGTGTTCTGTTAAATATAATTTCCCAAATTCACACATATTTCTACATCCATATCTTATTTTTGTTAATCGTTAAAGCCGTTTTTGAGTAAATAAAAAAACCCGTGAAAATGATACAAAATTTATTAAGTAAAGTCCCCCCTCCGGTTAATCAATTTTAATGAAATTTCAACAGTCATATCTCGGGCATATACATACATCAAATACCAAGTTTGATCAACATCGTTAAAGCCGATTTAGAGTAAATAAAAAAAACACGTGAAAATGTTACAAAATTTATTAAGTAAAGTCCCCCCTCCGGTTAATCAATTTTGATGAAATTTTTACAGTCATATTTCGGGCATATAAATAGATGAAATACTCAGTTTAATCAAAATCGTTAGAGCCGTTTTTGAGAAAATCGAAAAAAACCTAAAAAGTTATTAAGTAAAGTACCCCCTCCCTTTAAGTAATTTTGATGAAATTTATGCTGTCACATCACGGGCATATACCTACACTAAATACCCAATTTCAGGATCGCACGGTTTATAGTTTTTGAGCTAGTCTGTTCACACACACACACACAGACACACAGACACACAGACACACAGACACACACACACACACACACACAGACCATTTCGCGGGACTTGGTCATTTCGACTCAGGGGACCCCAAAACGTGTATTTCCGTTGAAAACCGGAAGTCGAATTTTTTCACGATCGCAATACTTCCACTTACTATATATTTCATATATAGGTAAGTGAAAGTAATATAATCAATTTCAATAGTGAAAAATCTGGTGCGTGCGCGCAACACACAACTTTCACTTACCAACTTACTTAGATAAGAAATTGACGTGTTTTGTTAAATATAACTTCCCAAAGTCGCACATTTTTCATATATAGGTAAGTGAAAGTAAAAATACACTCTAATAAAATTAGACAAACTTTTCAGCTACTCTGCCTGCATATTCAGCTAAAAGGTTTATTAAGAAACCGTGAAGGAACCAAGAATAAGGACATTAAATACTTGTAATTGTCCATACACAATGCAGCTAAATTAATGAGCATCTTCACCAGCGAGAGACTAAATTAACAATGAACTATTTTTAAAAAAAAACAACCTTTGACCACATTTTTACTTTCACTTACCTATATATGAAATATGTAGTAAGTGGAAGTATTGCGATCGTGAAAAGTTTCGACTTCCGGTTTTCATCGGAAATACACGTCCCCTGAGTCCAAATGACCAAGTCCCGCGAAATGTTCTGTGTGTGTGTGTGTGTGTGTGTGTGTGTGTGTGTGTGTGTGTGTGTGTGTGTGTGTGTGTGTGTGTGTGTGTGTGTGTGTGTATGTGTGTGTGTGTGTGTGTGTGTGTGTGTGTGTGTGAACAGACTAGCTCAAAAACTATAAACCGTGCGAACCTGAAATTAAGTATTTAGTGTAGGATATATGCCCGCGATGTGACAGCAAAAATTTCATCAAAATTGCTCAAAGGGAGGGGGTACTTTATTTAATAAATTTTTACGTTTTTTTTCGATTTTCTCAAAAACGGCTCTAACGATTTTGATTAAACTGAGTATTTGATGTATTAATGTGCCCGAGATATGACTGTAAAAATTTCATCAAAATTGATTAACCGGAGGGGGGACTTTACTTAATAAATGTCCCATTTTCACGAGTATTTTTTTTTTTTACTCAAAAACGGCTTTAACGATTTTGATCAAACTTGGTATTTGATTTATATATATGACCGCGATGCGACAGCCGAAATTCCATCGAAATTGATCAATTGGAAGGGGAACTTTACTTAATAAATGTTGTCCCATTTTCACGTGTTGTTTTTTTTTTTACTCAAAAACGGCTTTAACGATTTTGATCAAACTTGGTATTTGATGTATATATATGTGACAGCCAAAAATTTATTAACCGTATAATGAAAATAAAAACTTTTATTTATTAATAAAAAGACCAATTTCACTTAAGAGAGTAAATACGTGATGCTCAAACTTTTGAAGCATCGCAGGTGTGTAAAAATATGGTATCAGATAATAGTCTATAATTAATTTAGGTATATTTTAGTCTAGAAATTTTTGTTTCATAATAAATTTTTGAAAACTCGACTGTTGATGAAATTAGTCCCTTCATAAATAAATTAGCAATAATGATTCGAAAAGTGCTGAGAACTACCATCTTTTGGTATACAGATACTCTATAACTTATAGAGATATACAAATATAATTATATACTTAAATTTGAAAAAATGTGTGAAGTTGAGGATTGGCGTTTACATATTATCGAAACACGTCGATTTCTAATCGAAGTAAGTTTGTAAGTGAAAGTTGTGTGTTGCGCGCATCGCACCAGATTTTTTAACTTGCAAACCCACAGTTATTTAAATTTAAAATTTATCACACCTTATGCTAGAATAATTTTTTACTTTCACTTACCTATATATGAAATATATAGTAAGTGGAAGTATTGCGATCGTGAAAAATTTCGACTTCCGGTTTTCAACGGAAATACACGTTTTGGGGTCCCCTGAGTCCAATTAACCAAGTCCCGCGAAATGGTCTGTGTGTGTGTGTGTGTGTCTGTATGTGTGTGTGTGTGTGTGTGTGTGTGAACAGACTAGCTCAAAAACTATAAACCGTGCGAACCTGAGATTGGGTATTTAGTGTATGTATATGCCCGCGATGAGACAGCAAAAATTTCATCAAAATTGCTCAAAGGGAGGGGGTACTTTATTTAATAACTTTTTAAGTTTTTTTCGACTTTCTCAAAAACGGCTCTAACGATTTTGATTAAACTGAGTATTTGATCTATTTATATGCCCGAGGTATGACCGTAAAAATTTCATCAAAATTGATCAACCGGAGGGGGGACTTTACTTAATAAATTTTGTATCATTTTCACGCGTTTTTTTTATTTACTCAAAAACGGTTTTATCGATTTTGATCAAACTTGGTATTTGATGTATATATATGCCCGAGATATGACTGTAAAAATTTCATCAAAATTGATTAACCGGAGGGGGGACTTTACTTGAAGAATTTTGTATCATTTTCACGTGTTTTTTTTTATTTACTCAAAAACGGTTTTAACGATTTTGATCAAACTTGGTATTTGATGTATTTATATGCCCGAGATGTGACTGTAACAATTTCATCAAAATTGATCTACGGGAGGGGGGACTTTACTTAAAAAATGTTGTACCATTTTCACATGTTTTTTTTATTTACTCAAAAACGGTTTTAACGATTTTGATCAAACTTGGCATTTGATGTATTTATATGCCCGAGATATGACAGTAAAAATTTCATCAAAATTGATCTGCGGGAGGGGGGACTTTACTTAATAAATTTTGTACCATTTTCACATGTTTTTTTTTATTTACTCAAAAACGGTTTTAACGATTAACAAAAATAAGATATGAATGAAGAAAAATGTGTGACTTTGGGAAATGATAATTAGCAAAACACGTCAATTTCTAATCTAAGTAAGTTGGTAAGTGAAAGTTGTGTGTTGCGCGCACGCACCAGATTTTTTTTTTAATCAAAAGGAAAGCTTTTTTTTTTTTTCAAAATTCAAAAAAGAAGGTTTTAGATGTTTTCATAAATTTATACGATTAATATATGGTTATGTTCCACAAAAACAAGCTTGATGGCCAGATCCTGTTTTTTAAAACATAATTTAACTAAATAAGATTCGAAGAGATTTTATCCATGACTTTAGAAATTTTCAGGGAAATATTTCCAGTTCCAGGGAAATATGCCCAGGGAAAGCTTTCCAGAGGAAAAACATTTTAGCTTATTGGTTCTAAAGAGATAGTATCAAAGTATCAAAGAAAAAATATCAACATGACCAAAAACGCAAGAGCTGCGATTGTATGAGTAGTAGAAAAGTGAATTACCCCCGTTAGGGACTAAGAGGGTGGTGATATTTAGGGGCCAGCGCTAGGGCCTAGTGGGAGGAGGGTCCCACCTCAATGCGGCCACCGCGGAACATCAAACTGCTCTCAGTCTGAAGAAAGGGGCTTTTATGACAATACATCTAGAAATATTAGCTAGGCCGGGCATGTACCGTCATATCTCTCCTTTCATTGTTGTCCTTCCGCCGTAAAAACCTGTCTTCTCTTGGGATATTTTGTTCATATATATATATATATATATATATATATATATATATATATATATATATATAGGTCTCATTAAAAAGGAAAAACTAAATAATATTATACGTGGATAACCACTTTTATATTTTTTTAATATTTTGAAGAGAAAAGGTTCGCCTTGGCCGGAATTCGTAACCAGGTTTCCAGCCACATATGAATTCGAAAAAATAAAATAGCGAGATCTGGGGAAGAGGATCAGTCAACAGGGAAGATTAATGACGTAGCTTGGATGCGGCCTTCGGTGGCGGAACTGGCAACGCTCCACACTAGTAACTTCAGTTACAATTCAGTAACTAATTTCAGCCAAGGCCAATATCCTGTGTGTGTTTATGTATCCCAAGAGAAGACAGGTTTTTACGGCGAAAGGACAACAATGAAAGGAGAGATGAATTGACAATCCCTGCAAGTGGGGAAGTGCATTGACTGTAATAATAACTTGTAATATGGCTCAAGCCCTTTGCTTTATTTTATTTTCTATGGCTTCCCATAGAAATGAAACTACCAGCTTTTCTATATAGTTGATATTTTTAATTAAATAAATGATTATATCGGTCATTTACCTTCTTATACAGCCGTTGACTCTTCCGATTTCGTATCAGTAGTAATAAATCAAAAACCGAAGTTCCTCGAAAGTACCAATTTTTTTCTAATAATGCTCAATTTGAGCCTATCCGTCCTGAATTTAATTCCCGCTTTAGGTTTTCAGAGCTAAGTACACCGGGCCACCATCGAACGTCAGCTTTCTGAAGATCTTTCATTATTCAGTCCTCATTCCTGTGAAATTCTATTTCCATACTCCAACACCCTCCCCATCTTTAAATCCCACCTGTTTAATCACATCCTAGCCATCCAGTGTTCCAAAAACATGTAAATTAACTGTATTCAATATTTCTTTCAATCCATCAAATCTTGAGTGAATATTATAAAAATGTCCAAATCAATAGAATAAGGCTTCCTTCAAGCGTATCAATTAATGGAATCAAAAATCTTTTGTCGGTTTAATCCGTTTGAATAGATAAAAATCATAAGAATCCGTTTATACCGAGACATATAAAATATAGATTACTGGCTGTTGTGTTTTATTACCACTGTTAGATTAAGCCCTCGGATCAATACTATTTGCTCCGACCTATTTATTTAATATTTTTCCTGAAATCTGACTGGTTGAAACAGAACAATGTCAATGAATCTATTCCGCAAACCGCAACGCAACTAATGTGAGCTATATTTTCAATATCCCTTAATTATTTGATGCAGTGAAGCAATTTTTATTCTATTATTATCATTTTTTTTTAGACGAAGAATTTTTGGTTATTTTGCTTTACTTTTTTAAACAAAAATTTGATTATTTTGAAAATATATTTAAGTATCTTGCGCTTAAGAGATTCTTCTTGGGTTTAAGAGATTTTTATTTACGAAAAATAATAATTAACAATGTCAGACAAACAATAACTCTCAAATAATTAACAACGTTACTAAAAGTATCAATTTGTAAAAACTCAGTTACACAAAAGTAACTATATGATTTTATCTCAGAGCAAGCCAAACTCACCAGTCCATCGCTCCTTATATTTAGTCTGAATCGAAAAATTCTAGAAAGTTCCATACAAGAATAAACAGTTCTTAAACAGTCGCGAACATGTAATAGAAAGTTTTGTTCCAACAACAAGTCTAGAACTCTTTTCAATCATATGTTTATCACTGTTTGTCTTTTATTTTGGTTTAACGTTACAATATTAACATATTAATTTGCATTCTAGGCATAAGCTGATTCAGAGTTGATGCTTAAAATACTAATAGATACTAAATAATATATTATACAATTAATACAATATGTCAGTCATTATAACTCAACTTCAATATTATTTTGTGAGATAACTAAGCCACCTTAATTTAAAATAAAGAAAAATAAAAAAAAAAGAGGATGAATAGACTTTGCCAACAAAACAAAGCTAATTTAGGCCTGGGTTCAACATTGATGAATTAAATAATGTTCCGACTGAAAGTTTGGCCCAATTGGATTGAGTTATAAATTGTGCGGAACCTCTCAATATGAGCCAAGTGTAATGATATAGACGTCGATATTGTTTGAACAGTCAGCGAATATTTTATCACGTACGAAATGGATGCATTCCGGAGCACGGAATTGATGCTGGAAGCAGTTGTCAATTAATTGCACAGTGTTACAAAGTTTTTGTTATCATTTGATTAATAATCAACTAACGTTAATTAGTTTCCAGCAGTCCTTCGCTTTGATATTTGAAAGAGTTGATAATTGTCCTCTATATAACAGTAACAACTTGTCAGAGCGCAGCTATTTATTGCATTTACTAATTACTTCCTCTTACCTATATATAAAACTAGATTACCTAGCAAACTTTGTACCACCTGAATACATAATCAATATATATTATAAAGCAAAGTGTACAATGTGCGTGCCGAAAAGGCTCAAAAACGACTCCACATGGGATTAAGGAAGTTATGTCAGCGTGTTGCTGTATAACCCCTAATGGAGAAGAAGGTTTCTGTTTTTCTCTTAAGGGTGTAAAATTGAAGAGAAAAGGACTGGAATTTTAAGGCTCTCGCACCATTTAATTAGCATCTCTGAGATTGAGATACGAGTTTATGAATGAAAAATTTAGTTCGAGCTCCAGGCTACCAGGAAGCGCTAGGGTGCGTTTCACTCGATGTTTGTTGTTGTTATAGGTTATGTATTTGTTCAGCTGTTCTTTTTAAATTACTAAAAAATCAAGCGAAAATAATTAGTTTCACCATTTCTTTCAAAATAAAATAATGATTTTACATATCAATTAGAAAACCGACTGGATACTTTACGAAATAAATTTTCTCATAAGAAGGTTAATTGATTAACAGATTATATTTAATCAATATATAATATATACCTACTTAAGTAAATTTAATGCAATATGAGTGAACATTTTTGAGTAGTACAGTGAGCAAATAAAAACAGACATAAAACAAAAAAGGGAGCTGAATTGACTGATTATAAATCGAAAATAAAATGTTTGAAGTGTTCTTATTGTATGTAATTATGAAAAATTGTTTTATTAATATGTATCATGAGCATTCCAGTTGACAAAGTGACTAACTCCAATTACAGCATTTTTTCAATAAGATTTTATCACCCCCCATAGTTCAGGATAAAAAGAAATATGATGAAAAAAATGTGCCCTCATGATATTTTGGTTTTCACTTTGTAATAGTAGGTGCAGAGTCCGGCCAAATAACGGGGGGAGGGGGGATATCTTATGGGAGATTGAACTGGAAGAAAGGTCTTATAAAAAAGTTTCTATGAATCTTCGGTAGTTTCTAAACTTCTGGATCTAATAGGACCATCACATTAGTCGGCGCTTAAGTTGTAATCGAAATATAGTTTTTTAACTAATATATTTTTCAACCATAATCTAATAACTTATTATCTGCTGATTGCTTGGAATGGGCTTATAGAATTCAGAATCACAGAAACCATAAAAAACGATGCATGACTCGACAAAGTTGCAGCAAAATTAATTGTTCATTCACCATTTTCAACCCCCTTTAAAGTATATAGGGTTCCTTATTTGGGCGGACTCTGCAGAAATCGAATCTTAATATTGATACCATGTTAAAAGTTTCAAGAGAGTGCTAATTTTGTTCTATATTTCCTTTAATTTTATTAAAACTACCGGAGCGAAGCCGGGCACCCTAGCTAGTTGACAATAAATGGATAAATTTTGTTTCAGGCTTCCATGGTCTGATTCCATTGAATGCATTTCTTCTTCAGGGCTTAACCATGTAACAGGTTTTTCAACTGCCAAACTTTCACCTATCTTGCTGTGGGCTTCTTCAGGGCCAATACAAGAATGAGAGTGGAGAAGGGGGTCTGTAACTTATAATCTTCCGTCGGGGGCGAAGTCTATGTTCACATTGGACGACAGACAGAAGCCCACAGCAAGATAGGTGAATACTTGGTTGGCAGTTGAAAAATCTGTTACATGGTCAAACCCCTGAAGAAGAAATGCATACAATAAATGGATAGTTTTTGATTTATGCGCCAATTACGATCCAGGATGGATGTGACATATGCTGGTACCGTGGCAACTTCTAAGACTTTTCTGTCCATATGAACCTAATTCAAATAATTATTAATATTTTAAAACAAGAAGTAACCAAATTGATCCAGTCGTTCTTTGTTGATCCGATTGCCAACGAATATCAATTTATCTTTATTTTTATAAATTCAATATTTTTTTATACTTACTCCGCTAGTTATATTCATTACGTTATTAATACGAATTGGATAAATATAAAATTGAAAGAATATTTCAAACTAATTAAGCAGAAAGTTAAACATCCTTAACACATTCACGCCGGCGTGTACCACCGGTGGCTCACTCTTGACTGCTTCCTCGGTCGGCGCGTACCACCGGTGGCTCACGCTAGAATGCCGCCTCTGCCAAATAATTAGATTTTTAACACTTTGACTGCCGAAAAAGAATACCTGAGAGTCATGGTGTCGTTTCTACACAATTTGAATTTTTAATTCTCTGACAAGAGAATAGTTTTTCGATTTCAGGTCACATGGCAGCCAAGGTATAAAGAAAGTAGAAATAATTCTCTTATTTTATTAATTCTCACATTTTATCAAGGTTTGGTGATTATTATATTTAGATAAATAAAAACAACGCCAATATTCACCAAAAAACAATAGTAAAAATTTTTATTCTGGCAACGTTTCGGCTTCTAGAGTCATTTTCAAGCCTGTCAATCTATAGCAAATAACCTTTCTAAATAACAACATAAGATATTTTTATTTTAGATTTTTTAAGATCTTAAAATGACGCCTCCAGCAACAAGTTTTTTATTTACACCCTTAAAAATATTTTGATTATAAATCACTGCTAGAACAATCCCAAATATGATGCATGGTAGGTACAAAATACAAAAAAGCTAAATGTTATAAAAGAAAACAATTCTCTGTATAGTTATAAAATTAAAAATTAATAATTTATGTAAATGTGCTTACAGGCTTGAAAATGGCTCTAGAAGCCGAAACGTTGCCAGAATAAAAATTTTTACTATTGTTTTTGGTGAATATTGGCCTTTTTTTTATTTATCTAAAAGTAGAAATAATTTCTATGCAGCTGAAAATTAAAATATTGAAAATTTAACGTAAATTCATTTATTTCTATATTGTTTGTTTGTTTGTTTAACGTCCATTTTTATGCTACTTAGGCTAATCGGACGATGCTACAGTGGGAGTCCTAAATTTTGCCTATCCAGGTATAATTAGGATAGGGATCTTTAACGAGTACCTGACATCGTACAGGCTCGGGACCTCCATTTTACGTCCTATCCGAGGGACGGCATAGCTAAGGATTTTTTACTCCCATTAAAAAATCCTAGGGCCACCGCTGGAATTGAACCCGCGATCTTTAGTATTGTAGGTTGCCATGCTAACCACAACACCACAGGTGACCCCGTTATTTCTATATTTGTTGGTATTTATTTATATTTATATTCCTATACTTATTGGATAGGATAGGATGGGGGTTTTAGGGCGATAAATATGTATTCTATGGAGGTACGGAGGACCCCTGAGTCATGAGAAACCCCCATTGACTTTCTAAAAAACTCCATCATATAAACACGTATAAACATTTATTTTTTAATAACTATTATAATTAATATCGTATTATAAACATAACTAGTAGGATTGTATATTTTATTGTTCAATTCACTATTGTTGGTTGCCTATACTGCCTTATGCCCTGGAATAGCTCCCGCCCGATAGAGCGAACAGTATTTAATAGTCCCGGCGTGAACGGGTTAATGCTCATTTTATTCCTTTTTCTGTAAAAATGTTACATTTAAAGTAGTTTTCTTACCTGTTATATCTGTACTATTTCAAGATGATGGGGTTCACCATCTATTTTGGAAGATTCAGGGTTGTAAGTGGGTCTATTTGGCTATCTCTTTCTTAGTATACATATATCGAGAATGTGTTTGTTTTCTTTTAAATAAGTATATGTTCCTATTTTATTTCTATCACAGGTTGAAGACTTAAAAAGAGTAGCTTGAGGATCATGACAAGGTCTTCCAGTCCAGTTTAATACTCCTGTGTTTGTGCATTGGTATTTTAAAATCTATTAAATATTATTCTAGCTGTTGCTTAACACTTAAAATGTAGCATATGTTTAATGACAGACTTAAGGAAACTTTTATGGAAACTTCTAACCAACCACATTATTTTGTAGTACCACTTTTTCTTGAAAATTAACTACCTTACTCGAAAATCCTCCTGCAATAAACCCTGAATTGCTCAGAACTTTTTTTTCCCCCTGAAAGTAACGATGGAATTAGTAGAACAGCAAACGCGTTTATATCTGTCGGTCCCACGAACACGAAATGGCTATTATTCTTTTGAAATAGGTCGGACAGATGAATCACATCGGACATAATGGAACAATAAAAAATAAAAAGATCTATACCCAAATATAGTATTTCGTTGATAGAATCGATAAAAAATAATGTACTTAATATGTTATAAATTAATTTATCAAAATACCTGATTCATGAACATTAGTCGTATTAATTCAGACTAAAATTTATTAATGCCTTACCTGCATTAAAAATGTTTTTGTTAAACCCGAATGTTATTTTTTGAAAAATAATGTTATTATTTACTTCATTTCCATATTACCATCTAACATGAAAGACAATTAGTGAATTTGATGTTTTTTTTGTTAATAAAGACCTGAAAAAAAAGTAGAGATTTAACCATTCGATATAGGACCAAAGTCCAATTACATTGCATACTTTAATTTAAACTCAAAAAATTTAAACTCAAACTTAAACTCAAAAAATTTTATATCAGTTTTAATTGATATATAAAAAAAAATAAAAAACAGTTTATATCACATTTGCTGATTGTCGCTTAGCTGCGACAGGTGCGAATTAAAATATGAAGCAAAAAGTAAATAAATAAAAACTCAACAACTTGCATAATGAAAATTTTATTTCAATACTAATGTCTAAGCTTTATTATGTAAAAATATTAAAGTTAATTTAAATGCGTTTACTAGTTAATACTTTTCTTAAAATATCAGGTCATCCCATAAGTAATATCGGTTTTTAATGGCGTGCTATAAGGTATAGGATAAAATCAATGAAACACGTTCAATCTAAAATATATTTAACATCTTTTTGTATAACAGTTTGCCATCTTGAAGCCAAATTTTGAATGCCTCTTCTGAAAAAATACTTTGGTTTTGAATTAAAGAATGCCAACACCTCGTTTTTTACTTCATTGACTGAATTCATGTTCTTCCCGCTTAATGAGTTTTGGAGACTACGGAATAGGTGATAATCGAAAGCGTCAAGTCTGAGGAATACGGTGGGTGAGGAATAATTTCCCATCCAAAGTCCTTTAATTTTTGCAATGTTTGTTTTTCCTCGCATATCACGATGGAATAAAACAACGTCCTCTTCTATTGATAAGTGATGGACGTTTCTCCTCAATCCTCAATCGGTCCAGCTGATCACAGTAAGGGAAGGTGGGGTAAGATGACGAGGTTAAGCTTTAATGTTTTTTTCTGACCACTATGAATGAATGAGAGAACTGAAAATGTAATGAAACGTTTGTTAGTATATAACCTGATGTAAACCTTGTTTAAAATTGTTTTATTAAAGTTCAATGAGGAGATCCATTTTTTTTTTTTTTTTAAAAGTTATTATTCATCTTACCCCATGACCGGGGTAAGATGAATAAAAAAATTTTTATGAACACATTGAAAACTATCATTTTTTTAAAATGAAACATTGAAACATCAAACTTTATTTTAAACATTAATTATAAAAACATTATTTACTAGCACAGAAGTCAGAATTGTAAGGTGTTTGGGCGGCATGCTTTTGATCCCAATTTGAGTATTCGGCGTGAGCCCATTTGAGGCACTTAAAACAGTTGTACCATACCACTTCATCTTTTCCCTCTTCCTTATCCTATACCTTTTCTCATATAGAAATTATCCTCATCGATAACATAGAAATCCATATCGTCATCCGTGTCTGCATAGAGACTCGTCATCATAAGATGAAGAGCAGACAAATAGACGTCTGGTCTTGATTTTGGTTCCTTTCTTTTTCTTTCCTTCCTCTGCCAACGTTTTCTGTCTTTTCTGCTCTTTATCTTCTTGTACCTTCCTTTTCTGTTCTAACGCTTGTTTTACATTAGTTCCCGATAATAGGAGGGATGGCAGTTTCTTCTTTAGTTTTCTAGCAGTCTTTTTTTTTTAATTACTGGAAGTGGAGGAAGCGCAGAAGAAGTAGGTGGAGTAGGCTCAGTCGCCTCAACAAGAGTTGTGGACGGTAGAGACTGGGGCTGAGGGGATGGGTCCGTTCGTCATCTTTCCCCGACTCGCCATTTTTATTGAGCCATGTTTACTACCGACTAAGAGTCTAGATAGAAAGAAGGATCCTACATGAATTTGTAGGTCCTTTAGTGTACTTTCATAATATATAGGAGAATAACTTAAAAAACCTAGGTTAGACTTGTGATCGCTTGCTCTTCAGCCCCTGGAAATTTCTTTTTATTACAATGTAATCAAGAAAAGGGTCTCGGCTACCTGCTGTGAGATCGTGGACAACTCGCTTCTGTCCTAGGTTTTTCTCCAGGTCCTAACTACTGCCTCGACCGTCTAACATTCCGATAGAATAGCCACTTTTCATCTCCAGTTACTATCCTCTTCAGAAACATGGCGTATATCATAACATTGCATAAGTCGTTTCTTGGTAGATCCATTTCAAGTGAAATTTCAGTACAGAATAAATAAGTTTCATCAACCAAACCATCATTAATGGAAGTTTATTCAATGCTATAATAAACAAAAAATGTAAACCAAAATAAATTGAAAAGGAGGGATTATTAATCTAAACATAAACAAACAGAATATTAAAACCGACATTACTTATGGGATGACCTGATATTTCTTCTTACTTCCGTAACACTTTTTGTGATTACAATAGTTTCACGTTGTTGAGGCCAATGAGACGTAATGTTGTGTGGCAAATTCTTTTGTTGTTTAACCTCTTCCGAATCGTATTACAATCATGGAAATGTCTACCAAGATCTCTAGAAGCACAAAGAGTTTTTATATTTATTTATATATAACTTGGGTAATTTTAGCCTTTATAGTACATAGAAAAATTACTATTTTGATATTTTACTGTCAATGTGATAAAAAAAAGGGAACAAAAATTATGAATGAAAACTTTGCTTATGTTTTTTAAAGGTTTTACAATCGCCAATGGAGCTTTCTTCATCATCATTCCACAACCAACCAACTTTATAATTTTATTGTAACCGCCTTTGAGAAGAAGCTGTGTAACAGGCGTTTTTCCTTTTTAGCAACAAGCGATTATATAATGTGATATGTAGGATTCTTCCAAAATTGTAGCACATTCTAAAATCTTATTTAAAGCCTTCTGGAATTGTTTCTTAGATATTTTTATTATTTCAATAAGTAGCGAAAAAAAAAAACAGAATATCATTGAACATACGTATATAAAATTGTTATTACGTTCTACATGACCGGAATCTGATGTTTTAAAGTTCAGTCTTGTATTTGATTCCGCAATCGTAAGTCCTTTATTGTCCCTGTTCTTTTTTCTTTTATTTACGTGGGGTCCCCTTTTTATTTTTTTTTATGTTAGGTGGATAGAGCGCACCTTGGGCTCTCGTAAACCGTCCCAGCTCCGCTTCGGTTTACGACGCTACATCTCAGATTCTACGTTAGCCAATACTGCTGACCTTTCATCTCATTACCATATTCATACTCTGTCTTTCATCTTTTCATTTTTTGAGCCTCATATGGCCTAAAAATCCATGTGTTGGAAACATTAGAATACATTTAGTAAGCCTGTCCCTAACTTATTAAATTGCTCATAATTTTAGCATTCAACTGGTAAATTTATAAAACAATGGAATTTTTCTTGTTTATTAAATATTCCTACAATAATTTCGTGTTCAGTCGACGTATTTGGTTTTGTAACTCAAACAGAACCGATAACATTGAAGAGCAAATAAGGGTGTTTTGAAACGTTAAAATTAATATAACTTTGACCGGTTCTGATTCATTTTATGGCAATATTAATATTATTGAATCAGTATTGAATTCAAATAAACTAAGCTTGTTTGTCAATTAAACCTTTGCCGAATTCTACTTGCGCACGGCTAATAGTAAGTATATCAGATGATAAGAAAGCGTTACGCGTTAATTACAAGCGTCAGAAAATGAATTTTGATTTTGAAATTTTCTGCGAACTGTTAGAAGAGAAAATACTAAAACAGTAGATAAACTTTTATAAATTGAATCAATATACATATATCACTATATATATTTTTTTAAATAAATATATATATATATATATATATGAGTATTTATATATATATATATATATATATATATATATATATATATATATATATATATATATATATGAGGAGGTGAGGTTACCACGTCTTGTACAGTGGCCAGATAATTTTTTTTT
This sequence comes from Aelia acuminata, assembly GCA_911387785.2. Taxonomy (NCBI): domain Eukaryota; kingdom Metazoa; phylum Arthropoda; class Insecta; order Hemiptera; family Pentatomidae; genus Aelia; species Aelia acuminata. The sequence goes on from OU426979.1 coordinate 102,543,283, forward strand.
TTTTTGCCCTCGAAAAGTACAGCTGCCCTGTGAAAATGAGTTTGGAATGGAAAAATTTACTGATTTAAAAGTAACAAAAAAAAAAAAAAAAAAAAAAAAACACATTAAAAAAGTATGTAATGAGAAAGTTTTGCAACAAAAGGTTTAAAGGAATGACTTTTGCTGCAAACCACATTGGAACGAACGATTTATAATTCACACAACGTAAGTTGATCTTCCAATAAGGATAATAAAACAAAAGTGAAGTTTTTTCTAATAAGTAATATTTGTTTAGGTTCACAACATTTTTATTGATAAATTCGGTATCATTTTACAAAATAATATCACCCACTGACTTAAAACATTTGACTAAAATTTTTTTTGTTGATGAATTTTTCAAAAATATCAGCGGATTGATATGAAACATCTGACTACAAAGTTGTAAAAGGACTAGATCCTAAGGCCATCGTATATTATTTTTCTGTGAAAATGGAATTATTATGATATTACTTAATTGCAATTTTTTATTAGTGAGTTTTTTTTTATGCTATGATTTCATGCACCAACTTGGCTGAAAACATTAACTTATTTTAATATCTAACATTAACAAATTTCTAGAATTGTTCATTTTCACTTGGTAAAATGCAAATGCTTATTAAAAATTCATGCGGGAGAAAAAAGATAGAGAAAAACTAAATTAAAAGGTAGGAAATTGAAACCTGAAATTCGTTTAGAGAAATTCATTTACAGGAAAATACACAAACTCAAAGGAGAGAGGGTTTCAAAGGTTTTTAATTATGTAATAAATTGTGATTAAAAGGGATGGAAGTTGCCATTTAGGGAGATAAGAATGAAAAAGGGTCGAGATAAAATCCTAGTCTGGAAATCCCCGAATGTAACCGCGGCTTTTAATATTTAATTCTCTGGAGCTTCACGAAACAACACCTTTCTTTATAAAAAAAATTCATAATTTCGAAGCATTTTAACTGTATGAATCCTATTCGTCCTATGCATACCTATGTTTCCTTTATAATTTTAGATAATCTTTGTATATTTTTCCATAAAAGTGTTGTTTTACGGGTAACATTAGGTTATTAACCTAGAGCCTTTATTTTAAAGAATACCTTCTTTTTCATAATCGAAAAATAACCAGAAAAAAGTTATGTAAAAAATATATTTTTTTAAAAACATCTAGGGTAAACCGTACAGTTATTGGCACCCTTTAGACTACATTCCTGTGGTTAAATTTAAAAAAAAAATACTTTTTATAAAGGGATTAAATAGAAACTTCCTGTAGCTCCTCTTTATCTATCCTCATAAAGACTCAAGAGGTTTTTTGGGTCAAAAATTCAATAGTTCTACAATATGGCAAAATTTATTGTTAAAAGTGCCAAATCTATTGGCATCTATCTATTATTGGCACCCTTTAATTTTGAAACCTCCCCTATGGTTAGTTCGTTAAAGTCTTACTTCATAGATGACTTAGAGGACCCTTCAAACATTAGACTCATATATATCTTGTAATAAAATTAGGACTTGTTTACCTATTTCTTTAAGTTAAAGATGGGATGCCAATAACTGTACTGAGTGCCAATAACTGTATGGTTTAATATTAAACTCCCGATAATCCACGATCGGTTAAAACCGACTTATTCATTTTTCCACTCGTTTTAAATACACTCAGTACAGAGTAATAGTTTTGGTATGCTACGGTGTAAATAAAAAAAAACTTCTTTTTTCAAAATTATTTGCATCATTTTATCGGGGGCACCGTAAGCTTAAAAATGTCCTCAGGTTTTGAGAAGATCCTAAAAGAGTTTCTTATTTTTTTTCTATCCAATAGGAATCTATTGGAATAAGTCATATTAATGTCCGAGTTTTAAATGCTCGAAGGAAACCAAGGATGACAAAGATCGAAGGGGATACCACGCCTGAGATGGGTGGATGATGTGGAGGGTAACCTCCGAGAGATGGGTGGGAGGCAGAATGTGGAGGCGAGAGGCAGCGGACAGAAGGGAGTGGGGGAAAATTGTTGAGGAGGCCAGGTAATCACAGGACTGTAATGCCACATAGTTAACTGGGAAGAGATAAAGATTGGATCGTACCAAATATTTTAAAAAATTATAGTTTTCGAATTCGTTATTTTATCGTATATCTTCCACTTTCTTCAAAACCCAGAGGAAAGTTTTGTTAATACAAAAAACACACAAATAAATGAAGAATTCGACCAATTTCTTCAATTTTAGTTAATCAGTTGTCTGGTCTATTCATATAGTTAAAAATCTGGTGCGATGCGCGTAACACACAACTTTCACTTACCAACTTACATTAGAAATTGACATGTTTTTTAATTGCCATTTCTATAAATAATATAAAAAAAAAAAATGACTTGATTTTGATTAAAAATGATTAATTTAATCAAAATCATTAAAGCCGTTTTTGAGATATTCCAAAAAAATGTAAAAATTGGAAAAAAGTTATGAAATAAAGAGCCCCCTGCATTTGACCAATTTTGATGAAATTTTGTCTGTCACATTGTATGCATATACATACACCAAATATCCAGTCTTATCAGAATCATTACAGCTGTTGTTGAGAAAATAAAAAAAAAACCTAAACATTAGGTAAAATTCTTCAAGTAAAGTACCCCCTCCGTTTCACCAATTTTGATGAAATTTCGGCTGTCGCATCGCAGGCATATACATACATCAAATACCCAGTTTGATCAAAATCGTAAAAGCCGTTTTTGAATAAATAAAAAAAAACACGTGAACATAAGACAAAATCTATTAAGTAAAGTACCCCCTGAAATTAATCAATTTTGATGAAATTTTGACTGTCATATCGCAGGCACATACATGCATCAAATATCAAGTTTCATCAAAATCGTTAGAGCGGTTTTTGAGAAAATCGAAAAAAACGTAAAAATTAGATATAATTCTATAAGTAAAGTACCCCCTCCGATTCACCAATTTTGATGAAATTTTTGCTGTCACATCGCGGGGATATCCATACACCAAATACCCAATTTCAGGTTCGTGCGGTTTATAGTTTTTGAGCTAGTTCACATACACACACACACACACACACACACACACACACACACACACACACACACACACACACACACACACACACACACACACACACACAGACCATTTCGCGGGACTTGGTTAATGGGACCCCAAAACGTGTATTTCCGTTGAAAACCGTAAGTCGAAATTTTTCACGATCGCAATACTTTCCTTACTATATATTTCATATATAAGTAAGTGAAAGTAAAAAAGATTGGCAAGTCTTTAATCGACATTAATTTGTTTAATGTCAAATATCGACATCAATGCTCGTATCCTTTCTAGTTTAATTCTCTTGTTTCTTTTTTTTTTAATACCTTTATTTTTTAGTTTAACGTTTAAAAGTTTAATAACTTTTAAAACGCTTATTTTTGTCCAAAAAAAAAGAAAGAAATCTGGTCCGTGCGCGCAACACACATAAAAATTAATGCGTTGTGTTAATGCCACTTCTCAGAGTTACACATTTTTCCACATTCATTTCTTATTTCTGTTTTCATTTGCTCTATAAAAACACTAATTTCTTTTATTATTAAATAAAAGTTGAGATAATTCGGCAAAGCAAGCATAATACCCCAAGTCGACTGATATTATAATTCCCCATGTACTTGTTGAAAATTTCATTTAGTTACCATGAAACCAATAATTTCCATTAAATGAACAGAACGGCTTTAATTATGAACAATCGTCTGTCATTAAAGGCGTACTACGCATGCGTGGGCTCAACGAGTTTTATGAGTTGACTTATATTTTTCTTTTTTTCTCCTCTATATGTTTACTTGGTTTTTATCATATCTCATATTTAGCCATTTCTTATTTTTAGGCGTAACGAGAGACAGTTAATTTTTCTATATAAACAAAAACAAAGGTACTTCATAGGAAACAAAAAAACAAAGAAACAAAAAAGGCCCCTACCCCATTTAATGCCCTTCAGAACATTTTAATAATGATAAAGCTTACCTGATATTATTGAACATCTAATTTTCATTAAACATGATGAATTTGATCAAAATCATTAAAGCCGTTTTTGAGATAATCGAAAAAAAGGTAAAAATTGGAAAAAAGTTAAGAAATAAAGTGCCCCCTCCGTTTGACCAATTTTGATGAAATGTTGACTGTTACATCTTTGGTATATACATACGTCAAATACCCAGTTTGATCAAAATCTTTAAAGCCGTTTTTGAGTAAATAAAAAAAAAAAAAACCGTGAAAATGATACAAAATTTATTAAATAAAGTCCCCCCTCCCCCTTTATCCCTTTATTAATTAAAGTGTGTGTGTGTGTGCGTGTGCGTGCGTGTGTGTGTGTGTGTGTGTGTGTGTGTGTGTGTGTGTGTGTGTGTGTGTGTGTGTGTGTGTGTGTGTGTGTGTGTGTGTGTGTGTGTGTGTGTGTGTGTGTGTGTGTGTGTGTGTGTGTGTGTGTGTGTGTGTGTGTGTGTGTGTGTGTACAAAAATGGGTTGTGTATGTATATATCATGAAACAATAATAATTAGGACAAGAGGTGTACAAGTATTAATAGGATTAAGTAGCAACAGACTAAAGCCAATAACAGTGAGGCGGCCAAAGTAAGAAGTGCATTATTTGATTATTTGACTTTAATTATTTGACGAGATTTTAAGGAATTGATATATTTTATAATTATAACACATATTTTTTGGTATGTATATAATGAGTATAATGTAATATAGGATTTTAAGTCATAAATGTTTATGTTCCAAAATTTATAATTATTGTATATTAAATTTTAAAAAAAGTTGTAAATATCATGTAAAATATTGTTGCAATACACCTGAAGATGAGGCAATGAGCCTCGAAACGTTGTGATGTTTTAACATATTAAAAAATATATATATATATCAAAAAGGGACACTGGACTTTTCACTGAAATATAAATTTAGATACAAAATTTATTAAATAAAGTCCCCCCTCCGATAGATCAATTTTGATGAAATTTTTACAGTCATATCTCGGACATATACATACATCAAATACCCAGTTTGATCAAAATCGTTAAAGCCGTTTTTGAGTAAACAAAAAAAAAAAAAAAACCGTGAAAATAATACAAAATTTATTAAATAAAGTCCCCCCTCCGGTTGATCAATTTTGATGAAATATTTACAGTCGTATCTCGGGCATACTAATATATTAAATACTCAGTTTAATCAAAATTGTTAGAGCCGTTTTTGAGAAAATCGAAAAAAAAAGTAAAAAGTTATTAAATAAAGTACGCCCTCCCTTAGAGAAATTTTGATGAAATTTTTGCTGTCTCATCGTGGGCATATACATACACTAAATGCCTAATTTCAGGATCCTACGGTTTATAGTTTTTGAGCTAGTCTGTTCACAAACCCACATACAGACCATTTCGCGGGGCTTGGTTATTTGGACTCAGAGGGCCCCAAAACATTTACTTCCGTTGAAAACCGGAAGTCGAAACTTTTCGCGATCGCAATACTTCCACTTACTATTTATTTCATATATAGGTAAATGAAAGTAAAAAATCTGGTGCGTGCGCGCAACATACAACTTACCACTTACCAACTTACTTAGATTAGAAATTAATGCGTTTTGTTAATTGCCACTTCTCAAAGTTACACATTATTCCACATTCATTTCTTATTTTTATTTTGCTCTCTAAATTACACTAATTTTTTTTATTATTAAATAAAAGTTTTTACTTGCGATAATTCGGCAATGCAAGGATGATACTCCAAGTCGTCTGATTTTATAATTCTCTACTTAGTTGTTGAAAACCTTATTGAGTTACCATGAAACAAATAATTTCCATTAAATGAACAGAACGCCTTTGATTCTGTTAAAAAAATGGCCTGTCTTTAAACGCGTACTCCGCATACGTGGTACTCAACGTGTTTTATGAGTTGACGGAATATTTTTCTTTTTTTCTCCTGGATATGTTTACTTGATTTTTTCATAATTCATATTTAGCCAGTTTTTGTTTTAAGGCGTAACAAGAGACTGTTAATTTTTCCATATAAACAAAAACAAAGGTACTTTATAGGGAAAAAAAAAAAAAAAAGGCCCCCATTTAAGCCACATCAGAAAATTTTAATAATGATAAAGCTAACCTGATGTTATAAGAACACCTAATTTCCATTAAACATGACGAATTTGGTGAAAAGCCGTTTTTGAGATAACCTAAAAAAAAAGGTATGAATTAAAGTCCCCCCCCCGGTTAATCAATTTTGATGAAATTTTTACAGTCATATCTCGGGCATATACATACATCAAATACCCAGTTTGGTCAAAATCGTTAAAGCCGTTTTTGAGTAAATAAAAAAAAAAAAAAAAACGTGAAAATAATACAAAATTTATTAAATAAAGTCCCCCCTCCAGTTGATCAATTTTGATGAAATTTTTACAGTCATATCTCGGGCATATACATACATCAAATACCCAGTTTGATCAAAATCGTTAAAGCCGTTTTTGAGTAAATAAAAAAAAAAACACGTGAAAATGATACAAAATTGATAGTTTATCCTATTCTGGAAGACTTTTTTTAAAAATCCCTCTTGGTATTTTATTATTCTAAAATTATATTTCAGTGAAAAGTCCAGTCTTCCTTTTTGAAAAGAAAACGACAAAAGAAAAGAAAAATCAGATGAAGGAAAAATTAAGAGCAAAAAAAGATGAAAAAGGTTACAGATTTTATAAAATGAATTGTATACCTAAATTAACAGAAAAAATAAATAAGGCTTTTAAAAATTATGATCACTATAATTTGAGGTTGGGGCAATATAACAATAATAAGTTAAGTAACTATTTAAACAATATGAAGGATAAAATAGAATTGAATGGTAAACAAAATATAATTTATAAGATAGACTGCCAAGATTGCGAAGGGATTTACATTGGAGAAACTTCCAAAAAGCTAAAAACAAGAATATCGCAACATATTAGCAATTGCAAAAGTATAAAAAATGTAGGCACAACAGCACTCGCCCAACATAGCATAACAAAAAAACATAAATTTGATTTTATCAATCCCAAAATAATAGAAACAATCAACAACACAAACAATAGGAAAACTGCAGAGGCCATATACCTACATCACCAAAATTTTAATAGAACAGTCAATTATAAAACAGATATTAAAACCATAGGCAGCCATTACATGGACATAATTAAATAATTAAAAATTTAATGATATATACATATAAATTAGACATGTATTGTGTACGTATGTGTGGGTATGTGAGTGAGTGTGTGTGTGTGTGTGTGTGTGTGTGCGTGCGCGTGCGCGTGCGTGTGCGTGTGCGTGTGCGTGTGCGTGTGTGCGTGTGCGCGTGTGCGTGTGTGCGTGTGCGTGTGCGCTTGTGTGTGTGTGTGTGTGTGTGTGTGTGTGTGTGTGTGTGTGTGTGTGTGTGTGTGTGTGTGAGTGTGTGTGTGTGTGTGTGTGTGTGTGTGTGTGTGTGTGTGTGTGTGTGTGTGTGTGTGTGTGTACAAAAATGGGTTGTGTATGTATATATCATGAAACAATAATAATTAGGACAAGAGGTGTACAAGTATTAATAGGATTAAGTAGCAACAGACTAAAGCCAATAACAGTGAGGCGGCCAAAGTAAGAAGTGCATCCTGATTATTTGACTTTAATTATTTGACGAGATTTTAAGGAATGTTTTATAATTATAAGGAATATTTTATAATTATAACACATATTTTTTGGTATGTATATAATGAGTATAATGTAATATAGGATTTTAAGTCATAAATGTTTATGTTCCAAAATTTATAATTATTGTATATTAAATTTTAAAAAAAGTTGTAAATATCATGTAAAATATTGTTGCAGTACACCTGAAGATGAGGCAATGAGCCTCGAAACGTTGTGATGTTTTAACATATTAAAAAATATATATATATCAAAAAGGAAGACTGGACTTTTCACTGAAATATAAATTTAGATACAAAATTTATTAAATAAAGTCCCCCCTCCGATAGATCAATTTTGATGAAATTTTTACAGTCATATCTCGGACATATACATACATCAAATACCCAGTTTGATCAAAATCGTTAAAGCCGTTTTTGAGTAAATAAAAAAAAAAAAAAACCGTGAAAATAATGCAAAATTTATTAAATAAAGTCCCCCCTCCGGTCGATCAATTTTGATGAAATTTTTACAGTCATATCTCGGGCATACTAATATATTAAATACACACACAGACCATTTTGCGGGACTTGGTTATTTGGACTCAGGGGACCCCAAAACCAATTTCCGTTGAAAACCGGAAGTCGAAATTTTTCATGATCGCAATACTTTCTCTTACTATATATTTCATATATAGGTAAGTGAAAGTAAAAAGAAGGCATTGCTTACGCAAAAGGTTATTTCTGTAGAATATTCTGTAAGCCAAAATGCATTACATTAAATTGGACAAGACATTGAATATAAATTTCCGAATTAGGCTATTAAAAAAAAAAAAAATACGCTAAGCCTTTTTAGTCATTTTGCGAATTAACCGCGAAATCGGATTATTCACAGTGGTCACGTCTCTATATTTCACGGATGATCGGAACTTATTGATATGATGGGGATATTGAACCAAAAAAATAAATAAATAATTCAACTTCTGTTACTGAATAATATCTTTACAGTTAGTATAGTAATTGTTCACACGGTCATACCAGTACTTAATATTGGAATAGAACCAAGAAATAACACAGAGAGCAATCATGGAGAGGAATTAGAAGTTGTAATACCGTTCAGGAATGTGTGCTCGTGGAATTAATGGATGCCCATAATACCACAGAGCCCAGTGATAATATAGACAAAGCGAACAATTTAGAAAACTTGATCAAGAGTGAATAATATTCAATTACCATTCTAATGATTTGCAAAGTAATAATTACTTTACTGCTATCGTAGAACAAAAAATACAAAATAAAACCTAGAAAGTGTCTATGCCATACCAGGTCTGCCATCAGCACTAAACCGACAGCTAGTGGTCATAAGTCAACTGAAGTGGGAGGGCTGTGACAATATTAGGAATTATGTCGGAGAATTGGGATGATTATTAGTGAGTGCATTATATCAGCAATGTATCTAACAATTCTTCAAGATTCTTAATGACAATTATTATGACTCTTAATGACAATTATTGATATATATATATATATATATATATATATATATATATATATATATATCTATATTGTTCGGGCCCGAACCGAATTATTTTAATTAATTGGTCCTTTAAGTTTTATTTTTAAGTTTACAATTATTTCATGTAATGTTACATCTAATTACATTATGTAAAAGATTTTTTTATTTCAATTTATATAATTATTACATCATTGCTATATTAACTAGAACAAATGTTATTCTTTTGAACGTGCGTAAGTGAAGAATCAACCATGAGGTTTTTTTTTTTTTTTTACTTGAGATCTCAGTTCAGTTCAGTGCTAGCAGCCAGCCGGCGCTTTCTCTCTTTCGCTCTAACGAGTACAAAACCTCAATTGACTTCTCCGCTCATTGAAGGCACAGAGGACTGGAAGATTGATTCTGTATATCTATTCTGTATATCTGGAATATATCTATATATATATCTGGAAGATATATTCTACCATCGCTACCTGCGCTAATGGGTTCGTACGAACATCATTAAAAACTTTTAATTAACAAAAAAAAGCTTAGAATATTATGTATTGACGTTCGTTTAATTTTAATTATGAATTAATTAGAAATATTAGTTAACCTTATTGAATTAGTGAAATGATAATTTTGTCACATGTTTATTTTTTTTTTGTTAAGATAAATGCTTATGGAATTAATTTAATTTATATTTCTTTTAGTTATCATATTAAATCTATCTTGCAACTTGTATCTTTTATTTTGTATTTTTCTTTGATTATTAATACATGATCTTATTTATGTTTTGATAAATCTACAATTTATTTTAGAAACCTAATTTTTGTTAACCACCGCACTCCGGCAGAATTGACTTTACAGTTTCTTTAATTTTAATTTTTCTTATCCTGTCAATCTTCCCTTTCCACGTCGATAACGTGAGACGAATTGGGTGTTGAAACATATATTGTACATAATATATTTCCATTTTAGAGGGAATCATTCTTAAAATTTTAAGTACTTTTCTTTAGATTATATTATTGATAAAGAAAAGGTGAAGGGGAGAAGGTCTCTCCTGTCAGCAGAGCAGAGGAACTGACACCTGGGGGAGTGGCCGAGGTGACCCTTAGACCCTAATCCGTTCCGCGAAGGACCCACCCGGAGATCCCAGATTCATTAAGGTTAGATCCGGACTAATCTCGTTGCCTCCTAGACGTCCGACCACGGTCTTTCAACCTCTCACTATCGCATTTACACACTCCAATTCTCTCAGAGAATTAATCACCAATGAAATCTCCATTGATCAATTACCTTTAGCGTAGTGAGAACAACTTTTAACACGTTCGGCCCTACGAGATTGTTTATATCTTTTTTGTAGGAGCGTTGTTTTCCACATTCATGCAATTAATGTAACTTTTAGATATCTTATAAAATTCCATATCAATTTGAATTTATAAATGTTTTCTTTAAGGTCGTTTAAGAATCACTCTGTTGGTGAGTGTGTTCATAAAATCCCAGACCTGCAGTACTCTGCCCCGTCTCCTAACTAGAATAGCCATTTTAAGCTTCAATGTCACTCATAGACCAAACCAGCATAGATATAATATTATTCAGTAGATCAAAAGAAATCGTACGAACCAGAAAAAGTAATCCATGGAGAAAGAGTACTGCACTATTGCTACTGCGGATCTTTCGATAGGTAGACTGTAAAATTTGAGAAGATGGTGAGTGATATCAGGATCCACTCTGGTCACAATTTCGTTTTTCTAAGTGGCTGTGTTGCCGATAGATTACATGTCTGATTTTTGGAAATGTGAGTTCTCGTGATACTATTTGGATTTTTTTATCCTTTATTTATATTTGTTTATTTACTTTTATTTCACACATTTGTTTGGGATGAGAAGTATATTCAGCCTTCTTCCGTCTTTGGTTTATTTCAAGTTGAAAAGAAAGCCGCCATATCGGCAGGTACTATGTTCCTGTGTTCGTCCCGCTGCGCTGTTCTTTTTTTCGTCTCGGGGATTAATTTTTGAACCTATTGCATTATTTGGTACAAATGCCTACAGATGTGTTGCACTCAATGTGAACTTATTTAACAGACATAAACATACGGGGGGAGGGGATCACCTGTGGAGTTGTGGTTAGCATAGAAACTTACGATACTAAAGATCGCGGGTTCGCGTCCCGACGTGGCACTAGGATTTCTTAATGGGAGTAAAAAATCCTTAGCCATGCCGCACAGTGGTGCAGACAGAAAAAATGAAGGTGCTCCAACCGGAACTTTAGAGATATTTTTTGAAACCTAAATACCTCTTGAGTAAGGATCCATACCAATTTTTCAGATTAAAATTCATTAAACCTTTGAAAATAAGGCAGTTTTGGGCATCTTGTAGGAATGACACGAAAACACTTTTGTTAACGTCCTATTTCGATGTGATGTTAGGGAAACCCGAATTTTTCCGAGGCCGTAACTTTCGAAGATATCTTATTTAGACATCCTGAAAAAAAGGTATTTAATCCTAGATTTCAAAAAAAAAAAAGTTTAGGGTGGATGGAAAAGAGAATTGGGTGATATCTTGAGACATGCCATAAGTGATGTGGTTATTGGTCTTTTTCAATGTTAGCTCCGTCGACCTCCGTTTTGTGGTTGATATTAAATCAATCCAGAGGTATCACTGAAGATATTCCAAAAGATTTCAGATCCGAAAACGTCCGAATCGTTGAATGAGATCATTTCATAGCTAGGAATGGGTGAACGGGAGTGCCGTTTGCTTAAGTGTCCCCTCTTCCAGGTTCAATGTTTTCAATCGCTAATAGGCTTCTATTCAAAATGCATACGTTCAAACGAATACGCTACTGGATCAAAATGTATTTGTCAATATGTCTATAATTGTTTATTTGCCTCAGTTTTCAGTTTTCTTTCAGCGAAGAGAGTAAAATATTTATCATGATCATTATAATCATTTCTTTAAAATTTACTCTGGATAAGTAGGTCTTTTCCTACTGCGATGTATATGCTATGCTGATGAATAAGAATTCGTCGCTAGAGCAGGCGATAGGCATTCATTCCAGGAGTGGAAGGTAAGCCCTTATTTACAATTATTTCGGAAATAAAAGAAAGATTTGTTAGACATTTTAATAAATGTTTTAAGGAAGCGTCATACGATGAGGACGTTTTTTAAAAGAAAAAATCTGGTGATTGCGCGCAACACACAACTTTCACTTACCAACTTACTTAAATTAGAAATTGATGTTTTTTGTTAATAGCCACTTCTCAAAGACACATTTTTCCACATTCATTTCTTATTTTTGTTTATATTTTCTCTACTAAAAACACTATTTTTTTATTATTAAAAGTTTTTACATGTGGTAATTCGGCAATGCAAGCATAATACTCCAAGTAGTCTGATTTTATAATTCTCTATGTAGTTGTTGAAAACTTCATTTACCATGAAACAAATAATTTCCATTAAATTAACAGAACGGCTTTAATTATGAACAATGGTCTGTCATTAAAGGAGTACTCCGCCGCATGCGTTTGCTCAACGTATTTTATTAGTGGACGTATTAACCTGATGGAATATTTTTCTATTTTCTCCTCTATATGTTTACTTGATTTTTTTCATATTTTATGTATAGCCATTTCTTATTTTTAGGCGTAATGAGAGACAGTTAATTTTTAGATACAAAAAAAAACAAGGGTACTTTACAGGAAAACAAAAAAGGCCCCTTCCCCATTTAAGCCCACTCAGAACACTTTAATAACGATAATGCTTACCTGATATTAAATAACACCTTATTTTCATTAAACATGGCGAATTTGATAAAAATCATGGAAGCCGTTTTTGAGATAATCGAAAGAAAGTTATAAATTGGAAAAAAAGTTAAGAAATAAAGTGCCCCCTCTGTTTGACAAATTTTGATGAAATGTTGGCTATCACATCTTTGGCATATACATACATCAAATACCCAGTTTGGTCACAATCGTTAAAGCAGTTTTTGAGTAAATAAAAAAAACACGTGAAAATGATACAAAATTTATTAAGTAAAGTGCCACCTGTGGTTGATCAATTTTGATGTAAATTTTACGGTCATATCTCGGGCATATTATTACATCAAATACTCAGTTTAATCAAAATCGTTAGAGCCGTTTTTGAGAAAATCGAAAAAAACGTAAAAAGTTGTTAAATAAAGTACTCCCTCCCTTAGAGGAATTTTGATGAAATTTTTGTTGTCACATCGCTGGCATATACAGAGGCCCAGAGAAAATGTTTTTAATTTAGTTAGTACATTGCTTTAAGGAGGTTGCTAGGGAGGTAACTAAGAGTTAATGTCACAACTGTTCGCTTACTAGCAACACTGTCAGGAGAAAACAATTCCGTGCCGAATCATTTCTTTTGACTAGATAATGAATCACGCTAAATATGGTAGAGTATCAGTATAATTTATAAAGTATTTTTAGGAATATTTTGGATGAGGAAACTGCGGTCAAGTTTTTTCAAAAGCATAATATTATTCATGAAATGATAATATGTAAAAATAACCATGACATGAAGCTAACATTCAAAGGTAAAATTAAATGGGAGAACAAAAGAAGGAAGGGTACTAGAAGGAATTTTTAAAAATCTTATTTAGCGGAATTTATGTAGCGCCAAAGGTTAGCAGAAAAAGATCGTTTTAATGAAATATTGAAAGATATTAAGGATTTTTACAATGACATTTCTAACATACAATTTTTTTTCAATGTTTATACTAAAATGAAAATAAATAATTTAATTAAATTTCATGTAAAGTGTTTTATTCAGAAAACATGTGTTTTATTTATTTAAAGCAATGTACTAACTAAATTAAAAACATTTTCTCTGGGCGTGACTATAACAGAAAAGTACCCATATTAGTTTGATGTATATATGTATATATATATATATATATATATATATATATATATATACATATACATATAAATATATATACATACTCAATTTTAGTTCAAATTCTGTTGGTTCCTATAATATTTATTACGATCCAAGTAAAATCAAAATTTTATTTTTGAAAATGCGTATTTTTTTTATCCTGTAACGCTTAAAATGAAATATTACAACTTTGAAAGTGGCATAAATCGATTCAGCGACCCAAAAAACTATGGAATGCATATATTTAATCGCCATTTCTGACCGGTTTAGGGTTTTGTCCCTAAATTGGTCATTTTGAACCACTGTGTGCCATCCCTCGGATAGGGTGTTAAATGGATGTCCCGAGCCTGTAAGATATCAAGCCCTCGTTAAAGATCCCTATCCTAACCATACCTGGATAGGCAGAATTTAGGTCTCATACATCGTCCCCTTAGTGGCATAAAGTGACGTTAAACAAACAACAATTATAAAAATACGAGACCATTCAAAATATTGGTGGGGGTGGATAGGAACGTTACAGTGGATCGTATTGAACCTAATTGAAAACACTAACAATAATTTAAATATAGAAATATACATCTGCATCTAATGATAAGGACGTTGCACCTGCTTATCATTGCACTATGGCACTGAGCCTAATCACTAATCAAGTGCTTCCATCAATCAACTTCCATTCCAACTTCCAATGTTCTCTCATCCAACCGCATAAGAATATAATGAAGTGAAAACTAATAATATTTATATTCAGTTAAAGAATAATATTACTGTATTTGGGAACGGATTTGGACAAGATCGATCCACAATTCACTCCCGACATTTCCCAGTGAAAAGTCTTTTATCAGTGGAATAACGCCCACATTAGTCGACGGTGACTTTGAAACGACCAAAGCCATTTATTTAGGCTTAATAACTGAATCTGGCCTGTCATGGAGGGATCGTAAATAACTAACAATAACGACTGACATTGCTAATTTTATTCTCATTTCATTAGGAAAACTTTATATAAATATCTATACCCAAGAGTTTCATCAAGGCGTTCAGAATTTAACAGGTTACCAAACCCAAAGTCTCGATGTCAATTTAATAAATGTTGACTCGTAAAAAATAAAAATTGTATAATTTATTGAAATATTTTTCTCATCAATTGATGATTTCCATTATCCGGCGTGTTCTGTTCCAACACACAACTTTCACTTACCAACTTACTTAGATTAGAAATTAATGTGTTTTGTTAATTGCCACTTCTCAAAGTTCCACATTTTTCCACATTCATTTCTTATTTTTGTTTTGCTCTCTAAATTACACTATTTTTTTTCATTATTAAATAAAAGTTTTTACTTGCGATAATTCGGCAATGCAACCATGATACTCCAAGTCGTCTGATTATATCTTCAGATTATTTAACAGAAACTGTTGGTTTCCATAGTACTAATCGCAACTTTCTTGAAACTAAATTAAAACATAAAGAATACGCGTATTCTTTCAATAACTTTTTTCTTATTTAAGATAGTTCCAATTAGATAAATTATTAAAGTTATTCATCGTAACACGGGAACGTAATATGTACGAAATGATAATTTATTTAATTTTGAATTGAAGGACAATTTTAAAAGTCACAAAAAATATATTAATTCAAAACTCACCTTTTTTACAACTCACCCCTTGATCAATCCCACTACTTGTGAGTTAGTAAATTTACCTAAGTATGAACCAATAATGCAATATTCACTACATAGATTTAATCTGATTTTTACATTATTTATATAAATACATAAGATAAAATTTAAACTCAAATCAATTTATGAAATTAAAAAAAATATACTTTTGTGCTAGATAGACATTTATAGATATCTATATATAAAATGTATTTTTTTTTTATTTATTTATTATTGCCTCTACCCAGTTGAATTGGAAAAAACGCTTTCAATTTAAACTTGGTTGCACAGTTTAATCTTCTTAAAAAAGTGACCACTTCCTTCATCCTCCATGTCTCCCAACAACTCCTTGAGGTTATTTTCCATTTTCAATTCACGTCGAATCTTGGTAAACCTTGGACATTCCAGGAGGATGTGCTTTACTGTCCTTCCCAGTGCCCAATGTGGGGTCTGCACAAAATCGTTTCCTCTCTTCTGGAAATCCGTGAGCTCGTTTTCCGTTTGACCTGTCTATCTTTGATCTCTGATAGTTTTGAAGGTGATACTCTCCAACTGCCTTGCCATTTGCATCGTATTTTGCACATCATGGATTTGCACCAATCTTCGTTTGTCATGTTGATGAACCTTTGGAAAATTGGTGCACTGTTAGTACGAGCCATGTGTGCAGCACTTTCATTACCTGGTATTCCGCTGTGCGAAGATACCCAGACGAAAACATTGCTCTTGCCTTCTTGACAGAGCCTCCACCACGTGTTTCTAATATCTCGAATAAAATCATGTTTTGGCTGGTGGCTTTCTATTGCATTAATTATGGACATCGAATCTGTTATTATGACTGTGTCAAAATTGGTAATGATTTCACACAGGTTCAGGGCCTCTCTAATGGCTGAGAATATTGAATATTCTCCTGGCAACTTGTACAGATATCTTCCTGAATCAGTTACCACAGAACATCCAACTGTGTCCGCTATCTTCGATGCATCAGTGTATATTAACGTATGATTTGCATACTTTTGGATCAGTTCCATGAAGTAGCCTTTGATTTGGGATGGGCATATACATTCTTTGTAGACATTTGCCATTGAATTTTTTTTTTTTTTTTGGATGCCTATGTAACCACTCAGGAACTGTAATGCTAATGTTTGGGCGAATTGGGTTTAAATTCAAACATAGTTCTGTTAGCAATTTATGAATTCTTTGGTTGAAGACTTTTGTTTTCACATCTTTAAGTCCATGCCCGTCTGGATCTTCGTCGAACAGAACTGAGAGAATGGATCGTCTAAGCATTCCTTCAATTTGGAGACATATTTCAGTGATAGATATGTTCGTCGCATGTCTAAAGAAGGCTCTCCTGACTCAATGTATAAGCTTTCTATTGGAGACGTCCGGTGTGCTCCCGTACAAATTCTGAGAGCTGTGTTATGGACTGCGTCTAAGAGCTTGCATGTTGATTTGGTAGTAATGCTGTAAACTTGCGAGCCATAGTCAATTTTACTGCAGATCAGTGCCTTATAAAGTGTTAAAAGCATATTTCTGTCTGCACCCTATTGAGAGCGTGCGAGAGATTTTAGGAGACCAAGGCGTTTAGTACACTCATCTTTTATATTTTTAATGTGGTTCGACCAATATAGGCGCTTGTCCAATATTAGGCCTAGATATCTTAATGTCTCGACGAAGAATATGGGTGTTCCGTCCAACAATAGTTCGGGGTTTTCAGAACATCTTGGTCTTCGACAAATGTGCATGCATTTTGTTTTCGTAGTGGAGACTTTAAATCCGCTGTTTTTTGCCCAAGTACTTCTATTGTCTCTGTTTAATGATGTTAACAGACTTATTGCGGGAAATGATGACGATATCATCAGCAAATAATAATCCTTTCACTGGTTCCTGAAAGTGATGTTCAATATCATTGATTGCTATCAGGAACAAGGTGACACTATGGGGTGATCCTTGGGGAGTACCCGTTATTGATTCGCGCACCGAGGGTATGGAAGATCCTACCCTAACGCAGAATTTTCGACAGTTTAAGATTTTATTTATGTAGGTCCACACTTTTTAAACAATACCCTATGAGTTCAAAATATCTAAAACGCGTTGTCTATTCATTTTATCGTAAGCTTTCTCCAAGTCTAGGAATGCTGTCACTAAATGTTCCTTTCTTGAAAATGCTTCTTGGGCCTCGCAGGATAATAATAGGAGAGGATCCATTGTAGATCTTTCTTTCCTGAAGCCATACTGATGAATGGATAGCTTGCGCATTCTTTCTAGGGTATCCATTAGTCTCCGATTCACCATTTTTTCCTGCAGTTTTGAGATACATGATAACAGAGATATTGGTCGGTAGTCTTGGGGGTATGCGCTCCCCTGCTTTTTTGGAATAGGTATTACCTGAGCCTTCCTCCAATCATCAGGGAAACTGCCAGTATCCCAAATCTCGTTGTAAAGATTTATGATATATGCCATTGCTTCTTCATGTAGGTTTTTAATCATTTCATATGTTATCCCATCTGGGCCTGCGGCCGATTTGGTATTTGTAGCTGCCAAGGCGGATGTCAATTCGTACGAAAACCTTTTGTTATAAATTTGATTTGATCGAGTATCCTCCTGAATCGTGCATGTATCATATGTACAATATGCAACGGGCTGTTGACATGGTGTCTTGAAAGAAGTTTGCCAGATGTTCTGCTATTTCTGAAGGCCGAGTTACCACTCCATTTTGGGTTTTTAAACCTGCGATATTCTGACTTTTATAAATACCTCTAATACTACGGACTTTGTTCCAGATTTTGCATATGGGTGTATTAATGTTAATCATTGAAACAAAATCTCTCCACGAAATTTTTTTGCTGTATTTTACAGTCCTGTTTGTTATGGCCCTCAATCTTTTGAATTCAATTGCGTCAGCCGAGTCCCTACTGCGCCGAAATTTGTTAAGAGCACGTTTTTTTTGCTCTTACGGCATCGTGACAATTTTTATTCCACCATGGGACTTTTGTATGGGAACCATTTTTATTTACAACGGGAATATTTTTCGTAGCTGCATCTAACAATACTTTCCCCACAGAAGCAACTTTGTCATTTATGTTTTGCCTGTCATCTGAAGTTTGAATTTGGTCTTTTATCGTCTCTTTAAATCCTTCCCAATTGGCCCTCTTGTATGCCCAATGAGAGTGTATATTTTTTGCTATTTCAGGTCTATTTGACTTGAGGACGATTGTTATATGGTCGCTTCCATAGAGATGGTCTTTGGTGTACCAAGTGACCTTTGGTACATACCTTACATCAGCGAAACTTAAATCAATGGCGGAGAATGTGTTGCTTTAGGAGCAAAAATGTGTACTTTCTCCTGTATTCAGCAATGTTATAGTTGAATGTCTTTCTAAAAATTTTCATATTTTAACACCTCGGTGATTTACATCATGCAGATGTGAGCTCCACAATGGGTTGTGGGCTTTAAAATCTCCCAGAAGTAGGTATGGTCTGGGAAGTTGACTATGCCCATAATGTCTTCAGTTAAGAAGGGTTGGGATGGTGGGATGTATATGTTGCATATAGTTATTGGTTCACTATTGTATATTCTAGCGGCTTGTGCTTCGAGTTGTGTTTTAAGTTTAATTTCTTCACTGTAGACCTCACTATTTACCAGTGTAGCGACTCCTCCCCATGTTTTATCAGACCCTTTTCCATCTTTTCTAAATGTTTGGTAATGTTTAATTTTTAAATTTTGTTTTTCGTTGAGGTGAGTTTCTTGTAACACACAACATATTGGGTTTTCTTCGTTTAGTAATACTTGTAAATTTTCATAATGAAGGAAAACACCGTTTTAATCCCATTGCACGATTTTGTCTGGTTTTGTTGATTCTATTAATTTATTTTTGGATTGCATTCTATCTTGCGTCATAATGCAGAAAAAGTGAGTTCGCGTTTTAGGCATTTGGCAACGAGTAGTGGTCTTCTAATAAATATTGTCGTCACAGTGTAATTTACGATTGTTTTAAAATTAGGGAGGCCGATTTTGTAACCTAGATTTGATTGATTGATTATGGAAAATTTTAATGAATCGTATCTACTACACATGTTAAATGTTTTTATCAATACCTTTTTGTGTAAAAATTTAATTTTAATTTTTTTGGTTATAAAAGTTGGAATGAAGATAACTTGATAGTGTATTTAGTTTATAACAACCTAGCTGTTTTTGAACTTTTTGTCGGTTTGACAGGTTTTGTTTTTTTCTTAAAGTTCTGGGAGGTCGTAGGTTCGGTTTCAGGGATCACAGGTTCCACTGAAATGTTCTGATGGTTTTCCTTTATATTTATTTTATTGTTTTCCAAATTTGGCGTTTTATCTGTGTTAGTTTCAGCTTTTTTTGAGTGCGTAGAGTCTATTAGGTTACCTGTGTGGTTATTTTCATTTAAATTTGAAGTGGATTTTTTGGGGGGATCAAATTCGTTGGATGTGTATATTTGATTTTTATCCGCTTATATCGTTTTTAGGAGAGTATGAAGTTTCTAATAGGTTAACTTTGTCATTTGAATTTGATGTCAATTTTTTTAAGGGAATGAGGTCGTTAGGTGCGGTTTCGTGTGAAATTTTATTTGCTGTTGCATGTTTAGAGGGAACGTTGTTTGTGGAATTGTGAGACGAGGTATAGTTTGAGATAAAAATATTTTCTCCCAATGCTTTATCTTTGTTTACTAGTGATTCTATAACACTGGTAAGCTTTTCAATCTGTGTCTGGAGCATGTTGCTGTTAGTTGGTGTCGATGCGATTTGTGCATATTGAGAGGAGGAAAGGTTATCTTGAGTGTTTTCAAACTTTCTATAAGCTACTTTATGTGAAACTCTATCATGTACCTTCACGTTTTGTATTTGATTCTCTTTTAAAAAAATTGGACAAGACCTCGACCATGCAGGATGTGGACCAGTGCAATTTATGCATTTGGTTTGATGTTTACATTCCTCTTCATGCAGAGGAAGGCTGCACTTGCCGCATAAATGATTTTGGCAACTAAGCAGTGGTTAAATGCATAGCATTTGAAGCATTGGGTAGGGTTGGGGATTTAAGCCCTAACTTTTATATTTATGAAATCTAGTTTTATATTGTCTGGAAGTTCTGTACAAATAAGTAATATGAGACAATGATAATACCTTCATTATAGGGAATTTATATAAAACCATAATTATAATCTTGAATAAATATCACAATAAATAATTACATAAACATTAAAAGGCATCCAATATTTTAATAATAAATATGGTAATCATACTCAGAGCATCTACATTTCAGTAAAGGGTATTTAACACGTTCACGCGGGCGTGTACCACCGGTGGCTCAAACTAGACTACCGCATCGGACACTTTAGTAAATCACAAAACTGTCCAAGACGATGTATAACGAGGTAGGATTGTATTGTTTATTTTATTAATCTTGGATTGTCAATACTGCATAATACCCTTGAATAATTCCCATCCGATAGAGCGAAAATCATTAAGGTAAGCCGAGGAGCATGAATTACAGCCCCGGCGTGAACTTGTTAATGTGGTGCATGAAAATATGATAAATTTGATTTAGTTTCGAAGTCGCGAAGTTAGTTTTGCCTGTGATCAGTCAAAATTTCGCAGTGTAGGACGATATGGTGGAGACTGTTAACTATTAATTTGCCACGGCATGAGCAGTTTTCCTAGTTAATGAAGGAAAAAGACTCATCCTTACTTTGGCGATAAAGCTTTACATTAAACTGGTTCATTATTCAGAGTAGGCTGATACTTTTTAATTTTCTAATATTGGTCTGATACTTTACCAAGGTATTCTTCAGGACTGTGTATATTGAAACAGAACAATTTTCTGTAAATAGGATTGTAACTTGAATTTATGGCTCAGTCTATGTCAAATTAGAGAGTCTGTTCTTTATCTTCTCTAATATATCATTCTTGAAGTTTAATAACCCAAGTAGATGTAGTTTCTTGAATTCTTCTTGGCATCCATAACAGTTGCCTTTACCTGAGTAACTCAATTGAATTCCAAATCAGGGCATTCTCTATTCAATAACCTCAGACCTCGGAAACCTCTAATCGGACATAAGTGACAGTTTAGTCCAGTAGTTAACTAGTTTTATCATCACAATGACTACTTCAATAGCTTCTATGTATCTTAGGCTCCAGACTTCGGTAGCGTACAGGAAGGTAGAGGATGTCATTGAATCGAAAAGAATCATCTTTCGCAAGAGCTTCCGAAACTCAAGCTGCCGCAACTGATGGCTTCTGGATTAGAGTTCTGAAGCATTGTTAATTTTACCAAATAGGGTGGATGGTACTCCCACACAAATGTAGCTTCTAATTTACTCAATGTTTTGAGTTTTCAATTCAATTTCAAGTATTCGCCCTATGTGATTTATTAACTACGACAGTTTTCCACTTTTCAGCATTTAGAGTGAGACAATTTCGTGCGCATATTCTTGCAGGATTCTGAATTTCCTCAGTGCCCTTTGCCATGTATTACTAAGCGAATAATGTCGTCTGCCAGCCATAAACACCTCATGGGTACTGTTGATACTGGCGCCTGTAGATTCGTCATTTTTAACACGTTGAGCGCCAAGCGGTACGATCGTACCGCTGTTGGACTATTGGCTGGGGCCGAGGCGGTCCCCAGGTACCGCCCGCTCCCGCCAGCTAAAAGATTGTTCTGGGCCAGGGGACCGCCTGCCGAGCGTGATTTCAAGGCATATTGGACCGCTCCGGCCCCGAACAATTCGCCAATGCAATTGGCCCAAATGTTTTTTTTTTTTTTTTTTTTTTTTTAATTTGGGGGGTATAAATAAATAAATAAATAAAATAAATTAATTTTATTTATTTTTTTACTAAACAAAATATCTTATTTATTAAAATAACATATTTT
This sequence comes from Aelia acuminata, assembly GCA_911387785.2. Lineage (NCBI taxonomy): Eukaryota > Metazoa > Arthropoda > Insecta > Hemiptera > Pentatomidae > Aelia > Aelia acuminata. Next base: position 102,565,885 of record OU426979.1, read on the forward strand.
AAGGGGACAAGGGTTGACGTCGCGGTCATAACCGGGCAGCCCCCGTACTACTATAGGTAGCGGGCTTTACCCTGGGGCCGGGCGGTACATACGTACCGCTCACAAAATTATTGTTTAATTGCCAAAATTAAACTTTTTATTTATTTCTTTTGCAATTTTTGTATCATTCTAATCATATTAAAGTTATAAATTAGGAAAAATTGCTTTGGCCCCAGGCAAAAGTACATCATCTTTTCCCTGGCGCTCAACGTGTTAAATAATCGGACTATATCAAATATGAACAGGATGAAAAGGGTAGGGCTAAGACTTTCTCCCTGCAATAGGCCTAAAGTTATATCAATTTCATCTGAAAGCTGTCCATTCACTTATAATTGAATTGTAGCGCTGTCAATAAGTTATTTTAAAAAATTTACAAGTTTTCCTCCAATTCCAAGAGAAAAGAGCTTCTGTCATAAAAGGTTGCGGTTGATAGAGTCGAATGCTTTTTTCAGGTCTATGGACATACCAGGTGTGTAAATATGAAACCGGAATTTTTCAAATAGCAAATAAGAGTTGATTGTGTAAAAATGATACATACTTTTTTATTCGAAGTACTGTCCTTCGCTATCTATGCATTTTTCCCATCATTCAGGCAATTTGTGGATTTCCCGCCAAAATAATGCTTCCTCTTCTGATTCAAACCAATCACTTAACCAATTTCGTACATTTTCATAAGAAGTGAAGCGCTGCTCAGCTAGTGCGTGTCCCATCGATGCAAATAGGTGGTAATCGGATGGGGCCAAATCTGGTGAATAAGCCGCATGCGGAAGAATTTACCAACCAAACACTTGGATCGTTTCCTTGGTCCGTTTAGCCGAATGTGATGGGGCATTGTCATGGAGCAAGATCACTTTGTGTGTCCTTTCTTGATATTTGGGACTTTTTGGCGCAAATCTTTATTCAAATTTATCATCTGTTGTAGGTAGCGTTCCGTATTAACAGTTTCCCCAGGTTTCAGCAGCTCATAGTAGGTAACACCCATCTGATCACACCAGACAAAGAGCATTTTCTTCCTCCCCAAGCGATGCCGATGGTTCACCAGGAGTTACCCAGGATTTTTTTACGCTTAGGATTCTCGAAGTAAATTCACTTTTCATCACCAGTCACAATTTAATGAAGAAATGACTTTTTTTCTGTACCTGGCGAGCAGCATTTGCCATGAGGTTTTTCGAGCTTCCTGCTGCCTGTCATTCAGTTGGTGAGGTACCCATTTTCCGACCTTCTGGATCTTTTCCATGTCTTTCAAACAAATGGAGACGGTGTCACATGTAATAATTGTCCAACAAACGCTTCCGAATCAGCGTTTTCAAAGTTTTTTTTTTTTTTTTTGTGGTTTTCCACGGTCTTTGTTTCTTTTATCGAAATCCATCTTTAAATTTTTTGAACCAATCGAAATATTGAGATTTGCCTAGGGCATGCTCCCCGTAAGCTTCAACAAGCATCCTATGTGATAATGCTCCAATTTTTTTCAGAAGGAAACGGAAAATAAATGCTGTCCGCAAATCTTGATTTGTTGGCACAAAAGTCGACATGTTCAACGCCACTAAAAACACGGTTATAGAATGTAACTGATGTTGGTATCAATTGGATCTCTTTATTACATGTAGGCAAAAGCAGATAACACCACTGACGGATTAGTTAGAAGATTATATTGACTGCTAACTCATATCATTGGCGAATTCCGGTTTCATATTTACATACCTGGTATAAGTAGCTTCCTTTTTTTCTGAAATTAATTCCAGGATTCCAGTAAATAATTTCACCATCGTGTTTAGTAAGGGTATTACTCTATAGTTATATTTATACTTTCTGACTTATTTGTTAAAAAATAAGTGGAGCATTGATTTGGACCACTGGAGAGGGGAAATTTCACTGTATTAAATAGGTCAAGGAAGTAATGTCCCCATTAAGGGGTTAGATTTTCAGAGATTTCATATATAATATTACTAAAATACGGTGATTTCCGATTTTTAGATTGTTGGATGGAGTAATGTAGTTCCTCTAGAGTTATGCGAGCGCGGACGAACGGAGATAAATAAAAAAGGAAAAATACGGAACTCTGAGATGCTGTACAAGACTGCTTTATTTTGCCTGTTAAACCTCTATATATACATTCTGAGTAGTCTGTTTATATCTTAGGTATAGGATAAATGTAGATACAGTTACCTCTGTGTGTGTGTGTGTGTTTGTGTGTCTGTTGTGTATGTGTATAATTGGGACTACCTGAGGATACCAACAATTGAACACTACCTTAAGGTTGATGAGGATAATAATAAAAATATACCTCGAGGTAGCGGTAGGAGCCGTTGGGGAGGTGGTCGCAGGAGCACCTGAAGTCATCCGTGGTGATGACATCTTCCTCGGACTCGGAGGCCTCCCTCCTGCGGGCGGGTCCTGAGGGTAGCCCCGGTATGGCCCCGTAGCTAGCCAGCGGGAGGGTCGGGTACAGCTCGCTGCCCACCACCTTGTAGGCCGGCGCCCAGTCAGGCTCGCAGCAGCAGGGGTCGCCGCGGTAATACCTAGGTCAGGGAATAGGGAATAGTTACATATGTATTTATATTATATTATAAGAGTCATGTCAAGTACTATTGTAAAATAAAATTATTTGGAACGGAATATTTGCAATTAATAATCATACAGATTCTTCAGTTAAAATTCTAGTACATCTACGATGAACAAATAGTTTGCTATACGCAACATATCTGAGCAAAATAATTAGCTTTCTTGAAGGCACATCAAAGGAACGACGAGACTAATTTTTTGTGTTAGATATTTAATGGGTTGAGAAAGCACTAAGGTCTTCTGGAATCATGCTACTGCTCATATGAACGGAGACGTCACTGACTGCATGGATTTATTCTAATTCAATTATATATTTTACTAGTTGACCATCATACCACTTACACCGTATATTTAGTTTCGTATAGTGCATATAGTGAGTGCACTTGACATAATTTGAAGCTGGAACACAAAAGGAGGAGCCTTGTGTTAGTAACCTGTAATATAGAGTTGAGGTTAGAAGACGGAATACTTAAACGCAAATATCGGTTTTCACGGAAAGCGAGTGCGCTGATTCTATTGTGAAATTGCATGTTTTTTGTTGTAACTCGCAAACGACAGCGAAAATCGGAAAATTGCATATAACCTAAAATATTAGTCTCGACAAACTGAAAAGAATGACACCTACAAAAAAAGCCCTGCGACTATATAGAAATGCTCGCTAAGAATTACGGTTTTTCACTTACAACTCACAAACGAAGGGGTTTATCGAAAAAATATAACCGAAATCGCTCTCCTTGAAATCTTAAAAATACCATTTAGAAACCTCTACGACTATTTTGATTTTCTCGAACCGTGGTTTTGCGCTTATAACTCATCGCAATCGTAATGAGTGATTTGTATATTTTTTCGGTGTAGCGGTTAAGGAAAGCTTTAAAATGAGGTCTTTTAATTCATGAAATTTGATGAAGTAATAAGGAAGTTATAGCGTACCGACAAAAAAAATGCTTTTAGAAATAATATATTGCCAGCTGACCCGTGCGAAGTATTCGCTCTCTAGCCTACCTAAAACCCACTTAATTAAAGTACACGTTGTATATTTGGCATCGTATATTGCGTCATGGGCATAGGTGATGGTTGAATTAAAGAATAGATGTGTTTAAATTGTAGATTATTTATTTTTTGAAACATAAGGTATTTACATATTTATGTGTTTACAGGACCACCTCTTTGAGCACTATGTTTGAAGTTAGGATATGGTAATCTGTGAGTGTGGGTTGGTGGGTTTGTTCTACATAGACATAGATGTCACTGAAAGAGCACACCCTGGAAAACGCCACATACTTAACAACACGTATCGGTTTCGCGGAAAGCGAGTGCGCTTATTCTATTGACTGAAATAGCATGTTTTTGCTTGTAACTGGCAATCGACGGCAACACTGAGAATTGCAGTTTTTCACTTAGAACTCACAAACGAAGGGGTTAATCGAAAAAATGTATATGACCGAAAATGTTCTCCTTGAAAACCTGAAAAATATTTAGGAACCTCGACTGCCAAACCAGTATTACCAAAACCGCGGTTTTGCACTTATTCCTTGCAATCGAAGGCGCAATGAGTGATATGTATAGTTGTCCGGTGTAGCGGTTACGCAAAGCTTTAAAGTGATGCCTCATTCATGAAATTTGATGAAGTTTTAACGAAGTTATGGCGTACCGACAAAAAAAAGGCTTTTAGAAATAATATATTATATGATAATATGATTATTAGTTGATCAGATTAACATAGTTAAATTAGCAATCAATCGAACCTGGGATTAGGAGACCTTCAATGGAGTAGGTACCTGCTCTTAAACAAATGATTATATTTTAGATGAAAACATGGTGTTGAGCGTGATCTCTGCCCTATCACATCTTTGCTCAATCATTTACTAATCGCTTCCTAACTGTTTATGTACTGAACACGAAACAGTTATTGCTTCGAAAAATTGTTGTTAGTCAATCCTAATGGTTGTTAATATGTAACTTTTTAAATTATTTTAATGGAAGAGAATAGTTTAAACCATGGTATATAGCCTCTCCATACATAAATGAGCTTATATTTTTTATCATGGATATAAATTAAATTTGGATAAATTATAAATGAATAAATCAAAATTTAACTCTAATATTAGCAATAAACAAAACAAAAAAACAAAAAGAAAACCTCCAAGGCAGAGTGGGAAATCAATGAGAAAAAACAGTGAAGAGGGACACATTTTGGCCATACCACAAAGGTTTTTATAGAAAAAATGGGACGCCCCAAGCTATCACGTAGTAAATCATCCGGTCTCCTTTTGCTTTGTGGTATAAGACTGTTTTATACGCCTGGAGCAGACACTGTTTTCATATATGTCATCTTTTCAGAAAAGAAGTTCCTCCAAACGTCTTACTCTACGCAACATAATCATCGTTTTTGTTCTTTGACATTTCCAAGATAGGTATGCATTAAAAATTTATTTGGATCGGGGGAAGTTGAAATACACTTGATTAGTTCAAGTAAAAAGAAAGAAAAAAAAAGGATATTAAAAGAAGAAGAAAAACAAGTTAGAAAATCTGTTTACTTTAGAAAGAGAGTAAAAAAAGGAACATCTGTTTTTAAGATCATACTTGTTCTTAGTGATAAGTCATTAAATATATATTTTATTAATAATATCCTTTTTAAATGGTCAACCAGCAACAGAAAATCTAGGAGAGAAGAAATAATCCTCTGCCGGCTTAGAATAGGTCACTGCGAATTCTCCCATGCATACCTGCTTCACAACCTCGCACACCCTACCTGCGTCAAATGTGGTGCCCTGATCACGGTCTCCCATATACTAGTGGACTGCGAACACTACCAGCCTGCAAGGACAAAACTAAAAATGAACACATCATTAAAAGACGTGCTATGGGATACCGAAGATAATGTTGAAAAGCTAATGAATTTTTTGAAGCTTACTGGATTTTACAATAGAATTTAAAAAAAAAAAAAAAAAAAAAAAAAATGCCAATGACCCCTTCGGTTAGAGGCATGTCAAACCAAATAAATAAATAAATAAAATAATAATATCCTATATACTTTTATTAATAATAATTAAAAAACAATTTTCTATAGCTTTCTAAACTTATTACAACATATAAATTTTAAAATAAAACAAATGAAGTATGTATTGCCATAACGGAGTATTGAAGTAGACTACATTATAACCTGTGGGTCTTTTGTACAATAAGCATACACTTTTCAAGAACTAGTAACAGTTACTCATTTTATTATTATTGTTATATTTTTTCTTAGAAAACATGTGTTACTTTACTAAACTCTAGGTTATGTTTACAAAACAAGATAAATGCTTGTTTATAAAAAAGAAAATAACTTTATTTAATAATGAACAAAAGAAATCATGCTGAAGGTGGCCAATATTCAAACATCGAATGCAATATTTTATGAAATAGGTCTTCCTTCTCATATCTTCTTCTCTACGCAAATTCACACAAATATGAATCCAATAATGCCCTACTTGTTCCGCATTCGATCCTGTTCCTTCCCTTCAAACTAGCCCACAAAGGCTCAACTCTCTGTGTGTGGGCTCCAGTAATGGGATCTACAAACTTTTCACTATGATTTACTGGATAGTGCTTATATCGCATTCCTATAACCTTCCTCAGACCATGGTATGACTTCCAACAATCAGAAAATATTGTGGATCCCGGTAGTACACATGCCTTTATACACTCAGTTAGGGTAACAGCTGAACGGTCAGGCACGGCATATAGAAAAACTTCCCAAGTCTCACGACAAACACCTCCGAACCACTGCGATGGATATAACCTTCCACGTTGATATTTCCTTCGGGAGAAGCATGTTTCATTAATTTCAACGTTTAAGCCTTCACCTCCAATCTTTATAGGGTTTGAGATTAGATCTGATGCGCGTACCTCTCGTATGAAATTTTTCCAGTCTGTAGTTGTGTGACTAGACATATTTAATTCTTTTTTGCAAAATTTGGTTGAGGTATATCCCATTGACCATGAGTATATGAACAGCAATGCTGTTTTGAGTGGTATTTTGCTGTTTTCGAACCACGTACCTTTAAAAATGCTAATTTCCTTCTTACATCCTGTCCGATTACACTTCCAAATTGGCCTTCTGTTGCTTCTATAATAAATTTTCATTTTATGAAGTCTGGAGCACTTTTTCTCAGAATGGATTAATCCCTTCTTCTGAAGAACCGGACTGGAACTTTCTCATTAGATATTAACTGGCTTAACTTAAGCAAATTCATTGTTAGTGTTTTTCATTTAAATCTGATAAATGAATGCGTTTAAATACAGAATTAGGTTAGAGGTGAATCATATGTTCCAAATAATAATAAAATGAGTAACTGTTACTAGTTCTTGAAAAGTGTATGCTTATTGTACAAAAGACCCGAAATATATAGTAAGAAAAGTATTGCGATCCTGAAAAATTTCGACTTCCGGTTTTCAACGGAAATACCCGTTTTGGGGTCCCCTGAGTCCAAATAACCAAATCCCGCGAAATGGTCTGTGTGTGTGTGTGTGTGTGTGTGTGCGCGTGTGTGTGTGTGTGTGTGTGTGAACAGACTAGCTCAAAAACTATAGGCGGTAAAAAACTGAAATTGGGTATTTTGTGTTTGTATATGCCCGCGATGAGACAGCAAAAATTTCATCATAATTGGTCAAACGGAGGGTGTACTTTATATCAAGAATTTTGTCTAATTTTTACGTTTTCCTCGATTTTTTCAAAAACGGCTTTAACGATTTTGATCAAACTTGGTATTTGATGTATATATATGACCGCGATGCGACAGCCGAAATTTCATCAAAATTGGTTAAACGGAGGGGGCACTTTACTTAATAAATGTTGTTTCACTACAACGTGTATTTTTTTTTTTACTCATGTGGTAAGTGAAAGTTGTGTGATGCGCGCACCGCACCAGATTTTTGTTTTTTTGTGTGGATGAATTCAAGAAATCTTTGGGGATGCGTCCGATTACGAATTCATCTATATGCTGGAAGACCCGTTCTCGGAACAGCAGATTTTGTTAGGGGGCGAGATGTATAGAAATGGAAGGTTTAGTCAACCGAACTCAAAAGTGCGGGGACACTATTTTTTAGTCGCAAAATTTCTTTGTTTTCAAATTTAAAACATATCCTAACAATAGTTTACATCAATTAATCTACTTTAATCATCCAAAACCTCAATTTTACCTAATTACCAATTCATGGTTACAAAATATAAGCATCTTGTTATTATTTGTTTTTATAAATTAAGTGTAAGAAAGCTTAGGGGCTGTCGTAAATAACAAGAATATAATTTAATTTATACTAATTATCACTGAGTCTACTGACGTGCTAAAAATTAATAAGAATAAACAATTTATTGTTTTATTTACAGTTTAGTAATCCCTTAAGGTGAATGCGGATGATATAGTGTATTCTTAGTTTGATTCATTCATTTCTCGAACTTCACTGCACAGGTGATTTTCATTAAAGAGTGGGAAAAAAAATAATTTTATGTTGAATTCTTCGGTGCAATCCATATACAATACAAAGAGAATAAGGGCCGTATTTATGAACGATCCTAAGGAACGCCTTACTTAAAAGCTTCCTTAAAATGCACACCTTTAGCTAATCTAACACAATTTTCATTTTATAAACGTTCCTTTACCTTTCCGATCTTAAGAACGCCTTAGATCCTTAGGTGTTCCTATAAATTTGATCTGTTTTCCTTCCTTAGTGCTAAGGTAGGTGATTAGCTACCTTTAGCCTCTCCTTAACTATTTAATAATAGAAATAAAAACAGAAAACAAATATCGGGATTTAAATACTTATTAAAAAAAACCGTTTATTAAGAACAAACGACTTTTTGGAATTTTTACTTTATTTATATTAGGTATAAACAACAAAGGTGGTGAAATATTATTGCACTTTTTAAGGGAAATTGGTGAAATATTTTTCTTTTTTTCTCCTTTATATATTTATCAAATGTTTTCATATGTAGCCATTCTTATTACTAGGCACAATGAGAGAAAGATAATTTCTCCATATAAGCAAAATCAAAACAAAAGATGTATTATTTTCAATTAATGCATACTTATTTAGTATATTGATATTATTACTTAAGAGTACCTACAACTTTAATCACAAACATTTTGATGCAGATGCTTTTGAATCTTTTCCATTTCTACGCTTCTAACATTAATTAGGTTTCAGTAGCCAGTATTAGAGCTGTAATTGTAAATATTTGATTAATTGGTGATATAAACATCTGAAAGGATATTAAGTGAATTCATTTTTTTCTTCTGCAAGTAGTACTGTAATGAGCAATATTATCTTAATTATTGATAGTAAAGATATTTTCACTCAATTACTCATTGACAAAACAAAATCTTGATATGAAATATAGACTGAATCCAATTCGAGAAAATTAAATATAATTTTAATAGTACCAATTTAGCATTTTTAAAATTTATTTATTTATCTATGCCTATTTTACATAAAAGGCTTTCATGGCATTTGTTGAAATTAGATAAGTTTGGTATAACAAGTTGTTGGAAGAGTGGTAAGAGAAATGTAAAAAGAACAGAAATAAATTGATAGATAACTTTTATTTATTATTATATAAAATGAAAAATAAATAACAGAATCATAATACACACTAATAAACCAATTCTTTATAAAATACATGTACATCCACTAAGATTTTTCAATAATTAATATGCTAATACAAAAGTAATAGCATTCTAAAGTAAACGATCAGTTTTTAATAATTCATATAAGAATATGGAGTTGTTGAAAATAAATTTCAGCTTACTTATTAAGGAAACTGAAGCTTTAATATTTCACATTTCCAACACAGATTTTTTTAAAAATAAGTTGGTTACTAATTTACACATATCTAACATTTACAACTCCTTCTCATGAAGAAGGTTGGAACTAAACCATCCAAGAATATTTTGAAGAATATTAAGAAACTAGCTGTATATCCCGGTTTCACACGGAGAATTTCATTTTTTTAATCTATAAACTGAGACTTTTATCGACTCAAATGGTCGATTTCGTAAAAAAAAACATTGTAAAGTGAGATCATTATGATTTTTATAACAATAAAGAATATCAGCTAAGATCGGCTGAAGTTATGCAATTTTAATATGGACAGGTGTTCGCACCTGGTCTGAAATAAGCACTTAGCGAAATTTGGAGAATAAAGAATATCAGCTGAAGATCGGCTGAAGTTATGCAATTTTAATATGGACAGGTGTTCGCACCTGGTATCAAAGAACCACTGAGCAAAATTTGGAGAATTTAGGACAAACGGTATGGATTTCTATAAAGAACAAATAAACAAACAAACAAACAGGATTTCAACTTTATTTATATAGATATATAATAAATATAATAGTATATCACTATACTACACTATACTACACTATACTATAAATATAATAAATATATCACAAACATCTTAATTAGAAGACTATTGCAGTCTCTCATCCCCCAAGCTAACCTCAAGAGAAATAAAGTTTGAGACTAACACTACCTAACATTGCTTTATCACACTTTTTCACTCTCATTTGCATCTTCATCTTATAATAAAGATATTTTTGATTGTTATCCTAAAGCATCCATTAAGTGGTTTTGAAATCGATTAGATGAAAAATTGTATACATTTGTTTGTTCTTTTACACTAACAATGTTTGCACACTATTCAACTTTGAGTGATTTCTACTCTAATTATCATTTTCTTATAGTTCTAGAGCTGTAATTGCCACATTAATTACTTAAAACACTCTAAACAACACAGTAAACAAGAGTGAAGTTAACACTGATTTCAGATTAGGGAGGTTACACCTAGCGGCAGAGAACTTTTATCAATCTTCTCTGATTGGTTGTTTAGTTAAGGTGGCCTTAAATTTTCACCTTAATAAATTCATACTTAGTTAAGGAAAGGAATTGTTAAGGAAGGTTCATAAAATGAGAATTATCTAAAGGAACACTTAAGCTTAATGGTTAACTTAAAATAGGAACCAGTTAAGGTAACCTCAACTGCTTCCTTAGGAACGTTCATAATTACGGCCCTAAATCCAAGCGCAAAACTAAAAAGGTTCATGCATACCAATTTTGCAAGAAACTATCGCACGCTACGAAGAGACACACCCTCGTCACGACAAACCTCGATCTGGGGGGCTTAGAATAACCCCTATTCAAAAAGATAAAATTTAGTATTTTAAAAAGCAATAGGAAACGAAAACTTTCTGGTCCAGAAATTTGAGCTGAGGCCTACAGCCCCTTGAAAAAGTCGGTGTCTCTTTCTACAGTGAAAAGAAGACCTAGGGAAGCCAATTTATTGGGTCGCATTGGTCGCCAAGACCAGCCAATAAGGCGAAAATTTATATTTAGGGACTTTTTAAAAATGATTTTACTGTTTAGGATTGGAGAAAGGTACTTTGGTCATATGAATCAAAGTTTCAAGTGTTTGGAACTAAGCGTAGGATTATGGTTCGTTGCTCACCTTTAGAACAGTCCACTTCTTAGTGCAATCCCAACAGTAAAGCTTGGAAGAGGATCAGTTTTTTTTTTTGTGGGACGATTTCTCAAGCTTAGGACTATGGAATTTTGCCAAAAACACCGAAATATATAATAAAGAAGGCTATAAAGACATTTTGGAAGACCATGCACAATTGGTTCTAATTATATTATGTAGCAGAGTAACGATCCGAAACACTCATCAAAACTGTGAAGGGGGTATTTAAAAGTCAAAAACAATTACGTTATATTGAAAATTCAGAATTGGTCAGCTCAATATCCTGAGCTCAATCCAATTGAGCACCTTAGGGAAGAACTTGATAGGAAGGTCAGAGAGATGTTGCTCCAACTTCACAAGAACACCTTTGAGAGCTGTCTTAAAAGTTGTAGGGATAATTTACCACCCGAAACATTAGATAAACTAATAGAAAGAATGCCATGAGTCTTTAAAGCTGTTTTGAAACGCAAGGAGGATTTTTGGACGAAAAGACATTATTACTGCATTGTATGTACTTATTTTTAAATTGCGTTTTCGTAAACAATTATACTATTTATTCTAACTTGTTAATTCAATTGTTTATAGTTTTATTAAAGGTTTCTTTTTTTTTTTGGTTTATTTTGTTTGATTTAATCCAAATTTTCCAAATTGAATTGTCTCAAATTTTTGACCGACATTGTATGAATCAATTTTTATATAAACATAAAAGATTTTCCAAAGCTGTAGAACATAAAGGTTTGCGGGCTACTGTGCCATGGACTGTTTGGTTATGACAGGCCGGCCGGCCAGTATATGTTTAGCCGGCTTTAGAAATAAATTCGGCCCCGGCCCAAATAGTGAATTTTCACACGCATTCTTAAAAGGTCTGGTACCTCCAACATGCAATGAAGAAATAACAAAACTTAACATTTTAATAGACTGCAAAGCTTTCAAGATACACGGGAAAATATGGCTTCAGAAGGAGCATTGCAGGCAATTCTTAGAGAAAACCGTGAACAAAAACAATGGAGTTTTTTCTTAAATTGATTATCTATTTTATAATATATATATATATATTTATATATATATATATATATATATATATATATATGTATATTAATTATAATATATATGAAATGTAGAATAAATGAATAAATTTTTAAAGCTCTATTAATGCATAGTCTACAGTGAAAAATTGAAAAATCCTAACACGTAAAAGTTGGTTTTGAGCTCAAGTCGTCATCGCAACTTCAAATACCTAAAAAGAAGTTCAAATGACCTTAATTGTGAAACTACTTTTTGGGTAATATTTGTAATTTTTTTCTTATTTCTGTATTTACTTAATATATACGGATTTTTAACTGAATGTGAGGGCGTAGTTTTTAATATTGAACTTCGGTTAGATGGTTTCCCATGGAATGGCCCTTTTTTCATAATGAAGATTGCAGCACTGCTCAGGTTTGGCAGTTGCTGATGGCAGAACCAGTCTTTTTTCTTTTAAATCTTTTAACTTTTAAATGCTATCACGATCCTGGCGATCAATCTAATAAATTACATTTTTACGAGTGTATTAAACAATATTTGCTTGATCTTTCATTTCAGTAACTTTTTTAAAAAAATTTATTTTTATTTTATTCCTTCGCCCTACTAAACGCTGTTTGAATACTAAATCCCCTGTCATTAAATCCTTGATGTATTCTGGAAATACGTTTACTACAGCAAATGTAATTATTAGGGATGGGATTTTCATGTATTTACATATTTTGTTCTGAGGCCTAAAAATGCATGTACATGCATTCTAAATGATTTTTACCATGATATAAACCATTTTGAACCATTTTTATTTTCCATATTTTTCCATATTTTGTTGTTTTTAAATATTTTTACATATATTTCGATAAATACATATTTTTGTCCATATTTTACAACTAGGGAATTCACATTAAAATTATTGTTGTTTATTCACTTTTTTTTTTCTATCAATACCTAAAATAAATAAACAAAGACTGAACGTAGGGATTAAAAATTTCTTGGAAAATCAAAACACCCAAACCATTGTCGACAGTTCTCAGAAATTTTGATCCCCCACTTTTCTTATATAGATCCTCATCCTTGACAATGCTTATATTACCTCAGTTGCTTGAAAAATTTAGTGATAAGTTCATCGCTAGTGGGTGAAATGCGAAAAAGAAAAGAAAACAGAAAAAGCTTAGCCGCTAAGTACGTCGCGGAGTTCGAAGGAGAAACATTTAAATGCGACAGTGAAGGTGTTCTATATTGTTTGTGCTGTCAAAAAAACATTTCTACGGATCAACGATTTTTGGTTTTACAGCATTTAAAAACAGCGAAATACGTAGAAAATAAGGAAAAAACCAACTCAAAAAACAAACTTTTTTGACTTCTGGAGAAGCAAGTTCAAGTAAGTCTAGTTTTAACACTGATTTGTGCCGGGCTTTGTTAAAGGCGGATATTCCTTTATACAAAATAAATAATTCAACCTTTAAACGATTTTTGGAAAAATATATTGGGCAGAAAATGCCAGATCATACGACCCTTCGAAAAAATTATGTTAAAGACATTTATAATGAAAGGTTGGAACAAATCAAATCATATATCGGGGACGGTCCGATTTGGGTCTCGATTGATGAAACGACGGACTCCCTCGGAAGATATGTGGCGAATATAATCGGCAAACTCTCAGACACTCCTACAAAGGCATATTTACTGAACTGCGAATTTTTAGAAAAATGTGACCACGGTAGTATTGCAAGGTTTTTCAACGACTCGATTGGTCTCCTTTGGAACGAAAACAAATGTGACAAAGTTTTGCTTTTTTTGTCCGATGCAGCTCCTTATATGATAAAGGCTGGCAACGCATTAAAAGTTTTTTACCCAAAACTAATTCATGTGACATGTTTGGTACATGCTTTGCATCGCGTTGCTGAAACTGTCAGGGCATTGTTTCCAAATGTGGATTCATTAATTTCTAATGTAAAAAAAATATATTTGAAGGCCCCAGGTCGTATTAATATATTGAAAGACATGTATCCCGAGCTTTGTTTACCACCCCAACCAGTCCTTACACGCTGGGGAACTTGGTTAGAGGCGGCGAAGTACTACTTAGAGAACTTCGAAAAAATAAAACATATAACATCGACTCTAGATGTTGATTCTTCAGCAATAGAAAAAGCGAACGCTCTCTTCAAAGATAATAAATTACAACAAGATCTGGTTTACATAGCTAGTAACTTTAGTTTTTTATCACAAGCCATAAAACAGTTGGAAACTAAAAATATGGCACTTATTGACAATTTGGAAATTTTGCAAAAAATAATCGAGAAAATAAATGAAGCCAAAGGAAACAAGGGAACCGTTGTAAAACAAAAATTAGAGGTTGTTTTGAAAAAAATCCTGGACTTGACGACTTGAAAAATATTGCACGTCAGCACAAAGGAGAAAACCCGAAAAAGACTTGGCCCTTGCACTTAAAGAGATAAATGCTTTTAAATTCGCACCCGTCACATCAGTCGATGTACAAAGATCGTTCAGCAAATACAAAGCATTACTTCGACCGAATCGTTGTAGATTTTCCGAAGACCTTATTTGCAACGTTTTTGATGGTGAAGATGAGGAAGAAGTTTAAAATTTAATGTTACATTTCCGAAAAATTGTTAACTATTTTTATTTTTTATTTTGATATGGTATAAATTTTTCAAATGTACATTTATTTTTTATGTTTTTAACTATTCTATTTAAAGTTCTGAAAATATTTTAATTTTTAACCGACTTCAAAAGAGGAGGTTACTCAATTCGATACGTATGTGCCTTTTTTTTATTTATTTTTTTTTTTTTTTTTTTTTTTATTCTATGTATGTCCACCGATTACTCCGAGATGGGTGGACCAATTGGAACGAAACCTTTTGCATCTTGTAGAGTATTTTCCCAATGTGGTCCCATTTAATCCTTTTTTGGGTTCTTAATTTATTTAATAAGTTATCGGGAAAAAACTTGAATATAATTATTTAATTATCGCTTAAAATATTTACTTATTGGAAAAACATATGGCATATATAACATAAGGTATGCTCCAACAAACAATTAAATCACGTTAATAACTAACAAACTGCTCATGCACTTTCCTCATTTTTTTATTCTAACTTTGATTGGTTGATTTTAAGCAATGCTTAATAATGTTTCAATATTCCATGAATCGGTTGGAAAAACCAACCAATCAAATTCAGAATCAGAACATGAGTAGTCCGTTGTTAGCTATTGACGTGTTTCAGGTTCTTGTTGGAACAAACCTTATACATAACCTTAGACAAATTTTCAACAATAGATTTAAATAAAGATATTCTGGAGTGATACTTTTGTTATGTTGTCCGGATTACTATTATCGGTTTTTAATTTTGTTTCTGCAACTGTTGAAGCGTATGATGAAAATGGCTTGATTATGAGAAAGAAATAACTATTATCTAAGTTCAAATGTGGTTCGAAAATGCAATAGATACGTTCTCCAATTCCATATATGATGGGTAATTGTATGATTTTGTACTTTACTTTATGATATCGTCCCTAGCTTGTGGCACTTAGGATATGCTATTTTCTATAGCATATCTACTTAGGATATTCAGGACCTAAGTCTAGTGTTGAATGAATGCATTTTATTGAAACAGATATGATAATGGACTTACAACAGTCTGGGTTAGATGTGTTTATGGGTTCTCCGCATTCTAGGAGGCCATGCACTCAAGTACCGCAATAACTAACGTATATGTTGTGCATTATATTCCCCCATAAATGAATATTTTCCTAGGAAACATTCTTCCAGTAGTAGTGTAATAATAATTAAATCGTCTTTACAGACATTTAAAAAAGAAATTAAAATTTCAATGTTTGCCAATGTTCAACCATCAATAAAACTAACGGCAAATTAAAGTTAATATCTCTCAAAAAAAACAACCACATTGTATGAAAGTCCACGCAGCAAAAATATAGCAGCCATAAAAATGTTTGCTGTCAAAAAGGCTACTCCGCTAGAATTGAAATTGCAGTGTTTTCTACTGCTAAACTCATTTTTTGAATAATTGTTTATTAAGAAGGATATTATTCGTACCATTTCGCTCTCAAGTTTAGTCAACAATCAATCGAAAGGGATGACGAACATAATTGACTCGACCAAGAAATATTATTGAATTAAACCAGTATTATAATATCGAGAACAATAATATCATTCGTAATAATAAATTAACCATAAAATGACTCCCAAACTCTGTCGCTTCTATCCTAGCGGCTGCCCCCGTTTTGATAACGATCAATTTTATGGCTGCCCCTTATTTGCTGCGAGTACTTCTATCCAATGATGTTGTTTTTGGAAATGCAATTTAGTTTAATTACTACTTTCCAACGATAAATTTAAAGAAAGAAATATAAAAGGTCCCTACCGGAGCAGTATACCTCATCGCATTAGTTTTCAAAAGAATACTCAAGCGATCATAATTCTAAAATTAGGGTCCAATTTATTATAGGCCATATAAACATCTTCATTATATCATCATGTATATTCGAAATACGGCCAAAATCTCGACTGTCCAGTGACGTACCTACATCATCTTGGAATTATGTGACAGCGGAGCAAACTCGATACCTCCTCTCGGAACACAAATGTATAAATGTAAATAACATTTACTGACAAAAAAAAATTCAGCAAAGGAAATTATTGTCATTGTGAAAAAAAAAGTTTTAAGTTTTATGTGTCGTCCCAATGAAACATTGGTCTTTTAGCAAAAAAAAAGTCCATTTCTAATCAAAGTAGGCAGGGTGTTGAAAGGAGTGTAATGCACGCCCCGCACTTGATTTTCCGCGCGTATTCATAAAATTGAAAAGGTGACTCTTTATATAATTATAATATAAAGGCCCGGGATAGACGAATGTGGTAGAGCGCTACCTGGGTTGACTTTTATTTCGCGACGAACCCACGGAAACTCGATACCTCCTCTCGGAACACAGATGTATAAATGTAAGTGACATTTACTGACAAAAAAATTCAGCAAAGGAAATTATTGTCATTGTGAAAAAAAAAAGTTTTAAGTTTTATGTGTCGTCCCAATGAAACATTGGTCTTTTAGAAAAAAAAAAGTCCATTTCTAATCAAAGTAGACAGGATGTTGAAAGGAGTGTAATGCACGCCCCGCACTTGATTTTCAGCGCGTATTCATAAGATTGAAAAGGTGACTCTTTATATAATTATAATATAAAGGCCCGGGATAGACGAATGTGGTAGAGCGCTACCTGGGTTGACCTTTATTTTGCGACGAACCCACGGAATAAATCTCGTCCTTCCCACCTAGATATAACAACCAACCAATGAACCAAACTCTCCTGTAGTGTCCGAAGAGGAGTACCGAATAATTTGGTTTTTGTTTTGTAATTATTACAAAACCAACAAAAAAAAAAAAAAAAAAAAAAAAAAAAAAAGAAAAAAGTAATTCGAAAACAAGAAATTAGTCCAAAATACACTTTAAATCTGTATTAAAAAAAACACTTAGATTTTTTTTAGAAATTAACTTATTGCTTTCTATAAATTATCTCCCGCCACTAAAAAGTATGAAATAAAAAAGATTTTATAAAAAAAAAAATTAAACCGACTTCGAAAACTAGGAAACAGTAAAAATAAATGCACTAAAAAGTATGAAATGATTACCTTCTGAATTTTATATAGTGGGAAAATGCAATAAAACGAAAAAAATTATTTTGATTTGTACGATTACACACTAACTCTTAATAAAAAGTATTAAGTTGAAATATTAAATACCATGTTTAATACATCACAATCTTTTCGGAGGCGGCGCAAAATTTAAAATTGTTAACCCTAAATATTATGAAAAATCGATTTTCTATTTTGCGCCGCCTCCGAAAAGATTGTGATGTATTAAACATGGTATTTAATATTTCAACTTAATACTTTTTATTAAGAGTTAGTGTGTAATCGTACAAATCAAAATATTTTTTTTCGTTTTATTGCAAATATACGTCTATATTTATGTACATATTTTGAAATTTTTATTACATATATATCCTATCCCTGGTAATTATATTCTTCCTTTTAAGAAAGTAACTTCTTTCTCCTCCTTAACAATTGATATTCTTGGTAAACGATGATACTAATGAAAATTAGTACAGCTTTCCAGGAACAGAGCTAAAGTTTTAGTCTCCGTAAGTATAAGTTATTGTACAGCGTTATTATTATCAAATAAGAAAAAATGAAGAAAAAAAAAGCTATAAACTTAGGGAACCAATACTTATTATACTTTAATTTATGTTTTAAATACCATTGAGGAAATTCCTTATGTATATTAAAAAATGTAACTATGAGGAATCGGTATTTGATGGTAAACAAAAATATAGGATTTTCTTAACTTAAAAAGAGTTAGTAATACCCCTTTTTTAAGCCAGCTTCTAAAGAACATTTTAATGAGTTGCTGAGAATTCATTCTCCCTACTTTAGCCTTTTTTCCACCCCTGCGTCGCCTGGCTAAATAAATAATGACTTATTTTTATTTTTTAAGTGGAATTATAAACATAAATGAATTACTTTTTCAAATGTGCTCAGGGGCGATTTATCTTGAGATTTAATCTTGGTGTTCCCCTACGGGGAGTCCGAAAATTTAAAACATTACCTAGTACAATAGGAATAGTAAAAAAGAATAGGCATGATAAATTTATTTAATAAAAATATCTTTCTTTTTTTTAACATTCTAAAATTTTAAGTTTACTAACGTTACATTTTAAATACTTACACAATAAGACCATACAGATATAATTTAAAATTAGTTTTTACAAATTTACAATTTTTTTTTATTTTCATTAATTGCCAGTCAAGGAATGTTATGAAATAATCATGTACTTCACTAATCCCCCCTTCATTTTCCTTGAAAAATGATTTAATTTTTATATTAATGTTTACCTGGGGAAATATTATAAAATATTGCAATCAATTGAATTGCTTTTTAAGATTTATTTTATAAGAAAATTATTATAAAATACAAAATTTATTGATGGAAATAGATCGTAAATTTTTGGGTCCTTTTAATGTTAAGGTTAAGGGGTGCAAACCTCACTTGCGGATGCCGGATAATTACTAAAAAATAACCCTTATTTTTTTGTTACTACTCTGCCTAAAAAAAAAAAATCATCTCATTTGATCAAAGGAGGCATTTTAATATTTTAACTTCTTCCAAAAAATGTATTAATTAGATTTCTTCCTGTCCTTGCAACAAGACAGAGATCTTACAACGACGGTGATTTCGGTTTTTGAGAACCTATATTTTATACACTGTAAATGATATAGTGTTACACAAAACCGGAATGTATGATAAATAAAATCGAAATATGATTACAAGATCATACACCTATTGGAATGGGGCAAAATAAATAGAAATCTAATGCTGCTGGAAAAATGAGATTTTTAATAAGTTTCGATATCAATAAAAGGGTTACAGTATTGCTTCAAGTCCTTACATCCCGGCTACTAGATTACATCCAATGCTTCTATCGATGTTCTCGGGATAAAAAAGAAGAAAAGTATATCATGATTATTTTTCTCTCCAACAAATTGGATCTGTTTTACAGATAAAAGAAAGGAACAATACGTTTAATGATTATAAGTTAAAGGAAGAAAGTTCCACAATATTTTTTGTAATAAATTCTGTTATTTCTGCAGGTCAAATCATTTGATGAATTTCCAAAATACTCAATGATAGGAATATTCATAAACTATTATTTATCCAATTATATATAGTATTTCCGTAAGAGATTTAGCCGTAAAAGTGTTGTTTGCCGCCTCATAAATTCAATTCTTAATCCTATTGACTTTACTTTGCCCCATTATTAGCGCAGGTAATGTTCTATCTGGCTGAGTTTTAGAACTCTAGTTATTACCTTAGAGCCAGGGTCTTTAAATTGAGCCTTGTCTCCATATTTTGCGGTCAATTAATGGTAAAGATTTTTTCCAGCAGAATGTATTTACGTATATCGTGTTCTGTTTATTTCACTTAGGTAACGTTATTTTGACATATTTAAAAATCCTGTACTTGGGTAAGGAGAGTAACGGAGGCGGACAAGGTTTAAACCGAATCTAGTACAGTGCCTTGCGCACAGACAAAAGTCATGAAATAATGACCCATTCCAAAATTTATTTAATAGCTTAAATATAAATGAGTACCTGAGCTGCTGCGATCCGTAATCAGGGCGGTATTGGATCATGACAGCGGGGTCGTTGAATCTGCACGGCTGTGGTTCCGGGTAGCGGCGGATTGGATCCTCTTCGGTGAAACTGGTATCTGCCATCCGCCGCTCAGGGCTACGGTACTCGTGCATCTGAAAAGTATAAGAATATGATTAGATACGGGAACATCATCGACTGGAAGAAAGAAGAACAAGTATTTTCGTAAGCTACGAACAGGTAAGTACATTGGTTTGAAGGATTTATTACAACATGCTTTGGGGTATCACTTTTTTTTTTCATCACTTCATTTTCATCGCTTTTTTATGATATCTTATTTCATCTTTATAATTCTAAATTTTCGCTTCATGAAGTAAGGAAATGATAACTAAGGAAAATAAGGAATTAAAATAAAGACAGAAGTTTTGTCCAATAAAATTAAGGGGGTTTTTAGCTCAAACCGAAGGGATGGAGAGTTAATAATCCAGCCAGCGAAAAATATAATCCCGCCTTTTAAAACAAATAATTATGACAATGTGAACCGTAATGTAGGTTTGTTTTAACCAATTTAGATCGGGAACTAATGGAATCTACCTCATTGTAGAATATCTGAAGGCAACAGCTGTCGAGGATACAGAAAAATGATGCAGAAACAAGAAACATTTAACCGAAGAATATAAAGTAGAAATAGAGAAAAGGTTCGAGTTAACCAAACCTTCTAGCAGAAAGGCGTGCCCAGAATTTTCCAAAGAACTCTTCTCTTTCAGAAAGCTGGTGAGTCGACCGGAGGGGATAACCGATCAGGTCACGTACAGTCTACATATCAATATCTGACCGTAATCTCATTTTCGTTTTAGCAAAACAGATATACTCAGAGCGTGTAGAATATAATGCACATGCAATAATGTTTTCAAAATATTTCGAAAGGTAACTGTCTAATGCTTTATGTACAATATCAGAATCGATTAAATTAATGAATTACCGAAACCAGATATTTCGTTTTCCGAAATCTTCTTTGACATATCTCACGTTACCAATAGAAGATCCGATAAGAATCGATGATCTCTAACTAAAAGGTGATCACAGATTCTTTTCAAATTTATCTATGTTTTCTTAAATTAATTTTAGATTATCAAATATAATTTGTTTTCTCCCCAAAGAATTGATTTAATTTCAATAAATTCACCCAAATACCACTAAAATACTAGTTTGAACAGCTAATGAAAACACAAGCGATGACTAAATTTAAGGGTAATATTCATGAAAAATAAGTTTTGAATTACTTTTGATAAATCTTCTAATGAAATATCTTATTTTGCAAATAGAAAAAAAAAGAAATTCTTTTTTTGGGTATCAAATTGGGTAAGTGATTTGCTTAAAACTTCAAATTATACACTGTTTGACTACCTACCTTATTAGTAACTTATCTTTTAAATAAAGTTTGACAACAAGGGTGGAAAAGGGTTATAATAAATGAAAAACAGACCTAACAAGAAATAAATCTGGAATAGTTCAAAACAACATAATATGTTTGCTAATGTTTAGTGCAGATACAGTAGGGTTTTATATCTCTTTCTTTTTTCATTTTTTTTTTTTCGTTCGACAAATATTCCTTTCTTAGCTCTTTGGCCACTAGTGGCTCCTGCCAGTTTAGCCGTTCATAACAATTATGATACAATTACAAGCTGCGTTCAGAACCGTATATTTAATTTAGTTTTTACATCACCCATTAAAACTTATTATTGTTATTTCTGAATTTACTGGCGGTATGGTAGGATGTCAAGTTAGGCGGCTTCAGTTGAGAAACCTACTGCTGACACAAGAATCATACACTGATGGCAACACAAATCTCCGCAGCACACGGTGACTCTAAAACTGCGCCACCTCACACTGCTGCTCAACGTTCACTCTACCTTTCTATTCTACTGAACACAAAAACTTCAAGTCACGGAGCTGCGTCCCAACTTACAACCGGTCTTAATGTGTGTTTTTTAGACTAAAAGGATTTAGAGATTAATCGGAATTTCATTTATCCGGAAATAGGGAAGAAAACTCTAGAATTATCTTCAAAATATCTTATTCTAAGAAGATAAACTTCTTTTCTATCTTCTTTAACAAACCATTATTGGGGCTACATTATATTTATGGAACAAATATCCCATACCAAAAATTGTAATGATTTAAGGAGTACCAAAAAAAAAGTACAGGCTACCAGAAACAGTTATGTGGTGGGTAAAAAATAATTAGAATAAATAGAATACTCTCATGAAATATTCTTAAAGATTTGTAATTATTCTGAAAACATAGCAGAAGTTCATGAATATTGCAAATGCATCCTCTAAACCAAGCACAGTTTTGAACCTCCCTTAGGCCAGCTGAGTGCTACAGGGGATGGGAGACAGATTGGAGGATTGCTAGGGTGGGGTGATACAGCGAGAGGTGAGCCTATGTCTTTGATGTTTTACTGCGAGAGGGTCAAAGGGAAGGTAGAACCTTTACACCGTACTAACGTTCCTCGCCTGGCCCTTAACAACCTTCCGCTTAAACCGGGCCTTATTGGTGTAGTAGCGAGTCTCTTCACAATTACATCCTTTCCCAGTAAAAGGGGGTACCTTTAAATCAGAATGATTTTTAATAAAATATTTAATATAGTGCATAACAGAATTATTTGAAAATAAGTCCCTAAATCCTTGACATCGATACGTCACATGTAACAAAATTACGCCATTGGATTTATCGTCGTGACACATGTCGGAAGAAAACTCCATTAAATATTACAAAAGAAACATAAAAGTTACAAAAATTTATTTCTGTATTATTGTTTACTAGCTGTATATACCGGTTTCACCCGGAGAATTTCATTTTTTAAATCTATATCGCACTGGTATTTCTAAAGTGAAACAACTCAAAAGTTAACACAACGGAAAATTTGTCACTCTTGCCTATGTAGGGGGAATAGCATTAAGGCAGCAATAGTGACACAAGTACCTTCTGGCGGGCAAGCTCTGAAGCTAGGTTGATACAGTTGAGATGATTGATAAAGAGATATTTACCAATGTCTTTCATAGACATAACTGAAAAACACCAATTTTTGAGTTGGGTCACTTTAGAAATACTAGAGCGATATAATCTATAAAGTGAGACTTTTATCGACTCAAACGGTCGATTTCGTAAAAACCGATATAAAGCGAGATCAAAACGATTTTTATAACAATAAAGAATATACCAAGATATTGGCTAAAATTATGCAATTTTAATATGGACAGGTGTTCGCCCCTGGTATCAAAGAACCACTGAGCGAAATTTGGAGAATTTAGGACAAACTGTAGGGATTTTTATAAAGAACAAACAGAATTTCATCTTTATTTTCCGGCTTTACTCTGGGGATTTCATTTTTCTAATGTAAATACCAATGTAAAGCGCGATCATTACGATTTGTATAACAATAAAGAATATACCAAGAAATTGGCTGAAGTTATGAAATTTTAATATGGACAGGTGTTCGCACCTGGTATGGATTTCTATAAAGAACAAACAGAAATTGATCTTTATTTACATAGATTATAGCTGCATATCCCGGTTTCACCCGGGGAATTTCATTTTTCTAATGAAACTGTCGATTTCGTAAAGAACCATTTTAAAGCCAGATCATTACGATTTTTATAACAACAAAGAATATCTGCTGAAGATCGGCTGAAGTTAGGCAATTTTTATATGGACAGGTGTTCGCACCTGGTATGAAAGAACCACTGAGCGAAATTTAGAGAATTTAGGACAAACGATATGGATTCCTACAAAGAACAAACAAACAAACAGAATTTCATGTATATTTATATAGATTAATGTAACTGTTTATATTTCTATTTCATCCATATAAATATATAAAATATTTCCATCTCTAAAATCATTATTGTATGGCAACCCTTTAAGTTAATAAACCTTTAACTTAATGAACTAAAACATCTACTTACCGTATTTAGCTGTTTCACTAAAACAAAAAATCTGGTGCGTGCGCGCAACACACAACTTTCACTTACCAACTTACTTAGATTAGTAATTGACGTGTTTTGCTAAATATCATTTCCCAAAGTCACACATTTTTCTACATTCATATCTTATTTTTATTAATCGTTAAAGCCGTTTTTGAGTAAATAAAACAAAACCCCGTGAAAATGATACAAAATTTATTAAGTAAAGTCCCCCCTCCCGTAGATCAATTTTGATGAAATTTTTACAGTCATATCTCGGGCATTTAAGTACATCAAATACCAAGTTTGATCAAAATCGTTAAAACCGTTTTTGAGTAAAAAAAAAAACACGTGAAAATGATACAAAATTTATTAAATAAAGTCCCCCCTCCGGTTGATCAATTGTGATGAAATGTTGGTTATCACATCTTTGGCATGTAAATACATCAAATACCAAGCTCGATCAAAATCGTTAAAACCGTTTTTGAGTAAATAAAAAAAACATGTGAAAATGATACAAAATTTATTAAGTAAAGTCCCCCATCCGGTTGATCAATTTTGATGAAATTTTTACAGTCATATTTCAGGTATATAAATAGTTCAAATACTCAGTTTAATCAAAATCGTTAGAGCCGTTTTTGAGAAAATCGAAAAAAACTTAAAAAGTTATTAAATAAAGTACCCCCTCTTTGAGCAAATTTGATGAAATTTTTGCTGTCACATCGCGGGCTTATACATACTCTAAATACCCAATTTCAGGTTCGCACGGTTTATAGTTTTTGAGCTAGTCTGTTCACATACACACACACACACACACACACACACACACACACACACACAGAGACACACACACACAGACCATTTCGCGGTACTTGGTTATTTTGACTCAGGGGACCCCAAAACGTGTATTTCCGTTGAAAACCGGAAGTCGAAAATTTTCACGATCGCAATACTTCCACTTACTATATATTTCATATATAGGTAAGTGAAAGTAAAAAAATCTAACTATTGATCAATCAAACATTATCAATAAATGATTTAGTTCACAAGGTACAAATAAATGCGAATCATAATGTTTCCATTTATTTTCAAACGATAAAGCATTTATAATTTAGTTTAAAAACAAAACGTAACATGCTTTGAAAGGATAATTAATGAGGTATTTTTTCCGAAAGGATGTAAAGAATGAAGGAGTTCGAGGAGACATTGTTAATGGATCTTGCGGAGGGGGCATTAATTACAACAGTCGTATTTAGTGACATTAGCGGAACAATGAGAGAATAATTACTGACTTGTTATTAATTGCAAAGATTTCTAATTGTTAATTACGAGATATTTTATTTGTTATTATTTTATATTTTATATTTCGAGCAAAAATTAAAGTTTCGTTAATTTGTCAATAATATTTAAGCAAGTTAAAGTAATTAAAAGGTTAGCAAAATTGATGTTTAACCAGTTGGTGTAGATTGCTAAATCCATAAACTTTGTATTATTATTCTCCATAAAATCACTATCTAGATGAATTATTATTTTCAAGAGGAATGTTAACCTTGGCCATGGGAAAAAGGTGGGCAACAACAACTTCACAACTCTTCCTCTGGATCTGTCAATCAGCATTTTTACCTTTATGTTCCTAAAATTCTACTTGTTCTGCATATTATTTGTTCTTTACCTTCTTGATTTCTCATTACAGTAACCCTGTAACAAGTAACTTTATTTCTACGCGTACCATCTTACGACATAACGCGTATTTAATTACATATATACATAATTAATTAACATAATGATTTGTCATATAAATTCATGTATAGAAATAGATGTATAACATATAACATACTTATGTGGATATACAAATATAAGAATGAAAAACTGTATCTAATAATATAAGTAAACAGAATTTAAGAATATGAAGAATTAAGAGCATGAATTATAATAATAATAGAATGTAATAATCATAGAAATGGTTAATAGGAATAGGATTTCCAATCAGGATGGTGTGGTAATTTTAACAATAAATTATTTCTTTTAAGTACTTATATAGCCAGATTATTTTGATTAATGAAAGTAATATGGCTGAATAATGTACCTAAATATACTTAGAAAATCCATAAAAAAACCCATATACAATTATGTACCCATACTATCCATAAACTACCCATAAATGCTCGAACATACGCAAAAGTATACGTGTAGAAGTGCATGTGATAAATAGAATACGTAAAATAAGATAAAGTAATATAAACACATCATAGACATAGCAACAAACGGAAACATACAAACAATGAACATAACAGTGAATATAAGTATACAAACAATAAACTTAGCAATAAACCTAAACATACAATACATATATACATACAATCCATATATACACGCAATAAACATAAGCATACATACATATAATAAACATGTATATAATGCGTGTGCGCAAGTGTATGGTTGCTTGTGTTACAGTTCAGAAAAGTCTTTCCGGTCCACAAATGCATCAAAGTCTGAAAAATATTTCCCTATTAGATCCTTCTTCGAAGGCGGCCATTTGTCGCCGTTCAATAGTACCGCTGAGACCAGTTGGTGCCTGTACCTGTCCAGTTTAGAGCAATTAAAAATTAAATGATCGTAGGATTGCTCGCTTTTTTCATCGCATGTGCAAATTTTTTCGTCAGTTAACTTGAATCTGAACAAATAACTTTTTGCTGCACCATGTCCTGTCAAAAATTGTGTTAGTTTGTGAGTTAGTTTTTTGAGTTCTGCTTAATAATTTTTTATTAACAAGTAAATGTTTTGCGGACAAGATCTATCGTGCAATGCTTTTAGAATCGAAGGCCACCAAGCGTGGTCGAATGCAGCTTTTATATCTAATGATACAGCTAGTACATTCAGTTTCGTTTGAAACGAATTTTCAACGAAATTCACTAGTTTATGTAGAGCCCCTATAGTGCTTTTTTGCGGAATAAAACCAAATTGATTAACGTTGAGTGGAAAGTTTTTAGATTGATACAATGACAGTCGAGAGGTGATGAGTTTTTCCATAATTTTACCAGCAACGGGGATGAGGGATATCGGCCTGAACTGCTTACCATCGGATCCTTTAGAGATAGGAACTATTTTAGAAACTTTCCATGGTTTTGGAAAAACGCCTGTAGTGAAGCAATTTTTATATAACTTTGAGATAAATTTCGGAAGAGCGCTGAAAGTTTGTTTCATGATTATCGGTGTGATCCCATCAATTCCAGGTGATTTTTTATCATTTAGATTATTTATAGCCTCTTCGATTTCGAAATCAGTCAACGGATCGTCTAACACAGTTTCGGGAATTGAATTAGCTATGAATCTAACGTTTTTGTGATATTCGGTCTCATTATCTCGATTGTCAATCGAAAGAAATTTATCGATTAAGGGTATCTTGTAAATCAGTTGTATGAGAACCATCTGTTTTTTCTACTGTTTTTAATATTGCTGGTAATCTTAATTTTTCGGTGGCATATTTGTAAGGAAACGACCATGGTTTATCTCTACCAATGCTACTACAAAATTCTTTCCAAGAATTTAATTTATTTAGTTTTATTGTCTTCTTATACAAAAGTCTTTGTTGAACATATTCATTCCGCCTGACATTTCTTAAATATTCATCATTTCTTGTGTTTTGATAAACCCTTCTAAGCTTCTTAGTTTGTTTCCTTTGTTGGGTTAGTTCATCAGACCACCATGGCACAATTCTTTGCTTTTTTGTTGGTGATTTACAGAACAGTTTGTTACACGTCTTGCGTAGACAATTGTTAAATTTAGCAACAGTCTCTTCAATGCCTGTGGTGTCTAGTGAAGTGATCATAATTTCTTCGATTGTAATTTCATCCCCATTCCCATGATTAAATAGTAGTTTAATTTGTTTAAATAATGTTTCTCTGAATTTTTCCCAGTTAGCTTTTTTGGTGGAATATTTTATTTCAGATTGCTGGGGTGAAGAAATATCCGTATAGATATTGTATCTAATCGTTTTGTGGTCCGATAAATTTTCATCATCCATAATGAACCAATCTTGGACAAAGCGGATCATGGCTTGGTTATAGAGAGTTAAATCGATGTTACTCTCTCCCATAGGTGACAAGAACGTGGGCAGGTTTTGATTTTTGTTCATATTAAATAACCTACAGCTGTTTATCAACGATTCTAGAATTTCGCCGCGTCTGTTTGTTAGTTTATCAAACCACAGTTTAGACCTACAATTCGAATCGATAGCGACCAAAATATTTTTATCTTTGAATCTTTCTAAGACCTTTTCAATTTTCTCGAATTGTGTCTCGACTTCTAAATTTATATCAAAGTATGCGCTGGCTAGTATATATTCGATTTTATTCCATATGAGCTGCACTACGACCATGTCTTCAAATGATAAATCGTCTAGTAATAACGGTTTTAATTCATCGTTTAAAATTATTATACACGCTCTAGGGTTCGCAGTACCCCCTTGGAATACTCGATAGCTCAGCGGAAGGCCACATGTTTTATTTAACCTAATATACGGTTCTTGTGATAAAATAATGTCTAATTTGTAACGATTTATTGTGTGTAGCAAGCTCCAGGTGGCAGTGGTTGAATGATGCAGGTTAATTTGTGCTAACTTTAATTTGTTATCAGAACACATGTTTTAATGAAATAATTTGAACACGTAACCTTTCTAATAATATTGAACTTGCTATCTAAGGTAATAAAAGTGTTATTGGCTAAAGAATAAATCATTACAATGATATTGAACTTGCTATCTAAGGCAATAAAAGTGTTATTGGCTAAAAAATAAAACATTGCATTGCCATGATAACACATATTCAATATGTAAAATATGGTTTGGTTCATTCTATTATATCCGTACAGTTTGTTAGTCATAGTCAGTATTTGTAATTATTCTGTCTATGGCCGCCTTAAAAGAAGGGCAATTTTTAGACATAGATGAATGATTAGGCTCTACTTGCCTTTTGTTGTTGACTCTACTGTTGTAGCTAAGACAGTTCATGCATTTGCGGAGCTCAGACCGACACTCGCTGAGGCTGTGAGGCTCGGCGCAGAGCGGACAGGTGGGCTGCTGAGCCTTGCAGAACTTCTTGACGTGGCCCAGCCTGGAGCAGACGAAGCACCTCGGTGCCGAGTGTTAGTCCTCCACGGGGCAGGTCACCAGGTCCACGAAGGCTCGCCCTCCCAGCTTCTTTCTCGCCGCGGAGATTATCTCCACCACTGCGTGTCTCCAAACTCCTCTAACCGGCGCTCCTCCATCCGTTTTCTTCATCCTGTTAGATATTATAGTTCTTAGGGCGGATTCACACTATCGCTCCGCTCCCGCTCCACTCCCGGTCCGCTCAAATATTCTAAAGAGAAATAGACAGAGAATTCCACTATCGGTACCGCTCCGGTCTCGCTCCACTCCCGGTCCGCTCTCACTCTACCCCATTCACACTAGCGCTACGCTCCAAGTCCGGTCTCACTGGCAAAATATTCTAAAGAGGAATAGAGAGAGGTTAATCACAATATTGGCCCAGGTCCGGCCTCGCTCCGCTCCCTCTCCACTCTCGCTCCACTCCCGCTCCACTCTTCTAAAGTCTTTTCATATTCACATTATATAATTATACACCGTTCACGATTGAAGCCTTTAATAATCGAAACCGTCTGTATTTGGATTTTAATTAACTTTAATTAACTAACTGGATTAACTTTCAGTTTTTAAAGTATTTATTTATTCATCAATTTTACGGCCAAAAAAGTTCAACTTTAAAATATATATATATATATATATATATATATATATATATATATATATATATATATATATATATAATTATAAATTAATTTAATTAATGGTAAAGAAATAATTTAAATTTTTTTTCCGAATATATTCGAATACGCTTGAAATGATTAAAAAAAAAAAAAAAAAAATCAATAACAATACGCGCGGTTTTTCGACGTGAAAAATTCATGTTATGTTTGAGATATATTTTGCTATGAATTAATGTAATCGTAAAAAATGGTCACCGATTTATTTATTGACTACATACTCATTGCTATTATAAAATAACGTTTAATTTGAAACGAATAAAAATGCTGTATATTATGAAAAATATCAGATCATTAACAAAAAAATATATCAAAGCAAAAACTAATTAAAATATTAATCAGGAAAAGAAGAGAACACAATTGGTAAATTTGTAGTATTTACCGATTTCAACTTGAAATTTTCAAGCGTATTCGAATACATTCCGAAAAAAATTTAAATTATTTCTTCACTATTAATTAAATTAATTTATAATTATTATTAATAATTATCATTGTGTTGCAATATATTCTCCTTATTATATTTTTTGATAATATTATCTTCTTCATCAAGAAAAGTACACTTACCAGCTATTTCTACAAACGAAAAATTGATTTTTTTTTTTTGGCCGTAAAATTGAAGAATAAATGAATACTTAAATAACTGAAAGTTAATCATTAATTAAAATCCGAATACTGACAACTTCGATTATTAATGGCTTTAATAGCTTAAACCTTTCAAAATTGAACGGTGTAAAATTATATAGTGTGAATATGGTAAGACATTAGGAGAGCGGACCGGGAGTGGAGCGGGAGCGGAGCGCTAGTGTGAATGGGGTAGAGCGAGAGCGGACCGGGAGCGGAGCGAGAGTGGAGCGGGCGCGAAACCGATAGTGTGAATAGGCCCTTAACCTTATATCTCCATCTTTCAAACGATTTTGTTCAATAATTGTAGGAATAATGTCCTCTTTTTCTAGTTCTTCCGGAATATGTTTGATAATTACTGTAGGCTGTTTTTTCTTGATTGGCTTTATCCTTAAACTACTTCCTAATTTGCTGCCGATTTCTTCAGTTATCGACTTTGAGATCGACTTCAGATTCAGATCCTATTATCAGACCTCCACTTTTTGTCTCTCTTAAGGTTTTTATCCCAACCTTCAGTTTTCTAGGGTTGATCGCTTTTTTAAAAAGAGTCTTAGTATCCTCTGAACTGTCGGAATTAACTTTTTCAATTATAGCTTTATGTTCTTTAGGCTGAATAATTTTATTACCTGTAATTTGCGCATAGGATGGGCTAGTGGATGGTGAGGTTAGCTTCGATAATTTCTCAACTTCTTTCTCCAGTCGCTCGTTGTCTCGGCGAAGATGGCCAAATATTAATCTCAAGGTGTCAATCCGCCGAAATATACCTTCTTTAACAGCATCCTTTAGTTTGAGCTGTGTTAAATCAGTAAAAAACTGAACTGCTTCTGAAAAGTCTCCTTCGTCCGACGCCATGACAGATCGATTCTTGTTCTTTACCTTACTTTGTTACATTTAGTAACGTTAAATTCTATCTTTAAATGACATAAAAAAATCCAAAGGGGGGCTGCAACCCCCACACACAGTGCTCAAAAAAAGCTGAAAATGGGAAAAAACCAAATATTTATTATAATTACATTGTTAGCGGCATGGAATCACGAGTGTATTGAGATCTCACAAACGGAATTTCTGGAAATGGACTAGCCGATAGTGTGAATTCTAGAAGCAAGCGAGGTGACAATAATAAATAAAATTCCTTTAGATGACTTCTTGAAGACAGTAAGACTTCAAATCCATAAAATATGGCAGGTCAAATGGAACCAAGGAGAATCCAAATTAAAGGGCATAAAGAAGAACCCGAGTGAATGGACCACCTCCAACAGAAACGCGCTGAGAAGGAACTGCCCTCTATCGGCTAAGGGTAGGGCACTGTATGTTCTCGCATGCATACTTGCTAAAAGGTCTTGAACCTTTTACATGCAAAATATGTAAGGCAGAAATAATTGTAGAGCACCTACGACAAAGTGTTTGAAAACCTAAGGAACAAATTCGCTTTGGGATCTTTCGAGAAAAATCTTGAAGACGATGAGACAGCAGTAAAAAAAACAATAGAATACTTGAAGCTAACAAAGTACTATCGCAAATTAGGTATAAAATACAGATGTTGCCAATGACCCTGCAGGGTGGAGGCAACAAAAAACCTAAATAAGTAAATACATTTACTTAGCTCATCATATAACTAAATATTTTATATTTGTAAAGTTACCAATACACTTATCTAAGCCACTAGTCAAATTTATGACACATAACATTTTCATAGAAATGTAAATACAATAGAAGTTGATAACGAGGACGAGTAAAGTTCTGCCCCGCCACATCATGCGGGATGACCTCAGGACTCAACTTTAGTTACAAATAAGCTCCACGTTCAAATCAACTCCATGGCTACGTTTGAGACCAATCAGGAATAATTAATTTGTCCTAGGTGCCATTATATAATTGGCAAGCTTTATTTCAAAGAAATATTTTGCCCATATTACATTATATTAGTATAGCTAACAAGATATTACATTTAATTTTGATCCAAAGCATACAACTTAACGATACTTTTTAAAATTTCGACTAAATATGATTAAAACCAAAGCAAAGAAATAATGAACAAAGAATATAATTTATTAGTTTATATGTAAAAAAGAATAAGGTGAATAAAAAACGCTTTTATTATTTTTTATTTCATACAAAGTACTATATAATTATATATTTTATGTTCGTTATCTTGAAAGTTTACTGATCTACTTTCATCAGATAATTATGTTCGAAACCCTGAGACGCGGTATTATTCTCAAAACTGGACTAGATATTACAAGCATAGGTCCATTATAAATAAACAAGAATTTTTATTTTACAAATATTAAATTAAGAAAAACGAATCATTCTTAATTTATAACTCGTATCTAGATTTATAATTTTAGATTTTAAAGCATATATTTAATTTACAAGTTACAAGTATTGTACTACTTTAGATGAAACAAACTAATTTATGATAATTTAAAAACAGATCCAATAATTGTTTAACATTAAACTTGATATCTAAATCCATGTTGATACTTTCACTTACCTATATACGAAATATATAATAGGAAGAGTATAGCGAAAATTTGTGAAAAATCAAATCAAAACTTTTTAATTATGGTTTACAATTCAAAGAGAACTGTTTGGAGAGTATTGTGAGAGAAGGCGAAGTGCATGCCGCTCAAAGTGTTATCGATCAGAAAAAATGAATCAATGAATGATGAATCAAAGGTTTGTTCTAACAAGCACTTAAAAGGCGATGGCAACTCGCGCATGCGCATTACATCTTTACGAACTGCTCATTGTTAACAAGGAAAGGCCTACCGCGCATGCGTTAAGCGTTGACAACATGTTTTAATAGCTTGTTGGAACATAAGTAAACTAATAAATGCCATAGAAGAATAAAATATTGCCGTCGTTTTCTTAAAAATACTGAAGTTCTCAAAATTGAAAATTTAATTTATAATCGGCCGTTGTTATGAACCCTTTCTATCGTTTATTATTCACGATATATCGTTGAATGACATGATCGTTCAGTCTGAAACTCGATTATTATTTCTACAATATCCTAAAAATATATCTATATAAAAAATTCTAACGACTCCGTGTAATGTACGGAGTACCATGGGTATAGTGGGCCAACTTAATTCTTGGTACACCACTGTTTGAATTACTGACCCTGGTTATTGCACAATTTTCGGAAGGGTGAGAGGTGGTAATTCTGTAGTTTTGATATTTTTTATCATTTTTCTATTAAATAACTGTGGTGATCCACACATATGATTATAGGCCATTTATTATATAAATATAATGTATATTAATTGTTATTATATTATATTATGTGAGGGCTATTATAGAAATATTGTGTATGTGGATATAAATGATAATGATTATAATTAGTTTAATTAGGTGCCCAAATAGATAATTGAATATATTTGAGTTTGTGTAAATATGCTAAGTAATAACATAGGGCCAAACTTTGTACCTAAAAGCCTCTTTATCGCCCTATCTCTGAGAAGGCCACACACACAGAGGAGAGTCTCTAGTTGAATTTCCTTCCAGTTAGACGTATTGCTGTCGGCTTCCCACTCCTTTGCCCAGGCTCGTATTTTAATAGTAATTAGATATATTTGTCTATATGTATATATGTATATATTATCACCAATTACAATATTCTTCCACTGCGTAATTCTGTCTATTTTTTGCATGTCCCAATTATTAAAGATAATTAAGATCCACGGACCTAAACAGACCTAAACGGACCTCATTACTAACCCATATTATAATTTAAATAAATCAGGGACACGGCATAACAAAGTTGGGTGACTGTGTTTTTTTCTGTATTCTTTCCCACTCGATTTCGAATATATTTCTTTTCTCTCACGCTCCAGTTTTTTTATCTATTTTATTATTTATCTGACGTTTTTTATGCTATTTAGATTATTTTCAGATCTACTAATTGAATAGACAAATATTTTATTAAATTTGTAAAATACACATACATTTATACACATACATGCAGGATACGTTTTATCGCTTACAAGTAGCACTTAACTATGCACTCACAAAGTTACTTTTGATGCGAAACAAAAGAAAAGAAGTTTAACAGACCAGTTTAAACTATTCTAATTGAACATTCAATAGGTTTTTCCCACCTCCGCTGCATTTTGTGAACCTGATTTTTGGCCAGCTAGACCTGTTAAATACCCCTATGTGCGCCGGGAGTCGAACCCGGGTCTCCCGCGTGACATGCGCTGATGCTAACCACTGCACCACAGAGCTCGGCGCCAAGCAGAGCCAATCCTTCCTCTTCACTGATACCTACTCCCCCGATCTCGCAAATTTTGCGCGGGAGGTGGACCAATTTTGTCCAATTTCTGGTATTTATTGACATACGTCAATTTAAAATTATTTTATATCAATCTAACCTTAATTGGTGGGTCACCACCTTTTTTAAATTATTTTTAAATAGTTTATTTTTTGAAGAGAAAAGATTTGGCTCCGCCGGGAGTGTACCCGGGTCTCTATATTTTAAATATTTTAATATATTTAATATGTTAAATATATTAAAATATTTAATATATATATATATTAAAATATTATTTAAATTAATATATATTATAATGTAAATAAATAAAACGTATCCTGTGTGTATGTGAATAAATGTGTCCTGCTTGCTAAGGAAAACTTGCCGGGCGTTGAGAGTTATATCTCGGTTCGGTTGATGGTATCCCTACTCCCTACGTATCTACTACGTCCCTACTCTCGGTAGGATTTAGGCTGCTCAATCTCCATAAAAATGATGTAGGCTTCTATCTTAGGATGATGTGGGCCGTGCCATTGGGCATGCTCCCTCCAGAGCATATTTCACTTAAATCGTTCTCAGTTCGGCCTTATTGCCCTATCTGGCTCCCAATGTCCGCCTTGATTTGATCTAACAGAGGGTGTAATAACTGCAGCCCTTCTGAGTACTCACCCGTCTCTAGCAAAAACTTGCATCGCTATCAGAGATCTCAAAACTTTTAATAGTAAGTTTTGTCTATCTGTTATAAATATATTAATAAAAAGCATCTTTGTAGAAACCGCTGTCGTATAAGATCATCATCATTTAGTCTTTCATACTTCTTTTCTTTTCTACCACTTCCCTATCCTTAAGTCGATTTAATGTTGTCAAATTAGGTTATATAGGACCATTACATCGTATTATTTTATGTTATATTCTTTTGATTAATACAACTTTAAATCTATTTCCATTTCCAAATCACGTTTTTATTCTAAACTAGCTGTATATACCGGTTTCACCCGGAGAATTTTATTTTTTAAATCTATAAAGTGAGATATAAAGTAAGGTCCTGCCTAACCGGAACCTATAGCTCAAGGTACCAGGCGGGTCCACGGTTGGCGGATTGTGGAACGGCCTACCTCGGTAGGTCAGCTGCGAATATGTCGAATAAGCAGCCCCGGACCATGAGCGGCAGTCACCAGCAGAGCGGGGGGAGGGTCGCCGGTGGCATGGCCACTCTCAGCAAGTACCTTAAGGGCTCAAAGACGGTGCACTGTGACGAGGCGAGATTGCGCCGCCTCTAAATAAGCGCAGCCACTCCCCACACTGCGGGAGCAGCCTAGGAGAAGGTACTCCGAAATAACACCCGGGTAGACGGGACTCGTGAGCTTTGGTCGGCAGCTCGTCTAGGGGAAGGAGACCCTGATCAAAAAACCCTGGTCCTCCAGGTTGGGGGTTTTCGTTTGGGTTAGCTGCTCATCGATGGAAAAACCAGCATGCTCGAAGAAACCAGAGTGGAGCCTCGGATATATCGGACGGTTTTTGTGGGAAACGACATCGGAAACGGACACGGACTTTCCATTTAGGAACCTGGAATGTACAGAGTATCAAAAACAAAAAAAGTGAGGTTATACAGGAAGTTGAACGTTCAGCGCTAGACATAGTGGTCTTGACCGAAACGAAGATAAAAGGAAAAGGACAGGAACTTCTGGGGGAATACATACATATGTGGAGTGGTGTTGACAGGGATAAAAGGGCTAAAGCAGGATTATCCTTTTTGATCAAAAAGAAGCACAGTCGAAAAATAAGCCAATGTGAAGAGATCTCAGAGAGGCTCATGCGTGTGGATCTTGATTA
Source organism: Aelia acuminata (assembly GCA_911387785.2). Lineage (NCBI taxonomy): Eukaryota > Metazoa > Arthropoda > Insecta > Hemiptera > Pentatomidae > Aelia > Aelia acuminata. Next base: position 102,602,685 of record OU426979.1, read on the forward strand.
TCTTGGTCGAAAAATTGTCCTATTCGGAGTGTATGCATCCGGAAATAACGAGACTCCAGACATAAAGAACGCCTTTGATGAGGAACTTAGATCTGCCCTCGAGAAGGTGTATAATGAAGAGATTATACTGTTGGGGGACTTCAACGCTCGAGTTGGACATCAAGTGGGTAGCAGAGTAGTTGGACGTCATGGTGAAGAGATAATAACGGATAACGGAAGACGGCTACTTGATATATGCGAATCCTTCGACCTCTCGATAAAAAATACCTTCTTTAAACACAAATGGATCCACCAAGCCACTTGGAATAAGCCAGGTTTCCAATCATCAATATTGGACTATATTATATCCAAGCAAACAAGCACGCTTAAGGTAGAAGATGTGCGTATATTTAGAGGCTGGGAATGCGGAAGCGACCATCATATGCTACGTGCCAAGATCTACTTTCCCTGGACTGTGGGGAGAAACAAACCTAAAGGTGGAACAACGACGGAAGCAGAAACCATTCCTCACTATCAACTTGATCTACTTGGGGATCCAAGCATCCGGGATCTGTACAAGGGACGACTGGATGCGAAGCTAGCTAGATCTCAGTATAGGAGTGAGTGCCTCAGAAAAGTACGCACACTTGAAGGAGTCCATTCATGCAGCGGCAGCTGAAGCTCTCGGTCTGAGGGAGAGGCGCCCTAAGCCGGACTGGTGGACAGATAAGGTGGCTGGACTGGTGAACCAAAAGAAAGTGGCATACCAGAGGTATCTGTCCTCAAGAACCAGCGAAGACTGGATTAAATATAGAAAATTAAATAAGGAGGTAAAGATCGTAGTAGCTAACGAGAAAAATGCTACATGGGAAAGATGCTGCCGGCGCATAGATAGCACGTTGGGATACAACAGAGTCAGTGAGTCCTGGGGTATCTTAAAAAAGCTGCGTGCACCCAGAAAAGGAAATGTGCTCTCACCAATTAGTGACTATGATTGGAAAAGGCACTTTGAAGATCTCCTTAGAGAGAGCCGCCCCCAGTTCATGGCAAAGGACAGAGCTACCCGAACACAGGATGCTGGATTGGAGGTGACCAAAAAGGAATTGGCTTAGGCTCTAAAGACCTCTAAAAACGGTAAGGCCCCGGGACCAGGCGGGATCCCGATGGAGCTGCTGATGTCTGGAGGGGATAAGATGAGGACCATCCTTCATGAAGTAATTAGGCTAATATTGAAGGGAGGCAGGATACCAGAAGATCTCCGAACGGGCTTTATATCACCTATATTCAAGAAAGGAGACCGAAAAGTATGCAGGAACTACAGAGGTATCTGTGTGCAGAGCTCTGTAAGTAGAATTATTGGAAGACTGCTCCGCGACAAACTAGAGGATGAGTTTCTAATTCCAGAAGAGCAGGCGGGCTTCACGGCAGGGCGCTCCTGCAATGACAACATCTTTGTCCTAAGACAACTAATTGAGAAATCCCAGGAGATGAACCAGGAACTCCATATGGCATTCGTGGACCTTGAGCAGGCATATGACAGCGTCCCGAGAAGCAGAATGTGGTCGACACTGACGAAGGCGGGCATACACGGCAGCTTGGTATCTGCAGTAAGGCACCTCTACCGAGACGACATTTACCGAATCAAAATAGGAAATCGGCTGTCGGAACCTTTCACGGGCACTAAGGGTCTGAAACAGGGCTGCAGCATGGCGCCCACCCTTTTCAAAATTTACCTCCATGCGACTGTAAGGCAGTGGCATGGTCAGTGTGGAGATGTAGGGCCATATATCGACGACGACCAACTGCTCTCCCTATTTTTTGCGGATGACCAGGTTGTATTTTCGCGGAGGAAGGTTTATCTGGAAATGATGATGTGCCCACTGTGGGACTGCTATGAGTCTATGGGGCTTAAAATAAACTTCGGAAAGACTGAGTACATGGCTATTTGCGCTGGTAAGGACGGTGATTTCCTCGTTGACTCTGAAAAATGTAAAAATATCTGGGATCTTACCTCGACTCCTCACGATCCTCAGAAACAGATGTACGGAAAAAAGTGGAGCAAGCTCGAAAAGCCACTCGCATGCTGCATCCGGTTTTGTGGAACGGAACCATTACAAAGGAAAATAAGCGAAGAATCTTCCACGCCATCGCCGAGCCCATCCTAACGTATGCATCTGAAACCTATAGAGATGGACTTTTGGAGGAGACGCCTGGACAGCGAAGGCTAAGATGGTACGGCCATGTAAGAAGAATGTCCTGTGAGCGATGGCCGAGACGAGTCTTGGATTGGCAGCCGCCAGGAAGACGGAGAAGAGGACGACCCAGAAAAAGATGGATTAGTGAAGTGGAGGAGGAAATGGCCGCCCGAGGCCTTCAGGATGGAGACTGGCTGGACCGCGATCTCTGGGGCTCAGCCCTGGTGTAAAAAGGCAACCCGCGTTGGAACGTCTATAAAAGTGAAAGTATAAAGTGAGACTTTTATCGACTCAAACAGTCGATTTCGTCAAAACCAATGTAAAGCGAGATCAGGACGATTTTTATAACAATAAATAATATACCCAGAAATTGGCTGAAGTTATGCAATTTCAATATGGACAGGTGTTCGCACCTAGTATCAAAGAACCACTGAGCGAAATTTGGAGAATTTATGACAAACGGTATGGATTTCTATAAAGAACAACAAACAAACAGAATTTCATCTTTATTTATATAGATTATTATTATATGATTATTATTTTCATCTTTATTTATATAGATTATTATTATATAGATTATTTTATTTATATAGATTATTATTATCATAATATTTGCACATATTTATTAAATTCATGTTTTCTAATTACATATTATTTATTTATCTCTATGTATAGGTATATATAATATATGTATGCCTATATAAGAGGCTTTGTCCTGACTGACAGAATCAACGCAGAGCAAAAACTATTAATGATAGAAACTTGAAGTTCGGAATTTAGATTTTAAACGCGATCTAAGTAACCAGTAAGAAAGAAATTTCAAAAATGTGACCCCTAAGGGGTTTAAATGGCGACATTGTCGTTTAACTGTAACGGACACCTATTTTTGCACTTCGAGAAAAAATATCTAATTTGGACTCATTTTAAAGAACCTTATACGACGAGTTTAACTCACAAGCTCCTGCGGGGCGTCGAAAATCATGTGTTTAAGCCGAAAAATGAAGCGTTCACGACGAGTAAGCAATTTTTTGTTTCGGCGGTTTTTGCGCGTCTCACTCTCTTCTACCGAGCTGGCAGCTTCCCCCTCTAACATTCCACCTACCGGAAGCTCCGATTCTACTAAATCTCCTTAACATCAGTTAACAAATTATATTAAATTAATACCAAGATAATGATCACAGAATTGATTTTAAAGGCACGCGGGCAAAGCCGCGGGATGCTAGTACTATATAATTCATTAATTCATATTTATTTATACTATATAAATAAAGATGAAATTCTGTTTGTTTGTTTGTTCTTTATAGAAATCCGTACCGTTTGTCCTAAATTCTCCAAAGTTCGCTGAGTGGTTCTTTGATACCAGATGCGAACACCTGTCCATATTAAAATTGCATAACTTCAGCCGAACTTCAGCTGATATTCTTTATTGTTATAAAAATCGTAATGATCTTGCTTTACAATGGTTTTTTTCGAAATCGACCGTTTCATTAGAAAAATGAAATTCCTCTAGTGAAACCGGGATATACAGCTATAACACTGGTCGACAAAATTTAACTTTTTTTCTTTCACAAGAATTTAAATAACAGATTATAAAAGTATTTTTCGTGCTGAATTCAAATATAATTACAGTTCTTCCCCATCGGGCAGGAGTTTTGTGTGATATTCATTTGAATTTTTTGTAATATTCCAAAAAATCCGTAACTAGCTATCTAACTCAAAATTATAACTACTGATTCTGACTTACCTACAAAGTGGTAGATAGTGATTTTCGGGTATATTTTGCATCTGGAACGTCTCTCATTTTAGTCCAACAGTAGTCAGCCAGCATATTGGAACTCCACTTGCCTTGGTACCTCTTCTCTATTGTAGAAATTTGCTGATGAAAACGCTCACCGTGTTCATCGCTGACAGCTTTAAGGTTTTCGGGGAAGAAGTCCAAGTGAGAGCCCAAGAAGTGAATTTTTAAAGACATGTTGCATCCCATAGCTTTATAAGAATGCAAAAGATCAGCCACTATGTCACGATAGTTTTCTGCTTTATGGTTTCCAAGAAAATTGCAACACAAACTTTTGAAAGACTGCCAGGCTGCTTTCTCCAGTGGATTTAACAGTCCCTCGAAATGTTCATCAGCCATTAATGATCGGATTTGTGGTCCCATAAAAACTCCTTCTTTCAATTTAGCATCACTGACTTTGGGGAATTTCGATTTCAAGTACAAGAATCCATCAGAAAGTTTATCCATAGCTTTGACGAAATTTTTCATAACTCCTAACTTAATATGCAATGGAGGTAAAAATATTTTTTCAGGCTTCACTAAAGGGACACATGCCACATTTTTCTGGCCAGGGATAAGAGATTCACGTTTTGGCCATGACTTTCTAACGTAGTGAGACTTCTTATCTCTGCTGTCCCACTCGCACAAAAAACAGCAAAATTTGGTGAACCCAAGTTGCAAACCAAGCAATAAAGCAATGACCTTTAAATCACCACAGATATTCCATTCATATTTTCCATATTGTATTTTCTCTAAAACTAGTTTCATATTTTCATATGTCTCTTTCATATCAGCGGCATGCGCTACCGGTATTGATGGAAGTTTATTGCCAATATGTAGCAGCACAGCCTCCAAACATACTTTAGAGGAGTCTATGAACAATCGCCACTCATCTGGCCGGTGTTGAAGCCCAAGAGTTTCCATAACTGAACAAATATTATTACAAAACACAATACCATTTTCTTCAGAGAAGTATACTTTGAAAACACTATGGCGGCTACGATATCTACTAATTCTTACATCTTTTTGGAGTAGATTCCACCCTTTGAGTCTGGAAGCTAAAACTTCCGCTTGCTGTTTAGACAGATTTAAATCGCGAATCAGGTCACTAAGGTCTTGCTGATTGGGAAAGTATGGTTCTGACGAACAGCTACTGGCTTCATATGTAAGATCATTTTTATTTTCATCTGAATCATTTGGAGTTTCAGTCAGGTCAGAACCAGAGTTATCACTTAAGGGTTGTATCTGCATATACTGGTACGGGGAACTCTTCACTGTGTTAGACAGGTCTCATTGCAGATTGCAAATTCGGATACTAAACTGTATATTTTGTTTTAGATGTGATTCCTTTAATATTTGTCAAACAAAAATAACAGTCAGTTAAATGATCTTTCGGTTCCCTCCAAATCATGGGAATTGCAAATGGCATATGATGTGTACCATTTTTCCACCCAGTCAGCAGTCTAACACACGAAACACAGCATGTGTTTGGGGCCCAGCTCTTATCAAAATCACCAACTTGACAGCCAAAGTAAAGTTTATAACACTTCTTTACAAGTGGGGTCAAATTTCGCCACTGAGACTTGAAGGTCAGCTCACCACAAATATAGCAGAAATTATCTGCATGATTTACACAATTTCTTGGCATGATGAAAAAATAAAGCACAGAAATACAACATGCACAACATACACAATACACTTCTAAACAGAAAGGAAGGAAATATTTCACTATTCAACAATCTCACAGTCAGCTCAATACTGAAACATCACAATGCCAAACAGGTCTGAACATGTCTAAACAACAACAATGAACCTGCACAGTCATGTTTTATTGAGGTTCAGCATGACATTGCAAATAATTTCAATAATACAGCTTGAGTAAAATAGCTACATATGAGGAAACGGTTCCTATGACAGGTCAAAGGAAACGCTAAAATCATATTTTGAAAAGTAGCTTTTACAGAAAAACTATGCCTGATGGGAAAATTCTGACTACATATCTGAATTCAGGATGAAAAATGCCACTAGATTCACTATTCAGATCTCTTGTGAAAAAAACCTTGTCGACCAGTGTAATCCATGTAAATAAAGATGAAATTCTGTTTGTTCTTTACAGAAAACCATACCGTTTGTCCTAAATTCTCCAAATTTCGATCAGTGGTTCTTTGATACCAGGTGCGAACACCTGTACATATTAAAATTGCATAACTTTAGCCAGTCTCTGGGTATATTCTTTATTGTTATAAAAATCGTTTTGATCTCGCTTTACAATGGTTTTTACGAAATCGACCATTTATAGATTTAAAAAATGAAATTCTCCGGTGAAACCGGTATATACAGCTATTATTAAATAAGTATTAATATCAGTTTACTCATAATTCATTCATCGTTACGATTTAGATAATTTTTGCATCCTTCTGCTACAAATTTGTTGCTACTCGTACATGCAACATATTTTGGTATGATTTCTTTCATTATTTGTTATCACGTTTTTCCTTTAGCTCTTATGAGGAACTAGTTCGTCTCAATATATTTAACTTCACTTATAAGTGTTCTTTTCTGACTTTATCAAAAACCTTTTTCATTAATATTATATATTTCTTATGATTTTTTTAAGGATTTTAAAATTCCTAAAATACCCTACAATATAATTAAAACAGTTAATAATTCATTTTTGATTTCTATTGCCATTTACCTCCATTCCACTATCTTTTTAAGCTCTATAACCTGGTATTGAACTATACAAGGTAACTTTTGAAAATAGTCCGATGACCAATCGGATGACTAGAAACGTAGCATGATAACATTGTCCGAAGTTTATAATACAACTTTGAGAAATGATTATTTTTAGTTACACACTTGGGATTTCAATATAAAAAAATGTTAATCCAATAAAATTCTAATCTGAACTTCATTTGTTTAATCTTACAATTCATTAAACCGCTGTTACTAAAATTCCATGTGCGTTGGTGACCAACACCACTAAGCAACAACAAACAAACAAACAAAATTTTAATAAATTGAAATAAACCTAAAGACCCTTTGTACTTTCAATTATTTTGAATTTAGCCGCATTTTATTAATGACAGACAACTGCGGATATATTTGTAAATGAGTAGGACACGCAATTGAATCGTAAGCGGCTCTACAAGCTGTAGCAATCAGGTCTCTCGACCATTGGAGATAATCAGACAAATACCGGGATCCCTCGAATCAGATAAGGATCCAATTAGAGAACTGCAGTCCAAGGATTTTCCAGAGAATTATTAGAGCTGTTATGCGTTTTTAGTTAGGCATAACTTGCTATCCGTCAAACAATAACATAACGAATTTTATAATTTAATAGAACATACTCGTAAAACATGCTTTGAGTTCAATTTAAATATTTAATTGTCGAGCTGTTTAAAAACGTTATTTTGAACATGCTCGACAATTAAATATTTTAATTTAACTCAAAACATGTCTTACGAGTATCTTCTATTAAATTCTAAAATTCTTTATGATATTGTTAGACAGATAGCAAGTTATGCCTAACTAAAAACGAATATAAACATTAGTCATTGATTTATTAAAAACACGATTTTTTTTATTACAGAAAAAATAAAATAAAATTATGTTAACAAATCTTTATTAAAGTTATATGACACCGAAGTCATAATCAAATCCAAAAGTCGGCCTACTAGCAACTATCATATAACAAAAATGGTCAGTTAACAAATAATTGTTAATCTTAACTTCTTAGTATCGTCGTTAATTGTAACGAATATTTCGAATTTAACCTCAATCGATAATAAGCGGTGACCCTGTTTCCCGGCTCTTACGATCGTGAAGTTTAAAAAATAGTTAAAGATCATAATGATAGCTTACATTTTTTTTTTTTTTTTGCCAATACAGTTGTACATATGAAATCATTAAAAAGTTAGAAGTGATTCATATTTATAACACTTATGTGGGTTTAAGTAATTTTTATTAAACGAATATAACAATTTACAATGCTACACAAACAATATAAACTCAAATAATCAAAAATTTTACAAAAGGTATCATCTCGTAACGACAATTAAAAACAAAATTAACCCTATGATCAATCTTCGGAGCAATACTAACTCTTCAGTCCACCGCTCCTTATATTTAGTGTGAAATGTTCTTGACAAGCGTAGAAGGTACTCGAACAGTCACAAACGTGTACTAGAACAGTTTGTTCCAACAACAAGCCTATAACTATTTTTAAATCGTATGTTTTGTATTTTGTATCACGTTACAATGGCTAACAACAGATGTAAGTAAAAATATTTAGGAACAATGTACATATTAGTTCATAATCGTTCTTCATCAAGGTTTGACTTCAAACATAACTCTCATTGAGTTAAAAAAAAAAAAAAGAATTTATCGAAAATTCAAAGTTAAATTAAAGTTGTATATTCGCAATGCAATAGCACATGTTGCCGATTTATGATTGAGTTCAGGTGGCGGGATGGCCGAGTGTGCTACCACGTTGGAAAGTACGATTGATAACCCGAAGATAGCCAGTTAATAATCCGGTGACATAGGACATTTAATAATACTCGGCATTAATCACCCACATTCTACCCTGGTCTGGGAAACCCCGTACAGCCTAAACGGAGAGGAAGAGGAGGACAAAAAAACAATAGTTCAGTTTATTAATAATTTTGAATTGAGCAAGTCAGGAATGAAAAAAATTAGTTAGAGGCTGAGTGTACCCCATGAGAGCCCCCCGACTCCAAGACATATCAACGGCTCATTTAATTGAACTTGAGAAGTAATTTGATTAAACAAGCAATATTTCTTTATTACATGTTTTGGTTTCTATTTATAGATTTTAATGATTATCACTTTTACAATTATACCGCTGGTATCAGTAATTGATATTACCACTTATTATTTCATGAAAATGTAATAATGAAAACAGCTCAGTACAATTTGTTTGGTAGAAGGCGAGATGTGTAAATTCCTTAGCTGTTGACTGCGGTTGGTGTCTTTCCATCTTTATAGACTTGAGTTCTGTGACTAAAGGCCTCATTTGTCACTTCAGCCTGTTTTTAAGTCTGCCTCCAACAAAAGCTCTACTTCCACGAAAATCTATGGCGACGGCTTCATCTTTTTTTATCCTAATTTATGCCACCCCTACAGGAGGGTCGTTTGAATATTTGAAAAATAGATTTTTTATCTTCCCTTCACTCTTTTATGACCATGTAAAAGAACAAGTAAATTTCCATGTTTAGCCTAGTAAATAATAATGTCACCTATCAAGAAAAAAACTACTTTCAAAAACCAAACAAAATATATGTTAATCAGATATATACATATGTTTGAATACTTTTTATCATAATAATACACATTCCATTGGCCCTTGCCTTATGTATTTTTATTATTTTTTATATATTTTAATTTATTTTTAACATAGCATAATATTTAAGTTAAGATATTTAGTTAATAGTATCATTTTGTTTATTTAACTTATGTTTTTTCGAAAATAAATTCCCCAACCTTTTCATATATTTTCATTTATCTTAATGACTAATAGCTATACATAAAACTATTCTTCAAAAATTACTTATTATGAATTCTTTAAAGTGTCCCCGATTAAGATATTTATCACGACTTTACCTATCAATTGACCTTCTCATCTGGTCAAGGCGCTTTACACTATTTTCTTCATTTTTTCTTTTCTTTTTTTTCTAGAGTTTATTCTTACCTTAACAAATGAAGGGTAAGATAGACTATTAGATTTCTCGGAAAGCATGTATCACTAATCTTAATATAGTTAACTAATCTTAAACAGTTAAAGTATATAACTAACTGTCTTTAAATACGTGAATTAGGATGAAATATTTCAAGGCTGATAATTATAGTTTCAATTTATGCAATTCAATTTCGATGGCTTTAATGTGCTATTTATTCAGTATTGTGAATAAACGCCGCTGGCCAGAATTAGTAAGGGAAGGAAAGGATTGCCATATATATATATATATAATTCGGTAATTAACACATGAGTGGGGCAGGTACTAGTACCCGTTCCGCACATTGCCGCTTAAAAGCGGGACAGGTATTAGGTATTAGGTACCCGTTTAAAATAAGTAATTTTAAGTGACACAAGGGAAAAATAATGTTTCATCAAATATATGGATCAGTGTATTTTTACCAGGAACACATTACACATAACATACAAAGTCATCATCAGGGATAGGATATATATGTAATAAAAATTTCAAAATATGTACATAAACATGGACGTATATTTGCAAATATATGTAATAAAAATATGAAAATATGGACAAAAAAAAATTAAAATATTTACAGAACCTTAAATAGAATAATTAAAAACATAAAAAATAAATGTACATTTGAAAAATTTATACCATATCAAAATAAAAAATAAAAATAGTTAACAATTTTTTGGAAATGTAACATTAAATTTTAAACTTCTTCCTCATCTTCACCATCAAAAACGTTGCAAATAAGGTCTTCGGAAAATCTACAACGATTCGGTCGAAGTAATGCTTTGTATTTGCTGAACGATCTTTCTACATCGACTGATGTGACGGGTGCGAATTTAAAAGCATTTATCTCTTTAAGTGCAAGGGCCAAGTCTTTTTCAATATTTTTCAAGTCGTCAAGTCCAGGATTTTTTTTCAAAACAGCCTCTAATTTTTGTTTTACAACGGTTCCCTTGTTTCCTTTGGCTTCATTTATTTTCTCGATTATTTTTTGCAAAATTTCCAAATTGTCAATAAGTGCCATATTTTTAGTTTCCAACTGTTTTATGGCTTGTGATAAAAAACTAAAGTTACTAGCTATGTAAACCAGATCTTGTTGTAATTTATTATCTTTGAAGAGAGCGTTCGCTTTTTCTATTGCTGAAGAATCAACATCTAGAGTCGATGTTATATGTTTTATTTTTTCGAAGTTCTCTAAGTAGTACTTCGCCGCCTCTAACCAAGTTCCCCAGCGTGTAAGGACTGGTTGGAGTGGTAAACAAAGCTCGGGATACATGTCTTTCAATATATTAATACGACCTGGGGGTCAGTCTTGTCAGTCTTCAGTCTTTGTTTATTTATTTTAGGTATTGATAGAAAAAAAAAAAAAAAAGTGAATAAACAACAATAATTTTAAATTATTTTTAAATAATTTATTTTTTGAAGAGAAAAGATCTGGCTCCGCCGGGAGTCGAACCCGGGTCTCCTGCGTTACATGCGAGGATGCTAGCACCGGGGAGACCCGGGTTCGACTCCCGGCGGAGCCAGATCTTTTCTCTTCAAAAAATAAATTATTTAAAAATAATTTAAAATTGGTGGTGAGCCACAATTTAAGATTGGATTAATTAAAATAACAATAATTTTAATGTGAATTCCCTAGTTGTAAAATATGGACAAAAATATGTATTTATCGAAATATATGTAAAAATATTTAAAAACGACAAAATATGGAAAATAAAAATGGTTCAAAATGGTTTATATCATGGTAAAAATCATTTAGAATGCATATACATGCATTTTTAGGCCTCAGAACAAAATATGTAAATACATGAAAATCCCATCCCTAGTCATCATAAATAACAAAATTTGTTTGCTTCTCTTTCAAATGACACTTATGCCAGGGTTTATATTTATTTAACTGCTTTATATTTCCGAACTTCGTTTATTATGAGTTTAACGAAGTTTTTGTCCTTTCGAGTCTCACTAATTCTTTCCGTAAAATAAATAAATATTTGTCAGAATGTTTATTTTTTATTTACACAGGTCTTATATTATTTTTCTAAAATATCATTTTAAATGATTACTACAATATTTCTCAAATATATATAAATGTATATAAAATATAGTTGCAGATAAGACCATTACCAAATTTAGCAAAAATCTAACCATTACTTTTATCAAGTTTATTTTCACACGCATATATTTTGCTTGGCTGGCAAATTGGCCCGCTAAGCAGCACTGTCCTCTATCCTAAGCTAGCCGCTCATAATGTGTTAAATGGTAAAAAAAAAAAAAAAAAAAAAACCTTCCCTTATACACATTTTCTTAATATACCTCAGTAAAAATGGTACCTATAAGGTTATATATTGTTAGTTTCAGCGCCATTAAGCTTCAAGATCTACTGCGCGGTAGTACGATTCCCAGCGTTGCATTCCCAAACTACTCTGGTTCCAGTTGTACTTAGGATCACAATTCAATACTAAGGGCCTTCGAGTTGGAACTAGTTCGATTGATCCTACCATGTGTGTAATACGATTCATGCGCAGAGAGCAGTGGGATGGAAGGCCCTTAACTAAATAAAATGTATCTGAGGTTAGCGGTGCACCCACACGCTGCGCCTGGGGTCACTTACTTGTAATAGAGCTTTTCTTCAGTATCAAAAGTAAAATAAAATGTAATAATATGTGAAAATATATTATGTATAGTGCAACATGAAACAAAAAACAAAACAAAGAAAAACATGATTGAAAAGAGTTCTAGACCTGTTGTTGGAACTAACTGTTCTATTACATGTTCGTGGCTGTGGAACTAGTGGATTTTTTTGTGGAATGCAGAGTTATTTATTTATGTTTATTTATTAGGGATGATTTAAAAATGGTAGAGTGAAAAAGAAAGGAATGTATAAAAATAATGATGCAGAAAATGAAAAGATAGAAAATAAGATAAAAAATAAAAATAAAAATAAAAAAAATAAATCAATGAGTAAATAAATAAAACATGTATAGAGTGAAGTGTTTTTAGATCTGTTTGTATATTTGTATGTGTTTTAAGTAATTAAATATCTCCGAAATATGCGTGCTTTTGTCATTTAGTAGTGTCGCTAAATGGTATGGAAGATCCGTACCTAGCAACTGTCTGCAGTCGGTCAGTAAGTGTTTGACTGTCAAGGGTACGTTACACTGTATACAGGTTGGTCTTGGTTTTCCAGTCAGCAAATTATGATGTGTGAGTAGTGTATGTCCAATTCGTAATCTTGTTAATATGATTTCTTCTCGTCTGTTGTTCCGAATTGATGATGTCCATGGTCGTATTGAGTGTTTTATTTCTCGTATTTTATTTTCCCTAGTCTTTGTCCAGTTTATTTGCCATTTGTCTGTTATTTTCGATGCTATTATTGGGTATATGTCAGTATGGGGATTCTCAAGACAGTCAGACGGTGGTATTAATGATGCTTCCTTTGCCGCTTTATCGGCTTTACAGTTGCCAGATATGTCATTGTGTCCTGGGATCCACACGAAAAGAACGTTCCTTTTATTTATTTTTAGCTTATAAAGCTACATTTTTTATTGATTCTAAGGAGCTAAGAGAGTCAGTAAAAAGAACAATGATTTTACTTTCTCTGTAGTAAGTCTCTCTTAGCCCCAGGTATATTGCAGTTAATTCTGCGGTATATGAACTAGATTCAGGAGGGAGACTAGTTTGAACTACGTTACCACTGACTATTGCAGCTGCTCCAACACCAATGTCACTTTTAGATCCGTCGGTGAATATCACTGTATGGTCTACATATTTGTGTACGAACTCATTGAAGTACTGGTGAGTGATTCTATTTCGCCTCGAATAGTAGAGAAATTTGTTATTGATGTTTATTGTGGGAATCGTTCCAAGGTGTGCCAAGGTGGGATCGTTAAGTATGATAGTTTGTAGATAAAAGGAATAGCGTAATTTAGATCAGTTGTTATGAGTTTTATGCGAACGTTGAAAGGTTTTGGAAATCGTTTGTTTGTTGAATATTTGTGATAGAGTGGGTTTTCATCCGATAAACGCGAGCATTCTGATCCGGATAGTGATTTCATCTTAACGAATTGTTTTAGCATTAACATATGTCGCCTATATTCCAAAGGTGGTTCGCCTGCTTCAACGCACAGGCTTTCTGTTGGACTTGTCCTAAAGGCACCTGTTGCTAATCGAATGCCGGTGTGGTGTATCTTGTCAAGTAGCCTCAGTGCTGTAGGCGAAGCAGAGCAGTAGGCCATGCAGCCGTAGTCCAGTAAGGATCTTACATACGCTCTGTAAAACAACAGTGAGGTTTTCCTATCAGCACTCCATTTGGTATTGTTGAGGACTTTTAATAGATTTAATGATTTTGAGCATTTGTCAAAAAGGTATTTAATATGAGGAATCCAAGTTAGTTTTTGGTCAAATATCATTCCCAAGAACTTTATAGAAGTGATACTTGTTATTTCCCTATTATTTAGAATTAATTTAGGCACTAATATGTTTCTTTTCTTGCTAAACAGTATTACTTTTGTTTTTTCCGCGGATATTTTGAATCCCGTATTTAGTTGCCAAGCTTCTAAATTATTCAGTATGAGTTGTAAGTGATCTGTTGCATATTGAGTAGACGGGGCTCTGAGATAAATTAGAATATCATCTACGTATAGTAGAGTTTTGGCTTTTTCAGGTATGTATTTATGAATTTCGTCAATGGCTATTTTAAATAGAGTAGGGCTTAGTACACATCCCTGTGGGACTCCGTTTATTTGGGTTTGTTGTTTAGATAGGGTTGATCCAACTCTTACTTGGAATAAGCGATTGGTTAGGAAATTTATGATGAATCTAATAAAGCGACCCTGAATTCCCCAAGCTAACAATTTATCAATTATTAACCTTTTCCACACCGTATCGAAAGCCTTCTCAATGTCGATGGATATTGCAATTGTTGATGAATTTGTTATAAATGAGTCGCATATATCTTGTTGCAATTTTAGGATGTGGTGGATTGTGCTGTGGTTTTCTCTGAATCCACATTGTCTGTCTGAAATGAGTTTATTTTTCTGTATAAACCAGTTTAATCTGTTATTGAGGACCTTTTCCATGAGTTTACATGCGCAACAAGTAAGTGCAATTGGTCGATAACTGGAGGGGAGGAGTTTGTCTTTATTTGGCTTTAAAATAGGTACGACTACTGCTGTTTTCCAGATATCTGGAAATTGACCGCTTGTGTAAATTTCGTTTATAATGGTTAGTAACATGTGTTTTCCAGAAGATGGGAGATTTTTCAGGAAATCATAGGGAATATTATCGGGCCCAGGTGTTCGGGATTTAGATTTACTTAGGGCAACCTCTAGTTCACTGATTGTTATTGGGGTGTTTAAGGGGTGTGATGCATCATTGATTCTTACTGGTATGGATTCAATTCCTAATTTGAGTGGTACAAAGCTCAGATTGTAATGAGAGTCGTCCGAAATTTCGAAAAATTGTTGAGCCAACAGATCTTCATTGCAGATCATTGTAATCAGTTTTAATGCCCCATTCTGTTCGTTTGTGACGTAATAAATTAGTTTTTGCCCATATTTCACTAGCTGGTGTGTTTACGTTTATTGATTCTAAAAATTTGCGCCACGATAATTTCTTTTTTTCAATGATCAAACGTTTGGCTCGCGCTTTTGATTGTTTGTTTAGTAATAGATTTGTATCATTGCGGAATTTAATAAACTTTCTAAATGCGCGCTTCCGATTTCTGATGGCTTCGGCGCAATCGTGGTCCCACCAAGGAATGGGAGTTTTTTTATTCTTACAAAATTTTTTCTTGGGAACTGATTTTTCGGCTGCTGCTCTGATTAGATTGTTAAAGTGTTCGTTGTTTGCTTCGTTTGATATTAAGTTTCGAGATATTTCAATGAATGCAATTTTGAATTCGTCCCAATTTGCGTTCTTGGTTTGCCAGGTTTCGGTGCAACGATGAGTTTTATTATTGATAGCCGTATTACATAAAAGGGATGTTATTATGGGGGTATGATCGCTTGAGTGATAATTGTTAAGGTTTTTCCAATCAAGTTTTGTCATAATGTTAGGTGAACAAGCTGTAATATCAATAAGGCTGAAGGAGCATTTTCTGTGATGGGCAAGGAATGGAAACAGCAACTGCCTGTAGGGAAGTGGAACATGTTATTTCCTCACAATATATATCCTCCTTAACAAGAATAGCTACTCAGCCACAAGAAATTTTTGCCGCGTTGTAATCTTTACGAAACGCGAGGTAGCCAGGAATTGAGAGCGAGTGTTTAGAAGAGAGCTTCGTTTCTTGGAGACAAATCGCGGATATGTTGTGCTTGTTCTACATTATTTGCAATTCAGTTTTATGTTGAATAAAACTACTTATGTTCCATTGCAAGAATTGCATGAGTAGGGAATAGCAAGAAAGTAATGAAACAAAAGGAGATATGCAGAATTTACAGCAGTATATAACTGAATATATGATCTTATGGTATTCGTAATTCGTAAACGCATGTCACATATACACATAAGTGCGCATACACAAACAAACATAAGTTATTCACACATGCATATATTCATAAATATAATGATAACGTGCCCACATGCACATTTATAGTTATTACATTTGTATAAAGACATAAACATAATTTACCTACAGATATGCTCATAAATGGAAGGCGGAAAAAATGATTGAATGATAATTGAAAAATGTAAACAAATTATAGCTTATATTAGTAAATATAACTGAATTTAAAAACTGAAACACAAAATTAATATTGATAGATATAAGAGTAAGGAAAAGAAAGACGATTTGCATTTAAATCTCAGTTAATTACACCGTTTATATTTTGGTTTGGGTCTTGTTTTTGTCAAGTTTTTGTCTAATTTAGTCGTCAAAGATTGTTTTACAGTGAACAAAAAAAGTATTTGAACGCCCAACAATTAGTAAATTTATTTTCTGATAAGAGTTTATAAATAATTTGAACAATATATATAAATAAGCAATGAAAAATTATGGTATTTTTTAAATATAAAAATGTAAAGTAGTCCTAACAAAATTATAAAAATAAATAAATTGCTAATTTCAATAGACAAAAAAATATTTGAACACTTCATCATCATTACAAAAAAGTCATTCAATATTTCGTGTGGAGTCCTTTTACCTCAATAACAGCCTGTAGCCTTCTAGGCATTGATTGGACAAGATTCTGGGTGGTTTCTTTGGATATTTTCTCCCATTCTTCGAGAAGGATGGCCTTAAACTCATAATGGTTAGAAAACTTCCTTTTTGTGACTTGTAAATCCAAAATATTCCATAGATTTTCTATTGGGTTCAAATCCGGTGACTGGGGAGGTGTAACAACCCTTCGTGGAGCATTGTATAATAGCCATTCACGGGTAATATTGGCCGTGTGTTTAGGATCGTTATCTTGCTGGAAATAAAATATGTCTCTGATATTTAATTTTTCTGCACTCTCAGGAAGGTGACGTCGCAAAATCTCTATGTACATCCTGGCAGTCATATTTCCTTCAATAAAAGCCAAATTGCCAACCCCTGACGATGCCATGCATCCCCAAACCATCACACGACCACCCCCAGACTTCATAGTCAAACATAAATTCTTCTTTTCAAGGGCTTTATTCTTTTTTCTCCAAACCCATCTTTTTCCATCGCTTCCAAAAAGATTAAATTTAGATTCATCACTAAAAATTACTTTTTCCCAAAATTCAATAGGCTTGTGGACATAATTTTTCGCAAATTCCAGTCTTTTTTTTCTATTGGCTTCACTTATAAATGGCTTTTTCCGTGGTTTTTGTCCCCTAAGCCCTGCTCCGTGTAAATAATTTCTTACCGTTTGGGGGGGTAACAGTCGCACCTGAAGATGTCGCAAGGTCTTGAGCCAATGAACTGCTGGTACAAAAGGGGTTCTTTTGGATTTCTCTACAGACAAACCTCATTTGTCGGGTATTGAAAGCCTTTGGTCGCTCAGAACGTGGTTTATTTTTTGTTGATCCTGTGTCTTCTTTTTTTTTTTATCACATAAAAAACTGGAGACACATTGAGTTTTAATTTTTAAATTATTTTATTAGAAGATAAAAGATTCGACCACGGCCGGGAATCGAACCGGTCCTCTGCATCTACGTCGCAGCGCTCTTACCACTGAGCTAACCGTGAGTCCGTTCCGATCGTGATCGAATCTTTCTCTTCTGTGATCCCTCCCTCCAGTTCTCGCCACATTGTAGCGAAGTACCGGGGGGCTGAACAATTGTCCAGACAGACGGTATCTAGTTGACATACGTCAAATATATACATTGTATGTTGTTATGTAGTAATTAGTTATCGTTAGATAATTAATTTATAATTTTTAAATTATTTTATTAGAAGATAAAAGATTCGACCACGGCCGGGAATCGAATTGAGTTTTAATATTCGTCCAATTTCACGGATTTATTTCCCTTTATTTTTCAAAAAAACAATGCGATGACGGATTTCTGAAGACAGTTCACCACTTTTTGGCGCCATCACTCACTAATTTGAACACCACCCTAACAAATCACAAACTGAGGTACATAAAGAACACTCCTAAGGAATAATCCCCAAGAGTTCAAGAATTGGACCCTCCTGACCTCATAATCCTAAGATGGTTTTATCTGTTCAAATACTTTTTTGCCCTCACGTTTCAACATTTTAATTTTTATATGACATCCTGTAGTAATTTTTTTAATTTTAATTACTTCTTTAAAAATTGCTTTTGACAAATGTTTATAAAACATTATTACATTTTCTGGAATAAACATCTTTATACATATATCAAATAAATAATACATGTTCAAATACTTTTATTGTTCACTGTATATTATTGGTCTCATGTACTAAAGCTGTAACTGTTTCTTTTGTGAACTGGCATGGAGCAATCGTTTCTCTACTGTTATTAGTAATAGAATCAAAATTATCTTTTACCTGTTGTTTACGTCGGCAAACATTTACATGAAGTTTTTCTTTGGGATCATGTTCAGGTGATGTTTTTGCTAGTTCAATCTTATTATCTTCGATAGAATCGTTGCTTAGAAATACTTGTTGTTCTGTCATTGAGTGTGTTTGGTTTTGTTCGTTGATCTTTTCTGGTGATATTTGCTCAGAAGGGTTAGGTTTTACGTGATTGGTTGGATAATGGTACTCTCGATCGCGCCTAATCGATTTTCATTTTTTTCAATAGAGGTTATTAATCTTGAAAGCAAACCATTATCCATTTTAGTGTTGTTAATTGATACTGTAGCATATGACTTTTGGTTTTTAAATATTACTTTTCTCTTTGCCTCACCGTAGGATATTCTGCCATATATTTTCTTATTTGTGTTTCTTGTTGGTAAATGGGGCAACTTTTATCCCATACAGGGTGGCTACCACTACAAGCAGAGCAACGAATTTCAGTACACTGAGAGTCGTGCTTCGGTTTAGCACAATTTCCACATATAGGATCTTGATTGCATTCTCTGTGGTATTGATATTTTTGGCAATTATAGCATCTGTAGGGTGCTGGTATATACGTTTAGATAGGAATTGATAGGTAGCCTACTTTTATTTTACGAAGCGTTGGAACCGAAAACGTTAGTTGAAATAATTTTTTTGTTGTGTTCTTCATTTTTATTCTCTTAATACTGTTTACATGCTGATCCCCTAGCTCGTCTAATATTTCAGCATCAGTAACATGGTCTAAATCAGAACTGAAAAATATACCTCTGCTATAATTTAGAGTCCGGTGGGGGACAACTGACGCTGGGTATGAGCCTACGCTCTTCATTAGTTTGATTCTGTTAGCCGCATGATCGTTGAGACATTCGATTAAAAGGTTCCCGGAATTACCAGGTTTTCTTATTTTGATGTCTTTAGCTACTTGACTGATAGATTTGTTAGCGTAAATTGGGCTTATATTATTAAAGTTTTTGCCAGTTTCAGAAATACTAATTACATAAAACCTGGGTAATGTTTCATTTATCTTATGTAGTTCTATTTGATTATATTCCTGGTCTGCCCATGATTCGATCATTGTTTCGGCTTTGTTGTCACTGGATTTACTTTCTTGCATTTTTTTCGCTGCTATTTAAGCAATCAGAAGTCAATAAATTTCTTAAATGTTCAGAGCAATTTTTTTTTGAGTTCATTACTTGGATAGATCATATGTTTTTTTCGGAATGCAGAGTTAATTTTGCTCTAAAGCTCAAATCATATGATTATTTTTGTGTTACTATATCATTACCAGTTAATACATTTTGTAACCTGGGAGAATATTCATTTTTTATTGTTTGTCTGACATTGTGAAGTGTTATTTTGTTCTATTAAAAATTGCATAAAACCCACAATAGTGATAAAACTGGTGTCAGGTGTGGGATCAAAGAGAAAAATGCCAAGAAAACGGATTGGAGAATTAGAAGAGCAAGATTTGGAAATCACTGGTAGGAAAGCGATCTTGTTGGCCCGATTACGTGAGTATTATTTGAGTCAGGGAGTAGCTCCTGAGACAGTAGAATTTGAGGGTAGCACTTTTCAGGCTGATTTAAATAATTTGTCGGCAGAAATAAATGAAAAATTGACTAGCCAGTTGGCTGAGATAAATAGCAAGCTGATCAATTTATGTTGAGTAATAAGTGACGTATTACTCACTACGTAGTATTATATAAGTCTGTTGATCAATTGATTAAGGAATATTTGGTGCATCTGTCAAGTTATTCAAACTAAAATAAAAATGCTTAAGTAAAAATCACACATGGAATAACATCCAGATATAGTTAAAAAATAAACAGATTAGATTGGTAAAAAATATAGTAACTCAAGCCCCAATTTTTCCTCAGGGTCAGGTAAGGGTAAAGAAAAAAAGGCTCTGGTTTTTTCTCAAAAATTATATGTTTATAAAGATTTTTTTAAAACTAATTTTTAATAAATTGATTTATTCTAACTGTATCATGATTTACTAATTGTAATATATTTTAAAATTGATTAAAACTTCAATTTTTCTTCTCTATAACAGATTGCTCAAGGAATATTTTGTTATAGAAGGATTTCTGCCAGAGAGAAGTTTGACGCGAAACGTAATTGAGCTCTCGTCAAATTAGTGAAATTTCTCCCCAAAGGTACCTAACAAATCACACTAGCCATGATTAAGCTCCTGATTTATGTGCTTTGACTGCTATAAAACAAAATTTTGTCACCCACCCAACTTGAAGTTAATTTAAAGGGAGTCGTAAGCCTTTATGTCCAATACGTTAAGAAAACTGTTGCCTTAACACCATATTTCAAAATGTTTTGTAAAATTGATAAATTTAGTCAATATGTCATAAAGTTTCATAAAAAAATAAAAGTTTTACTTTGAAGTAATTATTTGTAATTAGCTCTTCTTGATTTACTTTTGATTTACTTACTTTCTAAAAGGTACTTTAATAGATAAAATTTTGGCTTATTTATATAACTAAGAGAAAGATTTCACCACAAAATTAAAAATTACTCTTAAATGAATTTTGAAAACTTTATGTCGGTTGTAATAAATTTAATTACCAATAACATGATAAAATAATTATATAGACTTAACTTCAGCCTAATTATGACCCACCAAATGAGTCCGCAGACAGTTTCTTCTAGGTTTCTTGTTTATTTTATGTGTTGTAAAAAAATATTAAATATTTTAAACAGTGCTATCAACTGCTTCAATGCGTTTTCGATAAGTTTTAATTAGAGTTTTATACATAAACAGGTGTTTCCACTTGAGATAAAACCTAAATTTAAACGATCATAAACGTTCATCATAAAAAATATGAAGTAGGTAAAGGTTAAATTTTTTCCTGAAAAATATACTCCTATAAAATATTCAATTAAGTTTGTCGGTAGAGCCTGCAAAATGGAAATTAAATGTAAATTAATAGCAGAAACCTATAACTGAATAAAACATGACATTAATCTATTGAAAAGAGATCCCATCTCGAGAGACTCCTTTGAATAAAGAAATATTTTAATGGACGATAATTAGAAAAATATTATCATTTATTAATTAAATGGGTCCAAGTAAGTGCTATCCTGTGATAGTATTAATAATAAATAATAGTAATAAATAAATTCTGAGTAACTTATTGTTAGTATTTATTTATTTTTTTCTCCAAAACTAAATGAGTAATAGGTACAATATATTGATAGAATGATGAATACAATATATTATAATGTACATTAAAATATATTATATTACAATAATGCCTCTCACCCCATCACCAGAGACAGATTTTTGACTGACTAACACCTAACTCATTAAATTGACAAATTCTCTTAAAAAGCACCCTGTTAGGAAAAAAAAATTAACTAGAAAACTTCATTTTTAACTAATCGAAAACAATTTATGGAGCATTAATTGCTTGAGTTTATTGTATAAATTTTATATATGTATATATTTTTTTAAATAATTTATTTTTTGAAGAGAAAAGACTTGACTCCGCCGGGAGTCGAACCCGGGTCTCCCGCGTGACATGCGCGGATGCTAACCACTACACCACAGAGCTCGGCTCCAAGTAGAGCCAATCCTTCCTCTTCACTGATACCTACTACCCGATCACGCAAATTTTGCGAGTATAGTGGTTAGCATCCGCGCATGTCACGCGGAAGACCCGGGTTCGACTCCCGGCGGAGCCAAATCTTTTCTTTTCAAAAAATAAATTATTTAAAAAAGGTGGTCACCCACAGATTAAGTTTAGAATAATATATATTTTTTTAACAAAAAAATTATGAATTTTTTTTTATTATTCATTGGGATGCTTTTACTGGGAAAAACATCT
This sequence comes from Aelia acuminata, assembly GCA_911387785.2. Taxonomy (NCBI): domain Eukaryota; kingdom Metazoa; phylum Arthropoda; class Insecta; order Hemiptera; family Pentatomidae; genus Aelia; species Aelia acuminata. The sequence goes on from OU426979.1 coordinate 102,625,163, forward strand.
TACATAATTGAGTAGGAAAAGGGCTAAGTTAGAAAGAAGATGGAAACTTGTGCGAATAGCTCATCATAATAAACTTTCCATGTGCCCCAACATAGTGAACCTAGAGGATATTTTATAACCATAGATGCCCACTAGTTTTTCAAATTTATATGAGCTGTAATTTTCAAACTGCATTTCAAAACTTAGGAACTTATATATAAAATACTGTCCTGTTAGAAGGACAGTATTTCGGATCAATGATATGTGAAAAACGTTATTATTGAGTTGGCAAATAAGTCCTTTCGGTTTTGTGTTTTCTACGCTTGTGTGCGACACATTTAGGGTCATAGCGTAGGGTAAAATTTCTCGTTTCAATTACATGTGGGCTAGTAGACCGTGGAGCATCATTGATGACGAAATTTCCTGAACGAAATTTCTCATAAGAAATTTGACAGGTGCGTTCGGTTAAGGCATCATCCCCGTAAAAAATGCGAATTTTCCTATGAGCTTCTGCAGCATGCTTACCTTTTTAAAAATCTAAAATCTTTTTTTAAATAAAAAACATATCGTCATCACAATTCTTAAGTAACTTAATCCTACAAGACGAATGAAATAATATAAAACCAATTTCTAGCAAAATTAGTAGTGTTTTATCAAAGTTTCTTCGATGCCATAATAATTATTTATTTATTAATGGTTAATCCGATTTCAACGAATTTTAACATCCTACTGGTTTTGACACTCATTTTTATTTAAGCTCATCGCTATCATTAAATCTACTTTGATATCTTCACCAAGTAAAAGAGTGGCGGTTGACTACGATACTACCGCATCTACCTCAGTTGTTTCAACAATGTCACGTTGTTGAATTCACATTCTAATTCATTCTTCTGGTCCAAATTTATGTTAGTTATTAATTCAATATGGTTAATTTATATTACAGTCTATTTATTCACACTACTTAAATAAATATACAAATATTTAGTTTTATTTTACATATAACCTGGTTTCTTAAATGTGATTTATATATATCGTCATCGCCATGCTTAAGTAACGAATGAGCAACTAAAAACCTATACACATTCGCTACTTAAGCATGGTGATGACGATATATATAAATCACATTTAAGAAACCAGGTTATATGTAAAATAAAACAAAATATTTGTATATTTATTTAAGTAGTGTGAATCAATAGACTGTAATATAAATTAACCATATTGAATTAACAACTAACATAAATTTGGACCATAAGACCAGAAGGATGAAATAGAATGGTCTACGTGACATTGTTGAAACAACTGAGGTAGATACGGTAGTATCGTAGTCAACCGCCACTCTTTTACTTTGTGAAGATATCAAAGTAGATTTATTTAGCTTAAATAAAAATGTGTGTCAAAACCAGTAGGACGTTAAAATTTGTTGAAATTGGATAAACCGTTAATAAATAAATAATTATTATGGCATCAAAGAAACTTTGATAAAACACTACTAATACTACTAGAAATTGGTTTTAATATTATTTAATTCCTCTTGTAGGATTTTAAAATAAGAAAATTAAAAAAGTGAATTGATCTAGATAGATCAATGCACTTAGGATTAACAAAATCAGTCCTTGACCACAGAATCTCTCGTATAAATATTATTATAGCATGTAGTTGCTCTTTCATGATAAACTTCATTGGGCTAAATTAGAAACCTTATTCAACTTATAAAGCTGATATAAAACAAGACACAGGTTAAACAGACATCGTACTCTATTTATCAGTTGGGATTAGTAAATGAGTGTATGTATGGTGTCAACGATTATTAATAGCTTCGAAAATCAATCTATTTGTTTAGGAAGACATAAGTTCATTTCATAACTATAAAACGAGACTAGAGGATCTAGCAAGAATTAGTTTGAGTCCCACTAATGAATAAGAGGTGATTTATTACGGGCAATGGCTTATTTGAACTTCTTGCCTTGTCTAAAATATGTTGGGAAATTCCATCATGCCTTCTGATCGGATTTTTAAATCAGAAGATATGCAAGAGTGTATAATATAATATAATAGAGTGTAATAAATTTAATAAATATAGGCACAAAATATTGATTGTCTCTTGTTTTGTTAATTTTAAAATTTTAGATAAACTCATTCATCCCTAATGAGAGGATTCCATCTCCGAGGTAGAAAAAGCCATTAGGATTCCTGGAGATTTTCCAAAAAACGGTGGAGGCACGTGTTGCGTTGTCGGAAAATATATAATGGTTTCCAGACATTAAGGTTAAAGGCTAAAAATAAACTCTTTCCGGCCGAGGGTCATTAGCAGAGCATTAAAAAAGCTATAACTCATTTCAATACCCTCTAGATTTAATATCTAGCGACTGCTCACAATTATTTAATTCGAAGCAAAGGATTTAAAAAATGTATTATACAAATTCACTTTATCATAAATTTTTGAGGGAAAAAACAACAACTGGAAAGTAGAAAAATACTGCCCAGTGTACTCGCATCTTTTCAGTAGCTAACAATTTCAGCTTGTCACGTTCAATATAATGGCAAATATACAATTATTCACGTATCGTAAAGTAATAAAATCGGCTAGGAAAATATGCACCTACACTTCTTGTTTTGGATTTTCCAATTTTTTTCGATAACAGCGAGAGCATCTATCCTTCTGGCTATGATTGCGCTCGAAATTCATTACTTTTATACTCTCTTTCCTATTTCATTTCCATTTAATGAGGTAACCACCAAGCTACGATAACCCATACGGAATTGGAACTTTTAGACTGCTTCCTAGTTCATTCCCGTTTAAAAAGGTAGCCTTCCAGATAAGATAACAGATGTGTCTAAAGAGGGGTAAGTGGGAAGGTGAGCTCCGGTCAAAATGTTTCTTTAACATGTAACACCCCTATTTGTGGATTTTCGAATTGTTACCGCTAACAGTGAGCACCATTTGAGCTATCAATACGCACGAAATTCAATGATTTTTACTCTTTCTGATTTTCATTCCCTTCAAATGAGTTAATCTTCCAGATAAGCTAACTGGAGGGTCCTACAGGGGTACTGGAGCGGGTAAGCTCCGGGAGATCTTTAACGAGTAACTAACATCGTACAGGCTCGGGACATCCATTTCCCTGGCATAGACAGGGATTTTTTACTGCCATTAAAAAATCCTGAGGGCCACCTCCGGACGCGAACGCGCGTCCTTTAGTATAGTAAGTTTCTAAGCTAACCACTAAACCTCAGGTGACCCCATTTCTAATTGTTATCGATAATTCGATGTGCACTTACCCTTCGAGCTATGATTCCATTTAGGAATCTAGCGGTTAGAAATTGCAATACACAGTGATGAAAGTGCTAGAGAAACTACAAATAATAAATAAAATAATAAAAACTACATCGATCTGGCTCTGGAATCGGGTGCAGAGGAAAGGTGCAACTCATACAATAGTCATAGATTCGTAAATTTGGTTTTGTTGTTAAGTCCATCTATCTGCCATTTTTCTTAATAATTTGCAGCTGAAAACAGATAATCTCAAAAATATCTACTTAATGATATCAAATATCAAAATAGAATATAATTGAACAGATAAATGCACTAAGGACTTACAAGCAACTGCCATTCCAAAATACTGAATTTATGCCTCACGGGCAGAAGCAATAATAAAAAAAAATGAAAGACATTTAAAGAAAAATATTTAGAAACTAACCTGCAATCGACTGAATAGCTCGCACGTAATAGAACTAGTATGATGGCAGTCACAAGGTGCTAGTAGCTGTCCTGCAGTAACAGGCAAAGACATCTCCCATGCTATCTTACAATATTATTCTACACACTTTTCATATTATTTTTTTTTGGAAAATTTATACCTTTTTCGTTTGTAATAGAACGATAGAAATATTAAAAGAAAACATATGAATTTAATCATTATTGTGGTTAACCACCTTGTTTTAAATTATTTTAAATAATTTATTTTTTGAAGAGAAAAGATTTAGTTGCGAGATCTAGGGAGAGGTGTCAGTGAAGAGAAAGGATTTGGCACCGCTTGGAAGCAAGCTCCGTGGTGCAGTGGTTAGCATGTCGTGCAAGTCTCGCGGAAGAACTGGGTTCGACTCCCCGCGGAGCCAAATCTTTTCTCTTCAAAAAATAAGTTTTTTAAAAGATAACAGTTTACTAAAATAAAACCTTATAAAACGAACAAAATAAAACGGTAAGCATTTCCCAAAGAGATGTGTTATTTAAGTGCTTTCAAAAGAATGTTGAAATAGGAGTTAGTCATTCTGTCAACTTAAAGGCTCATATAATAAATCCCTAAATTCATAGCTTGTGCTTTGCATAATCGTTTAATTATTTATTATACCTAAGGGTGAAAATGATGGGGGAAAAATTAAGGCTAGATTTGACCATCTGTGGATTAAAACAATAATACTTTGATCATCAAAATCTTGGTTCGACGTATTTGCTTTTTTATTACTAGTACACTGTAAAACCAAAAACAAAAAAAAAATAATAATTCAATTCTGAGTACCCTCGAAATGAATTAGGTTTTTCGTTTATTTATTTATTTTTTAATGAGATTTTAAGTAACATCAAAAATAACTAAAAAAAGGTAAATCAATTATAACAATATTTACATACTTTTATTACTTATAGATATACTTGGAATGTACTGACTTTGACAGGAACAGATTGGGCACAGAGGATCGAAGAAGCCATTAGTTGATAGGTTGAGGGCTAAAGGCCAATCGGAAGGAAGTCATGCGACATCCAAGAACGAATCAACTCCGCACATCAAGGGGTTCCGTTACCAGGAATCTCACTTGTGTTGTGAAACCGATTCAAATGGAAATGTACTTCAATGGAAGTCATAATGGTCGAATACATCTATCATAGGAAGAAAAATATAAATAGGATAAGATTAACAAAAAAAAAATAAATTCAATAAAAAACGAATACCAATTAAGTATTCATTAATAAGACTCAATTTAAAGTGTGTTAATATCTAATCTTCCTAAATAAATCAGTTACTTATATATTTAATTGGAAAAACACTATGGAGAGGTTATTATTGAATGGTTTTGAATCGAAAACATGAAGTCGCAGGAAAGAACGGCAGATGACCTTTGTTCCATTAAATGAGTCATTCTGCAGAAACTAAATTTTCAATACCAAGGCCAAAAGACTTCATTATTCTGGATCTAGCGTCAAAAAAACCTAAACTTTTTATCATGTTAAAAATTCATGGCGCTTCTTGACTGATTCCATTTAGAAACGCTGCTTAAAAAAATCATGAAAAAAAAAAATTATAATCTGCACTTAAACTAATTTAGGCAGTTTTTAATGTTTAAATACATAAAAAAAAATTGCGATGCTATAAGTTATCTTGTCAGAAATTAATGAAAAGTTAAAAGGCTTTCACTGAAGTACAAAAACACAGCAGTCGTCTTACCTTACTCTCTTCATTTTTCATTCCACCTAATTAATCATACCGCTTGGTATATGATTTTTATTTTTAATTTGAATTTATTAAAAGGAGTTGGGTGAAATGTTCTTAATAATAAGTAAGATAGTTCACCAAGATATTGCAGTGGTTTCTTTTAAGGTCCATGAAACTGTGATAATCGACAATTTATTAATCATATTTTAAATTTGAGTTATTGCTGGATGATTCTAGTAAATGAACAGTCGCTTGAATCAAAACTTTCATTCAAAACAGTTCGTAAACACTTCATTTAATTCAATGCAAAACAATGGGATCCTCTTTTACGTACCCTTTTGTCACAATCTGGTTTCCTTTTACTATTGAGTCTTCAGATACTATCAGTCATATCACCCAAACCTTATCCACCAAAAAAAACACACGTGGGATTTGATTATTTAGATCTAGGGGACCCCAAAACGTTCGTTTCCATTGAAAACAGGCAGTCAAATTTGTTAATATAGTCTAAACGCTCGCAATACTTTCCCTTAATAAAGAGCTCATATATTGATATGTGAAAGTAACAAGCAAATTTAAGAATATATAATTTATAATTGCACGCTATTTTTTTTGTATTTTCATGGCATTTACAATTGATCAATTTTTTATTACTAAGTAATACTTTTGTTACAATTGCCCACTGATCGATTCAATTAAGGTTGGTAGTACACTTAGACTTATGAACCGGAAAGAAGGGTTTAAGATTTTTTAATAACAAATTTTAAAAAGTTGGTCCTTTCCTCGACCCTACTATTTATTTTTATTTATGTATCACTGTTGGTACCAAGCTATTAACAATGTATCGAATTACTGTGACTTTTCAAAACTTTTATTTATTTAAATTAAATAGGCTAAATGCCTGGGTCGTTAACACTTTGAAAATTATGATATATAAACTACTTAATATCAAGAAGCATGCCAGTCAAATGTTATAAATAAAACCATTAGTCCTATAGCCATTAGAGTTTAACAATTTTAATGGCATGTTTCTATAAATTAGTTAGCTTTCCCGTTTTAATTTTAGAAGTTTTAATGACGAGGAAATGAAGGCTATTTAAATAAATAAAGATTGTCAATGGTAACAGGTAACGCCCAAGCCGAAGCGTTGGGATTATGAAATTATAAATAAACAGTGAGGTCGATATGAGGATAAATTTGTTTTAATGTATTTAAATACCACCTGTAGCCTCAATAAATGAAGAGAAATTATTATATAAATTTTTAAATTCCAGATCACTTCAGAAATATAAACATGCTAAATTACTTCCGTTCGGTTCATTGCCTACTTTAATAATAATTGAATGCATGATCAGATATGATATTTTATTCATTGTATAATTTATCATTAACTCTTCTTCTATATAAATAAAGATGAAATTCTGTTTGTTTGTTTGTTTGTTTATTTGTTCTTTATAGAAATCCATACCGTTTGTCCTAAATTCTCTAAATTTCGCTCAGTGGTTCTTTAACCAGGTACGAACACCTGTCCATATTAAAATTGCATAACTTCAGCCAATCTCTTGGTATATTCTTTATTGTTATAAAATTCGTCATGATCTCGCTTTACAGCGGTTTTTTTTTTACGATATCGACCATTTGAGTCGAAAAAAAACAGCCTAAAAAATCATTTTATAGATTTTGAAGAGGCCAACAAGGCCCGGTAAGACCGTCCCCGTCGAGTTCTGGGATTTTTAAACCATATGTTTTTTTGTTTTTTTTAACATTACAATACGTTTATTTACATGTACGGTGAATTGATTTTTTTAAAATGCCTCCTAAGAAGCGAGCTTCAATAGTAGTAGTGAGCTCAAAAGCTAAAAAACAACGTCAAATACGAGCAGCTGAAACTCTTGACGAACATCAAAATAGGATTGAACAACAGAGGCTTAGACAGGGAGAATCGCGGGGAAATGAGTCTGCCCAGGAATACGAGGCCGTCTTGCGCCACAGAGGCTTAGGCAAGCCGATTTGCGAATAGCTGAAACTGCAGGGCAATATTTCTGTTTGTTTGTTTGTTCTTCATAGAAATCCATACCGTTTATCTTAAATTCTCCAAATTTCGCTCAGTGGTTCTTTCATACCAGATGCGAACACCTGTCCACATAAAATTGCTTAACTTCAGCCGATCTTCAGCTGATATTCTTTATCCTAATAAAAAATCGTAATGATCTCGCTTTACAATGGTTTTTTTACGAAATCGACCGTTTCATTAGAAAAATGAAATTCCCCGGGTGAAACCGGGACATACAGCTAGTAAATAATAATGTTAAATTTCATACATGCAATAATAATTTATACATATGTTACACTAGGGAGCGGGGTAGCCCACTGGTAAGGCAGTGGACTGCTGTGCTTAAGGGCCCGAGTTCGAATCTGACATGGCTTATGATATCTTGATTATTCTGCCACAGTTCGCCTCGTGGGCCGAGAGACCCTCCTGGGGCAAACCCAGCCTCTATAAAGTGGGTACCCTTAATTGAAAAATTAAGGGGAAAGAACCTGGCGGTTGAGCGTGATCACGGTCAAATCACCTCCTTGCACGACCGCTGACCAAGAAACAGTACTCTTCCTTACATAGTACTGAACCCAAAGACCCTTTATGGGTTGTATTGGTACAGGTTTTTTTTTTTTTTACATATGTTACACTACATTAAATAGACAGATATTATATTTTATTTATTTATATATTTATATATTTTATATTATACTTATATAATATATTTATTAAGGAGTAAGTGCACACTAGTATTCAAATTTTATTAACTATTTCATGACTTGTTGATATCAACTGCAGAGTCAAAAAACGCGCAAAAAAAAAAAAAGTATACTTATAATATTCAAATGGTTGAGTGGATTTAAACAATTCTTTTAAAAATTAAAATAAAAAACATATTTATTAAAAATATTTGTTTTCGTTTTTAATTTACAGATTGAGAAATGTAAAATTCCTCTTCTACCGACAGCATCCAACAGAATTCGACACGGGTTTTGCACCTACATCCCCTACATCAGCGCGAGTGCTTTCGGCGAATGGTGCTGCATATTAAGTCCACGTTTAGGCTGGACTATCGCTTCCCTACACACCAACGAATTCCAGCTTTATTCACGTTGCTTTATTTTTAATTGCATTTATTGATATATATGACTGCATAAAAAAAAAATATTGGAACAGAGGAGAAATGCTTTATTTTTTAAAAATAAAATAAAACCATGCTGCCCAAATACATTGGGTTGCTATAACACACAGTATACTTATCAATACAACTTTCAGTACATTAATTAAACTAAAATTACATTTTAATTTTTCATGCATATACACGTACAGTTACGTTGCATAAAACTGAAATTGATAGACTTGTAGAGAAACTATTGAGCATAGTGAAGCAGATAGCACTCTAACAATGATAGTCTCACTCTAATATTAATAATAATAGTAATAGTCTCACTCTTATATTCCTAAATTAAAGAAAGAAAGAAGGAGAAAGAAATTAACTTTATTCTAGGACATCTAGTCCTCTATGAATAACAAAACATGATCAGTTACAGAGCCATTTGTCTGGCTGGTTGAATAGAAAAATGGATAAAAGATTTAATAATAAAAGAATAAATTGAAAATAATAAATAACTTCAGAAGCAAAATAAAAGACAGTATGAAAAAGAACTTAGGATGTCGAAAACAAACATTGTTCATCTTCTAAACTTAGAGCTTGAAAAATTACATACATACATCAGCGGCCCAACAACTCATCTCTGAGTCTTGGCCTACTGGATCAGCCTTCGCCAAGTGTCCCTGTCCAGTGCAGCCGCCCTCCAGTTGCGAACTCCGAGTAGGGTCCGAGCGTCATGTGCCACACCGTCCTGCCATCTTAATCTGGGTCTTCCTTTCTTCCTCGTTCCGAAGATCTTGCCCAGGAACACCTTCTTGGGGATCGCATGCTCGTCCATCCTCGCCAAATGACCAGCCCATCGCAGTCTGCCGAGACGAACGAATTGGGAGATATCAGGCTCTTGGTATAAGGTGTATAATTCCTGGTTTGTCCGGCGGCGCCACTCGCCATCCCGGACGACACCTCCGTAGATGGAGCGGAGTATCCTTCGTTCGTGGACTTGTAGAGCCAACTCGTCTGTCTTCTTAATAGTCCATGTTTCCGATCCGTAGGTCATTACTGGTCGGATAAGCGTCTTGTAGAGGAGCACCTTTGTCGCCCTGGACAGGAGTCGGCTTCTCAGATGATGTCGAAGTCCAAAGAAGCACTGACTCGACTTCGTTATCCGGCATCTGACTTCCCGGGAGACGTCGTTGTCGCTATTGACCAGGCACCCAAGGTACGTGAACACGTTCACCTTTTCGAATTGATAGGGGCCGATTTTTACTTGTTCTCCCTCTTTAGAGTATTGGCCGGTAACCATATATTTTGTTTTTGAGGAGTTGACTCTTAGTCCGATACGTTGGGCAGCACCATCAAGCGAGAGGAATGCGTCTACCATGTCTCGATAAGATCTCCCTATGATGTCCAAGTCATCGGCATATCCCAGTAGCTGTGTCGATCTATTGAAGATAGTCCCGCCTATTTGGATGGAGGAGTCGCGCACCGCTTTCTCGAGACCAATATTAAATAACAAACAGGCCAATGCATCTCCTTGCCTTACACCATTGCCTGGGACGAGAGGGTCAGACAGGCCAGCCTGGACTCTGACAAAACATCGAACGCCCTCCATGGTGACCTCGCACATTCTTACCAGCTTCCTGGGCACCCCCAGCTCCTCCATAGCCTGGTAAAGTCTGCACCGATCTATACTGTCGTAAGCACTTTCTTAATTGAAAAATTACAATAAAATCAAATAAAAATATATATTTAATCAGTGTTAGTTTCACTATTTTACATGATTACCGAAGATTGATGATTGAGGAGGTGGAGAAATAATTGGGTTTTAAAGGAAGTGAGGGATCAAGTTTTACGGATTAAGACGGGTAAAAAATTCCAGAAGGTGGCAGCAGGGATGATAAAGGATTTTTTAAAGGAGGCAGTTCGATGGAAAGGGATGTACAGGTTAGAGGTTTGGGATATGGTGTTTAGGGAATGTATTGAGGAGCAGGGTGTGAACAACTTGAGGATATAAGGAGGCTTCTTGTTTCTGAAGGTTTGGAAAAGATACGACCCTAGGAAGTATTGCCGTCGAAAAACTGGGTAGAGCACTTCAACTCAGCATACCAACAGGAGACGTGGGAGCGCCTGGGGACACCGTAAATGAATCTAATGAAGCAGTTCATTCAGTTGATTAATGAAGCAGTTCGGCACTGATGATTGAAGAGGCATGATTGAAGATGATTGAAGGCACTGATGAAACGAAGAAAATGACCGGCTAATGGACTATTGTTTCGGTTGCAGCGGTGGGTAGTTAGGTAAGCCTACAACCCCACAACTGCAAATACCCATATTGCCTTAAAGGCAGGGCAGGGTCCATATGAATAAATAAATAAATAGAAAGAAGGATCTCATGATTGACGGTATCAAACGTTTTTGTGAAATCAAAGAGAATTAGGATGGTGATTTTACCTTCGTCTATAGAGGATTGAAGGTCTTGAGTAATCTTTAACAGAGCAGATTGTGTGGAGCAATGGGAACGAAAGCCGGAGTGAAGAGGTGGAGAGCATTCCGTTCAAGGAGATCATTGAGTTGGGAGTGGACAATTCTTTCGAGTGGTTTGGATAGGTAGAGAGGATGGAGATGGGTCTATAGTCGGAGGCTGATGTGGGAACAGGTACTTTGTTCAACGGACGAACTATGACTTTTTTTCAGGCTTCGTGGAAAACGGAATTTTGTTGGGAGAAGTTATAGATGTGTAGAAGAGCTATGTGATGTGAAGACAGAGTTTAATAATCTTTACCGGGATTTGATTTGGGCCGTGGTCGTTTTTTCTGGATTTAAGGATAGAGGAGAGCAAGTCTTCAGGTGAGATATTCCGGAAGTAAAAGTTATCAGCGTTGAAGGTTTGTGTAAAAGAATATGAGAAGGAATAAGGAATAGAAGGAATAGGAGGAGGGTTTAATTCATCAAGGTCGATAGGATATTGAGTATAGAATTTGGATTTGACAACTGATATTTTTTTGAGGATGTATGAAATATAGCCCATTCTATATAGAAATAGTAATACTTTATGAGTGTCCTCACCTCTCGGGGGGGGGGGGGGGGGCGCCCACCGTGCCCCTCCCCTGGATCCGCTACTGGAGCATTGATGAAGTGAAAAAAGTTTTCCATTAATATTGGAGACATTTCCTTGACAGGAACATTTTCGCTGTATCATCAACAAAATATTTTATCTCGAAATATAAATGGTTTTATTTCGTTCCTCTACTGGAGTATATATAAGTACTCGTATTTCGTACCAAATTTAAAAGTCAATCGAAATCAAGTTCAAAATTTTTTCTGCATTTATCCCAATGGAATTGGTCCTGAATTTCAAAGCTTCTTGGTATAAAGCCTAATTATTTAATTAATAAGATATAATATATTTATACTAATCTTAGTCATGATTTTAACAAAAATTCACTTTTATTTACTTAAACATTTTTCCATGAGCAAAATTAATAATCAGTCAGACAAAGTCAGTCTGTGTCTAGTGTTGGAAGAGATAAGACGTCTCAAGTGAGCTCTCCCTGCTGTACAGATAAGTTCTTATTCAATTTATTTTTTCTTTCTCTTTTTTTCTTTATTTACTATATCATTTCTTTTCTGTTTTTTTATTTTAAAATAATACTCATTTATCTTAATCTATGGGGGATCCCATAGATTTGAGTAGCCCAAAGGCTAAAAGAAAACGGCCTCGTGGCCGCTATAGATTATTACCAGACAATGTCGAAAACCCGACTCCTAAAGATATTGTCCCATCATTATTAATAATTCAAAGGACAGACGAACAAACATTCCATTTTTCAATGGAATGTTTGTTTCAGCCTTTCCTAATTCAAAAATTTCTTTATGGACTCGTAGGAGAACTAAATATTGTTAAAAAATTAAAAAACGGATGTTTATTAATTGAAACAAAAAATACTAAACAGTCCGAAAAATTATTAAAAGTTGAAATCTTCGGAGGTCGATTTCCTGTGAAGGTGTCCCCGCATAATACATTGAATTGTAGTAAAGGAGTAATAAAATGCAAATACTTAGAATAGCTCGATATCGAAGAAATAAAGAGGGAATTATCTAATTAAATAAAGGATATTATCCGTATTAAAATATAAAAAAAACGGTAACGAAATAATGACTAACACATACATAATTACGTTCCCCACGCCCAAAATACCCGAAACAATAAAAATAGGATTTCTCACAGTCAGAGTCCAACAGTACGTCCCTAATCCCATACGATGTTTCAATTGCTTGGGATTTGCCCACCCTACTAATACATGTAAGAAAGAACCCAAATGTATTCAATGTGGAGGAAAAAAACATACAGAAAATACAAAATGTGATCTGCCACCTCACTGTGCTAACTGCGATTGAGAACATAATGCGTTAGATCGTACATGCACTTTCTTCATTGTACACAAAGAAATTAAAGCCATACAAACAATAAAAAAAATAAGTCTAAATGAAGCGAAATATATATATATAAAGAACAAAATCCCACACAGTTTGGCAAAACATTTTCAGAAATTGTTAAACAGAAAATCAACAATAGTAGAAAAAAAGATATAGGTATTCAAACTAACATAATATTTAATTTTAGAGAAAATATTAATACGAAAACGACCGTAATTAAAAATAATGACCAAAAAAACCTTCCTATCCCCACCCCTATCCCCTCCCTCCCCTCTACTTCCCGAGCTGCTCCCGATCCTCTTCCTCACACCCCTGCACCTAAGCCGCATCGATCAAGATCAAGATCGACTGCTAGGTGCATCGAAATTCCCCCCAACCCCCTCACCTCTTCCGAAGCCTCCGAGCCTTCGGACGGCAATCTAAGAGAGGTTCAAAAATCTGGGTCTGATACTCTAGACCTAGATATAGACTCAGATGGAGAATTTACACCTGTCAACAATAGAAAAACAGGAAACCAAAAAAATAAAAAAATCATGAAACGGTACAGATACTCCGAATTACTTCATTCACACAAATACTATGTAACATCTGCTAAAAACTAAATTCTCGTACTCCTAAAGTTATATTCGTCTTAATAGTATATGAATACGTACATAAATACCTACAAGTCGAAAAAATACAACTATTTAACAATAGTTATTTGTGTTTTCTCAATAGCATCTGTTTACATACAACTCATCTATTGTTACTACTTAATACCCTGCGCAATAACAACCCATTCATGGCTTCTGTCTATACAAAACAATTCAATTCAAATAGGCCTCTCTATTACCAATTATTTTCAATATATTCGCTCTGCGATTCATTCGTATACAAACCACTAATGTACATAATTAAAAAAAAATCTAAAGCACATACAGACAAAAAGAATAACTATTACTCCATATTATTCATTCCTTTACCTTATCCTAACTCTATTTATCTCTTAATACTACCGCTAGGATATTCATTTAATTATTTTCGTAATTTATAAATTCAATCACTCATTCATTCGTTAATCCCTTTCTCGAATTTACTAAGACACGTCTTTACCTATTTACATCTTATTAAATTTTTTTTCATTAATTCACCGCTTAATTATCACATATCTATAAGATGCAATTCTGTAAACGTATCTCCATTAAAAATTCCATTTGGTTTATCTATAAATAACCGTCTATTTTACTTTAAAAAATCTTTCTTTTCAAAAGCAGTCACTTATCAGCCCAGGTACAATAACTACTTCAAGCTATTATATCTTTCACTTTATCTTAACGTCACTCATTTCTTGAAATTATACTTTACATATTCATTGATTTATTTACTTTATTCATTCACCCAGCCGTTATCTTATTCGTACACTCTTAATCTTCTATGATTTTAAAAACTTCTTCAACCATCTAATTGCTTGCTTTAATTTATCGATAAGTCAATATATTATTATTTGTTACACAATTATATATGTGTTATGGTCATTAGATATTTTAATTATATTATTTAGAAGTACCTTTAAATCTCATGTAAATAAAATATTCTCTGTATAACATAGCTACAATCATCTTAAGAATTATTACTCCAAACTGCTCTTAACCTTGTTTCACACCATCAACATTTATTTTATAACCTTATCTTTTATATATTCACTGAATGTTTTCTTCTATTCATGCACCATTTTACCTATGAATTCGGCTATTATATTTATTATGAATTCACTGAATATTCTAGATTATATTTTTAGTTCTTATCTTCTTTATCTTTCTGAAACTCTTTGTTCTAGACCTTATTTATCAAGTCTCATAGCCGTTTATCTACCCGTTCTCCGTATTATATATGTATATATGTACGTATGTGTGTGTATGTGTGGGGAAATGTGTTTGATATATGTATCTATATATGCGTAGGTGTGTATGTATAGGTAAATGGGTGTATATACGTACAAATGTATAGTATGTGAGTATAGATTATTTATTAGTGTATGTCTGAATATTTATATGTATATGTTCGTGTGTATATGTATATACATTAAACCACAACTTCCTCTGTTACTCTTATACCATTTTACAATTCCGGATTTTGATGATCCCCTTTTATTTTAATTTAGCTCTATTTTACTTTCTCTCCCCGTAATAAATACAAAAATGACTCCTACCCAATATACCTCCTGCAATGGGTTAAAAACACACTTTAATTACTTTAAAATAATCATAAAGCCAATGTTGCTCCTGAACATAATTGATTTTTTCACATTAAGCTTAAGCAAGATAACATCTTTTTACTTTTTATACTATGTATTATTTACCTAATATACATGACATTTAAACTAAATTCTTGGAATTGTAATGGAATTAAAAAACAATATAATGAAATCCAAGTATTGCTAAACGAATTTAAACCAGAAATTATTTGTATTCAAGAAACCAATCTAAAAGCAACAGATTTACTAACCCTAAAAGACTTTAAGCTCAGCCGATATAACTATACTGGAGGAGGAAGAGCCTGTAACGGAGTACTCATTTGAACCTACAAATCTATACCAGCAACTGACATCCCTCTGCAAACAACCCCTAACCATCCTGAATGTATATCTTCCCCCAGGAATACAAGTTGAGGAAGTTGACTTCAAAACACTCATTAACCAGCTACCAAGGCCTCTATTGGTTGTTGGCGATATGAACGCACACTGCACAAGATGGGACTCTCAAAGAACTTCTCCACGAGGCACGATGCTGGAAAAAGTCTTTGAAGAAGAAAATCTCCATATTTTAAATACAGGGGAGAATACCTTCTTCAGCAACGCACATAAAACCTTTTCTGCCATAGACCTGGAGTTGAGTAATATCCGCTGGCGGCCTGCTCCAACTACATGGCCCAAGATACTACGTGGACTGTGATACCAGACCAATTCTCCAGCGATCATTTCCCCATTTTAGTAACAAGTTTTGGGGCTACACCAATACAAGGAAGAAGAGCTAAGTGGCTGATAAACAAAGCCAACTGGGATCTGTATAAGTCTGTAATATCCGCTACTGAAATATCCATTCCTAATAACGTAGATGAAGCAAATGACGTCCTTAAAACCCACATAATGAATGCAGCAAACCATAGTATCCCAAAAACATCAACATCATGTAAGAGGCGTCCCCTTCCATGGTTCAATGAAGAGTTTAAAAAAGCCATCCAAGCAAAAAAGGAAAGCCTATCTAAGATATGCTAGAACTATTTCTCAAGAAAACCTCATTGAGTATAAAAAACAGAAAGCCATCTGCAGACACACAATAAATGATGCCAAAAAGGCTTCCTGGAAAGAATATCTCAAAAGCATATCAAAGAACACACCATCTGCAATAGTTTGGAAGAAAGTCCGCTCCATATCTGGAAAATACTCTCAACAACCAGTCTATGTCACTGTCAATTACAAACTACTTACTGATGAACAAGAGGTTGCCGAGGAATTTGCCAGAGCATTTTGCCAAACTGACAGAACACAAGATCCCACCTTTAGACAATACAGAGAAGAAAAAGAAAAGACCCCGGTCCATTTCCACAGAGATAGCAGCAAATCTTATAATAAACCATTTACAATGATTGAACTGAAACTAGTCCTCTCAAAACTGAATAGAACCTCACCTGGTCCTGACCAATAACACGATATGATCAAAAACTTTCCACCTGGGACTCTGGTAACCCTATTAGAATTTTACAATCTCATCTGGCAAACTGGATACCTACCTGAGAAGTGGAGAGAATCCATTATTATTCCTATAGTGAAAACTGGCAAACCACAAAACCTGATTGGAAGTTATCGCCCAGTCTCCCTCACAAATTGTCTATGCAAGGTAATGGAAAGAATGGTGGCTAAAAGACTGCAGTGGGTACTGGATCAGGAAGGGATAAGGAATTTGTGGCAGTGTGGTTTCCGAAAAAAAAAGGAGTACAACTGACAACCTAGTACGCCTCGATACGGAAATACAGGTTAGATTCATTAATGGTCAGAAATGTGTCGGGATATTCTTTGATATCAATAAGGCCTTTGATACTGCCTGGAGGTATGGCATTCTCGAGAAGCTACTAATATGGGGTTTCGAATCATTCCTAGGCCCAAGATACTTCCAAGTTGCAGTAGGAGGACAACCCCCCGTAAAACAATCACAAACATTAGGCGTACCACAAGGATCCGTAGTACAGCCATAAATAAACTCCAAAAGTGGTCAGAAAAAAGTTGACTAGCCTTTTCAAGAGAGAAGACTAAAGGAGTGCTCTTTAAAAGACAAAGAACTTATGCAGAAGCTCCAACAATCCTGCTGAATGGACACCCCTTAGACCTCTGTGAGAATATTAGGTTTCTTGGACTTAAATTAGACTCTAAACTAACATGGAAAGACCATATAAATGAGTTGAAGAATAGGTCAGCACGAAGATTGAAGATACTTAAGGTTCTCTCAAATACAAAATGGTGTGCAGATCGTCATTCACTAATGACCATTTACAAAAGTCTGATTTTATCCAAGATAGACTATGGCTGCCTTGCATATGGATCCGCAAAGCTCTGCGACCTTGCCAAACTGGATTCAGTACATTACAGTGGATTGCGCCTTGTCACAGGAGCCTTTTGATCCAGTCCCATATTAAGTCTCTGTGCAGAAACAGGAACACCTCCTCTACTGTTCAGACGTCAAAAACTTGCAGCAAAATATCTTGCAAAATTATCTCTCCAACCGGACCATCCTACCTATCAGCACCTATTTCACCACAAACATCTACAGCTATTCAATAGAAAACCCAGAGCACCTCAACCTTTAGCAGTCCGAACAAGAGCTCTAATAGAAGAAATCCGCAATATCAGCAGCCAAACACCAGAACTTCAGTAAATCCACCATGGATAGCCCCAAACTTCTGTAGAATAGAATAGAATAGAATAGAATAGAAGTTTATTTGCATTCGGGGTTTTTCCCCATACAAATAGAGTTGGCCATTATTGAAAATATGCAACCTACAATAGATATACATACATACACATAAATTCATTGAAAATATCTTACAAAGGTAAAATATATACACCATTTTAGAAATTAAAATAATAGCCTCTAGCATACATAATAAATTATAAACCCATATCACAGATATCATAAATTACCTACGTTTGTTTCTATATCATAATATATAAATGAAAGCAATAAAAAGGTTCTTCATCAAGGTTTCATTGATTGTAACATAAAAAAAACAAAAATACAATCTAATCTAAAATAAATTTGCAACTTAACTTCTTCTTAACTATTGTAAATAACACATATCAAACAATATTATATATATTTATGTACAGAAACGATCAATAATTTGTATATATAATTTATATTTATAAGACGAAAGAATAACACAAGAAAATTTAAAATAATAATTGTCTGAATTAATATTAATTATTCGTCTATTATAAATTGTCGTAATTTGAGGGAGTTTACAGAGTAGTAATACAGGTTAGTTAAGGTCTGGTAATCATCAATCGTCAACAGCGCGGTAATATTATTTTCTTCCATTTAATCAGGTAAATATTTTTCCAATTGGTTAGGTATGTTGGGCAATGAAAGTAAAAGTGCTCTAATGACTCTATTTCTCCTCGATTACAGATTAAAAATCTTTTATTTGTTTCAATTACAAATTTCTTCCCTTCATGAATTACAATAATTTTATTCGAGTTACTCATTCTGATTTGAGCTGCTATACGTATTTTATGGATAGTACACCTGTGTTGAAGATAATTTTGATATTTTTTAAAATCAACGATATTTGTATAAAGAGGATTGTAGGGACTGTTGTAAACTTTATTAAAATTGATACCTAGATAGTGATTTTTGAGGGATTCTATAATTTCATGTTTATTTTTGACTATTGTCGCTAGGTCTTGATCTGCTGTTTGCCCTATCACTTCAAGATTACTTATTAGTATACTGACCCATTTAACATTTGTCTTCTTTCTTGTCAGACACGGCTTTTAACATTTGGTAACAAACCCTTGGTAATCTTGTGTCTGACATTGAAAATATCTTTTCTAGGTAGTTAACGGCTCTTTTTAAAACTGATATTCTTAGAGGGCTCAGGCCAGTTTCTATATAAATATAATGATTTGGTGTGTTTCTTGGTAACAAGAGCAACTGTTTAACATATTGTATTAAAATTGAATCTCATCTAGATATCGTAATGCCCAAATTTCCGATGAATACAAAACTGTAGCCGAGACAACTGCTTGAAATAATTTAGTTTTAGTGTCCCAACTGTCGGATTTACTTTTAGTTAAAATATTTTTAACAATGCCCATAGCTCTTTTTCCTTTTGTAACGAAATTATTGGCAGCATTCAGAAACCTTCCCGTCGAGCTAAACACTACACCTAGATAACAGTAACTATTTACAATCTCTATCGGAGAACCGTTGAACAAAAAAGGCCTCAATGTTTTTAATTTTGGTGATTTTCGAAATACAACTATTTTAGTTTTGTTACTATTGATTTCTATTTTGTTATCTTCGGAATATTTTTGTAATATTTTTAATTTTAATTGGGTGTCGAGCCAAGAGTTCCCGAACAAAATGCAGTCTTCAGCAAATAAGAGGCTTAAAACGTCCGTCCTGTAATCAACATCAACTCCTTGGACCCCTCCCTCCCTAAAGTATTCCACGAAATCCGACATGAATAGAGAAAAAGCTATCGGAGACACAGATTCGCCTTGGATTACACCCCTATTGAGGTCGACTTCCCATTCGCTCAACATGTTATTATGTTTAAGACGCAGTACGGCATTATCGTATAAAATTTGTAGTATACGAATTATTTTTCCACTCACGCCGATCTTATTCATTTTTCGCCATAATATGTCATGAGTTACGGAATCGAAAGCTCTCCTGAAATCAACAAATACTGCAAAAAGATATCTGTTTTTTATATGAGCCCTGGCTGTTAATGAATTTAAAATAAAGATGTTATCCAGACATGAACGACCCCTCCTAAACCCGGACTGCTCCTCAGGCAAGACATTATTAATTTCAGCCCAGTTCTCTACTCTATGAGCTATTAGTGAGGTAAATATTTTAGTTATTGTATTTACTAAGCCTATACTTCTATAGTTATTAGTATCTTCTGGGTCACCTTTCTTATAGATCATTGTCATCATAACTGTTGACCAGGCCTTCGGAATTTTTTCGCTGTTGAATATTTTATTTATAAAGTTGAGTAAATAATGTTCCCACGCGGGAGGAATATTACTGTATGCTTCAAATGGTATGCCATCTAAACCTGGGGATTTATTATGTTTACATTTCTTTTATACGTTTTGAAGCTCAGAGATGCTAAAATCAATATCTAAGTATGGGTCCGTTCAAAAATTTTGAAAAGCTATTTTCCATATTTCGGGGTCTATTGATGATAGATTTATATTTCTAGTCCTGAACTTTGAAACGGTTCCCCAGAAATTTTTTGAATTTTTTACTTGGCATAAATTTTCGAGTGCCTTTTGTTGGTAATTTTTTTTTGGATAATTTAATTTGGTTTCGGTAACGGTTTCTTGTTTTTATATAAATTTGACACTCATAGCTATTGTATTTGGATTTTTCAAGAGTTTTCAATGCCTGTTTGGTTTGAATTTTCAACTGTTTACAATTTTCATCGACCACGGTTTGTTATGATTTGGGATTCTCAAATATTTTTTAGTGTTATTAACATTAATATTTATCTTTGAGACCTTGTAATAGACGGCATTTACAATATCTCTATATATTTCATCTACTTTCATAGAATCAAAATACAGAAATTCCGAGGACGCTAAAACATTTGCAAATAATATATTTTTATCATTATCCCATTTTATATATTGATAAGGAATCATTGCCTCATTCGTTTTCTCCTCTACATTCAGACTATTATCAAAATTCGGAAGAATATAATCCAAACAGCAGGCTCTATGATATGTTGTTTCTATAAATGTTATTACTTTCATATCTTTAACTTTTTTAATTGCAGAGTGGTTTGTCCAAATTAGATCGATACAGCTTTTTCCCTTATTGCTTGAAATATATGTGAAATGTGCGGGTGAATCAGAATTACTCCTGCCGTTGATGTGATCCCTAATTCGTTCATCGCTTCGCTCAATACTTTCCCCCGTTCATTAATTATAAAATCATGGGATTTTCGATTATGGAAGGAAAGAGTTTAAAAAAATATTTTCATCTGTAAAATCATCCTGGCCGATCCTAGAATTAAAATCCCCATACACGATCAGATCTACGCCTTCGACATTCGTTTCAATTAAATGGTTTACATATTCAAAGAACAGTTCCGAAATATTTTGGATGTATAGTTTAGGTTTCCGGGGGCCGGGATGGCCGAGTGGACAAAGACAGTTGCAATAGGTAATCGAAGTTAAGCAACGTCGAGCGTGTTTAGTACTTGGATGGGTGACCGCCCCAGTAGGGTGACCACCCGCCGATGAAAGCCACGAAGTCCAAACTCCCCCCTCCCCCCGGGCGTGATGAGGCCCGTCAGTCTACTGGAGACGTCTCATTACAGGTCCTCCAAGGTCAACGGGGGTTATGTGTTGGGTCAATCACCCGACTGTGTAAAAAATCCAACCGATTACAAAACCAAAAACTAGCCTCGGAACTGATAGTCTAAAACTGGTAACGACCCCGGCTTTGTATAAAGGTAAGCTACTGACATAATAGCCGTACAAGAAGTTAGGTGGCCCGAGGATGGTGAACTCACTATCGATGGGTACACGATATTCTACAGTGGAAGGAACAAACAAAACTTTACCGGAGGAACTGCCTTTATAATAACCCCCAAGGCTCGGAAATCAATCCTAAGCTTCGTCCCTATTAGCGATCGGATAAGTTTGCTTAGATTCAAAGGAAGATGGTTTAACATCTCCATCATAAACGTTTTCGCACCGACCGAAGACAAGGACGATGATATGAAAGACGATTTCTATGAGCAACTTGAGCAAATGTACGACGGTATTCAACGGTATTACGTAAAATTAGTCATTGGGGATTTCAATGCCAAGATCGGAAGGGAGCGTCAGTTTCGGCCAACAATTGAATCGCACAGTCTTCATGAAACGAGCAGCGAAAATGGAGTAAGATGTGTAAGTTTCGCAGCTGCTAAGAATCTGGTAGTCAGCAGCACCAAGTTCCCGCATAAGGAGATTCATAAGTATACATGGACAAGTCCTGGGGACAGGTGGAGGAACCAGATCGACCACGTGCTGATCGACAAGCGACACCAAAGCTCCATTCAAGATGTGAGGAGCTTTAGGGGAGCCGACTGTGGTTCGGACCATGCCTTGGTGGTAGTCAAGTTTAACCAAAGGCTTAGACGAATCCAGAAGACAGATAGCGACCTTGAAACGAATAAGATATGAAATCCAAAGACTAAAGGATCCGGAGACCCAATCACGATTCCAAATAGAGCTGTCCAATAAATTCGAACTTCTCGACCTAGAGAGTACGCCAATTGAGAGTCACTGGGCGGAAATTGAAAAGGTATTGAAGGAGACAGCGAACAAGGTGATAGGAGTCCAGGCTAAACGTCAACCAAAGAAATGGTACACGGAGGAATGCCGTAAGGCTGTGGAGGATAAAAGGGCACTGAAGATCCTCAGCCTAGGCAAAAGAGACAAAGAATCCCGAGATAGATACGAAGCTGCTCAGAAAGCAGTAAACAAGGCACTAAGAAAGGCAAAGAGAGAATTCTTGTCTCAAAAGCTCAAGGAGATAGAAGATAACCGGCAGGGCGGTAAAATATGTGAATTCTATGCTGACATCAGGAAAGAAAGAACCGGATACATGGGTAGGAGCACTCAAATGAAAAACAAACAAGGCAAACTGACAGCAGTCAAAGACGAAGTGCTCGATATCTGGAAGGATTACTTTTAGCAGCTGCTGAACAGTGAAGATGACTCAGAGGACGAGAACATGGACCACGCTGAGGACCATCCCAGCGATGTAGTAGAGGAGCCGGATCTACTGGATGTACAGATGGCGATTGAGAAGGTAAAGCGGCGAAAAGCCCCTGGAATAGATAGCTTACGTGGTGAGCTATTCAAGGAAGGGGGTGAGTCACTGACGAGCCATCAACACCAGCTCATCCTGAAAATATGGAGAGAGGAAAAGATCCCGGACGTTTGGAACACAGGTCTCATATGCCCAATTCTGAAAAAGGGATCCATGTACGAGTGCGAAAACTATAGAGGAATAGCACTACTCCCTGTCGCATACAAAATCCTGACCTACATAATTCTAAACAGAATGAACCAGTACTATGAAAAGTCCCTTGGCGACTACCAAGCAGGGTTCAGAAGAGGAAGAAGCACGTCCGATCAGATCTTCATCCTTAAACAGATACTCGAGAAACGTTGGGAAATAAATCAAGATGTTCACCCCTTATTCGTCGACTTCAAAGCAGCCTACGACTCGGTCGACAGGAGCTGTCTTTGGAAAATACTGACGGAACTGGGTTTCCCAGGGAAATTGGTACGATTGACTCGGGCCTGTATTAATGGATCCCGATGCCGAGTCCTGGTACAAGGAGAAATGACTGAATGCTTCGACGTGAAGTCAGGATTAAGACAAGGCGACTACCTATCCCCGATGCTGTTCAACCTGGCCTTGGAAAAAGCTATCCGAGAATGTACCAAGGCAAGCGGGGGAGTGCACGTGGGGATAATGCATAAGTTCCTCGCATATGCGGATGATGTGACTGTGCTAGGAAGTAAGAAAGAAGACATTCAGTCACTCGCCGGTTCCCTGATCACTTCAGCGAGAGACATCGGCTTACAAGTTAATCAAAATAAGACGAAGTACATGAAAGTAAGCCGAAACCTACACGTAATCGACGATATAAGTGTAGGAAGCTATACCTTCCCTAAAGTAGATAACTTCAAATACCTCGGATCTACAGTAACCTCAATAAACGACCAACTAACAGAGGTCGAACAACGAATAGCCAGTGCCAATCGTGCGTTCTTCTCGGTCTCTCGAGTCCTAAGATCTAAGAAAATCTGCCGCCCCAAGAATAACATGAAAATAACATCACTCAAAGTATTTCAAATTAATTCTTATATGCAGCCTTTCTCCACTTAAATTTAAATAAAATAGTTTATTAAGGACAGGGTTATACATAGAGAATGAAATGAGTCAGTATTATTATCTATTGAGCTTTCCGCTTATATATATGTCTTTTTCAGGCACTTGCTCCTTTTGAAAGATTTTAAAATAATTATTGTCTAAATAAGAAAAAATCCAAAAAATTAAATTAAAAATACCCCATTTTTTAGGAATTTTAAAGGAAAAAATATTGTCCTAAACATCAACAATAAGCATCTTTTATGATTTAGTCTAATTCGAGGCCGAATATATATTGAAAGTTCAAATATTTGATCGATCAAATTCTATTTTGGTATTTTAGCACCCTTCACCCTCTACCAGTATGTAAAAAAATCAGAACCAACTATTGCCAATAATAGAAGTTATATCAATTTAAATACTTTCTTTTCATAAATTACATACTCAACGTGGAAAATTGAAACGCATTTTTATCCAATAATTTTACAGCCATTCTTCTTATTTATAAAATATATTTGGTGCAATTATATAAAAAGTAAGGCTCAATAGAAAAAAAAAATAATACCATAAAGATGAGCATAGATTTTGCTTAAAATAAATTAATTGTTTTTCCTATTGAGCTTTACTTTTTATATTAGTGCACTAAACATATTTTATAAATAAGAAGAATGGCTGTAAAATTATTGGATAAAAATGCGTTTCAATTTCATCCACGTTGAGTATGTAATTTATGAAAATAAAGTATTTAAATTGATATAACTTCTATTATTGGCAATAGTTGGTTCTGATTTTTTCTATACTGGTAGTGGGTGAAGGGGTGCTAAAATACCAAAATAGAATTTGATCGATCAAATGCTATCGACCGGCGCTATATCGATTTTAAGATTTAATCCCTATATTTCAACTTTCAATACATATTCGGCCTCGAATTAGACTAAATCATAAAATATGCTTATTGTTGATGTTTAGGACAATATTTTTTCCGTTATAATTCCTAAAAAAAAAAGGGTATTTTTAATTTATTTTTTTGGATTTTTTTTATTTAGACAATAAAATCTTTCAAATGGAGCAAGTGCCTGAAAAAGACATGTATATAAGCGGAAAGCTCAATAGATAATAATACTGACTCATTTCATTCTCCATGTAAAACCCTGTACCTAATAAACTATTTTATTTAAATTTAAGTGAAGAAATGATGCATATAAAAATTAATTTGAAATACTTTGAGCGATGTTATTTTAATTTTTTTTAATTCTCCCTGATAAAGGAAATCCCATGCTCTGTAATGAAAAAAGAATTATTCGATTATCGTCATTTAGTCAGGAGTTATAGAATTTTGGCCGCTAAATGACAAAATTTCCCCACTGTGTGACGGCTCCAAACTTGAAAACTCGTGGGCCTGTGCTTTCTAGGACTGTATAACTACAAAGAAATACAAACTCAACAAACACTGCAGTTTGTTCTCAGCCGAATTAACAGCCATAGCCCTTGCAGTACATTACGCCATCCAGCTACCATCAAACTCGATCATCATCTGCACAGACTCAATGAGCTCGTTAAAAAGCCTACGCAATATATACACCGACAACCCCTTAATACAAAAGATATTTAGAAATATCAACACATTTAACCAATTAAAAAAAAATATCACCTTCATTTGGGTACCTAGCCACATGGGAATTAGAGGAAATGGGAAAGCAGATGAAGCTGCCAGGGAGGCTCACGACCTTCCAAAAAGTATACCCTGTGCACTTAGTGCCAAAGAAGTATTCCGCCCATTACAACAAATCGTAAAACAAAACTGGAAATGCATGTAGAGCGAAGTAACTAATAACAAACTAAAAATGATTAAGCGAGGAGCAACAGCTTGGAGGTCATCCTACAGATCTTGCCGAAGAGAGGAAGTGGTTATATGCAGGCTGAGGATAGGGCATACCAGGTTAACCAACGGTTACCTAATGACTAAAGAAGAAAGACCATCCTGCAGATATTGTCACCAAACACTCACGGTCTCGCATATCTTTGAGGAATGTCCCACCCACAGGCAAGTGCTGGAGAAGCACAACATCCCAAACAGAGTAGAGTTGGTCTTGGGAGATAGCACCGAGGTGCCGGATAGGGTGGTTCTGTTTCTGAAGGAAGTGAAAATATACAAAGAGATTTAAAAATAAATAAAAAAAAATTAATTAAAAAATACTACTAGAAAAGACAAATTAAAAAATAAAATAAAGAAATGACCAAAATAGACAATAAAAAGGTAATAATTGCTAAAAAAGATAAAATTTGAATAAGTCGAGGGAAAAAAAAAAACAAAAAAAAAATACAGAGGATACAATCTATATAAGTAAATTTACGACTTGTAAACTTAGAATAATATAATAACAACCTGTCACTGTTTTCCTTGTGGCTGTAAATATATGTTACTTACATAAAATTAACAAATTAAGTTATAAAAAATGTAACCACAAACTATACAACATTGTTACTATAACACAAAATTGTAAAGAGCAAAATTGGCAAATAAAGTAAATATAATTCCAATTAAAAAATAAAAATGTAGTAAGTCAGTACAACCGGGCATAAATAACCCAAGATGTTTCTTGCCCCTAAACAACAAACAAACAAAACAATAATCACAAAAATCTAAGAGAGCCTAGACACGGAGTATAAATTCCTGCAATAACTAGTAAATTTAAAAATGCAATTAGATAACTGAGATGTTTTATCTAATGTGTGATCAGAATATTAAACAGATAGAATAATCTCACAGTCTCATTTTTTTTCTAACTCTATTTTTTTTTTTTCGAAAAGAGCATCACGTTTATAACATCTGACACAAAAGTAAATATTTTCAAAAACAGATAACGTAATGAGGATTTTATAAAATAGCTGTAGAGACAATTCTACTGCACTCTAATAAATGATAATAATGAAGTATTATTCCAACCCAATTACATAAAGAAAATTTCAAGAATAGTTTATAGGCATAGGGTATATCAGAGGTGCTGATTATGAAAATGTTATCAATTATGAGATTCTATCGTCAGATATCGATTTATTACAGCTTACGAGATTTAATCGATATTGGTGTGGCTTTTGGATTATCGGAGGTACTAAATACAAAAATGGTACAAATTGTCAGATGAAGTAATCAGTTATCGATTTTTGACAAGTTACTTGATAAAAACGATTCTCGGATCGGTAAAAAATTTCAACGCCGCTATTTATGAAATAATAATGATTTTAAGTTTGCGATTTGTTACAAGCAATCCAAATTCGATAAAACATTTATTGTTAGCGTTATCTATTATCAAAACCTAACTGTATTTGCGTTTATTGTAGTTAAGCTGTAATAAATCTATACCAGAGCAAGTTATCTCAAAATCGATATCATTTCTTTAATCAGCACATTCGATAACCCAATATCGATTATAATTGATACTTGGGTAATAAATTGATACCCCACTATGGAACCACAACATCGGTATCATTCTTGTAATCAGCACCTCGGATAACCCAATAGCCAACCCGAATCTCAAAAACGATATTATTTTCATTATCGTTAAAACCCGACGATATTGGGGTTGGCTTTTAGGTTATCCGAGATGATGATAATGAAAATAATATCGTTTTTGTGATTATGTTGTCGAGTTTGGATTTATTACTACAACGCAATAAATCGATATTGGGGTTGGCTATTGGGTTATCCGAGGTGCTGATTACGAGAATGATACCGATGTTGTGGTTCCATAGTAGGGTATCAATTTATTACCCAGGTATCAATTACAATCGATATTTGCTTATCGAATGTGCTGATTGTAGAAATGATATCGATTTTGAGATAAATTGCTCTGGAATAGATTTATTACAGCTTATCTACAATAAACGCAATTACAGTTAGGTTTTTGATAATAGATAACGCTAACAATAAATGTTTTATCGAATTTGGATTGCTTGTAACAAATCGCAAACTTAAAATCATTATCATTTCATAAATGGCGGCGTTGAAATTCTTTGCCGATCCGAGAATCGTTTTTATCAAGTAAGTTGTCAAAAATCGATAACTGATTACTTCATCTGACAATTTATACCATTTTTGTATTTAGTACCTCCGATAATCCAAAAGCCACACCAATATCGATTTCATTGGGTAAGTTGTAATAAATCGATACTTGAAGACGGTCTCTCATATTCGGTATGATCTTCTTAGCCATAAAATGAGTCCCAAAACCCTCTCGTTTCTATCCTTGCGGGGCAGTCTTTTTGTTATCAATCAATTTTATGGCTCCCCCTTTTTGCTGCGCAGACTTCTATCCAATGATTTTATTTTCGGAAACACACCAATTATAATAATTTAGTTTAATCGCTACTTTTTCAACGTTAGATTTAAGTAAAGAAATATTAACGGTCCTTCCACAAGCAGAATATAATATCGCCCTAGTTTTCAGAAGAATACTCAAGCGATCATCATTCAAAAATTACGTTCTAATTAATTAAGGTCATATGACCATCTTCATCGATCCCCCATTTACGATATCTTATCGAAAAACGGCCAAAATCTCGACTGGACAGTAACATACCTACTTCGTCTTGAAATAGCTAGATTTATGTGATAGCGCAGCAAACTCAATAGCTCCTTCCGGACCTCTCATCGGATACATAAAACTCCACAGATTTATGAATGTAAATGACAAGTATTGACGACAATATTTCGCAAAGTAAAAAGATTGTAATTGTGGAAAGAAGTTTTATCTGTTATCTTCCCAATGGAGTATTATTCTTTTTTAAAAGATCTCCATTTCTCGCCAAATATAAATTGTTTAAAGTTAAATTAAGGTTGTATAATGCACTGCTCTATATTTTCCACTTGTCTGCCTGTATTCATAAAATTGAAAAAAAAAAAAATACTGTTAATATAATTATAACACAAAGGTCCGGGATAGAGGCCCGTGGTTGACTTTTACTTCGCGACTGACACACGGAATAAAAAAATCTATTCTATCCTTCCCCCCATGGATAGAATAGATTGGTCACATCTGCAGTGTGGCTATATGGCCAAAAATGGCCAAAATCAGAATATAATTATTTCACACTTTTTAGAGCAGTTATTTTTACTGGTTCCTAGTTTTCGTTAATTTTTTACTTTCACTTACCTATGTAATAATATATATAGTATATATATAGTAATATATAATATATAGTATAGAAATATATAGTGAGTGGAAGTATTGCGATCGTGAAAAATTTCTACTTCCGGTTTTCAACGGAAATACACGTTTTGAGACCCCCTTAGTCCAAATAACCAAGTCCCGCGAAATGGTCTGTGTGTGTGTGAACAGACTAGCTCAAAAACTATAAACCGTGCGAACCTGAAATTGGGTATTTAGAGTATGTATATGCCCGCAATGTGACAGCAAAAATTTCATCAAATTTCCTCAAAGGGAGGGGGTACTTTATTTAATAACTTTTTAGGTTTTTTTCGATTTTCTCAAAAACGGCTCTAACGATTTTGATTAAACTGAGTATTTAATCTATTTATATGCCCGAGATATGACTGTAAAAATTTCATCAAAATTGATCAACCGTACGGGGGAGTTTACTTAATAAATTTTGTATCATTTTCACTTGTTTTTTTTATTTACTGAAAAACGGTTTTAACGATTTTGATCAAACTTGGTATTTGATGTATATATATTCCCCAGATATGACTGTAAAAATTTCATCAACATTGATCAACAGGAGGGGGGACTTTACTTAATAAATTTTGTATCATTTTCACGTGTTTTTTTTTTATTTACTCAAAAACGGTTTTAACGATTTTGATCAAACTTGGTATTTGATGTATGTATATGCCAAAGATGTAATAGCCAACATTTCATCAAAATTGGTCAAACGGAGGGGGCAATTTATTTCATATTTTTTTTTCCAATTTTTACCTTTTTGATCGATTATCTCAAAAACGGCTTTAACGATTTTTATCAAATTCGTTACGTTTAATGAAAATTAGTTGTTATTTAATATCAGGTAAGTTTTATCATTATTATAATGTTCTGAGGGGGCTTAAATGGGGAAGGGGCCTTTTTTGTTTTCCTATAAAGTACCTTTGTTTTAGTTTATATTGAGAAATTAACTGTCTCTAATCACGCCTAAAAATAAGAAATGGCTAAATATGATATATGAAGAAAATCAAGTAAACATATACTGCAGAAAAAAAAGAAAAATATTCAGTCAACTCATGAAACACCTTGAGCTCACGCATGCGCCGTACGCCTTTAATGACAAACCAATGCGTAATAATTAAAGATGTTCTGTTCATTTGAGAAGTGGCAGTTAAGAAAACGCATTAATTTCTAATCTAAGTAAGTTGGTAAGTGAAAGTTGTGTGTTGCGCGCACGCACCAGATTTTTTTTATTTACTAAAAAACGGCTTAAACGATTTTGATCAAACTGGGTATTTGATGTATGTATATGCAAAAGATGTGATAGCCAACATTTCATCAAAATTGGTTAAACGGAGGGGGAACTTTATTTAATAACTTTTTTCCAATTTTTACCTTTTTTCGATTATCTCAAAAACGGCTTTAATGATTTTCATCAAATTCGTCATGTTTAATCAAAATCAAGAGTTCTTTAATATCAGGTGAGCTTTATCATTATTAAAATGTTCTGAGGGGGCTAAAATTGGGAAGGGGCCTTTTTTGTTTTTCTATAAAGTACCTTTGTATTTCTTTTCATAGAGAAATTATTTGTCTCACGTTTCGCCTAAAAATAAGAAAGAGCTAAATATGAAATATGAAAAAAATCAAGTGAATATATACAGGAGAAAAAAAGAAAATTATTCCGTCAACTCATAAAACACGTTGAGCCCAAGCATGCGGAGTGCGCTTTTAATGACAGGCCATTGTTTATAATTAAAGCCGTTCTGTTCATTTAATGGAAATAATTTTTTTCATAGTAACTAAATGAAATTTTCAATAATTTTATAGACAATTATAAAATCAGACGACTTGGAGTAATATGCTTGCATTGCCGAATTATCTCAAGTAAAAACTTTTACTTAATAATAAAAGAAATTAGTGTTTGTCATAGAGCAAATAAAAACATAAATAAAAAATCTGGTGCGATGCGCGCAACACACAACTTTCACTTACGAACTTACTTGGATTAGAAATCGACGTGTTTCGATAATATGTAAACGCCATTCCTCAACTTCACACATTTTTCCACATTTAAGTATATAATTATATATTTAGATCTCCGTAAGTTATAGAGTATCTGTATAGCAAAATTTGGCAATTCTCAACACTTTTCGATTCATTATTGCTAATTTATATATGAAGGGACTAATTTCATCAACAGTCGAGTTTTTTTACTGCTTGCTTGTTCTTTTTTTACGAGTTGCTTTTTTCAAATACATCGTGAAGGTGAATAGATAGTTGTATTTACGTTTCTTATGCCTTTCTGGAAATCAAGAACGATTACTGTTCCTCTAAATTCGCTTTATATTGTTTTCAAAAATTTATTATGGAACAAAAGTTTCTAGACTAAAATATGCCTATAATTATTATAGACCATTATCTTATACACAGGAGGCGGCTAAAGATCTTCAAGGTCTGTGAGCCAACCGAAAAAAAAAAAAAAATCTTATACCACATTTTCCCCCCTTTACATGTTTGTTCGATATTTTACACACCTGCGATGCTTCAAAAATTTGACCATCACGTATTTACTCTCTAAAGTAACATTAATCTTTTATTAATAAATAAAAGTTTTTATTTTCATAATACGGTTAATAAAATTTTGGCTATCATATATACACACATCAAATACCAAGTTTGATTAAAACCGTTAAATCCGTTTTTGAGTAAATAAAAAAAACACGTAAAAATCGGGACAACATTTATTAAGTAAAGTGCCCCTCCAATTAATCAATTTTGATGAAATTTTTACTGTCGCATCGCGGGCATATAAATACACCAAATACCGAATTTAATCAACATCGTTAGAGCCGTTTTTGAGAAAATCGAAAAAAAACCTAAAAATTAGACAAAATTCCTTAAATAAAGTATCCCCTCCGTTTGACCAATTTTGATGAAATTCTTGCTGTCACATCGCGGGCATATATATACACTAAATACCCAATTTCAGGTCTGTTTGGTTTATAGTTTTTGATCTAGTCTGTTCACACACACACACGCACGCACGCACGCACGCACGCACACACACACACACACACACACACACACACACACACACACACACACACACACAGCCACACACACACACACACACACACACACACACACACACACACACACACACACACACACACACACACACACACACACACACACACACACACACAGACACACTAACACACTAACACACTAACACACACACACACACACACACACACACACACACACACACACACACACACACACACCGACACACACACACACACAGACCATTTCGCGGGACTTGGTTAAATGGACTCAGGGAACCCCAAAACGTGTATTTCCGTTGAAAACCGGAAGTCGAAATTAAAGTAACACTATCGCTTACTTTACTTACTATATATTTCATATATAGGTAAGTGAAAGTAAAAATTAATATGGAAAAATGTGGAACTTTGAGAAGTGGCATTAACACAATTTCTAATCGAAGTAAGTTGGTAAATGAAAGTTGTGTGTTGCGCGCACGCACCAGATTTATTTAATGTTTTTTTTTGTTCTATATGGAATTGAAATAGCTTTTAAATATCAACGTTTATAATTAATCAATCGTAAGAAGGTCCTTAATTTGTGCAGAAAAAAAAGCAGTAATAATTGATTAAAATAAAATGCATATAAAGTTTCCACTTATAACTTTTTTCCGCTTTTTAGGGTATTTACCAATTTCTTGATATTAGAAAACAAAGTATTCATCAAAATGATACCTTATAATTTGTTGTTTTATTGATGATTTTACGGTGATACGAAAAAACCTTGTAACCTCTGCCAACTGATTTAAAGCGTTAATCTATAAAAATGTTAATTTTTATTTAGTTTACTTGAATTTAGTAAACATACATTTTACATAAACATAACTTTAGACAAGGTTGGTGAAAAACAATATGGTTAGCCTAGGAGAGTGGCTCATAATTAAGCTGAGGGAGAGTTAGGGGAGCATTTGTTAGAGTTCTACCCTTAGCTACTATTCAATGTATCTCCTACCAGATTAATTAAAACTCATTCTATTTCGCCTGCTAAAACCTTTACTGTAGCCTTGCATGTAACATCCTCTACCAACTCGATTCCGAAATGAAGGAACATAATTTAGCACAATATTTAAAGAACAAAATTTTATGCAAAAGAAGTATATTTCACTGATTGAAATATTTTTTGAAATCTCATAGACTGCTAAAAATTTAACCCCCCCCCCCTATATTCACATATGGAATTAATGCTCCTATAACACCCGA
The DNA here is from genome assembly GCA_911387785.2 of Aelia acuminata. Taxonomy (NCBI): domain Eukaryota; kingdom Metazoa; phylum Arthropoda; class Insecta; order Hemiptera; family Pentatomidae; genus Aelia; species Aelia acuminata. Next base: position 102,658,761 of record OU426979.1, read on the forward strand.
GAACGAAATGTATTTGAAAATCGTCAAAAACGGTTAAACTGATAAAATGTTAATAACTAATTAATAATACCAATTCCATATCCATATTCACAGGTGTGAATACGAATACGGCCATATTCACAAATTCATCTGTAAATAAAAATAAATTCACAGGAAAAATTGTGAACATTCACAAAAAATGTGAATATTTATAATATTCTTATACATTATTAAATAAGCTCAAAGGGAGTGATTAATTTCTAATGTAGAAATAGAAAACAAGCCAAAAATAAAGAAAAAACTATCATTTATTGATTGCTTATAGCATTACTAATTAGATAACCATACTCATAAAAAACCTCTTCAAATTCTATCGATAACTTTTTTACATACATTGAAATGAATTTGATTAATAGATTTTTAAATAAAGTACAAACATGTGATATAAAAATATCGATAAGTTCATATCATTCACCCCACGTTGGATTTTATGAAGTAATATAGTCTTTTAAGTAAGCTGGCGGTCTTTTTGTCCTCAAGCTGACTCGTAGTGGTGGATTTTCTTTTGCTGTGTTGTTCCTGAAATAATCACACACGACTCTGAACGCCTTTTAACAGACGCCTCTGAAGTAGCTATTGGAGCTATTCTCTCACAAAACTCCAAGCCTGTCGCCTTTTTCTCTCGAACATTGTCCACTTCAGAGAGTAAACATTCGTCAATTGAAAAAGAGGCCCAAGCTATGGTAGATGCCATTCGTTACTGGAGGCAATACCTCGTTGCTCGGCACTTCACTGTTTTAACCGATCAGAAATCGGTTTCTTATATGTTCAGCTCAAACATGACTTCCAAAATAAAAAAAGATAAAATAATGCGTTGGCGTTTAGTCTTACAGTATTATTTTCAATCAAATAACCAAGAATTTTGATTGAAGTTTGACAACATTTAGACTTTTCTTTATTAATAGTTAATTTATACTTACGAACCGCAGCCATGAAGCGCTCGAGGTGTCTGTCGTGTTCTTCTTTAGTTTTTCCTCCGATAGTTACATCATCCAGGTAAGCTTCTGCATTTTCCAGTTTTTCTAGTTCCCTTATCTCATCAATTTTTCTTTGAAAAGCAGCAACACCGTTCGTTAGGCCAAAGGTTATTCTGCAAGACTACCAAAGTTTAACCACAGCAGCGCTTTTGAAACTCTAAAATCAGAGATTGCAAACGCCACCATGACGCCTGTACTTGATGATGTTCCATTTATTGTAGAAACAGACGCCTCTGAAGTAGCTATTGGAGCTATTCTCTCACAAAACTCCAAGCCTGTCGCCTTTTTCTCTCGAACATTGTCCACTTCAGAGCGTAAACATTCGTCAATTGAAAAAGAGGCCCAAGCTATGGAAGAGGCCATTCGATACTGGAGGCAATACCTCGTTGCTCGGCACTTCGCTGTTTTAACCGATCAGTATTCGGAGTATCCCTACCGACTTGGCTTATGAATTCTGGGAAGGCTCTCCTAAGATCCTCTAGCCGAAGAAGCAAGTACGATCCATTAGTTAAAGAGGTCGAACTTCTTGAAGCTAACCCCTCGTATGCACATATTCGATTACCAGACGGACGTGAAGATACAGAATCCCTCAGAAATCTAGCTCCTTCAGGGACGGGGGTAAGAGCAGTTCATCCGTCAAATCAATATTCAAACCTTAATGAAAGTCAACCCAACTTCGCTATTCAAGAGGAACCGACCCATCCTCTAAGAAACAGCGAAGGACAGGAGGTGGCTGAAACATCTCTTCGAAGTTCTACTGAGGCTGAGACTGAAGTACAATCTCTTCGAAGATCCAGCAGACTCAAGACCCGACCTGAATACCTGAATGATTATGTCACTTCTGCTATTTCTTAAGGGGGGATGAATGAGATATCATTTATTATCTCTACTATACTGCATGTTTGTAACCTCCTTGTTCTAATGTTTTATACAATGTTACCTTACTATTTATTTAAACATGTGTTCATATAATATCAATTAAATTGAAATAAAATACCTTTTAGAATTGAAGGCTTTAATTGACATTATATGAACACATGTTTAAATAAAAAGTATAAATAGTAAGGTAACATTGTATAAAACATTAGAACAAGGAGGTTACAAACATGCAGTATAGTAGAGATAATAAATGATTATGTAGAGGACCTGGGTTCGATTCCCGGCCGTGGTCGAATCTTTTATCTTCTAATAAAATAGTTTAAAAATTTAGATAATAAATGATATCATCTCAGTTCCCATCTTCTCTGTGGTTGTGATTCAACTGATTAGGGCCAGAGAGATCATGTGCTACATCAGGAGGTCTTACTTCAGGCTCAGGCAAGACTTGTTGATCCGCTTCCCTTTCCGTAGGTTCCAGTTGAAAATCATCCACTACTTCATCACGTACTACAGTAGGGTTTTTATAACTCCCTACAGATGCCAGGTGTTTTATTGATAACGTGGTTTCCCTTCCATCAGGGTAGCGAATGTGGGCATAGTCGGCGTTTACGTCTAAAAGCATAACCTCCTCCACCAGTGGGCCAGTTTTAGTCTGCCGTATGAATTGCTTCAAAAATACTGGTCCTGGATTCATGAGCCATGCGGGAAGTGATTCCCCATTGCCAGTACGTCTAGGATGTTTGAACATTCGTTCATGCGGGGTCTCATTGGTAGCTGTACACAAGTGGTGAAAATCATCCACTACTTCATCACGTACTACAGTAGGGTTTTTATAACTCTACTGAATGTACTGAATGTAGAGCTTCAGGCAAAACTGAGTCCCACTTTGTAATCGGTAAGTGTTTTGACTTAAGAGCGAGTAATATCGTTTTCCAAAGAATGCCATTATATCTTTCGACTTGACCGTTACCTTGCGGATTATAAGGCGTAGATCTACTTGATGCCACTCCATTAGAAACCAAGAATTCTTTCAATTCTCGAGATAAAAACGAAGTCCCTCTGTCCGAATGGATAATTGCTGGGGCACCAAACAAGAAGAATAGCTGCGTGAGGACCGTAATAGTAAGGTGAGCGAACATGCCAACAGCTCTCTTCAATGATGAAGCGTCCGTTGGAGGTCGGAGATCTTGGAGTGGTTTTAGCCTTTCAGGGCCAGGTTTAATAACCTTGTTGCTTATTGAGTAACCTAAAAGTTTAATTGATCTCAAAGAAAACATACTTTTTTCATTATTCAGCGTCAAATTGTACTTTTGAGCAGTATCCATGAATCTTTTCAGATTATAGTCATGCTCTCTTTGATCTCTTCCACAAACAGTGACATCGTCGATGTATGCAAAGGTATCTTTCAAACCTTCATCACGAATTATTTGGTCCATCACTCTCTGAAAAGCAGCTACACCGTTAGTTACCCCAAAAGGAATTCTTTTAAACTGGAAAAGTTGCCCACAAGCCTCAAAAGCAGTGTACGGCTTATCTTCGCATTTAATTGGGATTTGATGGTATGCATTACGTAAATCGATAGTACTAAAAACTTCGTATTGTGCAACCTTGTTTACTAAATACTCTATTCGCGGAAGAGGATATGCATCCAAGAAGGTGTAACGATTTATTGTGCGAGAGTAATCGATCACCATGCGTCGTTTATGATTACTACTAGAGATAACGAGAATCTGAGCCCTCCAAGGAGATATGCTAGGCTCAATTACATCTTCAGTTAGGAGGCGCTCTATTTCAGCTTCTATGAATTGAGAGTCAGAAGTGGTTTGTTTGCGCGACTTTATTGCAACTGGTTTACAATCATGAGACAGGTTTTCAAAGAGTGATGCGGGACGAACGTTTGCTATAGCAAGACCGCATACTATCAGAGTTTCTTTATGGCCTCCAAAGGATAAGTTCACATTTCCATGTTGTTGAAGTAAATCATGGCCAATTATTACATCGGTGCATAATTCAGGGAGACAGACAAACGAACACCTTTGTAATGGTGACCCAACATGGTAATGTGAACTATGCATTGGCCTGAAGTTTTTGAACATAGAGATGTAGATGCCATTGATATTTTTTCTAGAAGAGGTATAATCTTTAGATTTAACAAAAACGCAGATTTTTCACTAATGAAACTGATGGAGCTCCCAGTATCGATTAAAACACGTACTTCCGACCCATTGACAACAGCTTTAGTCGTTGCCTTATTCAAACTACGCTCGACAGAGCCACAAACGTTGCTTGCTACAATAGCAGCAGAAGTTCTATTCTGTGCTTTGACAGATCGACTCCGCATAAGCCCTCTTTTAGAACACCGATTACAGATAGTATTCCTAGCAGGACATTTACTGTGAAAGTGTCTGTGACTGAAGTCACAGAAATAACATTTGCCTGATGTGGCTGCTAAGGTTACATTTTGTTCGCTAATGTTATCACAATTAGCTCCCACAGCCTCTCCAATTTCAGTAGTTTTGCAATCAGGAATTGCATTAAGGGAATCTATAGGATTATGATAAGAAGTAGCTTGGACTTGAGCTGATTCGAGAGATCAAACTAGATCATGAGCTTCCCTTAAAGTTAGGGTTGTACTCTCCATTAAACGTTGGCGGATGAATTGAGACTGCAGTCCACTAATAAATGAATGAGATAATGAGATCATTACAATTAGTTTCTGCTGAGACTGCTTGGCAGTTGCAATTTTTACCTAGAAATTTAAGTGCCTCTATGTATTGGTCCAGCGTTTCGTTGGGAATCGAGTTTATAGCGGGCAAATATTTCATTGATGGGTTTCACATAGAGTCCCTTCAAAATTTCTATAGCCTCTGAATAAGTATTAGCGTGACTTACGTGTTGGTGAACTTCTGGAGCTATAAAATTGAATAGCAGTTTCAACTTGTCCTCTTCTTCAGCTTTAGCGGCAGCGAGGAAGTTTTGAAAATTGTTGTACCAATGTACCCAATGTTTATCGGCAGAAATGTAGTTCGGATCTACATCGAATCGGTCAGGTCTGAGTAACCGCTCCATTATTCGTTTTTTTTTTTGTTTTTTTTAGATTATGTTGAATAAATTGAAATGAATAAAGATAACCTGTGAATTAGGTTTTATTCAACACAATGAAACGTAATGAAATTGATTAATAGATTTTTAAATAAAGTACAAACATGTGATATAAAAATATCGATACATTCATATCATACATATTTATATACGACCATATTCACAAATACAGATGTGAATACGGACAAAATCACAAATTGAGTTGTGAATTTCTTTAGACTTCAGAAATAATAAGGCAGTAGCTGTTTAGGGAAGCAAAAATTGTCTCTTATAAACAGCTGGGTCGATTAAGATGGTTGGGACCTGTAGGCAGATGGATCCTGGCAGAATCCTGAAAACGATGCTTCATAGTAAGCCCGGAGGTGGACGAGGGCGAGGGAGACCCGGACTGCGATGGTTGGATTGCCGGACAAGGCAGACCTGAAGGCGTTTGGTGTATTTGGATCAGACAGAAGGATTTGGAACAGACAGGACCGAATGGATCCAACTTCCAACACTGACTCCAGCCCCAATATGTGAATAAATGAAGTGAATAATAAACCCCTCCCCCTACCATAACCTATCCATGCCAGAAACCTTCGCGAGAAACTCACTAATGTTTGATCGAACATTAATGCCCAAAATATATTAAAGAAACTGAATTGAACCTTACTCTGGTTCACCTATTTTTACTAAAGTGGGGACAGGCCCTTCGATTCGGATAACATACAGGTAACCCTTAACCCCGTACTGGTGCCCTCAACTCCGCAGCACATTACTTGATAGTAGAAAATTGGAAAGAACCGCTGGTGAAGGCTTTTCCTTCCTTAGGTACAGCGGGGAAAAGGAGGAAAAATGAAAGAGAGAGAGAGTGTGTGCTAGAGAGAGATTTTTTATTTACGTCAAATGTGAGATGAAAAGAAATATAAACTTTAACCCTTCTAAATTCATTACCAAACAATTTTAAATTTGGCCTAAAGTTCTATATCAAATCCGGTTGGTTTTTAGATTAGCTGAAAGTTTTTTTTATCATTATTAGTGAATTTGATTTGACTGTATTAAAAAGAATAGGATATAATTAGTTCAACGCAAAAGCTACTGAGCCACAGCGACGCGTGGCCGGGTCTGCTCGGATATCAACAAATGGGTGTAAATAATTGTATAAATATAATCTGTATTCGTTTATAATTCCTTCTTGGAATATAAAATATACCTCTTGGAGCAATACTTACACTCCACATAAAAATTCCACATACATACTACCTTAAATCCGATATAAATAATATATCACTTATTCACTTTTTTTCCTAAAATCGAAGTATTAAATCTCACTGTCTACACTTCTAAATTGAGACCTTGGTTAGATAGATGCTTTCATATGATCAACAAAAAAAAATATTAAAAGTAAAAAGTAAACATATTTCTAAAAATTGGTTTTTTTATACATGATATACAGTACACCAGTACTCAGTGTTGACTATAAACTTTCAAGGAATAGTGTTTAATCACGAATCATAGCTCTCTCGTTTCCTACTATATACCTTACCATTAAATTGAATGAGCTCCTCATGACCCTCAAAGTAGGTATATAGTAATACTAAATTTCATTTTATTTCGCTAATATCTTAGCTATAGAATATTGCTTTAATGCATATTTATTTCGTTGAGGTCTTAAAATTACCCAGTAACCCATTCTTCTATACACTCAATACTTGGTCGGACCCTCTATGCAGCTTTTTAAACCACCACAGATAACTAACCTAAAATCGCAGTCCGTGGTTGCTAAATTAAATTAACATTTAAATTCACATGTTAATTACTGAAGATTTTACTATTGACGGCACATAATATTTAAATATTTAAGTATTATGTGAAATTAATATTCCTAACTCAACGCAGCACTCACAGCTTCAATTTCAAATAGCATTAGCAATCGGTTTTTAAAACAGAATCTCACAGCCTTTATTAAAGTTCCGGCTTTAATAAAGTTGTGTCTAAATCGTTCCTTGATATTACCATTCCCCTCCAGCATCAGCACGTTCCAGACCCAGTTTGAGAAAATTAAGATATCAACCTTTCAACACTCAACGAAATTCAACTCAACTATTTTGATTCATTATTACTGACAAACGGTTCATCGGAAAGAAAATTATAACGCTTCTGCAGAGCCATTAATTCTTGCTGAGTGATTTGATATTTATCGATCTTGATAAGATAAATTGGACGAAATGACAATTCACTAGTTTGATTTTCCGACAGTTTTTTCCTTTAGAAATCACTTACCAATCCATCATTTTTCCAATGATGAAATGTTTTAGTTTAAAATAATGATTGAGCTTTTCAGGGTGCGGCTTTTGTTGATTTGTCCTTTTTTCTCCCTTCCTAGGACCTCTTGGCTTTTTCAACTTAATGGAATCCTTACAATGGGTAGAGTTCTCCGAAAATCTATCTAAAATCACCATCATGTTCACTTATTTATAGCTAAGATTGTAAATTTTAATTATTTAACTTCCAATAAACTTGCTTTCCTACACGTAAATAATTGAATGCGCAATTCCAAACAGTGATCAATAATTAGAAATTTCAAATATTTGGTAATATCGAGGTTCAACAACATTTCAGCAACATTCCTATGATTATGAAAAGTGTATGATGGTAATGAAATAAATTCTTAATTTTAATATACTCTGACTATATTTCTTTCTTTTTTAAACTTTTATTTTTATATTCACACTTATCTAAAAGTGAAAGAGATTGTTTTGATATCTGAAACACATGCAATAATATGGCATTATAAGGATGGGAAGTATGATGCCCAGTGGCACCTGTTCTGTCAAGACTTGCACTTAGGCAGGGAGATCTGTCTTCAGCTCCCTTTCATTTTTTAACTGGTGTTTTCGCAAATTTGGCATGTCAGTGCACAATGCTTAAGCAATCTGAGACAATTGTTGAAGGATACTTTTTGAACAGGGTTTGGATAAGGTTATTCAAACAAATAATCAAGATGAACATTGAGCTGATGGACTTTATTCAGAGGAGGGGGACGGTGCCGGCTAAATACAGCTCTTCTTCATTTTCGAATCATCAGGGTGTTGAGGGGTTGGTGCCCTCCTACCTACTAGCCGTAGAAACTGCTGATAGTCCGGGAGCTGAGGGCCAAAAAGGTGCCTGGTTTGAAGAAAATGTTTGATCATATAGGCTGAAAGTACTCATTTAATAGACAACAAATGTGAACCTCTGCCACCTCAGATCGGTTGCCATCAAATTTTATAGGCAAACAAAATCGACATTTTCGAACTTTTTTAAATTTTTCGCTAATAACTCAAAAACGATTTACCGCAGAAGAAATAGTGTTCTTTCTAAAATAAAAGGGCATTAAATTTCGCGTCGACTGAGGTCTTCATAGTTAAAATCGGGGTAGTCTTTTAGCCAAAACCGATTGTCAACTTAGCCACTTGAGCGGAAAAATGAATTACGCTCATGTTCCAAAGCCTGCAATTAAAGATGGTTACTCTAAATCAAAACTGCTACCAATAATAGTTGTAGAATATCGAAACCTGTCTCATTAATTTTAAAATTAGCCCACTCCTGTGAAGACAAAGTGATTAAAGCGTGAACATATTCAGCGCCTTGTGGTCTAAAATCCGTGAAAGTTTTTTTCCGTTGGGATTTTTTTTCAGGTTCTCGCATATAATTCGGCAAATACTGATCAAAAAGTATTGCTTTCATCTTACCATAAGAGGCTAAACTATTGCAAATAGAATGATAGAATCTGAAGTTTAAATCGGTTTAGTGGTTTAGCCGTGTTCGATAGATCAAAAATCTGTAATTTTTACGATTTCGGTGGAAACTGTGTTCCAACGCCTTTTATGGATGCCATCACATACCGGAATTCTAGGTAATGAAATAGCAGACAGGGCAGCAAAGGAAGCAGCAATTATGATGGGCCCAACACTGCAAATATATGAAGCGAAAGACATGAAAGCATGGTACAAGAAGAGAGTAAGGAGCAACTGGGAGTCCATGTGGGCTGAAATCCCTCTCACTAATAAGCTCAGATCCATTGAGCCTACAACGAGAGAATGGATTAGCTCCCTGCGAGGGAACCGAAGAGAAGAGGTAGCACTGACAAGGCTTAGGTTAGGTCATACAAACCTCACCCATGTTCACCTTATTACTAAAGAACGCCAACCAGAATGTGAAATCTGCAAAACCCCTCTTACAGTTAAACATATCGTAGAAGATTGCAGAAGATATGGAGGCGAATTCACAAAACTAAATATACAACGCAACATTTGAGAGGCATTGAAAGATTCACCCAAGACTGCGGATAGCATTATAAAGCTGTTGAGGGAGATTTCCATATTTAAAAAAATATAATGAATAAATAAATAAATACAATAAATAGAGCATATTACTTAATGGTAAATATTACAAAATTATAATAGTCGTAGTACATATTAGAATAATACCTTGGGCAATATCTTAGAGTAAAAAAGGGGCGTAATGACCACGCAGTTGATCGCCCATAACAACCTACCTACCTCCAACGCCTATAACTCAAAAACACCTAGTTTAAATAAAAAATGTTTTGGTAAAAGTTGCAGAGCATCAAATTTAGCATGAAACAAGCTCCTTACCCACAACATTAGCTGAACCCTGTTTGGAAATACAAATTAAAACGTGAAAAAATTTAATATTACACTCGTGAAAAAAGTAGAATTTACAACTCGAGTGAAACGTTTACCCACACGAGCGAAGCGAGTGTGATAATTTCACGAGAGTTGTAAATTCTACTTTTTTCACGAGTGTAATATTAAATTTTTTCTGTAATCGTGTAATACATGATCAGATCTAACCAGAATATGAACAAAATTAGGATGTTGTGAAGATTATGGTATGTTGTTGGTAGGTTATAAGCATGGTTGTGAAAGGTTATAAAATGTTATAACAATAAATTGAAAATGTTTAATTAAATAAAAAATAATATAATAATAATAATATTTAATCAAACAGTGTTTTTTGAAGTTTTTTAATAATATCAAAGATGTCTGTTTAAATTAAAATGATTGTGAAGTAGTGCAGTTATAAACAAGTGCAGGTTATAAACAAGGAAGGTAATTATTATTATATTTAAATTTTAATATATATTAATTATTTCCACCAATAATTCATTCACATTTCAATATATTTTGTTAAAATAAATTCTTACAATGTTAAGAAACATTTAAAAGCATTTAATTTCCAACTTCAAATTATTTTTTAATTTATACTTATTACTAATCAAGAAGGCAATTCACTTTCTTCACTTGTGAAGAAAATAATCACTTTCTTCACTCTACTGCAAAATGTTTCACTTTCTTCACTCATTTCAGTTTAGTAATGTTACCATTATTCAACGATTACAGAAAAAAATAATTATATCCTATCTGTACTATATGTATATCATATCTGTATTATTGTACTTAAAAATGTTAAATAAAAGGCAATGATCTATACAACTTTTTTATTTTCCACTTCAAATTTTAACTTTATCTAATGCTCTTACGTTGATATTGATTTCATTAGATTCGGAACCTCAAAAAACATCTACGGCGATACCAAACACAAAATTTTGATATTTATGACATTTTGACCTCAAATTTGGACTAGATCTGGCTGGTGGTCACATTACATTGATTTTGGTTTCTTCAGATTCGGCACCTCAAAAAATCAATACACGTGTGGTTCCATGCTGCTAACAAAGTAATTATAATAGATAATAGGATTTCCTCATTTTCAGCTTTTTTGGCCTATGTGCGACGGCTGTTCGACTCCGCCCAGAGAGGGTTGACTTTTGTTTCGGGGAGGCCCCACGGAATAAATCTCGACCGTCCCATCATGGTTAGAATAGGCTGGTTACAGTTATAGAGTAACCCCCCGAATGCCACATATGGCCGGGTGGGGGTATCAAACAAAACCTCATGATTTTCCTTTTTATTTGTAACTCTGTTTGATATGAAAATGCTATGTAAAATGCTGGTTTAGAGATATCAGCAAAGTGCAAGGGTAATTGTTTTTTAGATGTTTCAATAATGTTTACAATATTAGTGGCATCGTGACCAATGCTTTATGGTTCACTTCCTTTTGTTTGTCGGGAGTGGCATAATACAAAATTTAATTCTAAGCAAGTGTTGTGGAATAAATGATATAAAATTAATAAGGGAACAAAATAAAAACCCACACAATTAAAAATGTCATGAAAAACAGATTTATGACAGGTAAGATGTCAATTGGATTTGACTTCACCTAAAAAGCCATGAACCCCAATTCGTTTCACTATTTCTGAATAGTAAAACGATAGTGTAAATTTATAAGTCTAGAGAAGACTGCCAATCGTATTTCGTTACCTTCGCTATTGAGAAAGAGATTTTTATATAATACATTTTTTAAAATAATTTTCTTCTAGATTAGTTTGAACATTGACAAACCAAGCAATTGAAATGTAATTATTTTTTACTAACTATAGATGTACGAGAGAGTTTAAGAAATGCCAACTAAAGGAAAATAAAAGATTTCTATGATACGAAACAGGAATAATTGAAAGTTTAAAAATTAAAAACATAAGCGATTTGGACAAGAATTCTATACAGCCTCCCCCCCCCCCTTGAACGCTTCGTCACTGTTAAATATTCAAAAAACCATTAAAGTGGCCTGTTAAGCCTGTAGGTGCTCATAAATATTGAAGAGGTGGGCGGAGCTTCCCTGTTATTTCCCCGAGGTGCTAAAGATGTCTCTGCCAGTCAGATTAGTTAATTCCCTTATGGCAAGGAGAGTAGTTGTTGCCTTTTTGTGGAATAGTTTCTTCCGTGTCCAAGGTGCGGTTAGTTTGTATTTAAAGGCTTTACAAAGAAATAGCATGCAATTATTGTCTTTCATTGAAGAGAGAAATGCTTTATTTTTTAAAACAAGATTTTACTTATTTATGCTGAGCCTAAAAATATTTTGATAAAACTAAAAATTGTGTTCCGAGGTACCCTCAGAGGCCTACTTCCTTTAGTTTAAAATCACTAAAAACAAAATAAGAAGTTCTTAATCTTTCAATATTCATTCTTCGAATGATGATAACTTCTAAACCATACCTACACTCTTTCACATTCCAACAGTGACTTACATATTCATATTCTCTGCGAATCATATTACGACGAAAGACTTAAGATCATTAACGGTCTTGTTCTAGATGTAGCCTAGAGTTTTCATATACACACAATATACATATATATTTAAGTTGTTCTCAGTATAACATAAATTTAAGGTTGATTTTTTTATGTTTATATTTTATTTTATTAGAGAATAAATGAAAAATCCACATATTGATATAGTGAAAATAATTACGTGCAAGGAATTTACACCATAAAGTTAAAACAATGGGCTTATTTTTGAGCTGTAATATAAAATACCCGATAAGGGTTTATGAGTATATTTATTATTACGTGCCAATGCTTAAAGGTCATTTTCGAATAATGTTTATCAGGGTATTATTATATTATCTAAGGTTGTTTCTTTCTTAAAAATTGATATTTTCTTTCCTTAATTACAAGCAAGACAAATGGCAAAAAAGCGGGGCAAAACCCGAGAACGGTTTGTCCTATCGAAATGTAAATTGTTTCATTCGATTAAGGATGGAAAATAACACTAGGATTGCATTAAACGTAAAAATTATATTATTTACGTATAAATAATTATTAAGGCAACTTAAGGACAGATATATTAATTATTTTAAGAAATTAATTGAACTTAATTTTAAATTAATTTAGCTTATTTTACAACATTTTAATTCGATTTCGTTTAAGGGAACATTTTTTTTATTTTTTAGAATCATAATGTCTTGTAACTTTCTTCGGGAAAATGTTGAAGCCCTGTCTTTAATAACCTGTAATGTAATGATATTTAGACAATTTCGACTGGATGAAAATAGCTAAAGCAGTATATCAGTATTCGAAACAGCATTATATTTGGGGGGAGACTGAAGCATCTATGTTATAATAGTGGCTACGTATTATCATATGAGAACTATATGTTGTATGATAAGATATGAAATGCTATTGATAAGTAATTATGGTTATATTTAGTTACAGTAATTAATTGGGGCTTAGGTATATAAATTAGAGATTATACATTATTTTACTGTCGTATAATTGAGTCAATTGTTGTAAACTATGGAATTATATCTAAAATATTGTAAGTAACTTTATCCTTATTAGATATCGATGTTAATAAATGAATGCTACATTCAAAATTGTAGGCCAACTCAGTACTACAAAACTAGAGTGTTATCGTCCTTAAGTATTCGCAGTTTTAGTGAAACGTGAATTTTAGAAAGGAAACGCGCGGTCCAATTTCCTCGGAAAACTGCCCGACGGAGTTCTTTTTAGTGTTGCCCTTCCCTAATCTGTGTCTATATGCTCTTTTCAGCTCTGCGTCGCCTGCGTGGCACAGTTCAATGTGCGCCTTACCTAACACTAATGAGCCCCCTCCTAAAACAGTCTATGAGAGGTACATTATATCGTCCACATTTTCTATTTGAAACATCATTGGTCTCAGACGCCTCCTGTTCCCAGCGACCCCCTCCTTATATATCCTGTAAGTGTTCTATATTGTATTTTACTTAAGATTATATTGCATTCATGTAAATTATGTGTATATACATATATATCTAACCAAGAGTTAGATCCGGAACCACCTCATGAGGATGAGATTACAGATGCCATCAGAAGTCTTAAAAATAACGAGGCTCCTAGCCCTGATGGGCTCCCTGCAGAACTCCTTAAGTTTGGCGGTAATGAGCTTACGAAAGCACTACAAGACGTCCTCCGTGTGATCTGCACAGATGAGGTAATGCCCTCACTTTGGAATATGTTAAATATATGTCCTATTCATAAAAAAAGTGAGAGGTTGTTATGCAGCAATTATCGAGGTATCTCGCGACTAACCTGTGCCTACAAGATATTTTCACATATTTTAATCAAACGTCTCTTACCACAAGCCCAGCGTGAACTCGGTCAGTACGAAAGTGGATTTAGGAAGATCTACCTTAGACTAGATGTTATGTGTGCGAACCATTCTTGAAAGAGTCCATGACTATAAAAGTAAAACTCACCATCTTTTTATCAATTTTACATCGATAACAGCATGCAGCGTATGATAGCATAATACGCGACGAGCTGTACATTGCTCTTAGAGAACTCAACGTTTCAGAAACTTATAAGCATGATAAGGCTCATCACGAAGGATGTGAGATGTATGATTAAGGTAAATGGTGACAGATCTGAGGAATTTTATGCTAGGAAAGGACTTCGGCAAGGTGATGCTCTGGCCTCTATATTGTTCAACCTTGCCTTGAGGAGGCCGTAAGAGAAAAGGGCTTAGGCCAACGCCAAGAGAACCTTTTTGCTAGGCTTGTTCAACTGTTGGTTTATGCCGATGACATAGACATAGTAGGACACTCTCTTCAGGCCGTGACTGATGCCTTCCTGGCACTGGAGTGTTCCGCCAGTAGACTTGGGCTGGAATTTAATTAATTTGGGCTAGACAAGAGTCCAAAACCAAGTATAAGGTTACTGAAGAAATTTCCAAGCCTGGTGAGACAGTTACTTTTGAGGCCCTACGAATTTGAAAAGGTTTTGGAGTTTACTTACCAGGGATCTATGGTCACCTAGGATAATAACCCCGATATTGAAATTATGGGTTAAGAACAGCTGATCAGGCGGATACTCTCCAGACAAACCAAGCTCCACCTGTATAAGACGTTAGTACGCCCTGTACTTCTTTATTTGTGACTTGATACTAATGCTGGACAACTTCAAAAGCCACTGAAAAAGAGCTCCTTAGTTTGGAAAGGAAAGTTCTCCGACGTATATTTGGAGGGTATAAAAGCTGGAGATGAGTGGAGGCGACTCAAGAACCAGGAGTTGTATAACGCTTTTGGAGATGCTGACGTCGTAAGAGTAATGAAGTTGAGGAACTTGAGATAAGCAGGAGATATAGTCAGAATGCCTGAAGGAGAAATACCTAAAACCTTGCTTACTCTGCCGATGCATGGAAAAAGAAGAAGAGGGAGACCAAAGCTGAGGTGGTTAGATGAAGTAACAGAAGATGCTTGCAACATCCTAGGAGTTGGGAACTGGATGGCGTCGGAAAAAGGCCGTAATTTTTGGAGGAGGCCAAGACCTGTAACCGAGTTGCAGCGTCGTGAAATATAATGTAATGTGTAACATAATGTAACCCCTTCGAATTCTCAAGAAACTCTTTCCAATTCATAAGAAATCCTTTCTAATTCAAACGTAACCCTTTCCAAATGAAATGCACACACTTTTTATTTAAATTGTAAACTTTTCCATTTCAATTGTCAGCCTTGAAAAAAATCTTTCAAGTTCTCACTTCACCCATTCCAAAGAACCTTAAATTTTATATATACATATTTTTCAAAGATGACAATTCTAATGGATTTGGTTGCAGTTGAAATAGAAAGGGTGACGATTGATTTGTAATGGGTTACATTTGCTTTGGAAAGGGTTACCTTTGAATTGGAAAGGGTTTTCTGTGACATGGAAAGGGTTATAGTTGACATGGAAAAGATTACAGTTGACTTGAAAAAGGTTCAAATAGACTTGGAAATGCTATATAATTTAGAAATTATATATAAATATAATTCTAAACATAATTTCAAAATTCCATTCTGATATATGTCTATCCTCAGATCTTATGTTATAAAGTGTTAAATAAATCATAACTACATTTTTACTTTCACTTACCTATATATGAAACTAGCTGTATATCCCGGTTTCACCCGGGGAATTTCATTTTTCTAATAAACGTGAACAAATTTAAAGTGAAATCATAACGATTTTTATAACAATAAAGAATATACCCAGAGACTGGCTGAAGTTATGAAATTTTAATATGGACAGGTGTTCGCACCTAGTAAGAACGATCCACTGAGCGAAATTTGGGGAATTTAGGACAAACGGTATGGAGTTTTATTAAGAAAAAACAAACTAACAGAAATTCATCTTTGAGCTGTATAACCCGGTTTGATCGGGGAATTTCATTTTTCTAATGAAACGGTTGATTTCGTAAAAAACCATTGTAAAGTGAGTTCATTACGATTTCTATAACAATAAAGACTATCAGCTGAAGATCGGCTGAAGTTATGCAATTTTAATATGGACAGGTGTTCGCACCTGGTATGAAAGAACTACTGGCGAAATTTGGAGAATTTAGGATAAACGGTATGGATTTCTATAAAAAACAAACAAACAGAAATATTGGCCTGCAGTTTCAGCTTCTCGCGAATCGGCTTGCCTAAGCCTTTGTGGCGCAAAGCGGGCCTCATATTCCAGGGCAGACTCAGTTTCCCGCGATTCTGCCTGTCTAAGCCTCTGTTGTTCAATCCTAATTTGATGTTCGTCGAGAGTTTCAGCTGCTCGTATTTGACGTTGTTTTTAGCTTTTGAGCTCACTACTTCTATTGAAGCTCGCTTCTTAGGAGGCATTTATAAAAAATAAATTCACCATACATGTAAATAAACGTATTGTAATTTAAAAAAAAACATATGGTTTAAAAATCCCAGAACTCGACGCCTACCAAGGGACGGTCTTACCGGGCCTTGTTGGCCTCTTCAAAATGTATAAAATGATATTTTAGGCTGTTTTTCGACTCAAACGGTCGATTTCGTAAAAAAAAACCCATTGTATAGCGAGATCATGACGATTTTTTTAACAATAAAGAATATACCATGAGATTGGCTGAAGTTATGCAATTTTAATATGGACAGGTGTTCGCACCTGGTATCAAAGAACCACTAAGCGAAATTTGGAGAATTTAGGACAAACGGTATGGATTTCTATAAAGAACAAACAAACAGAATTTCAACTTTATTTATAAGATATATAGTAAGTGGAAGTATTGCGATCGTGAAAAATTTCGACTTCCGGTTTTCAACGGAAATACACGTTTTGGGGTCCCCTGAGTCAAAATAACCAAGTCCCGCGAAATGGTCTGTGTGTGTGTGTGTCTGTGTGTGGGTGTGTGTGTGTGTGTGGGTGTGTGTGTGTGTGTGTGTGTGTGTGTGTGTGTGTGTGTGTGTGTGTGTGTGTGTGTGTGTGTGTGTGTGTGTGTGAACAGACTAGCTCAAAAACTATAAGCCGTGCGAACCTGAAATTGGGTATTTAGAGTATGTATATGCCCGCGATGTGACAGCAAAAATTTCATCAAATTTGCTCAAAGGGAGGGGGTACTTTATTTAATAACTTTTTACGTTTTTTTCGATTTTCTCAAAAACGGCTCTAACGATTTTAATTAAACTGAGTATTTGATCTATTTATATGCCCGAAATATGACTGTAAAAATTTCATCAAAATTGATCAACCGTACGGGGGAGTTTACTTAATAAATTTTGTATCATTTTCACTTGTTTTTTTTATTTACTCAAAAACGGTTTTAACGATTTTGATCAAACTTGGTATTTGATGTATTTATATTCCCGAGATATGACTGTAAAAATTTCATCAAAATTGGTCAACAGGAGGGGGGACTTTACTTAATAAATTTTGTATCATTTTCACGTGTTTTTTTTTTTTATTTACTCCAAAACGCTTTTAACGATTTTGATCAAACTTGGTATTTGATGTAAGTATATGCCAAAGATGTGATAGCCAACATTTCATCAAAATTGGTCAAACGGAGGGGGCACTTTATTTCATAATTTTTTTCAATTTTTACCTTTTTGATCGATTAACTCAAAAACGGCTTTAACGATTTTTATCAAATTCGTTACGTTTAGTGAAAATTAGTTGTTATTTAATATCAGGTAAGTTTTATCATTATTAAAATGTTCTGAGAGGGCTTAAATGGGGAAGGGGCCTTTTTTGTTTTCCTATAAAGTACCTTTGTTTTAGTTTATATTGAGAAATTAACAGTCTCTCATCACGCCTAAAAATAAGAAATGGCTAAATATGATATATGAAGAAAATCAAGTAAACATATACAGGAGAAAAAAAGAAAAATATTCAGACAACTCATGAAACACCTTGAGCTCACGCATGCGCCGTACGCCTTTAATGACAAACCAATGCGTTATAATTAAAGATGTTCTGTTCATTTGAGAAGTGGCAGTTAAGAAAAGGCATTAATTTCTAATCTAAGTAAGTTGGTAAGTGAAAGTTGTGTGTTGCGCGCACGCACCAGATTTTTCGTTTTTGGTTTGGAAAAAAAAGTCATGCTTATTTTTCCTGCTTCATTGTAAAACTATTTAGAAATTCCAAGAAGGATTGATTTAGAGAAGCTTGTCTCAAATTAAATTTATATTATTGACGTTTAAACGTTTTAATGTTATAATAGTAACATTAGTATTATAATTAACACAAACTAGGGGAAGGTATAGTAATATATGGATTAATAACAGTGAAGAGAAGGTAGGTAAAGCAATGGGATTATGGCACAGACTAGCAAGTGACAAGACACAGGCGGCATATAGTTGCTATAAAAGGGGCTGAGCAGTGGTCCTTGGGGAAAAGTCGTCCCACTGTCACCTAATTTTCAATTAAATTCAAAACCAACTTTGTGCGAGTTGATAAGCGACAAACCTCAGAGGGCTAAATAGGAAATTAACTAATCTAGTTAACACTTAGCCACGACTCTTCTATCACGGGAGTAGCAACTTTGAAATAAATTTGCATACGCCATTCACGATTTTTTTCTTTTTTTTTTTAATGAATAAAATAGTACTCCATTTCATCCCATAAAGGGCACTACTGTTTCACCATATTATCTTAATCACTTATAAGAAAGTTTAAAGCGGGACTAAACGTAACATAACACTGTAACATCAACTTTTCTACTATTTAAATATTGGAAATTTAAAATCTAATACCTCTATCAGCCTGTAAAAAGTGCTTACGAAAAAGTGTTGATGACATGTATTCAACGTCGGAGTGAAGACGCCAGATCAGAATACGTAAAATATTATTAGTGATTTCTGAAGGCCTCCGGTGATTTTAATTTATATTAATAAAAAGAAAATATTGGAAAGAAAAAAAATTAAATTGTGTTGCCAAAAAATAGGGCACTCTAAATATATAGTTATAATTATCATATACTTAAAATGAAGCGTAGTAAATGATTATGAATGACTAAAAACGATGTTTTATAATAAACAGGCTTCACAATAAATGAACACATACACAGGATTATAAAATTTCAGACCGGAGGAACGTCTTACTTAGAATCCTAGATTAAAAACAACAAGAAACCGCTCGGCGTTACCGCCAACTACAGCACTTACTAGAAAAAAGCTCAAACTACCAAACTATGATTAAAAGGTTCATTTACATAATATTTATAAGTTCTATATGGACTTAGGGAATTGAGCTTTAGTTGAGTGTTAACAGTGGATAGTTTCTTTATACGCTTGTTCATTATTTTTCTTTTATTTCATCACATTTACTAAACGTATAATTGTAAATACTAGTGTGAATTTTAATTTAATAATAAAAAAATTATTAATTTAAAAAAAATGTATGCTATGTGTCTTGCGCTAGCTAATAAAGATCATCAAAATTATAAGACAAAATATTTCCCCCTTCACCCAATGATATTTTTACACAATAGTCAACACTATCAAAGTTAATTGATAATTCTAAACAATTAACAACCCGCATATATTTTATAGACAGTAAATTTCTTTAATCGTCAGAGAAGAATTGTTATATCTTATAAACTTTAAAAATTGCTTTTTTATATTTTTTTTACCATTACTTATCTATACAGATAGTATATTTATGCAACACAAATAGCACATGCGATCCTTACCATCCTATAATACTACAATAAATGAGGAAATGAAAAATTATTATTGTCCAACAACCATAAAAATATTACACTGACATAATCTGTCATATGCGGTATAAAGTAAAGGCTAGTACTCGCTTCGGCGGTACATATACTACTAAAGTAAAGGCTTCCCCTCCCCGACTTAGTAGGCAGGGACATTTGAAAGTATGATCCGAGATCGCAGACATTGATCATTACATCAGGTGGAAGCACATTCGCTTTTAGGTCAACCGTACTCTTCACCGAATAAACAATCCTATTTCTCATCAGAAAGTCAGTTATGTTTGAATGCATAAAACCAACACCTGATTATTATATACATTAACTGCAGATGACAATATTTATCGATGATATAGAAAAAAAAACAGGTTTATAAACTGGCCAAATATTTAACCAATTATAACTCATAATTTAATCAAATAAAATTCTTTTTAATTTTTAGCTATTATTAATACTCAAGGCATAGCTGAGTGTTTAGTGCACTACACTATAAGGTGAGGAGATGGAATTCCGCCCGGCCCCTACTACAGAACACGGCTGATCCCAGCAAGAGGTTCGACCGTCCCCCCCCCCTTAATTTGGAAAGGCGTCATGTTAAAATATACTTCAAAATCAAAGTTGATATTGATCTGGTTAACTAGGCTGAGATAGGTATGCCCAATTCAATACCTGGGGAGAGTTAAAATGAGATGCTGAGTCAACTGGATGAGAGATCTTTGAGCAATGACCCCCGCCTGTATTTAATACCTTGATCGTCAAGTCCGAATCGCCTTAGCATTATCCAGTCAGGATCTGATTGAGCGTCGCCTGCTCACAATTGTCTTAGCAAAAGTGTTCTTCTCCTTTCGAAATTCCTCTCTTTTAAAGATATTTCTTTCTCAGTAACTGACAAGAAAGTTAAAAATTTGAATCAACTAGTACAAGAGATTGATTAAAATTCATTTCATGTTTTCTTCATGGGCTAAAATTTACTGCAATGTTTTTAATACACGAAAAATAAGCCATATACGGAACAAAATTTGTAAATTCACGAAACTTTGATCATAACATCGTATTAGTAATAGGTTCCGAAATGTTCCGGTGTGTTGAAAAGGGAAGGATTGCAAATTAATTTTGCTTATCATATATCCAGCTATATATAGCTTTGATATATATATGCTTCTGAATCTAACACGCTTCTTATTCCTCAACATGAATCGCACAACATGCTTCTGATTCCAACCACTGTATGAATTTACGGCTTAAAAATATTTTCTTCTTTTTCCCCTTAACTTGATCTAATAAAATATGGCATTCGTTCTTTCTTAAATCATATAGTTATTAAAAGAAAAATTTGTAAATGTCATTTTTCATTGTCGTGGAGATTTCCCCGCCTCATTGTCGTGGCCAATTATTTGCCCATGACAATGATTGTAAGGCAACATAATGAAAGAAAACAAAACAGCTTTTAAATAATGAACATTTCTGTATCATTCCAGGATAAAAAAAAAAAAAATTGGCTGACAGGATGAAAAATATTTACTAAAATTTGTCTCTTCGACTAAAACAAACTAAGCTGTTCTAGTTTTTTTTTTCGATTTGAACCTTTAAATATACTGGTGATTTAAAAAAGAAGGATATATTTTTGTGTATTATTCACAATCATTTGAATCTGTTAATATAATAATTAAACTTTTTAGATTCATCAAAAAGTCGGATACTCATATCACTTTTAACGAATTTGTTTTTCAGTCTTGAACGAGCACGGTTCAAATTAAAATAAAGAGGACAAGGAACTTGCAACAAATTAAAAAAAGTGAATTTCAACCAGTTGAAAACAAAATTCTCGAACTGATCATTTCGATCCCTCTAGGTAACAGTTCGGTTTGCATACAGGTGTAGCATATGGTGATAAAAATATTTTCTCTTTCTCTATAATCTCTGAAATTCTTCGACATGATGCAAGATCTGTTTTGAAACACATTAACGTTTTAAAAAACTCAAAAGTTCAACTGATATTCAAATAAAACTCTGCAAAGTCAAAAGCTCACATTATTATTTAAAAGGTGAGTACGTTCTAATTTTATCAGTAATATATGGTTGAATGCGGATATTTCGAAAGAGATTTTAGCGATATTAATTTATATGCAAAACTTTTAATTTTAATTTTACTTTGTTATATTCAAATCTAAATCAAACACTTATTATTTAAAACTTCACCATTCGATAGAGAATTTCATCCGCCTTCCAGCATTCTGAATCTCATCACTTCCAGCAATATATATTGATTAGGTAAGTCGGGGACAGATTTTTACTTAAATTATTTTTTGATTTTATGTTTAAGAATTTTTTTCCTGTAATGAAAAATTGTTATGGCAATCGTTATAGTATTATACGATCCGCTGAGCACATCGTTATTGCCTGCACTGCCTATGAGCCACTAAGGGCCAAGCTGCTGAGGGAGAGCGACTTTCCTCAGCTGGTGTCTAAAGACAACTACCAGCACTTCATAAATTTCGTCTCCGGGTGGAAGGAAGCTGTGGGCCCAACCCACTTCACCTTGGGTAGAAGATCTCCATTGAGGCCGCAGAACAGAGCAGGCGAAGAAGGGGGCAGTGGCTGAAGCTTAGACACTGAGCACCGGCTGTGAAGTAATGTGATCTATTTGCAGCAGTGGTATGTTATGCAGTCATGCTTATCATACCACTGTTGCTAACACTCGTATTACCTTCAAGGTACGGTAGAGTGAGAAATAAAATAAAATAAAAAAATAAGTATTATCCGATTCTGAATTAAATGTGGAATAAATTAAACAATAAATACAATTGAAACAATTTTGCAATTAGTCATTGCCTTATGTAGCTGAAATCATTGCCGAGGCTATGGAATTATAGATTGAACTATCTGAATTTCAAACAATGATCATGACCTGCTATAATGCTAGATTTGTTGTGGATGGATCCGAATACATGTACATTTTTTTTTTTTTTAAACACATGGAACATTTTCGAAAATAAAATGTAAAACTTGCCCGTAGTTTGAGAATCACTATCAGTTAACTACTGTCCATCTCTGGTTATGAAGGTATGATGAATATTAATAATGATTGAGAACATGATTTGAAACATGCTCTTGCATGTTATATGAATTGTTGTTTAATTTTTTTGGATCATATTGAATTGATATATAAAGATGACTTTTTTTAAACTGTGCATCAAAAGTTATTTTCTTTTGCATATCAAAGGACTTGGTTGACCTCTGCTCAAATTTTCAGATCCAAATAATGAATTACCCAGAAACTATACTTGCTGCCATGCACCCAGATATGTTAGCAGAGAACATCTTTCGACTTTGAAGCTGCAAGCACATTTGGTCATCATCAAGACTTTTATTACATTAAGGACATCCATCCAACCATCATCGAGGACATCCTCCCATCAACCAGCCTTCGAGACACCTATTCTTCGAGCTACTCCTCATCAGAAATTAACCAAGTATTGTAAAATAACTTTGTATTGTATAAATTTTGGGGAGAAGTTGAAAAAAAAAAAATTTGAATTTGGGTTTGAATTTATTTTTTAAAGATGATTGAAAATTATTCGTCTGATTGAAACGGCTGGTTTGTCATTCTTAATCAGCTCTCTGAACATTCCCGACCATCTTACCTCGCTCAATCTCACCAGGCTTGTACTTGGTTGTACCTAATATTATATTGCATGTAAATTTTTTGTAACATGTATGTTATTACTTCAATATAGTTGTTTCTAAACGCTTCCACTGAATTACTCAGTCTTTTGTTTTAATCCAAATCGATATTATTAAAAGGTACACGGGTATTATACTCTATTATTATACATTTTGGAGAATATAACATTTCTATACGTCATTGGCATGCTGTAAATTTTTATTTTAATAATCACCCTTGATAATGTTAATACTATTTTCATATTTGGTCTTGTATTCTAATTCATTAAGTGGTGTTGGCCAGGGACCTACATGTAGCTTAAACCTTAAATTTAAATTTAAAATAACTTACTAATTTCTTCTTTCCTTATTATTAGATTGAACTATAAATTATTATTACTGAGAGTTTTATTACTCTTCAAATAACAAGTAATCAAGTAGAAAAAATTGGTTGCTTGCAAACAAATACAGAGGAAACCGTATGAACAGTTAATAATAGTGGAAGTGAAGAATCAACCAAAAGAGAATGAGGAAATACTGCCAACAAAAAATATCCATGAAAATATCATAAAAAGTGGATCAATGGTAGCAGATTTTTTGCCTTCGAATCTAAGGCAACAAATAGATGGGAGAGTGGCGGGATGGCCGAGTGGGCAAACGCGTTAGAAAATACGCATTGCCCATGGCAACGTATGATTAGAAAAGAAAAGATAGCAAGTTCAAAACCCGGAGCCAGGGGATATTTAATAATACTCGGTTCAATCCCCCACCCTTTCACCTGGCCCGGGAAACCCCGTATAGCCTAGGCGGTGAGGAAGAGGAGGAAAAAAAAATAGATGGGCAGATACGAAATCAAAATCGTTTTTAAAATGTTAAACTTTCAAAATCTGCCAGCAATGTAAATATCTTTTAAAACTTCTTTTATGAATTCGAAGTTTCTCTATCTTAACCAACCAATAAGAAAAAATTATTAAGGGTAATAAAAATAGTATTTAATTGGAATATAAAAATAAAATAAAAATCACGATATGAATCTAAATTTTGTTAGTAAACTTTTAGATTTCCTGATTTCATAGTAACAGTACAATATGAAGTCAGAATAAAACATAAGAAAACTGTAAAGTAAATTACATGATTTGGGGTGCGAACTGAATTTACCTAAAGCTGATTGGTACACATCCTTAAGATCGAAAAATTACCCAACTCTTGTGATGCAAAGCATTTGTTAACCACAAAAAATTTAGAACTCTCAGACGAAATCAGTGTACGAGAGGAAAATACGCATTTTCTGGTTTTTAAAATTTATGATGAATATTGGAGAGATAGATGGGAAGAGGCAATCTGCTAGGAAATTGCTCCTGAGTGTACTAATTGGCTAATATGGAGTGGCCCTTGTGGTGGACCAAGTCCCGCTACCTGTCGGCTTTCTGGTAGGCCGCCTGCTACATACAATCGCCGATTCTCTGTCACTCTTTCTCTCTCTCTATCTATCTCTCTCTCTCTCTCTCTCTCTCTCTCTCTCTCTCTCTCTCTCTCTCTCTCTCTCTCTCTCACTCTCTCTCTCTCTCTCTCCCTCTCTCACTCTCTTACACACACACACAAGTAAATATAAGGAATAAATATATTTTATCTAGCAAAGAAAAATACATTTTACCAGCAACTACAATTGGTTGTTTCCACATGCTTTGCCAATGATTTCACTTGTATCTATATTCATACCCATTGCTGCTTCTATTGCCAGCCGATATTTATAAAGATGAAAAACTGTTTCAGCCCATATTAAATCCACACTGAGTCCAGACGCATGAGATAAGGACAGTCGAAATAACGAAGAGGCAACAGTAGACACAACCTAACAGATTAAGGTCTGGCCACACATGTCCGCACCGGATCCGAACCGTAGCAATAATATAGGTTATGTTCAGAATATTTTTAATTTAACTTACATATTACCTTTAGTTAAGTGGCCCGTGTCTGACATGTGTGGCCTGAACTTTAGGCATAACTAAAGGTAATATGTAAGTTAAATTAAAAATATTCTGAACATAACCTATAATATTGCTACGGTGCGGATCCGGTGCGGACATGTGTGGCCAGACCCTTAAGGTACCTTTAAGTAAGGTAACAGTTAAACCTAACAAGCCCTCTCTCTGTGTTAGGGCTATATAAAGCCTTATCTTTCTAGGCTAAAATAAATCTCCTATTATATGCAAAGTAATTATTTCAGTTGTCTAGACCCAAATAACATTTTTTTAATCAAAATTTAGGATTTCATAAAGAGTGAAAAAGGAATCAGGTTGGTTGTGGACGTTGTAAATAATAAACACTCAGAAATGGTGTCCATAAAAGTACACAGAATAAAACTGATTCTGTTAATAAATATTTACTTTGCCAATTACCATCTTATTGCTTAAATATTCCCATTCCTCATTTACCCTGTTAAAGTGTCAGTCTATTATAGTATATAGTGAATTGTTAAGATAATATTATTAATTACTGATTGAATCATTGTGACTAATAGTGCGAAAGTGAGGAAGTTCAATAGTTTTAGATTTTTTTTTTTATTGTTCCTCCCTTTCCTAGCATTTCAGACTATACGGGGTTTCCCGTGCCAGGGGAGATGGTGGGGAATTAATGCAGATTATTATTAAATATACGTTGCCATGGGCGTATTTTCTACACGTATTTTCTAACGCGTTTGCCCACAAGGCCATCCCGCCTCCCCCCAGTAGCGGATCTAGTAAGTTCTTGAGGGGGGGGGGGGGGGGGCGCACTTTTTTATTTTGAAATTTTTAAGTGTCATGAAGGCTCTAATTTAAAATATAAGTGCATAGTTACGTTACAAATAATTATTAAATATTTAAATACAATCCATTTTTCATTTAAGGAGTTAAAGAAAAACTAAAGATAACCCTTTTTATAGAGAAATGGTAATCGGTAACTGGTGCCCTCACCTCTCAGGGGGGGGGAGGTCGCGCGCCCCCCTCGCCCCTCCCCTGGATCCGCCACTGCCTCCCCCAATAGCTTAAGATTATAATTATATGAAATTTTCATATGGAGGTTGCTATGCTGGTGTAGTTGGTGCAACTTGAAAAAAAATGAGTTCAAATTTCTAGTCCCCGCCCCCCAAAAAAAAAAGAAATATATATATATTGTAACACAATATATATATATTGTAACACTTATGTGGGTAACAAATATTTATTAAACAAAAATATACAGTTATCAATGCCAACGAATTTATAAAACTTAAATACTTGAGAAGGTTACAAAATTGATAACGTTATAACACACAATCATATGACTTGAACTTCACTGTCAAGACACAGACTTCCACTGACTCATTCAGTCACTGCTCCTTATATATAATCGTAAATAGTCAGGCCTGGAATGTTCCAGAACAATGTGGACAGTTCTACGCCAGCGTCGACTAGGTACGAAAGATCTAGACCCAAACAGTTCGTTTCAACCGTTTATTTTGTTCCAACAAACGGTTTGGGAGGTTACACCATATGTTTTCTTTATTTGCTTATCGATTTAACGTTACAATATATATAGTCTTGATTATTTAAAAACATATTGAAATCTTTACAAGAAGGCAGAACGGGCTATGCCTTCCAAATTAATAATAAAATAAAAGCGGGATGTCTGCACAGCGTCTGTAATTTTCTTAACTGTTCCAGAAATATATGTATTTTTAAGAAATTATATTGTACCACAGAAACCAATAGTTTTTAAAAATAATCTGAAAGTATAAATAATTAAAATTACATTCGAATTCAAGTTCTAGTTTATAAAGTAATATTTTTAAAAATTTAAAAAATACTGGAAGGAATTTCTACATAAAAATTTGCGGATTTTCGCATTTAATAACGTTAAGTTTATATGCTGATTACTATTATCTTAGAAGAAAAAATAATATTCAAATGAATAGTAGACTATGGTATAAATATTGATGGAACTCATTAAAGGTACCCGAGGTCATATTTTGTCTGTAATCTCATTTGTATGTCGAGAATATTGAGATGAAAAAAAAAATGAATTGTCTCCTTAACGCAATTTTAAAAGTTGATTTAATATCTTTGTCATCCGACAGGAGCGATCCATCAGGAAGCATAATCTCGTTAAATTAATCCATGTTTTTATAAATTATCTATTAAGGTCAGCTTGCTGATAATTCATCATGGAATATCCAAAATGATAATACCTGTACACACGACTGGAATCTACTACTTCAATATGGGCTTTCAGATTGTTAATCGTATGAAATACTCCTAATATAATATTAGTAGCTGTTTAAAATTATCAAACAATAATTAAACCGACATGAAATCGTTCAACTCTACATTCCTTCTATTTTTCAATATTAATAAAATTGTATATGTTTGAGAATAGTCCTAATTAATTTCGTTGATGGGGCTCGCCTCTGAATTGAATAGTAGATCTTAAATCCCAACTTAATAACTAAAATTATAAATTAATCATAATTTAAATGTCTCTTCTGAAACAATTATTTTTAATTTAATAATTTAAAACAATGGTCTGAAACTACAGTATCAAAAGCAACGGTTTTTTATAGCAAGAACTAACATTCGACAAATAGTTGTATGAAAATAACAGAAGAAAACCAATCCACCTCACTAAAGTTTTGTGCAAAACCCAAGTAAAAGTCAACAGCCTTGGGAAATCTGGAACCTTAAAACAAAAAATGTATATTTTCTTATTTGTAATGAACCCGACATTCTTCAGTTTGCTCTAACGAGCTTTTTTTTTTTTTTTTTTTATTGGCTCACCTGAACCTACGTGACGTTAATTAGGTATTTTTTTCGATGCTAATAAGCTTTTGTTTTCATTAGCAGAAAGTTTTAAAAAATATATAACCTTCAAGGCTTGAAAATCTGATCTCGACATATTTGCGGTTTCATGGACCTTGAGGATTTTTTTGTTCCAAATTTACTCTAGAACCACTAATATCTTCTTCTTTTTTTTGTGGACAATGGTGAGAGTATACTAATTTATAGTAGAAGCAACTTAAACCTCTCTTCCATTCATCACTCCAACGGCAATATACGGGACGACTGAGAGATGCTTTCCTCGATAAAGACAAAAACACTCGCCGATAGCCACATCTATTCTTAAAGAAGTTAAGTGAATCTCTACCGTAAGTCATAAATTCAAGTGTAATGCTCTTCCCAACCCGACATTAGTTTTCTATAAGGAGTAAACAACTGCTGGATATATACGGCCCTTAACTTAGTCCCTATTTTATATCTAAGCGTCTAAAAAGCTGACCACAGTTAACAGTTGTTGTTCACGAATTATGTTCTTTAGATTTGTGATATTATTATCCAAAATCAAATCAAATCTAATTGAAGGTATCAAATTCAATTCATCCATTTTTTTCATTCATTTCATCCAATCCAAAATCAAATTCAAATCAAAGTTAAATATAGTCTGTCATGAAATATTTTTACAGTCAAATTTACTAAAAATCTAAACTGCTACACAATCCAGAAGTGGTGTAATGCGTATGTTCTTCTTCCTTTAATGGCGCAATAGAGGCATAAAGCTGTTGTTGACCTGCTCAATCGTTTTGCCCCACGCGGTCCCGTCCGCTGCATGTCCTGTACTCATCCCTTCTTGCCTTAGGTCCATGAACACATCTTTCAAGTGAGTCTCCTCCGGCTATATGTTTTTAAAGGGCTCATCACGTGACCAATCCATGATTTTCTCAGTGAGCTGGTGCAGTTCAAGATACTAAGATCTTGATATACGCCATACAGTTCCGCATTCCGGAGAAAACTAGGGTCACACCTTGTCTGCATCGTACGGACGGCACGCATCGTATTTAAAATTAGTAAAGCTATTTTAATGTAAGTGAGCAAACCTATCCGGATCGAAGGGCAATGCCGACGCAGAGTGGTCAACAATTGCTTTTTGGCGGAAAAAAATCTGCTATTTCCACAATTTTGCAGAAAAATTTATGTGACCTTTATTTATTACCTTTGTGATAAAATTCAAAAATCAAGGAAACAACTTCTGTTAAGATTTCTTCGGTATAAGTGTCCTTTTTGCTTACCCAAAGTCAGTTTGTTTTGTGTGTCGATGGACAGTTTTCGTTAATATGCAAAAAAACATGGAAGAAATCAATATTTTCCAGAACTTTTATTTTTATATTCTTAGTCTGAGGGTGGGCTTTCGTACCAGCGAGTATCCAAAAGAAATTTCGAGTGTCCAACATTTAATTTTGTTTTGTTTTGAAGCACCCCTTAGAAACCGAGAAAAACAGTTTTTATTAAAAAAAAGTGGTTTATAAATTGCTTTTGTACCCTAATATGCAAACAAAATTCATGTTGCTCATACGTAATACACTAGACGTTGAATGTAAGCTTTCAGTGAAATCAGTATATTGATATCTTATTTCTAAAAGGAGAAATTCGAGTTTAATGTTGAATTTTTAGATGTTTTTAAAATACTCAAAACTTCTATGCAATTTGGATTTTCTTTTGGATACTCGCTGGTATGAAAGCCCACCCTCAGACTAAGAATATAAAAATAAAAATTCTGAAAAATATTGATTTCTTCCATGTTTTTTTGCATTTGCGTTTTCCATCGACACACAAAAAAACTGACTTTGGATAAGCAAAAAGGACACTTAAACCGAAGCAATCTTGACAGAAGTAGTTTCCTTGATTTTTTAATTTTATCACAAAGTTAATAAAAAAGGTCCCATCAATTTTTCTGCAAAATTGTGGAAATGGCAGAGTTTTGTCCGCCAAAAAGCAATTGTTGACCACTGTGCGACGGAGGATTCTCGAGAGGGCAAGGATTATAGATAGGACTTCCTCCTCTTCCAGACGGAGCGAGTTATGTTTTTCGGGTTTACTTCTATCTATTTATTACTTCTTCGGTTGTTGTCATTGAGTTGTCCCTCATACAGCGAGTTGTCAGGGAGACATTGACGTCTCCTACGGTTCATGAGATTCTACTAAATTCTATAGTAGAAAAGACCGTACCAATGGTATTAGAGGGAATCAGGTCGGAAAACCTTGATCAACAAAAACTGGTTTCAGAACCTAGTACTTCCCAATAGGTGGAAGTGATTAGGGAACAGCCCAAATCCATCAACACCATCGTAGAGACTACTGGAAGTGAAACCTTCCAAATGGTTAAAAGAAGGAGAAAGCCCCGAAACAGCAAAAACCTCCATTGGATCCTGATAAATTCATGCCTGCGGTTAGTTGCTCCCGTGAAGAAGAAGATTTTGATGTTGTCAAAACCTTGCTACCTTGCAACCTACAATACTAAAGATCGCGGGTTCAATTCCAGCGGTGGCCCTAGGATTTTTTAATGGGAGTAAAAAATCCTTAGCTATGCCGTCCCTCGGATAGGACGTAAAATGGAGGTCCCGAGCCTGTACGATGTCAGGTACTCGTTAAAGATCCCTATCCTAATTATACCTGGATAGGCAAAATTTAGGACTCCCACTGTAGCATCGTCCGATTAGCCTAAGTAGCATAAAAATGGACGTTAAACAAATAAACAAACAAACAAAACCTTGCCACAAAAACCGTCGGACGCTGCTAGGCCGACTTATGTTACCATAGCAGCTGAAGGAAAGAGTGCAGTTGATATCATCAACGACCTTCTCCGACTGACTTGGGGTTCTCCGCGAAGTCTGAAGAGGGTTGCGCGAACGAGTTCTCCGCGCAAGCTCAGTTTTAGTTTGTGTTGAGGAAGATGTACACGTGAAGAGAATCCTTGAATCTGAGAGATTAAAAGATAATGGAATGGAGGCCAAGCTTGCATTATGAGGGAAGCCAAAGGTGGAGGTCAGAGGAGGCCCCCTTTCGTGGACTGCTGACAACTTAGAAAGGATACTGTGGGACAAGCTAACTGCAAAATCAGTCCCCATTCCGGAAAACAAAACTACTTATATAAAGCCGCTGTTTCACTCGATAGCCAGAAACCGGATTACTAATAATTGGGTGCTAGAACTGCACCCGATTGCAAGATATAATTTACTGAAGGAGGTTATTGCTGGGGATTGGTGGTCCTTTGCGGTTACTATCACATTGGTATCTGCATACCTACCCCCAGGGAGTGATCTAGATGAAAGCATTCCACCATGGAAGGCATCATTAGGACCACGAGGAATGTGATTGTGTGCTCAGACACAAACTCCTGGAACACGGTCTGGGGGTCCAATAGAACTGAAAGGTGAGGCACGAAAATGGGCGATTCAATAGCAAGAAATCGTTATAAACAAACCCTCTGCCACCCCTACATTCTCTGGGGTCATGGGGCAGAGTTGGATCGATGTTACGATCGCTACGCCGGCTCTTACAAAGTACATTTCTTATTGGACCCTCTAGTCTAATAGGAGTTCCGACCACTCTTCAATACAAATTGGCATGGTAGACGAGCCAGGAAGTTCCCACGGTTTCGTCAATGGTTTTGTTACCCGGATAAAAGACTGGAGTGTCTTTAAGTGCTACTTGGAGGGTCGTATAGCTGATGAAGAATGGGAAGAAGCTGAGATTACCTGATTTGACGATCTGGACTACAAAGTGGAGCGGATTACTAACATAATCCGTGACGCAGCTGAAAACTCCCTGAGACGTCTTAAGGCAAGAGCACGACCAGTCCCGTGATGGACGCCGGCCTTAGAAGAAGAAGAAGAAGAGAACTCTACATGGCCCGGCGGTCATATCAGAGGTGCAGGTGCGACTAGAGGCGCGCCGCTCTCCGAGATGTATATAAGTCTCTGTCCAGAGTATACCGTAAAATGGTTCGCGGTTCGTTAAACCGACGATATATCCGCCAGGAACGGGCTTGTGCCCACCATGGGACATTCATGATCTTCGTATCGCCGTGGATAGGCAGAAAACAAACCGTTCTCCAGGTTTTGATGCAATTGACGCATTGATATTGAGGAATAGTCTCCCCTACATTGAACATGCTATGTTAGAGGTATTTAATAAATGCCTTGAAACGGGATACCTCCCAAGAAGGTGGAAGATCGCCGATCTAAACTCCTCTATAAGGGAGGCAATAGAGATAAGGAACTTCCTAACTCTTACCGGCCTATATCTCTACTCCCTGTGATGAGCAAGGTCCTGGACAACCTTAGAAGGATAAATAACATCTCATGATGTATAGTTTAGGCCCAGTGCTTAACAGGGCAAGCCACCCAAGGCAATACGATTCGAAAATGGGCAGAGGTATCGCTGATGCTTTACTAAGAGTGCGCACAGACGTTGAGGAGCGGGCGGAGCGCTATGTGATGCTACTGCTATTCGATATGTCCTCCGCTTTCGACAGTGTCTGGTGGCCCAGCGTGCTCCAACAGCTGCAGAGATTCGATGCTCCCAGCAACTTATATTCTCTTGTAAGAAGTTACCTACAGGACAGGATAGTAAGGATTAGAGGAAACTACTATGAGGTGGAAGCTTCCATAGAGTGAGGATGTCCCCAAGGATCCATACACGGTCCGGCTCTATGGAAGCTTGTCTTCGATGAGGTGCTGGAAGTGTTAGAGGGTCAGCGGATCTCTGCTATCGCCTATGTAGATAACCTAGCTGCTGTGGTGGCATCCAACAGCAGAACTGGATTCAAGAGAGAAGCAGAAAAATGTGCCACCCCAGTCGCAAGATGGTGTGAGGGTAAGGAGATGAAGATGGCCGCTGTCAAAACCAATGCGATACTCCTTAAGGGCAAGACAAATAGGGCTCACACAATAACCATGGACAGTGAAGGCCAGAGAATAAGTACAAGTGAGGTGGTAACCAACCTAGGCGTTAGGTTAGGTGTATGCTTAAATTTGACGCCTCACTTGGAATACATGGCTGGTAGGGTGGCCCAAACTATGAACAATCTTAATAGAGTAGGAGGCGCATTCTGGGGTCTTAGGTACCCGGCAACGATAACTATCTATAAAGGAGTGGTATCGGAACCTCAACCTGAGACAGAGGAATAGGCTGGCATCAACTCAGAGGACGGCTCTTCTTCGCGTCACTAAAGCTTACAAGTCAACTTCGCATGACGCAGTGCAGGTTCTAGCGGGGGTGGTTCCTCTCGACCTCCTCCTGCAGGAAGAATTGACTAAGTAATTATACAAATAGGAAGGCTCAGCAGGAATTTCGGACATTCTAAGGGCGAGGATTCTTGAAAACCCAAACAAGTGGAAGCAGATAATCCGGGAGAATACCATTGAGGAGTTGAGCCGAATGTGGACAATCTCCAAGAAGGTAGCACCCTCAGGAAATACTTTCCTACAGTAAAATCCCGGCTATTTGGTTTTACAGTTTCTCACGGGACATGGGGGTTTTAGAGCCTTGGCCAGAACATAGGTCCCCACTGCTCCACCTGTGGTGTCCCAGAGACTCTTGAGCACGTGGTCACGACCTGCACTGCATTTGATGGAATAAGGGCCAGGATCCTGAGAACCACGGGACTTTTCATCCTCACTGAGCAAGAGTTCCCTCAGCTGGCGAGCAAAGAAAATTTCCCGCGGTTCAAGGAGTTCATTGAAGGGTGGAAAACGGTGTTGGGTCCAGCCCACTTCAACATGGGAGCCCAGAGAAGAGGACCTGGAGCAAGAAGACCATCATAGAAATTGAAGCGACCTTCCAGCTCTTGGGGACAGCTGAAGAAGAAGGAAAATAAAATAAACGGTTTACCAGCAGTAGTAAAGTACTGTGTTGTTGTGTAACATCCCACTACTGCTAATACCCGCATTGCCCAAGAGGCATGGGAGGGAGGAAATAAAAATAAAAGTAAAATAAAATTTTGTCATTCAAAATTAATTAAAATTGTGCATGGTTCTAAATACCATTGTGAAGTTGTTAAGGTCGATGCATGTTATTCCACTCTCTATTACAATTTTATAACTTAATAGCACTTGATAAACATTTTCTTTCAAATAAGTATTGGAAGTAAAAAGTCCGCTTCATATATATTTCTTGTAATTTAATATGGTCAAATGCTCTTTCTTGGAACATTCCTAAGAAGCCCTAATTAGAATATTTTTATACGCTAAATAATGTGTTCATGATACAATTTAAGGTTCTTTCTAAAATTTGAGTCGTTCCTTTTTCTTTTTACAAGTTTAGGAGAGTTAAAAAGTTAGGGATGTTTAGTGTGGAGCAGGAGGAAATGTTCCCCAGTCTAACAAAAGGAAGTATTTAGGAGGTGCCACAGGTGTTCGATTGCTTCTTAAATGTCAGATTGAACTTTTTTCGATAGGGGTCTCTAAATTTCTACGAATCTGTTAATAAGAAACATTTTAAAGGAACTAATTAATCAATATCATACTTTATTAAGTAGGTGCTGTATATGATGGGGGAACACCTGAATTTCACGTTCGAACATAATCTAAAGAAAATGGTTTAATTATGGTACTTTTTCAGCAACTCGGTTAAGATGGTAGACAATTAAAAAAGGAGGTATAATATAATATTTTCGCTTTATTTATTTTCGTTAAATTAATTTAAAAATGTTAATTCACTCAATTAAATTAAATACTACCTGCACTATGCACTACTATTAACTTTACTAATATGCCAAACAGAAATATAAAACTTGAAAACTGCTTGAGATTATCAATTACGACCCCGCAATCGTTCAATTCACTCACCAGTAGATTTAATTTAAAATAAGATAAAGGAACCCTGAACATTTTCTGAAATTCAGAACAGTGCCGTAAATTCGTAACCTCAATGAATATTGAGATATTTTAAAATACGGAGGGAAAAACGAAATCATTTAAGGCAATGAATATGCATATACAGGCCAAATAAAATGGTATTAGTGGTTTAATTAATTTCGTTAACCTAATGAAGGTCAATTGGTTTGAGGAAGAAGAACGGTTTTTTAAAAATAAGAGAGAATTTATGATGTTGACGTTAATTGTTTAAACAATAATCTTTATGTATGTTGATTTCATAAGCGCTCCATTATGGTCATTACGGATTAGCTTACGAGATTCAAGTCATAAAAGCTTAGTTTAAAAATTAGAAGTTCTTCCTTTTGATGGAAGCCTACTTTTGCGCTATTCTGTTTGTCCCCTATCTCAACTGTATTTATCCTTTTTGAGCGAGCGAAGTGAATATGCGTCGGAAACTGGGATTAAATCCAACTCTTTTTAACTGAAAAGGACCTGATGGAGGGATTTTGATGAATAGGTGTCGCATAACCTTTCGGAATAGTCCATGTTCGTTATTAACTGTTC
This sequence comes from Aelia acuminata, assembly GCA_911387785.2. Classification (NCBI taxonomy): domain Eukaryota; kingdom Metazoa; phylum Arthropoda; class Insecta; order Hemiptera; family Pentatomidae; genus Aelia; species Aelia acuminata. The sequence continues at coordinate 102,694,503 of OU426979.1, forward strand.
AGCTGCATATATACTGACCACGACCAAGTTTCACAAAATTGATACGAAATTAAACTTACAACGAACCTATTTAGAATAAAATTTAAGAAAATTCTTACTGAGGAAATTAGATTATTTGAAATATCTTCTTAGTAGCCCTTACGCTTTTTTAGATAAACGAAGTCAATTCCTACAAAAAGTACGGAAGTTAGTGTTACTTTCACAAAAAATAAAAAATATTTTATAATATTGTTATTTTATATCTTCCTTACTTTCGTTATTTTATCCTCCCTTCTATATACAGTTCGAAAATCGATTAAATATAATAAATATAAAAAATTCAAGTATGTGGGTGATCTGGAAATTGCTGCGTGACCCTACCATCATTGGAGGGTTCAGTAGAAGTATTTGAGGCAGCGGTGGTCTAATCAGTGAGGAAGAACTCTTCCAACACATATTGGTGGAATCACGGTTTTTATATGATATATTTACTAAAGCAAAAAAAAAAAAATATATATATATATTTAGAAAGGAAGTCGTGTAAACAAAGAATTAAATTGAATAAATAAATTATCCTCGCAGAAAAGACGGTATATATAAAACATTTCAAATAAATTTTCAACTTAATTTTATTGTAGGATTTTTTTCTGTCATTTATGACTCACTAAAATTTTATCAAATTTTAACTTTCTTTTTATAATTCTAACCTATAATAATAATTTTGAATGAAGCTTCTTATTGATACTTTTGTCTTATTGTTGCAAAAAATGATTTACAGTTTCAGAACAGTCAAGGAAAGATGAATTAAATGAAGTTCTTACAAGATCACATTTAACATCGCTGAAACTGTAAATAATATTTTAATAGGTATAGTAATATTTCAATAGGCTTGGAGAGAGATTTTAGCCATACAGAAATGTACATACCACACTGAGTTGAATTAATTTTATCAGATTTACATTGTAATAAAACACTTTCAGCTCAATAGCCCAACAATATTATTACATCATTTAAAAGGAAATTAGATGCCCTTTTCAAAAATATACCTTTGTATGAGGATATTTTAGGGAGATTTCAGCTGTATTAATTTGTATGCGCCACTTTTAAATTAAATTTTACTGATTAGATTCAAATCGACATAAAACTCTTACACTCATATTATTTCATCATTAGATAGAGAATTTTATCCTCTTTCTATTGATATATAGTTTATTAGGCTGGTTGGGGAGAGATTTTTGCACATGGCATTTTTCGATGACAGTTTTACTGCTTGGAGAAAATTAAATTTTTTATGTTTAACAATTTTTTTTCCATGACGAAAAATTATCTGTCCAATATTTATGGTATCATCTGATTCTGTTTGAAATGCAGAATTAATGAATAAATTTTGAAAGCTCCAGTTCAATTAATACCCATTCTACAGAAGAAAGTCTTAACCCTACAAGTTACAAGTACAAGTCGGTTTTGAGCTGAACTCGTCATTGGAACTTGGAAAGTTCAAATGACTATAATTTTGAAACTATTGTTAGAATTGGGTAAAAATTGACTTTTATCTTATTTCCGGATGTACTTAATACCTACAAATTTTTATCAAAACCTGAAGGGTTGAGGTAAAATTTTGAACTTCCGCTGGATGATATGACGTGGAATGGTGCATGTATACTATTCGTGTAATATTGCACACATCAAACCAATCCGAAACCCATAGGTTTCGAATTACAATGCGCACTGTCAAATATTTTTTTGACCTAGCATAACAAAGAGTATCATTTATTTTGGTGAACCCAAATATCAAGTCCGTAACAACCCTCCGTTCAATATTGTATTTTATGTTGATGAAAGATAGCTGTCTGTATTAACGATTGAAGGCCTATCGCAAATTTATTTTAATTCAATTATTCCTCATTAATTGGAAAGTAAAACTTCAAATATTTTTAAGAACAATCCCCTTTATTATTCCATTTTTAAAACAAATTTGATATTAATTCACCTCCTTTAACAAAATTTGTGCTTGTAACACATTTTTCCAACAAGAGGTGGGGAAATACCAAAAAGCGAAAAGGGAATATATTAGTGACCGACCGAAACTCAATGTTTGGCCGAAACCGAAACCGAAACCGAATTTCGGCCCCAGGTCTGGTTTCGGGCCGAAACCGAAACCGAAACTTACCTATTTATGTGAAAATGTATTTACTATATTATTATATTTGGTTAGGTGTGCGAAAGGAATCATCAAATAAAAAGAAGAAACAAAAGCAGAAGAAACAAATAAAAATCTCTATATATATAAGAGGCTTTGTCCTGACTGACAGAATCAACGCAAGGCAAAAACTACTAATGATAGAAACTTGAAGTTCGGAATTTAGACTTTAAACGCGATGTAGGTAACCACTAAGAAAGGAATTTCAAAAATGTAACCCCTAAGGGGCTTAAATGGCGAAATTGTCGTTTAACTCTAACGGAAATCTATTGTTGAGATTTTAAACCATATGTTTTTTATTTAAATATCGATTTAACGTTACAATATTATTAAAATAGACATTCACATAAAATATGGCAACTGATTATTTAAATATTAGTGGTAATCAAATTATGCACACTGTGATTCCCATGATTGGGGATGGTGCGTGTTTATTTCGATCTCTTCTCCATATATTTCTCCATAGATATATACTTCTCCATATGTATAAGAGGCTTTGTCCTGACTGACAGAATCAACGCAGAGCAAAAACTACTTATGATTAGAAACTTCGGAATTTAGATTTTAAAAGCGATGTAGGTAACCACTAAGAAAGGAATATCAAAAATGTAACCCCTAAGAATAACTAAAATGTAAATGGCGAAATTGTCGTTTAATTCTAACGGACATCTATTTTCGAACTTCGAGAAAATATATCTAATTAGGACTACTTTTAAAGAAATTGATACGACGTGTTTAACTCGAAAGGCCCTATTGGGCGTCGAAAACCATGTTTTACAGCCGAAAAATGAAGCGTTCACGACGAGTAAGTCATTTTTTGTTTCGGCGGTTTTAGTGAACTCTCTCCATTGCGCGTCTCCGTCTCTTCTACCGAGCCGGCAGCTTCCCCCTCCAACATTCCACCTACCGGAAGCTCAAATTCTACTAAATCTCCTTAACATAAGTTAACATATTATATTAGATCAATACCAAGATAATGGTCACAGAATTGATTTTAAAGGCTCGCGGGCGAAGCCGCGATGGGGAATGCTAGTAGATTATATTACACAAAATATTTAAATATATACACGGAAAAAATGTTTATTTACAATAATGCTAATCAAAGCTAAAAAATTGTGATCAAAATAACATAATTAATAATCAGAATCAAATAATTTGATATTATATGCCAAGAAAAGCAGTTTCTCAGCATTTTCACCAATCAGATTGTTTCGGTGATCTGCATAAATTTGTCCAGCAGCACTGAACATTTGCTCGCTGGGAATGCTCGTTGGTGGTGCTGAAAGGTATTTCAATACCGCCTTTCTTAACAAAGGATATGGACTGGAGTTCCAATAAGAATAAATATCTGCATTCCGTTGTAAACGAGGTTCTGAAATATAGCATTGAATGGTTTCTTTAACCATGAGTAATTTTTTTTTATCACATGATTCTATTCTGTCATATGATTCAATATGGTCAGGGGAATTATCATGTGAATCCCACAGACTCTCTTTAGCTTTCTGAATAGTGTACTTCGGACAGATCATTTCATTAAGTGGAGAGATATTGTCTCTTATCACACTTTTGTCGTTTTCACAGGTCTTTAAAAACGATATTATTTCTGTTATCGCAACGTCAACCTCATCCGAAGTAAGGTATTTTGATTTGAACCTTGGGTCCAATAGCGTTGCAGCTAACAGAAAAGGACGCCCTTTCACAAATGAAAATTTTTGTTCAATGTTTCGTGTAGCGATATTTTCATATTTGATATCATTAAGTTATCTCCTTCACTTCTCTTGAGAAGTTTTCGATTTATTAAGTATAGAATAGGTATTATTATCGATACGCAAGCGTTATCAAACGATAACTCCAGAGTTGCTTCATAACAGAATTTTAAAACACTTGTCAAGTTTTCTATTATTTCCCATTCTGAAGGGCAAAGGGTGGTAATCCCGCCATATTCAACACTGTACAAATGCACTGCCCTTTTTTGTTCGAAAAGCCTTTGTAACATTAAGTAGGTGCTATTCCATCTCACCTCCAAATTTTGGACCAATGAATGTTCCGGGAGTCCACATTGATTTTGACATTCTGTCAATTTTCTGGAGGCTGGCTCACTGAGGTGGAAGTGGCCTACTATTCCCCTACACTTTTTTATAACAGATTTGACATTTTCATCAAAAAATATGGAATTTTTTATCACCAACTGAAGGGTGTGTGACACACAACCTATTGATTCATAATGACCACGCATGGCACAAACCAAGTTTGGTGCATTGTCGCGTATCACTATAAAAATTTTGCCCGCCATTTTGCCCAAATATTCTTCGTAGTACTTTATTTTTAAAGACCTTAAGGCGTTTCTCATCCCTTACTGAATGCGGCCATGCTTCACATCCGTAAAGAACCGTTGGAAGAATAATGGTTTTTTAAATCCTAATTTTTAAGTTTCGGGACAGAAGCGCGAGCTAAGCAATTTTGCGACGGAAAAGTAGCAAGTATTACCGGCTTTAATCTAGCCTTAATTTCCTCATCGATTTCGTTTTTTCTAGTTACCATCGCCCTAATTATCTATATTCCTCTACGGAATACGTACGTATCCCCTTCCCCTTCATGCTCTATGGTATCCGTGTCCTCACCAAGCAATACCAAATCATCGGCATATCTGAGGACCGGTAAATTCCCTCCAAAATTCAAACCCTTTTCATTACCTATGTTATTTCATTTTCGATCCCTTTTTTGAGAATCGGAATTCTTTCCACTCTTCGGGTATCTTTTGTTGTTCCCAGATCTTTTTAATCAAAAGATGTATTTTTTAAATCCCAGCTTTCCCGAATGCCTTGATCAGTTCACTAGGAATAATATCTGTTCCCGCTGCTTTATGAGATTTTAATTTTCCAATGGCTATTTCAACTTTCTCTTTACTCAGTTCAACTGTTAACGGTTAAGCTCTCTGGTATTCCGGAGAGGAAGATATACTATTATTTGATGTCTACCGGATCGGCCAAGATATTGTTATTTTGATTCCTAATTCCAGTTTTAATCGGCCCCGACCGTTCACGAATTTTGTTTATGCATCCTTACATGGCTTGAAAGTTATTCTGGATTTTGTTACTTTCAATTGCTACCATTTTATTTTGAGATGCCTTTGCTTTTTAAATTTTAGTAATTTAGTAGTTTATTTTCTTAATGCTCGAAATTGGGAAAGATTGATTTTGTTAGGATTATTTAACGCTTCTAATTTAGCAGCTTTTCTTTTGTCGCACATGTTAACACAATCTTCAACGAACCAAGGTTTGTTCTTTTTATTTTCCCTTTTCCCAACAAGTTACCGACCTCTTTAATATTATCCCTGATACCTTCCCGTAACTTGTCAATGTCTTCGTTATCCTCGTCAGAGGATTCCGAAGCCCCAAACCTATTTTTGACTTCCAGTTTGAATTGTTTTCTAACCTTCGGAATTTTTAACATCTCCACATTAAAATTACCATTCGCGGTAGTTTATCATAAACAGAGTTTTTCGTAAAATTCGAATTTAACTTCATTGTCACTATCTTCAGCAGGTGCGTGTATGTTGATCAACGCGATTTTAAACCACCGCCCCTGGAATATAGCTACCGATGGCCTATCTCCGTAAAATCGAATGTTCTTCAATGCAAAAAAGAAAACTATTTCTAATCAGAAATCCGGTGCCTAAACAATAATTTCCACTCCCTCGTTCCACAAAGTGTACTTCCCTTCCTTTAGCGAGCCCACCCCTAGCCAGCGGACCTCTTGCAGCGCCACGATATCTAAACTATTCCCCATAACCTCATTCACGACCGATTTTAACGGATAATCAGCGTTTTACTTTAGGGAGATCCATGACTTTTGTGATGTGTGGTGAACTTACATGTTATTAGGGGGTTCAAACCTACGTCACACCCTTCAACAAGATTGGGGAACCGCTTTCATTGTTGGTCAGCAAGTCCAACGAACTTAGCCGGGTGGAACTTCCTAGGAATTTCCACCGACTATCCCCACATCCGCCAACCGTGGGACGCTCCCCATACGCGGTAATGAGACCCGCTCAGGGATCGAAAGGCCAAGGTAAACTAAATTCTCATATTTGAAAGAGAACATTCCGACATATTACACGATCCTATTTATATGATGTCTATAAAAAGCTAATCTATCTTTTTGTATATACATTTTTCGCTTAAGTTTTAGCTTTGGTTAAGTAAAGAATCTAGTAGCTTTAAAGCTCGAATATTCTGGCACCGCTTTATTAACCGTATGGTCTTATTAAAACATAGTCATAAACATGGTCTTATTATTATTATATTATTATTATTATTATTAAAACATGGTCTTAGAACATTAAAACATTTATTCACATGAGCGACTTTTTTACTTTCACTCAAATTTTTATGTACTATATATTAGAAGAAGCATTGCAATCGTTGGTTGTTTTAGTATGAAGGCGTAAAACCTCTTTGTCATAAACGCGCATTGCAATCGTTAAAAATATCCTGTTCGACTATTCTGAAGAAATACATTTTTCGGTGTCTTTTAATAAACGACAAAGACCGCGCAACGTTTCTGTGTATGAAAACAATACCACTCAGAAACTAGGTATAATTTTATTGTAATTGGGGAGGTAAATTTTACACGTTTTGGTATAACATAATATTATAGCAATTTTTGTCAAAACAAAGTTACCAATTTTGATATAGTTCGTTACATGGATGAAATATTAACCATTCCTTAATTTCAGAAAGGTTTTTTGTGAAGCAATCTGATATGGCTTTATTAGAAAAGGAAAACATTCTCTCTCTATAGTACCTTATTTTATTTTTTTATTTGGATCAATCTGCTTCTCATTCCGAGACAAAATAGGAATTTAAAACATCAACGCCTATAATATAAAAAGTCTATTTAATTCTTTCTTCTAGAGGGCCGAGAGACCCTCCTGGGGCAGCCTACCCCATTTGGGAAATTTTTTTTCATACAAGGATAGAAATTAACTTATGTAACTAAAAGTAAGGAAGGGAGGTAAAGAACAAATAATATGCAGATAAATTAGAATTTTAGCTGTGGGAAAGGAACATGAAGGTAAAAAAGCTGACAGGCAGATCCAGGGGAAGGGCTGTGGGAGTGCAGCACCCCCTTTACAACCGGCTGGATTCGCCCACGATTTTATTCTCCATCCCGTTGACTGACCGTGGAAACAAATAGTTTTCATTGAGTAGGAGTAATTTCTACTATAATTGAGCCCTCTAATGAGGTAGGTGGGAAACCTGTACCGCCCTTTAATTTTACGTCTGGAAATATTTTTTAATGTTAATACCGTGGCTGGGTTTAAGAAAAAACAAATACAAATCCTGAATAACTAGAAGTTAAAAACTTACAATTTTTATTTAACTCCTTAATATTATCATTTTATAATTATTAACCCAAATTAATGTCCACTGTCAAGTGAAAATGTACAATTTATTACCTATAACAATTTAACTGTGGGTCATATTTTGATAACAAAAGCCAAAACGAAATTCCTGGAATAAATGTTCTACCGAGCTCACACAAAACAAGTCAATATTAAACAATACCCGACATTGTTTCGCAATCGTCTCTTTGTCCCATTGCTTACCTCTGATATTAATTTAAATTAAGTAGAAACTAATAAATTTAATTAAATATCCTGAGATATAAATAAATAATGTCCCCCTTAGTGACTCCCCCCCGCCCATATATGGCGATAATTCCAGATAAAAAGAGAAAGTTCCAAAAGATAGACAATAAATAGATTCGACGGTAATGTAGGAAGGTCCTCTTTGATGTGGGAGAAAACCCGCTTCTAGTAAACATAGTCAACACAAGTCAACTCTTATTAAACCGAGGCAAACTTACATCCACTCACATCTACATAATTTATAAAACTATGAACAATCAATTTCATTATAATTGAAATTTATAAAATTTTGATTAATTGATTTTATTACAATTGAACAATACGAATACAGCAAGAAATAATATAGTTCCATAATAAATACATTCTATTTTACTCTGTAGTTAAAACAAAAACAAATACTTACCACTTGAAGAATATCTGATGTCTTGAGTGCTGGCTTATATTCGTTATTTATAAATTTGTTGATGAATTAACAAAATACACTATACTAACAACAATAGTAATAACACGATTAACAAAATCCAAGGGAGCACAAGGAAATTAACAAGATCGGGTCGAATCGGCTAAAGTCGTGTTATCCCTCCGACCAAAGTCGGGCGGAAACGCCTGAAGAGCTAGTTTCGGCCTGGCCGAAGATTCGGCCGATTTTTGGCCGAAACCGAAAACGTGGCCGAAACTCGTTTTTTTGGCCGAAACTGGCCGAAACCGAAACCGAAACCGAAACTTCGGTCGGTCTCTAGAATATATATTGAATTATTCTCAATCTTTAAGCCTTCGCTAAATTGTTTTTCAACTTAGTTTGAATCATCTTTTGGATTATTTCAAATGTTTAAAATTTTTTTGAGATTTATCAACCAAAAGACATATAAAATACAAACAATATTCTCAAATGGTCTATATATTCCTTGGGTCTTGAATGGTAGGTGTAGTGAACGCAAATGGAAGAAATGCATGTTTACTCACTAGTCAATCATGCGATTTAAAGATAATATATTATACATGAATATTAACATTTTATTTAATTAGTCAAATATTCAATATTTCAATAATAAGCTTTTCTGAGCAAATTCAACCAAGCTGATAAGCTTTGGTTCAATTGAGAGCTATTGCTAGAGGCAGATTGATAATTTACTCATCACTACGATTTATTACCTAATCACGTTCAATTATTGTAGATTAGTAATTTTATTTGTTTCAATAAACTAGACATCATAAAAGATTATCTCAATAAGGTTGGCATTTGTACTCAGCTGTGATGTTTAACAGCTGTTGTAACAGCTTGAAGCCCAGACCTTAACACGTTAGATGAACTAAGAGACCATATGAGAGTTGTTTCCGACGGATGCTAAACCCTCTAGTTAGCCTCCAGGACCTCAGGAGGTTAGTGAAAGAGTGGGCGTCTATACAGCAGGGATGGGTAGTTATCCTCATTGAGGATTAAAAGTGTCATCTGAGCCGCTGAAGGAAATAACCGGGTTCGAGGGGAGAATTTGTTTGCTGGATTAATGCTAAACATTTTTTTTTTTTTTTTAAAAGGACTTCCCTAAGTGCTACCGGAAAGAGGATACCAAACTTTTTTCCTCAAAGACAAATTGGTTATTGTTTGTTTTATTGGAAAGCGGGTCTTCAGTGCTCCGTACATTGTTGACCAAGAATGATATTGGCCCCACTTGGAATTCGTCTGTCGTACTTTCCGTCTGTCTGATTTTTTTTTAGGATTCTGGAAATAAAAATCGAATTTTTCTAAGAAAAGTTGTAATTTCGGATCGATGGAAGGAGTGCATTAGCACAGCCAATTTAAGTAGAGCTAAATTTTCAAAAGCTTCAGTATTTTTGAGAAAACGGGTGTGTATTCATTATTCTCCTCAGCTAGACAGTTAAGGAAATAGAGATTACAATAAATTAGATTCTTTAAAGTTTACGGATCGCCGAGTTTTTTTCCAATCAGTAAACATTCTGAGCAGCACGCACTTTGCCTTCACTCCGTAAAACAATCCTCTCGCCTTCTATCTTAATAGTTTTCTTTGTGTTCCATTGCAAAGAAACGTTGAAAAGTTTTGATTTAGTTTTAAGACATTTTAAGTTGTAATAGTTTTAAGTTGTGACTTATTGCCATGGGAACCAAAAGATTCCGTTATATAATGTGGAAGTAGAAATTATTATTTTCTTACTACGTCAGCCATCTTCAACCAATTATTAAGCTAATTATTATTTCTTAAATTGAAAGCTTTCCAAAGATATTTTATACAACTACTGAATGATGAGAAATCATATTTTCTTTCTCTTTTATTAAAATATTAAATACTGGCATATTTTATATTTAGCCATTTCTTATTACTATAGATAATAAGTAACTGTTATTTAGACCAAAGAAACAAACTTTAAGGTACTTTTAAAGATTTTTTTTAACGATTGCTCCTACGATTACCAAATCTACCTCATACTAAAGAATTTATCATTTTGATTAAACATGACAAGTTTGATTAAAATCGTTTGAGCTATGTTTAAGAAATCGTAAATAAAAAATAAAAAAATGTTTGGATAAAGCGCGCCATACGTCCACTCAACATTGACGAAATCTTTGCTGTCACATCGCGGGCATATCCTATCTCAAACACCTAATACCACTTTTGAACCATAAATAGTTTCTGAGGTAATCTGTTGACACAAACACACAAACCATTTTGCGGGATCATATTTTCCGCGTTACTTTCCTTTACTATGTTTTTATATTTAGGTAAATAAAAGTAAAAATTACGAATTTAATTAGTTTTAACAGTAATACATTTGCGAAAATCAAGATGCGCAGGTTGTTTTTGTATATTGACGTTTAAACTGACAACCATTATCCGTAACGTTTAATGAATTTCAGTTTCAGAATGAGGTCGTGAACCATTGTTGTACAAATGATTTGTATTTGAATATATTTCTATTTGAACAGATGTGAAGTGATAGATTTTTTAATATCCAATAAGTGAATTAGGGCAAAAATAAACTTGGTCAAACCAAAAATTTACAAAGAAAAATGACATATACTCTAAACTTAAATAAGCAACTTAATTAGTGAAATAATAAAGTTTACCAAATTTTATTGTCTGCAAGAGCTTATGTCCTTTAAACTTATCGAGTTCGTCATTAAATTCGTTTGTTTTAATATACAATGATTTTGCTCTTAACCATCGAAAACCCTTCTATTTTAGAAAGACAAATACCTTTCGGTTTGAATCTTTGAAAAAAAAAATTATTTTTAGCACAAGAATAAAAGTATATAAACAAGATTGTAAGAACACGTTCATGTCACAGTTTTCATAGAAAACAAATATGAAATTTATTAACGAAAGAATCAATCTTTTTTGAAATTGATAAAAAAAATATGAACGTATTTAAACTCGAATGTAAAAAACAGTGTAAAGCGATTTGGTTTATAGACATAATACGAAACCTAAATTGTTCATAAATTAACAGGGTTAATAATTAAACGATACACGGACATGAAAATCTTATTTAAAAAAAAAATAATATAATCATTAATGAAATCAAAGTAACAGTGGCTTGCTTATAACAATATTAGATTTCTAACACTTAGATTTTCAATTTTGTAAAAACAAAAATATTTTTTATAGCCATTACCGTTGCAGGGATTTTTCTCTTGGTTTTATTTTCAAAATAATCTGATAAATGATCAGTGAAAGGGGATAGAAAGTGGATGGTAAGAATTTGTTGTGTAAACAAAAGATGTATTGATTTAAAAATAAAATGATTTACATTGAATACAAATTTATTTATTTCCTTTAAACCAGATATTTAGAGAACTCATTCTTGTTTCCAGTAAGGTAGTTGCCGAGATCCAAATCAAAATTAAAAAAATAATAATACTAAGTTATGAAGTTCAAATTCTACTTAGAGGAAAAGTAAAAAAAATACAAATTCTTATGAACATTAAGAACATACATATAAACAAATCACTACTGAATATTTTTAAAACTCACTTTTGGAAAGTGATTTTTGCAACGACGATGTACTCGCGAAACCGAGGGGCTGGAGATAGAGACAAACGGTTGGGAGATGACTGTTGGACTGAAGCCCAGGCTCCGTAACAGCCAGCAACGCCGAGGGTATCCGAGCGGGCCCGAACTCACCCGAGCATTCGCGATTCTCAATGTGTGTGTTATAATATCATTAGTATCTTGCATTCAGCAGATAATCTGTTGACAATGTAGTTTTCTTATCAACATTAAGATACAATCTATAATCTAGTTATAGATATGAACAAGAAAACGGTCAAGAGTTCTATTCGGGATGGAATTCAGTTCGGCAGTATATATGTGACGGTAACAGTAGATATTTTCCGGAAAATGTGTACTTTTGCCTCCTCGTTTGGGTAATGTGCATTCAACTAACATTTACAATTTCAATGAAGGGAAATGTACATTGAATTCACAATGGCCATGTCGTTTTGGTAAATGTGAGCATACAAAATACGAAATCGGAAGTGCTACTTATGTGGTGCGCATGCGCACTTTTAGTGGTACGCGTCAACTTGTAGTGGTACACACAGCCAATTCACCACATAGCAAAGTTGCAGAAAATGATGAATTTTCCATTGAAATGTAAGACATAATTTTGGATGATGGTTTATTATTAGGGTGTTTCATTTTTAATGGTAAAAAATAAAATGTAAAATTCTTGCTGACTTTGCTTTTGCCCTGAGTCTAGGTGATGTATAAGTTATCTGTGTGAAATTTGGAGATGATTGGATAATATTTGGAGGTTGCACACTTTGGACATTTTTGGGTAAGTATTTACAAAATACAAATTTTCAACTTAAATTGATTTTATTGCTGAAATTATAAATCACAAGCTTAAGATAATGATTGATATAAACAATAAGATAGTCCTTTAGAAAAAAATCACATATTGTATCAATTATTCAACTATGTACGATGCAATAGCCTTTTTAGTTCGTTTAGTGACGGCTTTTCTGTGATGTTCGACGATCCTCATTAAGAATTGTTATTGTTGTTCGTCTCTTGCTGATTCATTGAACTGTTTTATTAATGCAATACCTCTCTCTGCAGTATCAACCTTAAGGGCATCAACATGACTTCGTAGAGGTTCCATACAGGATTCTGTGATATCGGTAATTCAGAACATTTCAAAGAAAAGTTTTGTTTTTTTAGTAACAAAGTCACTGATGTCCTTCCCTTCAAAATCAAAGGTTTTGCTTTCTTATCTTTTTCTTTCTTTTTTCTTTGCAGGTTTTTGGTCTAAATTCAAGAACATTTTTTCCTTTACAGTCTTAGGAATACGTTCATCCACAAAAGCCAGTCCCACGTTAGTTTCGGATAAATACCACAGATGCCTCTTAGCGACAGTGAGTGCACTTTTTTGGACGCCTTCATCAGGCTATAAGCTTTGAGAAGCTGAATCATATCCAAATCATTCTTTGGAGCATACCTGCTTACAATTGCCTCATGCCAAAAGCGTACATATATGAGGCTAACAAAGTGTGCGACTCTTGTCATTCCGTTCAATTCTCGTTGAGGAAAATTCAACTGTTTAGTGAAGAGGGCAATTTTAAGTGCATACATTGCTTTTGCCATCCACCTTGCTTGGTGCAAAGCTCCTGGGATTCTAAAACTGAACTCTTTCTTACACCAACCCCCTAAGTGATAACTCTAACAATTCCTTGTAGTCTTCTCTAGGATGACGGCCCGTTTTTAGGACCTTTTCTATGTAACTTATCATCTTCTGTCTTTGTTCTTCTAGAGGGCCTTCTAAGGAACTCTTCTCATCCAATATTGTTGTGTATGACATCTTATCAAGTGAATTCCATTGACTTTGGAACTTCTTGAAAATCTGCATGTCTGGACCACTTGAAGGCGTGCGATAACACTCCTTTTAATATAAGTTCATGGGTGTGGTGACGGCAAGCTAACCATAACAGTGTGTGATTTAACTCTTTTTCAATTCTTGTACATGCCCCTTGGATCAACCCTGTATTTGATGCGGTTGTATCGAAAGATATACCAATGATCTTGTCTCGTAGTCCAAATCGGTCTACTTCATGGATGACTGTTTCAGCTAACTGCTCCCCCGTTCCGTTTGGAGCAACCGGTACACCAAGCAAATGCTCAAAGTTTTTTCCAGTCACTAGAACTGCTAATCTATCTTCCAGAGTCTTGACACTTCCGTGGGCTACTGAGGGTAGCAGTTTATTATCCCAATGTAATACCAAAGGTGGAGGATTTTCAAAAAGTGACTCTTCAATTTTCTCTGCCATTTTGGTTCTGTTAATTGTCCGAGCTCGATACACAGTAGATGGGGACACAGAAATATTAGAAACGTCATGACCAAGACTCTTTGCTGTTGCTATGAATGAAGTACTTGCTTGCCGAACAGAAAGCTGTTCCCAATCCCAAGTAGACGTGAGTATTTGATCTAGAGGTTTTAATTTAGGAATCCCTCGTTGTTTTTTTGTTACTGGAGCCAAAAACTCACTGTCTTTTTCATCTTCGGATGATGACGCAGATGAGAATTCAAGTGATACTGTCTTATTAATCTCAGCTATAGATTGGAAGTGTTTGCTTTTGTATAACTCTTGTTTTTCTTTTTTTAAAGTTTTCGTTTTAGCTTCAGCGGCAAAAACCTTATCAACACCACTCATTGATGAACTCATGCGATCTTCTCTTTAAGACATGAGAAAGTCTTTATCTTCTTGTGATACTTCAGTCATATCCATTACATTTTGGCGGGAAATGTCAAATAATTCGACCAGATCACCTTTCCACATCTCGCGTTTCTTGATTTTTCTTTGCCGAGATTTTGATATTCTTTGTACAGTTTCTGTATTCTAATACGAATGTTTTCTTCAGTTTTAACAGGTATATTTGCTTTCTTCCAAACTACTTGAAGTTTAGTACTGGTGGATTTAGCTGCTTCAGAAAGTGTTTCGTTCAGTTCCTTATGATGGTGAATGAATACTAAGAGTACTTGTTCCTTTGAAGGAAGCCGAGCTCCTAAAAACTCACTACTAGGCACTTTTTCTAACAGCCAAATTCCTCTTTTAGTTGCCATTTTATATATTAATTACCTGAAACAAAAGAAAAGAAAGACCATTAGAACTTAGTGTTTCCGATATAACTCGAAATTAGAAATACGCAAACCAGGTTAAAAACTGTTCATGTTCAAAGTGTGCAACCTCTAAATGTTGTCCGATCGTCCTGAAACTCGAGACAGTTAACGTTTGCATCACTTGGACGCATGGCAAGAGCAAAGTCATTTGAAATTCAAACTTTTGGAAATTTGAAACACCCTATTTATTATGCAACCAAATTGAAGATAAATATGGAAGTTTTAAGTTAAATTCTGTTTTAAACGAGAAGAAAATTTTAAATGATAATGCTCGAAAGAAGGCAAGGGAAAATTAAGAAAATAAAGCTATCAAAATGTGTAATCTTTCGAAAGAAAAATTTCCTGCTGCTGTGATTGGTGACAATGTTAGAGTTTCCATTCCAGACGTTGATCGTGGTAAAACGGATCCAAAAAATTTGATTTGCGTTGTTTTGTCTAGAGATGACGATAAAAATTTATATAAAATAGGAACTAAAGAGGGAGTTTTAAAACAATCTTATTCTAGGCATGAATTCGCCATTTGCGAACAAAAGTTTATATCATACGAAGATGTTCCTCAAGATGTTGAGAAATCGGTAAGAGAAATTATAGGAATGCAATCCCTTACTGGTAGACAAGATTTTAAAAGATGCATCTGTAAAGGAACATGTTCCTCAAAAAAATGCAGTTGTAAAAATGCTGGAATATTCTGTAATTCCAAGAGCCATAATAGCAATTCTTGCTCACATAAATAAAACTTTTTTCGTTATGAAATGTCTATATGTTCCTTTATAGTTTTATAAAATTTAACAGTTATAATAAAGAAAAGTATGTTATTATTATTATTTGTTTGATTCCCATCGTATTGGTCCTGAAAAACTAGGACGAAAATTGTATTTATGAATATTGGGATCATAACCTACGACATATTATATAATATGCAAAGAAAAGTAGGTATGTTTTGTTTGTCATTTACATTTTTTAATTAGAATAATTTTCGGTATATGTTTTGAAATAAGCATTTTGTATTATGTTTATTCATATAAATATTTTTCAAATGCAACAACATTTTTAATTTATTTGTATTCCAACTTTTCTTAAAACATGAAGGTAAGAGTACACATTTGCCGGGAAATTTACATATACACTATATTCAGTTCACATATACCTAACTTTTTGGGAAATGTACACATTTTACGATAAAAGTGTACATTTACCGTAACATACACACTTTTTAATGGAAGCCGTAGACGGATCCAGCCCTCCCTTTGGGAAATTTTTGGCATTCAAAAATATACTCGTAATTTAACTTTATCAAAAGTAAGGAAGTACGTAAAGAACAAATTATATGCAGGACAAGCAGAATGTTAGTCATGGGAAAGGAAAAGAAAGGTAAAAAACCTGATTGGCTGATCCTAGTAGGGCTGCAGGACCTTCCTTTGCAACTGGCTGGATTCGCCGTTGATCTAGGGCTACAACTAAGCTTTAAATATAAGCTGGCAGAAGATTAGAATTCATACCTACTGATAAATACCTATGCTACCTCTGATATTTACAAGATATAAATCAAAAGAAACAAACAAATGAGATTTCCGCAACAATATTGAAAACACGCCGGAGGCATCCCGATTAATTAAAATAGTATGAAGCAATTCTCATCTAACACTAGAAGCCTTAAAGAAGCTTGATTGATAAAACATGGAGGTGACTCTGAGCCATCTAAGACTTATTTTCCGAGTTGTAAGATTATGGACTGTATTACAGACACTACCCCAAATAATGATGCTTTTATAAATCATTTTATAGATTGGACCATCTTGAGCATATAAAAACCGAGGTTTCATTCAGATTGGCAATAATAGAACAGGCAATGACGGTACTTATCCATGCTAAAAGAGGGGATTATAGTTCTACTCCCCCGCAATCTTAATGGCCTTTCTAAAATCGGGAAATATTCCGAAAACCTGTAGATCACGAATCAACAATAGCTTCATTCCCCAAGAATTACAGTGTCTAGACCTCTCTACCAATTGATTAAAACTCCTTCCTCATGAAGAAACTGGTAGCAGTTCACCTATCCAGTTAGCTGCTACCACATCTATCCCCTTGATTAGCTAGTTAGATGGGTCAGATTCATTCTAATAAAATAATGATTTTTGTTTCGTCTTATCAAAGATAGTTTAAGAAGACGGAACCAGGCTGGAAGCACAAGTCGTTTTTGGATACACCCAAGGGTGTTGCACCTCACCACATCTATGGTGTCTGATAATAAACTAATTAAAAGTAAGGAAGAGTGAAATCACAAGGGGTTGTGGAAATTATAGGCCAATATGTCTCCCCCAAGTCGTATATGGGTGATTCTAAAATTATGGTGGTATTTGGCTCTTAATTTTTTAGGATTTTCAAAGCCATGTTTTCTTATATTTCTAGTTCTTGATGGTTTGGTCAAATGCTCCTTAGCAATGATGTTCAGTGTGCACACACTAATATTCATAGTTACTTATAGAGATAATGATTTTCAAAGAAATTAATGTTCTTGGGAGTCACAAAATGTAGCATATGACATCATTATATTAATTTAAATCTTTTAAAAAATAATTCTCTAAATTTTACAGTCTTATATCGTCTGAAGTATGTCTCGTTCTTTATGTATATAGGTAGGTATATAGGTCGTTATATGTAATATAGGTATAATGAATATGATCCATACCTTCAAAATAGTTAAAGAAATAACAGTTAACTATTTGACACTTAAAAAGATGTTCCAAAATAAGAACCTTAAAAATATAAAAACATTTAAAAACCAAAATATTTGGGGGGGGGGCGTGGTCATGACCCCCGTCACCATAGTAACCAGCTAATTGCATTATTTGCTTAAAAATATAGAAGAAAAATTAAAAACAAAAATATTTCGGGGGGGGGGGGGGGTCATGACCCGTGTCACCGCCCCCTCCCCCTGGATCCGCCCTTGATACTTAATCGAAACCTGACTTTCTGAACGGACACTGATTAGTAATTAACATAACCAAGTTACTAATTTCATCAAATGTCTCTCCCTGACCAAGATTGTCTCTCCCTAGCTAGAAACGAAAATCAGTATTAAGCTAGGGAGAGACAGGCTAGGGAGGGACAAATCGGCTATTTATCATTAATTTTGGCAAAACTCTGACAAATATTTTTTAAAGGAGGTTATGGCTGTGTAGAGATTCGAAGGCTCTATAAAACTATGATAAAAAATATACATATATTGTTTACCATCATCATATTAATAGCGTATAGGGAGGGACTCACCATAAATATATTTTTCAGTTTTACACCTTCCTCCACGTCCTGAAAGCAACTGAGGGGACTTAGGGATAAATGATATGAATCGACGTTTAGTCAGGTTTATAACAAGGGTACCCCGTATGTTCTCAACTCGAAATTTCCTTTTCTGAGGGGATTGGTGGGTGTATGATAAACTAGCTAGGGAGTGACCTCACAACTTTGTGACAAAGGGAAAAACTGTTGTGGTACTTAGCCTGTACCTTTTGGAATCCTGGCTTAATTTTATTTTGCATCCTGAAAGTATGCTGATTAGATTAGTGCCTGATTTTTTAGAATTATTGTGATGGAAAAGTGTTTAATTATTTTTCAAAGTACATGACCTACGTTTTGTGACAGGCTAGGGAGAGACAAAAAGAGCATTGTAATTGATTTTATGGAATATTATCCTGTATTTAGGCACTTGAAAATGAGATAGCTAAAATCCTTCAGGCGGTTCTCGATATATCACGTTGTGACAGAAATACCACCATAATTTTAGAATCACCCATATAAAATAAATAGATCAATTTCAAAAAATAAGTTGGGGACTTTTACGCGACTTGAAAAAATTGACTTTAAAGGTATTTAATGTTGTCTAGACTAATTATTATAGAACGTTTGTTTATTTATTCTGAATCTAGAACTATCTAGCTTTAATAAAAGACCAGTTATGGCAAAATTAAGCATAATGGTGAATGTCAGTAATAAAAAAACTTACTAAAATCAAATTCGTTATTCCGCCATGTTTGAACGCCATTTTGGGTTAGTGCGGCCACTTTTTTTTCTGGGAACATTGGCTTTTTCTTAATCTTTTATCACAAGGAAAACAACGATATGCAATTGATAGGGATGTGGGGGGGGGGGCACGGTAGGGGGGTCTGGCCCACCGTGTAAGACCTTTTGCCTTCGATTATAAGTTAGGTTTTAGTGTTTACGGACACACAGCATCTTATGTTATTAGTAAAGCTCGGAATTCCGTGCAGTAAAAATTTGAAAACGTGCAATAAAAACTTAAAAACGTGCAAAACCGTGCAATAAAAACTTTAAAACATGCAAAAAAAAAAAAAGGATTGCTTGAAAATCATGCATTAAATTATTTATGTGAACAATATATAGCTACTTTTGAAACAAATAAGCAGCGGAGAGTAGATTAGATTAGATAAAAACTTTTATTTTTAAAATATTGGTTTTAATATAGATTTTTGTAAAATAATGATTTTTTTATTAGTAAAGAAAAATTACATTAGTACATTAGAAATGTAACTACACTTCATTATTTTTTTAATAAAAGTTTATAACTAAGTACATTTCTAATTTTTTTTCTGTAAAACAGTGCCTCGTGTCACTTAAACTTTCTTTCAATTTAGAAAAAGATATCTCAACTTCTACAATCGTTAGGGGACAATATTTACAGCGACTCAGCAACTAGGGATCTCCTTCAATTCAACAGTGACTGAATTTCCGTTCAGGAAATCATTACAATTTTTTAATAGTTTGTATCAAGGATTGTTTAAAAAAATATTTCTAAATTTTTCATAAATGATAATTCCTTTTTCGCTCTTTATTGTTTCCAATGATTTTTCAACGTCCTCAACTATTTTTATTCGGTCATATAGAGAAAGATTTTTCTCCTCTAGTTCTGTGATAGCAACCGGCAAAGCTGCTAAATTCTATCTAATAAATGCCAAATCAGATTGAATGGTTGGATTAATCAAAATTGTTTTTAATTTGATAATTGACTGCACATTTTCTTCCAATTCTATATTTGAAATATAAAATATTTACTTAAAATAGTAACAAGATGTGGAATACAGAGTAAAACACTCGCATATGAGCTGTAATTATATTGGAAATAGGGAGATCTTATAAAGGAAAGATACTACTCAAATTATGGAATCACTAGATGCAATATCCAGTGCGTGGGCTTTTTTTTTTTTTAAATTACTCTGATGACACGCACTACCCTTGGTACAGTTCTGTGGTTAAAAAATAATTAGGTACTTACATGTGCTGCAGTGGGCATCAATTAGTGATTTCCTCTCACCCAATATTTTTATCACAAGATTTGCAAAACACTACTGTACCATCCCTTTTGAGTAAGGAATTTTTCAATCCATCCCGCAATTTTCGAAGACACCTCCAATTTTTGGCATTTTAAGTAACAATATACTGGACAGAAGCTAGATTGATAGAGACAGAACAATGAGAATTGAGAAACAAAATGTAAACATCCAGGAACTCCTGAGGCCTTAGTTCTTGGAAATTGGAGGTTTGTGTTTGTTTACATCTCCCAAGTTCCCTTTATTTTTTTCTTATGTTTCCTTTCCATTATTTTTTTATTTCTATTCCTAATTCCCATTTATTATTCCACTAATTTTTTGAAGTGTATTTAAGAAAATTAAAAATAGTAATAATTTGTTCTCTTCAAATTATAAAATGAAGCACTTTCTTGCAATAAAACTTCAAAACGTGCAATTTCGTGCAGTATACCCCAAAACGTGCAATTTCGTGCAGTAAACCCCAAAACGTGCAATTTCGTGCAGTAAACCCCAAAACGTGCAATTTCGTGCAATATAAAACTTCATTAAAACATCCCATTAGGCTTGATTCGGATAAGTAACTTGAATTCGCTTTATTCTGACTTACCAATAAAAAGATGCAATTGCACGGGAATCCGAGCTCTAGTTATTAGTCTTTCATTTAGTGTATTGCTCATTTTTTAACTTCGATTTTATGACTTCGAGATATTAGCTCTTTTAAAAATTTTAATTTTAACCTTCTTTAACAAACATTCTTTGATTTAAACAACCACAGTAAAAATTCTTAGAAAATAATATCGGTATGTTTATTTAACTTCAATATCTTACTCATTGTAAATTTGATATTCCTAGTATTGTCATTGTCGAAAATAACATAGGATAATATAGCCATGCTTTCATACGAAAACAATCCCTAGTACATGCTTACAAAACATGTAAAATACCAAACATTTCAGTGACTGCCATATAAGCAGTAGAGGAAGGCAGGAAGAATTTTCAATCTTTCGAAGTAATTTTTTGATATTGCCTCCAATTTTCCGCTGAAGAGAAAGGATTGGCCACACGATTAGTTCAGTGATAACAGCGCTGCAATGGACATGCAGAGGACCTGGGTTCGATTCCCGGCCGTTATTCTATCTTTTCTCTTCCATTAAAATTATTTAAAACTGCAGTTGAATAACATTAACTCTTTATTGTCCATCCGCAGTAACCAGCGCAACTTGTACACGTAGAACAATTACAACTCGACATTGTAAATAAGTTTAAGAAACATTATCACTTTCTGCTGCAACCATCCACTGATTGTCTATGTTATTTTAGACAGGTGGGGATGAATAAAATAAAGTTTAAAAAAAAAAAAAATCTGCTGAAGCCTTATTGATGAACTGTTAATAGAGGAATCTAATTGAAAGGGAGTGGAAATTTCCATAGAAAAATTAAGATAACATCTCTTAAGGTACGAATCGTATATTACAATTTCGACTCCCTTCTTACTAGGCTCCTCTGTTCATCAAAAAAGGTTTCAGAAGCATGTGATCATGTTTCTTAAACTTACTTAATTTACCGATTCGAAAGCTAACAATGTTGTAATTGTCCCTTATTGGAGTTGGTTTAAATAAGTTAAGCTTGTAGCAGATTCAAAATCTGTTCACGGGTTTGTGTTATTATTATAGTTATATTGTTATTATTATTGTTTGTATTACAAATTTACATTTAGTGATGATTCATCTATTGAAATATTGGGATAATAGTTAAAATTTTACTTTTTTCAACATTATTGTTAAGTTTCTAAAAATATTCCAATTAGGTTCATGAAGAGATATTTATGTTTTGGGTGCATCGTTCAGGAAGACTGAGCATCGATCTCTAACAGCTGATTCATCTTACTTTATCACTTTTTTTCTTAGATACCAAACTGTGAGCGCTTTTCAAGACGAACCTAGGCGCCTCAATTTCATTAAAGTTAAGATATAAAGATAATTATCAATACTGCAATGTAAAAATAATAATAATAAATGTACAAGGACTGGCTTGAAGGGATCTGAATAGATGAAATCTATAGTAATTGTGCTGGTTACCAGGGATGGATTGTAAAAAGATTAACGAGTTGAACGTGCTTGATGAGCTGTTATATGAATAATTTATTCAAGATAAAGAAAGTTCTATGATGATAAGTAGCTAACTAACTAGCTAAGCAAGGGGATAGATGTGATAGCACTTAACTGGATAGGTGAACTGCTGCCAGTCGAGAGGAAGGAGTTTTAATCAATTGGTAGAGAGGTCTAGACAATGTAATTCTTGGGGAATGAAAGCTATTGTTGATTCGTGATCTACAGGTTTTCGGAATATTTCCCGATTTTAGAAAGACCATTAAGATTGCGGGGGAGTAGAACTTGGTCGAAGGCAGGGATGTATGATACCGGTCGATACCAGTAAATTATAGATACTTTCATTTCGATATCAAATAATTTTGGTATCGTTACTACTAGTTTAATTACGAGTACTGGTTTCGAAAAATTGATTATTGATATCGATACCTGGAATATAATTTAATATGTAAATACATTGTTATTAATATTTGTGATTAGTGCTCATATTTATTTTTATTGTGTTATATAAGCACTATTAATTATAAAAACATGAAATTCAATTAGTTAGCCAATATAGTTAACGTTAGGAATAATTTTAATTAAAACATCCTGTGTGTAAGTAGTTTCTAGGATTACTCATAATATCGTTACTTTCATTTCGATATCTTGGTGGTATCGATATTTTGTTGAAATCGTATGTCACTAGTCAGAGGTCCCCGGACAAGGGCTAGCGAGGTGACGAGGAAGAAGTGAGACCTAATGGAGTCGGGCCCTATTAGCTTTGCCCTGAGTAGCTGGCGGGGGGAGCTGCACCTCGCTCCAACTTTATAATCAGTCTCCTTTGTTCAAACTCCGACAAAGTCAATTTATAGCTATTTTCAACCAGCAAGTTTATAGAATACTTAAAAAAGTTGAAACCCCAAAAAGTTTACGATTCCCTTTTTTAAAAAATGTTGGGCCAGGTAATTATTTTGTTTTTAATTACCCTGGATAAAAACTTACAAAAACAAAATCCAATGATTAAAAAACACCGTCTATTCCAAAATATATTAATCACTTTTCCAGACAAGGCTTATTTTTTTTTCTCTGTGTCTTAAAACGTTTCATTAACCTAACCAATTTTGCAGTAGCTCTTAAAAGAAGTTATATTGTGACTCTTAAATATTAGTACTTTCATGGCACTTTTGCTGACAGCAACAACTTCGAAAATACTACTGATATTGTTCAGGGAACCCATATGTTATTTTAAATTATTTTAGTTTATTTTTTGTTTCATTCATTATTTTTAAATCAATTTTAAATTTATATATTAATTATTATTAATAATGTATTAATTATATATCAAGTTTATTAAAATTGAATATCATGCCAATCGATATTAATTATCCAATTAACATTAATTTAGTGTTATGTGCGTGGGCGTTTGTGATTGGTCGAAGACGCTTGGAGCTAAAGCTCTGAGAAAAACAAAAGACGCTTCACAAGTCAGTCAGCTGTTGATTCTCGCCAGCCGAGTACACATTACTCTCTCACGCTTAAACATTCTTTAAAAACATCTTATGACATTCTCGTAAACCCAGGGTGTTCAGTTGTGTATTGTGCACATTTGCAGACATTATTTTAGAAGGATCGAAGAGGAAGATTATGTTCCCAGCTGGATGGACATTTAAAGTAAAATAACTCCAATATTATTTGTTTATATAATGTCTGAACTTTAAATTTTGTTTAATCTTCAACTTTAAATAACATTCTCTAAACATTGGACTTTACCTTTTAACTTTAAAATTAAATTGCTGAATTCAGTTATTTATCTATGTATTATAGTTATTAACCGTTTGTTTATTATCTTATTCTATAGTTTAACAATGGCCATTCGATTGAAGCATATTTTTTGGGTATAATAGTTAATATAAAAGTGTATTTCATTTCCATTTAATCATTTAAGTTTCATTCGTATTTAATAAATTATTTGTATTTAATAAATTATTGTTTAAGCTTTGAATATCAGAGAATTTTCTTTATTTCATTTCATTCATATTATTTTGTTCTATATGGTAATTTATTCAGGGCCCAATACTGGAGATGTTGCTCTCTGGTATTAAACATTTGACTACCAAGATTAAAGGTATAAGCTCTGTAAATGCTGACACTTCAGAACTGAAATCATTAAAAATTTCACTCGTAGTGCAGGCATCAAAACTCAGAGCAATTAAAAGCCATCGAGTCACTCCTGGAGCCTTGAAAGACACACTACTGCTAGAAAACACAGATCTTAAATCCCGAGTTTCACAGCTGGAACTAAAATTTAACAGATCCGATCAGCAGCAATAGTAAGTACCGTAGACCTAGTAGTAATCTAGTAGACCCTTCCTGTTCCAACATTCTGATCCCCGGAGAACTCAAAACTAATCTATTTTTATCATCTCCTGTACTCCCTTAATTTACACATAGTCTCTTAGAACCCGACTCATCACACCCAGTATTCCGACATTTTGCTCGATAATTACGATCTTGATTCTCCTGAAAAACTCTTCGCCACATCACAGTGTTCCTTTTCTGTCTTTCGTGGCGTAACAAAATTCTCGTACGTTCCTGTTCCGCTGTTTTCCCCGCGAAACATATCCTTTCGAAACCTCGAATCCCTGACACCTGCAAAAACTCACCATTCTTATTCTCCTTGCATTCACCAAGGTTTTTGACTCGGTTGACAATAATATCCTCATAAGCAAACTTAGAGATATCTAGATGTGTTCTATAACCCTTCACTCGTAGATTGTACCCCTAACAAACCTCCCTTAATGTCTATAGCCTTGTATAGTAGCGAATCACAAGGCTCCTCCTTATCCCCCACCCTTTTTTCCCACTGACCTTCCGTCAATCCACTGTCAATATCACCTGTCTGCCGACGGCATCCAGATTTACTTTCTTTTAATCTCGCTAATTCCTCTTGCGGCATCCTAAAACTTCACGAAGTTATTGACAAAATGTGCCCACCCAGAACGCCGAGAAGACTAAGGCCATCTTGGTTTGATCAAATCCATCTTACTCAAATCCATTCACATACCTCCAGAAGCTATTCCTAAACAACTCACCTATCTTGTTCCATAATTCTTTTAAAGATCTTGATGTTTTCTACGATCAAACTCTCTCTTGGAAAACGCATATTTCCCATCGTACTGTCTTAAACATTAAACTTAAAAATTAAGTAAACGGTGGGGGCACTTAATCACAAAATTTTTTTCAAAAACGGCTATAGACTATAGGTTTTAAAGGGAAGTACCTTCACTTTTAGATTCGATAAATAAATTTTTAGGTTTTTTTCAATGAAAAAAGATTTCTCCATATTGAGACATAAATTTTAACTGATAAAGACATTATCCAATAATTAGTCACAAATTAACAGTACTGGATTATTCATATATATATATATATTTTTTTTCGATTTTTGCTCCATTAAGGATGCACCGTGCGTAGCCCCGCTGCCCGAGGTGTCAGTTACCCCGACGCCGCACACAGGGGTATTTGAGCCGAAAAGCTGGCCAAAACTATTTATATTTATCTAGATGGCTTCTATATTTGTAGTAGGCATTAAAAATGTTTTTTTAGCAGTTAAAAAAATACTCTAAGGCGAAAATTTTCATAAAATTAATTTTTACATAAATCCACCGACTGTGAAATAGGCATCCATGGGTTTACAATTTATGTTATTATTATTTTCCATTTATGCCTTGCACCCATGAAATATGCTTGTAACTAATTAAAGATTTTTTATCATTTATCTATTACTATTATTTTAAAAAAAATGAAAATAGTGTAAAATAGGTGAAAATAAAAAGTTATGTTGATAAAGAAAAAAAATGTGTTTTCCTAATTCATTAAGAATTGTTTAATACCTCTTCGAAACACAACTTATATCCCAGGAAGAAACACACCAACCTTTCTTAAAAATGCATATTAAATTTAATTGTTCATTATTCACTTTCCTCGTCACTTAATGAAGTTTCGGAATCACCACTATCGGTTAAGTTGGTTGGGGGTGTCAACATTTCTAAAGTTTCCTTACAAAACCTAAGACCTTTTTTCTTGAACTTCTCATACCTGTGATAACTGGATCTGATGTCAATATTAATCTATTAATTACATCCAGATTGCACTGTGTCCGGGAAAATTTTCTGGTCTTATTTTCTCTATAAACCCGGAAATGGTTATTTCGGGTTTCTGCTGCTTCCTCATATAGAAGACCAATATGAAGCAGAGGGCTTTTTATCACTTCAAAACCATCTCATAAAATTTTGTGAACAGATATTGTCATAGCATACCATTGATAAAGTTTATCTGTATCCGTTGTAAATTATTTTTACATTTATTTTTACTGTAAGTAACAAATGATTTTTCAGAGGGTCCACCAGATCTTGAGCTTTTAATTGATATCGTCCCACTTAGCCATTTCTTGCTGCTGTTTCAAAAACATTTCTTTTCCTTGAAGAAGCATTCTATCTCACTTGGAAATCATGTCTCAAAATGGATAATTTTGTTTTAGCTCTTTCACATGCTCTAGGTTATTACAATATTTCTCAATGAGAAAAGACACCAAAAATTCCTTTTTTTTTTTTAAAGCTAATGTTTTGACTTTAAAAATATGTCAAATAATTCCATTCAGGTTACAGTTATTCTTCCAGAAGATCCTAAAATACAAATAAATGAAAATATAACAAAATTGAATTTTTTTTTATTATTTAATGAAATTGACATTTTAGTAATAAAAAATTATAAGTCTCCCAATCGCAGCTATTCGCAGAATTTTTTTTCAAGAAACATAATCTACGATAATTATACATTATCATAAAAAATATTTCGTTGCCCAGAAATGCCAGAAGTATAACTTTTTAACCTTCAAATTTAATTTTTAGCTCTAAAATATACCAACCAAAAAACAAAAAGATATTGATACTAGTATTGAATACAAAAAAAATTATAACTATCTGGATAACAAGTACAAACCTTGCCTCGAACTATCCATTATATTATAATGCCGATACTTCAGTAAGAACAAAGAAAATTAATATATTTTGTAGACCAATACTTATGAGCACAGACGAGTTAAAGTATAAGGTCAGATTTGAATTAGAATAGCCGCCGGATTAATGGCCTGGAAGAGATAAAAATCATCTTGCATGATCCAACAGGTCCTCTACTTGAACTTCCAATCATTATTTACCAGAAATTTCAAATTTCAAAAAATTGGTTTTGGCCAACTTTTAGGGCCAAATACCCCTGTGTGCGCCGGCAGGTTTGACAAACTATGCAGACCAGCACCCTAACAGTTAAGAGCTCGATGAAGCTCCACTCACCACAAGTAGGTGGTAATTTGCTCAGTTTAGGAGCTTATTAAATTCCGAACTAGGGGTCGATATGAGCTTAATGAAGCTGCTTCAAAACACTTCAACATTCGCCATTGTAACAATTGTATCAGTGGAAATAATTTCATCTCCCTTAATATAATTAGCTAACGTTTATTCATGAAAATCTACATAAGAAGTTTGCAATATAAATACCTGCCCGTTTAATCCATTTAATCTTACGCTAATAAATTTTTCTTGAACGAGTAAATGAAACAAATATAATTTAATCGCCAACTATAATTAAAAGTTAGAAATTAAACTTTCCAAAGAAGTGCTGTTTCGTTTCTCATTTTCTTAGTTCTAGATGGCATTAAGCTATGCAATACACAGAAACACAAGATATGCAATACACAGATAAAATAGAGTTAATAATATCCTGAAAAGCACCACTCTATATTTCCATCACCGAGAACGGCCATTCTATTAAAGCTTATACTAAGCATTTCCCATATTATTCCAATAATATTGTTTAGTATTCAACAGGCCACTTTGTTTACTTTATGTGTTTGATAGTTGTATTTCGAAAGAACGGTCTTTTTATTCACTTTAGTGGTCCAAACTGTTCTTTATTAACGTCCTAACATTTTTAGAAAAATAATATTAAAATGTTGAGGTGCTGTCAGTTTTAGAAATAGTGTAATTACAATTACTTAATTTTTGAAGTAGTTATTAAAAATCAAAAATTGTCCTAAAGGAGAGTCAAGAGCACCAAAAATCTGATTTTAGCCGAAAATATCAACTAAAACTTTGTCAAACAATCAGCTAAGATATCCAGGGCATATTGAATCCAAGACGTGATTGAAAAAGGCACTTTGAAAAGACACTGAGGAAGTCTCAAGTGGAATGGTAATAGTAATGTAAAGTGGGACCAAGGCCCGAATAAAGATGAAAAGTCTTTCTGAAGGAATTCGGATTCTTATTCTGGACATGTTGGCTCTGAAACCAACTCTTCCAGCGAGGAATTGAAAATATCTGCCTTCCAATCATTTCTAAACCATATTTTTCCTAAGATATTTGTCTTATGCCACTATTTGAATCAGCCTAGGGTTTATTCAACAATCGGAATAAAATTAGGTAATAACGATAAATTTAATTAGCAATGCATTGTATATCTCCATTTTTCGTTAGGATTATCCTGCCCACTATAGCATTCTCGTTCAATCTCTTCGGTTCAATCTCTTCGGATTGACTTTTATTTCGTGGCGGACCCATGGAATAAATCTCGATCTTCCTTCTATCCACAGTGCATTGAGCTTGACAAAATTGAAAAAAAAAAGTTCATCAAACAACCCAAACATTTATGTCAATTAGGAGAGGAATATACTAACCTGTCAGGGCAAAGGTTCTTTAACAAGTATTTTGAAGCAAATGGAAGGGGGAGGGATTGAAGTTTGAGATAACGGTCGGTCCTTCTGAAACCAGTACAATAGTAAGTTGTATCAGTCGCAAGATATTTTTTTTCACGAAATATTTAAATTCAGTGAAAAACTTATTTATTTTCCAGAGATGGACTCCTCTGAGAAATGCAATATGCCTTTTCTTTATTAGAAAGACCACTTGTTAAGGTGGAAAAAAAAATAAAAAAAAGGAATCACTAAAATTTTATCTTAGAATATACATTTTTGAAATGGGTGAAAAATGGTCTCTGAGATTTTTTGTTATTGTATACTATGCTCAGCAAAGAAACTATTTTCGTAAAAATCAGATCCTACGCTACTCGCAATAATAAGAATTATCTTTTGGGATGATCGGACCTATTTCTGTCAAGTTAATGGATATTCCCTTCTAAAGAACCTAAACATATGGATGAATCAACAATACTAACTAACTTAGATGAAGATGATCAGAAAATTTATCTCGTTTAGGATCCCAAAGTGGGGTTT
The DNA here is from genome assembly GCA_911387785.2 of Aelia acuminata. Lineage (NCBI taxonomy): Eukaryota > Metazoa > Arthropoda > Insecta > Hemiptera > Pentatomidae > Aelia > Aelia acuminata. The sequence goes on from OU426979.1 coordinate 102,724,168, forward strand.
TAGTGAAGAAGAAGGACAAATGAATGATTAACATGTTCAGTGCGGACAGCAAAAAGGTGACCCATCCACGAGTGCGGCAAGGGGTCAATGACCCCGTACTGCAACTATCCACAAGTGCGGCACGGGGCTAACTGACCCCGTACTTATGCCTCCATTTAAAACATCTCTGAAAATGAACTAAATTGGTATATTGAATTATGAAAATTGACTTATGAATATGCTCGCGATGTGGCAGACGAAATTTCATCAAAATTGATCAATTAGAAGGCGCACTTTACTTAATCAATTTTCTTATTTTCACGTGTGTTTTTTATTTACGCAAAACGACTTTGACGATTTTGATCAAACTGGGTGTTTTATATGTGTATATGCCCGCGATGCGACAGCCGAAATTTCATCAAAATTGGTCAAACTGAGAGGGCACTTTATTTAATGAATTTTGTCTAATTTTTACGTTTTGTTTTTTTCAAAACCGGATCTAACGATTTTGATTAAACTCGGACAGTCAAAATTTCATATCCCATATTATCACTGATGAAAAAAACATTTATTAAACAATAAAAAAAAATATATATATTGAGAGTAAATACGTGATGCTCAAATTATTTAAAGTATTTAAGATGTGAAAAAATGTTGATATAAGGTAATCTTTAATTGATTATATTTTAGTTTAGAAACTTTAGTTCTACAATAAATTTATGAAGGCAATATATAGTGGTTTTAGAGGAACAGTAATCATTCTCGATTTCAGGAAACGCATAAGAGACAAACTTTACTATGAATCGTAAATACAACTCCTATCGATTCATCTTCACGATATATTTACAAAAAACAAATCGCTCTAAAAAAAACAACCAATCAGTAAAAACCTAGACTGTTGATGAAATTTGGTCCCTTAAAAAAAGAAATAATGAATCGAAAAGTACTGAGAATTTTAAGTTTTGCATTACAGATACATTACAACTTATGGATATATACAAATGTGGAAAATTGTGGCGTTTACATATTATCGAAACCTGTTGATTTCTAATCTATGTAAGTTCGTAAGTAAAAATTGTGTGTACCGCGCATCGCATCAGATTTTTTTACAATTGAAGGGGTCGGGGCAAAGTAGTGCCAAGCAACATTTTTAACAAAAATAAACTGTAGCTGCCGTCTCTTGTATATTATGTAGTACTATATGTCTACGATGGAAATGCCATCTAAATATGACTATAGAGTGCTCTATAGTCATATTTCAGGTGGTCATTCCATCATAGACATATAGTACTACATAATACACAAGAGACAGCAGCTACAGTTTATTTTTATTAAAAATGTTGTTTGGCACTATCTTGCCCCAACCCCTTCAATTAGTATTAATGTGCATAATACAGTTTTCATTACTTTTTCATGTTATTAAAAAGTGTTTTCACTTCACATTAACACAAATTTCTATTTTTACTTTCACTTACCTATATATGAAATAGGTTTTCAACGGATATACACGTTTTGGGGTCCCCTGAGTCCAAATGACCAAGTCCCGCGAAATGGTCTGTGTGTGTGTGTGTGTGTGTGTGTGTGTGTGTGTGTGTGTGTGTGTGTGTGTGTGTGTGTGTGTGTGTGTGTGTGTGTGTGTGTGTGTGTGTGTGTGTGTGTGTGTGTGTGTGTGTGTGTGTGTGTGTGTGTGTGTGTGTGTGTGTGAACAGACTAGCCAAAAACTATAAACCGTGCGAATCTGAAATTAGGTATTTAGTGTAGTTATATGCCCGCGATGTGACAGCAAAAATTTCATCAAAATTGCTCAAAGGGAGGGGGTACTTTATTTAATAACTTTTTACGTTTTTTTCGATTTTCTCAAAAACGGCTCTAACGATTTTGATTAAACTGAATATTTGATCTATTTATATGCCCGAGATATGACTGTAAAAAATTCATCAAAATTGATCAACCGGAGGGGGGACTTTACTTAATAAATTTTGTATCATTTTCACGTATTTTTTTTTATTTACTCAAAAACTGTTTTAACGATATAGATCAAACTGGGTATTTGATGTATGTATATGCCAAAGATGCGATAGCCAACATTACATCAAAATTGATCAACCGGAGGGGGGACTTTACTTAATAAATTTTGTATCATTTTCACGTGTTTTTTTTATTTACTCAAAAAAAGACTTTAATGATTTTTATTAAATTCGTCATGTTTAATGAAAATTAGGTGTTCTTTAATATCAGGTAAGCTTTATCATTATTAAAATGTTCTGAGGGGGCTTTTTTGGGGGGGTTGGGGCCTTTTTTGTTTGTTTGTTTCCTATAAAGTACCTTTGTTTTTGTTTATATGGAGAAATAACCGTCTCTCGTTACGCCCTAGAATAAGAAATGGCTAAATATGAGATATGATAAAAATAAAGAAAACATAAAGAGGAGAAAAAAAGAAAAATATTCAGTCAACTCATAAAACTCGTTGAGCCCAAGCATGCGGAGTACGCCTTTAATGACCGACCATTGTTCATAATTAAAGCCGTTCTGTTCATTTGAGAAATGGCAATTAACAAAACGCATTAATTTCTAATCTAAGTAAGCTGGTAAGTGAAAGTTGTGTGTTGCGAGCACGCACCAGATTTTGTTTTCTTACAATTAATAGATTGTATTAATATCATTTTTTAGTTAAAGTTTGATTGAGATACATTTTTATTTAATTTATTATTTTTGTCTACTATTAGCCTGCATTCGATGCACTGTGCCATGGTGAGAATACATATTTCATCTACAGTAAACCCTGTCTGTATACCTAACATGGCCAGGGAGGGGTACCGAATAAAATAAAAAGTAAAATCAAAAAGAGACCTATGAAAAAGAATCAAGAATTTTCTTTGATTAAAAATATATATTTGTCTTTAATTGTATATCAAACATTACCGATGTAAGTGACAAATATAATTTTTAATTTAGTAAAATAATGATTCGACAAGTTGAAGCAATGATTTTCACGACTTCAATATATTGTATTGAATCCAATCCTAGACAGGTGAGATGACATTTGATTAAGGGATCCACAAAATCGATTAATTGTGTAGTGAGGGGTAATTAAAAAAAAATTGTATTAGAAAGCTCATTTTTATGATTTATTTAGTCAATACTCAAGAAAATATTCTTTCGATATTTTAAAAAGGCTCCTACTTTACAATTATTTATTTTCAAAATTTCAGGGAGCAGAAAAAGATCTGCTGAATTTTTTTGAAAATATTGTACTTTGGATGTATTTCTTAGCTCAAGTTACACATTGAAAATAAAAGTTATACTAATTCTTTTATAAATTTTTAACTTGCCTAAGTAACGTCCACCTCTGCAGAAGAACAACCATTAAACTTAAAATGTGAAGTAAATAAAAATGGTTGATGAATTTAACGTTTTATTTTTAATTAGAGCTCGAAAGCAAATATTGCGGAGAGTCGACAAGCGTGTGGCAAAACTATGGGTGGAGGAGGAAAGAAAAGCTGGTAACTGTTTGAGTTTTTCTTCCTTTAAGACTAAACAGGGCAGGAGGGGCTGAGTTGTGAGGTGAGCTGGGCGGGCTCCTGGGAAATCTGCCCGTGGGAGAGCTTGGTCACAAATAATAATTATTGGGGTCATCGGCGTTCCTCTTCCCACTCCCCTGTCACATACAATCCTCTTCTTCTGTTTTATCCCTTCCTTACAGCTTCTATCCTTCTGGGCTTTTTTTTTTTTTTTTAAGTTGGGAAACGTCTCTACTCACAGGCGAAGTAACTAGCAGCGAGACGTGAAAATATTAATCTAGCTTTTTTTTGTTGAGGTTGTATTTCATTTATTGCTCTTTCTTCTTTTTTATCCTAACATGTAAAGAACACATAAGCTATATATCTAGAAGAACATAAAAATATTAGAGGAAATTTTTTGAAAATAATTAGTGCCCGACCGACGTTTCGGTTTCAGTATTGGTTTCGATTTCGGCTATAAATCAGCCGAATCTTCGGCCAAGCCGAACTAGCAATCGTATATGATATCCCCGAGAAGAGAACGGAAATATAGGATTTCAGCTTGTAAGCTCCATCTCTTTCATTGCCTTTAGCTCCCTTGAATTTAGTCGCATACGGGTGATTCTCAAACTACGGGCAATTTTTACTTCCACTTACCTATATATGAAATATATAGTAAAGAAAGTATTGCGATCGTGAAAAATTTCGACTTCCGGTTTTCAACGGAAATACACGTTTTGGGATCCCCTGAGTCCAAATAACCAAGTCCCGCGAAATGGTCTGTGTGTGTGTGTGTGTCTGTGTGTCTGTGTGTGTGTGTGTGTGTGTGTGTGAACAAACTAGTTCAAAAACTATCAACCGTACAAACCTCAAATTTGGTATTTGTTGTATGTATATGCCCGCGATGTGACAGCAAAAATTTCATCGAAATTGGTCAAACGGAGGGGGTACTTTATTTGAAGAATTTTGTCTAGTTTTTAAGTTTTTATCGATTTTCTCAAAAACGGCTCTAACGATTTTGATTAAACTCGGTATTTGGTGTATGTATATGCCCAAGATGTGACAGTCAAAATTTATCAATTGGAGGGGGCACTTTACTTAATAAATTTTGTCCCATTTTCACGTGTTTTTTTTTTTTTACTCAAAAACGGCTTTAACGATTTTGATCAAACATTGTATTTGATGTATGTATATGTGCCAAAATTTAATTAACCGTATTATTTAAATAAAAACTTTTTTTATTAATAAAATGATTAATTTTACTTAAGAGAGTAAATACGTGATGCTCAAATTTTTGAAGCATTGCAGGTGTGTAAAAATATGGTATATAATAATAGTCTATAATTAATATAGATATATATTAGTCTAGAAACTTTTGTTCCATAATAAATTTTTGAAAACAATATAAAGCGATTTTAGAGGAACAGAAATCGTTCTTGATTTCCAGAAAGACATAGGAGACTTAAATACACCTATCGATTCACCTTCACGATGTTATCGAAACACGTCGATTTCTAATCTAAGTAAGTTCGTAAGTAAAGTTGTGTGTTGCGCGCATCGCACCAGATTTTTACATTTTATTTTCGACCTTTTTTTAGTGTGGTTAAAAAAAAAAAAATGTACATGTATTTGGACCCATCCACAGCAAATATAGCATAATAGAAGTTCATGATCATTGCTTGAAATTAAGATAATTCAATCTATAATTTCATTGCCTCGGCAACGAATCAATTACGTACGTCAATGACTAATTGTAAAACTGCCTTAATTGTATTTATTGTTTAGTTTATTCCACATTTAATTCAGAATCGGATGATGCCATAAGAATTGTCATAATAATTTTTCATCACGGGAAAAAAATTCTGAAACATAAAATCATATTTATATATTTTAAAAGGCATCGAAAAATAATTTAAGCAAAAATCTGTCCCCGATTTACCTAATCAATGTATGGGTGATTCTCAGATTAAGGGCAATTTTCATAAAAAGATTTACGGAACAATTTATGTCATTACCGAGCTAATATTCGGGCATGGTAATGACACGAGTTTTCAACTTGGTAATGACATTTCCACGTATTTTATTCGGCCAAAACCGCTGTGTAACTAATTGAGACTATTTCTTTTGCCAACTGACTTAGACAAACGATAGTCAAACAAATGTGACATAAAGAATGAAATAACTTGAAAAGAAAGCGTGTTAATACATGCCGTGGTAATGACAACAATAAAAGTACGTGACTATTTTTACGAGGCACATGCGCGGAGGCCGGCTCCCAACTGAAGTCGGTTAATCCACAGGTGGTTTTCCTTACACTCCATAGTGATCACTATACTCAAAAGAAATTTCCCCACTGTTCCTCCTTTTTCAAGGCTTTATCTCTGCCGTTTTGTTTTGTGAGTGGTAATGACGTCAAAGTGAAGTGACAAAGTTTCGAAACTACTTAAACATACTTACAGTTAACTAGTGACCGACCGATGTTTCGGTTTCGGTTTCGGTTTCGGCCGAAAAACCTGGTTTCGGCCGCAGTTTCGGTTTCGGCCAAAAATTGGCCGAATCTTCGGCCCGGCCGAACTAGCTCCTGTGTCTCGTATCTCCAAGAAGAAGTAGGACTACACGATTTCAGCTTGTAAGCGCGATCTCTTTCATGGCATTTAACACCCTTGAATTTAATAGTGGGAATTATCTGTTATTTTAGATAATCACACTTGTATTCTATTTCGGTAGAACATAGATTTTACTCTTTCTTTTGGTACTTTACTTGATCGAAATTTTTAGTTGAAATCGTGGCCGAAACTAGCTCCTGTGTCTGATATCTCCAAGAAGGAAGTAGGACTACATGATTTCAGCTTGTAAGCTCGATCTCTTTCATGGCATTTAACACCCTTGAATTTAAAAGTGGGAATTATCTGTTATTTTAGATAATTACACTTGTATTCTATTTCGGTAGAACATAGATTTTACTCTTTCTTTTGGTACTTTACTTGATCGAAAATTTTTAGTTGGGTGTGGACACAAAAATTTGACAGTGACAAACAGACATGTCCTCGTAAATCACATCAAGTCTTAACATGTAATGAAAGCATACTCTTGATACAGAATTCTTTACGTTAAGTGTAAAGAATAGTATTTATTCTTTACCTTGAGCGTTAAGAACCTTTTTGTTCTTTTAATCATCTCCTCACTAATAATGAAATTTGTTTTCTAAAAAAAAGGATTAACATAAATAAGAATATATTAATCTAATCTTAATTTGTGGGTGACCACCATTTTAAATTATTTTTAAATAATTTATTTTTTGAAGAGAAAAGATTTGGCTCCGCCGGGAGTCGAACCCGGGTCTCCCGCGTTACATGCGCTGATGCTAACCACTGCAACACAGAGCTCGGCTTAAGGCAGAGCAAATGAAGAGGAAGCATTTGCTCTGCCTTAAGCCGAGCTCTGTGTTGCAGTGGTTAGCATCCGCGCATGTAACGCGGGAGACCTGGGTTCGACTCCCGGCGGAGCCAAATCTTTTCTCTTCAAAAAATAAATTATTTAATAAATACAAATATATATTCTAAATACTTAAACTTAAATTTTCTGACTTAAAACAAATTTTAGTCAGTAGCCTTGTCATTAAATCCACTAACATTTGAGACCAAAACTGACTCAGTAGATTAAATAGCTTCTGACATACAGCTTTACGTATTCCATAGTCCCTCATTTTGGATTCTATCGGCTTTATTACGGACAGATTTACTATATTATTTATTATTTATACATACTAATATGAATTTTTATTAATATCAGCCTGTTATTTCAAGATTATTTCAACTTTTAGGGCTGTACTAGTTAAGGGGGTATGGTCTAACATCTCACGGGGACCGGCCATACTAGGAAGGAGGGGGCCGGGATTCGATCCTATAACTTAACTAATACACCTGTTTTTCCACTCTTATATACCAGCTCACTTATTAAATGAATAATTGAGTTAAATTACTGTTATTTTATAAGCTTTCATTGATATTATTGCTAAACTAGACATATTACACACTTATATGTATTATATATAGACACGTAAATAAGTTTCGGTTTCGGTTTCGGTTTCGGCCCGAAACTAGGTCTATGGCCGAAATTCGGTTTCGGTTTCGGTTAAAATTTTGGTTTCGGTCGGACACTACAGTTAACTAAAATTAACAAAAAATATAATTCAGAATGCTCCAGTTATTCTTTATGAGTGGAAATAAATTTCACTATCATTAAACGTAGGTTTCAAAAGAAAGAAATACATATTTACCACAAAATCGAGAGTGGGACAGTGCGTGGTAATGACACATTAGTAGATTAAGTAATTATAAAATCATATTACTCATTAATATTTTCATTTTTAATATTTTATTAAGAAGAAATATACCTTCATCGTATAGCAATGGAAAAGAATTCATGTTAGGCTTAACCATTTGAGTAAAAGTTGTAATGGACTAAAACTTAAAATGAGAATCGCCCATATAGTATCAGCTATTTTAGGTAACTATACTTGTAGCTCTAACTATACTATATTCGATAACACATGGATTTCTCTAATAAGTTTGGTATCATTAATTGAAGAAAACAAAAAAGATAGATATGATACAAAAATGTGATAGTGACAAACAGGGATGTGCCACGTAAATTACATTAAGTCTTAACATCCAAAGAAAGTATTCTTTTCATGCAGAATTATTTTGTTTGTTCTTTTATGAGATGTGACTCAGATAGATACAAAAGGCAAGTTTTCGACCTCGGCAGCAATCCTTCCCCCAACCCGGTCACTTTTAAATGCCCCAAAACATTTCCCATTTTGTCCATGAAGAAGCAATTTTTTAAGAAAAAAAAATTATAAAATTTGAGACCAACACTGACTCAGTCGACTAATTAATATTCGAGATACAATTTTTCAAATTACTTATTTCCAAGGCCTCAATTTTGTATTCCATCGGCTGTATGATGTAAAAGATTAACTTTTTAGACCATTATAAGCACAAAACTTAAAATAAAATGAGTCACTTTTTTGACACCGGCTCCGGGACTTAGCGATCGACAGGTTGTTAAGCTAACCATCAAATCTTCCCCCTTCCTTCGCTACTCCCTCACAAATGTTTACCTCACTGACTGCTATCAGGCAGGGCATTGATGATACAAGCACAACAACAAAAGCAGTGAGGGGCAGTTGTACCATTGCTATGTGTTTCGTGATGTTAAATTTGCTACTAATTAATTACATTAAATAGGAGAAGGTAGGACATAAACAATACACAGCTGCTTGCTTGTAAGATACTGACTTATATTGATATAATCGAATTATACATTGATTGATAACATATCGATTACATGTTAATTGCTAACGTACCATAATGGACAAGACCATCGTCTACAAGACATTGCAGATGCATTAAATTTGAATTTATGAAAAAAACACCAAACACAATTCGCGAAGAAGTTCAAAAAGTTAACTCTAAATATCAACATTAACTGGACCCAATGTTATTCTTCACAATATAACTTTTAGAAATCATCATGAATTGGTTCTCCATGGTTCTTTGTCCAATATGCAAAGCTAAACCTTCTCAGTTGAGCGAATTAGAAATATTAGGAAACCTACCAGAATCCGAAGAAGCAATTCAACTTGGCCTCTCTCCTCTACACGCAAGAATTAAATTTATGGAGTGTGTTTTGAAAATTGTAAATAGATTACCGATTTAAGAGTGGAGAACAACCAAGGACACCAAATATTCTTGCCGATAGGGATGTTGACTGAAGAGGTACAAAAGGCGTCAACAAAGATTACCGCCAATATCGTCTCAGTAAATCAAGAAAATGTAGTAGGATTTCGAAAAACGAAGATGTTTTCCATTTGCCCCTTTTGACGTCAGATCCCCTAAATTACTAAATTTCGCGAGGAGCCTACAACTAAAGGCATACTAGATTTTCTTCTAGAAGTAAATAACTTATATTATTAATTGAATAAAGTTTGTGAGGAATTACATTTGTTTTTAAGAAATCTATATTCAATTGCACAATGTATTTTAATCTTATAAAAAACATTTTCTAAAAAAAAAATTAAACAGACTTCGAAACCTAGGAACCAGTAGAAATAGATTCACTGAAAAGTATGGAATAATTACCTTCTGACTTTTATGAATACACAGAAAAATTGAAAATGGTATAAAAAGAGGGAAAATGCAATAAGACTAATAATTTTATTTTGATTTGTACAAATACACACTAATTGTTACTAAAAATTATTAAATTAAAATATTAACTACTATGTTCAATACAACACAATCTTTTCGGAGGCGGCGCAAAATAGAAATGGCATGTTACTGATACAATTCCAACAATTAGTAGGCATTGAAATCAATAGATGGGGAGAGAAGATCTATTTAGATGATTTTCATAATGCCTAGTATTAAAAATTTTAAATTTTGCGCCGCCTCCGAAAAGATTGTGTTTTATAGAACATAGTATTTAATATTTTAATTTAATAATTTTTATTAACAATTAGTGTGCATTTGTACAAACCAAAATAAAATTATTCGTCTTATTGCATTTTTCATCTTTATATACCATTTTCAATTTTGCTGTGTATTCATAAAAATCAGAAGGTAATTATTTCATACTTTTCAGTGAATCTATTTCTACTGGTTCCTAGGTTTCGAAGTCGGTTTAATTTTTTTTTTATAAAATGTTTTTTATTTCATACTTTTTATTTGGAGAAGATAACAAATGTAGAAAACCGTACCTTGGTTTAACACGTTAGCTGCGAAACAAATAAACTGGGATTTTCGTTAACTGCGACGAGGGGTCAAACGACCCCATGCTACCACACCGCTAAACTGCGTCAAGGGGCTGATTGACCCCTTGTCCCTTAGACATTAAAATTAACTCTCTGTGAACATTGATGAATGTTTTAAAGTGAAATCCATTTTTTTACAAATACCTGACATACAAGAATTCGTAGCAGAAGCATGGTTGAATTCTGTTGCTTCTGAATATATTTTTTTATTACTTATTTTTTCCACTACATCTGTGTTATACTAACAGTAATTTTTTTCTTTCATTTTACGTTTAATCATAAAATGTTTGCTATATGGTTTTAATTTTCTTAATTTTCGCCATAAATAATTCATGAAAGGAAGAATTCAGATGTAAAAAATAAAATCAAAAGTATGTTTCTATTATAAATAAATGAACATAGGTGTAACATTTGTGTATTTAAAAAAATAAACTTAAATATTACAAATTAAATTATTAAAAAAAATAACATGTGAAAACTACATTTTATAATGTTTATCGTTGAAGCACTGCAAGCAAAGAGACGGTTTGTCGACACAGTTGTCACAGTATGTCCGGACCTTCTTCACCTTTTTTTGGGCTTCTGCACTGCTCATAGCTGTGCTTAGCTCTTCATAACAGCCCGAACATTTCTTCCTTATATGAATCATAACTATCTTCAAAACTTGAACTAGTTCCTTCATCTTCACTTGAAGACGAATTCCGCTGTGAAAGGGCTAAATCGACAAGTTTCTTACCACGTGAATACATATCGAAATTATTTACTAAATCGAGACGACAGCTCATGTGTCAACAACACTAAGTAGAATCAGTCGAAGAACAAGAAAGGAAGAGAAATATATGATTCACCCATAGATAAATGTGATTCACAGTAAATTACTGTCGCTTTCACAGCTTTCAAACATTTACGTAAATAGAAAAAATATTTTTTATTTACATATTCATTAATATTTTATATAATATGCTAAAACAATAGTAAGATGAAGTGTAATGAGCATTAAAAGAGCAAGGGGTCATTTGACCCCTTGCCGCATTAAGGAAAATACTTAAACTATAATGCGACAAGGGGTCAAGTGACCCCTTACATTTTTTTTCGATATATAAGTAGTATTAAGTAGTGCATTATAAAAAAAAATTAAAAAAATCTGAACAATATTAAAACAGGATGCGTGACAAGCATCGCAGTTAACGACAAATACACGTTTAATGGCTCGCAGTATAGGAAGCCACCGCATGGGGTCAAATGACCCCTCGTCGCAGTTAACGTGTTAAAAAAGTTGGAATCCTTTTACGCTCTACCACGATCGTCTTTCCCGGGTCTTTTTATTGTAATTGTATAAACAGTCACCTTTTCAATTTCATGAATACACAAAGAAAAGTGGGAAAGCGGTGCGTGTATTATACAACTTTCAACACACTATGTTTTTTTTTTTTATAAATTGATTATTTTTTTTTTAAGATCATTGTTCTATTGGGAAGAGAACTCATAAAATGTTTTTCCACACTGACAATATTTTTCCTTTGCTAAATATTGTCGTCAGTACTTGTCATTTACATACATTATCAGTTTTCCGAGATGTGTTGAGTTAAATATAAATAAATACATAAATCCGGCCATTCCAAGATGATGTAGGTACGTGACTCAACAGTCGAGATTTTGGTCGGTTTTGGACAAGAAAACCGAAGAAAACCTCGTTAATGGAGAATCGATGAGGATGGTAATATGGCCTATAATAAATTGGAAAGTAATTTTGGAATTATAATCGCTTGTCTATCCTTCTGAAAACCATGGCGATATTATATACTACTCCGGTAGGGACCGTTAATGCTTCTTTATTTAAATCTATCGTTGGAAAAGGGGCAGCCATAAAAGTGATCGGTATCAAAAAGACTAGGATAGAAGCAACAGGGTTCGGGACTCATTTTGTGGTTAATTTATTATTACGAAGGACATTATTATTCTCGATATATCGTTAATAGACAATCAATGAGGATGGTAATAAGATTTATAGTAAATTGGAAAGTAATTTTGGAATTATGATTATCCTTAATGGAATCATGGATCCTTGGAATTATGAATATCCTTCTGAAAACTATGGCGATATTATATACTACTCCGGTAGGGATTGTTAATATTGCTTTATTTAAATCGATCGCTGGAAAAGTAGTTATTAAACAACATCATTGGATAGAAGTCTCAGCAAAAAATGGGCAGTCATAAAACTGTTCGATATCAAAAAGACTGCCCCGCTAGGATAGAAGCAACAAGGTTTGGGACTCATTTTACGGTTAATTTATTATTACGAAGGATATTATTATTCTCGATACTTCTCTACTGATTTAATACAAAATGTTGAGTCAATTATGTTCGTAATTCCTTTCGATGAATTTTCGACTAAATTTATTACCGAAATACTATGAATTATATCCTTCGTAATAAAATATTATTCAGAAAATAAATTGCTAAACACTGTTGCATCAATTCTAGTGGTGTAGCATTTATGATATCAATCAGTTTCATGGCTGCCAAATTATTGCTGAGGGGACTTTTCTGGGAGATATCATTCTATCTAATATTTACGCTAATATCGCTACAGAAAATGACAGCGATATTATATTCTGCTGATATTATACAACTTTATTTAAATCTATTGTTGAAAAATTTGTTAGGTTATGTATAGGTTTGTTCCAAAAAGCATTTAAAACATCGATAACTAACAGACTGCTCTTTTGATTCTGAATTTGATTGGTTGGTTTTCCCATTTGATTCATCCAGCAGTAAAACAATATTGATATTATATATAACTAACAAAATAATATTTGTTAGTTATCAATTAGTTTTAATAGCTTGTTGAAGCATTACTTATGTTATATATGTCATCTGTTTTTCCAATAAGTAAACATTTTGAGCGATAATTAAATAATTATTTTCATGTTTTTTCCCGATAACTTTTTAAATAAATTAAGAACCCAAAAAAGGTTTTAATGGGACCACCTTGGGAAAATACTCTACAAGATGCAAAAGATTTCGTTCCAATTGGTCCATCAATCGCTGAGTAATCGGTGAACATACATAGACAACGGTGGCGGGCCGGGGATAGCCGAGCGTGTTCGAGCGCGGCCCGCTTTAACACGCTCGAGCCGAACGGTGGCGGTTCGAATCCGCCCTGGGATGGTTGAATTTTATTTCGTGGAGGCCCCACGGAATAAATCTCGACCTACCCACCATGGTTAGGATAGGTTGGTTACACCTGTAGAGTAACCCCCCGTATGCCACACATGGCCAGGTAGGGGTACCGACAAAAAAAAAAAAAAAAAAAAAAAAAAAAAAAAAAAAAAAAAAAAAAAAAAAAATAGACAACGGTGGCGGGATGGCCGAGTGGGCAAACGCTTCAGAAAATACGTATGATTGAGAACTGAAAGATAGCAAGTTCAAAACCCGGAGCCAGGGGACATTTAATAGTACTCGGCATCAATCCCCCACCCTCTACCCTGGCCTGGGAAACCCCGTATAGCCTAACAGGCGAGGAAGGGGAGAACAAATAAAAAAAAATAAAAATAAAAAAAAATAGACAAAAAAAAGGCACATACGTAGCGAATTGAGTAACCTCCTCTTTCGTTCGAAGTCGGTTAATAAAGCAAAGAATTTTGCATTAATCTCGTAAATTAATCATGTATATATAGGATGTTACAGTGTCTTTATTTATACATGACTCTCGAAAAATAAAAATAAAATATATAGTGTGCTATGTAATTTTTTCGCCAAACCACCTATTTCGGACCACTGTGCGGCGCACAATGGTCCCGATTCACGCATTATGGTGCAAAAAATCCCAAAAACCAACTTTTTTTTCTGGATATAATAATTTTTCTTGGTTTTTATATGAATGCTGGACCTTGAAAATATAGTTGAAACAAAATTAGAATAAACTTTGTGGAATATACATTTCAAAGTTGTACATATGTTTCTGACATCTCCATCCGCGCCCTTTTTGCAGCCCGTTAACCAATGTTTGTATCATTCGCTAGTTAATTTCTATCAATTTTCACTTATGTCACCTTTAATGTGCATTCGCGATACAATATAAAGCCATCCAGATGATTTCTTTATCCAGTGATTTAAGCGAATGAACTATTTTTTAAAGTAAACAATTTTGGTCACCTATTGTTCATATTAGGGAATGTCTGAGCAATTTTGACTACGAGTGTCCGCGATGGTTGTGGCACTACACGTTAAAGAAACTATCTGAGTTTCAATTGGTATAAGTTTTACGTCCATCAAGATCCATCAACATTAGGAAAAGGGTAGTTTTTAGAGATAAAGCATGAGTCACGGCCGGCCGGCTCCAAGGGTGGCGCTACCTTAATTTGATATTTGTGGTCCTAATTTCTGTTGAGTTATTAAATAAATCACTAATTACAGGGAAATGAAATGTTCTGTGTTTAATTTTTATTTATAATATTAAAATTCTAAACTTATATAATTGAAATTCAATATGTGCATTTTAAAACGTGTTATTTTTATTCCACTGTTGTATACACTTCAAATTATTCCCAGTGAACATTCTTATTATATACTTATGTTTATGTGCAAATATGTTTTTTTTTTTCATGTTTTAAAAGGTCGTGTTTATTAAATTATAAAAAAAATAATGTACCTAATACAAATGCTTTAGTGATGACTTATTATATGATTACTTAGTATGAGCTATTCTGAAGAGCATTAAAAGAGTTCTTTATGTTATAAATTAAACATTTTACATGCTATTTTAATATAAAATGAAGTATGAACCTACATAAAACAACTGTACAATCCACTAATAAACACAAATTCTCCTAGAAGATAGTAAAAATATGTAATGCGTACAGTAAAAGTTACTACTTCCAGTAACTCAATTTTAACGTTTGCTTGTCACATCACTACATGTACCTACTTAAAATATCTAATGTCAGTTTTGTAGGACTTATCAATATTGTGGAAGACTCATATATACACTCGTATACACGTATACTCATATAAACACACAAACACACACACACACAACATAAACCAACCATTTTGCGAGATGTGGCTATTTGGACTCAAAGAACTACAAAATGCTTATTCCTGTCAAAATTTATTACATAAGTTAAAGTAAAAATATGGTTTATTTGTTTTAATAATTTGTTTTTCTATTTAAAGCCTTTAAATTCGAAGTCCACCCATCATCCCAGTGTGTAAAGTATTTACTGATTTCCTCAAAAAAATTCCCTTTTTTTCTTTTGAAGGTAATCCAATCTATCATGAAAAAATAAACCATATTATTGAGATTCAGATCAACCATATTATATTGCTCTCAGTTTGAATAGCACTCTCATAGTGCAGTTTCATGATATAATATCTGATCATATTGCAAGCTGGAAAGAATACTACATAACTCCAAAAAAAAAAAAAAAAAAATTAAGTTTCTTATTGAGTAATATTAGAGTAAAACATGGAGAAAAGCTCAAAGGGCTTACTCTGGGGAATAAATTTAAGGTACAGAATTCAAAGTTAATAGAAAAAAGGAAACGAGTACAATATATGGGTGCCACAAAAAATTTTATGAACTCAAGTTCCCAAATTTTTATATTTTTGGATACATACCAAATTCTTCCAATTGTGAAATAAGTTTATAATAAGCAGCTGTACCACATGATGTTGAGTGAATCTACCAATGTTCGGCTCGGATACTTAGGAAACATGTGTATTCCAAGCTTTTATACATTTTTGTGATGATATATTGGTGCAATATAAGAGGGTAGATTATAAATTCCTTAGAGATCTTGACAACTGTTGTAGAGAAATGTGGTTGCTTAATATTCCTTATTAACATATACAGTAGCTTTTTAGAGTAGATGTGAATTAGTCCATGAGATATCTCTTTTAATGATCAGCCCGAGACTTCATGGTGTATTTTTTTTTTCATACTTTATCAGCCCCAAAGCAACTATATATTAGCTTCATTAAAGAAGTGTCTAGGCGGTTCCTCAAAACTTCCCCAAAATTAAATGCAAATAAAAAATTCAATCTAATAAAAGGAATGTTTACAATAAAATTTTCAATTTAAAATTTTTTTTTATTTAAAAACCATATATCTCAAAAAATTACATAATTTATTAAAATTTAAAAACTTTTTACAAAAATTATATACATAATTACAATGTATTAACAAGAAAGCACCTTAAGAAGATGCCTCAGACTATATACAAATATACATCTATCCATTAAAAAAATATCAGAATACAAGCGGAAATATTAAAGATACTGAGTCGCCAGTGCTCTCAAATAATTACTCTTTCTGATATTTTCAGCTTCCCTTTTTATTTCTTCATTGTTGTTAGAATTCAATTCTAAAAGTCCAATAATTCGAACCTAAAAGTAAAATATGGAAAAACTAAATAAGAATTGAAATAAATAAAAAAAAAAATTTAAAACCATCAAGTGGTAGCTAGCTGATACAGAAAGTTCAAAGTGATCAACTATTATGTATGGTTAATAATTTAGATCAGAATTCTAAAATACGACAAAAAAATCTCTTGTAACACAAAGATTTTATAGTTTCAAGCAAAAACTGAATCCTGAAAATTTCAAATATTCACTTTCTTGTGTTTTAATATTTATTTTCCAACTGGTATCATGAATCCATTAAGAATCCAATTTATATGAGTAGAAGAAGGGGAGATGGCTAAGAACATAAGGGTCACAGGTTTCCATATAAAAGGCAGTTAGGTTTCAATTCAAACATGGTTCAGTTACAATCAGGGGTTGAAATAAATCTTGAAACATGGGTAGAAAAAAAGAATCAAAACTCCTGCTGAACTAGTTCCCCCACCAGCATCATAAAGTCAGTGGGCCTCATTTAAAAGAGTGAATGCTTAACAGGGTCCACCGCAGTATTAAAAAAATCTGGTGGGTGCGCGCAACACACAACTTTCACTTACCAACTTACTTAGATAAGAAATTGACGTGTTTTGTTAAATATCATTTCCCAAAGTCACACATTTTTCTACATTCATATCTTATTTTTGTTAATCGTTAAAGCCGTTTTTGAGTAAATAAAAAAAACACGTGAAAATGTTACAAAATTTATTAAGTAAAGTCCCCCTCCGGTTAATCAATTTTAATGAAATTTTAACAATCATATCTCGGGCATATACATACATCAAATACCCAGTTCGATCAAAATCGTTAAAGCCGATTTAGAGTAAATAAAAAAACACGTGAAAATGTTACAAAATTTATTTAGTAAAGTCCCCCCTCCGGTTAATCAATTTTGATGAAATTTTTACAGTCATATCTCAGGCATATTAATACACTAAATACTCAGTTTAATCAAAATCGTTAGAGCCGTTTTTGAGAAAATCGAAAAAAACCTAAAAAGTTATTAAGTAAAGTACCCCCTCCCTTTAAGTAATTTTGATGAAATTTACGCTGTCACATCGCGGACATATACCTACACTAAATACCCAATTTCATGATCGCACGGTTTATAGTTTTTGAGCTAGTCTGTTCACACACACACACACACACAGACACACAGACACACACACAGACCATTTCGCCGGACTTGGTCATTTCGACTCAGGGGACTCCAAAACGTGTATTTCCGTTGAAAACCGGAAGTCGAATTTTTTTCACGATCGCAATACTTCCACTTACTATATATTTCATATATAGGTAAGTGAAAGTAATAAATGACTAAACAATTCAAGAAGTGTTGGCCCTGTAAGCAAAATTGAAAACTGTACCTCTCCTCAGTAGACAACTAACACACACTTTCTACTTTTTCTGCTACTCTTATGAATTTTAAAACAAATTTTTTTTTCTTAAAATTTTAGATAAAATAATTAATATGGTATACCAAAGCCTGTTTTCTGTGATGTTCTCCTCTTTTGGCATGTAATGAGATGAGAAATTCAAGTATATTAATATCCCAAATATAATTATGGTAGGAATCTGAAGCATCAGATGTATTAACTTCGGATAAGCACTTGTAAGCAGTAGTGTAGTCAGTTTCCTCAAGTAGTTGACACAAAAGACCAGCCTGAAATAAAAAAATATAAATTGTGTGTGGGAGTTTGCATGTATGAGTTCAAGCTATGACTCAATAATGCAGATATTTTGATGTTCAGTACCTAATCATAACCTGAAATCAAAAATGTGTAAAATAAGGATTAACATATTAGAAAACCTATAAATCTCAGTGAATGGGAACGTCCAAGAGAGCCTTGTAACTGCCTTTAGTGACAAACTCTCATCGCTAATGATTACAATAAGGTGTATTGAATCAGGGAGTTTTTCCGGCCACAATGCTCAAAAGATTTCATCTGCCATCACACCACCAGCCTTTGCTTGCACTTTACGAAGCAACTGGCTAGGCTTGAGGTCCACTAACTCTAAACCTGTCAACAACATTCCTAATTTCCTGGTTATCAGTCTCATTAAACAGCTGCAGAAGCGTCTACTTAGCAAGAGTTTACTTATTATAATACTCAGTACCATTAATGATATGATTTGGGTATAAATAATATACCCATTTTATGGCTGATAGACTACATAGTTAAACTAAGTGTCGTCTTTGAAAATATCTACTACATTGAATTGGGCTTCTAAAACCATAATTCAAGTTTATCAGTAAAAAAAAAAAGGATGTTGCTGATTTTTCCAGGTCACTAATTTTCATAGTAAACATGTGATAAATATATATACTTTCGAAGGAAGGTTAAAATTTGACTTTGGTAAATATTAAACCAACCTGAGTATGGCATTGAAGCTGTGAGCATGATTTAATCATCCTCTTCACTATATGGTCTTCAAGAATATTTCGATGAAGTGGTCTCGCAAAATGTTCAGTAACCACAGCAGCAGCCTCAAGATAGCTGCCCAAAGAACTGCGATAGTGTCCATTAACTATAAAAAAAAAGTTTTACTGTAAAAAATAATTAAATAAAAGTACTCACGTATTATATCACTACCATTTGATTTTCTTATTTAATAAATAGAAAATCAGAAAACTGTCAATTTGTAGGTAATGGTGAGAAACTATTTCATCAAATGTGAATTAATGATAGTATTTGTATACATTGAAATGATATTTATTTAAATTATTTGATCAGCTATTCATTTTGAACAAACCGCTCAATTATTCCATGCACATGTACAACATAATTTTCCAAATCAAATATAAATAATTATTTAACATTCACTAACCAAAATGCAGATCACCCATCAGCTTAAGCCAAGAAACATTATAAGGATAGTATGTAAGAGCATGCTCTAATACTTCCATAAGGGTTTCAGCAACTTGTTTGACATTATACTGATTGGCACTAAAAAAAAAAAAAAAATTAAATTTTATACATTTGGTAGCATATCAAATTAGGTAAAATTAAAAAAATAATTATAAAATTACTTTTTTATAGTCCCTGGCCAAAGGTGTGTCAACTGCACATATAGGTCTAGGGGAGGTTGATCCGTGAGTACATTATGGAGCCTAGCCAAAAGAGAAATCACCAGCGCGAGAGCGTTAGGCTCGAGCACACCACAGAGGCCTCGCAGGGCTTTGTAATCCCTTCTCTTACTACCAGCCATGAATAAAGGAATTACTGAATAATCAAAAGAAAAATTAATAACATACAGTGATAATTTTTACTTTCACTTACCTATATATGAAATATATAGTAAGTGGAATTATTGCGATCGTGAAAAATTTCGACTTCCGGTTTTCAATGGAAATACACGTTTTGGGACCCCCTGAGTCGAAATAACCAAGTCCCGCGAAATGGTCTGTGTGTTGTGTGTGTCTGTGTGTGTTTGTGTGTGTGTGAACAGACTAGCTCAAAAACTATAAACCGTGGGAACTTGAAATTGGGTATTTAGTGTAGGTATATGCCCGCGATGTGACAGCAAAAATTTCATCAAAATTGCTCAAAGGGAGGGGGTACTTTATTTAATAACTTTTTACGTTTTTTTCGATTTTCTCAAAAACGGCTTTAACGATTTTAAATTAACTGAGTATTTGATCTATTTATGTGCCCGAGATATGACTGTCAAAATTTCATCAAAATTGATTAACCGGAGGGGGGACTTTACTTAATAAATTTTGTATCATTTTCACGTGTTTTTTTTATTTACTCAAAAACGGCTTTAACGATTTTGATCAAACTGGTTATTTGATATATGTATATGCCAAAGATGTGATAGCCAACATTTCATCAAAATTGATCAACCGGAGGGGGGACTTTACTAAATAAATTTTGTAACATTTTCACGTGTTTTTTTTATTTACTCTAAATCGGCTATAACGATTTTGATCAAACTGGGTATATGATGTATATATATGCGCGAGATACGACTGTAAAAATTTCATCAAAATTGATCAACAGGAGGGGGGACTTTACTTAATAAATTTTGTACCAATTTCACGTGTACATATTTTTTATTTACTCAAAAACGGCTTTAACGATTTTGAAGAAACTGGGTATTTGATGTACGTATATACCAAGTATGTAAAAGCCAACATTTCATCAAAATTGGTCCAACTGAGGGGGCACTTTATTTCATGACTTTTTTCCCAATTTTTACCTTTTTTTCGATTATCTCAAAAACGGCTTTAACGATTTTTATCAAATTCGTCGTGTTTCATGAAAATTAGGTTTTCTTTAATATCAGCTAAGCTTTATCATTATTAAAATGTTCTGAGGGGGCTTTTTTTTTGGGGGGGGGGGGCGTCTTTTTTGTTTGTTTCTTTCTTATAAAGTACCTTTGTTTTTGTTTACATGGAGAAATTAACTGTTTCTCGTTACGCCTAAAAATAAGAAATGGCTAAATATGAGATATGATAAAAATAAAGAAAACATAAAGAGGAGAAAAAAAGAAAAATATTCAGTCAACTCATAAAACTCGTTGAGCCCACGCATGCGGAGTACGCCTTTAATGACAGACCATTGTTCATAATTAAAGCCGTTCTGTTCATTTGAGAAGTGGCAATTAACAAAACGCATTAATTTCTAATCTAAGTAAGTTGGTAAGTGAAAGTTGTGTGTTGCGAGCACGCACCAGATTTTTTTAATATAACATGGAAATTTTAACTACTTAAATATATATGATCAATACTAAAATGTCTATATGAGCGTTTTGTCATCCAATCATTAACTATTTTTCACCAAAAAAAAGAAGAAGGGCAATGAAATTTTAGAAACAGCCTTAAAAAAATATAAAACTAATTTGTATATTTTTAATTGATTGAAAATTATAATTAAAAATTACTTTTAATGGTTCAGAGAAGATTTATGATTTATAACTCAATAACTGTACCATTATACCTGGTGCTTTGTAAATTACAAAATAACTTGGCAACTACTCTTTATATGAAATATATTAAACAATTCAAACTTACGTACATTTATCCCAAGCTTCCGTTGAAACTTTTGAATTAAATTGAGAAATCTGCAGTGATGCTCTGGCAATCGCCAGGTATATGTCTGTAAGTGTAGACTTGGGAGGTGTTGCTGTAGACAGAGGGCCCCAGGCACCTGTGTTGAGCAGAGCCAAGCAGGCAGCTTCCCTTATTGCACCCCTCACATTATTCACAGCTTCCAAGCACCTTTCCGTCAGCCAGGTCCAATCTAACAACAGATCATTCAATGTTTTTAAATAAAACTACTTTCTTAAACATTGATAATTAGTACAATAACAAGGCATAAACTTTATGATATAGAACATTATTTATATTAGTTTAAAAAGTCTGAATTATCAAATTTAAAAAGAGAAAATTTAATGCTGATTAAGAAAGTATCATTGTTTTTGTTTCTATGCTAAACACCAAAATAGAAAAACCTGCCATTTTTCAAAAAAAGGTAAGATTTTAAATGAAGAATGGTGAAATACTTTTTTCACATTACCAAATTTCTTTTATTTAAAAATTAAAACATTTACATTAATTTGCCAACGTTTCGGACTATTCATCCCTCTTCAGGGCAAATTTCTTATGCATGATCTAGTATTCTTTACCTGAAAATTTGTTAATAGATAGTGTGACAAGAATATTATAGTAAATGTAGGTGGCAGAAAAAAGTGTAAGGCATGTGAAAATTTTTTTAATATAAAATTGACCAATTTACTATGTAATGGAATATAAGCTGTAATATAGAAATAGATGGATCAAGCCACCACAAATTGTCAGGTAAAGAATACTAGATCTTGCATAAGAAATTTGCCCTGAAGAGGGAAGAATAGTCCGAAACGTTGGCAAATTAATGTAAATGTTTTAATTTTTTAATAAAAGAAATTTGGAAGAAGTATTTCACCATTCTTCATTTACATAATTTAGATCTGCCAGTACATAGAGTATATTTATGATTAGATGGTAAGATTTTAAAAATAAAAATAAAAAAAATCTATCTCCTCAACAGATTGAGATAGGAAACTCTAGTTTCTACGCCATTCTACCACGTTTAGCATGCAGTATTACCCAATTTTTTTTTTTCACTATGTCTGGGACATCCTTTATATATTTATATTCTGATAAAGTAGGACTCACCTTAAATCAAATTTAACTTTTTAAAAAGGTGGTAACCTGACCAAGTAAAAGGTAAGGTAAAAAGAATCTAACATGTTGATTATGGACCATAAGCATTTAATCAATCGTTAATTTTATTTTAAAACAATGGAATTTTTTACCTAATTTAAAAATCACCTACTTTTAGAAATGAGTTTATATTAAGTAAAGATCTAACATGATTATCTTTACTAAGTGTTTATTCACTGATTAATATATGAATAATAAAAGGGAACAAGGAATAATAAAGAGGTAGGAGGTGATATTAAGCGATACGATTGTTGATAAACAAAGAAACAAAACATTTAATTATTTCCATTAAGGAGCAAAATAACATTGAATAATTTTAAAGGCTAAATTACTAGAAAGAAATAAAACAGAAAAAAAAGAACATGTAGTTAAATTATATATGTAACAGAACACATCTAACTTATACTATGCTTATTGATAAAAGGCCTTTAGGTTAAGAAAATAAGAAAGACAAACGAAATAACAGAATTGGTGGCCACCACAATATGAATTAGGCTTGCTAATTATGCACAGGATTGAATTAATGGTAAAATACAAGCCGGACGTACTTCGTCTGCTACATGATGAAGTGTCGGGAGGAGACCTTGGTGTGACAAAAACACTCCAGAGAGTACACGAGAGGTTCTACTGGGTGAACTGCTCTGACGATGTCAAAGATTGGTGCCGTAAATGTAACACTTGCTCTGCAAGTAATGGACCAGCTCACCTATGCTGCCCTAGAATGCAGCAGTCTATTGCGGGGACTCCCTTCGAGAGGGTAGCCATGGACATATTAGGACCATTCCCAGAGAGTGACACTAGAAATAAGTACGTCTTTGTGATCATGGACTGTTTTTCCAAGTAGGAGGAAGCATATGCCGTCCCATACCAAGAAGCTGCTACCTTGGCTGACGTTCTGGTGAAGGAGTTCATAACCAGTTTCGGAGTTCCAATTGAACTGCATTCAGATCAGGGGAGGAACTTCGAGAGCATATTATTCCAGGAAGTCTGCAAGAGACTTGGGATTCAAAAAAACAGGACTACGGCCCTCCATCCATAGTCTGACAGAATGGTAGAACGGATGAACCGAACCCCCATAAAGTACCTTTCCAAGGTAACATCAACGAGATTGGGGCCGTCAGATCCCATACTTCCTCAAGGCCTACCGCTCAGCAGTTAACGAATCCTCCGGACAGACACCTCTGAGAGTTCTCTTTGGTCGAGAGATAAGGTTACCCTGTGACCTCATTTTTGGCAGCAAACCTGGGGTGGATGTATCTGGGCAAGACAATGTATCCGGACTCCAGAAGAGAAGAGAATACAAGGATGAGCTAGTTCACATGAACCTGCGCCTCATTAGCGACACGATGAAGAGACACTATGATAGCAGAGCGGATCAGGGCAGGTACAAAGAAGGAGACCTCGTTAGGCTCTACAACCCGAGAAAAAAGCGAGGATTCTGCCCATAGTTACAGAAGAACTTTTCCTATGTGATAAAGAAGCGTATCAACGATGTGATCTAAAGGGTTTTTAAGTATCCCAAGGGAAGGTCTATGATCATCCATTACAATCGCTTGGTACCATACGCAGGGAGCCATGATGAACAGGTGCAGCCGATTTTGTAGAGACCTTGCGTTGTAGAGAGCAAACCCGGGTGTAAAAGAAGACATCCAGGAGGAACGTGCCTAGGGGGGGGGGGCAATGTTACTTTAAATTGTTTAATTAAAAAAAACAAAAATATATGGTTTAAAATCCCAAACTATTTGTTGGAACGGACTAGCGATTGGAGCAAACCGTCAGAACACTTGTTTATGACTGGATTGTTTGACCACAGTCCACACAGGCCTGGAAGGTTCCAGAAGGTTCCTTTTATGACTATATATAAGGAGCGAGTGACTGGACCAGTTAGTCTTAGTCTTTGTCCTGACTGTGAAGCTCAAGCCATATGATTTGTGTTACAAAGAGATAATTTTTGTAACCTGCTTTAATATTTGAGTTGTTAAGATTTGCGTGGCATTGACTATTGTTATATTTTTGTTTAATAAATATTATTAACCTATAGAAGTGATACAATAATAAAAATAAATCATAAAATAAATTTTAACTAAATCACATTACCAAGATGTTTGGCTGGCCATTCTGAATGGAACTGGTCAATATCTAGCAATAACATTTCCGATGAAAGTTGATTTCGCAGCTTTTCATAGATGTCATCATCTCCTATTTCTTCTATTACATTTCTTATTAATGCTTTGGCTTGACCAAAATTCTGAAAATAAATTGTATCGTGTAGGATTAGGTTTTATTTTAGGATATGAGACAAGAACAAGCTCACACTAATCTTCACTTTGTTTTAATGGAATGGTAATTCAACTTTTGAATCCCACTTAGCCAATACAGAAAAATAAAAATAACACACTTTTTCCGATGAGATAAAAAATTCAGAAGCATAAATTTGTGCAAATTTTCTATGTTTTAAATCATTTTTTTTTGAAGAGAAATGATAATTCACGACCGAGAATCGAACCCAGGTCTCCGCAACAGTGATGCAGGATATGACATGATTCCGGCCGTGGCCAATTTTTTTTCTTCAGATGAAAATTATTTAACAATTATTAAAAAATAACCATCTATATATAAAAGTTTATAATACAATATGCACCAAAAAAATTGTACTTTACAACTTACCAGACATCTTTTAGATTCCAATTCCATATTGTATAATCATACCTTGACAAGAAATAGGTCATATTTAGATCAAAAACTTCTTTTCTACCCAATGGGACAGGATCTAAGTAAAAAAGTATTCAAGTATTCTAGCTAATCCATCCATACGGTATATGGAGAAAATAGTAGCAAAAGGCAAACATTAATGGAGCAAATGCACCACTACTAAAATGTGGAGGCTAACAGATTGGCACAAGAGGCTAATACATTGGCATACACATTGCTCCTGACCAACATCGATAACCCAAAATTTGCGAATACAAATGCCAAGTGCCAGAGGTCTTTTTACAACTTGGCATTGATCCCCAACCTCGCCGTTAAGGCTCAAAATGGGAGGGGATAAAAAAGTAAACGTCACTATACAGAGAATAAAGTTATATTTGCGAACTCTCAATAAAGGCGAGGCAAACAGTAACTAATGAGGATAAAGAGCACCAAATGTAGCTCATAAAAGCCAAAATAAAAGTTCTCCAGAGGATTGTAAAGAAATGGAGGGATATCAACCACAAGGAAATCAGGGAGGAACTCAAGGTAATACCAAGTTACTAATAGTGATTGCCATTACAGTCCATTAAGAACCAGAGCTTACATCACTATTTAGCTCTACTCCACTCTATTCGTGGCTACGCACCATCATTATTATGAGCTGTTGGAAACCTTATTCCATGACATCCCACCATCTTTAACAAGGTCAACTTTTTGCTCTTGATCCACTTTCTGGATAACCTTATAGGATTCATCTTGACTATCTCGATGAAACATACTTTTCACCTGTCCCAGCCAACCCAATCTTCTTTTTTTAATAAAATTTATCTCATATTGTATGCCAAAACATTTTTATCAGTACTTTTCTTTCCTGCATACCATAGTTGGCCTACTTACAGATTTATAAATCAGGAGCTAACAATGTTGGGGGATGTTTGAACTGGAGGGCTTTACACTGGCATAAAGACACTTAAAAGCAGCGTGTGCACAAGGATGTGAGCCTTATCCACTGTCTCGTAATTGCTTGTAACAATTTCAAAAAGGTACTTGAAGAGCAAGCTTGGAAAGTATGATCGCCTATCTTCATGTCCTTTTAATCGCACCATCAGCATATGCTATGTTTATCAGTTGCAGATGTTCCCTCCTGGCTTACTTTTAATTTTCCTAATGGCATGTAATAATGCCAAGTGGAAAAGTTCTGCGATAAGAGGTTCTCTTTGACATAGGCCACCTTCCTTCCAAAACTTATTGGCTATGTAAGGAAGAACTTTTACTCTGCACTTCGTGCCTGTAAGTCATTTTTATCAGAGCAAATGATGTTTTTGGGCATATTTAAATCATTTAGTGCCACAGTAGTTGTTTTCCATAAATGCAGTCATAAGCTTGTTTAAAGTCAACGAATTAATGATAAACCGTTAAGTTGTTTCCACTTTTCCAGCTTTACACATTACAATCAATTTATAACTTTTCCAGCCTTTGCCTGAGTGAAAACATATTTCTCACTAATTAACTTTTCAAACTTTGCCTCTCAATCTAAATATTTTTATTTTTTTTTCACAATCTTAGTCTCAATAATATCTAGTTAAGATATGTTTTAAATTCCATACAACCTAAGATATTTTTCAACATGTTGAACTTCTGGAATGATAGCAGGTTCAAGTTATTCAAAATAAATTTTTTCCAAACATCCCCAAAAATAGCATTCTAGCAAATCTAGAAAGGCATAGTACATCTAGATCAGGAAAGAATAAAGGGAAAAGTTATATATCTAACCTAACAGGAATCATATCGAAAAATGATAATACTTCCTTGCTGAATGCACCTTCAAACATCACTAGAAGGAAGATGCAAAAGGAGAAAATCTTACAAATAACCATAAAAAAGATAGATTATTCATAGATGATAAGTATATTATAATTAATATACTTCATTACGAATATTACGAATTGAATACAAATTAAAAAATAAACAGCCAATAAATACCTTAATCTTGTCGAGTTCATATGATTTGGCAACCAATATAAAAGCATGGTTCCTTTTAACTGCTGTAGGAAGAGTATTAAGGGCACTATTTAGTGTAGAAGGTATATACCACTGAAAAAAAGATGAATCTTTAGGCAAGTAGGATTACTTAATTTTATACAATAATTTTTAATATTATACCAGAATCATTCAAATCACTTGTTTGCAGACAAGATTATTTCTGACTTAAGTCCATACTCATCATATCCCAAACAATTGTTGAATAGTAATAATACTAACAATTAAACATAAATAAACTTAGCATAACTGATATCAAATGTTGGTATAGCCTAGAAATTCTCATTATGACATATTTTAAAAATAAAATCCAGGATGACAACAATTTCTTAAAGACAACTTTAACTTTTAAGACAATGTTACCCATCAGAATGTTCTAAATGAACATGTGACAATGTTCTATATTAGAAAAAGATTTTTACGTAATAAAAAAGTTTACTTTTTAATTTAATAATTATTAATTTTTTATTTATATATCTTAAGCTTTTAATTTTAATCAGTATGAAAACTTCGTGAAAGTTTTGAAAATATTGGTTTATGGATTTAAATTCTTTAAACTTTAAATGAAAATTTAAGTATATGATGTGTATG
This sequence comes from Aelia acuminata, assembly GCA_911387785.2. Lineage (NCBI taxonomy): Eukaryota > Metazoa > Arthropoda > Insecta > Hemiptera > Pentatomidae > Aelia > Aelia acuminata. The sequence goes on from OU426979.1 coordinate 102,752,396, forward strand.
AACTTAAAGGTAGAAAATTCCATTTAATAATAGAAGATGATTACAACTCAAAATACGCCATTTTAGAGATATGCATACCATTGGAAACAGAATAACAAAACCAACAATGCCAGAATATAGTCACAATGGTATTAACAGTTCCATTCGCATGAGGCACAATTTACCAATTTCTTATATGGAGGGAATGATCACTTTAACGCAGGTAGAAGGCTACATTTAAGTTAAGGTTAATAACAGTGGTACTAAATGTCCTAATGGTAGAATATTTAAAAGAATGAAAGAAAGATATTTTTATTCTGGGACATCTAGTCCCCAAAGAATAACTAACATGAACAGACAGATCAAGAGCCATAAATATATTTGTCTGGCTAGTTGGAAAAAAAATGTGTATAATTATTACAAATTGAAAGTAAACTCAAAAAACAAAAGAATAAAAGAAGATTAAAATATTGAATACAATCAATTGTTTAGCTTCAAAACTTTTAAGCTTGAAAAATGATAATGAAATAAATCTATACCCTATCAAATCAAATAAATATATACCCTATGATCAAATAAATATATAAAAGAAAATCAAATAAATATATACCCTATTTCATGTGATGGAAATGTTTTGGGGTGTGGTCAAATAAAACAACACTATATGTGCAATAACATACATTGTGCAGTTTCAACCTGAGATTCACATCTTCATCAGGGCTGTCAAGTCCATTGGTATAGAATGACTGCACAATAAACGTCACAATGTATGTTAACCATAATGTTAACCAACACAATATACGTTAAACATCAATAAACATGTTATTGCACATACAGTGATGTTTTATTTCACTGCACCCCCAACCATTTCTATCACATAAACTTCTACGGTCAACTATCTACCTCCATTAGTTGGGTTTTAAAGGAAATGAGGGATAAAGTTTTAAGGAGGAGACAGGTAATGCATTCCAGAAGGAAGGGGCACGTATGATGAAGGATTTTGTAATGGAAGCAGTTCTGTTGAAAGGGATGTACAGGTTAGAAGTAAGAGATTTAGAATTCAAAGAATAAATAGAGGAGCAGGGTTTGAACAAAGTGCGGATATATGGAGGCTTCTTGGTCTTAAAGGTTAGGAAAAGATACACGCCTAGGAAGTATAGCCATCGAAAAGCTGGGTAGAGCCACTTCAACTCAGCATACCAACTGGAGACGTGGGAGCACCTGGTAACACCGAACATGAATCTAATGAAGATTGTGCTGACGAAGTGGTCCACGACTTTTCTCTCTTTTGAAAGGATTCATATAGATTTTTTGGAGCCCATCAAGGGAAAAACCTTTTTATAATAGCATAGGATGCATTCTCTAAATAGCTCGCAGTCTGTAGCATGACTGGCACGTCTGCTCAGTGCACACTGGATAAACTTAGCAAGTTTTCGCTCAATTTGGCTTACTGAGGATTATTGTGACGGATAATGGACCTCAGTTTCATTCCGCAGTCTTTGAAGATTTTTGTAAGCAGAACAACATCAAAGCAATGAAGACGCCCCCGTAACATCCCTCCAGCAATGGTGCTGCTGAAAATGCAGTAAAGAGCTTTAAAAAGGGTCTAGGGAAGTGCCTAAAGACCAGGCAAGGGAACGAGTCTCTGTGTTCAAACTAAGCTATTACCAGCTCTGCTACAGGACCGGAGTTCACGCCACGACAGGAGAGATGGCGGCGAAGCTAATGCTGAGTCATGAGATCCGAACTCGGCTATATGTGTTAAAGGAGATGGGCCGGATGGAGAGAAAGGAAAAAGCGGTCAACACAGGCTGTCGAATGAACTTCGAAGAGGGCGAGGTCTGTGTAAGGACTTATGACGGAGGGGTCGATAAAAGGAACTGGACAACAGGAAATATAGTTGGACTCCTAGGCAGCAGGATGTAGGATCAAATTTTTATCCATTCAAATAGCTGTTGAGGGATGAGATCAGCCTCAGGCTTAAAGTGGGAGGTGTTAGATCGGGGTATCGATCATATGTCGGGAACTTGGCATATGATTATTTTGTAGTTAAACAAGATTAATTAAATCATTAGATTCCAAACCCAAAAGTTGTGTTATTATTTATTAATAAATAACGTAGGCTAGTCTTCTTCACCTGATCACACCTACTCTTTTGACCCCTCAGCACGCCCAATCTTTTTTCTGAAACTTGATAGCCTCAATTTCCTTGACTGAGAGGTTCCAGCATTTGCAGTAATAAATTACACGGCATCTGCTGCAGCACAGATTATGATTTACCATCTCTTTTAATCTGTCCTTCGCATACTGCAAACTACACCATTTTAGAAGTTAAGGTTATTTAAATATAAAACGTCAAGAAAATTGATAAAAAATTGTGTATATCCCAACCGTAGTTGTAGAGATACTGAAATGCAGCTGTTCTGTAGGGATTAGCTGTTCTACAGTAGAGTGGAACACAAGCATCTGGTAAGGATTGGCTCACCTAAGATCCCAATATTCAATGAATATTTCTAGACTGATTTATCAGCAAAACAACTGTAATATAAAAAATAAATCACAAGAACTTTGTATGGTTCTAAATGTACTCACTTTATTTTAATTTGAACTTAAAAAACACCTCTTTACAACTTCACAATAACAATTAGTACAGAGCTGATTAAGCAAGATGGCTTAACTCTCTTTTGTGATCAAAGACTATTATCCCTAGTTGCTTTTTATAAGTGCATAGTAAAATTGAAATTACAGTTGAAACTTAACATGTGATGTTCCAACTAAACAGTTTTTTGAGTTGTAACCATCATTTTGGCGACATGCGATATAATTAAGACAGCAAAGGAAGGATTTTGGTTTTTGTATAAAACAGATAAATTGAAATTAAACAAATATTGGCAGCTTAAGTATAACAAATACATGAGAATTAAAAATGAAATTTACAAAAAACATCGGTGGAATCATGGTAACCAACTCTTTTAAAATTAAACAATATAATATAAATTAAGAATTACATTTGTACATACATTCCTGTTCAGCTTATCCCATGTCACAGTGGGTTTCAGGGACATAAGCTTAGTCAAGGCGACATTTATTTCTGCAGCATCATAACTAGATAGTATGAGTCTTTCCAAAGCTGCTATTTCAAGATTCGAACCCTCTGCAAATTCAAGTTAAATGCTGGATTAAGATTTTTTTAAATGTTGATTGAATTAAATTTTTATTAAAAAATACTTGCTGATTTAAAGTTTTATTTAGTTTTTATTTTGTACAGTTATTATATAGGTGATTTTTCAAACAGGTCTTGTTAATTATTTTAAATAAATTATTATTACTTCCACTTATCTAAATGTAAAACATTTAATAAAAGAGAGTATTGGATTGTAAAAAAATTCAACTTCTGGTTTAATCTCAGAAAGAGGGGAGTGGGATGCACGAATTTCAAGTTATATTGAAATAGTTGTAATGGAGGTTATACCAAAAAGGATAAGCAATTATGTCCAAAGCCTGATTGAAGAATAGTCAAAAAAGAAATGTTTTAAAAGCTGCTCATGAAATGAAATCAAACAATAAGTAATTTCTTTTATTAAAGAATTCAACTAAAGTCCAGCGATTTTCTGTATATAAATATAGTTTATATTAATCATGACTGTTTCTGTCTTGATAAATATAAGCTTTTGTTTTTAAATTATTAAAGCTAGTATTATGATAAAGTACTTGGCAAAGTTTCACAAGAATCTTCCAGATTCACATGTGAAATAGTGTCAACATAATCAGGTTCAATGACAGAAGATATTTCCTCAGGTGATAAGAGAGGGAGTTTTGAAAAGCTGGAGGCTAACACCCTAGCTGTGTGAGATTCAGATGTTGCAAGAAGTTGAAGAAGAAAGAATTCCAATTTCTTTTTATCATGATCTGCAAGTGGTAAAACAACAGAAATAGCCTGAAAAAAAAATTTTTGTTAAAAATAATAGTTATGAAAAAAAATTTAATATTTCACATAACTTTTTATTCATTGATGAACCAAACTCACCAATTCATAATAGCTGATTTTTTATTTAATTTAAATAAGAAATATTTTATTTAATAAAAAATTTATTTTGATTAATTCTAAATTACTTTAATTACTTTTTTTAGAGTAAAAGATTAATAAAGAAAGAGCTATTATAAACTGCTTGGAACTTTTAGGCAAGAGCTCCAAGACATTTAATTTTTGTTTGAACAAATTGCTAATTAGTGTCAATAATTGTAACAAAAGTAAACATTGTTGTATTTAAAAAGTTGTTACCTTGACTAAAGATGTTGGAGAAAGAGGAGGACCATGAAGCTGTACCCCACCATCTAACGCAGTGCGAACAGCATTTAATGCTCTAACAGTAGCAACAGCATCTCTGGATGTAATTAGTTTTCCATTAGCAACTTCCGAAGAGATATCCAATTCTAGCCCTTGGCGATAAGAAATAGGTAGCTGTCTCAAAGTATTGTCTTTTTCAAGTACTTTATCTATGTTCTGAAAATGTTTATGGATTAATAGCATTTAGCTATATGTTTTTCATAAATTAAGAGAAGAAATTGGGATTGTACAGCGAAGAATCAGATTTTGAACAATTAATTTTTGTCAAGATGTACTACTTCAGGTGGTATGGGTTATCTAAATAGATATAGCATAAAGATATATACAATAGGAGATAAGTATTTTGCAGTAATGAAACTGATATTATCTGGTGTTAGTACTCTTACTCTTAAAAAGTATGTTGGTAAAATATAATTATTACTTATATTCTAACTAACATAAATCAAATTAACATAAATCAAACAAGTACAATCTTGATAATCCGGCGGTTGGTTACTCCGGCACGTTTGGTTATCCGGGGACTCCCAAAAAAAGAGGAACTTGATCGCATGACCATCAAATTCAATTACCCTGCATGCCCCAAACATGAAACCTCTTGATACCCAAAAACGAAGCAGCCCAACGATCATAATGTAATCCAACAAATAATAATTAATTACAAAAATCTTCACATTCGGACATAATAAAACAACCGGATGGGATCATTCAGTGTTTGAAAAAAACAAACATTAAAGACGTCGTTTTTAACTTAGCGCACAGCTGGAATAAAGTGAAAAGTGACACCATCCAGGGTTCTTGGAAAAAGATCTGGCTATACCCACACCCCTTGTTTAAACTCTAAAGACATGATTGACTAAACTGATGAAGGTAACTCCACAAGCTCAATACAATTGTCTTCAGAATTTTTACAAGAGTTTTGCAACAATGATCAGAATGTTTCAACTCACTCGACTGTAACCAACAAAGACGCATTCAACTCCTTCAATGTCTGCACAAAATAGTTAGTGCTCAAAACATTGCAACAAGAGTGCGTTTTCGATAAAATGTTTAAGGCAAAAAAACAAAACAAAATTAATGATTATTTTCCCCAGTTATTTTTATTTAAAATGAACGTGTTCTTCATATGTACATTGTATTTTCTTTTATATGTACAAATGTACTATTATAAATATTATATTATAATAGAAATATTACATTATAATACGTTTTTTATTTTACTTGCGATAATCCGGACATTATTGATAATCCGGTGGTTATCTGATCCCATATGTGTCGGATTATCAAGATTGTACGGTAGTCAAAAGGTTGTCATAAATAATAGATATAGTGCAACATAACTTAATAACATCAATAATCAATGAAAGTCCGTCCTTGATCTTTGGTGTTAAAAATAGGTAAATGCTATTAAACTTAATGATAAATTAATATTTATAAATTCAAAAAAGAAAATACCGACAGAAGCTTACAATATATTTGGCTGCAATAGCTTCGTGGAACTGTTGAGATAAAGAAGGTTTGTATGCATTAGGTCTAATACCAACTGCTATTCCTAAACCGATCAGATGAGGATGACAGGTGGAACCAGATGCCAAACACATTGAAAGAGATGAGCGAGCTTCAGGATATTTACCTCTATTTACCTATTATAAAAAAAAATAAAAGGCAAAGTTTAAAAAGTAAATCATCAGTAAACAATTATAAAAATCAAATAATTAACTTTAATATTATTAATGTAATAATATTTAAGCTTAAATTACATGGCATTTAACATTTATAAACAAACTAATATCAAATGAATCGTCCAAAGCAAAATCGAGTTAATTTTAATAGGAAGATTCCTGACACCAATAGTTAAATCTAAACCGGATTGGTGAATTCATGAGTAAATAGGAAACTCTAATAACCCTCCTATTCTGCGGATTATAAGGTGTTTTGAATAGCAATATATAGGGATACATAGGGATAATGGCAGGGCCAAAATTTCATTATCACTATGTACATAGAATGGCAAAGCTAGTCGATTACATCTGTTTTGATTTGGACAGCTTAGATCAAAAGACATTTCCAAAACAAGAAGTCAGACTAAATAATTTCAAAAAGCAAGAAGGCATTAGAGATAAAGATGTATATACATGATTTTTAGATGAAATATTTGAGAATGGAACGAAATCATGAATTTTTCTGAATACGTCTCCCATTATTAGTATGCATAGGGACAAGGTTCATTAACCTTTAGAGTTATTTAAGAACAGCTATACATTTTTGCAAGATAGTTTTTCTATATTTAGTGGTAAATAAGGTTTTGACACGAGTGAATCAAAATAGGTTGGTTTTTGAGGAGGGGTAGGAGATACAGGGTGCCTAAAAAAAAGTATAAATGAAATTTCCTGACTTTTCCATGCCTTCAATGAAATTCCCTAACCCCTTTCACCACCCTGAAAAATTAAATTAAATAATTTCATGGTGCTATGCTTGCAACTCAAAAACAGCTACAACAATTGAAATATGACATAAATAAAAGTTGTAAAGTGCCAAATGAGCTACTTAATTATAAAGCAGTATTATGCATGCATTTCGAGCACTATAGAAAAAAAAAAAAAAACCCAAACCTTTCTCAATTCTTAAGACAAAAAATATTTTCCATGAAAATCTTTGTTAGAAAACTTTTTTTCTATGCTAATGTTATACAAGTTATAAAAAATCTGGTTCAGTGCAGACATCAAACCTCTTCACTTACCACCCTCATTTCTTTGACTAAAAATAGAGATTATTTTTTGAAAGTGTAGTACTGAAAGCAATGTTGAATACAGAGTTATACCAAGAATGATGGCTCCATTTAAACATGGGAACCCCAAGTTTTCTGGGGTAAAGTTTAAATTTTTACTTTCCCTTACCTATATTTTTTTTTTTTTTTTTTTTTGTTGTTCGATACCCCTACCTGGCCATGTGTGGCATACGGGGGGTTACTCTACAGGTGTAACCAAACTATTCTAACCATGGTGGGAGGGTCGAGATTTATTCCGTGGGGCCTCCACGAAATAAAAGTCAACCCTCCCAGGGCGGATTCGAACCGCCGCCGTTCGCCTCGAGCGTGCAACAACGGGTCGCGCTCCTACACGCCATGGCTATCCCTTACCTATATATGAAATATAAAGTAAGTGGAAGTATTGCGATCGGGAAAAATTCCGACTTCCGGTTTTCAACGGATATACACATTTTGGGGTTCCCTGATTCAAATTAACTAATTCCTGTGAAATGTTCTGTCTGTGTGTGTGCTAACAGACTAGCACATGAACCTGAAATTGGGTATTTGGTATATGTATCTGCCCGTGATGTGACAGCAAAAATTTCATAAAAATTGGTAAAACGGAGGGGATACTTTATTTCATAACTTATTAAGATTTTTTCGATTTTATAAAAAATAGCTTTAACAATTTTGATTAAACTCGTCATGTTTAATGAGAATCAAGTATATTTTAATATCAGGTAAGCTTTACATTATTAAAACATTCTGAGGGGGCATAAATGAGGAAGGGACCTTTTTTGTTTTTCTATAAAGTACCTTGGTTTTTGTTTATATGGAGAAATTATCTGTCTCTCGCCTAAAAATAAGTAATGGCTAAATATGAAATATGAAAATGATCAAGTAAACATGTACAGGAGAAAAAAAGGAAAATATTCCATCAACTCATAAAACACATTGAGCTCACGTATGCGCAGTACGTCTTTAATGACAGACCAATGCTTTATAATTAAAGATGTTCTGTTCATTTAATGGACATTATTTGTTTCAAGTTAACTACATGAAGTTTTCAACAAAGTTGTGTGATGCGCGCATTGCACCAGATTTTTTGAATTTCTTTTTATAATGGAAAATAAAGAAAAATATTTCGAGAGAAGCCGAGAGATGCTTGTGATTAGTTATATGTCGTAGAAAAACTTGATCGTTCAGTCTAAAACTTGATTGTTATTTGTATAATCCTCTAAGCTTAATATGAAATAAAAGATCTGGTGCGTGCTTGCAACACACAACTTTCACTTACCAACTTACTTAGATTAGAAATTAATGCGTTTTGTCAATTGCCACTTCTCAAATGAACAGAACGGCTTTAATTATGAATAATGGTCTGTCATTAAAGGCGTACTCCGCATGTGTGGGCTCAATGAGTTTTGTGTGTTGACTGAATATTTTTCTTTTTTTTCTCCTCTATATGTTTTCTTTGTTTTATCATATTCCATATTTAGCCATTTCTTATTTTTAGGCGTAATGAGAGACAGTTAATTTCTCCCTAGAACAAAAACAAAGGTACTTTATAGGAAACAAAAAAACAAACAAACAAAAAAGGCCGTACCCCATTTAAGCCCCCTCAGAACATTTTAATAATGATAAAGCTTACCTGATATTAAAGAACACCTAATTTTCATTAGGTTTCATTAAACATGTCGAATTTGATAAAAATGGTTAAAGTCGTTTTTGGGATCATCGAAAAAAAGGTAAAAATTGGAAAAAAATTATGAAATAAAGTGCCCCCTCCGTTTGACGAATTTTGATGAAATTTTTACAGTCATATCTCGGGCATATTAATACATCAAATACTCAGTTTAATCAAAATCGTTAAAACCGTTATTGAGTAAATAAAAAAAACACGTGAAAATCTTACAAAATTTATTAAGTAAAGTCCCCCCTCCGGTTAATCAATTTTAATGAAATTTTAACAGTCATATCTCGGGCATATACATACATCAAATACCCAGTTTGATCAAAATCGTTAAAGCCGATTTAGAGTAAATAAAAAAAACACGTGAAAATGTTACAAAATTTATTAAGTAAAGTCCCCCCTTCGGTTGATCAATTTTGATGAAATTTTTACAGCCATATCTCGGGCATATTAATACATCAAATACTCAGTTTAATCAAAATCTTTAGAGCCGTTTTTGAGAAAATAAAAAAAAACATAAAAAGTTATTAAATAAAGTACCCCCTCCCTTTGAGCAATTTTGATGAAATTTTTGCTGTCACATCACGGGCATATACATAGACTAAATACCCAATTTCAGGTTCGCATGGTTTATAGTTTTTGAGCCAGTCTGTTCACACACACACACACACACACACGCACGCACGCACGCACGCACGCACAGACACACACACACACAGACACACACACACACACACACACACACACACACACACACACACAGACACACACACACACACACACACACACACACACACACACACACACACACACACACACACACACACACGCACACGCACAGACACAGACGCACACACGCACACACACAGACCATTTCGCGGGACTTGGTTATTTGGACTCAGGGGACCCCAAAACATGTATTTCGATATAAGTCGAAATTTTTTACGATTGCAATACTTTCCCTTACTATATGTTTCATATATAGGTAAGCGAAAGTAAAAATAAGTAATTATTCAAATTGATTGTAACTTTCACCTTAGTAATTCTTCAAGTTTTTATTTAGTCTTAAGGGAGTAGCTATTAATTGCCATGGAAATTAATAGTTTCCGTTAAATAATCTGAAAGTAGAAATTATTATTTTGAAGATATGTCCCTATTTCGTTATCATAGAAATTTTACCACTTTAGCAACAGAAATTATTCTACCTTGAATTCTAAGTTTTCCACAACGATATATTGCAGCTCCAATAGTATAATGACACATCTACAAAAAATAAATTTTTACTTTACGATTTTGTATAATTAATTTTAATATGCTGGTAGGCTAAAAAAAATGCATTTACTAAATGTTTTTTAATCGGCAAAAGTTTAATTATAAAATTCGCCATTGAATCTATGGCTCATTCTATTCAGACAAATTGGAATTATTTTTCTTTCATTTGTACTATAAAATTTCAATATTTGCAGTTGTGTCATCATACTACTGGAGCAGTGACATTATATATATATCATTACTCTTATCACCGGAAATTGAAATTATTCACTCTATAAAAACATATATATATTTTCTGTTTTAATTGATTATGAAATTCTTTCATATTTTATACTTAACCACTTCTTGATCTTGAGACAATTAGGAACTGTATGTTCCTCATGTTCTTTATATGAAGATTTATTCCTTTACCGCTTAAGCCCTATCAAATCGTTTCTACGATGATATAACCTACCTCATATTAAAAACACTTCATTATAATTAAACATGACAAGTCAAAACAAAATTGCTAGAGCCTTTTTTGAGTAACAGTACAAAGGAAAAATCCGTTGGGGTTTAATGTCTCCTGCCCTAACTAAATTTTGAGGAAATCTTGGCTGTCTCATCACAGCATACCTACCTCAAATACAAACCTACCTAATTTGAATGCAGGGATAAAGACTTAAATTTATTTTTAAAGTAAATGAACAGTTGCATAATTAGTAAAATAGGGTTTGGTATGAAGTTTGAGACAGAGATACCTATATAAAAAGTTTAATTAAAAATGTTTTTTTAATTTATAATCTCTTTTTTTGCAAGCATGCTGTTGAACGAGACAAGCATGATACTAGCTGAGCGACAGTTTGCTTTGCATTATTAGAGTTCGGCGGACAGGAGGTTACCTCCAACCATTTCTAATTAATAGATAAATATTAACATTAAATAAGTAAATATAATATATTCTATGCTTATAAATTAAGTTTGAATAATTATATAGAATTGTATTTACCAAATAAAAGGAAAGATCAATCAGAATGGCAGTTTTCATTTGGGCACACATAAGTGTTTCACCTTTAATCCACAAGTGCTCAGGATCTGTATTCCCGCTAGGGAGATTGAAACATGAAGGTGCAGGAACAAAAAGTGTAAGTGTTTGTTCGGCCATTTTCTTCAGAAAAATAGATGATTTCTCAGCTTCAACTTCTGATACTTCCTCTGTAGGGACTTCAACTATTTGCTTTGTTTTTCCGTTGAGGCTGAGACTAACATATGCTCTTAAAACCCAACGGTGGTAAAGAAAAATTGCAAATAACACATGTGATGGAAGCTCACTGAGATTTAATTCATCATGAACCTTTGTATCAGAAAGGGTAGGGCTTAAAACATATAACAAATCCTTTAAAAGCATTGATGTAATATTCATAGGGAGTCTGTAAACAAAAGCAGACAACAGGAAACATTTATGATTATTTTTCTTAAAGAATTAGTTATAATATCTACATACAAAACATAAATACTTACGATTTCTCAAAAAGATCCAAATCCCAATTCAGAAAAGAAGCAACTTTCAGCGCAAGAATTTTAAGGGCTAAACATCTTTTACTGAAAGGCTTCACATTATTGAAGACAAGAGGATCAGTTGGATTTTTTTCATTTTGAGATAAAGTAATAAATTTAATAATCAGCTCAACAGGAGTTGGGTCTATCACAGAAAAACACAAGTTTTAAATTAAAATTCATAAAACAAATAAAAAATAAAAAATTAATAATTTTAACACACTAAATGACTTTATACTTTCAATAAGTGAAACAATCAATACCTGCATTAGGATTTTTTAAATGTTTTTCTAAATGTGCCGGCTGGAGAAGAAATTCAAACCATAATGATGTATCAGGAGAAATAGGCACAGTACCAGGTCGTAGTAAGTCAACATCCATGTTGTTAAAAATTGTGCTATATTTCAAGATTAATTATAAAGACAACCATCGTTCCAAAGTCGTGAACATTTTTGGGAAAGAACAACCCATTATCAATGTTTGTAACCAAGTCTAAATAACCTCCATCTAACCTGCTCCAAATCATAAAACACATTAACGTTTATTTCTTAAAATGACAAAGAGGCCGAAGCATGGGTTAGTGGCAAGGTGAATAGTGAGAAGGTAGGCCCAGTTTCTATGAGGCAATATGTCTGCCTGGACTTGTGACGTATTTGGACGCAAGATAAGAACAGCTGTGAATTGATTGCCAGTAGGTAAACATCATTCGAGCGTTGTTTTCTGTTTTTGTTTGCTTTTTTTTTTTTTTTTACAGAGGTATTGAGGATATTTTCAGCGCCTGGTTAGCTTTCAAAAAAAAAAAAAAAAAAAAAAAAAAAAACCGATTGAGGGCAGAATCAGAAAGTAATATTCACAATTATAGCTTACCACAGCAGATAAAACATTTATCTTTTTGGGGATTTTGTAATAGGGAACCTGATTTCATGAAGGGTTTGTTCAAAGTGGAAAAAAAAATTTAAGGCCTTAGAAAAAAAGGACAATTTTTTAACAAAAAATTGTGCAGTCACTGCAATTAAGTTAGAAAAAAAATTCATTTTTGTTACCAAACGGAAAAAAAATTGCAAAAATACAACTACTAATATGAATGAATATTCCCTTTGTAAAAGTGAAAAAAGTTAAATATTAGATTAAAAAGGTTACAACAGGAACAAAAATTTACGATGTAATGTAATATTATATAATAATTCATATTAGAAATTGTATGTTTCCAGATTGTATATTTAGAATTTTGTTTATATGTACCCCGTGTTCTATACATAATTTATTACACTAAGATCAAAACTAAACTTTATAACCTCAACAATTAAATCATATTGTAAACCCCATATGACATCTTCCCTCCAAAAATTGTTAAAGATCAAGCCGATTAGGTGGCTTTATACGTCTGTATCTGGATACTTTAAAGTTATGTCCATTACATTCTTGTGAATCTTGGGCCGAAGAATGTACTGAGTTTTCAGGTTCAGTGTTCTTCTCAGCTTCAGGAAACAGTAGCATTTCTGCTGATGTCGTTCTGACCTTAAGATTAGCTTTAATAAAGGACCCTTTCATCTGAGAAGTGTTTCTCCTCAGGAGCCTCTTGTCATCATCTCTTGAAATACACTAAGATCTAGGCTCTTATTTTTTCTCCACCTTCCCTTTTAGTATTCGTCATTCCTTGTTCGGAAAACGATATCTCCATTTATAAACGATGTTTCCTTTTTAAGGCGGTTTCGGTCATAAATATCCTTGGTTATGCCCTGTTTGATCTTTAGGAGTTCTCTGATATTACTTTGAACATGAGGCTGAAGAATATCTCTGGCACATGGCAATTCACAACTGAGAACATGACTATTAAGGATCTGGGATGGAGAACAGTTAATACCAGAAATAAGAGAGTTGTTATATTCAAAGAAATATTCTCTGAATTCACTTCCATCTTCAAAACTTTTCTTCAACATTTTCTTGGAAATACCCGCTGCCCTTTCTGACATCCTATTGTTTTTTGGGATAATGAGGGGTACCGTTGATTAGTGTTATCCCTCTCTGTTGACAATAGGATTTGCACTGGAATGATGAGAACGGGTTATTATCCGCTATAATGGTCTTAGGGAAGGCAAAATGCATGAAGACTTCAGTCCATTGATCAATTATACTTGAAGACTTGTTAGTGAGAGATCGTAGCGTAGCTCAATCCAATGGGAGAATTGGTCGATCACAAAAAGATAACTCTTTTTCCCAAAATCGAGAATATCACATCCAACTGTTTCAAACCTCAATTCAGGAACTTCATGGGGCATAAGGGGTTCCGGCAAATTTTGGTTGCTACACTTCTCACAGGTGCTGCACACATAACAATTGATCCAACATCACGGCTCATTGATGGCTAAAAATACAGTTGTCTCGCTTTCTGTAATCCTTTAGTAATTCCAGGATGTCCTTTGTGCAAAGAATCTAATATCGGTACTTTCAAACCCTCAGGTACAACTATTAATTCTGATAGAACAATATACCATCTTCAAAAAATAAATCTTCCGACTTTTTGGAGATTCTAATCCTCTATATTTTTTGGAGATTTTAACTCCAAAATGGCTTCAATACGTTTCGGATCGATTTTCATACCCTCCTTATTGAATAATCGCCCAACATACCGCACTTCCGTTTGACAATATTAAAGCTTCTTGTTAAAAACTGTACTAACATTGCGAGCTCTTTTCAACTATAATATCATGATTTCAATTATAAAAAAATATTCTATTGCAAATCTAGCTGTCCTGAACACTCTGTCGGCCTGCAAGTCAGACTCATGGGAGACTAAGTAAAACTTTTTGAAGCTACAGCAGAAAGTACCCTCCTCTACCTTTCAGAAATTTGGGGACTATCATACATAGAGAATATTGAAAGAGGGCAACTAATGTTCTTCAAGCGGCTTCTACACCTCCCTCTCAATAAACCAGATAGCTATGTAAGATTGGAAACCGGACAGACTTATACATACTTTAGAGTATTTAAACGAATGCTCAGCTGGTGGCAACGCGTTATTAACATGCCAAATACATCATTAGCGAAACTGTGGTACTTAAAACTACAAGCACTATCAGTAAATTATGTATTACCTTTCAACTGGGCAATTAAGCTTCAAGAGTCACTTCAAATGCTTGGAGAAGGGGAAAGCTGGTGCAAACCTCAACTATCCACACCAGAATTAAACTGCCTTGTGGAAAAACTTAAAAATCACTTAATCAGCAAGGACATAGAATCTGTCTTAAATAGTTCTTTCAACCCACTCTATAGACACATCAGCTCCTTAGGAACTACAGAACCATATTTACTAACTAAGACCCACATCCACAACTTGAGAATAATAGCACAACTCCGACTGACCGGCATCCACAATAGCAGAATTTACAGCCACAGATATGTAACGATATTTAACATTGATAAGGAATGTCCACTTTGCAAAACAGATAAAGACACTATTGCACACATGCTTCTTCAAGGCCCAATCCTACAAGACTTCAGGAAAGTATATCTCAACCAAATCATCACAGAAAATCTCTCCATCTCTAAAAACCTAGCGAACTCTCTTACAATAGCAGACGGAATTAAGAAAGAAAAAATCAAAAGATTATCTCTATTTACTATACACAGCCTAAGGATGAGGAAAATTCTATTAAACTAATGGACCCAATCTCGTCACAAATTATTAAAAGGAAAAAAAAATTATGGTTTTTAACATTTATAAAATGAAAAAAAAAATTATTTGTATATACTTCATTACTGTTGTTAAATTTGTAAATAATTACTTTGTAAATATCTAATATGTGACATGTAAATATTGGCCAACTTCTTGCTGTATGAATTCTTAAAAGCAATAAAGATTCATACATTCATTCATACCATGATTTTCTTTAGACTCCCTCGCCACCAGAAGGTCGTCTAATAGTCTAATAGTCTAAGGAAGAATCATCAGTAAGTGGTAAATGATGAAAGCCTTCCGAGAAATCAAAGACAGACAAATATTTTTTTCCTCTGAGCTTCAGGGCTACGTCTTCAATTGTCGGCATGATTTTTGGGTTTCCTAACAATAAATTCATTCAAATCCCATGGGTCTAGACATAAACGAATTTTCCCATTCGGCTTTTCGACTATTACGATTTTATTAATGCAGGCCCTTTGTGAAATTTGGTCAACTTTTACAATTGCATTACGTGTTTTTAGTCTATCTAACTCTTTCTTCAGTGGTTTTAATAATATATGTGGAACTCGAGTTGATGGGTGGAATATTTCAGGGTTTTCAACTCTCAGTGGAATAGAACAAGGATGGGGTAATTTCCCTGAACCTGTAAACACGTCTATGTTCTTTCTAATGACATTTACTGAGTATGATAGGCAATTTTCTTTTGAAACGTTTTCAATTCTTTTGACCAAATTGAGAGCCAGACATTCAGGTAGACCCAGTAGCATACTGTTACCCCTTATAATCATAAAATCTTCAAAACCCTCTTTGCTTTTATAAAGACATCTAAGGCACACCTTTCCTATGGGCATAGCCACTAAGCCATCAAATCCCTCTAACTTAATCTGAGTAGATTTAGGTTCTATACCAGCCGATTTACTAATTTTATGAAGAACTTTTAAGGGCAATACACTTACCAGCCCCAGTGTCTAATTTGCATTCAACTATCACATCTTCAATTAATATATTTTCATATCATGAATGAGTTTTACTGAAAGTGTTTGCTGTAATTTTCTAGCAATTTAAATTACTACCATCTTCAGGATTATTAAATTGATCAGCGTCTTGTTCGACAGATTTTACTTTTTTATAAGGACATGATGAAGCGAAATGATGTTTCAGAACACAGCTTTTACACATCTTCCCAAATGCTGGGCATTGGTCAGGCCCATGTGTTTAGTATTGCCCATCAGTTTACCTGGTTTGACTAACACTACTTGGTAGGAGATCCAGCCAAAATGAATGTATATTATGATTATAAAAAAAAAAAAAAAGAACAGAGAGTGGACTGTATGACTGGTAAGAAAAAAAAATATTAATTAAATTGCTGGATTGGAACATAAAGTTATATTTTGTACAATTCTAAATGATTAGACAGCAGGTATTAAAAGCCACTTGAACATTGTTTGAAGATATGGTTGACTCGGATAATTTGAAATTGTTGAACTATTGAACTTCAGCTCTCACTTGCTGTGGTCTGCTGCGTCTTCATTATTTTCTGTGAGAATGGCCATTCTTGTTTCTACCCTTGCCGCCTGCCCCGCAGCTGCTTGATTGCTCTACTCCATCATCTTTGAGAACAACTAATGCACAAAAAAAAAAAAAAAATATAGTCCTTAGGAGAATTTTATATTATACTAGCTAGGGTGCCCGGCTTCGCTCCGGTAGTTTTAATAACAGAAAAACTTTAAAATTAAAGGAAATATAGAACAAAATTAGCACTTTCTTGAGACTTTTAACATGGTATCAATATTAAGATTCGATATCTGCAGACTCCCCCCAAATAAGGAACCCTATATACTTTAAAGGGGGTTGAAAATGGCGAATGAACAATTAATTTTGCTGCAACTTTGTCGAGTCATGCATCGTTTTTGATGGTTTCTGTGATTCTGAATTCTATAAGCCCATTCCAAGCAGTCAGCAGATAATAAGTTACTAGATTATGGTTGAAAAATATATTAGTTAAAAAACTATATTTCGATTACAAATAAGCGCCGACGACTGTGATGGTCCTATTAGATCCAGAAGTTTAGAAACTACCGAAGATTCATAGAAACTTTTTTTTTAAGACCTTTCTTCCAGTTCAATCTCCCATAAGATATCCCCCCCCCCCACGTTATTTGGCCGTACACTGCACCTACTATTACAAAGTGAAAACCAAAATATCATGAGGGCACAATTTTTTCATCATATTTCTTTTTATCCTGAACTATGAGGGGTGATAAAATCTTATTGAAAAAATGCTGTAATTGGAGTTAGTCATTTTGTCAACTGTAATGCTCATGATACATAGTAATAAAACAATTTTTCATAATTACATACAATAAGAACACTTCAAACATTTTATTTTCGATTTATAATCTGTCAATTCAGCTCTCCTTTTTTGTTTTATGTCTGTTTTTATTTGCTCACTGTACAACTCAAAAATGTTCACTCATATTGCATTAAATTTACTTAAGTAGGTATATATTATATATTGATTAAATATAATGTGTTAATCAATTAACCTTCTTATGAGAAAATTAATTTTGTAATGTATCCAGTCGGTTTTCTAATTGATATGTAAAATCATTATTTTATTTTGAAAGAAAAGGTGAAACTAATTATTTTCGCTTGATTTTTTATTAATTTAAAAAGAACAGCTGAACAAATACATAACCTTTACAATCTGAACGGAATGAATGAACAATAAACATCGAGTGAAACGCACCCTAGCGCTTCCTGGTAGCCTGGAGCTCGAACTAAATTTTTCATTCATAAACTCGTATCTCAATCTCAGAGATGCTAATTAAATGGTGCGAGAGGCTTAAAATTCTAGTCCTTTTCTCTTCAATTTTACACCCTTAAGAGAAAAACAGAAACCTTCTTCTCCATTAGGGATTATACAGCAACACGCTGACATAACTACCTTAATCCCACGTGGAGTCGTTTTTGAGCCTTTTCGGCACGCACATTGTACACTTTGCTTTATAATATATATTGATTAAAAAGGAAGTGCACATTGTGCACTTCCTTAAGGTGCCTTTACACCTTACGAACTTTACCTTCGAACACCACCCTCGAACAACCTTCCTGAAGCGTTTCCTGAACGTCGACTGTTCGGGTGTTCTAGGTACTTCATCTGTTCGCCTGGGTTCGGGGGTAGCGCTAGTGTCACTTTTGATTTGGGATTTCCTAAGTGACAGGAGTTGTTTGTGATACTAGTGTAATTTGTGAAACGTTGTAAATCGTCTCCTATTTTTTGATTTTCCAGATAATATAAAATATATTGATAATGAAGATTTTTTCTTTATCATAAGCTAGCTTTGGGTGCGTCAGCCATATTGGTTCGCTTAACGTCACGTGAAGTATAACTGGCTGTTCGCTTCACGTCGGTAGGCAAAGGTTCGAAGGAGAACTTGTTCGAAGGTGAGGTTCGTAAGGTGTAAAGATATTGACTTGTTTTGTTTTGATAAATATGTAAACTCCATTCCTCAAATTCACACGTTTTTCCACATTCATTTACTTATTTTTGTTTGTATTTGCTCTCTAAAGTACACTCAATTTTTTTATTGTTAAATCAAAGTTTTTACTTGTGAGAATGCTTGCATTGCCAGCATAATACTCCATCACGTCTGATGGAGGCAAGTAAGGATATTTTTTGAAAAGTACAAAAAAAATGTCTGTAAAATGAATGATAGAAATAATTCCATCGCTAATATCAGTCCAAGGAATCAGTAGTAAGTGCTTATCTTGATGATTTTTGTACCTAGACTCCAACCTATATCATAAACGCTGCATATCTCATGGTGTTACTATAGCAAATCCTGTTAAGTGCCACCAGATAGGGACGTTACAATACCACTCAAGTACCGATACTTCTACTGATACGATAATTTTCTTGAAGTATCGATATTCGATATTATTGGACATAACACACAATAATATCGGCCAACATACTTGTCGATACCGATACTTAAAGAAAAAATTGACAATTAGCAATCATAGATAGATGGAACAAACTAAATTTGAAACGTATTCATTTCATGACTTTACATGTCCCTAATATTTTTTGAACCACATTTGAGCTCAGCTAATAGTTCTTCGGTTTCTCAACCTTTTTCGTTTATACGCCTCAATTTTTGCAGGGACAATTTTAAAAACCGATATTATAGTAATTCGGATAGGTATGTAACAAAAGTGTCACTACAGAATGAAGAATCGGCAGAATATTTCATGATTGCATTGCATATAAAAATCCGACAATTAACGATTACGTATGAGAAAACGGATGTGCCTGAATCCTTTGCTAAAGCCTGTAATCAACTGAAAATAAGCTTTTCCAGGAAGTATTGAATTCCTGTTTAGCGTGCATAGCGAGTGGAAGTCGGAAATCCAAATCTAATTTAAATCAATAATGGTTGCGATTTAACATTTAAACGATCATTCGGAAACTTGAAGTCTTAAATTCTGCTAAAAATCAATACTCAGCCTTTTATAGAATTCCATGAATTTTGTGGTCTTATAATTATGATGTCCATCCGTCAATTATACTAAAATTTAGGATGTTTTACTGTAATCGGTGTTTTCTAATGTAAAGTTATATAATATAAAGTGAATATATAAAGTGATCTGTAAAGTGAAATTTAAATATAAAGTTAAATATAAAGTGATCTTTTAAATACGATAAAAACGTGTTCTCGGGATTCATTCCTAGACAAAATTTTCTATGAACAGGGTCGAAACTACAATAACTTTGTCAAAACCATAACACAGTGTTTTATTTTTCAGAAAACGACGGTGATATTATATTCTGAAACTGTACATATTTATTTAAATCTATTGTTGGGAAATTATTTAAGGTTACATATAGGTTTGTTCCAACAAGGACTTATAATGCGTTGACAACTAACAGACTACCCGTAATATCCCCCCCCCCCCCACTCTTTTGATTCTGTATTTGTTTGTTTGGTTTTCATAGTATTGAACATTGTTTAAAATCAATCAATCAAATTTAAAATAAAAAAAAATGGGGGAAGGACATGCGTCGTTTGTTTGTTTGTTTGCTTAACGTCCCTTTATGCTACTAAGGCTAATACGACGATGCTACAGTGGGAGTCCTAAATTTTTCCAAACCAGTTTTAATTAGGATAGGGATCTTTAACGAATGTCTGACATCGTTCAGGCTCGGAACCTTCAAATTACGTCCTGTCCGAGGGACGGCATAGCCCAGGATTGTTTACTCCATGCCGTTGGTTAGTTATCAAAGGGTTTTAATAGCTTGTTGGATTATACCTTATGTTATATATGACATATGTTTTTCCAATAATTAACATTTTGAGCGATAATTAAATAAACTATTTTCAAGTTTTCTCCACATAACATCGTAAATAAATTAAGAATCCACAAAACTCTACAAGATGTAAAAGGTTTCGTACCGAATAGTCCATCTATCTCGGAGTATACTTATCAGTGAAAATACATGATAAAACAAAAAAGCCACATACCTATCGAATAAGTAACCTCCTCTTTCGAGGTCGGTTAAATAAAATTGATTTAAAACACGTGTAAAAATGCTATTTGTATTTTTGTTTAAAATAGGGAAAGTAGAAATTTAAATACAGATATAATTTTTTTATATATTTTGGGAAAATATTTTATGGAAAGAAACACACTCTCTGTTGGACTTATTGAAAAAAGAAAGTTGCGTCTGACTAAGTAAGAATGTGGTTGTCTGAGATTTCAAGACAATTATCCAAACTTATAATAAGTAATTCGAGTCTTTGGTGGCTACGCATCGTGAATAAACATCTACCATCTACTCTAAAATTGAGTCTTAGTTACGAAGTGTGAGTTACTGACCTGACAGAGGACTGCGCCTCTGTACTGGCATGACAGCTTGACTCGCCTCGCCCTATATGGTCTCCACGAAATAAAAGTGAACCATCCCAGGGCGGATTCGAACCGCCACCGTTTGGCTCGAGCATGCTAAAGCGGGTCGCGCTCAAACACGCTCGGCTATCCCGGCCCATCTCCTCGTCCCCTGCACTTTTCAAGGATGTTTTGCAACGAGAAGATGTGGTCTTAATTTCGAAGAATCACTTTCCTGGTCTGAATCCTCCTTGTTCTTCACCAATGCAATTTTTACAACACGGGAGACAGGCAAGTAATCCTATAGTTGAAGCATTAATCACTATCTCCACATCAACCTCCATTATGCCTTCCACCAATATATCTTCAACCAAATGCTTGTGCCATGTATTTTCTCCTGAATTAGAAGTGCCCGAAAACTATGGTTCGTAAAATCTCCTCCAGGTTTCTAGCATCTCTTCCTCCTCTAACACCAATTGGTTTTCCGCGTTTTTGATATTTTTTGCATTTTATTAAATTTTCGATCTCCTAGAGCCTCAAGTTTATCTGAAAATAACTTAATATTTTCTTAGTGTTCTGTATCAAGGGCTTTTCCATAATCTTCCCAGGACCTGCCTATATTGATAGTATACTGATCAAGGGCGGATCCAGGGCGAGCGGTGTCACCGGGGTCATGACCTCCCCCCCGAAATATGTTGGCTTTTTCATTTTCTAGTATTTTTAAGTGAAAAATGCAATTAAATGCAATGCCACAAACATAACACTTTTGGATGATTAGATCTCGATCCTTCTTATAACACGATAATAATCTTAATAAAAAAAGGTGCTGTCAGCCCCTGATTATGAGAGAAGGGGTCATTACCCTCCCCCAATGTCTTGCCGGACCCGCCCCTGATACTGATACTTGCTAATTCTGACTTGCACATAACAGTAGCTCGTATGATACGGTCATACAGTGCTAGTAGTCGCCGAGAAGTAACAGGCTAGCCCCAGATCGTACTGTGTAACCAGCTAATTAATTCCAAAATCTTTGTTCCTTTCCGGAGCGAAAACTACCAGGTTTCATAAAGGTGTAATTTTATCATTCTGTAAGTATGAAAAAGAAAAAAAAAAAGCATCTCTTCATAACCAATGTTTTTTAAGTACCATTTTCCTAAAGTACCAAAATTTTATCGGCAACATTATTAAAATTTTATTTCAGATCTGCTGATCAATTGAAAGTATATAAACTCAAAAAAAGAAAAAAATGCAAACACCGGGATATAATTTGTCGAATTCCATTATCAGTGCCACCTCAAATAACAGTTTGGTCAATATTGGATGAAGAACATGCAAAAAAAATTAAAAATTGTCCAATGCCTTTCAAGATGGACATCATACGTAAATCAGATTTTGTATAATAGATAGTACTTTAGATACATCAATCTATTATACATAAATAATTTTTTTGCTTGTAGTAGAAAATAAAAATTTGTGTGCTACTCCAAATGTTGTGACATTGTTTCAAAAATATCTCTACGAGCAAAAAAAGTGTTCCTAATTTTATAACTCAATGTGACGAAAATTTTTATTATTTTTTTAATTTTACTTACCTATAAATGAAATATATAGTAATGGAAAGTATTGCGATCGTGAAAAATTTCGACTTCTGGTTTTATACGGAAATACACGTTTTGGGGTTCCCTGAGTCCAAATAACCAATTCCCGCGAAATGGTGTGTCTGTGTGTATGCTAACAGACTAGCTCAAAAACTATAAACAGTTCAAACCTGAAATTGGGTATTTGGTGTATGTATATGCCGCGATGTGACCGTAAAAATTACGCAACAATTGTTCAAACGGAGAGGGCACCTTATTTAATACATTTTGTGTCACTTTTACATTTTTTCCGATTTTATCAAAAACGGCTCAAACGATTTTGATCAAACTCGTTTTGTTTAATAAGAATCGAGTATTCTTTAATATCAGGTGTGTTTCATCACCATTAAAATGTTCTGAGGGGCCTTAAATAGGGGAGGGGACTTTTTTTCCCATAAGATACTTTGTTTTTGTTTATAAGGAGAAATTAAATGTCTCTCGTTATGCCTAAAAATAAGAAATGGCTAAATACGAAATATAAAAACCATCGAGTAAACATATACAGGAGAAAAATAGAAAATATTCCGACAACTAATAAAACAAGTTGAGACCACGCATGCGCAGTACGCCTTTAATGACAAACCCTTGTTTATAATTAAAGACGTTCTGTTCATGGGAAGGTGTTGTCACCGTCTTATGAAACATACATATTAAACGGAAATTATTTGTTTCCATGATAACTAAATGAAGTTTTCAACAACTAAATAGAGAATTTAAACTCAGACACGATGGAGCATTATGTTGCGTTGAATTATATTAAATATGAATTTATTTAACAATACAAAATTTTAGTTTAGTTGTATTTTAGAGAGCAAATATGAACAAAAATAAGTAAAAGAATGTGTGAATTTACATATTTATCAGAACACGTCAATTTCTAATCGAAGTAAGTTGGTGAGTGAAAGTTATGTGTGCGCGCATCGCACCTGATTTCTTTTATTGTTTAAAAAAATATATATGTACTAAACGACGCACAGTGGGAAACTTTTGTCATTTATTGGCGAAAAATCTATTACTCCTGACCAAATGACGATAATAAATATAATGAATAATTCATTTTTCATTAAAGATCATGGGATTCCATTTATCAGTGAGAATAAAAAATAAAAAAAATCTGGTGCGTGCGCGCAACACACAACTTTCACTTACCAACTTACTTAGATTAGAAATTGACGTGTTTTGCTAATTATCATTTCCCAAAGTCACACATTTTTCTACATTCATATCTTATTTTTGTTAATCGTTAAAGCCGTTTTTGAGTAAATAAGAAAACCCGTGAAAATGATACAAAATTTAATAAGTAATGTCCCCCCTCCCGTAGATCAATTTTGATGAAATTTTTACAGTCATATCTCGGGCATATAAATACATCAAATACCAAGTTTGATCAAAATCGTTAAAACCGTTTTTGAGTAAATAAAAAAAACATGTGAAAATGGTACAAAATTTATTAAGTAAAGTCCCCCCTCCCGTAGATCAATTTTGATGAAATTTTTACAGTCATATCTCGGGCATATAAATACATCAAATACCAAGTTTGATCAAAATCGTTAAAACCGTTTTTGAGTAAATAAAAAAAACATATGAAAATGGTACAAAATTTATTAAGTAAAGTCCCCCCTCCGGTTAATCAATTTTGATGAAATTTTTACAGTCATATAACGGGCATATAAATCGATCAAATACTCAGTTTAATCAAAATCGTTAGAGCCGTTTTTGAGAAAATCGAAAAAAACGTAAAAAGTTATTAAATAAAGTACCCCCTCCCTTTGAGCAATTTTGATGAAATTTTTGCTGTCACATCGCGGGCATATACTTACACTAAATACCCAATTTCAGGTTCCCACGGTTTATAGTTTTTGAGCTAGTCTGTTCACATACACACACACACACACACACACAGACACACACACAGACCATTTCGCGGGACTTGGTTATTTCGACTCAGGGGGTCCCAAAACGTGTATTTCCGTTGAAAACCGGAAGTCGAAAATTTTCACGATCGCAATACTTCCACTTACTATATATTTCATATATAGGTAAGTGAAAGTAAAAAATACCATTGCTCAAAGTATTTCAAATTAATTTTTATATGAATCCTTTCTTCACTTAAATTTAAATAAAATAGTTTATTAGGTACAGGGTTATAAATACAGAATGTTTGTTTGTTTGTTGTTGTTTAGGGGCGAAAAACAACTATGGTCATCAACGCCCGTATATAGAGAATGAAATGAGTCAGTATTATTACCTATTGAGCTTTTTGCTTCTATAGACGTCTTTTTTAGGCACTTTCTCCGTTTAAAAGATGTTTAAATAATTATTGTCTGAGGAAAAAAATTAAATTAAAAATACCCTATTTTTTAGGAATTTTAACGGGAAAAAAATATTGTCTTATAATTTAACTAAAAGTATATTTTATGATTTAGTCTAATTCGTGGCCGAAAATACATTGAATGTTCAAATACAGGGATTTAAATCTTAAAATCGATATATTGCCTATCGATCGCATCTGATCGATCAAATTCTTTTAGCTGGTCTGATTATGGTATTTTAGCATCTTTCACACTCTACCACTGTTAAAAAAATTAGAACCAACTGTTGGCAATAAAGGAATTTATATCAATTTAAATACTTTCTTTTCATAAATTACATAGTCAACGTGGATGAAATCAAAACGCATTTTTATCCAATAATTTTACAGCCATTCTTCTTATTTATAAAACATGTTTGGTGCATTGATATAAAAATTAAAGCTCAATAGAAAAAACAATTAAATTTATTTTAAGAAAAATCTATGCTCATCTCTCCGATATTATTATTATTACTTTCACTTACCTATATATGAAATATATAGTAAGTGAAAGTATTGCGATCGTGAAAATTTTCGACTTCCGGTTTTCAACGGAAATACACGTTTTGGGGTCCCCTGAGTCAAAATAACCAAGTCCCGCGAAATGGTCTGTGTGTGTGTGTGTCTGTCTGTGTGTCTGTGTGTGTGTGTGTGAACAGAATAGCTCAAAAACTATAAACCGTGCGGTCCTGAAATTAGGTATTTAGTGTAGGTATATGCCCGCGATGTGACAGCAAAAATTTCATCAAAATTACTTAAAGGGAGGGGGTACTTTATTTAATAACTTTTTAAGTTTTTTTCGATTTTCTCAAAAACGGCTCTAACGATTTTGATTAAACTGAGTATTTGATCAATTGATATGCCCGAGATATGACTGTAAAAATTTCATCAAAATTGATCAACCGGAGGGGGGACTTTACTTAATAAATTTTGTATCATTTTCACGTGTTTTTTTTATTTACTCAATAACGGTTTTAACGATTTTGATCAAACTTGGTATTTGATGTAATTAGATGCCCGAGATATGACTGTAAAAATTTCATCAAAATTGATCAACAGGAGGGGGGACTTTACTTAATAAATTTTGTCCAATTTTTACCTTTTTGATCGATTACCTCAAAAACGGCTTTAACGATTTTTATCAAATTCGTTATGTTTAATGAAAATTAGTTGTTATTTAATATCAGGTAAGCTTTATCATTATTAAAATGTTCGGAGGGGGCTTAAATGGGGAAGGGGCTTTTTTTGTTTTTCTATAAAGTGCCTTTGTTTTAGTTTATATTGGGAAATTATCTGTCTCTCATCACGCTGTGTGTGTGTCTGTGTGTCTGTGTGTGTGTGTGTTAACAGACTAGCTCAAAAACTATAAACCGTGCGATCTTGAAATTGTGTATTTAGTGTAGGTATATGCCCGCGATGTGACAGCATAAATTTCATCAAAATTACTTAAAGGGAGGGGGTACTTTACTTAATAACTTTTTAGGTTTTTTTTCGATTTTCTCAAAAACTGCTCTAACGATTTTGATTAAACTGAGTATTTGATCTATTTATATGCCTGAAATATGAGCGTAAAAATTTCATCAAAATTGATCAACCGGAGGGGGGACTTTACTTAATAAATTTTGTATCATTTTCACATGTTTTTTTTTTACTCAAAAACGGTTTTAACGATTTTGATCAAACTTGGTATTTGATGTATTTATATGCCCGAGATATGACTGTAAAAATTTCAACAAAATTGATGTACGGGAGAGGGGACTTTACTTAATAAATTTTGTATCATTTTCACGCGGTTTTTTTATTTACTCAAAAACGGCTTTAACGATTAACAAAAATAAGATATGAATGTAGAAAAATGTGTGACTTTGGGAAATGATATTTAGCAAAACACGTCAATTTCTAATCTAAGTAAGTTGGTAAGTGAAAGTTGTGTGTTGCGCGCACGCACCAGATTTTTTTTTTTCTATTGACCTTTACTTTTTATATTATTGCACCAAACATATGTTATAAATAAGAGAAATGGCTGTAAAAAAATTGAGGGTTATTTTGAAAATAAAATCTTTAAATAATTTTATTGTAAGGGAAAAGATTGAATCCAGGTCTTCTGCATCTCCGTCACAATTCTCATAATACTGAGCTAACCGTGGAGTGAATCACAGCTGTATCGATCTTTTCTCTTCAGCGGTTCCAACCGTGAAGTCTCGAAATATTGCAGTGTAATAAGCGGAGGGCTGTGCAAACATCTTCGGGATAATTGACATACCTTCACAGTTGAACATTCTATGTAGAAATTTATACATTTACAGTCAGTGCAGAAAGTATTCGAACACTAGTGAAAATTATTTTAGTATGAGTAATTGTGACTTTAAAATAGTTAATTTATGGGCAAAATTTAACTGCTTGCAATAAAAACATTTAATTAAACAATTTAGAATACAATAACAGAGTAACAATATTTTTATTAACACGTTAACATAATCATTTTTACAAAACTTGAAAAACTTGTAGAAAAACTTCACACACAAAGTATTCGAACAGCCGAGAAAAAATTATTATTTCGGAGCTTAATACTTCGTCGGCGCCCCTTTTGCGTCAATAACAGCTTTTAAGCGTCTTGTTATAGATAACACCAGGTTTTCTAAAAAAAAAATCGGTATTCTGTCCCACTCTTCCAGAAGGAAAGTTTTTAATTCTTGTAGGCTGGAAGGCTTTCGTTCTTCCATTCTTCTTTTTAGGTAATCCCACAAATGTTCGATAGGATTCAAGTCCGGACTTTGGGGGGGTGTCACCATGTATTTTGGAACGTTATAAAGTAACCACATCCTGGTTTTCCAAGCGGTATGCTTGGGGTCATTGTCCTGGGTAAATATGTAATTATTTCCCAAACCCATTTTCTCGACACTTGGTGCTAAATTTTCCTTCAAAATGTTGACATACTTTACATGGTCCATTATACCATCTATGAACACTAATTTCCCCACTCCACTGGCACTCATGCAGCCCCAAACCATAAGGGAACCTCCTCCGTACTTAACGGTTGGAACTAAATTTTTTGGATCCCATGAACAGTTTTTTTTCCTCCATATTTTTTGGTGATTTCTTTTAGAAAACACTTCGAATTTGCATTCGTCGGTAAAAATGACTCGTTTCCAGAACTCTGGAGGTTGGTTGTACTGTTCTTTGGCGTAAATTTCCCTCTTCACCTTATTCGTTTTTGAAATAAAGCACTTTTTACGTGCTGTTCGCCCATGAAAACCTAAACCTCTTAAGTAACTTCGCACTGTACTGGCCGAAATATTAATATTCTTTGTTTGTGCTAAGTCCATTGCCAATTTCGAAGCACTTAATCTAGGATTTACCTGAATTTGCCTGGCCATCCATCTTTCGTTCACTTCTGTGAGCAGCTTAGGTCGACCACTGCGAGGTTGAGACTGATACGACTTAGTTTTTCCAAATCGGTTAATAATGTCTGACACTGTTACATGGCTCCTATTTACTAGTTTGGCGATTTCGCGCAACGATTTACACTGATTATGCAAATTTATTATAATTTTCCTTTCTTCGGGGGTTGTCTCTCTTAATTTACGTCCCATCTTGAGCGAACTAATACTGACTGATGCAAAGGAGACTTAGTAATATAACTAAGCCTATACTAGTGATACAGAAAGGATTATAGCGATAAACAAATAAGTTTTGGTTCAAATACTCCTACTGTTCGAATACTTTTTGCTTTTTCGTCTCAGACAGAATTTATTTATATCTAACTCTAATTCACCATTTGATTTTTTTAGGGGGGGATAAATCCATATTTTACCTATTTAGGCATAACTAAAGGTAATATGTAAGTTAAATTAAAAATATTCAGAACATGATCTATAAAAACGATTAAAATTACATATTACTCAGACTGTTCGAATACTTTCTGCACTAACTGTATTATTTTTAAATAATTAATTTATAATTTTTAAATAATTTTATTGGATTGGAGATTAACCACGACAGGAAATCGAACCCAGGTCCACTGGGTCTCCGACAAAACGCTCGAAATAAAATCCTATACTCACGTTAAATATCATTTTATACAAATTAGATCCTAGTTTAGCTCTGATATTTTTCTTGAGCCTAAAATTATAATAAAACTACAGTTATTCTATAAATATTCGGGTTCAACTGAACTTAAATAAAGTAATTTTAAGATCTTGAACTCATTTTCTAGCAATCGGTTAACGTGAACTTTTTTCGTAACCAATATATTTACATTTTCTGATAGGTCATATTTGTGAAGTACTTTATGAAAAGAAAAAAGAGAGGCGTATTATGAAAGATCTGTATCTCGAAGTACTGCGTTTTTGTCTAAAGAGAAATTATACTCCAATAAAAATAGCAACTCTTTTTGGAATGTATCAAGCTACTCACCAGTTTTATACCAGTTCGTTGTGGCATGACTATGAAGAAACTTTCAATTTTTTCAAAGAAACAGTGTTCGTACATTCAATTAATGTGAGTAAATGTTTATTTTTATTTTTGTAATCACACATTATTTTAATTTCCTGTTTTATCTATACTAATTATAATGATAGGAATTTATTAAAAAGTCAATTTGTACGAACGATAGTAAGCCTTGGAATTATTCCACCAAGCAGCTTTGGACTAACTGGCATAGTACATAGTTCGACTACTGCGCGTTGCCATTCCCATACCCTATGATTTAAAGTTTCTTAGTTTGGTTCTCTTTCGTTTTTTAAGTTGGATTGCTATAGTACTACTGTTCGAAATATAAATTTTACTCCTGTTGGAATCCTAAGATGTTATTCAACGCTTACATGCGAAACAGTCGTGAACGGGATTGAACAGCTGGTTGGAGGTAACTCTTATATGTACCACAATCTGCCTAGTTGATTTTCCAATTTCCTTTGGTCGTTGAATTAATACAAGAACCTTAAAAGATGGATCTCACTAGGGACATAAGAAAGGCCTTAAAGGATCAAAGCAAACCATTTTCCATGTGCTTTTCAGTTAAATAATTTGAAAACATCTTCATTTTTTTCTTATATGTTACCTATATACATAGGTCAGAAAACATCCCTTTACTATTCAGAATGGACAGTTTAATTATATTTTATGACGACTATTAGAGCTAGGAAAAAAGTTTTTAAAAACTTTTTTTTTTAATCTCCTAGTGATAGTTTGTGACAATGAAATGATACACACCTGTGTGCAATGCTTAACATTTTGAGATATATCCTTATAATATTTATGATAAAATTTGATTAATGGCAATGTACTGGGATCTGGGATCTATGGAATAAATTTAAGGTAAATGATCACAGTAGTAATTAAGGTAAAGACACTGATGAACAGCTGCTGAGCGTGGCCTGTTTTGAGAAGTTATGTGACCGTGATGTTATCGAACTTCCATCGCCCTTTTTTTCAGTTAAAAGGTGCCTTGATTGGCTTTAATAGATTCTAGCTTTTGACTCCCGCTCGCTCTTCAGAGATAAATAAACTAATTAAATCATAGAACATTGTATGATGTAGGGTTGTAAGATGTTATATAATGAGTTTTGAGGGTAGGATAGGATATCCCGAGGCGAGGACTATAATAACACACACTGGCTACAGGGTTAAAACACGAATAAATACTAAGGCTAGGCGCACACTGAGACACTCGCAGAGCAGTTTTTTTAATACGTGTGGTAGATAGGAAACTGCGTTGCCCTGCTCTGCGTCCCAATGTGCGCGGTTCCTATCTAATTCACGTTTCAAAAAAACTGCTCTGCTCTGCTCTGCATCGCGAGTGTCTAAATGTGCGCCTAGCCTTATTCTTTAAAACTTAATTTATTAAATCAAACATTTAAAATTATATCTATTGCCTAATGATTAGAAAAATCCAAGTAATAACTATAGCTTACATACTGATTATTCACTCCAATTAATCTAAATTACAACTCTTATTACAATGGTCCTTTAAATATATAACTAGCGTCCAGATAACGCTTCGCACTAGAAACAGCACACAAGAAAGGCTTTCTTGTGACTAGGTCACGAAGAAAGGTAGACTTGACGGTACTATTTGTATAACCGTGATGATTTCTAGAAAGAGTTCTAGAACTTCTTACATGTTAACATATTGGTACATAAAGATGCTTTATAACTTTTAATGTTAACAGGGGGCTAGACCTCAATGTATAAATTAAAAGCTCACAAAATCATATCACTTAATTAGAAATTTTAATCAGATAAATATTAAAAATTCTCTAGTTGAATGTCAGAGTGGTAGATTTTCGCGATATAAAAGTTCTATTTATAAATACTATACATACACCTTTTTGGATATGGACACCCCATTTTGGGATATGGACGATTGCTAGGAACATTGTATTGCAACGCATTCTATAATTTTTCTTTATTTTTTATTTTTTTTATATATATATTAACATATAGGCTTTCACACATATTCGCCCTAATATGTACAATTTTGAGAATGAGCATATTTTTGTGCTAGAGGATAGAGGAGTTGGGTCAAACAATATCCTAAACATTCATCTAGGGTTGATAATCAATAGGGAACCGACCTACTTGGTTGTCTGAGACTTAGTTGGGAAAAGTGTGTTAAGTCTGACCTGAATTTGGTATCCTTTCATATTACGATTTTAATAAATGTTTACTTGAGTGTCAGGTCTAAATAATGTTTAAAAGGAATGAGAGGACTTAAATAAAAGTCCTCTCATTCCTTTTAAACATTATTATTATTAACATTAACTTTTAATCTTTATTCACACCTGTTAATATAATAATAACAATCAGTGGATGTGCTTACACAACATTTATAACAATGGCATGAGAGGCATTAGTGGGAGCATTACCCAGTGGCATCTCCTCCTAGCTTGAATGTTATTAGGATTGATTACTAGACGAGGAGGTCCCTCGTCCAGCTCCTCTTCAGTCTTCGACGGGCGTTCCTGTTACGGGACGTGGCATTACAGTTGTGGCCATGCCATTAATGAGTGAGTTGGGCTGCCCTTGTGATTTGTCATGGAATCTT
Source organism: Aelia acuminata (assembly GCA_911387785.2). Classification (NCBI taxonomy): domain Eukaryota; kingdom Metazoa; phylum Arthropoda; class Insecta; order Hemiptera; family Pentatomidae; genus Aelia; species Aelia acuminata. The sequence continues at coordinate 102,784,570 of OU426979.1, forward strand.
TTGTAGTAGGTTCGTATTATGTTCGTTGACAGTTGGCATGTGCAGGTCGGTAATGTTAAAGTTATAGTAATGTTGCTAACATACCATGGTACTTTAGAGATTGTTCAGAATGTTTTTGCCTGAAAGATTTTTAGTTTGTTGATGTGAGTCTTTTTCGGAGTTCCATATATCTGCTATGCATAGATCGAAATAGGTTTCAGTTGGCATGAGTAGGTGATCAATTTCTGACTTAGTTTTAGTTTTGAATGCTTTAAAAGAAGGAGCAAAGAACTTTTAGTCTTTGGTTTAGATTTTTTTTTTTTTTTTTTTTTAATATTTGGGCCCAACGTCATTCTTCGATCAAATATCAAACTGCGTCTTTCCGTGTATTGTCAAGCCTTTCACGTCGCAGGATAGAGTTTATGTGCTGTGATTCAGTCGGATTTTCCCGATTTTAAACTAGTCATGTAATTTTATTAAATAATGTTGAAGGTTAAGCGATGCATATATTGAATTTTCGTGTCCTGTTAGGATTGCGTGTCGTCCACATATTTTGCTTTTAAAATGTCAGGGCTGCAAGGAATATCGTTTGTGAACGTACAGTAGAGTAACGGGGCGAGCCCGGAACCTTGGGGTACTCCTGCTGTGATTGACCGTATAGATGTCTTCAAACCCTGTCTAACGGAGAAAAATCTGTCAGTAAGGAAGGATTGAAGAATAAGATAGTAGGTAGGTGGAAGTATTGTCTTGAGTTTAAAGAGAAGTCCCTGGTGTCAGACTCTTGCCAGAACAGTTCTGTAACATCCAGAAATACACCTTTCTTATATAATTTCTGCTCTAGTGCCGTGGATATGTAGTCTGTCAATCTATGTAATTGATGTATAGTTGATTGGTGTGTCCTGAATCCAAATTGATGGTTTAGTAATATATACGAATTTGTTAGTATATCACCAAGTCTTTTGTACAATAGGCTTCCGAAAAATTTGGAGCAGATTGGAAGTAAGCTGATTGGTCGGTATGATGAGGGCAAGTTCTTGTCTTCGTTTGGCTTTTGAATCATTGTTATATGTGAATATTTCCATTGTAACGGGAATTGAGCTGTTCTCAGCATTGCATTGTGAATAGTCGTCAGTTGCAGCGGTACTAGTACTGAAGTGCGGCTTATGCGCCGTTCAAAGTAAGGCCCGATCTTGACTGAAAAGGACCCTTTTGGGAGTTTATTTATCTCTTAAGAGCGAGCGCAGCGAGCTGGAATCTATTAAAGCCAATCAAGACACTTTTTTACTGAATAAAAAGGCGATGGGAGTTCGATAACATCCCGGTCACATATCTCAATACAGGCCACACCCAACAGCCGCTCTTCAGTTCCTTTACTACCAGTGCCTGCTTGTAAATTTAGTGTAAAGGATTCCACAGCATCTTCAAGTTCTTCCTCATTCTTTATAGAAAGAGGAACTGACATAGTGATGCCTAGAATAGCTCTATCTATATGCGTCCCAATCTATTCTGCCTTTTATTAGAGACGGTCTCTGAATAGCTTGGCAAGGTTTATCTAGTAATACAAATGCACAAGAGAGTGATAAGCACAAAGATCTGAACAAGTACTGTTGGTACTTGCTCACTGTGGCTCGCTGTTGAGCACATGTGGTGTGGCTCGGAGTTCTTTAGTAATAAAAAGTTCTAGTAAGTTTGCTGTTTTCCTTCTAGAAGTCGGCCAGGAAGTAGGTAAATGAGGTATATGTTTTCTAATGAAAGCTCTTGAAGAACATACCTTAGATTCCTTCCTCTTTGGGTAGACAGTCTTGAACCCCGGAAGTCATGTTTAGCGTTAAAGTCTCTTCCTACAATAAAGCATCTGCAAAGACTTTTAAAGAAATTACTAAACATTGCGGATGCCAAGACATACCTCGGAGGGCAGTAAACCGCAGCAAAAGCAATGTTGTGATTTTGAGTAACTAGTGATATTGCTGTAGATTCAATGACAGTTCTTAAGGGTATTTGTAAACAGTTGTGTTTGAGTGTTGTTATGAAGAGTATGGCAGTGCTCCATAACACTGAATATAAAATTTAGAATGTGGTATAAGAGGTGTTTCTGTTGTCAGTGCAATTTCAATGCGTTTCTATAAGTCCTATTCAGTCCTGTGCTGATTTAGTCCGTTTGCATTCCATAGTATAATGGACATGGAGCTCACAGTCATCTGATTAAGGGGCATATTGTTGGCTCAGAGCGAGGGTAGCTTGGGAGAGTTTTTGCAGTAGACCAAAGAGGGGCTGGATGAGATTATTCAGTCCATTAATCAAATTTAATATCTGACCCCAGCCATTTTCTATTTGGCCGGTTTGATAATGTTCCCACTCATACAAGGACATTTTAAATTAAGATTAACAATTAATTAAGATTAATTAATTATTACTTAAGATTAATAATTAATAAATAATTAAGATACTTTTAAGTTGAAGGTAGGTTTTTCATAACTAACTGGTAACCTTTTTTCATTAAAGGATCCCCCTGTATCAGTACAAATCTTCAGTATAGTAGATATAAAGGCAATCCTCCAACGATTCACTACATTATACCTACCGGTGCTACCACTGCTACGAGAAACCATTCTTCCAAATGTTAGGTTGTGGATGTATTGGCATGAATGTAAGCAAGAAATAGCAGCTCAGGGAAAAGACGTCGATATGTGCGGATTGACAGTTGAACCCGATCTTTATACAGGCCGTTCTGATTGGGATCCATGGGATATTATTCAAAAGAATGATTCATTGGAAGATCAGCAAGATGGCGATTATGTTTATGATGCAGTTAAATTGGATTTTTCAAATCAAAGGTGCCATTATAACTTTGATCCATTTGGTGAAGAAGAAATTACAGAAGTTTCAGAGTTAGAGACAGAAGAAAAAGAAAGTAGGTATCAATCAATTAAAAATGAAGAATCTGGCGAAGAAGAAGAAGACAAATCTGAAAATCATGGAGGATCCCAATATGTTATTGACTAATTCAGTATGTATATATTATCAAAATTCCTTATGTGGGATAAATTTTGTTCTGATGTCAATATACATACATTGTCAGAGAAATGAGAGTTAAAGTAATAGGTTTTGTTACTTTATTATTATGTAGGTAGATTACTTTATTTTAAGTAATTTATTATTTCATTTAATTAAAACTCCCAACCTATTAACTAACTATATAATATCAAATCAGTTCTAAATTCTCCAGTAAGGAGTCAGTTATTTTGTTGTCCCTCGAAATATCCAAAAAATAGTTGGATTTAAAAAATATTAGTAATAACTTTCCTATTAATAAATCACTACCACACAACTTACTGGACAGGACCCTTTGCCAAATAAACGATTGTAACGATCATCAATTTGATCTTTACTTTCTATGACTATTGATTATAACATAAAACTATGACACCGCCATGTGGAATGTGCCTAATCAAGAACAACATAAGGGGACAAAAATCAATAAATAGATAATCGCTTACAAACCTCCTCCCATTTTAACCCCACCTGAAGGGTCTTTGCCCCTTTTTAACTTGGACAGATTTTACTCTTAAGGCGAAGGTATGATCAAAGATTCATGAAGGAATACATTTTGTTGGCACATGGTCAATATTTCTGTAGAAAATAACCAAACTCAATTTTCTGTACAACATAAACCAAATCATGTTGTCCAGCACACTTTGGGGGAAAAAGGGAGGTGTTAGCATGTCTGCCAGGTGGCTCCTCACATCACAGGCGGAAAACACAACTTCGGTGGGCTTGGCATACTGATGATGTAGGCCGGGTTGAAGTACAGTTTAATGCACTTTGTCATTTACATAATTGAAGTATGAAGAAGGATTATTTAAAAAAATAACAATAGGTAATTTAAAAAATTTGGTGCGTGCGCGCAACACACAACTTTCACTTACCAACTTACTTAAATTAGAAATTCATGTGTTTTGTTAATTGCCACTTCTCAAAGACACTTTTTTCCACATTCATTTCTTATTTTTGTTTTTATTTGCTCTATAAAAATCACTATTTTTTTATTATTAAATAAAAGTTTTTACTTCTGATAATTCGGCAATGCAAGCATAATACTCCACGTCGTCTGATTTTATAATTCTCTATGTAGTTGTTGAAAACTTCATTTACCATGAAACAAATAATTTCCATTAAATGAACAGAACGGCTTTAATTATGAACAATGGCCAGTCATTATAGGCGTACTCCGCCGCATGCGTGTGCTCGACGTATTTTATGAGTTGACGGAATATTTTTCTTTTTTTCTCCTCTATATGTTTACTTGATTTCTTTCATATTTCATATTTAACCATTTCTTATTTTTAGCGTAATGAGAGACAGTTAATTTTTCCATATAAACAAAAACAAGGGTACTTTACAGGAAAACAAAAAAGGCCCCTTCCCCATTTAAGCCCACTCAGAACATTTTAATAACGATAAAGCTTACCTGATATTAAAGAACACCTTATTTTCATTAAACATGCCGAATTTGATCAAAATCATTAAAGCCGTTTTTGAGATAATTTAAAGAAAGCTATAAATTGGAAAAAAAGTTACGAAATAAAGTGCCCCCTCTGTTTGACCAATTTTGATGAAATGTTGGCTGACACATCTTTGGCATATACATACAACAAATACCCAGTTTGATCACAATCGTGAAAGCCATTCTTGAGTGAATAAAAAAGCACGTGAAAATGATAAAAACTTTATTAGTGATTGATTAATTTTGATGAAATTTTTACAGTCATATCTCGGGCATATTAATACATTAAATGCTAAGTTTAATCAAAATCGTTAGAGCCGTTTTTGAGAAAATCAGAAAATGTAAAAAGTTATTAAATGAAGTACCCCCTCCTTTTGACCAATTTTGCTGTCACATCACGGGCATATAAATACACTACATACCCAATTTCAGGTTCGCACGGTTTATGGTTTTTGAGTTAGTCTGTTCACACACACACAGACCATTTCGCGGGACTTGGTTATTTGGACTCAGGGGACCCCAAAACGTGTATTTCCGTTGAAAACCGGAAGCCGAAATTTTTCGTAAGTGAAAGTAAAAATAGAAATTTATTAAATTGGTTTGGCGCTTAGTTCACTGTGGGTTTATATCGACCACATTAAGAGTTCAATTCGATTTTATGAAAAAATGCTTAAAGGCTTGAAAATGGCTCTAGAAGCCGAAATGTTGCCTAAAATAATTTATATTGTTTTTGGTCAATATTTGCCTTATTTTATTTATTTAATCGATTTTTTAATTATTTTTTTTTACTTTTAAATTTCAGAAATGCGGCTCTATTTATAAACGAGCGATTATATGTAGAAACTGTGTCCTTGTCAAGTTTTCATTAAGTTTTGTTACAGTCTTTCAGGAATAAAATCTACCTAATTGTATCAATATTCTTATAACTATCGTAATTTAATATATCATTACCTCTATGTAAAGAAAATCTAATATTACTTATATATAAATATGGCAAAGTATATGAAAATATGTGTATGTGTTGGTGTACAAATTTATATATGTGAGTGGATGTGTTCTTTTATCACAGTCAGACATGAATAAATTTAATCTGAATTTTACTAGTTGGAAATTATTTTATTGAAAGAGGTAGTCATCTCTTTACAAAAAGTATGTCTAGTAGAATATGAAAGTAAGTATTGATTTCCTAATGATCGGCAACTTGTTGAAGAAGATGAATGTTTATTTCATTAGATATTGGTAAATAATTCTGTTTGTTTTCATGCTTATTTAAAAATTATTAAATTATTAGTAATTAATTAGTCAAAATGTATTACCATGTTCCATTCAACGACGTGAAAACTGTTTATCAACTGTTTTTTTACATCACATTATCTAAAAATTTTAGGTTAAAAATTCATATTTTGCAGGCGATAATTACATTGCAAATCACAGGACAAATAATGCAAGTTATTATTTTCAAATTAATTATTTTTCCTATACTCTTATATATTTATTGAAAAATTAATAGATTAGCATATCAAAAGTTCTTTGATGAAATTTACGCACGCCTATTTATTAACTTTCTTGACTTAATTTTTTTTAACATGGTTTTGTGATTATTTTATAAAATACTACTCACATTTAGACACAGGTTTTTTTTTTAAATAATATACTTGAAAATATAAACTCCAGTCATTTCTGATTATATGTGGGCTTAACACGTTGAGCGCCAAGCGGTACGATCGTACCGCTGTTGGACTATTGGCTGGGGCCGAGGCGGTCCCCAGGTACCGCCCGCTCCCGCCAGCTAAAAGATTGTTCTGGGCCAGGGGACCGCCTGCCGAGCGTGATTTCAAGGCATATTGGACCGCTCCGGCCCCGAACAATTCGCCAATGCAGTTGGCCCAAATGTTTTTTTTTTTTTTTTTTTTTTTTTAATTTGGGGGGTATAAATAAATAAAATAAATTAATTTTATTTATTTTTTTACAAAACAAAATATCTTATTTATTAAAATAACATATTTTAAGGGGACAAGGGTTGACGTCGCGGTCATAACCGGGCAGCCCCCGTACTACTATAGGTAGCGGGCTTTACCCTGGGGCCGGGCGGTACATACGTACCGCTCACAAAATTATTGTTTAATTGCCAAAATTAAACTTTTTATTTATTTTTTTTGCAATTTTTGTATCATTCTAATCATATTAAAGTTATAAATTAGGAAAAATTGCTTTGGCCCCAGGCAAAAGTACATCATCTTTTCCCTGGCGCTCAACGTGTTAAATAATTAAGAGGATGGCTTCGGGACCTCCTCTGTTAAGTGTATTAGTTAGTGTTACTAATGGGTACCTTCTCTTTAGTTTGTTCATGAAATATCTTTTCTTATTATTATCACTTTTACTAAATTTAATTGCTGTTAATACAGTAGTAAATTTTAATAAATTATATTAAAAAATAATTATTATTATTATTTTTTTAGCAAGAATATCGTTTAGCTGAAACATGTGGTTTTTCAAATTTTGCTTTTTTCATTTTGTTATTCTGGCTATATTTGTAACAAAAATATTCGATTTTTGTTTGAGTAATGTATTGTATAACATGAGCCTTTGAGATGACAGAATGAGTTCAATTTTAATATTTTGCAGGAAAGCCATTTACATTATTTTTTATATATATATATTTCATTAAACTTTATATTTTGATATTCCTGTCCTATATGTAGTTACGAAATTTCTTTATATTACAAATAAAACAAGAGGCACACCCTTATCAAGTTGAGTAACTTCTCCTTTTTCGAATTCGTTTGAAAATTTACGAATTTCCTAAAAAGAGAACACTTTATTTTCGATATATATTCAATAAGGTTATATCTTTTATTCATCTATGTATTTAGTTATATCTTTTTTATTCAGTTTTAGTTTTTATTCGCTCATTACACTAATAAGCAATTTTTCTTTTGCTGTAAATTTACTCTTATATTAAATATTGATTTAAGGCAATGTTTCGATCAATTCTTTCCTCTTATGTGAAACTTAATTTGCGTAGGAATCTAGTTGGTTTTGTTTATTTTTATTTTCAATCAATTGCAGAGATGTAAGGACCTTATTTAAAAATAAAAAGGAAAAAAATAATAATTTAAACACAATCTCATGTAATTTAAATAGAACAGCTGAAACTGAAACCATAACAAACCGAACTAATGAACGATAAACTTATGAATGGAGCTTAGCGCTCCTGGCTTCCAAATGTTGAACTAAATTTTTTCATTCATTAACTTGCCTGGGCTAATTAAATGTAGCGAGAGGCTTAAAATTACAGCCCTTGTCCTTTCAACATTACAGAATTAAGATAAAACCTGAAACCTTCTTCATCGTTAGGGGCTATAGGACTATACGAAGACATAACATTTTTGATGGTGCATGTAGTCGTTTTTCAGCCTTTTCGGCACGCACATTCTACACTTTGCTTTATAATATATATTGATTATTACTATGGGAGTGTTATTCATTTTTTTATTATTGGTGTTGGAGCCTGGAGAACTCCTTGCTACAAGATTTAAAATCTTAACAGCAATAAAGTTTCTATATATCTAAATGGAGGGTGGTCTGCTGGTTGGCAGACAGGGGGTACACCCACTAGTTTTTTATTGTAAGAATTAAGCAATATTGCATAAGTACGTTGTAATAAAAATACATCAATATTGTGTATCAATTAACTAACAAAATTTTGGATAATAAATCTAATTCTGTCATTATAAAAAATGGTTTATTTCCTCCGAATTATGATTTGAGTTTTTAAGTTCAGAAATAGGTGAGAGGAAGTGAAATTACTTTTTTTTTCCAGACCGACTACAAAAATATATATTGAAAATATTAAACTAAATGATCAATTCAATAAGAAACTAAGGACTCAAATTCTAAGAAAGCGTGGATCACTAATATTTGCAATAGCTACTGCTCTCTAAATCTGCAATAAAAAGACCCTTCATCATTCAAAATATCAACTTTTTTTTTTATTTTTTTTTTTTTATTGGTCTTCCCCTTCCTCGCCTTGAAGGCTATACGGGGTTTCCCGGGCCAGGGGAGAGGGTGGGGGATTGATGCCGTGTATTATTAAATTTCCCCTGGCTCCGGGTTTTGAACTTGCTATCTTTCGGTTCTCAATCATACGTATTTTTTAACGCGTTTGCCCACTCGGCCATCCCGCCACCATATTTCCATATATCGCCACCATATATATCCATATATCCCGCCACCAAAATATCAACTTCCTTTCCATATAAATTTATCATTTTAGTAATAATTTTTCCATAATTATTCAGCTTAAACGAAGGCATTAAAAGCACTAGTACTCCCACTTATAACACATTACTGTAATTGTTAGGTTAAACCTGAAAATCATGATATATTAATTCCTTATGAAAAAAAAAAACTAAAAACTTTTCAAACAAATTATATTTTATTGGTCTTCATGGGCTGCATATTAAGGAAATATAAATGCTTCCTTATTGCAAGATATTGTTCCTGTAAAATAAATAGCATTTGGTTAATAATGAATATATAAATAATTAATAGGTTTAATAGTTAATATAGATTGCGTTTATGTGTACATGGCTGTACCAATTACTACCACATGCAACCAATTACTGTACTACATGCACATGGCTATAACAATTACTTGTACATTCAAACGGAATCCCAACTCTTCTCGAATTCTTTCATTTCTGATGCAGTCTCTTTTGGTCTTTCCCGCTATTCTTCGGAGGAATCTCATCTCAACGGATGTTACCTTGCTTATGTGCTTTTCCAGGATTGTCTAGCTTTCAGATCCGTACATGAGCACTGGAAGGAACACCGATTTAAATATCCGCAATTTGGCTTCTCTACTTACTTCCCGCTTGCCTATGGTGGTTTTAGATATTTGGTAATATAGTCCATTGGCCTTCATCACACGTTTTAGTACCTCCTGGTCTATTTTACCATCTTTACTAATAGTGGTCCCGAGGTAATTGTAAGTATTCGCCAGTTCCAGAGGTTCGCCGTTACATATCCTCATTATATCCTCATTTTCTCTTCCAACGCACATGATTTGGCTCTTAGCTGGGTTTATCTGTAACCCTCTCAGCTTTAATTCTTCATTCCATTCCTCTATAGATGACTGGAGAGCATGCTGCGAGACAGCTATCAGCACTACATCATCTGCGTAAATCATGGCCTGAGCTAGTACTGGGGTTAGATTCCAGTATCCCACGACTGCTCTCGGTGTTCTTCTTTTGCACACCTTCCATATTTCGTCCATGAGTAGGATGAAAAGCAGAGGGCTAAGACTATCTCCCTGCTTTACTCCTTTATAATAATGGAAAGGGTGTGAAATTTGACCATTAAGTCTTACTATACCCTTTGGATCTTGGTATGCGGATTTGATTGCGCTCACGAAGTTTGCTGGTACTTTTCTTCAGTGCATCCCAAATCTCCTGCCTTGGTACTAAGTCAAATGCTGCTCTCAAGTCAAGAAATCCCAGGTAGACTCCCTTTCCGCGATCCCATGCTTTTTCGATGATCATCCTCAGGAAGAAGATATGGTCCTGGGTCAGTCTTCCCGGTCTAAAAGCTGCTTGCTCCTCTTCAATATCCTGCTCTACTATAGCCCGCAGTCGTTGCTCTAAAATCCTTGTGTATAACTTTTACACGACCGATGAGAGGCATATTGTTCTATAGTTTCCACATTCACTTTGGCTGCCTTTCTTGTGTATGGGGATTATGATGTTGTTTTCCCATTCTCGTGGCAGCATCTTGAGATCCCAGATCTTTTGGAAGAGCATTTGCAGGCATTAATCATTTCATGCCCACCATATCTGGTATTCCGGAGCTATGTTGTCTGGTCCTGGAGCCTTTCCCAACTGGATTCTTTCGACCGCCAATACCACTTCATCCTCTCCGATTGCATCATCATTTTCTCTATAATTTCTTTCCAGCTCTTGACCGAAATTTTCCCAGGTTTTGTCTTAGCCGCTCTGACCACTCCTTTAGCTTCATGTCTTCTCATAACATACTCATCCCAGTGAATAGGCAGTTTGGTTCTACTGTATGTCTTCCAGGCCAACTTCTTCAGCTATACAACTCTTTTGACATCATCATTTCACCATTTTGTTTTCTCAGTAGAGGGCCTTATTTTCTGAGTACCACAAACTTCGTTAGCAGTGCTTAATTTCACTCCAAAGGGGATCTAGCTCTCTATCGCCATTTATATCTTAGAGGCGACTTTCAAGCAATGACCGATACTCTTCTTGTTTGTTTTCCCTTTTCAGCTTGCTAACATCAATCCTATTGTATGATTTGCTGAATTTCTTTCTAGGCTTGATGATTTTCGTATCGGCAATTAGTAGCTTATGGTCTGTGCTTAGTTCTGCCCCTCTTATAACTTTGATATCTGTGAAGAACCTTCTGAGGTCCCGATCGATTATAAAATAGTCGATGACACTCCGCTTTATTCCTTGCCTTCCTGCACTCTCAAATGTGGTCTTGTGTACCCTTTTGTGCTTGAACCAGGAGTTGCCTATGAGCATATTATTTTCTATACAGAATTCTATAAGTCTCAGTCCGTTACCGTTTTGCACACTTTCTCCTCCCCAGGAGCCCATTACTCCATGCGCATTGTCTCTTTCATTTCCAGTTCTTGCGTCGAGGTCTCCGCAGATCATTACCATTCTGCCTTCGTTTCTTGCACAATCTACTGTTCTTTGTAGATCTTCATAGAACTGTGTCTTTTCAAAGACTGCCGCATCCTCAACTGGGGCGTATACCTGTATAGCAGTAACTTTACCGACAGATAACTCCATATCAACTTCAATAATCCTTCATGAAATTGGTTGCCAAAACTCCACTCTCCTGTAAAGGTCGTCACCCATAACAAAAGCGACCCCTTCCTTTGCTCTATCCTTCTCATTTACCCCAGAGTACAATATATTATATCCATCGGGTAATTTCTGGTGTCCACTCCCTATTTTCCTCACCTCACTCAACACTACTATGTCAACTTATTAATTAATAAATATATTTTCGTATTCTATAATAAACATAATAAAATATTGATCTTTTTTTATCCTGGAATTAATTTAATGCTTACCATAATGCTCAATCATTATTCTTCTTTTCTACAATTTTTTATTTATTTTTCTTGAAGAAGGGTATGGATCTCATGTTGGAGAGAATTAACCATAGCTACTAATTTCCTTTAAAAAAAAATGCATATTTATATACATATACATATATATATATATATATATATATATATATAATTTAATTATATGTTTTGATACATAATAAAATAATATAATATTAGCAGATCTAATATATTATAATAAGAAATATAATAAGAAATCACCTGATACATGGTGTTTCAGAATCGCAGGGCACAATTTTAGGTATGTGTTCTCTAACACAAAATAAACAAAAAAGTTTCTATTAACAAATATCTCAAACTAATTTATTAAACAGATAGAAAATATTTATTATTTATTTACTACATTAGCTCTAACTGTACAAAGTTTAAGTGTTTAATACTAAATAATATGTTTTAATCACCTGATAAACATATGAATGATAAGCAATGACAGTAGTTGCTCATCTGTTTTTCTATTTCTCTGTGTTTTAGTGTAAGTAAATACTGTGAAACAGTTCAGTTTATGATTATTATGGGAGATACCATAAATTTATTCACTTTTGTAGAGCAAACATCAATGCTTCTAACTTATTTCGAGGTACATATAAACGGTGTTCGAAGATATAGTGAAAAATTTCCTAACCGAAGAATACCGAATCATAAAACGTTTGAGGCCATTTAAAGACGCCTTAGGGATGATTGCACGCTAAAACCTAAGAGTAAAAGCTGGTCGACAAAGATTTTGACGAACTGCAAACGTTGAAGAAGAAATACTCGATTCTATTCAGTTATCTCCTACTACTAGTACCAGAAGATTGTCACGTCGTTTCGATGTTTCCTTCACCAGCGTAAGGCGAACATACGCGAACAACTATTGCATATATTTCAAATATTGAGTGGACGAAATTTGTTACCACAAGATTATAGCAAGCGCAGAAATTCCTCCCAGTGGTTAATTTCACAATGCACACGAGATCCTAACTTCCTGAACTGCATTTTGGTTACTGATGAATCTTTCTTTACAAGAAATCGGATTTTTAATTTTTGAAATACCCATATTTGGGTTGAAGAAAACACACATAGGACTGCTGTCGGACATTATCTACAGGACATTCCTTTTTCTTTAAATGTCTGGTGTGGTCTTCTAAGCGACATCATCGTCCCCTTCTTTTTGCCTCCTAAGCTATCAGGTATATCTTACTTGCAAAATAATCTTCATGAACTCCGAGAAGATATTCCGCTATGTAATTAGATGAAGACTGTGGTTTATGCATGACAGTGTTCCAGCTCACTTTTCTCACTGTTGTCACTGAGTGTCACTGTTAAGTTGGTTATTTAAATGCAAATGATGGAGACCGATGGGTTGGTCGAAACAGATCTCTTAAATGGTCACCACGATCTCCGGATTTGACGCCATAAATACATCATTTCCTACCGCGATGTATGTGATATACTGATGAATAAAAATTCGTCACTAGAGCAGGCGTTACCAGCATTAAATCTAGGGGTGGAAGTTGAGCCCTTATTTACAATTATTTCGGAAATAAAAAAATGATTTGTTGGAAATTTTAATAAACGCTTTAAGGAAGCGTCATACAATAAGGACGTTTTTTAAAAGAAAAAACAATAAATGGTTGGAAACCAACTTTATCGTACCCTTTGTATCGATGGGTTGCGAGACCGACCAAGTCGCGAATCGAGCCTGGTTATAGAAATTTGGGTTGGGGGGGGGGGGGGGGGAAGAACCAAAGATTTTTCTGAATGTAGTCGGAAATCTCGAAGAGCAACGAACGAAGATGTATTCAATTTCATGTTGGTGTCATCTGACCCATACATCAGTCTCATAAAGCCATGGGCGGATCCAGCCGATCGGAAAGGGGGCTGCAGTCCCAAAGGGGGAGGGCTGCAGCCCCGCAGCCCTTCATTTGGATCTGCTAATCAGCTTTTTTACCTTTATGTTCCTTTCCCACAACTAAAATTCTACTTGTTCTGCACATTATTTGTTCTTTAACTTGCTTCCTTACTTAAAGGAAAGTAAAATTCTATCTTTAAATGACGAAAATTTTTCTAAAGGGAGGGACTGCAGAAAGAGAAAAGAAAATACCTCTGGATGTCAAAGGGACAGCTTTAATTTTAGAAGAGTAATATCACATCGTAAATAAGTATATAAAGAATGATTTATATAAATATTAATCTTATTGTCCTGAAGATGGTGTAACAAGTGAAACCGGTCTACGATTGTATTGTTTATGTTGGAAAAAGAGTATTTATATATATATATATATATATATATATATATATATATATATATATATTTATATATATATTTATATTTATGTTGATACTTAGTTTATATTTATATTGTTTTCTTGTTTGTGATTATATTGCTTCTTTAGTTTATAATATTGCTACTTTTATTTATATTTATATTGCTACTTTTGTAACCTTTCTTTCTATTTTTTATTTTGTGTTTTTCGTATATAACATAATCTATAACATAACATAGGTATAAACAATTATAATTTGTTCACGATATAATGTAATATGTAATACATGTAATGTGCCTAATAAAATAGGCATGGAGCATGTAAATCGTTCAATAAACTCTCCTTCTTTGGGGCTACCTTAGAATGAAAAAGATAAATATATATATATATATATATACTTTTTTTCTCTTGCATAGTACGCCCTATGCAAGAGGAGTTTATTGAATAATTGTGCGTACTCCATGTAAAACTACATATTATACGCATACACTGTACAGTTCAAATTTTCTCTTAACAATGTAAAATTTAAGAGCAGTAAATTAAATGTTTACCATGAAAAGATACATAAATAAAAATAAAGAAGGAGGCACAAAATAAAGTACATAAATAAAAATAAAGATACATAAAGAAAAATAAAGAAGGAGGAACAAAATAAAGGACATAAAGAAGAACAAAATTACCTAACTAAATAATAAAAAATTAATAAATCAATAAATAGACAATAATTAACATATCCTAATATCATCTCACTCACTCAATCAGCGGCGCAACAACTCATTGTTGAGTCAAGGCCTCCTGGATCAGCCTGCGCCATGTGTCACGATCCTTTGCCGTTTACATCCAATTGCGCGCTCCCAGCAGTGCCCGGGCATCGTGGGTCACTCCATCTCGCCACCGCAGCTTAGATCTTCCTCTACGCCTGGAGCCATGAATTTCTTCATAAAAACCTTCTTTGGGATTGAATTTTCATCCATCCTCGCCAAATGCCCAGCCCACCTTAGCCTTCCGAGACGGATGAATTTTGCAATGTCGGGTTGATTGAACAGTGTGTACAGTTGCATATTAGTTCTCCGACGCCATTCATTGCCCTCCATGATTCCTCCGTAGATGGTTCGGAGGATCTTCCTTTCATGAATCAGTAAAGCAGATTCATCCGATTTGGTAATTGTCCATGTCTCAGAACCGTAGCTCAGGACTGGACGGATCAATGTCTTATATAACATTATTTTTGTAGCTCTCGGAAGTAGGCTACTGCGTAAATGGTTACGTAGGCCATAGAAGCATCTATTGGACTTGCCGAGACCTAATCTCCCCGGAGATATCGTTTTCAGAATTAACTTCACAGCCGAGGTACACAAATTCGTTTACCTTCTCGAATTTGTAGTCCCCAATTTTAACTTCCTCACCATGTACTGCTTGTTCTCCGGAAACCATATATTTCGTTTTTTGCTCATTGACAACTAGACCCATTCTTGCAGCGGCCTCGGCAAGGGCAAGGAACGCATCAGAGACTGCCTGAAGTGATCTCCCCATGATATCAATATCATCAGCATACCCCAGCAGCTGTACCGTGCAGTAAAATATTGTACCACCGATCTGAATCCTGGAACTCCTAATAATTCTCTCCAGGCCGATGTTAAATAGGAGGCAGGCTAGCCCATCACCTTGGCGTACACCTTTACTCGTCGAATATGGCTCGGTTATTCCAGCTTGAACCCTTACGTGACACTCCACACCCTCCATCGTTACCAGTCACATCCTCGAGAGCTTACCGGGTATTCCGAGTTCCTCTAGGGTTCTCTACAGTTCCTTCCGATCAATACTATCATAGGCACTTTTAAAATCTATGAATAAGTGATGCGTTCGGATGTTGAATTCCCTGCCCTTCTCAAGCACTTGTCGCAGAGTGAAAACCTGGTCCACAGTTGATTTACCTTTGCGGAAGCCGCACTGGCAAGGTCCCACAATTCCCTCTGCTAAAGGAAGCAGACGATCAAAGAGTATAAGCGAAAGGATTTTATATGCAACTGGTAGCAACGATATCCCACGATAGTTATTACAATCAAGCTGGTCACCCTTCTTGTGAATAGGGCAAATGATGATTTTGCACCAGCTCCGCGGCAGCATTTCCTTCACCCAGATAGACATTAGAAGGTCCTGAAGCGTCTTTATCAGTTCCATTCCACCATGCTTGAAGAGTTCCGCTGCGAGGCCGTCATAGCCTGGTGCCTTATTATTTTTGAGTTTCGATAAGGCAGTCATAATTTCATCCTCGTTGGGTGGATCAAGATCTTCAATTGGAGCCAGACGAGTTTGGGGTTCTTCTTGGGGATTTTTCTCGCTAAGAAGGTCTCGGAAGTATTAGCGCCATCTACCTAAGATTTTACTTTCATCATTCAACAATGACCCGTCCTCAGCTCTACATTTATTTAATCGAGGTTTGAAGGGTTTTCTTCCATTGTTAATCTTCTGGTAGAACCTCCTAATCTCGTTGTTGGTCTTCATTGTCTGAGCTTCTTCCATCGTTTATTCCTCCACTGTCTTTTCTTCCTCTGAAAAAGCCTCTTTTCCATACGCCTTCTTCGTCGAAACTGCTCTACACTAGCTGGTGTACGTCTCTGAAGCATCAGTTTGTAGGCCTTGTTTTTAATTATATTTGCATTATAGCATTCCTCGTCGTTGCGTGGCTCTTTTTCCTGCAAGCCCAGAACCTCTTCCGCGGCCCCCGCCATAGCTTCTTCGATCCCCTTCCAGTAGTTCTCTAAGCTGCATTCAGGAGGAACCACTATCAACCTAAGGCTTTTATCCAGACGTTCCTCGTATCTCCTCTGCATGTCCTCATCTCTTAGCCTCTTGACGTTAAATTTCTTGATTCGGCTTGTTGGTTGTTTCTTAACAAGAGATATTCTATCCCTTAACCGAGCTATCACTAGATAGTGGTCCGAGTCCACATTTCATCTTCTGAATACTCGAACATCCATGAGGTTCGACTTATTGCGAGATGAAATGAGAATGTGGTCAATCTGGTTAGTGGTCTCTCCATCAGGTGACCTCCATGTTCCCTTATGAATATTTCTGTGGGGGAATAATGTTCCTCCAATTGCCAGACCACATGCCTCTGCCATGTTTATAAGTCGATGCCCATTTTCATTGGACACATTGTGTAGGCTGTGTCGACCTATTGTGGGATAGTAATACCGTTCTCGTCCGACTTTGGCATTCATGTCGCCAGCAACAATTTTGATGTCATGATCAGGACATTGATGTAAAGTTCTTTTGAGTAAGTCATAGAATTCATCCTTTTCTGTTTCTAATGAAGCTTCTATAGGGGCATGGGCACTTACTATTGAATAGTTTTGAAATTTCCCTCGTATTCTTAATATACAGAGTCTCGGGCTTATGGGTTTAAAGTCCAAGACAAGACTTCGGAAGCGTCCGGTCACAACAAAGCCAGTGCCATATACATGATGACTTTCGTGGCCGCTGTAGTAGGTGGTATGATTCCGCTTCTCAAGTATGCCGGACCCTGTCCATCGCATTTCTTGGATAGCAGCTAAATCAACCTTGTAGTAGTCAAGCTGAGAGATCTATCCCTGTAGTGCTCCTGGCCGGTATAAACTTAAGACATTCCATAGTCCTAAATTGAAGTCAAGATACTTGTGATGACTGGTTCTCGCAGTATTGTGGCGTCCACTAGGTGCTGGCCCCGGTCAGCACCTAGTGGACGCCACAATACTTAATTCGCCCCCCGGATCCGAATGGGCCCCTACGGGGAGTAGATGAGTCCTCACCATTGTTTAACCATTTATATCTAACAGACAGCGCAGAGCTGTTCGGCTTCTCCACGAATTTCAGTAGGTGGATGAGGGCTCGTGACATCCTCGATCCACCATCCTGACCGAAGCCAGGACCCCTATCTCTCGTCAGTCGCCTACCCAGACTATGTCTAAGTAAGGTTTAACAGGGCCTACCCGGAGATAACGTAAGTTAGATCCTTCGAGAAGATGAGAGTGGAGTTGAGAAGGAGAGGCTATGTGACCTCTAGGGTCATAACATCGCATCACTTCCCCTTGGGCCCCCCTAATATCATCTACTAATACAAATATATCCTGAATAATTATTAAAGTGGAATACATAGAAATAAATAAAATGATCTTGTAGAATTAAAAGTAAAAATAATATATAAAAACATAAATTAAAGTAATTTATAGATATTTAGTTTATTAATTAATATATAATAATTAGATAGTTAATTAAAGTGTGTAATATTTACAGTGAAAGTCATAATTACAATAATAAATTATATTTACAAGTAGGGTGCAATAAGTAAGAGTTGAACATAATGGGTGTTAATCCACTATTCGGTTTTATCGGTTTGGGTTATATTGTACGAGGTTCGTTTGTAAGTCAGTTCTGGTTATGAGGGTCATTAGTTCCTTTTGGTATTTTTTTAGTATTTTGTCCTCTGGCACAGGCCACGTCTGTTCTTTTAGCAGGCAGCTTTTGATCAACTGAAGTCTTCTTCTTCTTCTACCGGCTCAACAGGCACATGAAGCTGCCCTTGGCCTGCTCAACAGCTGCCAACCATCCGTCTCTATCTCTCGCAAGCGTGACCGGAATCTTCAGTTGACGAAGATCCTGCCCTACAGCATCCTTCCATCGGCCCTTCGGCCTTCCCTGTCGGCGCACACCATCCGGTACATTTCTGTACACCCTACTGACCACACGCTCATCACTCATCCTTAGTACATGACCAAGCCATTTAAGCCTTTGTATCCTTATATATGATGAGATATTTAGGTCGTTATATAGCTGGAACAATTCACAGTTTTTCCTTCGTCGCCACTGACCATTTTCGCGTACTGCACCTAGTACTCTCCTCAGAATTCCTCTCTCAAACCTATCCAGCAGGTTCTCACTCTTCTTGTTGAGGGTCCAGGTTTCAGCGCCATATGTAACCACTGGCCTTATAAGCGTCTTGTATAGCGTGAATTTGGTGGTTCGGCTAACAAGCTTGCTTTTTATTAGCTTTGAGATGGCAAAATACGCTCTATTTCCTGCTGTTAACCTCCGTCTAACCTCTTCTTCCTCGTCTAGTTTGTCGTTAATAATAGAGCCGAGATACGTAAAGCCTCTGACCACTTCAAACTTGTAGGATCCTACTTCATAACTGCTCTGCATCTGAGCTTGATTTCCTACAACCATGAGCTTCGTCTTTTCCTCGTTAATATGGAGGCCGATCTTTCTAGCCTCGACATCCATAGCTTCGCATGCCGTTGTTATGCTCTGACGGGATCCACCAATGATGACTACGTCGTCTGCATAGGCCAGGACTTGGGTCATTCTTGTAAATATGGTTCCTTCCTGATTCAATCCTGCTCTATTTATAATTGCTTGTAGAGCGATATTAAACAGGAGAGGAGCTATTGGGTCTCCCTGTCGCAGACCATTTCCCACTTCGAAAGACTCTGACATCCCGACACACTTAACTCGGCAAATAGTGTTCTCTATAGTGCATTTTACTAAACGAGTAAGTTTACCTGGTAATCCCAGTTCATGCATGGCTGCTATGAGTTCAGTTCTTATAATAGTGTCGTAGGCTGCTCTAAAATCGACGAACAGCACCCATGTGGTTTGCTGATACTCCCTCATCTTCTCGGAGATCTGTCTTAGGGCGAAGATTTGATCAATAGTAGATCTATTGGGCCGGAAACCACCTTGATAGTCTCCCAGCTTCAGTTCCACATATGGGAGGAGCCTATTGTAAAGGGATATCGAAAATATTTTATAAGCGGTGTTAAGCAAACTAATCCCTCGGTAGTTGCTACATACAGTCGCCTCGCCTTTCTTCTTGTACACGGGGACGACTAAGGCCTTATTCCAATCCTCAGGCATCTTTTCTTCTTCCCATACCAGAGCTATCAATTCTTGAAGTTCCCTGGCGACTTCATGTTGCCCTCCTTTAAATAGTTCAGCGGGGAGTCCATCATTACCTGGCGATTTGTTATTATTGAGCTTGACCAAGATGTCTTCAATGTCTTCTATATCGGGTGGAATCGTTTCCAACTCATGGCCTTGCACATCTACTGGTAATTGTGCTTGGTCTTCCCGACAGTTCTCTACTTCCTTGGGGTTCAGCAAATTCTTGAAGTACTGTCGCCACCTCTCTTGTATCTCTTCCTCCAGCAATAGCATTTTGCCATGGTCATCCTTGATAAGGTTTCCCCTCCTGGCCGGCCCACTCTTCACATTTTTTACCAATTTATAGAATTTTCGGGAATCGTTCCTAATTCTTGAGTTTTCAATCTCCTCAATTTCTTTTCTCATCGCTTCCCTCTTCTTTCTCCTGACCAGCTTCTTCGCAAACATTCTCGCCTCTCTATATTCCTTTCGACTCAACCGTGTTTTACGGCTAATCCACTTTAATCTTTTTTCATTACGTTCCTTGATTGCTTCCTCGCATTCTTTGTCGAACCAATTGTTACGAGGATGTCTGTGCTTTTCTCCACACACCTCTTTAGCAGACTGGGTTAATCCTACCTTGATCCGCTTCCATCTGTTTTCAATTGTTTCTTCCCCTGCCGAATCGCTCATGACCAGCTCGCGAAACTTCTGAGAAAACGTAATTGCACCTTCTTCCGTCTTAAGGCGTTCTACGTTCCATTTTTTACAGGGAGACAGATGTTTCTTGGCAATGCATTTTATTCTTTCGTGAAGCTTTATTATTACCAAGTAGTGATCCGAGTTGACATCATATCCTCTGTAGGATCTAACATCGTTTAAGGAACTAAAGCATTTGGTGGACGTCAACACATGGTCAATTTGACTAGCTGAATTACCATCTGGAGAGTGCCATGTTTCCTTATGCACATTTTTATGGGGGAACATAGTGCTCATAACTGCCATAGATTTAGCACTTGCAAAGTTTACCATCCTAAGACCATTGTCATTTGTTATGGTATGTAAGCTATGGGCTCCTATGGTTGGTCTTAATTCCTTTTCTTTTCCAACTTGAGCATTAAAGTCTCCTAAGACAATTTTCATGTCATAACTGGGACAAGCATTGTATGCATCTTCAAGTTGTTCATAGAAGGTATCCTTTTCTTCTTCATTCTTTTCTTCTGTGGGAGCATGCACACAAATCAGGCTAATATTCCTGTAATGACCCCTCACGCGAAGTTTGCATAGCCTTTCATTTATTGGTTGGAAGTCTAGAATCGCCGATTTCATTCTGTTCGAGACCATAAATGCTACTCCGAATTGGTGCCTATCTTCACTTCCACTGTATAGTATTACGAATTCCTTTCCTTTCATTTCGCCTTTTCCAGTCCATCTCATCTCTTGTACGGCCAACATATCTAAAAAGGCCTTACGCGACACATCAGTGAGTTCCTTAAGAGCTCCTGCTCGATATAAGGTACGTACATTCCATGTGCCAATCTTGTATGTCCGTTTCCAAAGTCCAGGTCGTTGCCGTGAATCAATCCTATATCCGAGGCTTCGTTGAGCGTTTGTAACAAGGTGATGTTTTTATGATTCATGGGTAGTCAGCCCATGAAACAACCCTCCTCCTTTATCCAGGCTTGGGACTGGCAATGGCCCTAGAATAACTATTTCCATTGGCGGAGATCAACTGAAGTCTTGCTTGTTCGTAAATAGTGCAGTCGTAGAGAATATGATAGTACGTGGGCCAGACCCCCCTACCGTGCACCCTCCCCACATCCCTATAAATTGCATATCGTTGTGTTCCTTGTGAAAAAAAAGATTAAGAAAAAGCCAATGTTCCCAGAAAAAAAAAAAAGTGGCCGCACTAACCGAAAATGGCGTTCAAACATGGCGAAATGACGACTTTGATTTTAGTTCGTTTTTTGAATACTGACATTCAAAATTATGCTTAATTTCGCCATAACTGGTATTTTATTAAAGCTAGATAGTTCTAGATTCAGAATAAATAAACAAACGTTCTACAATAATTAGTCTTGACAACATAAAATACATTTAAAGTCAATTTTTTCAAGTCTCTCGCGTAAAAGTTAAAGTTCCAAGTTAATTTGTGATTAAACGGCCATCGTTAACGAAAAACACCTTAAAATAAAACATCTGGAGCAATTATTCTTCTTTAAAAATCAGTGGTCAAATTTCAAAATATATCAACTAGTTTCATAGAAAACGGACCTACAAGGCGAAAAGGCGTCGGTGACTCGGGCGCATCCAGTCCTCTGCCACATCGGCATTATTTTTGATCTGATTAAAGAAGTGTACACTTTTAGCATGTTTTTTCTGTCAGCCCCCCATGAGCTTCCTGCAAGAACTTTCAGTATATTTATCCTTCTTCCAGATTCTTCTTTTAGCCATCTGATATGATCCTTCCAGTCTAATTTGTCGTTAAGGAATAATCCCAAGAACTTTGCTTTTGGTTCGAAATTTAATTTCATGCCTCTATAGGTTAACTATGGGGGCAGTGTTGGTGTTCTGCGTCTAGAGAAGAGCAGGCATTTAGTTTTTTCAACTGAAAAATATAGTCCGGATTGTATTGACCATGATTCCAATTTCAATAGACAATTTTGTAATGTTTTGGGAGCGTAGTTTTGATTTTCGAACGGAAGTAGTAGGACCAGGTCGTCAACGAATAAAAAGGTCCTAATGGGTTTGGGAATAATTTGAGTAATTTTGTTGATGGCGATTGCGAAAAGGGCACAACTTAGGACGCTTACGGCCCTCGAATCCCCCATTCCTTTAACTGTTGCAAGACGAGCATCGGGTTTAGATTGTCGTAAGCTTTTTCGATGTCGAAGAAAATGCCTATGCACTCTTTTTTTTTTTTTTGCAAAACAGTTCATTATTTCGTATTCCATCGTTGCAAGATGGTCTAATGTAGAGCGTCCTTTTCTAAAGCCACTTTGTTCCTTCGCTATTAGCTTTTTTTCTTCCAAAATCCACGCTAGTCGTTTGTACACCATTTTTTCCAGCAATTTAGAAATGCAACTGATCAAAGAGATAGGCCGGTAACTTGGAGGATAGAGCTTGTTTTTTCCAGGTTTGGGGATTGGAATTATTACGGATCTTCTCCAGATGCTTGGAAAATCCCCTGTGCACCAGACGTGGTTATATAGGGCCAAAAGGGCATTCTGGGGCTGCGGTGGTAAATTTTTTAACATATCGTTATGAATATTATCGATTCCTGGTGAAGTAGGTTTCAGCTCCTTCAGGCAGGCTAGTAATTCGGTTGTAGTGAAAGGGTGGTTATATTCTTTTTTGGTTTGGTTTTCGGTTGAAATTTAGATCGGAGTTATCGAGTTCATGGTGGGATTGAGAGGAGTATAGTCCTGAAAAAAATTCAGCAAAGTGTTCTGCTAACAACTCTTCCTTTTGTTCTACTGTTTCACCTATTAAAAGTGCTACCTGATTTTCTTTATGGGTCCCTGAAATGCCTTGTATCTTTTTCCAAAAAGTGTTTAGAGAAGTGTTTGTTGGATTGGAATTTAAAATTTTTTCCCAGGATGCTCTCTTTTTGCTTTTTATTATTCTCCTGGAAAGTGGACGGCTCTTCTTGTATTCTATTAGGTTGCTTAGAGACGGTTCCTTTTGAAAAGTTTTGAGAGCTTTTCTTCTTCTTTTTATTACGGCTTTGCATTCTTCGTCATACCATGGTACACATTTGTGAGGTCTCGTTTTGTTTGGGGTTTTTGGAATTGAAAGACTCGCTGCTTCAAGAATAGCTGTTGTTATTTTATGGTTTATCTCGCCACTACTGTTGGATGATATTATGTCTGAGTTTGTTATATGTAAGTTATTTTGAAAGATCGACCAATCCGATTTTTCTATGATCCACCTAGGACGTTTTGACTTACTGGGGTTTCCGTTAGGGAGGGAGATGACTATTGGGAAGTGATCGCTGGAATACTGGTTCTGGGCAACCTGCCAACACAAATGCGGAAAAATACTTGACGAGCACCATGATAAATCTATGGAAGAAAAGGTGTTGTAAGCCGGGCTTAAGTAGGTTGGGTCTCCTGAATTCAAGACAACTGAGTCAGTGGAATCGATTATTCGTTTAATAAAATTTCCCCGTGTCGAACAATGAGAGGAGCCCCAGGAAGAGTGGTGCGCGTTGACGTCGCTTACACAGATATATGGAGATGGTAAGTTGTTCAAAAGATTAGTTATACTGTTTCCCGAAATATTATGAGGAGGTAGGTATATATGACAGAGATAAACGGGGAATTTGAGGAAAACTTTAACAACTACCGCCTGGAGAGAAGTTTCCGTTAAAACCAGCTCGGATACTACGTTTTTGTGTACCGCGGTTAGCACACCTCCACAGGCTATACTACTGTTTTCGAAATCCTGTCGGTAGATATTGTATTCCTTAAGGTTAAATTTTTTATTGGGGAGCAACATAATTTCTTGTAGGCATATGGCTATTGGTTGGTATTTATTTATTATTAATTTCAATTCTTCGATTTTTCCTGCTATACCATTACAATTCCATTGAATTATATTAGTTGTAGGAGTCATATGTTTTGAGTAAATGTGAATAAATATATATGACCAAGTAAAGTAAAAAATAAATAAATACTGAAATTACTAAAGGTAACATATAGATGAAATTAATTTGTTTAAATGCTTAAATTATGAAAATAAACCTAAACCAAACATATAATAAATAATTAGTATTAATTATTTTGTTTAGTTTGTTTCCATTTTTTCTTTGCTTTGCTTTCGGGTTTGTGATTTGTTTCGCGTTCTGATGCTTGATCTTCTTTCTCGAACGATTGTCCAGTCACCTTGTGAGTCGCCTGGGTTATCGCGACATAAGGTGATTTCATCGGAAATAGTTTTATCCGAAGATAAAACTACGTGTTCTGCGGAAAGCTCGGGAGTTATGGACTCGGCTTCCGAAATTTTGGCCGGTTCTCGAGCCACAGAAGGAGTCGGTTGGGAAGGTAGAGAAAGGAGAGAGGGGAGGTTAGGTTCAGCTGGAGGTGCAGCCTCAGACGTTGCCGCAGGGTGAATGGGGAGTCCAGCTGAGGTAGAGGAAGGAGGAGGAGGGGGGTGGTAGGGGCGAGGAGGAGGGGGTAGTGGGGATGGGAAGGAGTGGGGGCCCGGGATGAGTCAATGGTATACGAAAGTTTGGAAAATAAAGTTGCACTTGTGGCAGTTGGCACTAACGGTGTCTTAAAAATGTTAATATTTTCATTTATGTTGTCTGTTTGAACACTAACTGTTTTCGTATTTTTAACTACATTAGAAAATGTCATACGTGTTGATAACGGGTGTGAATTTAATGCTCTAAATCTCCCTTTTTTCCTTTTTAAAGGCAGTGATTCCGCCATTTCATCTAATGAAAATTATAAACCAAAAAAAAAAAAAATCTGGTGCGTGCTCGCAACACACAACTTTCACTTACCAACTTACTTAGATTAGAAATTAATGCGTTTTGTTAATTGCCAATTCTCAAATGAACAGAACGGCTTTAATTTTTGACAATGGTCTGTCATTAAAGGCGTACTCCGCATGCGTGGGCTCAACGAGTTTTATGAGTTGACTGAATATTTTTCTTTTTTTCTCCTCTTTATGTTTTCTTCATTTTTATCATATCTCATATTTAGCCATTTCTTATTTTTAGGCTTAACGAGAGACAGTTAATTGCTCCATGTAAACAAAAACAAAGGTACTTTATAAGAAAGAAACAAAGAAACAAAAAAGCGCCCCCCCCAAAAAAAAGCTGCCTCAGAACATTTTAATAATGATAAAGCTTACCTGATATAAAGAAAATCTAATTTTCATTAAACATGACGAATTTGATAAAAATCGTTAAAGCCGTTTTTGAGATAATCGAAAAAAAGGTAAAAATTGGAAAAAAAGTCATGAAATAAAGTGTCCCCTCAGTTGGACCAATTTTGATGAAATTTTGGCTTTTACATATATGGTATATACATACATCAAATACCCAGTTTCTTCAAAGTCGTTAAAGCCGTTTTTGAGTAAATAAAAAAACCACGTGAAAATGATACAAAATTTATTAAGTAAAGTCCACCTTCCAGTTGATCAATTTTGCTGAAATGTTGGCTATCACATCTTTGGCATATACATTCATCAAATACCCAGTTTGATCAAAATCGTTAGAGCCGTTTTTGAGTAAATAAATAAAACACGTGAAAATGATAAAAAATTTATTAAGTAAATTTCCCCCCTCCGGTTAATCAATTTTGATGAAATTTTTACAGTCATATCTCGGGCATATAAATAGACTAAATACTCAGTTTAATCAAAATCTTTAGAGCCGTTTTTGAGAAAATCGAAAAAAAACGTAAAAAGTTATTAAATAAAGTACCCCCTCCCTTTGAGCAATTTTGATGAAATTTTTGCTGTCACATCGCGGGCATATACCTACACTAAATACCCAATTTCAGGTTCCCACGGTTTATAGTTTTTGAGCTAGTCTGTTCACACACACACACACACACAGACCATTTCGCGGGACTTGGTTATTTCGACTCAGGGGGTTCCAAAACGTGTATTTCCGTTGAAAACCGGAAGTCGAAATTTTTCGCGATCGCAATACTTCCACTTACTATATATTTCATATATGTAAGTGAAAGTAAAAACTTTATCAATGAAATAAAATATAAAAATAAATTAAAGAACCTTCCCTGAAAAACAAAAAATACTAATTTCTAACTAGAAAAAAATAATAATAAAATAATTTGAAATGGTTAAATAAAGGTGACTTATGTAAACGACTTACTGTTTAACTGTTTGTGTCCTTAATCCTCAGAAGCTCTAAACGCACGTCCTCACTCCACCGAGTATAAACACGAACTCTGTTTGGGTGTATATCCAGGGAATTCAAAAATTCAGATGGGAAATTTTTGGCTACGTTTACATCTAGAACATTGTCAATTGATTTTGGAAGTTTATTTCATCAAAATCAACATTTTTTGCTGCCAAAATAGCACGACTACCCAGCCAATTATAGTCCAAATAATTGTTCAAAATATCAGGAAAGACACTTTATATTAGCTCATTTTTCGTCTACAACAGTGGAGAAATTTTCTGGTAATTTGATAAATTTTGAATTTCGATGCAGCTCCATTTCACCGTTTCCAATATAGAGCAATTGTTTAGAAAATATACCTGCCGATGGATCGTTTTGCAGTAGTAATCTCATATTTATGGTGGATAAATCTGAAACTTGCGGTTTATCCAATTAACAGTTATTCCTGTTCAGTAGAGGTGTAATAATCATTATATGTAAAATTTAAAAAATGCCCCGGAGATTTGTAATCCTTTCTTAATCAATAATAATTTAAAGATAAATAAAGAATGTATTCTGGTGAAATTAACACAGAAATATTATTCCCAATAATAGCCTACTTTAAATTAAAGGAAGGATATAAATCTTCGCTGACATTTCTTAAATTTTACATATACAGATAATTACAACTCTGCTGAACAGGAAGGAACAGCCTCTATTCGATCGGGGTTAAATTTTCTCAACTTTAAATTATTGTTGATAAAGGAGGAATTACAAATCTCCACTGATATTTTTTAAATTTTAGATTTTAGAGCACGGGATAAAAATATTAAAAAGGTTTGGTAAAATAAAAAAACACTGCATTCAAATAATAATAACAAAACGAATAATGAAAATAAAGAAACTTCTTTTAAATAAATCAACTGAAAATAAAGTCTTAATTATGCAGTTCTTTAGCAAATTACAAAGTATTCCACAACACCTAATAAATTATTAAAATGTATTTACTTTACTAAAAGTTGATATCAGAGTGGGCTGTGCTTAGCTAGCAATTTAATTGAAATACAAATGAAAAAGGAAAAGGAAGAAAAATTACCAATACTTTTGAGAATTTATTGCAACCTTTCCTTGATTTATTTATTCTTTAACGAAAATTAACAATAAATAGAAAGATTTGTATTACTATATGTCTGTGGAAAATAATAATATAGGAACCAATAACTTCACTCACATAACACAATACAAAATTATAATAATGATAACCTGTATTACAATAGCATGCTTATAAACAAAAACTTTATGAAATCGACATATGTTAATAAATCGAAACACGACCTACTGTATTTGCAATAATTTCCTGTATAAGAATTATTTTGGTAACTGATCAAGTTAAAAACTATCATATCTATTAAGTTGGCCAAAACTATAAACATGGAGCCAAATTTCATTAAAATCGGTTGAGTAGTTTCTGAATAATAGAAAGACAAACATCGGTACACGAGATTTTTATATATATAAGGATAGGAACTTTTTTGTTTATTTTGTGTCAGGGAACAAATACCTGACATAGTGTCCTGCAATTCCGAAACACCCTGCATATAATTCTTATATTATATATTTATTATATATTTAAATAATTCTTATATATATATATATATATATATATTTATTGATATCTGTTTAATAAATTAAATAAATGATATCAGTTTTTGCTAGGCTCTATAAAAACACTATGAGGATGAAATGATAGATACCATTCAGAGATTCTGTGTCATTAATATCATGCAATCTATTAATTTGATTTTCAATATTATCTGTTTGAATGCATTTAGTAAAACTATTTGCCTTTCTTTTTCAAATATTTATAGCTCAATATTACATGAATAATATTGTGATTGCATCCTAGTTCACAATACTTACTTTTATTGGGCTTATATATATTATATATTATTATACCTTATATATTATATAACAGTATTTATTATACCTTATATATTATATTTATTATACCTTATATATTTATTATACCTTATATATTATACCTTATACCTATATATTATATAACAGCAACTGATTTCTCGGACTTTCTTCAATTCATTGTTGGGCAGCACGTAGAGCGATGTTTTTTTAAACAACGGTCTTCCACTTGGTTTCCAAGTCGATGGGTCGCATTTTTTGCATTCTCATGCGTGCATTCTGACCTATACTCTTCATTTTTCACAAACATGGTATGGTTCAATAAATTGTTTCTAACTCGACATTTTGACGAATGCAGTGACTTGATTGCGGTTGGGGAACAGGTGGAGCGGGTTTCATTCAATGAGCATGCCTGAGATTGGAACTGAGGCTTGAGCATCGTTTACGCGATCGTACCAATACACCAACCTCAAGCCAATTTTCTGTCCGGACAGATTTACACAAGTCAAATATTTTGGCTTGCACAAACTTCAAGCCTGCATTTATACGCAACGATTTATTTGTGCAAACCAATTTATCGCATACGCACCTTATTAATTTATGATTAATTAAAAAATGTGTTAATATATTTTTTACATTGTTTTTCCTAGCATGAATAATCAAGCACTCCATTTCTGAATTATGGTCAAAAACATAATGTCAAAAATTTTAGCTACGATTCTATTTAAAGTTTTTGAGGATGTAAGAATGAAAACTTTTGCTGGTCACTGTAATAAAATTAAAAGTTGAACAAAATAATGTAAATTAAATAGAATAAGGAAATAGTAAAATAACTAAAGTTTAAGTTGAATATTTTTCCCAATAACTAAACACTTTCTTGGGACGATTCCTCCCTTTCATAATTATTTAAACAAAAAATTAAAACTCCCAATGTTGATTGATGAATTAAAATTGAAAAAAAAGATATCAGATATAAAACGTACCCGCAGCAAAAAAAATTGAGGCATAAAAATTATTGATATACAAAAGGCTACCCCACCAGATAAGAAGCAACAGCATTTTGTGCCGCAATCGCGGTACTTCCTTCTGATTTTTAGTCAAGAATATGTCATAATGAATGAAGAACATTCATTACACATAATGACCCTACCTAGAAAAAAATACCACCCAAAGTTCAGCGGTTTGGCTTAAGACATATCGAAATTAAAATTAGATGGGGCGTTCGAAACCTATTGTGATTCGAATAAGGTGCTATAGTCCCACAATCAATTTTATTATAAATACAAGTTTAAGCCCAAATCGCCAGGCTCAAGGGGGTAAGCATTTTTTTTAGTAGAATCATTCGTGTTCTTCATTCTTTACAACATATTATTGACTGAAACCTCAGAAGGAAGGGCCTAGAATAATTCCTTTAAAATAAAAAATATTCAAAAATGCGGCACAAAATGCTGTCTCTTCTTTCCTGGTGGAGCAGTCTTTATCATTTCAATAATTTTAATGGCTGCAAATTTTTCGCTGAGGGGTCGTTTTTCGGGAGATCATTTTATTTTAAAGAATTTAAGACAAAAAATTATTTATTTATTTTTTTTTAGGAAAGAAAAGAAAAACGTTTAAAATAAGACATTTCACTCATCATGGTAGTTACAATAAAAATAAAATGTAATGGAAAAGAATAGGGCTGTTGAAATCTCTTTGTTCTTGAATCGTCAACTATATAAGCAAGTAGATTTTAAAAACCTACCTATTCATTTCTAAGGATTGCCAAAGTTTCATTTTGTAAGCTGCTTCTCGAGTGGCTGCAGTGATGTCCTCAACATTGCTAACAGTTACATATAACTGGCTTTGATCTTCTTCGTCTTGGTCTAAATTGTCCATCATTAGCATTGTACTCTGTAAATATAAAAGAACTTTTAAAGGATATTGATGAACATTATTTGATTTCTAAAATAATTATCTTACTATCATTACTATTACCACTACTTCTTCCAATCATGGGAAAAATGTTTGAAAAACTGTTTTTAAGTAGATTAAAGCCAATCCTGGAAAGTCGTGA
The DNA here is from genome assembly GCA_911387785.2 of Aelia acuminata. NCBI lineage: Eukaryota > Metazoa > Arthropoda > Insecta > Hemiptera > Pentatomidae > Aelia > Aelia acuminata. The sequence continues at coordinate 102,815,191 of OU426979.1, forward strand.
AGTGATTCCGAACCACCAACATGGCTTCCGCTCTATGGCACAAGGGCTTTCTTTGGAATATAAAACTGCACATTCCTTCTACTCACTTCCTGATTCTTCAATTCTTCTGCTTAACCGGTTTTTCTGAGTTTCTGTTGACTCTTCCCTTTCCTCCTTCTTTCCTCAGCATGCGGGTGTACCACAAGGTAGTGTTTTAAGTCATTTTCTCTATTCTACAGATCAGATATCCCTGAACACCCTCGCACCTCCATCACCATCTTAAGCTTCGCTGATGACAGGGTTATCCTTTCATCACATCAAATCCTACTATCGCATCCTTCGCCCTTCAAAACCATCTATTTGAACTAGAAAAGTTCTAAAAATGGAGAAACAAAATTAATTCCACCAAATCAATTCACATCAGTTTGTCTTTACGAAAATCTACTCACCCATCTTATAAGACAATTAACAACCCAGTTCCTTCAAAGAATCTCGGAGACCTCAGACTGTACATAGACAAACGACTCACTTGGAACATACATACCAAATTTAAAAAACTAGAACACAACAGACAGTACAAACAGCTTTCTCATGTCCTGGACTGCAGATCATCACTCACCTTAAGAAAGAAAATATTTAGACTACTGTTTTAAGACCTATTTAGACATATGAAGTAGAACTTTGGGGTTCCGCGAAACAGGTCCACATTATTGTTTAAACAATGATATGAACATACCAGTAACACAGACAGAAAAATCTTATTTACAAGACAAATACCAAACATTTCACCCTTCAACGCTAAATCACTCTAACCCACGCATCCATTCCCTTTCCTCCTCCCTGTTACCTGGTCAGCCCCCACGTCGGCTGAAACGACTGTGGCCAAGAGGCCTTTTACAACAATAAACACAAATATTATAAAATGCCTCATTAATATCATGATGCCAAAAACAAAAGTGACCATATTTGCTTGACGCTGTACTGCGCAGGTCCAAATCTACAAGCTGAATAATAATAAATAAATAAAAATAATCATCTTAAGTTAAGTTTTCAAATCATAATTCTCTAGATCAATAGTTTCTACTATGACCTTTTTTTTTAGCACTATCCTTACTCATTTCTAGAAGAAAAAATACCATAGGTAATGAAACTGGGAAGTGGTTTCCTTTAATAGGTCTACATCTTAGTGGAGTCGTTTGACTGACAAAAATCTCACCATCTCATTCAACATCAATCTACATTAGTCAAGAATCTTTTATTTTACTTATATCTTTATTCTATCTTTTAGTCTACTTATGAAACATTATGGAAGGATAGATTTAGCTGAAAGAATAATCATATTGTTATGCCATACAGAAAATAAAAAGTATTTAATATTTCTGACATTAACTTAACTAAGAACATTACATTTTTAGCATATTTTAGCGAAGCAGCCGCTCCAAAAAATTCTTCTCTTGTGAGAGCCAAATACCTTTGATAATTGGCAGGAAGTAGTTCTAGGAGCAAATCCCTTCCTGTCATAGTTTATTTTTTGAAGAAAAGCTTCATTTCATTGGAAGATTGAAGTTATTTCTTATGGCTTAGAGGCGTAAAACCCTTAGGTCTACAACGCCTATAGATTACATTTAAAGTAGACTTAAGAGATAAGCAAAACTAAATAAATAAAAAGTAAAGTAATTAAATAATAAAAATAGAAATGTTAATAAAAAATAAATAAATAAATAAAATATAAACTAATATAAGTACGTTGTATTAAAATAAAATAATTATATAGAGTTTTATAATTTAGAAATTAGCCGATTCTCTTTTAGAAAGCTCAACATTAATGTTACTGAGGCTTCGTTATCACCAAGACAAGCTGTCGAATTTGGGGCTAATCCAATTTTTCTGATTAATGGCACATAGTGAGAGCATTGTTTCAAAATATGTTTGACCAAAAGAGTTGAATGACAAAATTGACAAGACAGGAGTAGTTCTTTAGTAAAAAGGTGTGAATGCGTGAGCGCCGTATGTCCGATTCTTAAGCGGGTCAGGGCGACCTCATCCCTTCGGCTGCTGCGGCAGGGTGTAGACCATGGCTTTACTGAATGTTTTATTATTTTTAGTTTGCTTGGAGGGCTTTCGTCCCACATTAACTGCTATTTGTCCGATAGTTCCTTCTTTAGTGGTCTACTAAGGATCTGATGGAGTTAGGACGACGCACAGTGGTCCCAATCCAGTATTCATGGTGCAAAAGATACTTAACGTTGACGGATTTCGTTCAAACTAGGTGTGATATTTATTGATGGTTTAAGAAGATGTTTAATATAAGTTACATCAAAATAGCGATGGGTAGGAGTGGGGGTAAGAGGGGGACTGGTGGTAACTTCTATCTTTTTAATTACTTTTTGTCGATGGAATTCGTTCAAACTTGGTATGATGTTTATTGATGGGTTAAGAAGATGTTTAACATAAGGCACATACAAATAGCGAAGGGTAGGGGTGGGGGTAAAAGGGATAGTGGGGGCTACATTCTATATTTATAATTACTTTTCGTTGACGATTTCGTTCAAACTTGATGTTATGTTTATTGAAGGTTTGAGCAGATGTCTAACATTAGTTGGGTGGCGGGATGGACGATTGGGCAAGCGCGTTAGAAATTACGCGTTGCCCATGGCAATTTGGAAATTCGAAGATAGCAAGTCCAAAACCAGGAGCCAGGGGAAAATTTAAATAAACTCGGCATCAATCCCCCCACCCTCTCCCCTGACCCGGGAAACCCCGTATAACCTACAAGGCGAGGAAGGGGAGGATAAAAAAAAAATAAAAATAAAGTCTAACATTAGTTACATAAAAATAGAACTAGCGAGAGCTAATAATATTATATATTATATTGTTAGTCTTGATTAATATACCCACAAGAAAAATGCAGAGGAATAGAATAACACAAACTACTAATTAAATAGGTTCTAAAGAAAGATATTCAGTAATGTACTTAAAGTCTTGTTTCAAACTAGGTATTTCGGTTTAGTTATTTATTGGATTTCACGAAAAAATTATCTCTATTTTTATGATTATTTAAAATACCGCATAAAAAACAAGCAAGATAATCTAGAAATATTAGCAAATACTACTTGAAAATATAATAGAAATTCGTGAAAATAAAATAGTTTTAAAATGAAAAATGCAGATTATTTTATGCCGTCAATGCCGACAAGCGGGTCAGGGCGACCTCATCCCTTCGGCTGCTGCGGCAGGATGTAGACCATGGCTTTACTGAATGTTTTATTATTTTTAGTTTGCTTGGAGGGCTTTCGTCCCACATTAACTGCTATTTGTCCGATAGTTCCTTCTTTAGTGGTCTACTAAGGATCTGATGGAGTTAGGACGACGCACAGTGGTCCCAATCCAGTATTCATGGTGCAAAAGATACTTAACGTTGACGGATTTCGTTCAAACTAGGTGTGATATTTATTGATGGTTTAAGAAGATGTTTAATATAAGTTACATCAAAATAGCGATGGGTAGGAGTGGGGGTAAGAGGGGGACTGGTGGTAACTTCTATCTTTTTAATTACTTTTTGTCGATGGAATTCGTTCAAACTTGGTATGATGTTTATTGATGGGTTAAGAAGATGTTTAACATAAGGCACATACAAATAGCGAAGGGTAGGGGTGGGGGTAAAAGGGATAGTGGGGGCTACATTCTATATTTATAATTACTTTTCGTTGACGATTTCGTTCAAACTTGATGTTATGTTTATTGAAGGTTTGAGCAGATGTCTAACATTAGTTGGGTGGCGGGATGGACGATTGGGCAAGCGCGTTAGAAATTACGCGTTGCCCATGGCAATTTGGAAATTCGAAGATAGCAAGTCCAAAACCAGGAGCCAGGGGAAAATTTAAATAAACTCGGCATCAATCCCCCCACCCTCTCCCCTGACCCGGGAAACCCCGTATAACCTACAAGGCGAGGAAGGGGAGGATAAAAAAAAAATAAAAATAAAGTCTAACATTAGTTACATAAAAATAGAACTAGCGAGAGCTAATAATATTATATATTATATTGTTAGTCTTGATTAATATACCCACAAGAAAAATGCAGAGGAATAGAATAACACAAACTACTAATTAAATAGGTTCTAAAGAAAGATATTCAGTAATGTACTTAAAGTCTTGTTTCAAACTAGGTATTTCGGTTTAGTTATTTATTGGATTTCACGAAAAAATTATCTCTATTTTTATGATTATTTAAAATACCGCATAAAAAACAAGCAAGATAATCTAGAAATATTAGCAAATACTACTTGAAAATATAATAGAAATTCGTGAAAATAAAATAGTTTTAAAATGAAAAATGCAGATTATTTTATGCCGTCAATGCAAAAATTTGGAAAATGATTATAAAAAATTGATAGTTTATCCTATGATGGAAGACTTTTTTAAAAAAACCTTTTGGTCTTTTATTATTCTAAATTTATATTTCAGTGAAAAATCCAGTCTTCCTTTTTGATAATATATATTTTTTAATATGTTAAAACATCACTACGTTTCGAGGCTCATTGCCTCATCTTCAGGTGACTATGTTATAATTATAAAATATATCAATTCCTTAAAATCTCGTCAAATATTAAAGTCAAATAATCAAATAATCACAATGTACTTCTTATTATCAAATTATTCAGTAACAGTGAGGTGGCCAAAATAAGAAGTACATTGTGATTATTTGATTATTTGACTTTAATATTTGACGAGATTTTAAGGAATTGATATATTTTATAATTATAACATAGTCACCTGAAGATGAGGCAATGAGCCTCGAAACGTAGTGATGTTTTAACATATTAAAAAATATATATTATCAAAAAGGAAGACTGGATTTTTCACTGAAATATAAATTTATTATAAAAAATATATTTTGATAATGTAAAATAAGTGGATTATATAATCTATAAAATATTATAGAAATTAAATAAACAAAATTATAGAGAAACAGAAAAATAACAGCGACCGCATTTAATATCATTATTTTATGCAGCAGTCTGTTACCGGGTTTTTTCTGGAATTTCCTCTCTCATGACTCTGGATGCAAGTTGCTGCTGCGAAACTTTACATGGTTAGTTTTGTACTTAAATATGCTATGTCACGGTATAAATGCTTACATGGAACTCGTTAAAACTTACATGTAAAAATCTTCATAAAGTTTTAGGTTGTAAGAAAAAAACATGGCGAGTTTGAAAAACTCCAAGTCTACTAAAAAAAATCGTTGGGTATTCTTTGATATGCCGTTTTATAGAGAATGTATTGCAGTTTGAGGGAAATAAAATTATTTTGTAAAAAAAAATTTCTTTATATTGAAAATAACATACATATGCACACTACACTTTCCAATTGAAATAGCGTACTTAAGAATGGCAATGTTTGAAAAATCGTTGCGGCCAAACGAATCAAAATTATTCAAAACCAATATTACCTATTAGCAACAGGTATCCTATAGATATATAGGTAAAATTATCAATTTTTTTAAAAAAAAGTTGATTTTTCGAATTTTTGCACCTCGTGATACCGGCGTATCAGTTTACAGGCGGTGTATCCAGTTTAGCTAAGGTTCGTTGACGGGCAGAGCCGTAAACGAAAGATCCATAGTCCAATTTAGAGCAAACCAAAGTCCGATATAGTTTCAGCATGGTGTATCTGTCTGATCCCCAAGATGTGCGACAAAGAATATTTAATTTTCTGATGGTGGCTGTCTTAAGTGACGAAATATGTGGTTCCCAACTTAATTTCGGATCAAATGTTAAACCTAAAAATTTATGAGAATTGGTATGGTATCCGAAAATTTCCCAGGCGTAGTTCAGGAGACGGAGGAGGATTTCTTTTATGATTAAAATGAACACATACGGTTTTTTTCTATGGAGATTTTTCTGTGGTTTCCAATGATGGTTGAAAAGGATACTTCAATTCTAACTTGGGCGTTAAAGTCCCCAAGTCCCCCTAAACAAGTATACCTATGGCAGGAATTAAGTGGTTTAGTAAGATACTCATATAACTGGTCTGTATCATCATCTTCAGGAGCTACAGTTGGAGCATGGAAGTTAATCAATGAGAAATTGCATATTCTTCCCATAATACTAAGTTTACATAAACGTGGCTTGATTGGAATGAAATCTAATTCATACTTGTCACTTTACAATAAAACCAGTACCAATAAGGTATTAAGTTAAAGATTCATCCAATCTCAATGCCAAAAAAGGTCACAACCTCACTTATATCCTTCCCTTCTGTTTATGATAGTACCCATCAGTCTAACCTGATTACCCTCTTTCCATAGAATACCCAAGATTAATGTTTCAACATTAACAACCACTAACAAATTTCAGTTAACTACCAACTATTAGTTAGTCACTAAAGAATTGACTATTCTTTTTTAACTAGTTCATATTGTATAAAATCAACTACTTCTACTGTAGTTACAAAAAGTATTTGTTCATTTTTAACTACTAACTATTAGTTAATAGTTGGTCAACGCAATAAATTAACCTGTATTTTATAGTTTAAAATGTAATTAACAACTATCCCCAAAATTCTCATTCCTGAATGGTTATTTTATTTTCACTTTTAGAACAAACCGGTTTACAATTTGAAGACATCTGCTATATAAAAATTATTCAAAGTAAAATTCTGCTCAAAATGTTTCTATTCATGTTTGAAGTTGGGACAACCCCTACTAGAGATAATCCACTTGGAAGAAATTTAGTCCAGGAAAATTAGCCGAAAACTATGGAAAAATACTTGTAATGGATTTAGTATTAAGAATGAGAAATGTTCCCACCATCAGGGGCGCATCTCCTTTTTCGCCACCTATGCTTCTATTTTTTATTTTTAGACAAAATGGTTTATACTTCAAAAACTTCTGTCATATAAAATTATGATACTAGTATCCCTACGTTACTTCTGGACATGGTCCATATTTGGTTTTAATGTGAACCCCCCCCACCATTAAGTTTAAATGACCACCCGCTTGGTGTGTACCAATAAGGACTCAGAAGCTGGGATCTAATAAATCTGAACAAGCTTGTTTTTAAAAAAAATTGAATTGGCCACGCCCAGAAGTAGCATAGCGATAGCTGTACCAAAATTATACCAGGTAAAAATTTGCTCAAAAATTGTCCTATGCATGTTTTAAATTAAACAAACCGTTTTCGAGATAATCCAGTTGGCAAATAAATTGAAAAATTACTAGAGTTCGATCAGATTTTCAACACCTTTTTTTTTTTTTTTTTATTATGTCTTATCTTTATCACGATTTCAATGTTTGTACATTCATGTGTTATATCTGGATTGATGTATAAAAAGTAACTAGTTGCGAAGAAAACAGATAAAAAAATAATAAAAAAAAAAAATGTTATATTAGAATGAGCTTATACACTAATGGATATTTAATTTTCCTCTAACTGAATTATCTCAAAGAGTTGTATGAGCTAACAAAATTAAGAAAAATGAGGGGAAAAAAACGTAAATCTCTCATGATTAAGAATAAATTACAGTCACTCACAGTTTTTAATTGAGTTTCAAGAAGAATGATCATTTCTTCTTTATCAGCAAGAAACTTTTCCAATTGGCAGACTTTAAGAACAAGAATTTCAATGAAATTTTCTTGTTCTCTCATTATACTCTGAAAACAAATGAATAATAAATAATGAAATGATGACCCAATAAATAATTAGTTTTAAAAATTTATCCTCTAGAATAACAGTTCAATTTTTCGTCTATTAAGTAATGAGGAGCTAAAAATGGCTTCAGATTTATTTAATTTCAGACACCTATATATGAAATGTATAGCAAGGGAAAGTATTGCGATAGTGAAAAATTTTAACTTCCCGTTTTCAACGGAAATACTTGTTTTGGGTCCCCTGAATCCAACTAATCCAGTCTCCCAGAAATGGTCTGTGTGTGTGATAAGACAGGAGGCATGGTCAATCTACCATTTATGCTGGAGACATCCTTCTTTATCTGACTCTTTGCGCACTATCTGAAAGACATATAAATAGAAGATGATAATATTGTGTAATTATCTGAGTATGTTTTCATCTTTATACAGCAGTATGCCCGGTAGACCCATACCTTGCCCCTTGTGCCTTGTGTTTGTAGTGTGATTTTTTCAATCCCCAAATATCCCACAACAGCTGATGTGCCCTAAGTTTATTTCAGCTATCTTATCAAGAAAGCTAGGAAAAAAGTGCTTCTCCGGGTCTCGTGCCTTCTCTTATACTTCTCTGAGTAAAAATTAATGGTTCGGGGTTATCTGTCGATATATGATTTCAACAATCAATAATTGTTGAAATAAATATTTTTTTCACCGAAAAATCATATAATAATTGAAATATTTGATTTTTAATTTTCTTTACCTGTATACGAAATATAAAGTAATTACTTTCATTTATCTATATACGAAATGTATAGTAAGAGTGCGCACTAGGGATTCAACCTTGATGTTTCCACAACATCGATGTTTTCCTGTCGATTTCGTCAAAAGTGAGTAAACGGAAGGGGCACTTTATTTCATAAATTTTATTTTTACGATTTTCTCAAAAACTGATCTAAAATTTCGATTAAACTAATAAAGTACTCTTTAATATGAGGTAGTTTTATCATCAATGAAATGATGTGATAGGGGATTTCATAATCATATAAAAGGGGGAAAAAATTGTATGTTTTCTCAAAATGATAATGAAAATTTCCAGTAATATTACCAAGACCAAGGACGGATTTAGTACCAAGTTTGGGGAAGGGGTCACACCCACAGAGTACAGAAGTTAAGGTACCGGTTCAGTCTCACTCCATCCCGAACGGTCTCAGAAATTTTATTTGAAGGAGTTTAACTCCTTACAACAAGTACTAATAGAGTGCTCTTTATGCCTAAAATATGCGAAGTTTTAAAAAAGATAATTATCCGAGATAATTGATTATAAGAAAATGTATCTAACCAATTATATATAAAATGTAAAATATATTGTCAAATCTTCTTCTTCTTCTTCTTTCACTAGCTCTTATGTGCCTTTCAGCGTAGAGCTCGCTTTGCCTCAGCCCACTTCTTCCAACCGTCTCTGTCCATAGCCATTCGCTTCATCTGGGCCATTGACATCCCCTGATCTTTGCCTATCTTTTCTATATATTCATTGAATGTGATTCGTGGCCTGCTGGCTGGTCTGCTTCCTTCTGGCCTCATCTCCATGTACCATTTGGCTTTCCTTTCTTCTGGCATTCTGCATATGTGCCCAAACCACTTTAGTTGCCGCTCCTCAACCCTTAACTTCATGGATGGTACCTTAAGCTCTTCTCGGACAATTTCATTTCGGACACAATCCCTTCTTGTTTTCCCCACTACTCTTCTAAGGAACCTCATTTCCGCAGTAGTGAGCCTTTTAATGTGTTTATCAAGGGCAGTCCAGTGTTCGGCTCCGTACAAGAGGACTGGGAGGAATACGGTCTTGAAAACAGTTAGTTTTGTGTTCCGGGCAATTTCTTTTTTACCGACTATGGTACTGTTGATTTGGAGGTACACACTGTTTGCTTTCCTCACTCGATTCCCGATTTCTGGGTCCAGCCTTCCATTCCTGCTTACCAGAGTGCCAAGATATTGGTAGGTATCCACACATTCTAGAGGTTCCCCATTGCAAGTAATGTTTACTTCCTCTTTCGTCCGTCCTACCTGCATCACCTTACTCTTGGTAGGATTTATTTCCATGCCCTTTCTGTGCAGTTCCTCTCTCCACTCCACTACAGCCTTCTGGAGATTCTCCTGTGAGTCAGCTATTAGTACGATATCGTCGGCAAATATGAAGAATTGGGCCAATACTGGGTATAGGTTTCGATAACCTACTACTGCTCTAGGTGATCTTCTTTTGCATATTTTGGCGATCTCGTCCATAAATGCGACAAAGAGAAGGGGACTGAGGCTGTCACCCTGCTTTACACCCTTCATAAACTTAAACGGCTTTGATTCCCTTCCATTCAGGCGAACAATTCCTTTTGGATCTTGGTAAACAGCTTGTATCGCCAGTATAAGTTTATTAGGGACTTTTTTGTTGCGAAGGGATGTCCATATCTCCTCTCTTGGGACGGTATCGAAAGCTGCTCTAAGTTCCAGAAAGGCCAAGTAGACACTCTTCCCTCTATCCCAGGCCTTCTCCAAAATCATTCGGAGGGAGAATATATGATCTGCGGTTTGTCGCTGGGGTCTAAATGCTGCTTGTTCTTCTCCGATTTCTTGTTCGATCCATCTCCTTAGTCTCTGCTCCAGGATTCTAGAGTAAACTTTATAAGCTACAGGTGATAGGCAGATGGGCCTGTAATTATTACAATCACTTTGGCACCCCTTTTTATGAATTGGCACAATTATATTAAACTCCCATTCCTTGGGAATTCTGTTTTCATCCCATATTTTCTGGAAGAGCGTCTGCAGTTTCTTGATGATTTCCTTTCCCCCATACTTGATCAGCTCTGGGGATATTTCATCTCTTCCTGCTGCTTTTCCTGACTTCAATCTTTCGACTGCTAGCGAAACTTCATCTTCATCTATACAGTCTTCCTCCTCCAATTCATTTTCAGATACGGGATCGCTTTGATGCTTTTTCTTATTCTCTTGTATGAGGCTATTTTGGCTTGAGAACTTTTGTTCATAGTGGAGCCTCCACTCTTCCAGTATGCTATCGTCTTCTGTCATAAGTTCGCCGGACATATTCTTAATGTTCCTTACCTGTTTGCCTTTCTTTCCCCGTAATGATTTTACTATGTTCCAGAATTTTCTTGGATTTTCTTTATAATTCTCCTCTATATCTTTTCCAAAGTTTTCCCAGGATTTTGCCTTAGCCAGTTTAACTGTTGTCTTTGCCTTATTTCTTTTATCCACGTAGGCTTCCCATGTCCTCTGGTTTTTGTCTCTTATGTATTGCTTCCAGGCCTCTTTCTTTGAAGCTATTGCAAGGGCGGATCCAGCCGATTGTAAAGGGGGGCTGCAGTCCTAAAGGGGGGGGGCTGCACCCCCACAGACCTTCAATTGGATCTGCCAATCAGCTTTTTTACCCTTACGTTCCTTTCCCACAATTAAAATTATACTTGTTCTGCATATTATTTGTTCTTTAGCTTGCTTCCTTGCTTTAAGGAAAGTCAAATTCTATCTTTAAATGACAAAAAAATTTCCAAAGGGAGGGGCTGCAGCCCCCACAGCCCCCCCCCCCCCTGGATCCGCCAATGTCTTCAGGACTGTGAAGAAGACACAGACAAAAAATTATAAATACATAAAATAAAGTATAAATAAATAAACTAACTAGATCACATATAGAGGTCTGTAAGAGATAGTAATACTTGATTGAAAAAAAAAAAAAATTGTATAGGGACACTATACTAACGTGATGTAATATGACAATTGAAACTAATAACATTGGTTGTGAGATATATTTGGGCTAAATAAATTTTGTAAGGGGGTATAGTATAAGAATATTGATGAATGAGTTAATATGGAGGCAGGAAGAAAACAGAAATGAAGAGGGATCAATTAGTGACAGAGGTATATTTATCAATAAAATAGATGTGCACACCAAGCAGCAGCGGATCAAGAAAATCTAAGGGGGGAGCACTTTTTTATTTTTTAAATCTTTTTGTGTCATGATGGACCTAATTTAAAATATTAGTGCATAGTTACGTAGTAAATTTCCATTAAATGTTTAAATACCATCCATTTTTCATTTAAGCAGTTAAAAAAATATTGGAGGCATATTAACAATAATTATCACCTTAATATACAAACTGAAACAAAACAAAAACCACGACACTTGTATAATCACGTTTAAACCCGTCATTTTTTATTATATTTTTTATTATATGTACTACATGAAAACCCATTAAAGGTTTAGGTACGCCTAAACAGGTAAAGGTCTGATTGGTTGTTGGTTATCGCCCCTTAGTCACGTTCTTTTGCATTTATCTTTTTAAGTTTACATTTACTGAGAGATATGCTTGAAAACTATACTACAGGAATAATTGTTAAGTGTTTTATTTTTCATTACAGTAATTTTTCAATTGACAAAAATAAAGTCAACCAACAACATCGGTTGTTAACAAACAACGATGCTCACAAAACATCGACTGCATAACATCGAAGTTTTAGAATTATCGACATTGATCTTGATTACTTACCATGTAATTACCTTACCACGTACCCTACCTTTCAGAGTTTAATACCTACGTAGATTTACTTCGGAAAATATCCAGAGAAATCCATTCCAAAATTTGAATTTTTTTTTTATTTTCAAGAAATTCATTGGTGTTCCCTGTCTCCATGTCTCTTTGAAATATATTTGGCTCACGTAGTAAAGAAATGGATGAGGCAATGTCGGGATTACGGAATCTATTTTGATGACGATGAGCTCCTGACACTGTTCTTCGCCAATGATCAGGTGGTGATGACCGGGAGGAAAGTTTTCCTGGAGATGGTAGTTCTGCAGTTGAAACAATGTTAAGAAGCTGCAGGTCTCAACATTAATTTCCGAAAGACGGAGTATATGGCTGTTGGTGAAAATGAGGATAACGATCTCCGTATAGGTGATCAGGTGTGCAAAAGAGTCAATGCCTTTAAATATCTCGGATCCTTTCTGGAAGATGTGGGGACATCTGACGTTAACGTCCGCAACAAGGTGGAACTTGCCAGGAGGGCTACTAGGATGTTACACTCTGTTCTCTGGAACAAAACCATTTCTGGCGAAAACAAGCGATGAATCTTCTCGCTCATAGTCGAGTCTATATTAACTTACGGATGTGAAGCATGGTCGATGAATGCTCGCTTGTATACCAAGGTTCGTTGTTGAAATGGAATATTGGAGAAGATGTCTCCAAATAACAAGACAGAGTCCGAAATGAAGAGGTGAGGCTAAGGATGGGTGTTGTTGAGACCGTCTCGGAAAGAATCGGGAAACGGCGGTTGAGGTGGTATGGGCACTGCAGGAGGATGCCGGAAGAGCAAGTCTTGGACTGGCAGCCGCCTGGAAAACGTAAGCGAGGACCACCGAGAACGACTTGGATAGAAGGAGTCTATGAAGATTAGTTCTGATCTGAAACGGTATCCCTTTCGTAGGAGCACCGATAAAAGTAAATAAGTAAGTAAGAAATTCATATTTGGATGATTTCGGAGATCCTAAAACACTAATGTTTTTGTTTTGTTTTTTAAATGTCCTACTATACTCGAAGCGTATTTAGTATCTTTTAAAATAAATATTAACTTAAAAACAAAGGCATATCTACCATTTTTATATATGAAAATATCATAAATGTCTCGAAATACTTATAATTTTAAAATTTGCTAAATATCTTCTTAATATTTAAAATTATCAATATCCAAACCTTTGTGGAACTCTCGTGATTCAAATTGTAATCCTGTCTTGATGTTCTTTTCTGGGCCAAAAGTAGTTTTAAATTGGATATAACGTTCTGCAAGTTACTCTGCAATAGATATTACCATTAATTAAAAATGATTAACTTAAATTTTAACGAATTAATTTACAACTAACTTTATTTCTGTCTAATTTGACCCTCACAGTTTTTATTAAAATTTAAAAAAAAAAAAAAAAGTATGAATAAGTATGAAAAAAGTATAAAATCCAGAAAGAGAGGGGTACAACCCAAAAAAAAAAATCTTGTTAGAAGAGACATTAGATACATGATATAATCTACATAAAAGGTCCCACTTTATTTCTCTTACACAAATATTGCTAGTAGATACCTTAACATAACCAATGGCGTCCGCAGGAATTCGTCTAAGGGGGGAGGCTGGTAAAATTATCATCTAGGGCTCAATTAATTTTTCAAATAAAACTTGTTGATATTTGACAATTCAAAAGTGTTTTATATAATACAGTAAATGAATAAGTATTTATTTAATTAGTATTTTTTGTTTCTCATATTTTCTTAGGGAGTAGCTGCCCGAAACGAAGCCTGGCTGCTCTTAGGAACCGTGGGGGTTTAAACATTAAATTTCCTTATGTTAGAAATTTTCATTCTTCATTTTTATAAACTTAAATATTTGTAAAAATGTATTGTCATATTTAATATAATTAATGTTTCTAATTCTAAAGTCAGAATAAATAAATTAACAAATAAGAGAAGCTCAATATGTTTCAAAAAATATTAAGCAAAAGCTGTAAAAATGTTGGCACTGATAGAATTCTGACAAGTTGCTCAGTCATCTTATTAGATTTATTTTTTTCAATTCAAATCAACATTCCCTAAATATTTATTTTAACCATGTCATATTTTTTTTTCAAATATATAGACATATTTGTCTAAAATATATTGGAATATATTTTTATATTCTCACACTTTTTATAAAAAGTGGATTTATAAGAAATGATCAAATTTATAGTATTGAGTAATTTTATTTCCCTAATTTTAATTTTTTTCCCCAGTAAAATCTCTTTTTTTAAATACAAAAGAAAAACAAAATCTAAAATTAATTTTAAAAGACAAAATTATTTCTCTGGTATCAAAATAAAAAAATGACACGTTGCACACAGGGGTATTTGGCCCTAAAAGCTGGCCAAAACCCATTTTTTGAAGTTTGGAATTTCTGGTAAATAATGACTCGAAGTTGAAGTAGAGGACCTGTGGGATCATGCAACATGATTCTTATCTCTTCCAGGCCCTTAATCCGGCGGCTATTCTAATTCAAATCTGACCTTATCCTTTAACTCGTCTGTGCTCATAAGTATTGGTCTACAAAATATATTAATTTTCTTTGTTCTTACTGAAGTATCGGCGTTATCATATGATGGATAGTTCGAGGAAAGGTTTGTACTTGTTATTCAGATAGTTATAATTTTTTTGTATTCAATACTAGTATCAATATCTTTTTGTTTTTTTGGTAGGTATATTTTAGAGCTAAAAATTAAATTTGAAGGTTAAAAAGTTATACTTCTGGGCATTTCTGGGCAACGAAATATTTTTTATGATAATGTATAATTATCGTTGATTATGTTTCTTGAAAAAAATTCTGCGAATAGCTGCGATTCGGAGACTTATAATTTTTTATTACTAAAATGTCAATTTCATTAAATAATAAAAAAAATTCCATTTTGTTATATTTTCATTTATTTATATTTTAGGATCTTCTGGAATAATAATAATAACTAGAAGAGAATTATTTGACATATTTTTAAAGTCGAAAGCATTAGCTTTAAAAAAAAAATAAGGAATTTTCGTAGTCTTTTCTCATTGGGAAATATTGCCTAGCTAATAGCCTAGAGCCTAATTTTGAGGCATGATTTCTAAGTAAGATGGAATGCTTCTTCAAGGAAAAGAAATGTTTTTGAAACAGCAACAAGAAATGGCTAAGTGGGGCGATATCAATTAAAAGCTCAAGATCTGGTGGACGCTCTGAAAAATCATTTGTTACTTTAAAATTTACAACGGATTTATCAATGGTATGCTATGACACCATCTGTTCACAAAATTTTAAGAGATGGTTTTGAAGTGATAAAAAGCCCTCTACTTCATATTGGTCTTTTATCTGAGGAAGCAGCAGAAACTCGAAATAACCATTTCCGGGTTTATAGAGAAAATAAGACCAGAAAATTTTACCGGATAGAGTGCAATCTGGATGTCATTAATAGATTAATATTGACATCAGATCCAGTTATCACAGGTATGAGAAGTTCAAGAAAAAAGGTATCAGGTTTTGTAAGGAAGCTTTAGAAATGTTGTCTCCCCCAACCAACTTAACCGATAGTGGTGATTCCGAAAGTTCATTTAGTGACGAGGAAAGTGAATAATGAATAATTAAATTTAATTTGAATTTTTAAGAAAGGTTGGTGCGTTTCTTCCTAGGATATAAGTTGTGTTTCGAAGAGGTATTAAACAATTCTTAATGAATTAGGGAAATACATTTTTTTTCTTTATCACCATAACTTTTTATATTCACCTATTTTACACTATTTTCATTTTTTTAAAATAATAGTAATAGATAAATGATGATAAATCTTTAATTAGTTACAAGCATATTTCATGGGTGCAATGCATAAAGAGAAAATAATATGAACATAAATTTTAAACCCATGGATGCCTATTTCACAGTCGGTGGATTTATGTAAAAATTTATTTTATGAAAATTTTCTCCTTAGAGTATTTTTTTAACTGATAAAAAAGCATTTTTAATGTCTATTACAAATATTGAAGCCATTTTGAGGACTTTTGAATTAATAAAATGGAAGGAAATAGTTTTGGCCAGCTTTTCGGGTCAAATACCCCTGTGTGCGTTGGTTGAAAATCAAAGAAAGTTATTATTAGAAGTTAATTATTCATTTTAGTTATTTGTTTTTAATATATATATATATATAGGGTAACTGTACCAATAGTTGACAGAAGAAAATAAAATTACATTATTGACACTGTTTACCAATATATAGAAGTTAGGATGATCTTTGTTATGAATTTAGTTAGGCTAATCCCTCTAGAAAACGAGGAATACAATATCCTATAGTCTACATTTATGGTTTTTATAAAAAATGATTTCTTAGAAACTTCTAAAATGAAACAATAGTTGACACATCAAAATGTAAATAGCATATCTTGGCGAATTACCGCAAAAATTTGAACCAAAATAATCAACCCTGAATCTTATTATTCACACTTTTTGTTCAAAATGTCAACTATCGGAGCACTGTCAACTTATGGTACAGTTACCCTATATATATATATATATATATAAATATATATATATATTTAAATCCAATTCTTTGTCTTGTCAGAAAGACAATTAAAGTCTCTTTTTATAATTTTTAAATATTACTTTTAAGAGAAAAGATTGGCCTTGATCGGGATTTGAACCCGGATTTTCTTATCAATCCCTTACAAGGCCAATATTTCATCTTCTTATAAAAAATGTTTTAAAATTATAAAAAGAATTTTAATGTCATCATGAAAAAAGAATTGGACTAATGTTTAAATTAATTGACAATGACTCATATAATGCAAAAATTGTCTACTTCCCCATTCAATTTGCAAAAATTGTGAGATCGGTGGTAAAGAGGTCAGTGAGGAAAGGGATTGACTTGACCGGGATATGTGCCTGATGGCTCAAGTAGCAAAAACGCCTTACTAGTGATAAGGAAACCGTGGTCAAATTCCAACCAAGGCCAATCTTTTCTCTTCTTATAATATATATATATATATATATATATATATATATATATATATATATATATATATATATATATATCTTCTTGTTCTTTTTATTATTTTTAAGACAAAAATATGATTAAATTGCTTTCTCACTAATTAAAAAATATAAATCAATAGAAAATAATTTTATTTCAATTTTTTAAGGTATTGATGACCTTAGGGATTCAAGCCTGGGGATCCACTCATACAGGGCAGTCAGTATTGTTAAATATGTTTTCGATGAATGAATAGTTTCGTTTTCATCTCTCTAAGATTTCCTCATATTGGATCAGCGCTCTTTCTTTTTCATCTTTGATATTTATGATAGGCTTTGGTTGATTCTCTTTTACGTACTGAAATTTCCATCAGAATTGTTTCTCTGTAGTCACCTTCCAGAGATTTCCAAAATTCTTTCATGCCTTTTTTTACTCTCATACTACCTTTTCACAATCATTCCTTTTGGTTCTGTATACCTCTAAGCTTTCATTGGTACGTTTTTCCAGGTATTCTTTTCAGGCCACTTTTTTTACTTTTTCCTTAATAGTACCATTCGACCGATTCATTTTCTGCCCATATTCAGTTTCTTTGTTCCACATACCCTTGTAGCGAACTCCAATATCATGTTTTTAAAATCCTTCCATAAGTCATATACATTTTTGTCGAGGTCTATTTCTTTTAGGCTTTCTTCGCTGGCCTGAATATATTTTCTCCTGTCTCATGATGAATATATTCTATAGTCTCCTGCTATTTTGACTTTTCTGTTGTTATCTCAGCACTGACAAACTATCCTTTCCAAATCCATGTAAAACTGTTCCTTGTTGGCAATCATTTCATCCTCAGTTGGAACATATATCTATACTATGGAGGTCTTATCCATGCCTAGTTGTAAATCGGCTAAAATGATGCGGAAAGAAATTGGTTTGCAGACTTCAAGCCTAGCGATAACCTCTTCCGACATAACTATTCCTACTAACCTTTGCAGTGCCTTTTGGAACGCCTGAGTACATTAGAGTGTTTCCATTATCTAACAGCATCTCCCCAATTCCTTTTATTTTAGCTTCACTCACACCCAAGATGTCCATTTCATATTTGGCCATTTTTTCAGTAAGTTTTGTTTTCTTTCCATTTATGCTGTCTATGTTCCAGGTTGCCATGCATAATTTCTGTCGTTTTTTCTGAAAATACTGTCCATTTCCGAGGCTATTTAGAGTTCTTTCAAGAAGTACTCTATTGTGGGTGATTGGCACAACAAAAGCACAACAAATATGAGACCCTAGACACCCTTACCTAGGGACAACAGGGTGCTGCATGGTGATTGCATTCATCATATCTTGGAGTTCTACCTGCCCCTTCGCAGTAAGCTTCCCCACTGAGCTTATTAATGCTGCTGTTGGCCTGTGTTGTTCTTGTAATTCTTATTTTAATATTTTCTATTAGTTATGTTACATTCAAATTGTATAAATGTATATATATTGGAATGTTTTATATTTAAGTAGAATGCGATATAGTCAGCACTCATAGTGCATGTAACCGCCTTGTTGTTGTGCTCTTCTTTTGTTCACTTAGCGTCGGTTGTCCCTGGAGTAAAGATGTGTATTCAACAAAGCATTTACAAATCTCTTCACTATTATTTTTCCATAACCGAACATTGGTTATGGGCCTAGGACGTTTTAGGAGAGATATTAAAAGTCTGATTGTTTAATATCGTGTAGTAGTCATCGTTAGTTTTGCTAAATCGTGTTGTGAGTGTGTTATACCAATTGTGCATCAAGATTAGCTTAAAAATCATGAAGAGTAATTCAAACTGGATGCTTAAATATACGAAATTGTCAGGGCGAGAGAATTACAGCTCATGGAAGTTCGGTGCGGAAATATATTTGACTGCCGAGGACTTGTGGAAAGCATCATCGGTGAAGAGAGAGATGAAAGAAAAGATTCAAGAGCCAAGGCGAAGATATATATGATGATCAATGAATCTCTCTATCCGGTCTTTAGAAGTAGTAAAACTGCTAAAGAAATATGCAGTAAATTGGAGACTCCATACGAACATAAAGGGCTCCCAAGAAGGTTAACACTGCTCAGGATATTATTCAGAGTTCAGTTAAGTGAATATAGTTCAATGGAGGATTATTTAAATGAAAATTTATCTCTCTCCCAGTATCTAGAATAGAATAGGTAGGTGCTCGTTTATAAGAAGAATTTATCGGAGTAATTATGCTTAGTGGTCTGACTGAAGATTATGAGCCTATGATCATGGCAATGGAAAGCAACATGTTAAGACCACATCTGATTATATTAGATCTGCTTTAATCCAAAACTTTTCTATAGTAGATAATGGAGTAGATAATGGGTCCCCATTAGTTATCAAACACAAGAAAAAATCTGGAATTACTTGTTATAATTGTAATGAACCTGGCCATGTTTCAGCAAATTGTAGGGAAGGCATTATTTACTATCATCGCAAAAGAAAAGGCCTCAAAGCAAAAGAGAGTAAGAAAAATGGTGATTTCGTTAAAACTGCCAAAGGTAATAAAAAAAAAAAATCAAACTTTTTAGCAGCCATGTTATCTGTGAGTGGTGATTTGAATGAATGGATTGTTGATTCTGGGGCTACTTCCCACATGGCCAAAAACAAGCAGTGGTTAAGGGCACAAAACCCCCCAAAAAGCTGTGGGGTTTGTTAACCTGAATAGCGTATGTACCTAATTTGACTACTAACTTACTCTCCGTCTTCAAGGTCTTCGACCATAAAGAATGTAAAAAATATTCGAAGTGCAAAGTTTCTGGTGAAGAAGTTATAGCGGCCAAAAATACAAAGGTGGCATTTTAAAGGGAAGAAGATCTAATCAAGTTACTATCATTGTTAGAAAAGAAAAGCCAGTGAAAAAATTGGCTGGGTAACTGTGGCATCAAAGATTGGGACATCTGAACAGAAACTACATGAATAGATTAAAAAATGTAGATGAGGGAATAAATTTTACTGAAATCAGTGAAAGTGACTGCATAGCATGCATTAAAGGGAAGCAAAATAAAGAACCCTATGGAAAAGAGAAAGGAATACAGTCATGGCAGATATTGGAACTTGTGGATGCATTCGAATTTGTGCGGGCCTCTGAGCGTTCCATCATGGGCAGGAGTGCGTTACATGCTAACTATTACTGATGATTTCGATTGGAAAACATTTGTCTATTTACGAAAAAAAAACAAATATGAGACCCTAGAAAAATTTAAAGATTTCAAAAATCTAATTGAAAATCAGGTTGGCTTTAAGATAAAAAATCTTAGAACAGACAATAGAAAGGTGTAGGTATAGTTCACCAAAAAGAAGCACCCTACTCACCTTCACAAAATGACGTCAGTGAAAGGGTAAATAGAACTATTATTGAAAAAGCAAGGATCATGTTGGAGGATGCTGGTCTGGATCGGAGATTTGGGGAGAAGCAGTGAATACTGCCACATACCTCAAAAATAGAAGTCCCAGTAAAGCACAGAATTATAAACTTCCAGAAGAAATTTGGTCATGGAGAAAAGTTAATCTTCCCTCCCCAAGACCTTCGGCTGTAAAGTTATACATTCCTAAAGAAAACTGGTGGAAGTTAGATGCCAAGTCTGAAAAATGGATTTTTGTGGGATATGCCAGTTACTCGAAAGCCTATAGGCTTATAAACCCTGCAAACCCCAAGCGAATTATTATTTCAAGGGATGTAAAATTTCTAGAAAAAGCAGCAAAGGTCATTCCAGAGACACCTGAAATTTCACCTTCACACTCGATGAATGATGTTCCAATTATTCTCACTGAGAAGACAGGGGAACAGCTGAACGAAGAACCGAACAGTTCTACTGTGGAAGATTCAGGTGAAGAACCCTTCCTTGGATTTGAAAATTTGGAGACTGAAAATCTTGGGGAACATGTTGAAAACGAGGAGGTTGAAGATCTGGAGGAACAAACTGAAAATATCGGGGAAGGAGATGAAAACAATGATTCACCAGGCTTGAGAATGTCAAAACGGAACCAAAAAGAAAATTATATCCTCATTATGAAATCTATTTGACTCAAACTGAGGATTTAGACTCTGATGATGAAAATGGACCTTATAAAAGAGAGTGGATAGCTGCTAAGAAACGGTTATTGGCTGCCTTACAAACTAATGACACATTCAAGCTAGTTGAACCTCCACCTGATGTGAAACCATTAAAGACAAAATGGGTCCTAAAGATAAAGGAGGAAGAAAAATGCAAGTTGTTTAAAGCAAGACTAGTTGTTAAAATTTGTAGCCAAGTGTATGGAAGAGACTACTCCGAGGCGTTCTCACCAGTAGCTAAATACTCATCCATAAAGTATTTGCTTTCTTATGCAGTCAAGCATAACTTAGAGATTGACCATTTGGATGTAACAACAGCGTATTTACATGGCAGCTTGAGGAGGAAATATATTTAAACCCACCACCAGAATTTGTAAATGAAGAGGGAAAGATCTGGAGACTAAAAAAATCGATTTGTGGGCTAATAAAGAGTGGACGCTGTTGGAATCAAAAGTTGCACGATAGATTGACGTCTTTAAATTGTGTTCAATCCAAAGTAAACCCTTGTATCTACAGCTTAAGAGAGGAAAAGGCCTTTATTATAATAGCTGTGTATGTTGATGACATGTTAAATCTTTTATGATAACAAAACTTCTACAGAGCTAATCAAAAGTAAATTGATGAGTTATTTTTATTAAAGACCTTGGGGAAATAAGGAAAGGTGTAGGAATGGAGATTACCAGGAACAGAACTAATGGAAAGATTAATATTTCCCAGAAAACTTATTTACAACAAATTTTGAGAAAATTCAACATGATTAGTGCCAAACCAGTTGCCAACCCTTTAGACCCTGGGATAGGTTCAAGGGCGTACCCAGGATCAAAACTAGGGGGGGCAAGCTATGGTCGTTCAGGTTGTAACATCTTACCGCGGAAAAGGTGAATGAAACCAAAATTATGTTTAATTATAGCAGTGCTTTATCAACTAAGTTATTACAATATTTGCTTGAAAAAAAATTTCCTATTCCTGCTTCCCGCCTTAAAAGCTTAAAAAATTATTGCATCCAGCCTTCCGGGGGGGGGGGGGGGGGGGGCGGGCAGCTGCCCCTCCCTGCCCCCCACTGCATACACCCATGGATAGGATTCATTACAGAAGAAAAGAGTGAAGATGAGAAGACTGATAACCTACCATATCAAGAGGCCATAGGGAGCTTACTTTAATTGTCTCAGATTTCTCGACCAGACATCACCTATGCTGTCCATCTTCTCAGTAAATACAATAAACTGCTATAGGAGAGTCCATTGGAATGCCGTCAAGAGACTTCTCAGATATATCAAAGGGACTTTGGATTATAAATTGAGCTTTTCTAGAGATGGAGGTGATTTAGCAGTAAATTGTGATGCTGACTTGGGCAACAAGATCAATGAGAGACATTCTATTGTGTGATGATGCAAGGTGGTGCTATTATCGGGAACAGCAAACCGTAGCATTATAAAGTTGTGAAGCTGAATATATGAGCATCTCAGCCACACTTCAAGAGGTCTTATGGCTCCGGAACTTGATTTCAGAAGTGGACCTAGATGTAGTGAATGGACCTACTAAACTTTATTGTGATAACATGTGAGCATTAGAGCTCTCCAAAAATTCAATTATAAATGAAAGGTCTAAACATATAGATGTTAGACACCATTTCATAGGGAACACATGAAACACAAAGTGGTTAATATTGAGTATGTTCCGTCAGAAAACAAAAAAGCTGACTTTCTTACAAAACCCCTAAATTGTAACAAACATAAAATAAGTGTTGAACAAATAGGTTTGACTAAACGATTTTGTACATATTAATATTATTGTATTCTTGTTAGAAAATTAAAATAATATGGGGGTGTTGGCCTTGTGATTCTTATTTTAATATTTTCTATTGGTTATGTTATATTCAAATTGTATAAATGTATATATATATATATTGCAATGTTTTATATTTAGTAATAAGAATGCGGTATAGCCAACACTCGTATAGTATGTAACCACCATGTTTTTTGGATCTCTTTGTTAACTTAGCGTCCCTAGAGTAAAGATGTGTATACAATAAAGCATTTACAAATCTCTCCACTATTATTTCTCCATAACCCAACAGCCTGTTATAAACTTCATTGAGCATAAACTACACCATTCTTAAGGTTATGCTCTGCTGATCGACACTTCTCCCCTGGTAAGCATTGCCCTACATTATCTCCAGGCAGCTTCAAGAGGACTCCTTCTCTTGCCAGTTCACTGATCCAGTCCTATGTAGGGATTGGTTACCACCACCTCAGACTGGGTTGCTTGGCTTTGCTATAATTGTTGAGTTCTCATACATGATATAATTACAGCGGTTTTAAGATATTCTTTTTATTATTTTGAATATATAATCGTGTCTATTTAATTGATAGAAAAAATAATATATTTATATATTATATTTTTTTTTCGGTGGGCGCATTAGGCCTAATGAGACCTTTGGCCGCGCAGTGTGACCTTCTTACAGAGATTGGTGTTGCCTGCAGGAGCACAGACAGCCTGGAGGGGGTAGCCCAAACCTCACGTTGCTGCAAGCCATGGTCACCATGGTGCAGCGGCAGACTGCCCATAGCTCCATAACCAATCCCATTGGGGCCAATTTGGCAGTGTCCTTCCCACCGATGGCGTCAGCTCTCTCGAGTTCAAGGACAGTGGCAAACTGGTCTAGGCCAAAGGATTATGGTGGGTCAGAGTCAGACCTATATTTCTTTCCCTGAAGTATGCCATCCTTGTACCGAACCTCCGGGTGGTTACTGACATCCTGGAAAACCACACCAAGATTATCGATGAGATATGAGCAAGGTTCATCATTCCTATGCCCGGTCGGTGTGAGTCGCCTCCAGTAGGCTGACGGGCCTCACATACCCGGGGGTGGGGGTAAACTTGGACTGCGTGGCGTTCATTGGTGGGCGGTCACCCGAATGGAGCGATCACCCATCCAAGTACTAACCACGATGGACGTTGCTTAACTATGATTACCTATTGCAAGCGCCCTTGTCCACTCGGCCATCCCGGCCCCGTATATATATATATATATATATATATATATATATATATATATATATATATGATCCTCAGCATGGCTATCAACAGGAGGATAAAACAATACATGGAGTGAGATGTCGTTGAGTACCAATGTGCATATTCTCTATGCGTTAGGTTTTGGAAAAGACGCATGAGTTTAACATAAACCTCCACCACCTATTCTTAGATTTCCAACAAGCGTATGACTCCATTGACAGGGAGAGGCTAATAGATGACCTAATGAAAATGGGAGTACCTAAGAAACTTGTAAGGTTGGTGCGAATGACAATGGCAGGATCGAGATGACCTGTCAAGTTATAAGGAGAACTCTCCAAGGAATTTACAGTGCGGTCGGGATTGAGACAGGGAGACCCTCAAGCGACAACACAATTCAACCTCTCAATGGAAATTGCCATAAGAGGCCATATTCAAATTGCCATAATACAAACCAACCCAGGAGGAACCATCTGCAATTGTAGTAACCGGAAAAGAAAAGAAAAGAAGAGGCCAAGGTCCTTTCTGGATCGTAGCGCCGATGAAGTAAGGAAGAAGTAATATGTATATGTATGTATTTAAAAGTCGTTCGTTCAATTATGAGAAGAAGGAACTATTTAGAGAACAAGGATATAATTGGGATAAATAATAATTAATCAGTCACAAATTGCATAGTATCTGAACCTTAATTTTAAAATCAGCCCACTTATGAGGAAAGATACAAAATAAAACGTGGTAAGTGTTCCTAGGACCTAGTGGCCTTTAAATCTGTGATATATTTGAACATTTTTTGGTTTCTTGCAAATAACTCCCCAACTAAAGACTATACAGTATTGTATTCTCTTTTCTGAAAAAGGGTATACTAGTACTTGTAGAATGGTATATTCAGGACCGGATTTAGCAAACAATTTGAGGGGGGGTCATAACCCTCCAGTCTCAGTCTCACATGTTGTCTTTCGCCTGACAAAACTTTTGTTTTAAAATTTATTTAATCGATTATTTCATTTTAACAAGAAATACTTAGATCTAAAGTGTTACCTTTAAGGTTTAGCAGCAATGTAATTGCATTTTTTCTTTAAAAATATAAATAGCTGAAATATATATCGCTAGGTTATATTTTACCTTTTTTGGTTGAAACTTCAATTATAGCCCTTACATGGGCGTACCCAGCAGGGGGGCAGGGGGGGGGGCAGCTGCCCCCCCTGGAAGGCTGGAAGCAATAATTTTTTAGGCTTTTAAGACTGGAAGCAATAATAGAATACATTTTTTTCAAGCGAATAATTGTAATAACTTAGTTGATAAAGCACTGCTAAAATTATACATAATTTTGGTTTCATTCACCTTTTCCGCGGTAAGGTGTTATAACCTGAACGACCATAGCTTGCCCCCCCCCCTAGTTTTTAGCTTGCCCCCCCCCCCCTAGTTTGATCCTGGGTACACCCTTGAGCCCTTATAACTTGTCAAAATCTACTCTGTATAGAAAATGTTACAGATAAAATATTTAGAACATTAAATTTATCATAAAACAATCTCCTTCATTTTAAAATTAGCTTATCCCTATATTGAAATACAAATAAGAACATGAGAGTTATTTTCAGTTAAAACTTTTTTGAGAAGTATAAATAATGCAAATAACTACAAATCATCCATCTTCTTCCATTTGTTTAATGATCAATTTTGCAAAAGCACCCAGCCACCTAAATAGTTAGTTCTATGAATATTTTATCATACTCCCGCATACTTCAAAAAAATAAGAACGTAAACATGGGCGTCCACGGGGGAGGGCAGCTGCCCAAAAACTAAAACTACAAATTAAATAAATTTGTATTAATTACCTATATTTATTAATCATTATATGAATACTTAATTTAACATAAAAGAAATCAATAAGTTGTATTTGAACAATTAATTAAGCCTTACAAGGTCAGAATACCTCAACCCCTTCCCCCAGGCATAAGATTTTACCAGCCTGCCCCCTCTAGATGAAATCTTGTTGACACCCTCGGAAGTGCTATGAATACTATAAGTCTAACCAACCTGCATCCCTTAATATTCTCTTACCCAGGTTATAGATAGAGTTTAGGATTTATGCAGGAAATTAACTTAAATAATAGACAGTTAAGTAATGAAAGACATTTTTAAAAAAGTTGTGAATTTTGTAAAAGAAAACATGCCCAAACAAAGAAAGCTCTATAATGATGCTAATTCACAAAAACAAGTATTAAATTATGACAGTTGTTGGGAAGCATGAAATTTCCAGCATGTACCAAAGAAATTGTACAATTTTTTTTTTTGTTTTATACTGGAACCATTTTGGTAAAGGTATAAAATGGTTTGAAGAAGTAAAAGTGTAAATAAATTGATTTTAAATTGAATATTCCTTCAGATTCCTCTTAATAGATGACTACTCATTTTAAATCAAATAACCTAATTCTTATATTTTAACATTAAAAACATTTTTTTCTTCATAAGGAATTCAATTTATTATTATTTTTATGTTCTGTAAAAGCAATAAAATCCATTCTTGTGGTTTCATTCCATTACAATGGGTTCAAACAGGTTCCTATAATTGTTAGTACGAATAGAAGCACCTTCTCCTGGCAACACAATGAAGACTAGATAATTTTAAGTATTTAAATAAAATATGAAGCAAAAATAATATCTATTTATTTTGGTAACAGTAAATAGGGTTAATATTTTTTAATCTGACTATACATTAACTAATTTCCTTCATGTTTCAAAACAAGATCTCATATATATTAAAATATTATAGCGGAGAGAGTTTAAAATTATTGTATCAAATTTAATTTGATATTTAATTTTTTTTTAATTATTATTAATGGATGACCTAGTGAAAATTAAAACAGAGGCACAGCAAAGCAACCTAGAATAAAAGAATTCTAGTACCGTCAGATTAGATGTGGTAAGGAGAAAACATTTTTTGTAGCTTCAAAATAACTAGGTAGGTAAGTTTGACTAGGTTTAATAGTTTAAGATATTCACATTCAGCAAACACTAAATTTGATGAGTATGATATAAAAGCAGGTTGTATAACTTTTGAATTTCGAAACAAGAATTATTTCTTAAATTATAGAATGTAGATCTTATATCGTCGTCACCATGCAAAAGTAACGAATATGCATAGGCTTTTAGTTGCGCATTCGTTACATTAGCATGGTGACGACGATATCATAGATATTTTCTTAAATCATCAGCATCATATATATATATATATATATATATATATATATATATATATATATATATATATATATATATATATATATATATATGTTATTATTATTAAGGATTAGTTCCCTTAAAAATGTAAAATTCTATCGGCAGAACCTGTCTGCCCCCTAGGAAGAGCGTTGCGGATTGAGGGACCCCTTTTAGGAGGGGTAATCCGTAAATGATGAAAAGGACTCGGGGACAAACAGGTACTACAGTTCTTGGGGGTATGGCCCGGCCACCAGAAACAATAGGGGATGCAGACTCATTGAGTTCTGCATTCAAAATGATATGATCATAGGAAACTCCCACCACAATCATAAGACTATATATAAGATTACTTTTGAAGCTCAGTAAAGAAACGTGAGAAGTGTAGTTTATTTGTATCAACACAATGAATTTGTATATGATACAGACATCAGAAGAAACTCCACAGATATTAATACGAGGTGCTCAACTGAGCACAGATTACTACTCTTAAATACTGATACGCACGTTCCGGTACCACGATCCTCAAACTGAAAGTTTACGAAAGGATAGATGTTAGAGTGCTGAAGGATGAAGAGAAACAGAAATAATATAGGATCCGTTAAGCACATGGTTTGGCAGAAATAAATATTGATCAAGACATTGACCCTTCATGGCAGCAGATTAAAAGTGTAATCCTGATCCTCCAGAAAAGGAGCTGTAATGCCTCAAAAAAAGACCCACTGGTGGAATGATGGAGTCCAGAAGGCAATTAAGGAAAAGAAGGAGGCTTGGTTGAATTACATTAAAGCAAAGGATGAAACCTCAAGCCGGAATTATGTTATAAAAAGGAATGAATCCAAGAGAATCGTCCAAGCCTCGAAAAAACAAACTAGGGAAGAAGCTGAAGGAAAGTCATCAGGAAAACTTAAGAAGGTTCTGGAACCCCGTAAAGTTGCTCTGAGGTAAAAAGGGGAAACAAGTGCGCAGAATCAATGATAGACACGGATACCTTATTAAAAAAGAGGAAGAAATCCTTGAAACCTGGCGAGCTTACTACCAGGAAAATTTCATTGCTGAAGATAGAAGTAGTGACAGATTCGTGGATCTGAGAAGGACTAGAGCACCAGAAATTGAGCCAGAAGACCTGGATGACACTATTTGGGAAGATGAAGACACTTGGCTGTACAGGGATAAAGCAGGGTAAAGAAGCTGGTACCGATGAAATAACACCAGAGCTTATTAAATACGATGGGCAGTGATAAAAGTCTAATAAAAAGCTATACGGGCAGTATACCAGGGCCCAAAAGGTGTTGTTAAGCAGGGAGACAGTCTCAGCCCTCTTTTTTAGATAGTTTTCATGGATGAAATATGGAAGGTGTGCAAAAGAAGACCACCTAGAGCAATAGTTATGCCACTTTTGGTGCAAGCGTTTATATATGCAGATGATGTTGCATTGGAGGCGGATAGTCTGCATAACCTATAGATACCCATAACTAAATGGAGTGAGGAACTTCAGTTGAGAGGAATTACCATAAACGCTGAGAAAAGCAAAGCTATGCTGGTCGGAAGGGATATGAATATGGTAAATTGCAATGGGGTACCTATCACTTAATCTGTGGATGCCTACGAGTACCTGGGAAAAATTATTTGCAGAGATGGAAAAGTAGATCATAAGGTACTCAATCTAGTCAAGAAAGCAAATGGAGTGTACTCTTAGATGCTTTCTCTGATTATAGATAAAGGAGGAAATCAGCCAACATACAAAGCTCCTCCTGTTCAAAACTGTGTTCCTACCAGTTTTTCTATATGTTGCAGAGAGTTGAACTGTCCTGGATCAGCATACAAGCCCCTAATATTCTAATATAATAATAATATAATATAATATAATAATATTCTAATATTCCCTATTTTTGGCCTCATCCAATTTCCATCACCGATAATTAGCTTCTACCCTTAGAGCCGCGGCTACGCTCGATTTTTTTTTTTTTTTTATAATATTTCGATCTAATTAGTCCTTTCTACTCTTTCGATTTAATTTGCAATTTTTAGACTGCCTAACACTCCGCTCTCGTTCAATTTGTACGCTTTCGAGGTATGATATCTGTAGCCCGAAAATAGGGTTAAGGGGGTGGGTCAGAGCGGTTACACCGATTTTTAATAATATTCCCGCACCTACCCCCTATTTTTGGCCTCATCCAATTTCCATCACCGATAATTAGCTTCTACCCTTAGAGCCGCGGCTACGCTCAATTTTTTTTTTTTTTTTTTAATATTTCGATCTAATTAGTCCTTTCTACTCTTTCGATTTAATTTGCAATTTTTAGACTACCTAACACTCCGCTCTCGTTCAATTTGTACCCGAAGGAACTGAAATCACAATGAAAGAATCCAGAAAAACCAGGAGGTTCTTGGACAGATAGTGGAACAGCACCAGCTGAAATGATTTGGGCATGTGAGCAGAATGGGGGATGACAGAAAGATCAAGTGGTTGTTGGAGGCCATTGGAAACGATGGACTAAACCTCCACACTTAGCGGCATTCTGGAAGTAGAGAAAGAAGAAGAAAAGAAAAAAAAATATTTATAAATAATAATTGGTGGTCCATCTCTGTTTTTTGAAACTATTAAGACTATTCTTTATAATTATTACTAGCAGACCCGGCCACGCTTTGCTGTGGCTCAGTAGTTATATCCTACTATTTTTAAACAAATACAGTCATACCATTGCCTAATTTAAATTATTAAAATGTATTTACTTTACTAAAAGTTGATATCACGGTGGGCCACAGCAAAGCGTTTCAGCGCTTAGCTAGTAATTTAATTGAAATACAAATAAAAAAGGAAAAGGAAGAAAAATTACCTACACTTTTGAGAATTTATTGTAACCTTTTCTTGATTTATTTATTCTTTAATGAAAATTAACAATAAATACAAGGAATTGTATTACTATTTGTCTGTGGAAAATAATAATATAGGAACAAATAACTGCACTCACATAACACAATACAAAATTATAATAATGATAACCTGTATTACAATAGCATGCTTATAAACAAAAACGTTATGAAATTGCCATGTTAATAAATCGAAACACGGCCTACTGTATTTGCAATAATTCGCTATATAAGAATTATTTTGGTCACTAATCAAGTTAAAAACTATCCTATCTCTTAAGTTGGCCAAAACTATAAACATTGAGCCAAATTTCATTAAAATCGGTTGAGTAGTTTCTGAGTTATTGAAAGACAAACATCGGGACATGAGATTTTTATATATATAAGGAAGGATTAGTAGATAAAGAAAATAACTCATTAAAAATAAAGAAATATATGCAAGAAATTTATGGCAAAATTATATTCAACAGAAGTAACTTTAAAAATCAGTAAAGTGATTAAGCTCATACATTGAATTTATTGAACAAATATGTAATCAATATGATAAAAATATTTATAAATTAAGATTCAATCAAGATTCTATTCTCAATTCACTCTCATATAGAATGCTGAGGCCATTAACCTACCTTTTCTTGATTTAATTCAAGGATATATTGTTTGCTTTTCCCCAATTCTGCTGTCAGTTCATCAAGATCTTTTTTATTGTTTTCTAATTCATTAAATAGTATACACTTTTCATTTTCATATTCATCCTGAAAAAAATATGCATTGAAACATCTTGAAATAATTGACAAAGAAAAAAAAAAATGTAGAATCTTTCAAGTAATTTTAATGTGCAAGAGATAAGATCGGCCTTGGCCGGGAGTCTCCCACCTAGCTAATGTACTAGCAACAAACGCAACAAACAATCCGCCAATGCAATTGTATATATATATATATATATATATATATACAATCCAATCCAATGTAATGGCGCTATGGTCCTTACAGGACCCTGACCTCCTCAGAGCTCATTGCAATATATATATATATATGGCGGATTGTTTGGGGCCGGAGCGGTCCCATACACCTTGAAATCACCCTCGGCGACGGGCCCCTGGCGTAGAACAACCTTTTAGCTGGAGGGAGCGGACGGTACCTGGGGACCTCCTCGGCCCCAGCCATTAGTCCAACAGCGGTACGATCGTACCGCTTGGCGCTCAGCATATTACTAAAAGACTATTAAAAAATATGATTTGATGATAGAAGGGTGAAAATTTAGGCTAAAAAAAAAATTTTGTCAAAAAAAAAAATTTTAGGGGTGGACAACCCTTATCACTTAAGGGTATGAAAAATAGATAGTAGACGATTCTCAGACCTACTTAATATGCATATAAAATTTTATGCATATATTTATAAAAATCGGTCAAGCCGTTTCAGAGGAGTATGGTAACTAACATTGTGACACGAGAATTTTATATATAAGATATCTCTCTCGCTATATATATATATTTATATTAAAATGGATTATTGCAGCGTGTGTTCAAAATGTCCTCCATTAGTTTGGATGCAGGCTTATCTTCAACATTTTTTATGAAGAATTTTTCAAATTTTAGTAGAAGAGAAGAAAAAAGATAATTTATTTTAAAGAAAGTATTTTTTTAATTTAAACTATGGATTTTTTTTTTTTTTAATTTTAGATTATTATTACCATTTTTATATTATTTAGGATTCATAGATCGTTCTTTCTATGAAAAGAGTTCGATTTAAAAAAGTAAAACTAACTCTAACTCATGGGAAGTTCGGCATCCATTACATAGGCTCTAGCGCGCTTCCTCATGCCCCAGCAGTAACATTCTCTAGCGTGTTCTTCATCAGAAAAACTTCTTTTAGACACAAAAGGTGGAGTGAAATTGTATCATGGGTTACACCACTAAAAAGCTAACTAAAACTAAATTCCGCAGTTTTTAGGAAATTTGACATCTTCTAGGGTGCTCCAGTGGGGAGTGAGGAATTTTAAAAAACTATTAAAACTTTAAGTTATAATAAATATTTTGTGTTTAGCGCGTTAAAAGTCCCAATTAAAGTGGATTTAAAATAACTACACCCATCTCATCTTTTAGAAAATTTAATGCTGATTAAGAAAATATCAACGTTTTTGTTTCTTCACTAAACCAAAGTAGAGAAAACTGTGATTTTTCAGAAAAAAGTAAGATTTTAAAAATAAAACAAAAAAATTCTATCTCGTCAAAAGATTGAGATAGGAAACACGTTTCGGCGCCATTCTACCCCGTTTAACATGCAGTATTACCCAATTTTTTTTTTAACACTATGTCTGGGACACCCAGTATATATAAATACCTATATATATTTTTTTATTTTTTTTTTTCACCACATATAAAGTTTACTTATTTTCATGTGTGTAACCACTTTTTATAATTTTTCAGTAATTTTAAATATTTTATTTTAAAGAGAAAAAATTTGCCCACATCAAAGTCCGTATCCAAGTCAAGTCAATCTTCCCCCTGATCTCTCAATTTTTTTTATTTTTTTTTATTTTTTTTTTTTTTGTAGATTCATACAGGATGTGGACGATTCATTCTAATTAGTAGGATCTAGATGATTCATAATTTTTAATATTTACATATTTAGTTTTTACAGCCAGCAATAATGTTTAATCTTAATGCCAATAGAGGTTGTACGGCATCCCACCAGAGATATTTTTAACATCTAGTCTAGATCCACAGCCTTCTGTCGAAAGTAGGGCCACCATGGGAAGAATATAAGTCACTTCACATGGACGGTGTTGGAAGCGATGCCATACATATCTCCACCAAGATTTTACAGATCTTTCTCATGGTCCCCCTTGTCCTGGTTGAGGACCAGAGTCGTATGATAACATAATATACAAAAGCATTTTCATTGAAATATTATAGTACATCTTTGACAATAATAACAAAGCACAAGAACATACAACAGGCTTTAGAAATCACATCCATTCAGGGAATAGAAAGTAAAACAATATATAACAAAATTAGGATCAACGCAATAAAGATAAACCACTAAGTTAATCCTTTGCAAATTATCATCAAGGAGAATCAACTGTCGGGTCAATCAACTTAGAATGGCCAAGAGACTCCTCGGTAAAGAAAGTTGGTAGGAAGGAAGAAATGCCTTTGTACCATAAGTATGGGATTAGAGAAGTAGAAGAGAACCGACAGGAGAAAACGAAGCAAGATGCAGAATCTGTAATCTTGCACTGCAAAGCAGTAAGCATGGAGTTGATAAAGATAAGAACAATTCATTTTCACTAACCTTTTCTTTATTTAACTGATATATGTGTTGTCTACATTTGACTAATTCTGCTGTTACGTCACAGAGTTCACATTTGCTAGCATCCAATTCATTTTTATAAGTTTCCTGTAAAATGAAATAAAAATAATGATCCATGCAGGCATAACTTCAATTAATAAATTAAACACAGGATTACTCAAGCTTACATTTTCAATTTTTAAATTCTGGTTTTCTTCAATAAGATCTGACAGATTTTCTTTTTGTCTGGATGAAACATTTTGCCAATGATTACTCTAAAAACGATATACATTAATGTTCACAACATTTTTCAAAAAATGGAATCAAATTAGATATCAGAATTAAAAATATTTAAGGACAATCATTCATGAGTCCAAAAAAGTGAGCAGATGTATAGAACTTCTTTTTTCAAAAATCCTAATAGCAATTATCTATATCCAACTTTCTCTTCCTAATCAAAAATAATTGGGAAAATTTAAATAATTCTTCATTCATTTTGAAGGCACAAATCTACATCACACCAGTTTGAACATTGTTAATCAGCTCATTCTATAGGATTTTTAAGTTCAAGTTCACTATTCAACCACTTCTACTTTTGCTTACTTGAATATGAAATTCCAGTTTTGAACAGACCTACAAAGTTTTGAGGTCCCCTTAGTCCAAATAAACAAGTCTCGGGAAAAGGTTTGTCTGTGAACTAGTTCAAAAACATTATATCGTATGAAACTGAAATTCGGTATATGCCCGTGATCTGACAGCTAAGGTTTCATTAAAACTGAGTAAGCGGAAGTGGCTTTTAATAATAATGTATCAAACACATTATTACAATTTTTGTTTCAATTTCAATTCAACCTGGCAAAGCCCCCTCCCTGGCTGGAGTATTCTGGACCCCACCTCTCCAGTTAAAGGATAACTATTTAAATGTTCTAGTTATACAGATCTTAAATTTTCCCCTTTAATTTTTTTTTTTTTTTTTTTTTTTTTTTTACTTTCACTTACCTATATATGAAATATATAGTAAGTGGAAGTATTGCGATCGTGAAAATTTTCGACTTCCGGTTTTCAACGGAAATACACGTTTTGGGGTCCCCTGAGTCAAAATAACCAAGTCCCGCGAAATGGTCTGTGTGTGTGTGTGTCTGTGTGTGTGTGTGTGTGTGTGTGTGTGTGTGTGAACAGACTAGCTCAAAAACTATAATCCGTGCGAACCTGAAATTGGGTATTTGGTGTAGGTATATGCCCGCGATGTGACAGCAAAAATTTCATCAAAATTGCTCAACGGGAGGGGGTACTTTATTTAATAACTTTTTATGTTTTTTTCGATTTTCTCAAAAACGGCTCTAACGATTTTGATTAAACTGAGTATTTGATCTATTTATATGCCCGAAATATGACTGTAAAAATTTCATCAAAATTGATTAACCGGAAGGGGGACTTTACTTAATAAATTTTGTATCATTTTCACGTGTTTTTTTTTATTTACTCAAAAACGGATTTAACAATTTTGATCAAACTGGGTATTTGATGTACCTGTATGCCCGAGATATGACTGTAAAAATTTCATCAAAATTGATCAACCGGAGGGGGGACTTTACTTGATAAATCTTATATCATTTTCACGTGTTTTTTGTATTTACTCAAAAACGGTTTTAACGATTTTGATCAAACTGGGTATTTGATGTACCTGTATGCCCGAGATATGACTGTAAAAATTTCATCAAAATTGATCAATCGGAGGGGGGACTTTACTTGATAAATCTTATATCATTTTCACGTGTTTTTTTTATTTACTCAAAAACGGTTTTAACGATTTTGATCAAACTGGGTATTTGATGTATGTATATGTCAAAGATGTGATAGCCAACATTTCATCAAAATTGACCAACCGGAGGGGGCACTTTATTTCATAACTTGTTTTCCAATTTATACCTTTCTTTCGTCTATCTCAAAAACGGCTTTTATGATTTTGATCAAATTCGCCATGTTTAATAAAAATAAGGTGTTCTTTAATATCAGGTAAGCTTTATTGTTATTAAAATGTTCTGAGGGGGCTTAAATGGGGAATGGGTCTTTTTTGTTTTCCTGTAAAGTACACTTGTTTTTGTTTATATGGAAAAATTGACTGTCTCTTATTACGCCTAATAATAAGAAATGGCTCAATATGAGATATGATAAAAATAAAGAAAATATAAAGAGGAGAAAAAAAGAAAAATATTCGGTCAACTCATAAAACTCGTGGAGCCCACGCATGCGGAGTACCCCTTTAATGACAGATCATTGTTCATAATTAAAGCTGTTCTGTTCATTTGAGAAGTGGCAATTAAAAAAACGCATTAATTTCTAATCTAAGTAAGTTGGTAAGTGAAAGTTGTGTGTTGCGCGCACGCACCAGATTTTTTTAATTTGTTCCAAATCCTACATAACCAGATGTTACCTTTTTTTTTACTTTTTATTTATGGTTTAATTTAGCTATAGCTTTAATTTATTTTTATTTTTATAATTCTAGTTTCACTGGCCGTACATGTAAGAGGAGATAAGATTTCTTGGGAAAGGGAGGGGTCATGGCCCGCTCCCTTTGGGATAAATTTACTATTTCCAAATAGAATCTATTAAAGAAGTCTTAACAACAGTATATAAACCACAATAG
Source organism: Aelia acuminata (assembly GCA_911387785.2). NCBI lineage: Eukaryota > Metazoa > Arthropoda > Insecta > Hemiptera > Pentatomidae > Aelia > Aelia acuminata. The sequence goes on from OU426979.1 coordinate 102,851,484, forward strand.
AAGCCAATCATATTTTCTATTATTTAAACTATACTTATTCATCGGTTTATCAATCATCCCAAACTATAAAATATTAAATAATCAATGAATAAAAGGTTTTTATTATTATATTTGATTATTGATTAATTTTTTACAAGAGTTCTTTTATATAGGGAAGTTTGAAAAGGAGTTAATACATAACATATGAGTTTAAGGTCTTAGATAAATTTTTAATAGAATAAAAAAAATAAAGTTGGGGTCTCACAAAGCCCACCTCATCAGTTAAAGGTTATTAACAAACCCTTAATTTAAGCAATACTTTTGGGCAGGGTTTGAAATTAACTCTTATTTTCTCGGAAAGAGAATAAAAGTCAAATCCGGACTTTTATATTTCCAATAAATAAATAAAAATCATATCATGACTTTTATATTTCGGGCCAGAAAATAAAAGTCCTGCTATGATCTTCATCACAATGATACCTAATATAAGAGTCAAAGGTTGATTTTAATTATTTAAGGATGAATTTATTAACTTTTTTATTGGATTTCTCCATATTGTTATTCATTATTGGGTTAACCGTTTTTATGGAAATCTTATAATAAATTACCTTATATCGATCTTAAGATCGATTATTAGATTATCAAGGGTGCTGATAATGAAAAAAATATCAATATAAAACCTCAGGCTCACTGAGGTATCGATTACAACTTATCCGATATTTACAATATTGGGGTCCATCTCTAGGTTAATTGGGGTGCAGATTATGGAAATGATATCGATTTTTCGATTACGCGCTTAGGTATCGATTTATTTTAACATACGCGATATAAACGATATTGGGGTCCGCCCATAGGTTATTTGGGGTGCTGAATTTGAAAATAATGTCGATTTTCGGATTACGCACTCAGGTATCGATTTAATCCTACTTGAGGGATATAAACGATATGAAAGTCGGCATTGGGTTATGGAAGGTGCTGAATTAGGAAATGATATATTATATATATAGGAATGATATATGATTAGGCGCTCAGGTATCAATTTGTATATATGATGATAATACTACACGATGATAACGATATTGTGGTCATAAGTTTACATTTTGTAAATAGTTTATTATCCATAACACCTTCCATAACCCAATGCCAATTTTAATATCGTTTATATTCCTTAAGTAGTACTAAATCGATACCTGAGTGTGTAATCGAAAAATCTATATCATTTTCAAATTCAGCACCTCAAAGAACCTATGAGTGGACCCCATTATCGTTTACATCTCGTAAGTTGTAATAAATCGATAACTGATCACAAAATCCAAAAATCGACATTATTTTCAAATTCGGCACCTCAAATATCCTATGAGCAGACCCCAATATCGTTTATATCGCGTATGTTGAAATAAATCGATATCTGAGCGCGTAATCGAAAAATCTATATCATTTTCAAATTCTACCTTAAATAACCTATGAATGGACCCCAATATCGTTTATATCGCGTAAGTTTAAATAAATCGATACCTGAGTGCGTAATCGAAAAATCGATATCATTTTCATAATCAGCACCCCAAATAACCTATTAGTGGACCCCAAAATCGTTTATATGGTGAAAGTTGAAATAAATCGATACCTCAGGAGCCTGAGGTTTTATATTGATATTATTTTCAAATTCAGCACCCCAAATAACCTATGGGCGGACCCCAATATCGTTTATATCGCGTATGTTGAAATAAATCGATACCTAAGCGCGTAATCGAAAAATCGATATCATTTCCATAATCTGCACCCCAATTAACCTAGAGATGGACCCCAATATTGTAAATATCGGATAAGTTGTAATCGATACCTCAGTGAGCCTGAGGTTTTATATAGATATTTTTTTCATTATCAGCACCCTTGATAATCTAATAATCGATCTTAAGATCGATATAAGGTAATTTATTATACCCTATAAGATTTCCATAAAAACTGTTAACCCAATAATAAACAACAATATGGAGAAATCCAATAAAAAAGCTAATAAATTCATCATTAAATAATGAAAATCAAGCTGTGACTCTTATATTAGGTATCATTGTGATAAAGATCATATCAGGACTTTTATTTTCTGGTCCGAAATATAAAAGTCATGATGTGATTTTTATTTATTTAGTAGAAATACAAAAGTCCGGATTTGACTTTTATTCTCTTTCTGAGAAAATAAGAGTTAATTTTAATCCCTGCTTTTGGGTGAACAATAAATAAGATATTGGACTATATAAAACTAGTTGATAGGGAAAATTTGTATGCCATCTTGAAGGATTACAAAGGGAAAATACATTCCTCCATCACTGACAGACATTTTTATATTATCTAAACTATACACAGATACCTCTTCCCATCTTTCACTGATTTCTTTTTTAAGGCAAAACATTAAATTTTCCCAACATACGAGTTTTTCTTTAAGATCCTGAAAAAAATAAATATACAATCCTTTTATTTTATTTAATTTCTAGACAAATTCAATAATACCAGAAGAATATTAACAACATAACTATTAACCTCCAATTCTTGATATTGCTGGTTATTAGCAGCACTACCAGTTTCTTCTGACATTTGAATTTCATTAAGCTGTAAATAATATTGTTTATAAAGGGACTTATATTGAAAGAACTAACTCCACTAAAATAATATTTTGCAAAATGTTTAGTTAGTTATAACATTAATTATTTTTAAAATTAATAAAAGTTTTAGACATTATATGTGACAATATAACCTGATCAGATTTTTCTCTTAGTTCTTGACTAATTTTTTCAAGTCCTCGCTGTTGAAATTCGATTTGGAATTTCATTTCATCACATTCATGCTAGAAAATACCGTTTTTATATTTAAAATACTTTACAGTTAAAAAACAATTGGATATGAAAGAATAAAATATATATTTGTAATAAATTATTTATCTGATGTAAAATAATTTTTCCAACAGATTAAGTATTAATGATAATTGAGAGTCAAACAAATCCCAGCTGACCAAATAGTTCTCAATCCTGAATGAGAATGAACCCACTGATGAGTTGTTTGATGCCATCGCGAAGCTCAAGATCCATACCTCACAAGGGATTGACCATATGCTCGCTGAATTCTTTAAGAAAGGAGTGAAATCTTGTGAAAACTGTATAAAACGTATTTATATTGGTGTGGGAGATAATGTCAAAAATGTAAAATTCATGAAAGAAGTCAATATTCACTCAATTTACAAGAAGGAGACGTTCTCGATAGGAGAAACTATAAAGCATATCGTGTTAATTCTTGAGGATATAAAATATTTTTGACTTCTCATGAAGTCGATACTTCACCCAATTTACAAGAAGGGAGGTGTACTAGATAGGAGATGATATAAGCCATATTAGGTGTTTGTCTTGCAGATATAAAATATTTTTATAAAATAATACATTGCAAATGCAACTCCGACTCTAAATACTGAATAATCTGAAAGAAGCAAAGAATACCATATTCCTACACATCCCCTCTATTTGTGGACTTCAGAATTGCATATGACACCGTCATAAGTGAACCACTTTTTCAAGAATCTGATTAGTTAAACCAAAAATACTTTTCTGATTTGTTAAATTGACCAAGAAGAGATTTATGAATGTGGTGCATGATCAGAATGAAATGCTTTAGATGAGTACCACAACAAATGGGGTGATACAGGAAGATGCCATGCCATTTCTGCTTTTTAACAATGAATTTTAAAAAGCTGTATAAGATTCACGGATCCAGCTAAAGCAGACAACAAATGTGGTTTTAATAAAATCATTTAGAACCTAGTTTAAGTGTGTGATGCCTTCCTCACTCTTAAGTAACAGCCTGACGACTAGAATTTTGTGTAAATGCTACAAAAACTAGTAAACAACCCTCCAAAGTTATCAGCATGGTAAATACTACTACAGTAGGGTTCCGATTAACCGAGGTGCCAAGTCTGAGGGGGGTATGTGTATGTATACAAGTTCATTTAAACAAACTACAATAAAAGATTTCTTTTTAAAAAAATAGTTTCATAATTTCTGTTATTATGCATTATTATTATTAAGTATTTATTAGGTTTTTAAGCATATATGTAGTTTTTATTTAAAAATAACCTACGTTTTCAGTTGGTATTGGTATAGTTCCGATCAACCGAGGTAACCTTGGTCCCCATCCACTTGGTTAATCAGAACCCTACTGTAACTTTGGCTCATATGTATACCAGACAAACTAGTAAAAAAAAAATAGCAAATGGAGAAAATAATTTGTATAAAGTTTTGAAATTTTAGAAAAGTTCCCACCTCTAAGGGAGGCATGCCCCTGTTACCACCCTCTATATTCCCATTTTTTAACGGTTTTTTTTCTCTTTTTAAACAGAATAGTTTATATTTTGAAGAAATCTGTTTTATAAAAATATTCCTGATTGTTCAGAACACTTTAAACATAATGAATTTGACAAGACATCCCCATTTATCTTTAAAATAAAAACAGGAGCAATAATTAGCAATTTCCTGATAAGTTTAAAATTTTTATTAAGGTGAGGAATAACAATTTTATTTTTAATAAACATTAGGAATTTTATTGCAAACCAATATTTTTGGGCCTCATGTGTTGTGCAATTTGATTGAAATATTAATAAAAAATTAAATTGTGAGGAGCTTACCTCTTTTTCTGATAATTTCTCTTGATATTCAGCTATATGTTCATTTGCACATTCCAGCTAATGAAAATGATACAGTAATATAAAAATCTTTAAAGCAGGACTGATCTCTTATACTAATTTTCCTTTGATTTCTTACACTGATTCCAAGACAATTTTCATTGAAACCAACATAGATAATATTAAAACAATATTAATGTACTGAATTTGCTTTGATGTACTTCTTCGAAAGTCCAATATTAAAAACCAACCCTTTAAGCCTTATTTCGATGAAAATTTTTGAGTTATACAACCTAATAAATGGAAATTTGATATTATTTTCATTTTAGATTATTTGGTATTTAAAAATCCACAAATCATTTTGGAAAAATTGTGTGCAGATGAAGAAAATCAGATGATTATGACGAATGCTTTATGGCCACTGACTATATAATAACATATGGGTTTTTTAGGTATAGTAGAGGTATGCTCAACTCCCTTCCCACTCCCTAACGATCAATCTTTGCTTTATAGAATATCAACAAAAACATCAAGTGGAAATAAATTTTATGATTATATTAAGCCTCTGTCGACAAGGTGGGTCGGATCTGACCGATGAATGTGAATAAATAGCTATGTTACAATCAGCACTCACTAAACTTCCTCCACTTTATTGTGTATCGGGTCACACTGGCCCACCTTGTTTTTAACGTAGTGACCTAGTTTTAATGTCAAATACGACTCATCTTGTTTTAAATATTTGTTTTTTATTAGTTGACTATGGCTGTCTAATCTTTCTGTATTAGTTCTAAACAGAAACATAACTTTTAATTAAAAAAAAAAAACTTCAAGCTACCATGTATAAGAATCGTAACCTTCCTCATTAGGCCTTATACTTTCAGGTAATTTTCTCATAATTTTACTTTATACATAAATATAATGACCAAATTTTTATATATAATTTAAAGCCTCGTATTGGCTTCTTTTGAACCAATAAATAAAGATTTGGCACAATAAGAAGAGTATTATATATAAAAAAAAACAACTTTAAAATGTAAAAAATAGAATGTTTACATACAATTGAGCAATTGATGAGGAGCTAAAGCGTCAAAAAGAAGAATCTGATGAAAATATGTTAGTCTATGATCCATAAACAACCTGCTCAGAAAAAGATAATGCTATTCTGCAAAACTATGATCATATGGAATATATTTCTGATGCTAAAGGGACTGATGGAGACGTAGCTTTTTCAAAAATCACTGAATTATAAAACGGTGAGGATAGCATGATTGAATTAGGTAAAGACCTAGAAACGATATGGACAGACAGACCTTTAGTATCAAATTTTGTGAAAAATCCTGCTAAAAATTTGGTGGCACATCTACCAGGCCCGACAGGTGAAGCAAGAGGGTTACTGAAAGAGAAAAATATATTTATGTAATAATTTGTTGTTTAATGGGATTTTTCCATTTTTAAAAATATTTTTATTTCTATAATACACAAAATTTTGTAATAAACTAGTATTTTCCATTTGAAACATTATTTACAATCTTTTTTGAACGAGAAAGCTAACTTAATTGACCAAAATAAAATATGGTCAGATATGACCCACCTTGTTAAATGTGTTCTAGGATTTTGCCTTGTGGACCGAAGGTTACACCCTCCCTCCATCCTCCCCCCATTAAATAAGTGGCAATCTTTTATAGTTACAGTTTTGGGAAGTTGGTTGTACCAAGAAGTTTGCATTTTAGTTGTGTTTTTGATCACAGGTACTTTGTGCTGATTTTCTTTAGCGTGTTTTCTTCTGAAAGCTATGATTTTTTTAAATCTCATTACAAATTTTAGCTATGTTGCCATAGCACAGTGTTTTGCTTTTGATTGTAAAACTGAAATGTTTAACAAGCTGATTAGAGTGGCAGTACATCAAAAATAACATTTCATCATTAAGTTTTTTTAACTATTATCATTTTTTATACACTGCTTTGATAATATTTTTTCAAAGGTTAGGGCTCACATATGACGTCGTTCTTGGCCCCACAGGGAATATCTGCATTAGGATAGAAAAGAGAGTATACCTTTTTTCCTATCAGTGGAGAAAAAAAAAAATTCACTGTACTTATTATAAATTATTATGTTGGTCTCTGATAAATTTGCTATGCAAAATATTAACATAGACGAACTAGTATTGTGTAAGTCGATTATAATAATAAAATCTAACAAAAATTTTATGTTTTTTTTTTCAATATCTTATGAATATAGTAACATCTTACCTTTTTTTTTACATCTGAATACATGGATTCTAAAGCATTCAGTTTGTTTTTCAAAGATTTTATTTCCATCTATAAAAATAATAGAGAGAATGAAAAATTAATCTGATTAATTGAGGCCATGACAGTAATTATTTGAAATAAGAGCAAAAAAAAAATTATAAATGTAAACTACATAATTATGCTTATATAACACTGATTGATTTATACCTCTGTTTCTGAATGTTGTTCTTGAAGTTCAGAAATAAATTCCTTTGCTTTTTCAAACTAAAACAGTAGAAAGAAAATTATTAGTTAAGTAATATTCACAAGAATACAGTCAGGCTTTAAACAAAATATTGTTTTATTAATATTAATATGTATTAGTATAGTAATATGTAAAACTGACCATGTTTTGCTGGGGCTCTGTCTGATATTTAATTACAAGAAAAGTAAATAAAAATATTCTAGCAAACATGTATTAGATTAATTGAGAAAAAATATCATTCATACTATAATATACTACTATTTCATGTAGCTGTGGAATAAATGTTTTTCACTGAAAAACTTCTTCCTCTTTGTCAAACTCTAAAGGCCATTGCTAGACTCAAGGAGCCTCTGTACAATGCAGCCATGCCTCCCAGTCTCTGCTAAGCTGCCTGATTTTATGGAGGTTTTGCCTCCCTTCCCTCCAATCGGCTGGATATATATTGGATAGGAAATTCTTTAACAGCCTCTCGGCCACCTTCCAGTGGATCGGCCTCCTTCTAGAAGTTCATCAATCCATTACTTCCAGGTCTTCTCTCATGCATTCATTCCTGGCTCAGTCCTTCCTGTCTTTCCTACGACTCCGCAGGAATTTCATTTCAAAAGCTGTCATGTGGGCTAGCTTGCTTTTAGTATAACCCAGCTTTCACTTCCGTAAGTAAGGGTTGGGAGGTAAACTAATTTGTGTATATGCCTTTTTGTATCCTTACCAACATCCCTTTGCCCGACTATATTGTTGCGGATATCCTATTTGTTACTTCTAGTCAATCTTTGCCCTGTTGTTAATGACTAACCCCGAATATGGTGCAGCTGAATGTCTTCTTGTCTTGAACGTCTCTTGTTAGCACTAAGTGTGCTTTTGTTGCTAGTTGCTGTTAATTATCATTCCTTTGTGAAGTAGTTCTTCCTACCATTCCACCAGGCCATGCTGCAGCTAGTCTTTCATGTGCACAATCGGTACGACTTTGAAACATATCATTCCACTGGTCGACAAAATTTAACTTTTTTCCTTTCACAAGAATTAAAATAACAGATTCTAAAAGTATTTTTCGTGCTGAATTCAAATATAATTACAGTTTTTCCCCATCGGGCAGGAGTTTTGTGTGATATTCATTTGAATTTTTTATAATATTCCAAAAAATCCGTAACTAGCTATCAACTCAAAATTATAACTACTGATTCTGACTTACCTAGAAAGTGGTAGATAGTGATTTTCGGGTATATTTTGCATCTGGAACGTCTCTCATTTTAGTCCAACAGTAGTCAGCCAGCATATTGGAACTCCACTTGCCTTGGTACCTCTTCTCTATTGTAAAAATTTGCTGATGAAAACGCTCACCGTGTTTATCGCTGACAGCTCCAAGGTTTTCGGGGAAGAAGTCCAAGTGAGAGTCCAAGAAGTGAATTTTTAAAGACATGTTGCATCTCATAGCTTTATAAGAATGCAGAAGAACAGCCACTATGTCACGATAGTTTTCTGCTTTATGGTTTCCAAGAAAATTGCAACACAAACTTTTGAAAGACTGCCAGGCTGCTTTCTCCAGTGGATTTAACAGTCCCTCGAAATGTTCATCAGCCATTAATGATCGGATTTGTGGTCCTATAAAAACTCCTTCTTTCAATTTAGCATCACTGACTTTGGGGAATTTCGATTTCAAGTACAAGAATCCATCAGAAAGTTTATCCATAGCTTTGACAAAATTTTTCATAACTCGTAACTTAATATGCAATGGAGGTAAAAATATTTTTTCAGGCTTCACTAAAGAGACACATGCCACATTTTTCTGGCCAGGGATAAGAAATTCACGTTTTGGCCATGACTTTCTAACGTAGTGAGACTTCTTATCTCTGCTGTCCCACTCGCACAAAAAACAGCAAAATTTGGTGAACCCAAGTTGCAAACCAAGCAATAAAGCAATGACCTTTAAATCACCACAGATATTCCATTCATATTTTCCATATTGTATTTTCTCTAAAACTAGTTTCATATTTTCATATGTCTCTTTCATATCAGCGGCATGCGCTACCGGTATTGATGGAAGTTTATTTCCAATATGTAGCAGCACAGCCTTCAAACTTACTTTAGAGGAGTCTATGAACAATCGCCACTCATCTGGCCGGTGTTGAAGCCCAAGAGTTTCCATAACTGAACAAATATTATTACAAAACACAATACCATTTTCTTCAGAGAAGTATACTTTGAAAACACTATGGCGGCTACGATATCTACTAATTCTTACATCTTTTTGGAGTAGATTCCACCCTTTGAGTCTGGAAGCTAAAACTTCCGCTTGCTGTTTAGACAGATTTAAATCGCGAATCAGGTCACTAAGGTCTTGCTGATTGGGAAAGTATGGTTCTGATGAACAGCTACTGGCTTCATATGTAAGATCATTTTTATTTTCATCTGAATCATTTGGAGTTTCAGTCAGGTCAGAACCAGAGTTATCACTTAAGGTTGTATCTGCATATACTGGTACGGGGAACTCTTCACTGTGTTAGACAGGTCTCATTGCAGATTGCAAATTCGGATACTAAACTGTATATTTTGTTTTAGATGTGATTCCTTTAATATTTGTCAAACAAAAATAACAGTCAGTTAAATGATCCTTCGGTTCCCTCCAAATCATGGGAATCGCAAATGGCATATGATGTGTACCATTTTTCCACCCAGTCAGCAGTCTAACACACGAAACACAGCATGTATTTGGGGCCCAGCTCTTATCAAAATCACCAACTTGACAGCCAAAGTAAAGTTTATAACACTTCTTTACAAGTGGGGTCAAATTTCGCCTCTGAGACTTGAAGGTCAGCTCACCACAAATATAGCAGAAATTATCTGCATGATTTACACAATTTCTTGGCATGATGAAAAAATAAAGCACAGAAATACAACATGCACAACATACACAATACACTTCTAAACAGAAAGGAAGGAAATATTTCACTACTCAACAATCTCACAGTCAGCTCAATACTGACACATCACAATGCCAAACAGGTCTGAACATGTCTAAACAACAACAATGAACCTGCACAGTCATGTTTTATTGCGCTTTAGCATGACATTGCAAATAATTTCAATAAAACAGCTTGAGTAAAATAGCTACATATGAGGTAACGGTTCCTATGACAGGTCAAAGAAAACGCTAAAATCATATTTTGAAAAGTAGCTTTTACAGAAAAACTATGCCTGATGGGAAAATTCTGACTACATATCTGAATTCAGGATGGAAAACGCCACTAGATTCACTATTCAGATCTCTTGTGAAAAAAACCTTGTCGACCAGTGTTCTTAATGTTCCATTTGCTAATGACTAAGCAGTATGGTGCTTACAAATTTTGAGGTTTTCATCTATAAATATGAGAAATATATACTTGAGCTGTCTCCCTGCCTTACACCTGCCTCTATGGGAAAAGGCTTGGACTCTCTTCCATTGGTCCTCACAACTGATTTTGATAACACCAATTCATTGAATTTTTAGTCAATTAAAACCATCATATTTTGTAGATTTGTCCTTCCTTTAAGCATTACAATGAAAATTTGGAGAGTCTCATGAATGGTTCTTCGAGAATAATTGAGAGTTTGAGAATCAACCAAATATATTATTTATTACCTCCTTTCACTTTATGTTGATGTATCTAGGTTGAATTCTATCATAAACAGTAACTGTCCACATATTTAAATTTATATTACTGTTTTCAATTTGAAGGTTGACAAAAACTTAACAAGTTGAGCTAAGGAAAGGAAATTTTCAATGATTATATGAGATGATTTTGAGATTAAAATGTGTAAGAAGTATTGTTTTGAGGAGAGGGGTGTAAATGTGAAAATCCACATAGTGTAAAGAGGAATTTATTTAAAGATCTTTATTGCTCACCAACTTAATATTTCAACAAACTCTAAATTAAAATTGGATAGAAGCCTACATATTGTTAAGAGTTTACTAATTGCATGACTATCAGTAAGTTGCAGTTCTGAGTAAATAATATACCCGAGGGCGGATCCATGGGGGGGGGGGGGGGGGGTCATGACACCAAGAAGGGTGTCCTTCTTAATACAAGGTAATAATCTCATTAAAAAACGGAGTTGCCAGCCACGTGATTATGAGATGATTATTTCGTGCTGAATTCGCCCCTTCAATATACCCATGAAATGTGGATGGAGGCAATAGCCAGCATATATTTTGTACAAATAATAATATTTCTCACCTTCACTTGCAGCTCTCCAAACATACAATTGACAGTATTCAGCCTATTCTTCATTGCTTTAAGTTCCGACTAAAAAATAAAATTTATTTGTGTATGAATAAAATGCCTGACATGAAAGTTCATGAAGTTATTTTAAACAGATATTTGCATTATTTTTAACCATCCTAATTTTGATTCCAGTATATACACATATATATATATATATATATATATATATATATATATATATATATATATATATATATATAGAGAGAGAGAGAGAGAGAGAGAGAGAGAGAGAGAGAGCTCAACAATAAGCAGAGCTTCCCAAATACACTGGGTTGCTATATACTGTATAGAACTGAACTCTTTTTTCCATTGACACCTTATGAAATTTTTATACATTTAAATACCTTTTAAAAAATGCCCAATCAAAAGGATTTCCCCTTAACTGTTTACCTGCTATTACTCTCTATTACCTGAGCTACCCTAATTTCATTTAAGGAGGTAATAATGAAATGTTGAATTTTTTTTATAATAGAAATTAAAATGAGTAAAAGACAAAAATGGTTATTAAAATATTAAAACTTTATCAAATTTAAACATATTAAGATGAGAATTATAAAATGTTAAGAACATAGATGTTCAAATATTTTATCCTAAAAAGGGTATGTATATACAATACCTTACTGCTTTTGATCTCTTCTTCTTTACAAGCAATGTCATGTCTAAGAGATTCTTCTATTATTTCATTCTGGCAGATCTAAAATATATTATTTTCTTTTAAAAATACAATTTTACTAAAATCTGATTCAAATATAGGAGTAACACAGTATAAAAATAATTTAATCAAAAATAATAAAAAAAACAAAACAAGAGAGCAATATAATCTTATAATGATGATTCTGATTATATCATAATCATATTATAATATCCTAGAAAACTTGTAGGAATATAAAACTTCACCATTTCTGGCACCATATCTCAAATATAACATCCATGAATATATACAGTCAAGGCAAATTAGTAAAAATCTGGTGCGTGCGCGCAACACACAACTTTCACTTACCAACTTACTTAGATAAGAAATTGACGTGTTTTGTTAAATATCATTTCCCAAAGTCACACATTTTTCTACATTCATATCTTATTTTTATTAATCGTTAAAGCCGTTTTTGAGTAAATAAAAAAACCCGTGGAAATGATACAAAATTTATTAAGTAAAGTCCCCCCTTCGGTTGATCAATTTTGATGAAATGTTGGCTATCACATATTTGGCATATACATACATCAAATACCCAGTTTGGTCACAATCGTGAAAGCCGTTTTTGAGTAAATAAAAAAAGCACGTTAAAATGATACAAAATTTATTAAGTAAAGTGCCCCCTGCGGTTGATCAATTTTGATGAAATTTTTACAGACATATCTCGGGCATATAAATACATCAAATACCCAGTTTGATCAAAATCGTTAAAGCCGATTTAGAGTAAATAAAAAAAACACGAGAAAATGTTACAAAATTTATTAAGTAAAGTCCCCACTCCGGTTAATCAATTTTGATGAAATTTTTACAGTCATATCTCGGGCTTATAAATAGATGAAATACTCAGTTTAATCAAAATCGTTAGAGCCGTTTTTGAGAAAATCGAAAAAAACCTAAAAAGTTATTAAGTAAAGTACCCCCTCCCTTTAAGTAATTTTGATGAAATTTATGCTGTCACATCGCGGGCATATACCTACACTAAATACCCAATTTCAGGATCGCACGGTTTATAGTTTTTGAGCTAGTCTGTTCACACACACACACACACAGACACACAGACAGACACACAGACACACAGACACACACACACACAGACCATTTAGCGGGACTTGGTCATTTCGACTCAGGGGACCCCAAAACGTGTATTTCCGTTGAAAACCGGAAGTCGAATTTTTTCACGATCGCAATACTTCCACTTACTATATATTTCATATATAGGTAAGTGAAAGTAAAAATCTGGTGCGTGCGCGCAACACCTAACTTTCACTTACCAACTTACTTAGATTAGAAATTGACGTGTTTTGCTAATTATCATTTCCTAAAGTCACACATTTTTCTACATTCATACCTTATTTTTGTTAATCGTTAAAGCCGTTTTTGAGTAAATAAAAAAAACACGTGAAAATGATACAAAATTTATTAAGTAAAGTGCCCCCTCCGGTTAATGAATTTATATGAAATTTTAACAATCATATCTCGGGCATATAAATTCATCAAATACCCAGTTTGATCAAAATCTTTAAAGCTGTTTTTGAGTAAATAAAAAAAAACACGTGAAAATGATACAAAATTTTTTAAGTAAAGTCCCCCCTCCGGTTAATCAATTTTGATGAAATTTTTACAGTCATATCTCGGGCATATAAATAGATGAAATACTCAGTTTAATCAAAATCGTTAGAGCCGTTTTTGAGAAAATCGTAAAAAACCTAAAAAGTTATTAAGTAAAGTACCCCCTCCCTTTAAGTAATTTTGATGAAAATTATGCTGTCACATCGCGGGCATATACCTACACTAAATACCCAATTTCATGATCGCACGGTTTATAGTTTTTGAGCAGGTCTGTTCACACACACACACACAGACACACACACACACACACACACAGACCATTTCGCGGGACTTGGTCATTTCGACTCAGGGGACCCCAAAACGTGTATTTCCGTTGAAAACCGGAAGTCGAAATTTTTCACGATCGCAATACTTCCAGTTACTATATATTTCATATATAGGTAAGTGAAAGTAAAAAACAAACAAATAAATAAAAGCAAATGGGATATATAATTTATAGTATTTGGTAGCATGACGGTCAGATATCTATTTTTATATTTTTACTTTCACTTACCTATATATGAAATATATAGTAAGTGGAAGTATTGCGATCGTGAAAATTTTCGACTTCCGGTTTTCAACGGAAATACACGTTTTGGGACCCCCTGAGTCGAAATAACCAAGTCCCGCGAAATGGTCTGTGTGTGTGTCTGTGTGTGTGTGTGTGTATGTGAACAGACTAGCTCTAAAACTATAAACCGTGGGAACCTGAAATTGGGTATTTAGTGTAGGTATATGCCCGCGATGTGACAGCAAAAATTTCATCAAAATTGCTCAAAGGGAGGGGGTACTTTATTTAATAACTTTTTACGTTTTTTTCGATTTTCTCAAAAACGGCTCTAATGATTTTGATTAAACTGAGCATTTGATCGATTTATATGCCCGAAATATGACTGTAAAAATTTCATCAAAATTGATTAACCGGAGGGGGGACTTTACTTAATAAATTTTGTATCATTTTCACGTGTTTTTTTTATTTACTCAAAAAAGGTTTTAACGATTTTGATCAAACTTGGTATTTGATGTATTTATATGCCCGAGATGTGACTGTAAAAATTTCATCAAAATTGATCTACGGGAGGGGGGACTTTACTTAATAAATTTTGTACCATTTTCACATGTTTTTTTTTATTTACTCAAAAACGGTTGTAACGATTTTGATCAAACTTGGTATTTGATGTATTTATATGCCCGAGATATGACTGTAAAAATTTCATCAAAATTGATCAACCGGAGGGGGGACTTTACTTAATAAATTTTGTATCATTTTCACGGGGTTTTTTATTTACTCAAAAACGGCTTTAACGATTAACAAAAATAAGATATGAATGTAGAAAAATGTGTGACTTTGGGAAATGATAATTAGCAAAACACGTCAATTTCTAATCTAAGTAAGTTGGTAAGTGAAAGTTGTGTGTTGCGCGCACGCACCAGATTTTTTATAAGTGCATATCTGTAATTCCTAAGGGGTTTAGCCCCAGAATAAAGTTATTTTTCTATCTATCTATCTATATAAAATACGAAAAAAAATTACATTGTAACTAGATACTAAATAAAAATCTTGGGCTGTGCGCAACACACAACTTTCACTTACCAACTAACTTTGATTAGAAATTGGCATGTTTTGTTAAATGCCATTTCTCAAAGTGTCATATTTTTCCACATTCATTTAATATTTTTTTACTTATTATTTGTGTTTTTATTTGCTCTAAAAAAAAACATTATTTTTTTTTATTTTTTATTATTATTAAATAAAAGCTTTTACTTGTGATAATTCAGCAATGCAAGCAAAATATTCCAGGTCATCTGATTTTATAATTATCTATGTAATTGTTGAAAACTTCATTTAGTTACCAAAAAACAAATAATTTCCATTAAATGAACAGAAGTTGAAACTTTTCACGATCGCAATACTTTCCCTTACTATATACTTCATATACAGGTAAGTGAAAGTAATAAAAATACAAAACTATTATTTAGATACAGACATACTATAGTTCAAAGAATAATCAATTAGAAAGAATTATAGAAGTCTAAAAATCGTATAAATAACCCAAAATTAAAAGAAAACTGATTCCTCTGATGACGATGAAGTTTTCAAATTCATCTGTAGTTTTTCGAAACCAGAGATTATACCAATTTTCACTTTCACTTACCTATATATGAAATATATAGTAAGTGGAAGTATTGCGATCGTGAAAAATTTCGACTTCCGGTTTTCAACGGAAATACACGTTTTGGGACCCCCTGAGTCGAAATAACAAAGTCCCGCGAAATGGTCTGTGTGTGTGTGTGTCTGTGTGTGTGTGTGTGTGTGTGTGTGTGTGTGTGTGTGTGTGTGTGTGTGTGTGTGTGTGTGTGTGTGTGTGTGTGTGTGTGTGTGTGTGTGTGTGTGTGTGTGTGTGTGAACAGACTAGCTCAAAAACTATAAACCGTGCGAACCTGAAATTGGGTATTTAAAGTATGTATATGCCCGTGATGTGACAGCAAAAATTTCATCAAATTTGCTCAAAGGAAAGGGGTACTTTATTTAATAACTTTTTAATTTTTTTTCGATTTTCTCAAAAACTGCTCTAAGGATTTTGATTAAACTGAGTATTTGATCTATTTATATGCCCGAGATATGACTGTAAAAATTTCATCAAAATTGATTAACCGGAGGGGGGACTTTACTTAATAAATTTTGTATAATTTTCACGTGTTTTTTTTATTTACTCAAAAACGGCTTTAACGATTTTGATGAAACTGGGTACATGTTGTATGTATATGCCCGAGATACGACTGTAAAAATTTAATCAAAATCGATCAACCGGAGGGGGGACTTTACTTAATAAATTTTGTACCAATTTCACGTGTACATATTTTTTATTTACTCAAAAACGGCTTTAACAATTTTTATCAAATTCGTCATGTTTAATGAAAATTAGGTTTTCTTTAATATCAGGTATGATTTATCATTATTAAAATGTCATGAGGGGGCTTTTTTTGGGGGGGTGGCCTTTTTTGTTTGTTTGTTTCTTATAAAGTACCTTTGTTTTTGTTTACATGGAGAAATTAACTGTCTCTCGTTACGCCTAAAAATAAGAAATGGCTAAATATGAGATATTATAAAAAATAAATAAAACATAAAGAGGAGAAAAAAAGAAAAATAAGCAGTCAACTCATAAAACTCGTTGAGCCCACGCATGCGGAGTTCGCCTTTAATGATAGACCATTGTTCATAATTAAAGCCGTTCTGTTCATTTGAGAAGTGGCAATTAACAAAACGCATTAATTTCTATTCTAAGTAAGTTGGTAAGTGAAAGTTGTGTGTTGCGAGCACGCACCAGATTTTTAGGATTCTAATCATGACTTCTGTCCACCTAGCTTGAACTAATGGAAACACTTTGTGACGTTTTGATGATTTTTGCCATCAACAGGACCGTTTATTTTATTTAATGTTTAATTTAAAATATTATGGAATACCAAAAATAATGTTCAAAACTAGATATTTTATAAATCTTATAAAACTATACCCAGTAAACTCATATCAAGAAAATGGAAAGAGCTTAAATTATCCATACTTCGAATAACTCGAAATCTACGAGCCCAACCAAATTATTATGTTTTCGGGGACGTATAAGCAAATTACTTCGAAATGGCCTATCCCTCACTCCAAAATTAATACGTAAAATCTGGTGCGATACGCGTAACACACAACTTTCACCTACCAACTTACTGTTTGTTTGTCACTTTATGCCACTAAGGCTAATCGGACGATGCTGCATAGGGAGTCCTAAATTTTGCCTATCCAGGTATAATTAGGATAGGGATCTTTAACGAGTACCTGACATCGTGCAGGCTCGGGACCTCAATTTTACGTACTATCCGAGGGACGGCATAGACAAGGATTTTTTACTCCCATTGAAAAATCCTAGGGCCACTTACCAACTTACTTAGATTAGAATTTAACGTGTTTTTATAAATATGTAACCGCCATTCCTCAAATTCACACATTTTCCCTCACCCATTTACTTATTTTTGTTTTTACATAATACATACCCATTTGCTTATTTTTGTTTGTACACAGTGCTCTCTAAAGTACACTAAAATTGTTTATTGTTAAATAAAAGTTTTTACTTGGGATAATTCGGCAATGCAAACATAATACTTCTTCGCGTCTTATTTTATAATTCTCTATTTAGTCGTTGAGAATTTCATTTAGCTACCATCGAAACAATTTCCATTAAATATGTATGTTTCAAAACACGTTGACAACTCTTTCCCATGAACAGAACGACTTTAATTATAAACAATGGTCAGTCATTAAAGGCGTACTGCGCATGCATTGGCTCAACGTGTTTTATGAGTTGTTGGAATTTTTTTTTTTTTATGAGACAAAATTTATTAAATTAAGGGGGAATTTAGAGGGCGGAAATGGGGGAAGCGCCCCTTTTAATGGTGGGAACTTTTATGTTTCTTACTTCTACATCGCTTATGACTATTATCCCAAAGTTTCAAAACTTTATAAATTCTTTCCCCCATTTTTCCTAACTTCCCTGTAATTATGCCGAAGAACCACTATAATATTTCGGAGAATAATAATAACTGCCCCAAAGTATTTCAATAATTTTGTTTAAGGATTCGATAGGCAATTTCATCTAATTTTTATTCTTTTATTATTAGTCGCTTTTCACAAAAAAAAACAAAAAAACATATGCACCCTTAACGCCGCACAGTAGGTGTCAATTTTATGGGGGGGGGGGGTTATATGGATAATAATATAATCACGATTAAATTTACTAGAAAATGTATCCTTGAAACCTCACCTTACGGGCACTAACCACGGTTGCAATTGACTATAGAAGAGAAAGACTATTAGATTTACAAAATGGCGGAGGGAACTGGAACCCTTTCCCTTTTATATACTTAATTAATAGACTTAGTTGATGAGATTGACATAACTTTAAATTTTAAAAGAACTTTAAGTACAACTTATTATTGATGCTACATAATTACTAGTGGAATAGTGTCTAAACGTGAAAGAATGGTTGTTATACACTAGCCATTTTTAAGGATTGCTTCACCAAATAAAAGTGTAAATTTAAGAAATTATTAACGAAATGGACTAGAATATTTACATAAGCAGCGGCCAAATTAATAAATTCTTATTATTTAATATTTGTACTATGTATTACATAAAAACACGAGCAGGCCCTGCCACGCGTTGTTCTGGCTCAGTAGCTATAATGCATTGAATTAATTATATCATATTATACCTTTATGTACAGTCAAACCAAAATTCACCGATAAAGATAAAAAGGTTTCAGCTAATCTAAAGACCAACGGGATTTAAAATAGATCTTTCTTAAATCAGAATTTAAAACGCCAAATTTAAATTTGTTTAGTAAAACATTTAGATGGGTTAAAGTTTTTATTTTATACATCTTATATTTGACCGTAGTGTGTTAGTGAATGATACATGAAAAAGGAACTAATAAATAATATAATTGTAACAGGGTTTAGTACAATCGCAATAGACAGTTAACAAAAATGTACCAAATTAATCTTTTGTCATATTACATATTAATTAAATTCAGAATATAAAACATGATGATATGAGATATGTTATCAGGGGGTTATACTAATAGGTTCACAATGATTTTGGTTAACCTGTCTTTTGCTAAAACAAATAGATTCGATGTTTTCTCCACTCGTGAAAAGGTGTATAAAGAAATCAACTTAACAACGCCAGTGTTTTATTCTAAATTTAATTATATATGTATTAGGACGAAAGATTAATTTGGTACATTTTAGCTAACTGTATATCAGTGGCAGATCCAGAAATTTTCTGAGGGGGGCGGGGCGCACTTTTTTTTTTTTACATTTCATGAGTAATGAAGGCCTTAATTTAAAATACATATTAGTACATAATGACGTTGTAAATGTTTGAATACAATTCATATTCAATTAATGGACTTGAAAAATGACTCATTTTATATAGAAATGGTAATACTTTATGAGTGTCCTCACCTATCAGGGGGGGGGGGGCGGCGCACAGTGGTCCAAAAAAGCTGAAAATGGGAAAAAACTTAATATCTCTTATAATTACTTTGCTTGCGGCTTGGGACCACCCCTGTATTGATTTTTTGAGGTGCAGAATCTAATGAAATCAAAATTAGTGCAATGGGACCACCAGATCAAGTCCAAATTTGAGGTCAAAAAGTCAAAAATTCGTGTTTGATATAGTCTTATATGTTTTTTGAGGAGCCGAATCTAATGAAATCAATATCAACGAAATTAGAGCATCAGATCAAGTTAAAATTTGATGTGGAAAAAAAAATTGAATAGATTTTTTTATTTAACATTTTTATGTATAATAATACAAATAGGATATAATTATTTAATCTTGTTTAAATAAATTGTATGCTTCCTCGGTTAGCTCTTTTTTCTTTTTATACTTGTATGCTGGTCTTAAATCCGTAATATATGGGTCGCTTGTTACAAATAATTGGTGGAAAACATCTTCATTTGTTGCGACTCGAGATATCTTCCTGGAATGATGTTCCCTGTACTGCTTATAATATTTGTTCCTACTCTCCATGAGCCTTTTCTGACAGGGAACCGATACAAAGAGCTGCGTGCTCAATCATGTCTGCTATATGGAAAAGAATTTTGTGGACGGTCGATGGGAGATAGTACCAGGGGTACCGAGTCTTTGCCATCTCAGCCGTTTCCGCTGTATACTTGCGAAATGCTGCAGTATCAATCGGGTACAGAGAGCAAATCACATATAATACTGTTTTTAATCTCATAATTAATTCTTCATTTATCCCTGTAATTTGTGAGGTTAATGAAGGATTTTTAAAAAACTTGCAACAATAACAGCATCAAACTGAAATAAATGTACCGCCTCAATTTTCAGGGGTGACAGCTCTAGTGCAAAGGATCACTATACACTATAAGCAAACTGTGCAACTTCAAACTACCTACTTGTAGTTATAGTTTATTTGATTATTTAAAATACAAAATAAAACAATTTTTTTTTAGTATTTTAGAATTAAAATTAAAATAATTTTATTTTAGTATTTTAGAATTAAAATGAAAATAACGTGTGATTTATTTTATTTTAATTCTAAGCCAGTCCCCCTACCTTAGAGACCTATAGGAAGATTTTTCTTAACTAATAGTTCCTCCCCCAAGGTCACCCGCCTTCGCCACTCGAACCGTAGCTGAAGGTTTAAATCCTTATAAATCCCAAAGTTGGCGCTGAAAATTTTACCACAGTTCCTCTACTACCTGCAGTTACATATTAAACCATTGCGACCGTAACGCAAACTTTTTATAAACCAACAAAGTCAAAAAATCATACTTTTTTCAGCAACGATTTCGAAAATTAATTTCTTCTCTAACTATTGATATTATTTAAACTGTTATGTTTAGTCCATAACAGTGCACATATAGATGACACACTCCTGATGTATTGGGGAATATTTTATTGTTAATCTTATACAGAGTAGAATTTTTTTTTTATGTAGGTAGAAAAGTTCGATTTTTTCAATCATTAAAAAGTTCAAATTTAATGGTACACACACATTTTAATTTTGAACTAGTTAAAAAAATATATTCTTTCCATTGTTCTACAAGTATCTCAGTATTCGAAAACCAAGAAAAAATTAGGTTTGGGCTACTTTCATTTATGAGGTTTTTTCCCAGGTTGGGCGACTGTGGGGCGCCTCCCGCGCCCCTCCCCTGGATCCGCTACTGGCTGTAGGAAATTTATAGAACTTACCAACAATCATACTCAATTGTTCTATATTAAGCATTAAATTTGCAATTAAAGAAATGTTGAGCCCAATAATTGAGACAAAAACTATCCTATCTTTTATGTTGGAAAAAACTACTCACAATAAGCCAAAGTTTATAAAGGTCGGTTGAGTAGTTTCTGATTTTACCCCCGACAAACATTGGGACACGAGATTTTTATATATATTTTAATTTTTAATTTAATTTTATAAAGATATTTTAATTTTCATAAATCAATCAGTGATATTTGAAGCATTACTGAGCGTTTCTTAGTCAGAATACATCGATCACCGATCGATCCCCCTCAGTGGTCATAAGAATTTTACCTTTGAATCAAGAAATCATAGAATTTTTATCATATTCAGGGCTAAAAGTCAATAACGCAAGAATTACAATAGGAGCCATCTCATTCTCATCGTAATTTTTACGTTAGTTGTTTCTAACCAAACATTAGTCTATAGGACAAATAGGAAGTTCGATTTTGGTTGCAATACAAACAATTTTAATAAGGCTCCATAACGTGTGTAAAACGAGATTAAATCAAAAGAAATGTTAACCGAAGTCATATCACTCATCATACATTGTGAGACATTGAATATGGTATTATTTGTTCATAAAATTGAATGAGGGAGGAAGTGTTACCATGGACGCATATCACCTCCCCCAAGGCCAAAGGCGCACCCTACTCCTAAATGTTAAAGCTAAAAAAACAGTACTTGTTAAATTAGAATTACATATCGTCGCGGTTAAACTAACATATTCATGCACAAAACATTTTCTTTGAATTTTCTTTTTTCCTTATGTTCAGCTGGAAAACACAAACTAGCGTTGAATTTTGGTTTTATTTCTACTAGGACCCCTTTAGGATAATATGGATAAAAAAAAAAAAAAAAAAAAAAAAAAAAAAGATTATATATCGTCCCATATACAAGGGAGAAGTATTAATTTTCTGAAAATTGTTCCTATCGGGTTTGGTATCTTAAGACGATTTTTTTAAAGTTTAATAACAGTTATTGTAGCTGTGATCTGTTCCACGTTTTTTTTTATTCTCTTGTCTGAACATTTTTCGCAAATTAAAATCCATTATATGCAACCGAAGCAGTCCGCAACCCTGTAAACATATACTGCCGTTCTACCAACTTCTGCCACGCACCCTCACCCTTCTCGACACCCCTCGGCTGGAACACATGATAACCAATTCGATCACCAATGCCTCCGAGCAAATACGAACGGGAGCCACTGGTGATGAGATCTAAAAAATAATCAATAATTGTATCTTATGTGTAGAAACATAAAAAAATATAATGAACATGAAATTTTTACCTGTTGATTCTGCTTTTCAATGATGCAACTTAACTGGCACACAGTATTCTGAAATATAAATGGAATACAATAGGTATTTATTGGTGAAGAGTGTTTTAATGGTATAAAATCGTGATCTATTTCCGTGACTTAAGGAATAGCATTAAAACGTGTTATCACCTCATTCACCTCCCTCTCATAGTCGGTTAACAATTAATAAAAATATCAAATAATTCAATAACTAAAAAAAAATCTGGTGCGTGCGCGCAACACACAACTTTCACTTACCAACTTACTTAAATTAGAAATTAATGCGTTTTGTTAATTGCCACTTCTCAAATGAACAGAACGGCTTTAATTATGAACAATGGTCTGTCATTAAAGGCCTAGTCCGCATGCGTGGGCTCAACGAGTTGTTATGAGTTGACTGAATATTTTTCTTTTTTTCTCCTCTTTATGTTTTCTTTATGTTTTATGTTATCATATCTCATATTTAGCCATTTCTTATATTTAGACGTAACGGGAGACAGTTAATTTCTCCATATAAACATAAACAAAGGTACTTCATAGGAAACAAACAATCAAAAAAGGCCCCAACCCCCCCCCCCAAAAAAGCCCCCTCAGAACATTTTAATAATGATAAAATTTGCCTGATATCAAAGAACACCTAATTTTCATTAAACATGACGAATTTGATAAAAATCGTTTAAGCCGTTTTTGAGATCATCGAAAAAAAGGTAAAAATTAAAAAAAAAAAAAAATATGAAATAAAGTGCCCGCTCCGTTTGACCAATTTTGATGAAATGTTGGCTATCACATCTTTGGCATATACATACATCAAATACCCAGTTTGATCAAAATCGTTAAAGCCTTTTTTGAGTAAGAAAAAAACACGTGAAAATGATACAAAATTTATTAAGTAAAGTCCCCCCCCCCTCCGGTTGATCAATTTTGATGTAATGCTGGCTATCGCATCTTTGGCATATACATACATCAAATACCAAGTTTGATCAAAATCGTTAAAACCGTTTTTGAGTAAATAAAAAAAAACACGTGAAAATGATACAAAATTTATTAAGTAAAGTCCCCCCTCCGGTTGATCAATTTTGATGAAATTTTTACAGTCATGTCTCGGGCATATAAATAGATCAAATACTCAGTTTAATCAAAATCGTTAGAGCCCTTTTTGAGAAAATCGAAAAAAACTTAAAAAGTTGTTAAATAAAGTACCCTTCCCTTTGAGCAATTTTGATAAAATTTTCGCTGTCACATCGCGGGCATATACATACCCTAAATACCCAATTACAGGTTCGCACGGTTTATACTTTTTGAGCTAGTCTGTTCACACACACACACACACACACACACACACACACACACACACACACACACACACACACACACACACACACACACACACACACACACACACACACACACACACACACACACACACACACACACACACACACACACACACACACACACACACACACACACACAGACCATTTCGCGGGACTTGAATGAAAGTAAAAAAAATCTGGTGCGTGCGCGCAACACACAACTTTCACTTACCAACTTACTTAGATTAGAAATTGACGTGTTTTGCTAATAATCATTTCCCAAAGTCATACATTTTTCTACATTCATATCTTATTTTTGTTAATCGTTAAAGCCGTTTTTGAGTAAATAAAAAAACCTGTGAAAATGATACAAAATTTATTAAGTAAAGTCCCCCCTCCCGTAGATCAATTTTGATGAAATTTTTACAGTCATATCTCGGGCATATAAATACATCAAATACCAAGTTTGATCAAAATCGTTAAAGCCGTTTTTGAGTAAATAAAAAAAACATGTGAAAATGGTACAAAATTTATTAAGTAAAGTCCCCCCTCCCGTAGATCAATTTTGATGAAATTTTTACAGTCACATCTCGGGCATATAAATACATCAAATACCAAGTTTGATCAAAATCGTTAAAACCGTTTTTGAGTAAATAAAAAAAAACACGTGAAAATGATACAAAATTTATTAAGTAAAGTCCCCCCTCCGGTTAATCAATTTTGATGAAATTTTTACAGTCATATTTCGGGCATATAAATCGATCAAATACTCAGTTTAATCAAAATCGTTAGAGCCGTTTTTGAGAAAATCGAAAAAAACGTAAAAAGTTATTAAAATAAAGTACCCCCTCCCTTTGAGCAATTTTGATGAAATTTTTGCTGTCACATCGCGGGCATATACCTACACTAAATACCCAATTTCAGGTTCCCACGGTTTATAGTTTTTGAGCTAGTCTGTTCACATATACACACACACACACACACAAACACACACACACACACACACACACACACACACACACACACACACACACACACACACACACACACACACAGACACACACAGAGACCATTTCGCGGGACTTGGTTATTTCGACTCAGGGGGTCCCAAAACGTGTATTTCCGTTGAAAACCGGAAGTCGAAAATTTTCACGATCGCAATACTTCCACTTACTATTTATTTCATATATAGGTAAGTGAAAGTAACAAATAATGTCCTAATCCAAGTTAAAATTAATCAATTCTAACTCAAAAGTCTCAGGTACTAAAATCGTTGAGTTTACCAAACATCTGTAGAATTGCTATTTTTACTTGCAATATATAGTAAGTGGAAGTATTGTGATCGTGAAAAATTTCGACTTCCGGTTTTCAACGGAAATACACGTTTTGGGGTCCCGAGTCCCGCGAAATGGTCTGTGTGTGTGTGTGTGTGTGAGTGTGAGTGTGTGTGTGTGTGTGTGTGTGTGTGTGTGTGTGTGTGTGTGTGTGTGTGTGTGTGTGTGTGTGTGTGTGTGTGTGTGTGTGTGTGTGTGTGTGTGTGTGTGTGTGTGTGTGTGTGTGTGTGTGTGTGTGTGTGTGTGTGTGTGAACAGACTAGCTCAAAAACTATTAACCGTGCGAACCTGAAATTGGGTATTTAGTGTATGTATATGCCCGCGATGTGACAGCAAAAATTTCATCAAAATTGGTCTAAGGGAAGGGTACTTTATTTAATAACTTTTTACGTTTTTTTCGATTTTCTCAAAAACGGCTCTAACGATTTTGATTAAAACTAAGTATTTGATGTATTAATATGCCCGAGATATGACTGTAAAAATGTCATCAAAATTGATCAACTGTAGGGGGGACTTTACTTAATAAATTTTGTATCATTTTCATGTGTTTTTTTTTATTTACTCAAAAACGGCTTTAAAGATTTTGATCAAACTGGGTATTTGACGTATGTATATGCCAAAGATATGACATCCAACATTTCATCAAAATTGGTCAAACGAGGGGGCACTTTATTTCGTAACTTTTTCCAATTTTTACCTTTTTGTCGATTATCTCAAAAACGGCTCTAATGATTTTGATCAAATTCGTCATGTTTAATGAAAATTAGGTGTTCAATAATATCAGGTAAGTTTTATCAGTATTAAAATTTTCTGAGGGGGCTTAAATGGGGAAGGGGCCCTTTTTGTTTTCCTATAAAATACCTTTGTTTTAGTTTATATTGAGAAATTAACTGTCTCTTATCACGCCTAAAAATACGAAATGGCTAAATATGATATATGAAGAAAATCATGTAAACATATAGAGGAGAAAAAAAGAAAAACATTCAGTCAACTCATAAAACACCTTGAGCTCACGCTTGCGCCGTACGACTTTAACGACAAACCAATGCGTTATAATTAAAGATGTTCTGTTCATTTAACGAAAATTATTTGTTACAAGTACATAGAGAATTAAAAAATCAGACGACTTGGAGTATTATGCTTGCATTGCCGAATTATCACAAGTAAAAACTTTTATTTAATAATAAAAGAAATTAGTTTTTTTTTTTTTTTTGAGCAAATGAAAACAAAAATAAGAAATGAAT
Organism: Aelia acuminata; assembly: GCA_911387785.2. Classification (NCBI taxonomy): domain Eukaryota; kingdom Metazoa; phylum Arthropoda; class Insecta; order Hemiptera; family Pentatomidae; genus Aelia; species Aelia acuminata. Next base: position 102,878,184 of record OU426979.1, read on the forward strand.
GTCGAAAAATGTATGTAAAAACTTTGAGAAGTGGCTATTAACAAAACACATTAATTTCTAATCTAAGTAAGTTGGTAAGTGAAAGTTGTGTGTTGCGCGCACGCACCAGATTTTTTAAATGTCAATTATGGCACTAAATTAGTTTGTAAGAGCCCAAGAAATCAAATTAAAACCAAAAAAACATTCATAACGACCATTAATTTAAAAACCTAAGTCATGTGAATGAGAATTCTTTAATACGAATATAAAAGAAAATGTTTCACAATGTAATACGCTTTATTCTTAAATAGCTGCGGTACCCGGCTTCGCTTTGGGAGTTGTGTGATATTTGTAATAAATAGAATTGAATAAACTTTAAAATATCATAGAACAGAAAAATAGACCAAAAGTAAACATGATTACGACAAAATCTGTACCTTACTGAAACTACTCTTTTAGTATTAGTGGTAAGATTCTAAACCTCCGATTCTGCCCAGAAATAAGGTACCTAAACATATAAGAAACCCTAAATGGGTTCTCTTAAATCTTTTTTTCCCTATTCTCTAACTGAATCGGGTGCTGAAAAATTAATTTGGCAGCAAATATATCAAGTTATGTATCGCTTTTGATGTCAAGTTATTGTATCTAATTCCAATGAGACCATTCCCATGACGATGCAGTCAACAGATAAAAAAATATATCAGATTATAGTTGAAAAAAAAATTATTATAATACATATATAATCAGAAATGAGTTTCATTTTAAATAAGGGCCAAATATGTAAGTACCCTTGATGTAAATACATTTTAAAAAATCTGGAACTAAATATGAACAATATTTAACATAATAAATAGAAGACTTACATGAAAATTACTACAAATATGTATATATAGTACTATGGAGGTAGAAATATGTGGATAAATTAATGGGGATATATAGAAAATAATAAATGAGATTGCGAAAAACTGAAATGAAAAACTTCTTATCTGCGAAATGTTATAAGTGTCAGTTTCATTGTGTAAAAACTGCCGAAAACTGTTCCTCACATGACTGATTTTAGGTTTAAAAAAAATCATATTTTGCAGGCAATAATTACTTTGCAAAAAACGGGACAAATCATACTAGTTATTATTTTAATATTGATCATTTTCCCTATAATCTTATTCCCTCCCCCCCCCCCCCCCCAATGCTGCAATTATAGTCTGTGATGACTTTCAATGCCTGTAATAAATTACAAGTTATTAGTTACTAACTGCGATAACTTCCAATCCCTGTAACTTTCAAGGACTGCAATTTAGTGATGTAAAAACTGTATATCACTGTACACAACTGTATTTACTTTATACGACCGTATTAAGTAAAAAATTCACTCAAAAGATTACTTTACAAATCCCGGGACAGACAATCTGGCTATTAACTTCAAATTGATCATTTATCTATGATATTATTTATTAATTGGATGATGTATATATGAAGTTTTTAACTCATTAAAACCTGTGCATTAATTTGTAATATTTGTTAACTTTCTTGTAGGTTTTGTGATTACCTTATTAAATTTTACTCATATTTAGCTAAAGATTTTTGAAATAACAGTTACGTAGATATTAGACCCACATTTAACAGAGAAATTCGCACTCGACTTATTTCTGATTAATCGACTTATACTCTTAGATATTTGTATATTGCACGTCGGATTGTTATAACTCTAAAAATATCAATTTTGAGTTTTTAAAAAATGCAATGTCATAATAGTCACTATAGCATTAATAATTTCGTTGGCTTCAGGCGCAATTTACCATATTTTTTTAAGGTGGGGATGATCGTGTTAACGCAAGTAGAGGACTAAATTTGAGTTATATTTGTTATATTGAGTTATATATATTGATACAGTTAGTACCACTGATACTAAACGCCCCAATGGTAGAGGATTTTCCCTAGTCACTGTTTTTAGGTACATGGTAACATTGAGAAAGCAGTTGAAATTTCATTTAGAACAAAAAATAGTTTTTCGAGTTTTAACCATCTTCTTGCCGACGTGAGATATGTACTTAATAATCATTGCGTTAGCAAGGTATGGTTTTTCAACTATAATCTGTTACAACTTTCGATATATTGAATCCAGCGTCATAGAAATGATCCTATTAGATCCAAAAGTATAGAAACTACCGAAGATTCATAGAAACATGAAGATTCATTTTGTTTTTAGAACTTTCTTCCGTTTCAACCTCCCTTAAGATATCCCCTCTTAATTTGGGCGGACTCTGCAGATCTCGAATCTTACTACTATTACATAGTCAAAACAAAAATTTCATAAAGGCAGAATTTTTTTACCATATTTCTTTTTTACCTGAGCTATGAGGGGTGATCAAATCAAAAAATGCTGAAATTGGAGTTAGCCATTTTGTCAACTGGAAGGCTCATCATACATAGTAATCAAACCAACTCACAGTGGGACGAATCGCTTATCTAGGTGGAAATAATTCTGGAAGCGACTTATTTCATTTTAATTTTTCTAAACGATTAAATTTATGCATGAATCAATAAATAATAGTCACCACAATGTTTCTGACTAAGGATTTATAAAAATAAAATAAAATATATAATTAAAATAGAAAAAATAAAATGTAAATATTTAAGTAAATTGTATATAATGGAATAATTATAGTTAAATGTTGTATTATTCTGAAATTATAAATTAAAATAAAATATAAAATTACATAAAATAAATGTTAAAATTAAATATGTATTGAATAGTAATATCAAATTCTCAAAAACAAATAACCGTATATTTCATTGTTCTGATTCATTCAAATCTGAAATATCTTAATCCAGGTTACATTCTTCTTCACAAATCATTAAGGTAACACCGGCAGTCCCTTTTGAAAATAAAATGACTAAAGGTCTACAATATCGAGTAGACAAAGTTACATGGTTGAACCAGGCTAAATTTTTATTGTTACCTAACTCGTGTAAGGCACTCACTAATGACAGATTTACGCCTGAAATAAACCGCACACCCACATAAACAGGTAATAGCACTTCGTAAAGAAACATTTAATCTTTTATTTAGTGTTGATTATACTCTATGAAAATATCTGGGTGTAGATCAGAGTACACGTTTGGTAGGTAACCCCGTTTTTTTAAATAATAAAATAAGTAGCTTACCGACAACTGGAAATAAATGAGTGTACTCCTCATTTTCAAAACCAAACACAGTATTAACTTCCTTGCCGACGCCTTTCGTAGCCTTGTATGTAGTAGTTTCCAAAAGAAAACAAAATACACTTCTATGTTGACACACTTGAAATAAGATGTGAAAATTAACTGACAACATCGTGACGGATTTTGGGTGTTAAAACTTTCTTTTTTTGGCATTTGTTTCACGGAACTTATGTTTTTTGAATGTCTCAGGTAGACTAATGAATTCATGAAACCGGCATGATTTTTTCATTTTCATCTATTCTTTTTGAAAAATAAAAGAAATCTCTTTCGGAAAAAAAAAATTTGTCATTTGCTTTTAATTCTTGTACTCCTGGCAGACGAATCTCGATATACTATACCTTTGGAGATTTCTGTAATGTATTCTAATGAAACTGGATCAATATATTATTATAAATTTCATCATTTGCACCTCAGAACTCTTTCCAAATAAGAAAACTATAAGCCCTCGACAATGAGAGATTAACACCTTTAAAAAAATCGTACATCTTTATTAGCAGGTATTAGCAATTCATAATCAATAATGTATTTCTATATAGTGTGGAATATATTCTGTAAAAATATCTGGGTGTAGATTTTTAGTAATTCCATTTTTTATAATAAGATAAAAAAGCTTACCGAAAAGGTAAATTTGAAAATAAAGGAGGGTACTCTGTACTATATCCACATTTAAAGAACCAAGAACTTATATAAACTTAATTTCTGAATCGTCTTCTATTGCCTAGTAATTTTTTTTTTTTTTAAACACAATCCACTCTTCGATATTATTTATTTTGCAATATAATTTGGAAATTAAGTGACTGAGCATTTTGAGGGAACTACCGTGTTCAACCACCCATTATTCCGTTATTTGCTTCAAGCGATTAATAATTTGGAAATGATCTAGCTAGATTATTGTTTTCATGTGACCGACCTGATTGATTCATTTTGTTGATGTTAACTATTTCCACTTAGATTGGCGATTCGTCCCACTGTGCAACTTCTTTTTCATAACTACAATAAGAACACTTCAAACTTTTTATTTTCGATTTATATTCCCCAAGTTATCTTTTTTTCTGTGTTTTTATTCGCTTATAGTAGTACTAAGAAATGTTCATTCATATTGCATTAAATTCACTTATATTGGGTTGATGCAAAATTAATGCAGGTTTCCTCTATTGCGATATCTTAATTCCAATTGTGTAAACAAAGCAAATCCTAACATTGATCGTTATTATACCAAAACAAACCTTATCTAATACCCTCTCTTTCACCACGAATTTGATCAGTAAAATCGTTTTGTTCAATGTGTTCAAAGGTCTTAAATCGAAAATGTCGAAGTACGATTTTCGTCAAATTTATTTTTACAAATTTAAATTAGGGCGCAGTGCTGCGCAAACGGCTCGTAATATTAACGAAGTGTGGGGTCAGGGGGCTATTAACGAGTGCACGGTGCAGCGTTGATTCCAGAAGTTTCGCAGTGGAGATTTCGATCTCGGAGACAAGGAAGGTCGGGGCCGTCATTTTGCTCTTGACAACGACCAGCTGAGGTCAATAGTGGAAGAAGACCCAACCAAAACCACCCGAGAAATAGCGGTAGAACTTGGCGTGAACCAATCCACAGTTGTACGCCACTTGGAAGCAATTGGTAAGGTAAAAAAATTGGTCAAGTGGGTGCCACACCAATTAAACGGCCACCAAAAAAATCGCCGCTTTGAACTCTGTTCCATGCTTGTGACACGCAATAAAAATGATCCATTTCTCGATCGCATTGTGACGTGCGATGAAAAATGGATCTTATACGACAACAGAAGGCGTTGTAGCCAATTGCTGGGCAAAGATGAACAACCAAAACCTTTCCCGAAGCCCAACCTGCACCCAAAAAAAGTTATGTTCACAGTTTGGTGGTATACTGCTGGTGTTATCCACTACAGCTTTCTCAATCGAGGTGAGACTATAACTGCTGACAAGTACTGTCAAGAAATTGACAACATGAATCAAAAATTACAACGTCTTTGCCCAGCATTGATGAATCGGAAGGGACCTATCCTTCTCCATGATAACGCCACACCACACGTCGCACAATCAACGCTACGAAGTTCTCCCACACCCACCTTATTCACCTGACCTCTCTCCTACAGACTTCCACTTTTTCAGGCATCTGGATAACTTTTTGAGGGAGAAAAATTTTCAAAACCAGGATGAAATTGAAAATTCTTTTCGTGACTTCATTGAGTCCAGGGATTCAGATTTTTTTTCTGGTGGAATAAGAAAGCTTGTTGAACGTTGGCAAAAGTGCATTGATTCAGATGGAAATTATTTTGATTAAATATATATAGTTAAAGTAAAGATATGACCTATTTTCAATGAATATTAAAAACCTGCATTAATTTTGCATCAACCCAATATAAGGAATATTTTAGCTTAATTTTGAATAATTTAAATAGAACAGCTGAAAAAATATATAACCATTACAAACTGAACAATAAACATTGAGTGAAACGCACCCTAGCGCTTCCTGGTAGTCTGGAGCTCAAACTAAATTTTTTATTCATAAACTCGTATGTCATTCTCAGATAAGCTAATTACATTGTACGAGAGGTTTAAAATTCCGGTCCTATTCTCTTCAATTTTACACGCTAACGATGAAAACGGAAACCTTCACGGTTAGGGGCTATAAGGCTATAAGGCTACGCCGACATAACTTTCTTGATCGTACGTGGAGTCTGATCGTTCCGAGCCGGCACTCACATTGTACACTTTTCTTTATAATATACGAGTAGTCCCGGCTACGCGTTGCTGTGGCTCAGTAGCTATAATCCTTTGAATTAATTATATCCTTTTCTTTTTAATACAATACAGAGGTGACATTAAATATAAGTACATGTAAAAGGAACTAATAAAGAATATAATTCGAATTCGGTTTAGTAAAAACACAATAGACAGCAGTAGCGGATCCAGGGGAGGGGCACCCCCCCCCCCTGAGAGGTAAGGACATTCATAAAGTATTACTATTTCTATATGAAATGAGCTATATTTAGTCATTTTTTCAAGTCCACTAATTAAAAATGAATTGTATTTAAACATTTACAATAATTTATAACGTCATTATGTACTAATATGTATTTTAAATTAGGGCCTTCATTATTCATGAAATGTAAAAAAAAAAAGTGCGCCCCCCTCAGAAAATTTCTGGAACCGCCACTGATAGACAGTTAGCTAAAATGTACCAAATTAATCTTTCGTCCTAATACATATATAATTAAATTTAGAATAAAACACATGGTGAAAAAAAATGAGATATTGTCTACTTGTTGAGGTTCTACCAGAAACAGGTTATGAAAAGCGAGCAACCTCGAACCATGCAGAATGTTTTACATGCTAATTATCAAAACATAAAAATTTAATTTTATAAATTAGATAACGTTAATTTATAACTTTTCACAACAATGATGTACATTTTTTTATTATTTGAATTCACAATTTCTATTTACTGTAGTACTAATAGGTGCACAATGATTTTGTTTAACCTGTCTTTTGCTCAAACCATGGGAAAAACACGGTTTTTCCTAGTCTAAGCCGGAAAAAAATAATTTCAGCTTAACCATCCTAAATATCAAAAGAACATGAAATGTTTTGTCAATAAATAAACTTACATCGCCATCTGTTGGACATTCATTGGACTTCAAATAATCACACTAAACTGTAGTATAATAAGCATTTAATTTGCAATAAAAGAAATACTGTAGCTAAGAATCGAGATAAATAACTACCCTACCTTTTAAGTTGGACAAAACTATAGACAATGAGCAAAATTTTATAAAAATAGATTGAGTAGTTTCTGATTTTACCCCCGACAAACAAAAAAAGGTTATTAAATCGACATATGACGCCATGTTAATAAACCGAAACACGACCTACTGTATTTGCAATAATTCGCAATAAAAGAAATATTGTGATCAATTATAAAGATAAAAACTATCATATCTTTATAATTTTTCAACTATTTTATTAGAAGATAAAAGATTCGACCACGGCCGGGAATCGAACCCAGGTCCTCTGCATCTACGTCGCAGCGCTCTTACCACTGAGCTAACCGTGAGTCCGTTCCGATCGTGATCGAATCTTTCTCTTCTGTGATCCCTCCCTCCAGGTCTCGCCACATTGTAGCGAAGTACCAGGGGGCTGAACAATTGTCCAGACAGACGGGATCTAGTTGACATACGTCAAATATATACATTGTATGTTGTTATGTAGTAATTAGTTATCGTTAGATAATTAATTTATAATTTTTCAACTATTTTATTAGAAGATAAAAGATTCGACCACGGCCGGGAATCGAACCCAGGTCCTCTGCAACTACGTCGCAGCGCTCTTACCACTGAGCTAACCGTGAGTCCGTTCCGATTTATGTTTTGATAATTAGCATGTAAAACATTCTGCATGGTTCGAGGTTGCTCGCTTTTCAATGTATATATTTACAATGTATATATTTGACGTATGTCAACTAGATCCCGTCTGTCTGGACAATTGTTCAGCCCCCTGGTACTTCGCTACAATGTGGCGAGACCTGGAGGGAGGGATCACAGAAGAGAAAGTTTCGATCACAATCGGAACGGACTCACGGTTAGCTCAGTGGTAAGAGCGCTGCGACGTAGAAGCAGAGGACCTGGGTTCGATTCCCGGCCGTGGTCGAATCTTTTATCTTCTAATAAAATAGTTGAAAAATTATAAATTAATTATCTAACGATAACTAATTACTACATAATATCATATCTTTAAGTTGGACCAAACTATACACATTGAGCCAAATTTCATTAAAATCGGTTGAGTAGTTTCTGAGTTTACCTCCGATAACTATCGGGACACGAGATTTATAAACATAAGGATAAATAGCTACTTATTATTTTACATTTAATATAGTTTAACAAAAAAGGCCTTACACGATTAATTTTTGTAACTTAGTTTGGAAGCAAAGGTAGCTTCGCTTTAAGACCGCGATTGCAATGCAATGGAAAAAATAGTCCTGTTTACACGGTCAAGTTTTGTGATTGATCTGTGGATGATTATTAACCGGCGATGAGTATTATTCTTATTAACCGGTTAATAATTAAACTACAACAGTTTTATCCCAAGATTGATAAAAAACTTAAACGTGTAAAAATGTTTATTTCGCCCATTGTAATCGCCACTGACGGTCAAATAGCGAAGCAACGTTCTGTTTGAAGCTCCGTTCCAAAAACTTGACAGCGTAAACAGGCCTTAACTCTTCCATGAATAAAGGACGCTCAGTTATATCGAGGAATAGAGGAAGAAAGATTACTGAATTGCAGAAATAAAGAGAAGATCTACTTGGTACGTCATAAAAACTTTCCATCCAACATTTAATCCTGTTTTTGCTTTTTCCAATTTCAGTTGGAGGTGTGTCTTTAATGATAATGTACTGCTTAAAATGATTCCTAAATATTTATAATTTTTAACCACTTCGATAATTTCCTTGCTCAAATAACATTTTTCCTTTCTACCAACTTTACCTCCATTTCTAAATACCATAACCTTCGATTTGTTCAAGTTAATTTTTAGGCCCCATTTTGTACGATATTATTTATCATATATTGTAAGCTACAAGGATCGGATGCTATGGCCACTATATCGTCCGCAAATGCAAAAATTTTAATTTTTTTATTGTTGACCCAAAGACCTCCACCAATTTCCTTTTCTAAATTATTTATATAACATGAGAACAAAAAAGGACTCATAAGGCAACCCTGTTTAAGGCCCATGGAAGTTTCAAAAAAGTTTGTTATCCCTTCCTTACACCAAACGGCTGCTTCAGTATTCTCGTATAGAAGTTTTATTAGATTGATAATTTTGGATGATACTCTTAAATTATACAATTTATCAAGGGCGTACCCAGGATCAAAACTAGGGGGAGCAAGCTAAAAACTAGGGGAGGAGGCAAGCTATGGTCGTTCAGGTTGTAACACCTTACCGCGGAAAAGGTGAATGAAACCAAAATTATGTATAATTATAGCAGTGCTCTATCAACTAAGTTATTACAATTATTTGCTTGAAAAAAATGTATTCTATTACTGCTTCCAGTCTTAAAAGCCTAAAAAATTATTGCTTCCAGCCTTCCAGGGGGGGGGGCAGCTGCCCCCCGCTGGGTACGCCCATGCAATTTATACATCATTGCCCCTCTGTGTATTCTGTCAAATGCCGCTGAGAAATCAATAAAAAATGCGTACACCTTCCCCCGTTTTTTACTTAATTTTAACTTTATTATATTCATCAGGTTAAAAATGTTATCAATTGTGGAATAATCTTTCCTGAATCCTGCTTGAAATTCTCCAATAATAAGATTCTTTTCAGCCCATTCAGTTAATCTTAGTTGTATCAAGCTTGTAAACAACTTCCCTACTGTATTGATAAACGAGATTCCTCTGTAATTATTTAGTTCACTTTTGTCTCCGTTCTTATATATAGAGTAGATTATTGACTGTTTAAAACATTTCGGTATTTTTCCTGTCTCGAAAATTTGATTAAATGTTTCTAGCAATTTTTCTAAAAAATTATTTGTTGCATGTTTAAAGAACTCGTATGGAATGCGGTCCTCTCCCGGTGCCTTGCCCTTCCTAGCTCTATTGAGAACAGTTCGTAATTCTTCTATTTTAAATGGTTCATCTAAGCTACTATTTACTACGACTTGTCCCGGGTAATTTATGTCTGTTATTGTTGAGGGTTGGTTATATATGTTATAAAAATGTTGAATCCATTTATCTTTAGATAAATTTTCATCTATTGTAAAAGGTTTTTTCCTAAATTTATTTACAGTTTCCCAAAAATCTTTTGTATTTATTACTTTTTTAAGTCTATCTATTAATGTCCTGTAGTAGGGGAGAGCGGGGTTGGTTGGCGTAGGGGGTAGGTTGGCCATCGGCTTATAGTTTCTGTAACACCTGTTGTGAAAGCCCCACCATTGTACCATGTCACCCGCTCGACCTCGGGAGTCTTGTCCTGAGTTTTCAATCCGGTGCTAACAGTTTAGAGAAGAGTGTGCTTCATTGATTGATTTTACAACATGTAAGTAAATTTTTATATTTTCAGTAAATTTGGTTTAAAGGCATGGTAAAATATTTGACTCCGATTCTGTTCAAATAGCCCCAAACTCCTTTGAAAATCCTAACCTTTCGATTAACCAATTTCTTGTTTGATTGTTCTCCCCTGTCCTGGCAGCCATCTTTCATATGATCCCTCCTGTGGGGTTAGTTGGCTCTCTTCAACTAGGTTTTGTTGGCGCAATAGCAATTCACAAAAGCAAGGTAGACATAAAGAAAGGTGAAACTACCAACTGTCTTTAGTTCCAGCAAGGAGGATGAGAGCAATTTTTCTTATTCAGAAAGTGACGACAGTCTAAATTTCTATCTTCTTCTATTGTCATTCTATTTTCCCTTAAAAGCTGTTAAAAACCGATTCAAAATTATTATACCATTATAATGCAGCTTTTAATAACAATAATAAGTGTCAGGCAGTACTTGAATGAGATGGCTAAACAACGCCACCTTCTAGGCCAACCTGCCCCACCTTGGGGGTTAATTGGCCTACTCTGGATTGACGAATTCTTCAATTTTCTATGATCTTAGTATTAGATATTATGTGGTGAAAAAAATACTTGAAGTAGTCTAATACTTGGAGTTTACAGTGGTATCAGCCCTATTGGGATTATATGAACAGGAACGACTCAACAATCAAAAAAGTGAAAACTGTTGCCAACCAACCCCGCTCTCCCCTACTGTTTTTTATTATCCTGGCATATCTTTTTATATTTTTGATTGTGTAACGTGTACAAGTCTTTATCTTCTTCCCTATTTGATTTTCTGTATTTTCTAAGAAAAAGAAAAGATAGTGCTCTTGCTTTTCTACATTCCCCATTAAACCAGTCTTACTTTTTTATGCTTGATTTTCCATTATTATAAATAATAACTGATTTTTTTAATTATACTAAGTAGTTGATTTAACATAAAACTAGGATCTTCAATCTTATCACTATTATTATTTAGTCTTGACAGTATTGCCAACTTAGTACTTATCTTGTTCTGGTACCTGTTTTCATCCTGCAAAGTCCAATTTAATTTTGGTAATAATGGTAATATGTTTTGTTTTTGTTTTTCTCTTTCCAGGCTTACCACAATAGGCAAATGATCCGAGAACATTTGGAGATCTACATAAAAATTTGTTATCGTATTAAGTATTTCACGAGTAACGCAGCAGTAATCTATAGGCGGGCGCAAGCGACGGTGCTGCTTCTTTACAGGAACTAGAGAAACGAGATAAAAGCCGGGTCATTACCTGGGATTCATAGGGTTTTTTGGCGTTTTTAATTTATTTTTCCATAATCAAAACCCGATTGAGCAAAAAATCATTTGAAAAATGTCTAATAGGTATTGCTCGGTCCCTCAGTGCTCAATTAAAAAATCAAAAGACGTGTCATTCCATTTATTTCCAAAAAAAAAAAAGCTTCTTAAAGAGTGTATTGTAAAATTAAGAATAGATAAGCCTGTTTCGAAACATATGACGATATGTAGTCTTCATTTTAAAGAAAGTGACTATATTTATCCAGGTAAATATTAGTATTTGACATTTTATTATTCCAAAATGTTATTTTTATGCAAATAACATTGGGACCATAGTGTCATATTTGTTTTTCTTTTTTAATTTTCCCCATTTTTGTCTTACATCCGTTGTGCTTAATTGTTCCAAGTTTTCAATGCGAAGCCTGAAAGTTTTGACAAATAAATAAATATGACAAAGAATCTAAGCTGTCATAACAATGATTGTATGAATAGGTAATTAATGTTATTACTAACCGAAAAACGTAGAGTAAAGTTACAATGATGTATTTGCATTTACCAGAACTACCAGCTTTACACGTACAATGACAAGAAAATTGCTTATTATTATTAATAAATTTGATTTCCACTTTTATTTGATGGGGCAGTCCTTTAAGATTGCTAGTTTGAAGGCACAAGGCTTGTAAAATAACTGTTGTTTTACTTCTAGATATTATTCCACATGTAATTATGTTGTTTGCATCAAGGATAGCCTGCCCTTCAATTAATGGTCTTTTAAAATTACCAGTTATCTCTATCACATCAACTATGTCTATCCCCGTTCTTTCCGACATTTTGCAAAACTACTAGCGCACTCTATAGTCGATTGCGCCCGCCTATAACCGAGGACCCGTTCTTTCCAATATATGTCATTTCCCCTTTCCGATCATTTTTGTCCTACCATTCAAAATTACAAAATCATAGGAGTCAAGGAATTCAATTAATTTGGTTCCCCTGTAATCTTTAATTTTATCTTTTGAATTTCTGTGTATATTTTCAATAACAATGCTATTGGGTATTGCGTTTTTTGATATAATTTGTAGTTCGGCTGTTCTTGCATTCATATCTCCTAATAATATAAAATTAAGGTTACTATTTCCTTCTATTACGTTTTCCAAGGTTTTAAAGTCGTTGATCGAATCGTTTAGATATACCGGTATAACGTAAACATAACTGCCTGCCACTAATAATCGTATTACCTCAAATCCTGATAACTGAACGAACTTTACTCCCCGATCTACTACATTTTTTTTAATTCCAAATAAACTACCTCCACTTGCCCTACCATAAATTGAATTTTTATAGCCGGGATCCATTTTAACTCATACCCTGGGAAAAGTTTATCATAATCAATAATATATTTCTTAAGCAACGCAAGCAACGAGTTAAGCAACGCGTTTCGTAGTCTTCAGATAGCAGCGGCTAGAGTAGGCTTAGAGGTTAAGGAATCCAAAACCAAATACATGCCTACAGGCCCACGACTGGATGTGCATGAACAATCGCATTTTTTGGCTGGAAGCTTTTCTTTTGAAAGGGTAAGAGAATTTTGCTATCTTGGATCGCAAGTGAACGCGGATAACGACATAAAAGCCGAGATCAATCGAAGAATTATGTCCGCAAATAAATGCTACTTCGGATTACAAAAGCATTTTAAGAACAGGGCTATTTCTCGGAAAACAAAGGTGCAACTGTACAAGACCTTGGTAAGACCAGTTCTCACCTATGCCTCCGAATGTTGGACGTTACCTAGCTCGCAGGAAGCTCTCCTTTTAAGGTTTGAGAGGAAAATATTGAGAAAAATCGTTGGCCCAGTGTGCGCTGATAGAGTCTGAAGAATAAGAACAAATGCTGAGCTAACCGGACTCTACAAGAGCCCAGATGTTGTAAAGATCATAAAAGTGGGACGGCTTCGATGGGCAGGCCACGTAATGAGAATGTCCCAGGATCAGATTCCTAGAAAGGTCCTGGAGGAGACGATTCATGGGACTAGAAGAGTTGGAAGACCTAGGCTCCGATGGATGGATGGAGTGACAGCGGATGCCAGATCCATCATGGGGATCCGCAATTGGAGAGCGGCGGCTACCGACAGGGAGCGCTGGCGGACCATGTTACAGGAGGCCTTGACTCTACAAGAGTTGTAGCGCCAAGAAAGAAGAATAATATATTTCTCTTCTATAAAGGTTTCAAACAATAAGAATATTTCAAATGATTTTACATAACTAAAAAAAGCCTCTTCATGCTTATTACGCAAGCCAAATATATTATATGATAGTATTCTAACGTTATTTGTTAATATAACTTTATCCGGTTTATTATCAGATATACTTTTATAAATGTTACTTCCCTTATATCTAAAGTTATTACCTAGTTTACATGAATTCCTATTAACTGAAAAGAGAAAACTCTCAATTTATTACAGTTGCAGTGAGGCCCGACATGAACTTGGAACCGGATTTATAGTTAAAGGAGCATTTAGACAGCTTGTAATTGGATTTAAAGCCGTAAACCCACAAATATCTCTCATTCGAATACGAGGAAGTTTCTATAATTAAAGTCTGCTAAGTATACACGCGCCCACAGAAGTTGCAGATGAAGAAGAAACATCTGGTGCGTGCTCGCAACACACAACTTTCACTTACCAACTTACTTAGATTAGGAATTAATGCGTTTTATTAATTGCCACTTCTCAAATGAACAGAACGGCTTTAATTATGAACAATGGTCTGTCATTAAAGCCGTACTCCGCATGCGTGGGCTCAACGAGTTTTATGAGTTGACTGAATATTTTCCTTTTTTTCTCCTCTTTATGTTTTCTTTATTTTTATCATATCTCATATTTAGCCATTTCTTATTTTTAGGCGTAACGAGAGACAGTTAATTTCTCCATGTAAACAAAAACAAAGGTACTTTATAAGAAAGAAACAAACAAACAGATAAGCCCCCTCCCCCCCAAAAAAGCCCCCTCAGAACATTTTAATAATGATAAAGCTTACCTGATATTAAAGAAAACCTAATTTTCATTAAACATGACGAATTTGATAAAAAACGTTAAAGACGTTTTCGAGATAATCGAAAAAAAGGTAAAAATTGGAAAAAAAGTCATGAAATAAAGTGCCCCCTCAGTTGGACCAATTTTGATGAAATGTTGGCTTTTAGATATTTGGTATATACATACATCAAATACCCAGTTTCTTCAAAATCTTTACAGCCGTTTTTGAGTAAATAAAAAATATTAACACGTGAAATTGGTACAAAATTTATTAAGTAAAGTCCCCCCTCCGGTTGATCAATTTTGATGAAATTTTTACAGTCGTATCTCGGTCATATACATACATCATATACCAAGTTTGATCAAAATCGTTAAAGCCGTTTTTGAGTAAATAAAAAAAACACGTGAAAATGATACAAAATTTAATAAGTAAAGTCCCCCCTCCGGTTAATCAATTTTGATGAAACTTTTACAGTCATATCTCGGGCATATAAATAGATCAAATACTCAGTTTAATCAAAATCGTTAGAGCCGTTTTTGAGAAAATCGAAAAAAAAACTAAAAAGTTATTAAGTAAATTATCCCCTCCCTTTGAGCAATTTTGATGAAATTTTTGCTGTCACATCGCGGGCATATACCTACACTAAATACCCAGTTTCAGGCTCCCACGGTTTATAGTTTTTGAGCTAGTCTGTTCACACACACACACACACAGACCATTTCGCGGGACTTGGTTATTTCGACTCAGGGGGTCCCAAAACGTGTATTTCCGTTGAAAACCGGAAGTCGAAATTTTTCACGATCGCAATACTTCCACTTACTATATATTTCATATATAGGTAAGTGAGGGCCGGGATAGCCGAGCGTGTAGGAGCGCGACCCGCTGTTGCACGCTCGAGCCGAACGGCGGCGGTTCGAATCCGCCCTGGGAGGGTTGACTTTTATTTCGTGGAGGCCCCACGGAATAAATCTCGACCCTCCCACCATGGTTAGAACAGGTTGGTTACACCTCTAGAGTAACCCCCCGTATGCCACACATGGCCAGGTAGGGGTACCGAACAAATAAAAATATAGGTAAGTGAAAGTAAAAAGACAACTTCTACGAGCTCCTCGAAAGAACACTAGATGCATGTCCAAGGTATGACATGAAAATCATCGCAGGGGATTTTAATGCAAAAATTGATAAAGAAGACATCTTCCGACCAACTATCGGAAAGTATAGCCTGCATGATGAGACAAATATGAATGGCATGAGAGTAATAAACTTTGCTGCATCAAGAGATTTAATTGTCGGCACCACATTGTTCCCCCACAAAGGCATACACAAGGGTACTTGGACCTCTCCTGACAGGAGTGTGGTCAACCAAATTGACCATATACTAATAGGGAGAAGACATAAATCTAATCTCCAGAATGTCAGAGTCTTCTGCAGTGCCAATGTTGACTCGGACCACTACCTCTCAATGGCACATATAACTGCAAAAATTGCTCTGACTAGGAATCTTTCAAACAAGCAGATCGTCAAGAAATACAATTTGCAGAAGATGAAGGATCCCGAGGTTGTTGCTCAATACTCTTGGATCTTAACACAAAGCTCTCTAGAGACCCCACACCAATCAATACAGTAGAGGACAGGTGATCAGTGTGTATGAGAGCTATAGATACTGCTGCTGAATCCATACTAGGACTGGAGCAAAAGATACCCCGCTCGCCCTGGTTTGATGCCGAATCTGAATCTGCCTCAGAACAGAAAAACAAAGCTTATAGAGCTATGTTGCAGAGAACCACTAGAGGGAACGTGGAGGAGTAAAGAAAACTGTGAAGAGAGGAGAAGAAGCTCCATCGAAGAAAGAAGAGAAGGCAAGAAAAAGAAGAGCTAGAAAAGATAGAAGAATTATACGGAAGCAAAGAACTAAGAGACTTTTTCCGCATGGTTAACCATCGCAGGAAACCATTTAACCCTGTTCAAAAGTCATGCTTGGACAAAGAAGGGAACTTACTCACAAATAAACAGGATGTACTAGCAGAATGGAGAGACAACTTCAGCGAACTACTTTCTAATGATACGTCTATTCAGGAAAAGGAAACCCAGAGCACAAACAGTAATGTAGCCAGAGAGGAGATTATGGAAGCTGAATTTGAACCCCCTGACGAGGATGAGATATTAAGCGCAATAGATAAGCTTAAAAGTCATAAGGCTCCAGGAAGTGATGGACTGCCAGCTGAGCTGTTTAAGAAAGGGGGCGATGAGCTTGGGAAGGCATTACACAACTTAATAATGACAATATGGATGGAGGAGACGTTGCCTAAAGACTGGAACAAATCTATTATATGCCCAGTATATAAGAAAGGTGACCCGTTGAAGTGCAGAGAGGTATCTCTCTGCTTTCATGTGGCTCAAGATTTTGTCCAACATCCTGTACAATCGTTTATGCCGCTACACAGAACAGATAATTGGTGCATACCTGAGTGGCTTACGAAAAGGTAAGTCCACCATAGACCAAATATTCAGCCTGAGAGGTATATTAGAGCGAGGGCATGAATACAAGCTGAAGACCCACCATCTCTTCATAGAATTCAAGGCAGCTTACGACAGTATTAACAGGGAGGAGATCTTTAAAGCACTAGAAGAATTTCTGATTCCACCTAAGCTGATTCGACTGGTTGGTTGATACGTCTACTGGAAGCTAACCCTGAGGGAGGTCAGATGTTCAGTTCCAGTAAACGGTGAGCTGTCAGAGGAATTCAAGTCATCGAAGGGACTGAGGCAAGGTGATGCTCTTGCTTGCCTACTATTCAACATTGCTCTCGAAAAGGCTGTAAGAGACTCAAGAATCCAAGTTGGAGGGACAATCTTCAACCACTCGGTGCAGTTGCTGGCTTACGCGGATGATTTAGACATTATTAGGCGCTCCCACACAGCTGTCTTAGAAGCATTTATAGCACTAATGGGCTCAGCTGGGCGATTAGGATTGGAGGTGAACCAGTCCAAAACAAAATATATGGTGACTGATGAGGTTCCGGCACGTGGAGAAACGGTGAAGTTTGGAGCCTTTTTGTTTGAGAAAGTTTCCCAGTTCACATACCTCGGATCTGTAGTTTCTCAAAATAATGAGGTTGCTGTAGAAATAAGGAAACGAATCATCTCAGCAAATAGATGCTACTTTGGGCTTAGGAAACAGCTTGGAAGAAGAAGAAGAAAAGTAATTTTTATAGGGGATATTTAATCCCCTAAGAATAACAGGCATGAACAAAATTAATGGCCATTTGTCTGGCTAGTTGGAAAAAATATAATAAAAACAATAAATAAATAAAGAATTAAAATATAAAGTAGCCACAAAAAAGAAAAGCAATACAATAAAAATAACTGAGATATAATACTGAAAGAAAAAAATAAAAGATTAACATTTGAATGATGAGTATAAAACTTTGATCAGCTTTTGAGCTTCAAAGATATTAAAAAAAAATCAAAAAGATATGTCCTCAATATTGTTTTCACTATTTACATATTTACATAATCATCGGAGATTGGAGATTCAGGAGGTGATGAAATAGTTGGGTTTTAAAGGATGTGAGGGATGAAGTTTTTTGGATAGAGATAGATAATGAATTCCAGAAGGTGGCAGCACGGATTATAAAGGATTTCGTAAAGGAGGCAGATCGGTAGAAAGGGATGTACAGATTAGAGGTTTGGGATCTGGTATTTAGAGAATGTATGGAGGAGCAGGGTGTGAACAAACTGAGGATATACGCAGGTTACTTGGTTCTAAAAGTTCGGAAAAGATAAAGGCCTAGAAAGTATATCCGTCGGAAAACTGGGTAGAGCCATTTCAATTCAGCATACCAACTGGAGACGTGGGAGCGCCTGGGAACACCGAAGATAAATCTAATGAAGCAATTCATTAGTCTCTTCAACCTCGCCTCATGCATACCAGACAGTCCACCGTATACAAGGCAGCCATAATCGAAATGGGGGAATATAAGAGAGGAAACTAGGAGCTGACAGGTTTTTGAGGGCATGCAGTCACGTGATCTTAGGAACTGTTTGAGGATAGCTATGGATTTTCTGGTGATTTCGGAAACATGATTATTCCACGACAAATGCTGGTCAAAGATCACTCCGAGGTTTCTGACATGGAGATGGAAATGGATGGTTTGGTCATTAAGGGGGAGTAAGGGGTAGTAAGGAAGGGAATTAAGAAGATGCTTGGAGCCAATTAGGATTGCCTTGGTTTTTTGTCCGTTCAGTTTTAACTCATTTTTCTCTGCCCAGGCGTTGATGCTGTCTATATCTTTTTATAGTTTTCGGATTGCCTCAAGCATTTTGGAAGGGTGGAAGGATAAGTAAATTTGGAGGTCGTCAGCGTATAAGTGGTATTGGGAATGGTTGATGGACTCGGGGAGATCGTTAATATAAACAGAAAAGATAGTTGGAGAAAGTGAGGATCCCTGTGGTACACCTCGTGTTAGTAAAAGAGATGAGGAAGGGGGTTTATCAGGAATGTGAACTGTTTGTGAACGTTGGGATAGGAAGGAGAGGAATCACTTCAGGACGCTGTTTGACATGGAGAGGTTTTGGAGTTTAGAAAGGAGGATCTCATGATTGACGATATCGAACGCTTTTGAGAAATCAAAGAGAATTAGGATAGTGATTTTATGTTCGTCTATGGAGGAGTGGAGGTCCTGAGTGATCCTTAACAGAGCAGATTGTGTGGAATAATGAGAACGAAAGCCGGGCTGAAGAGGGTTGAGGAGAGCATTCCGTTCAAGGAAGTCATTGAGTTGGGAGTGGACAATTCTTTCGAGTGGTTTGGATAGGTTAGAGAGGATGGAGATGGGTTTATAGTCGGAGGCTAGGGTGGGAATGGGTACTTTGTTCAGCGGAAGAACTATCACTTTTTTCCAGGCTTCTGGAAAAATAGAATTTTGTAGGGAAAAGTTATATATACTCGTATGTAAAAGAGCAGGGAAGATGACAGGAAGACAGAGTTTGATTATCTTTACAGGAATTTGATCGGGACCGTAATCATTGGTTCTGGATTTAAGGACGGAGGATAGCAAGTCTTCGGGTGTAATATTAAGGAAGTAAAAGTTCTCAGGGTTGAAGGTTTGTGTGAATGAGTATGAGGAGGGGTGAGGGATAGTTGGAGAGTTGGCAAAATAGGAATTTAATTCATCTGGATCGATAGGATAATGGGTACAGGATTTGGATTTGACGACTGATAGTTTTTTAAGGATTTTCCATTTGGACTTAGGATCTTGGGCTTGTGATATGGAGTTATGGTAAAACTGTGCCTTGGCACGCCGTAAGGATGATTGATCATCAAGGAGGTTGCGTAGGAATTTGAAGGAGGAGTAATCTTCGGCGGTACGGGTGCGTCTGAAACGTCTCCTGGCGGCATCTCTTCTCCTCATTAGCTCTCTGATTTCAGGACTTATCCAGGAAGCGGCAGGACGTCTAAAAGTGGAGGTTTTGAGAGGAGCATGTTGGTTTAGGAAAGTGGAAAGATTAGACGTGAGGCATTCCACCATTTCATTAATGGAGGATGACGAATAAATAGGATCAAGGGATTGGGAAAGTGAGTCAAAATAAGGAATTAGCTTTTCAGAGGTTAATGAATCGAGGTTCCACCAGAACATTTTTTTAGGACATAGTTTAGGTGTTGGAATATTGTAGGAGATTTTGGTGAGGTCGTGATTTGATGGAAAAGGTACTGGATGTTGTGAGGAAGACAATAGGTTATGAGAGGAATCTATTATAAAGAGGTCTAACCAGGTGCTGGTATACTGAGTGTGGTGGGTTAGTTGGAAGGATACTATGAAAAGGTCGAGTGAATGGATGAGGTCTGTAAGGTAAGATCTGTTAGGAGAATCGGAGAACATGTTTATGTTAAAGCCGCCGGCGATGATTACGTTACTGTATAACGGAATATAGGTGAGGAGGGAAGATTCAAAGGAAGGGTCGAATTGTGCATGCGGAGGGCGGTAAAGAGTTATGTAGAGGAGGGAAAAGACGTCAGAGGAAATTTCAACGAAGAGATATTCCGGATGAGGAAGTTCGGAGGAAGGAGATTCTAGAAGGATTTTTACCCTCAGACTATCGTGAACGTGTAGAGGTTGTTGTAAAGGGGCACAGAATATTGAAGAAAAAATACATGAGGGTAGAGGCCTATAATCATTTATGTTTTTGAATGAAATATTTTGAATGTTAAAAATAATCAGAAGAAACATCATTGAATTTAAAAGAAAATAATTACCTCTGAATTTAAAAATAGTATAAAAATTTCGAATGAAAAAATAAAAAAATAACATAAACAAAACAGAAGTAATCATTAATGTTTTTGAATGAATAAATCTGAGTATTAAAATAATCAGAAGAAACATAATTGAATTTAAAAGAAAATAATTACCTCTGAATTTAAAAATAATATAAAAATTTCGAATAAAAAAATAAATAGATAATATAAACAAAAGAAAAGTAATCATTAATGTTTTTGGATGAAAAATTCTGAATATTAAAATAATCAAAGGAAACGTAATTGGATTTGTAAGAAAATAATTCTCTCTGAATTTAAAAATAATATAAAAATTTCGAATGAAAAAATAAAATGTAAAAAAGAAAAGTAATTTTGAGATAATAGCTGCCCCTATATCAGCCCAAGGCCTCTACATCCTCCTTCTTATTTATTATATTGACCGGACAGCCGTCGTCCCGCCTGTACCGGACCCTTCCACCGGCGAAACAGACGTACTTCAGCTTTCCGGCCGCCTTCTTTTGCCTCGGCCAGCCAGTAGAGGTGCCTATTCCCTGGACTCATCGCCTCGCTCAAGTACAATCTCTCGTCAGTCTCCCATCCTAGGTGTCTCGTCGAGAAATCCCTTTTAACTTTTCGAAGGCGAATGATTTCGTCCCGAATCGTTTGCCTTACAAACCGGACTACGATCGGGGGTGGCCGAAGGTCCTCAGATCTGGGTTTTCTTCTCTCCACTGTGCCGATGTCCTGTCGAAGACGTATTTTGTCTAGAGCAACCAAAGTACACCTATACAAAACCATTGTCCGCCCAGTAATGCTCTATGGCTCTGAGTCCTGGACAATCTCCAAGGCCCAAGAGAATGAATTACGGGTATTCGAAAGAAAAATACTGCGGAGAATTTTCGGTGGTATACTCAGGGAAAATACCTGGAGGAGAAGGACGAACCAGGAAGGAAACAGGTTATGATCTGTTTAAGGAGCCTGATATAGTCCAGACCATCAAACTTGGACGTCTTAGATGGGCAGGCCATGTGGCCCGTATGCCAGAATCAGAGGTGACAAAGAAAATGCTGAGCGATCTAGGCTAAAAGCTAAAAATGGTATTTTTAACCCTCCCTCTCCCGATCTATCTCTACTCTTAAGAAGAAACAAGGATTGGTAACTGGTAAAATGTCCCAAGGAATCCCGCGAATGGCCTTGTTCGCGGGAAGAGGAAAAAACCATTGATTTTCAGTTTTTTATTTAAAAGTCGAAATCAATTCATGGCATGGTAAATTTTACCGTTGAGAAATAAAACTACTTGCAGGTGCGGTACCTCTCGACCTCCTCCTGCAAGAAGCAGTGTTGAAATTTAAAAAAAAAGTGAGAAGGCGCTACAGGACTTCCAGTTTTTCAAGTGAGAATTAGAAATGAACCAAATATGTCGGGCCTCTGCAAAATGTAGTGTTCCGGAAACTGTAGCGCACTTGATCACGTCCTGCACCGCGTTCGAAACGATAAGGGCCAAACTAAAGCGAACCGTCAGGAACTAGACCCTCACTGAACATGAATTTCCTAAGTTAGTTACTGAGGTAACACCGCGGTTCAAAACGTTCATTAATGAATGGGAAGGAGCGCATATCTCATTAAAGGTTATAGGTAGTCTAGCGCACTTTTACATAGGAATCCGAAGAAGGCAAGGACAGGCACCGGGAAGACCAGCGGAAGATGAAGTCCGCCCTTCGGAGATATCACTATAGATGAAGCAGTGAAAAATAAGCAACCAATAGAGAAATGGCATCAATGGCTCAAGGCGTTTTAGCTAAGTGCTACTATTGCCGAAATCCATAAGATCATTAGCCCAAGTAGGGTTGTAAATAAATAACTACGTTTAGAAAAAAAAAAAAAAAGCATAAAACTACGCGTCGAATTACTGACTTATCAGTAATCAGGCCACAACAAAATTGGTTTTTTGGTCATTAAGCAGGTCAGGAATGGTGTGTACATTCAGAAGGGATTTACAGATCTGTGGGTTGAGATCTTGTGTTTAATGGAATGCTGTTTAAGGAGGTAGAGAATATAGGTAGATCTTTTCCATTCTTCATGATTGGAATAGGAAGGCACCAAGGAGATATTGTCTATGGAAATTAAGAAAAAGGAAACCCTGCTCAGAATACAATTCGGCAATGTAAGAGTGGTAAGGCCGAGAAAAAATCTTATAAGAAGGTTCATTAACCTTTCAAATCTCATCTCTAGTTTACCAGACCGCCCTCTCAAACACTATGCATCCATAATTCAATTGGGAAAGGATGAGAGAGGAAACTAGGAGATGGGACTTCAGGGGTATGAGTCATAAAATCTTCTACTGGCAGAACAGACAGGTATAGCTCACCTTACCATTCTTAATGAGCCTTCCCCATTGTGATCTATCCTCTGCCCTTTTGATCATAATTCCCAGCTTTTGGAGTTCAATAAATTATCTCACCAACTTTTTCTGGGTCTCCTTGCTTTTTAATGTTTAATGCTCTTCCCATCTGTGTCATGCATGTATAATCTTTTGGAGTTCCCATCTGCTATTGCATGATACATCCTGTACAAATGCCCCAGCCATTTCATATGCTGCACCTTTATAAACATGGAGGCTGATAGTTCCTGATAGAAATGGTATACCTCTTTATTGGTTCTTAACGCCTCCTTCCTCACTCTTGTATTGGTGAAGATCCGTCTTAGGACTTCTCTTTCGAATATATCCATTTTATCAACATCAGATTTATTTTACGTCCATGTCTCTCCTTCATATGTTATTATTGGTCTCATTAGTCTAGAGCTGCAACCCACAAAGCCCTGGATCAGCCAATCAGCTTTTTTACCTTTATTTAAGTTCAGCTTTTGTTCTTTTGATCTGAAAATATATTTTCAATACCTAGTTCTGTTAAAATAAAGATCTTCAGATCCGGGCCTTATTTATGGTTTGTTTAGTTGTGTAAATAAATAATGCTGATTTTATTAAAGTAATTCCAATTTATAGAAATAGCAAAAACCAAAAGATTCTTCAAGTAAAGGCCAAATCAATTTTATTTAATCAGATTAAGTAATTTAATAAAACTTAAGCTTTATTAAGAAGATAATCAGATTAGTTTTCAAAATCTCGGAACACTCCCGCAGTGACCCCCCCACATACTCCTGTATTTCAACTTACAAAGTGACTAATTCGTCATTTCAAAATCATTTATTAAAAAAAAAAAATTAATGCAACTTCCATTTCTATAAAAAAAAAATTTACAATATAATTCATTTTAAATACAAAATAAAATATTAATATGGATTTTTTACTTTTTAATGAATAATAAAACTAGAATTAATGACAAAAACAAACTTACCGGACAATTTTCTTTCCATCTTATTTCATCCTTTTCCTCTATTGGATTTCCTCAAATTTCCTTGACGATTTCAATGATTTGGGGTAAGATTGTTCACAAGAAACGATAGTGCTTTGTATGCAAATCACTGTGATTAGCTTTTTATTGCTCTTTAGAAAAATATGATTTTACTCTATTTATTTTAAACGGTTAAATGGTGCTTTTATGCGGCCAAGAACTTCCGGTTATCATGGCTAGTTTGTTTTAGTAACTGGAGATTTGACGTCCCTCAAAGTCGGTGGTTATCTATACTGTATAGAACTTAAAATTTCTTCTTACACTACGAATGCCACACTATAACTAAATAACCCATTAGTGTCTCACGTTCTATTTTAAGGACAGATAGAGTGCAAGTCACCTCAACAACCATATTATATTATAAATAAAAATTTACTTTCCATGTAACTTTACTTCCCATTCTTCAAAAAGCCTCAGTGTCACAACCTGTGCCATGAATAAAGGTACTAACCAACCTAAGAACGATTTGGGGCTTTCCTGTCGTGAAACACAGTTGCAAAAATATTTTAATCAATTTTTTGTCATTTTTACTATAAATGTTGGTTCTTTATTTATCTTGTATAATTTGATTAATTTTCAATAATAGAATGTGAAGAGAAAGTAATTATTTATTAAACTTCAACATCTTATCTTCACCAAAGATTTTAGTTCCTGTTCCATTTAAAGAGTGATGTCAGACACATAGATTCCAAAAATGACAACTAATATTATGAACTACACGCACACAGATATATATATACGAGCAGACCCTGCCACGCGTAGCTGTGGCTCAGTAGCTATACTGCATTGCATTAATTATATCATATTCTTTTTAATACAGTCAAATCAAAATTCACTGATAAAGATAAAAACGTGTCCGCTAATCATAAAACCAATGGGATTTAAAATAGAACTTTTGGCAAAATTTAAAATTATGTAAATAATTTAGAAGGGTTAAAGTTTTTATTGTAAAATGGAAAAAGAAATAATAAAGAATATAATTGGAATAAGGCTTAGTACAGTCACAATAGACAGCGAAAATGTACTGAATTAATCTTTTGCAATAATACATATTAATTAAATTCAGAATATAACACATGGTTCTACCTGAAACAGGTTAAGAAAAGTTCTCAAATCATGTGAAGAACCCATATGTTCTTACAGTACTAATGATCAAAAGGAAATTTTGATTTAATTTTATGAATGAGATAATTTATAACTTTTATAATAATAATTGAAATTTTTCTTTATTATTAGAATTCACAAATTTTTATTTATTGTACTGCTAGTAGGTGCATTATGATGTTGGTTAACCTGTCTTTTGCTAAAACAAATATTCGATGTTTTCCCCACACATGAAAGGTGACATATAATTGCCAAAGGGAAAAACACGGATTTTCCACATCCAAGCTGGAAAAAATAGATTTGGCTACTGGATGCTTACCCTCCCTAAATATCGAAAGAAAATGAAGTGCTGTCTCAATAAATCAACTTACACCGCCATCTGTAGGAAATTTATAGAAATTACAAATAATCCCACTCTAATTGTAGTATAATAAGCATTTAATTTGCAATAAAAGAAATATTGAGGCCAATAATCGAAATAAAAACTATCCTATCTTTTAAGTTGAACAAAACTAAATACAATGAGCCAAATTTATCAAGATCGGTTGAGTAGTTTTTGATTTTACTCCGACACGAGATTTGTATATATAAAGATATATATATACACACACACTAATTACTTATCATTTTTGTTTGTTTTTTAGATATTAAAAATATTCTAAGAAACTTGAATAATGAAAGCTAAATCGCTTGACAGCAAAATTAGATGATAACAATGGATATAGGTTCTGTGAAAGTATTCTCAAATATAGAATTATAAATGAGCTAGCGCAAAATATTCTAGAGAAGTAGGTGATAAATAACAAAACAAAAAAAAAATTATATTTGATAACAAATTATTATTAAAAAAAATCAGCTCAATAGTTTTTAGAAATCATGAGAAAGTGAAAAGTGCATAACATATTCAGGTATAAATAATTAATGCACAAAATAGTTAGCATGTATTTCTGGTGCAAAAAAAAAAAAAAAAAAAAAAGAGAGAGAGAGAGAGAAGGTTAAATACTAATTTTAATGAAATTTCAGTAATAAGAGTAACATTTAAACAATTTAACATATTTTTGATAGTAATGAATTTTAAATACATGCTTCATTAGCACCAGTTTCATTAGAAATTACCAATCACTAATCTCTCATATTGCAATTTAAGAGTATAAACATCAAAAGAAAACAACTACATAAAGTGCTACCAACAATGCAATTCTAACATAGTCATCAGTTAGATTAATGCTTCTGTATAATACTTTTATAGTAGTATTAAAGAGAAAAAATAATAGATATTTTGGTGTAATCATTGGTGAGTTATCAGAGTATTCTATTGATCTCTTAACAGAAAAAAAAATGACCACTTAATGCACTGTTATAAGTTCAACTCTAACTTAAAGCATCATACATCATGTACATGCCTAATTTGCTTATTCTGAGGCCAAGAAAAAATCCAACTTTTATTACTTACAACCTCAGTTGCTTGATTTTGTAAGGATGCTTGCAGTTTACAGATCTGTAATAGTAATAAAATAATTTGTAAAAAAAATACAAAAATTACAACCATAATAAAGGAAAATGTATTTATATTTTATAAATGAAAAATTAATATTTTATATTTAAAATTGAATACGAATTTTTTCTAATAAACTATGAAAATAATAAATAAATGTTGAGCTCTTCAAGTATTGGGGAATGAATCTACCAAAGCTACATTCATTCTACTACTTTGCCATCAACACCATGCAGGATGTGATATATATAGAGAATGTCAGATGTAAACATGTGTGTGTTTGTTTAAAACTAGTGCTATTGGTTATTAGTTTAAAGTTTTTTTTGTTTCTATGTTTAGGCAAAGCATAAATATAGAATACAAGCATAAAACAATCCATAAGGATCGTTACTCAGTAAAATAAAAATAATTTTTATAATAAGTTTTCAGCGAAGATGTAAAGGGTGTAGTCAAGAAAATAACACAATAAGTGTTATTATAAGGATGACACTAAATGATTGTTGGTTCTTCAATTAAATCATTAATCTGTCCTATTCTATACCAATCATTAATCCTTAACTAGCCAATTTTATCAGAAAGTAAAAAAAACCTTGCAAACAATATTCAACCCAATTATTGTATCTCTTTTAAACTAATTCCTCTGATACTATTTTTTGTAAGAATTTAGAAAATTTTGAATTCGTGCATTTTTGTGGCTTTAGGGCATGAATGCTCTTGCTTTTTTTTTTTTTTTTAAGACAAAGATTCATGCTGACGCCATTAGCTTTTGCTCTTCTTTACAGTCCTCTTCAACTACAATTTTGCGTCTTCTCTCCAAAATAAATGTGTTAAATTTGTTTAGGTTACGGACAAATCCTTCCCAACTCTACTTATGACTTTCTTACTGTACATTTTGTCTCTTTTCTCTGTTGAACATACAGTTCAGTTTCAATGTTTACAAAAAACATTTTTTGTTGTAGATTAGTAGGATATCTTAATTAATCTTCTATTTGTTGTTAATAAAAAATTAACATCAGACCTCCAAAGAATTTCGCCAAAATATATGAAAATCTTACCAGTTTTGCAAAAAAATAAATAACAATCTGTTATACCTAAATACAAGTTGTGTCCGTGGAATCACTTCTTGCGCACTCCTTAATGATAGATGATGTAAATATTAGTAAATTTTTCTTAAGAAATATATTATGTAATATAAGTATATATTATGTAATATAACTCTAATAATTATAGAATATATAACCAAGTTATTCAATATTTTTAGTTTTTCTGGACACTATTGATATAAAATTATCACTTCCAACACACAAGGTGCCTAGTGATAATCATCAGTACATAATAAAAATTTACTTATATAAAACCAAATTATATAGCAAATATAATTTGGCCAATAAAAACGAAATATGCAAATTAATTTTAATACTGAGTTCACACAAAATAAGAAATCAACAACATATGTATAACAACGCACTTCTAACAATACTCAATTTGTCTCCTGTTTCCCATTTTGGGGAAAAACATTTAATATAATAATAATAATAAAGGTTTAATGAACCTGAAGGTTTCAGGGCCACATCTTGCTCCCTGCACACCTCCATCCACCGACTGCTATCCAGACCCAATTTCAACACATCTGCCTCCCCATCTCTGCCTAACTCTTGGAGGTTTCCCAGTTGGCCCCTAGCTCATTAAACATTAGGGATTCGTTCTCCGAGTTTTAAGTTTCGAGAGAGGAGGCACGAGCATAGCAGTTTTGCAACTGAAAAATAGCAAGGATTTCCGTCTTTTAATCAGACCTTGATTTCTTCATCGATTTAGTTTTTTCTAGTTACCATCACCCTGGATATTTCTCTACGTCTTCAAACGTATTCCCTTCAACTTTAATATCAGCAAAATCATCACTTTTTCTATGACTAACCATATATTTTGTCAAATCCATATTTATTTTCAGCCCAACTTCTTGTCCGGCTTTCATCAACGTTTTTGTGTTTAGTTCCATGATTTCCGCTTCCTTACCAAGCAATACCAAATCATTGGCATATTCGAGCACGGGTATATTCCCTCCCAAATTCAAACCCTTTCCTGTACGTGTCACCTCCCTAATGGCATATTCCAGCGCTAAATTTAAACAGGTGAGAATCTCCTTGGTTCAACCCAGAGCAAACCTTGAACTTTTCATAAAAATAACTACCGATTCCAACTTTATTGAACATTTCGGTCATACAAATTTACTAACTTTTTTGGTATTCCCTGCCTTAGAAAAATATTATAAATCATTTGGGGGTTGATCGAATCGCACTCCTTTTTGAAATCAATATAATGCTGATTTACTGTTATATTCTAATTTGTTCTCTAATATTTGAGGGAGAGAAAATATTTGGTCTACAGTTGAATAGTTCCGTTTGAAACCACATTGATAGTCTTATATACGAGGTGGGTGAGAAAAGTAATGAGATTGGCAACACTGCGGGAGATCTGGCAACGTTGTGTCTACCGGCCGATGCTAAATCTGATTGTTGATCCCTTCCACTTCCTCAGTCCGAGTTACAACTCCGTACAGTTAACACATTAGTTTTGACAGCGCCATTAGTAAAGTTGTGTTTTCATTGTGAGTCACAGAAATGGAGCATCGGAATTTAGAGCAACGTTGTGCAATAAAGTTTTGTGTTATACTGGGTGAATCCGCGAGTGTGACATTTAAAAAGTTGAAACAGGCCTATGGGGAACAGTGCTTATCGAGAGCACAAGTTTTCTGCTGGCACAAATCATTTTTGGAAGGCCGAGAACACGTTGAAGATGAACCTCGCTCAGGGAGACCTTCGACTTCAAAAACTGACGAAAAAATTGATCGTGTGAGGGCTCTTGTGAGATCAGACCGTCGTTTAACAATAAGGATGATCAGTGAACAGCTAAATTTAAATACTTTCACCGTGCATCAAATTGTGACAGATGATTTGAACATGCGAAAGGTTTGTGCCAAATTGGTGCCGAAAAATCTCACAATTGAACAGAAGCACATTCGAAAAAACATGTGCGTTGATCTTCTTGAGAGGATTGCTAATGACCAAGAATTCTTCAATTGTGTGATCACTGGTGATGAATCCTGGATATTAGAGTACGATCCTGAAACAAAGCGGCAAAGTAAAGAATGGCACACTCCGTCATCTCCTCGGCCGAAGAAATGTCGAATGAGCAAATCAAAGATCAAGACCATGCTGATTTGTTTTTTTGCCAGGTAGGGTATCGTGCACAAAGAATTTGTTCCACCAGGACAAACTGTCAACCAAGTGTTTTATAAAAGTGTCCTTGAAAAGTTGAGGAAAAGAGTGATCCGTGTGAGACCAGAAATTGCAGACAAGTGGATGCTTCATCATGACAATGCTCCGTGTCACACGGCCATTTCCATCCGTGAATTTTTGACCTCAAAACGCATCTGTTGTTCCTCAACCCCCCCAATCCACCTGATTTAAGTCCTTGTGACTTTTTCCTCTTCCCGAAATTGAAACATGTCCTAAAAGGACGTCATTTTAGAACTCTGGAGAACATTCAAAAGAATGTGACCGACCAGTTAAAAGCCATACCAATTGAAGACTTCCAGCGCTGCTACCAAGAGTGGGAACGACTCCGCCGATGTATAGCTGCCCAAGGGAACTACTTTGAAGGGGATAACATTCTTGTTTGAAAATAATAAAAACTTTGGTTAGTATGAAATCAGTCTCATTACTTTTCTCATACACCTCGTAATATTCAGAATTAAAGTAAACATTTTATAACAAACTGGAAGGAGTGAGATTCCTATTTCCCGTCGTAACCGGTCCCAAGCATTTACGGATCCTGTTTATGCCTTCGTACAGGGCTTTAACGTTATTCTAGATTTTGTTACTTTCAACTTCTATTATTTTTTTTTTTGAGATACTCTTGTTTTTTTTTTAATTTGAGCAATTTAGGAGTTTCTTTTCTAAATGCTCGAAAGTAAGAAAGATTGGCTTCGTTAGGATTACTATTTCTAATAAGAAATCCAGTGCCTAAACAGTTTTCTGTTCAGCCTAAATAGTTTTTGCTCTCTCCGTACCAAACAGTGTACTTCCCTTCCCTTAATGGGCCCTCCCCTGACCAGCGGACCTCTGGCAATGCCACGATATCAAAACATTCCCCATAACCCCAATCGCGACCGACTTCAACCCACCCACTGTATTTAATCTCCTCACGTTCCATGTCCCTATAACTTAATTTTTTTTTCAACCAGCGACATGAATCCCCTAAACCAGTTCCCACCCGGAGACCCAAATGGGGGGACCA
This sequence comes from Aelia acuminata, assembly GCA_911387785.2. Lineage (NCBI taxonomy): Eukaryota > Metazoa > Arthropoda > Insecta > Hemiptera > Pentatomidae > Aelia > Aelia acuminata. Next base: position 102,909,305 of record OU426979.1, read on the forward strand.
GTTTACCTCAGGATAATGAGCGTTTTATCGTAGGGAGATTCATGATTATTTGTGTTGTTTGGGTGAACTAAAAATAAATGAGTAGGACCTTCAGACCTACGCCACACCCTCCAGCAACCCTTGGTGCTCTCATTGTTGGTCAGCAAGTCCAACGGACTTAGCCTGTAGGAACTTCCTAGGAATGTCCACCTACCATCCCCACATCCGCCACACGTGGGATGCTCCCCATACGCGGTAATGAGACCTGTGCAAGGTAAAAATATATAAAGTTATTATTTTTTATTTTAGATTTATGAATTGTCTAGGTATAATCATTTAAATTAGGTAAAAACTAATGTTTTAATTAAAAAATATATAAACAAAATCAATAAACAGGGAAAAGGTTACAGAGTAATATCAATAAATTTAAAAACACTAAAAATTAAATTTTGATCAGTTTATAACTGTTATAGGAGCTTATAAAGAAGATTTTAGCTAATTTGGGATAACTGTTGATTAGGCTTTGTGTGGTTATAGATCATTCAAACATGAAGTAGAAATTTGAAAAATACATTGAATATTTTCTGTCTAATACTAAGCGTAAACTTTCATTTGTTTTTCTTAGGCCTAGTGTGTTACTATCTTGACTGCACCCCGCTTCAGCCCTTACGATGGGTTCTATCTTCTCTACGATATAATTCTGACAGATTGTTCCCACATTTAATGTGGTCAGAAATCAGCTTTACTAAAATGATTGTTAGCAAAGCCTTTAACTTTGCAAAGTTTAAAAAAGATATTACTGAAATATAATAGATACTATAAAAGTTTGAGGCATGAGAATTGTAACAATGATGAAAAATATAGTGAGAGTTACAAAGCTTGAAGTCAGTACAATATATTAAATATTTTTTACCTTAGCCTGGAGTTCTTCCATAACTTTTTGATTTTTTTCTTCAATTTCATTTTTCTCCAATTTCTGAATAAAAAAATAAAACATTACAACCAAAAATTATGAAATCAACATAACATAGACTGGGATTTTTCCCCACATAATGTAACTGATATTATTAAATATTAGTTTTTTGAGGGTTATTACAAAATCTAAAATATATTAAGAAATGAAAATAGGCTGCATCAGCTCTATTTTAGTTTTTGAAAAAAGAACAATACTGTCCCAATGGTAATGTTGCTTTACACAAATAATTTTCAATTGTAGTGGTGCATTGTTACAAATCAAAATACTATTAATATGTTATCGATTATTGTTGTTATCATATGTTATCGATTGTTCTCTCTTTATGAATTACCTGCGTTCAGAATAAAGAATTTAATCTCTTGTGTCACACGTATATCAATTTAACAGTACGGCCAAATTGGTGACCCCGACGTGATGGAAGAATTGAAGGAAAAAATCGTACAACTCGAAGCGGCTTTGGGAAATATTCAGCAACCCAGGGAAGAACCCAAAACACAGGTGAGCCATATCTCTGTTAAGATTCCCCCATTCTGGAGATCCAATGCAGATCTATGGTTCCGGCAAATGGAATCGCAATTCGCATTAGCTGGAGTAACTAATAATCAAACCAAATTCCACTACTTAGTTTCTGCCTTAGATAGTGAAACCTTAAAAACTGTCGGGGACTTATTCAGGACAAACGACCCTGAACCTGATTATAATTTCCTCAAAAATACGATAATTAAAAGAGGCTGCGAGACAGACGAGCAAAAAATCCGGAAGTTACTTTCGGGCCTGGAACTAGGTGATAAAAGACCATCTCAGCTTTTGAGAGAGATGAAAGCTCTTTGTGGGCCCCAAACATCAGAAGATATAATAAAACAATTATTTCTCCAAAGGCTGCCAATTGCAACCCAGGCTATATTGCAGGCTTCGGTACAAGACTTGGAGAAATTAAGTGACATAGCTGATAAAATTGCTGATGTTAGCAGACCCCAGGCGGCAGTCTACGCCACTTCTTGTACCGGAGAGCACGGAAGTTCGGAGCTCAGGCTAGAAATAGAAGCCTTAAGGAATGAGGTACGTAACCTGTCCACCAAATTACGAAATCCTAGATCACCCTCACCTCATAGATCTAGGTTTCGAGATCGCAGATCCCCTACCCATGGTAGTCCTGGTTCCTATCAACGTCGCCAGCGTTCAAAGTCGTCATCCCAAAACCAATCTGACTGGTGCTGGTACCACGCGAAATTTGGTGAACAGGCCGAGAGGTGCCGATCCCCTTGTTCCTATGGTCCAAAAAACTAACTATAAGGCAGACATCAGCGGCGTGCTCTTGCCATGGATATTCAAGCCGCCTTTTCTTGACCGATAAGTCTACGAAAGTAGCATTTTTAGTGGATACCGGAGCCGACATATCACTTATTCCTCCAAGATTTTGTGACGCGAGATCCAATATTACTAAATATCTATATGCAGCAAATAATACTCGAATAGCCGCGTACGGTACACGACTACTGAAATTAGACTTTGGCCTCAAAAAAAAGTTCAACTATAATTTTCTTGTAGCTGACGTTTCCAAACCCATAATCGGGTCGGATTTTATAACTCATTTTAATCTTTTGGTTGATCTTCCCGGACGAAGAATTATCGACAGGGCTTCATTTTTAACACTTTCTACGACCATTTTCCGTTGCGATGAAATTGTCCCACATTCGCTTAGCGCTGTCGAACATACGGATCCCATTAAGATATTGCTAAAAAAATATGGTCTCGACACACCACCTACCTACCAGGATGTTAAAAAAGTAAAACACACAACTCTGCACCGAATCGAAACTAAAGGTAACCCAGTTTATGTTGCACCCAGACGCCTATCTTCGGAAAAACACCAAATAGCCAAGGCCGTATTCGACACGATGGAATCTCTAGGACTATGCCGCCCATCCAGTAGTCCTTGGGCTAGTCCTTTACATATGGTCCGCAAGAAGAATGGAGAATGGCGCCCTTGTGGAGACTACCGTCTGTTAAATTCCGTAACCATACCGGACCGATACCCTCTACCAAACATTCAAGACGTTTCTAATTTTTTATACAAAAAAACCGTCTTTTCAACCATCGATCTAATGCGAGCATACCAACAAATCCCCGTCCACAAGGATCACATAGAAAAAACAGCTATCAGTACCCCTTTTGGACTCTATGAATTCCCCTTTATGCCCTTCGGGCTACGTAATGCAGCGCAAACGTTCCAGAGATTCATCAACCAGGCACTACACGGTCTCCCCTTCTGTTTTAAATACCTAGACGATATCCTAGTAGCTTCCTCTTCTTCAGAAGAACACTTAAAACATTTAGAGACTATTTTTGGGCGACTTAAAGATTATGGGATATTCTTGAATCAAACAAAATGTGTTTTCGCGCAATCCAAGGTCTCATTTCTGGGTCACGAAATATCAGAACGAGGAATTAAACCTTTGGATGAGAAGCTGAAGATTATTCAAGATTTCCCGATTCCAAAAACAGTCTCGCAATTAAGAAGATTTATGGGAATGGTAAATTTTTACCGAAGGTTCATACCAAATGCAGCTCGTATCCAGGCCCCATTGAACGCCATTACAGGACCGAGACATTCCACCATAAACTGGACGCCTAACCTGGAAGAGGCATTCCACGAAACTAAGAATGCTCTGCGTCAAATTGTGACCCTCTCTCATCCGAATCCAAACAGTAAACTTCATTTATATACCGATGCCTCTGATACGGCCATCGGTGGTGTCCTTCATCAAATATCCAAAAGAGGTACCCAACCTCTAGGATTTTTTTCTAGAAAGCTCTCTCCTGCCGAAACCATTTATTCTGCATATGACAAAGAGCTTTTGGCCATTTACAGCTCCATAAAGCATTTTAAACACATACTGGAGGGACAAAACTTCACATGCTTCACGGACCATAAACCCCTTATTTACGCCTTACGTCAACGGTCCGATAAACCGAGCCCAAGACAAGCCCGTCAACTCTCTTTTATCTCCGAATTTACAAACGATATCCGACATGTTTCGGGCACTCTGAATATTGTTGCCGATACACTGTCAAGAGCTGACTCCGTTTCGCTCACTATCCCCACCCCCACTGAACTGGCAATAGCTCAACAACAGGACGAACAATTATCACACCTCGTAGCGAGCCAGAAGTCTCCGAGCCTAACGGCAATCGCCCTTACCCCAGGTGTCCGACTCTATTGCTATACTGAAAATGATATTGACAGGCCGTATGTCCCCCAGCAGTTTCGTGACCGGATATGTGAGCACATACACAATTTCTCACACCCAGGAAGGTCCGCCTCTATTAAACTCATCAAAGACCGTTACTTTTGGCCACACATGACCAAATACATAACCAACTTTGTTCGAAACTGCCTTTACTGCCAGCGTTCTAAAACAATTAAACATGAATCATCACCTTTGATGAAACTTAAAACTCCGGATCAACGTTTTGCTTGTGTCCACCTTGACATAGTCGGACCCTTACCCCCCGCTGGGGATAAACGATTCCTACTCACCTGCATTGATCGGTACACCAGGTGGCCCGAGGCCTACCCTATACCTGACCAGACGGCTCTCACCGTAGCAAATACTTTTTGGGAAAATTGGATAGCTCGATTCGGGTCTCCAGTAAAAATTATTACCGACCAAGGAAGAAATTTTGAATCTAATCTCTTTCAATCCCTGTCGAAGCTGATTGGCTCTAAAGTACAACACACTACAGCATATCACCCGCAAAGTAACGGGCTTCTGGAAAGATGGCACAGATCACTAAAAACAGCGCTCACTTGTCGTCTACAGGCTGCCGACGGACCATGGACTGCCCACCTACCCGCTGTGCTCTTAGGCCTTAGAAGCTCCGTCAAAGAGGATTTCAATGCTAGCCCTGCCGAACTCGTTTATGGGACGAAGCTGCGTTTACCGGGTGATTTCTTTAGGTCCACAAACTTTGAGGCGCCACAATCAACTTATGCAGAGCAACTATCAAGCATCATGCGACAATGCCGACCAACAAACCCTGTGTGGCATGGAGAAAACAAGGTGTTCAGCCATACCGACCTGCAACACACACCTTACGTTTTCCTCCGAGACGATTCCTCCCACCCACCTCTACAGCCGGCCTATACAGGCCCACACAAAGTTATCTCCCGCTCACCCAAGACATTCAAGATACTCCTCAACGGGAACGCTGTCACAGTATCTAGAGACCGCCTGAAACCCGCTCATTTTAGTGGAGCCGATACCTCACATCCTGCTCCCCAGAAGAAGAAGACAATACGGTTCGCAGACCCTCTGGTTTCAAGATACATCCCACCGCCACCAGATTTGAACACAACGACGTTTTCAGGAAGAATCATCAGGCCTTCCAGAAGATATTGCTTATCGTTGTCACTTGGGGGGGAGTGATGTAGTGGTGCATTGTTACTAATCAAAATCCTATTAATATGTTATCGATTATTGTTGTTATCATATGTTATCGATTGTTCTCTCTTTATGAATTACCTGCGTTCAGAATAAAGAATTTAATCTCTTGTGTCACACGTATATCAATTTAACAGTACGGCCAAACAATCAAATGAATTTGATATATTTTTTCTGAATATACTACCTCACAAGACTAGCATATAATTATATTCGACTTTAGCTAGTGTGATGAAATAATTAAAAATTTGGTTCATCTTGTTCTGAACTATCCTCCCTGTCCTTGCAGATAATTTAATTATTTTCATTGCCTATGCTTTAAGCACTCATTTTTGGGAATTGCCTAAATCTTTGGTACTGTTCTAAAATACCGGCCACTGTTCACACACATTTGTTGTTCATCATCTGATGTCTTTTGATTATGTTTATTGTTTGAAGTTAATTTATATTTCTATTTTTTTAAATTTGTGTAGTATATATATATTTACCTTGTCGAGTATTTTTATTTATATTTTCTTATTTTTTAGAATATTTCCTTATTTCAATTATAAAAGATGATGACAATGCGAGAACTTCCCAGGACAAAGATCGAATCCCCGTGATGGATCCTAACTCAGCATAAGTATTGCAACAAGGCACAAAAAATGAAGTTTTGTTGTAAAACAAAGACTTGGATGTCCAATTTGAAAACTTGACAAACAAACTTTCAAAAGAATGAGGGGAGTGTCAAGTGGGGAAATAAAAAAGAACTAATAGACACCATCTAGACTCATATCTTACCAAATTTATTTTAATAGAAAAAAATCTGGTGCGTGCGCGCAACACACAACTTTCACTTACCAACTTACTTAGATTAGAAATTGACGTGTTTTGCTAAATATCATTTCATAAAGTCACACATTTTTCTACATTCATATCTTATTTTTGTTAATCGTTAAAGCCGTTTTTGAGTAAATAAAAAAAAACCGTGAAAATGATACAAAATTTATTAAGTAAAGTCCCCCCTCCCGTAGATCAATTTTGATGAAATTTTTACAGTCATATCTCGGGCATATAAATACATCAAATACCAAGTTTGATCAAAATCGTTAAAACCGTTTTTGAGTAAATAAAAAAACACGTGAAAATGATACAAAATTTATTAAGTAAAGTCCCCCCTCCGGTTGATCAATTGTGATGAAATGTTGGTTATCACATCTTTGGCATATAAATACATCAAATACCAAGTTTGATCAAAATCGTTAAAACCGTTTTTGAGTAAATAAAAAAAACATGTGAAAATGATACAAAATTTATTAAGTAAAGTCCCCCCTCCGGTTGATCAATTTTGATGAAATTTTTACAGTCATATTTCAGGCATATAAATAGATCAAATACTCAGTTTAATCAAAATCGTTAGAGCCGTTTTTGAGAAAATCGAAAAAAAACTTAAAAAGTTATTAAATAAAGTACCCCCTCCCTTTGAGCAATTTTGATAAAATTTTTGCTGTCACATCGCGGGCTTATACATACTCTAAATACCCAATTTCAGATTTGCACGGTTTATAGTTTTTGAGCTAGTCTGTTCACACACACACACACACACACACACACACACACACACACACACACACACACACACACACACACACACACACACACACACACACACACACACACACACACACACACACACACACACACACACACACACACACACACACACACACACACACACACACACACACACACACACACACACACACACACACACACACACACACACACACACACACACACACACACACACACACACACACACACACACACACACACACACACACACACACACACACACACACACACACACACACACACACACACACACACACACACACACACACACACACACACACACACACACACACACACACACACACACACACACACACACACACACACACACACACACACACACACACACACACACACACACACACACACACACACACACACACACACACACACACACACACACACACACACACACACACACACACACACACACACACACACACACACACACACACACACACACACACACACACACACACACACACACACACACACACACACACACACACACACACACACACACACACACACACACACACACACACACACACACACACACACACACACACACACACACACACACACACACACACACACACACACACACACACACACACACACACACACACACACACACACACACACACACACACACACACACACACACACACACACACACACACACACACACACACACACACACACACACACACACACACACACACACACACACACACACACACACACACACACACACACACACACACACACACACACACACACACACACACACACACACACACACACACACACACACACACACACACACACACACACACACACACACACACACACACACACACACACACACACACACACACACACACACACACACACACACACACACACACACACACACACACACACACACACACACACACACACACACACACACACACACACACACACACACACACACACACACACACACACACACACACACACACACACACACACACACACACACACACACACACACACACACACACACACACACACTTAAAAAGTTATTAAATAAAGTACCCCCTCCCTTTGAGCAAATTTGATGAAATTTTTGCTGTCACATCGCGGGCTTATACATACTTTAAATACCCAATTTCAGGTTCGCACGGTTTATAGTTTTTGAGCTAGTCTGTTCACACACACACACACACAGACACACAGACAGACACACACACACACAGACACACACACAGACCATTTCGCGGGACTTGATTATTTTGACTCAGGGGACCCCAAAACGTGTATTTCCGTTGAAAACCGGAAGTCGAAAATTTTCACGATCGCAACACTTCCACTTACTATATATTTCATATATAGGTAAAAAAGGCAGCAGTGGGATGCTATGCAGACATGCCTAACATCCAACTGCTGCAACAACCCGTATTGCCTCAACAGGCAGGGTAGGGTTAAAATAAATAAATAAATATAGGTAAAAAAAAAAAAAAAAAAAAAAACCTGTACCACTACAACCCATAAAGGGTCTTGGGTTCAGTAGTATGTAAGGAAGAGCACTGTTTCTTGGTCAGCGGTCGTGCAAGGAGGTGATTTGACCGTAATCACGCTCAACCGCCAGGTTCTTTCCCCTTAATTCTTCAATTAAGGGTTCCCACTTTATAGAGGCTGGGTTAGCCCCAGGAGGGTCTCTCGGCCCACGAGAGGAACTGTGGCGAATAATAAAGATATCATAAGCCATGTCAGATTCGAACTCGGGACCTTAAGCACAGCAGTCCACTGAATATATATATAGGTAAGTGAAAGTAAAAAAATGCAAGGTTCTATTTAATGAAATGTTAAATATTTTACTTTAAATTGGCCTTTAAATAGTATATAAATACTCTATTTGCATGGACTGTAGTGTTATATTTTCTTACATCAAAACTCCTAAATAGAAGCGCTGGCGTGGAAAGGTAAGGTTAAGTAATGTTATCATTGGCGCTGTTATTTGAGAACAACACCAAATCTTCTAATGATGTACCTCTTACTGTGCCAAAATTAAATCCTTTTGAATACCAATTGAAAACACAGGTACAAAAAAGTCAGTCAGGACAAAAAATTGAGTATTAAAGGGGAGTGAAGAAGGGTGTGCTCCCACTAGAAGGGGGAACTTTTCCGTTTCTAACTTCAACATCATCCCAACATCCCCTATGTTGTTGAGTGTTTTCTCTACATTTCAAAACTCGAGTGTTTCCTTTAACTTTCAAAACTTATTAAATTATTTCCCCTTATTTCCTAATTTATCCAGAGTATATATTAGCTAAGGTCAGGAATATTAAACGGATTGTTATAAGATTGTGATAGAAAAATAAGAGAATGTTTTATACTTACTAAAGTCGTATACTCTTCCTGAATTTTTTCTAAGTAACAATTACTTTGAAATAAGTCTTCTTGAAGACTTTGAATTAGTTCATCTTTGGAATAACCCTAAAAAATGTTCCGACATTATTTTTTAAAACAAAAAGTACTATTCTTATGATTATTAATTTACATATTTCAAAAGGAGAATAAATATACTAACACAAGCTTCCTCAGCTAATAGCTCATTACAAATCTGAAAAAAAATAATAATAATTTTTTCATAAGCAATCAATCATGAAAAAATAATTAAATAAAACCTTTAATCCTTGGTCGGGCGCAACCGATCGGTCAGGCACAGCCCCATCACTTGGTTTCTTCCCCTCTCTTTCTCAATGATGCATAAATAAAATGCTTTCTGGTAACTTTTTTTTTTTTTTTTTTTTTTTTTTTTAACCTGCTCTATGTAAATTCCCTCTGTTTACCCCTTGGCTTTCACAAAGTACAGTTATTCAACTTGTGATCTGATAGGCTCATTGCGCCCGATCTCGCATCAATTTTAAAGATAAGTACTTTCAACAAATTTGCATTAAAATATTTACTTTTACCTGCAGCAAGACCAAATAATGAAATGTTATCAATTATTTTGTCCAGGTTCCTGAGGAAAATGCCCTTAATGGTATAAAATTGTTTGCTGTTGTTGATGAAAAAATGAGCTACAAATACAATATGGAAGTATATTGTATTTGTACCAACAAACTCTAAAAGACAGCGATGCTCATCATGCATCAAGGAAACTGGCTTGAGAAGGCTGAGTAATCACAAATGTATGAATTGTAAGGCGACTATCTGAATGTCTCATGCAAATACAAATGTTGTATGACCAATGCTTTACCGTAGACTGAGTATTTAATATGATTTATATCAATGACTTCTTTTAAATTAAGTTAACTTTCATTTTATATATATTTCTATATCTACTTGTATTTAGTTGTGTATCATACATTTTTTCACATATTTTTTAACCAATTTTATAACAACAAATACATCTTTTCAACAACTCTAGGTATCTATTTTTCTCTGAACAACCTACAAAGTGTTGTTCACTATATATCTGTTAATGGTTATTATCAATTTTGAGCCTGTGCTGGATAGGCAAATTGTGCACAAACTCGGGAGTTCATACATTGCGCCCGACGGAAGGTTAAATAATTGTGTTGTTTAAACCATTTAAAATATTCAGCAGAAAATTCAACATTTACCTCTGTTTGCTGGCTAATAGAAGCAGTCAACCGATTTTGAAGTTTACAAAGCTGTGAAATATTAACAAAATTGAATTAATTAGACTTTTGAAATAGTTTTCATAGTTTATTACATCTAATTTATCAAGTGATCTTATGAGCTTTGATTAATACTAACATAATTAATTAGTATACATAAATACATTCTAATTAATACTATAAATAATAATAATAATAATAATGCTATATATAAATATATTCTAATTAACAAATTATGTGATATGTATGATGTTGGAAGATATTAAATTATGCCTCTTACCTGATCTTTCAATTCATTGTTTTCATCTTTTAAAGCCTTCGTTAACAATTTTTCTTTATTTATAGATTTCTAAAAAAAAACTTTATAAATTATTATAAAATAATTTAATTAAGTTTCTTTGTCAATGTAACGTACAGATATAACCATACTTGATAAGAGAGGTAATTAGGTATTAACCATATTGAACAGAAGCTGCAAAATGTTAATATTTGAGGAAGAAATGAATTGATTAAAATTAATATATTTCAATGAATTTATGTGCAACCATTGGTCAAATAACAGTACGTCCTTATTTAGTGATATATAGTAATAAAATCCTTACTTAGCACTAACTTACTAATGATGTCCTTATATTGTGATAAAATAGGTAAAAAGGTAAGAAAAACATTATAATAATCAATTATAACATAACCACTAAATTGATTTTTCATTATTATTATTCAGGTATATACTGTGGCCAGAATATTGCTGAATACCATTTATAAAAATTAATTAAAACCAAAATAAAAACATGGAATTAGTTACTACAAATAAAATTCCATTGATCAACTTTTTTTCTTTGCTTTAACATTTATTAAATTTAATCAATTTCAATCATAATTCAGTGATACGTTAAAAAATAAAAAATAAAATAATCATTCATTTGTTTATGATTTTTAAAAATTTTATACATTTAAAACAAGATTTAGGCATGTACAACAAAATTCCTTCAAACAAATTACTAAAGAAGAATCCTGAAAGAGAGGAAATATACAAATTATCATTGTTTAAATGAATATATAATTTTAATGATATCATAAAGGTAAACATGTAATTTTTTACCTTAATAACTTCAACAATATCCAATAATATTTCAATATAACTACTGATAGAATCTGTGAACTCTTTAAAGTCTCGCTGTTCAGCACATATCTAAAATGGAAGTAAAGTATCAATTAAATAGATATATGAAGAAGTGACACTCAAGGGATTAAAAAAATAATTCATAAGACATTTTTTTAATAATTCAATTTAAAAAATTGAGAAATGGTTATTAACTCATTCTTTATTCAAATAAACAATAACTGTTGGAAATGGCATGAGGAGGAGAAATGGATTATACTTTTTTTGTAATGTATTAAATGGGATTAAAAAAATTGGAACTATGAGTTTTTTGATTTATCAAAGATTAACATGCTTCGATTTTAATCATTGAAAAAAAAATTGTGAAGTAGTTTAATGTGTTATCATCTTGTCGATTTGGGCTGTAGTCAATGTAGCAAGATAGGAGGCTCATCAAAATTATCCCACCAGAATCTGCCTGATGAAAGTTTAATGACAGAAACTGATTACAAAAAAAAAAAAAAAAAAAAAAATCAGGAAGACCTTTTTATTTCAATTGAATCATGGGAATAATGTAATAAAATCCACAAAAAACTAAATCCAGGAATGATGCATTTACTACATACAAACACTTCTAGAGCATGTAGCAATTCTTCCACTTTGAACTCAGCCTCTGTAAAACTGACATCTAAAGATGAGAGTTGTTCTGGATTTTTCTGTAAGCATGTCACTAAAATGAATTAAAGAAATAAAATTATTTATCAGAAAAAAAAAATATATGGATAGCCCAACTTACAGAAACGTTTTCCTTAGCATTTGTAATATCCTGATGGATCTTTGTTAATGCTTCCACCAAACATTTTGTATCAACTTCAAATTTAACCATCTTAAATATAAAAATAAAATTATAATGAAAACATACAAAAAGATAAAAAAATAGTATGAACACTAACCAACATTCAATAATTCATGAATGATGAACAGTATAACATGGATGGTGCAGAAACATAAGGTTATTATTAACTATCTGGTAACTTAATGGTTGATTGTATATTTAATCTATGAAGTTTGGACATTTATTTGTTTGGTATGCGAATTTCAGTAATCAATAGTCCAGTTATAGAAATTATTTATAGGTTACATAGTTAACCCAGGTTTAGACTACAAAACATAAGACAATGATCTGTCAGAGTTATATTAGCTTTACATGTATCACAATAACGCAATATAGATAAACTAATACATACATAATACATAGTTTCCATATGTTACTTCTAAACATTCTGATTTGTGGGGGAATAACACAGAACTACACTTAAGGATAAAATGTATGAGAAAAAAAAGGTGAGCATCAAAAATGGGGATGGCAAAAGCAAATAGATCAAATGTATTTGGGGCCGGGATAGCTAAGTGTGTTGGAGCGTGACCCGCTTTAGCATGCTTGAGCGGAACGGCGGCGGTTTAAATTTGCCCTAGGAGGGTGGACTTTTATTTTGTAGGGGCCCCACGTCATAAATATCGACCTACCCATCATGGTTAGAATAGGTTGGTTACACCTCTAGGTTCTGTTGGTTAGATCTTTTCATTCAACTCCTACATTCTTTATTTTTGCCCAGCTCTCAGGATACGCACACTCGAGCTTTTCTTGTATAACGGATTCAGTCGAAAGACTTCTAATACTAAAACGGTTATGCTGCTTCCAAATGACTAAAAATCTGTCTTCTCCTCACTCTGATGACCACAATATCGACGATTCATTTCTGCAAAAATATTTTAAATATTTTCTACAAAATTAAGTTCCCTAGATCAAATATGAAATTTCAGGAAACAAAACAGTATGCATAAAACAGGTGTATATTTCATTGATATCAGAGGGAATTATAATTATCATTACTTATAATTTGGAGTTTCTCGCAGATGTGGGTTCAGTAACTGTGGGAGGGGGTCCAACCCCCTTCAGATGTACAATATATTAAATATTTTCTCCCTAAGCTTGGTATAATCATGGGATGATACAGTCATTTGAGGGTATTTTTTTTCCCAATAATAGTTAACTCTCCTCGCATGGGTCTCATTACAGCATATGGGGAGCATCCCACAGGTGGTGGATGAGAGGATGGTCAGTGGAAATTCCTCGAAAGTTCCTCCCTTTAGGACTCACTAACAAGCAATGAGAGCGGCTCCGCGGGGTGCAAAGTAGGATCAAAAGCCCAACTCACATTTGTTCACCCAAACACCACAAATGGTAATGTATCTCCCTAAGGCAAAGTGCTCAATATCTGGAGGTAATTTTTCGTACAGACATATCCCCAAACAAAATTTTTTTCTTGGACTGAACCTATGGAAAATTACATCTTAAAAATTGACTCACTCCTAATATATTCTATTATAATATTATTCACATCCGAAGTATGAAATTCTTGTCTTAGGACGCATAAGGGCATTTTGATTTTAAATTTTGTTCAGAAAAAGGGGGAATGTTTCGATTATAAATCACTGGGAACCAAACTGAGTGGATATATGTTTCAAAAATTCAAATGTTACGCGGACCACGCAATCTCCAAGGACTTAATTTTGTACTTAATCACCTATATATTTCTTTGATATATATATGATCGAAAGCCCTTTGTTAGCCTAATAACAAACTTAGTCTCTACTTTTATAGATATGAAGAGTTATGCAAGTTATTTTAGTAAATTATCAATGCCAAGAAAAATGTCCCATTTATTTTCCGCTAAATAAGGTAGTTCAATTTTAAAAACAGATTTTCATTGAAAACTAATTTAAGTACCTTATCTTTACTCCTCGTAATATCTGATGATAATGCAGAAAATTTTTCTTTTATATTCAGCAGACCTTCTTCAAGCTCATGTGACTTTTCAATTACACTATCAGAATTATTTTCATTGGTCAACTGAAACATAATAATAAAGCATTTTGTTATGATAATTATTCGATAACAGATACATTTACAAATAATAATAATTAAATAAAACAAATAACTAGTGAACTTGAATTTATGCCTTCCCCTCAGGGAATGTTACAGTTATAATTTATTATAATTGTAATGTTACAGTTACTATTTTATAACTAACTTTTAAAAAAATAAGATGCTAATAAAGTATTGTTGTAAAATAAAATTAAAAATGTTTTGACATCTACTCAACGATTTCAACATGGATTTTTGAAGTTTCTAACCCAACTGACAGGATTGTAAAAACTGCTTGATAACTCTTAATTTACCTTTATTAAAATGTTTCAATGAATAAACTTACCATATGTACGCACGCACGCACACGCGCACACACACACACACACACACACACACACACACACACACACACACACACACACACACACACACACACACACACACACACACACACACACACACACACACACACACACACACACACACACACACACACACAAATAAAACACGATTCATAAAATTAAAGTTCTATGAATATAGCTACATAAAATCAAATTTTCTTAAATTTTTTCTCTTAAAAAAGAAAGAAGATAAAACTGAAACAATTAAAATAATAATAAAAAACCAAAAAAAAAAAACACTATTTTTAACATGAAACGAGTATTCAAAACAAGAGACATCTGATTAATATCATTAATTATCAAAATTTCAGTTGTAACATAAAAACCTATGAGAACATAAAATTTTTACTTTACACTTACCAATAAGAGAATGTATTGAGATCATGAAAAATTATGAATTCCAGTTTTCAATGGAAATAAATACAGTTTTGGGGCCCCCTGAACCCAAATAACGAAATAGATAGTACCTACCTGTGATGAGATATAAAAATTTTATATTTTTATAAAATGTTCACAATTTTTTTTTCCCCCCCAACAAAAGTTCTAATAATTTTGATTAAACTCTTGATGTACAATAAAAATCAAGAATTTATTAATATCAAGAAGGTTTTATCATCATAGCAATGTTCTGACAGGGCTACTATGAAGGAAAAATTTCTTCCTATAAAGTACACCTTTGATTTGGTCAATATGCAGTAATTGACAGTCTCTCATTATCTTCAGAAATAAGAAATGGCTAAATATAAAATATGAAAGAATGAGATAACCATAAACAGGAAAAAAAAAAAGAAAAATGTTTCCCTAAGATGAAAATTTCAATCCGTTAATAATGTATTAATATATATGCATATGTATTATATATTGTTGTAAAGCTGAGAATTTTTGAAGGAATTTATAACATGGCAGTTTATAACATGATTTTAGATTGATTAATATGCACGAAAGAAAAATATTTTTCTTTTATAAATGGAAATTATTTGTTTCCAAGGTAACTAAATGAATTTTTTATAACAACTAAATAGAAACAATCATTATTATTATTGTTAAACACAAATAAAAATGGTCTCTCTGGTTTCTGTGATTTGCAATTTGCAAATTAGCAATAAGCAAATGCGCAGATTTCCAAATTTCAGCGTAAGTCACCAGGGTGGAAATTAGGGGTTCATGTTGAATGTTGGTCTTTGGTGGAAGTTTTTGACAAGGTTCCAAGGCTGTAGTGATGCTGTTAGGATGTTCCAGTCCTTGTGGAGTCAGTCAATTGTCACATACTTTAGACTGGAATGACTGATTATATGGATGTTTGAGGACTTTATTAGGGCGTATTATTACTTTGTAGATGGTAAGTTTGTTAGTTATTGATAATTGGGAGCATCTGTCAAATAACCTAGATAATAATACAAATTTTTAGATATATGCATTTCTTCTTCAGGGTTTGACCATGTAACAGGTTTTTCCACTGCTAAGTTTTCGCCCATCTTACTGTGGGCTTCTTCAGGGCCAATACAAGAAATTTTTAGTCGTTTTCTTTTCAGTCTGATTTGTGTTCTTGATGTCAGTCTCTTTTCCAGGTAAAGTCCTGGCTTTCGTAATTCTTCAGAGAATGAAATGTCATTGTGATAACCTGACATCATCATGATTGAGGGTGAAGGTAATAAATACACTTTTCACCCAATTCATTTTTACCTTCCACCTGGTAGCCCAACTAAATATAACATCTAAGTGATTCTATAGGAAAGAAGGTACTATTTCAGAGTTTCTATGTGATCTGCAGTGTTGTCAGAGAATGCAGCTAGTAGAGTGTGTTCAAATTTTCAAATCACATTATACATAAAATGTTCCTTTTTTTCCCTTTTTTTTTAAATAATATTTACAAATGTATTTTTAAAATAACATACTTCGCGGCAGAGTGAAAATATTCTGAAGTTGTTTTAAAGCCAATAAACCTTCAGACTCTTAATAGCTATCATCCTATAAGTCTACTTCCTTCTTTTTCCAAATTGTTTGAAAAATTCTTTTAAATCACCTTACTTCTCTTGAAATGTTAAAAGCTATTCCAAATCATCAGTTCAGGTTTAGCAAAAATCATTTCACCATGCAACAATGTCACCAATCGGTGGACTACGTTTTTAATGTTTTAGAATAAAAAAAATTATCGTCTTGGCATTGGATATCAGTCAGGTTTTTGATAAGGTTTGGAATGAAGGATTGCTTTCCAAATTCAAACTTTTGCTTCCTTTGACTTATTCATTTTAATATTTTTTTTTTTTTTTTTGTTCGTTACCCCTACCTGGCCATGTGTGGCATACGGGGGTTACTCTAGAGGTGTAACCAACCTATTCTAACCATGGTGGGAGGGTTGATATTTATTCCGTGGGGCCCCTACAAAATAAAAGTCCACCGCAATTTAACCCAAACACAATTTAAACCGCCGCCGTTCGGCTCAAGCATGCTAAAGCGGGTCTCGCTCCAACACACCTAGCTATCCCGGACCCAAATACATTTGATCTATTTGCTTTTGTATTAATTTTAAATTTTTCATATTTAGAGTGAACCCCGGGGCGTCCAGAAGGCGTTTAAAAACTTCAGATAAGTTTCTGATATGTTCCTCACAACTCCTGCCAGATATTATGACATTTTGTCTTGTCCATCTGCCAGATATTATGACATCTTGTCTTGTCCATCTGCCAGATATTATGACATCTTTTCTTGTCCATCTGCCAGATATTAAGACATCTTGTCCATCCAAAAAATTAATAACACCCTTTAAGCCCAGTAAATTCCTTTGAACAGTCCCTTGAAATACTGCTACAGCTACATTCGGCCCGAAAGTTGGCCTATTAACTTTAAAAATACCTCTATGAGTGGAACATGCCAAAAGCATTTTCAATTCCTCGTCCAGCTCTAGCTGATTTTATGCCCTTCAAAAATCAATTTAAAAAAATATAAACTCCCCTTGAAGGGCATCACAGACATCTTCAATGCAAGGTAAAGGAAAATTTTCGTCTTTACAAGGGTTAACTGTAATTTCGTAATTAACGCACCCATTGGCTATGATCTACTCGACTAATCATTCCTGAGTCTTCCAATTTCATTAATTCTTCATCAACCTTTTCCCTGAAAGCAAAGGGAATTGGTCGGGGTTTCGCAAAAGTTTGTTTCACATCGGATTTCAAACGCTATTTCACCTTATCAAACTTATAATAACCTAATTCCTTTCTGAAAAGATCCTTATATTCCTCGAGTAAGGTGTCTAAGCCCACAGGGTTGTTATCCTCATTGGTATTAATTTCCTCAAGACGCAAACCAAATATTTTAAACCAATCACGTCCCAATAAACATATGGATCTCTTGGCAACAACTATCATTTGCCCTTCCGCTTCTTTTCCACGCAACTAATTTGCCCTTTATTATACCAATCGGGGCTAGGAAATCTTGTCCGAATGCTTTCAATTTAATGTTGGTCTTAAGTAATGGTAGATTATTGAAGGTGGACCTATAAACATGTGATGGCGTAATTGTTACCCCAGCACTTGTATCAACCTCTGACCTTAATGGTTATCCTGAAAAATATTGTCAGCCATCAATGGTGGAACCAAGATCTCGGAATTCACCTTGTATATCTCCAACCGTGACACTGTGGAAGCTTCATCATCCTCAAGGTGGTTCGTCCTACATGACAGACCCTTACAGACGTTCACTAAGTGCCCTTTTCTTCCACATTTGTGACACTTGAACGTCTTAAATCTGCATTTGTCAAATTATTGATTTGACATACTGCAAGCGGTACATTTTCCATTACCACTGTGACAGGGCGTTTCGCTGCTGTGCCGGGCGACCATCTTATCAACCTCCTCCGAAGGTTTGATCTTTTCCTTGTCTGAAGCCTCCTCTTGTAAGTCCGACTCATAAAAGTCAAGGAAAGACTTGTCATCAGGATTCAGCTCGCACAATCTATCTAAAATAGAATTATTAAAAAGACCGCAAACAAATCTATCTTTTAAAAAACTTTCTTAGCAATTGCCAAATTTACACGAAGCCGTGCCATTTTGTATTGCGCCTATACCAATCTGTGATAGATTCATTTAGGCCTAGTGACAATCCATAAAACTTAATTCTTTGCCAGAAAACAGATATTCGTGAAACAAACTGTCTTGACTAATGGAACAGAGTTCCTGAAAGGACTTTTCCTCGGACAGTTCTGGATCTATCTAAAATACAAAGATACAAAGATCCCGCAGGCATCGATAACCATCTTTCCCTACAATGCTAATGGATTATTTTTTTTTTTTTCGTCAATGCTGTTCACAACGAAAAATTCTTCTAGACGCTCTTGATACATCCTTCAGTCGTCCTTATCCACATCGAACTCACCGGATGGCGGTAGTAGGAAACCCGAAGCTGAAAATTCGCCTTCCTTCTTAGGTATTATAGCTTCATCTTCTTCTGCCAAGTCATCTTGCCTCCTAGCAGCATGCATGGCCTTTCTCAGTGACATAAACCACCTCGTCGCCTATTGTTATATATTAATAAATAATTATACAACCTTTGGGTTGCGAATCTAACGATTTAATGAATCTTTTTTAACAATAATATATAATCACATGCCAAGTTTTTGACATATGATCGATACCTCGATCCAACTAACTAGAGACTTATAAAATTACACGCCATGCTCTATTATGTTTTGCACTGTCATACTGTGACTGAATCCGTTAAAAAACATAAAATGCTTTTAATATTTAAAGCGGTTTTTGGGTTGAAATACATATGATACAAGTTAATCTTTAAATTGTATATTGAAGTTAAAAATCTATATTCCCATAATAGATTTTTAAATTAATTATAAGGTGGCCCTACTAGAACAGTAATCGTTGACGGTATTTGGAAAGGCATCAGAGACAAAAATTACTTTTCAATTTACTATGAATTGAAGGGGTACGTAAATACCCCTTCTATTGATTCCTGTTTATGGTATATCGACAAAAAAATGTAAAAACTCAACTATTGTTGAAATAAGAATTTATTTTTGATGCCCATTAAAGAAATAAATAATGATAAATAAAAAAAAACTTACGACTGCCTAGTTTTTCAATAACTATAATACTTTATCCCTAATCCAGAATTACAACAAAAAATAAATAAATAAATGAGGAAAAAGTTGTTCCCTGTGAAATTGCTGAACGGCGTTTACAAATTCAACAAAACTCGCTGAAATCTGTTCTAAGTAGGTTGGTAAGAAAATGTTTTGTTGCGTGTACTGGACCAGGTTTTTTTCAAAGTAGATCTTATTATTATTGTTAAGGTGGGATATTAATATGGTTAGTCAGAGATGCATAATTTGTACAGGTTAAAAGCTTAACCTTTACTGAAGGCAAGAGCAACTGTCAGAGTATATAAAACAGGGATTCTCTAACTTTTTTATGTTACACCTCTCAGTTGAAATAAAACAATTAATTGTATGTGCATATGAAAAGAAAAGAAAAAGTTGCTACAGTTAAAACTTCTTAACTTGATTAGTTAAAAAATCTACACTATAAATTTAGTTTTAATAAATTGTGCCCTAAAATTTTAACTAGTTGAAAATTTTCTTTTTAATTGGTCTAAAAAGCGCCACTCTATGAGCCAACTAATTAAGATAAGGAAGCTCCTTCTGTACGAGGTGAATTTACTTCATCAATACTGTTGGCGGGGATTCCTTCCAAGGTGTTAAAAAAAATATTTTAACTTGGCAATAAAAAATTATTTGTTCTCCCTTTTTATAATCAATTTGAAATTCTATTAAAAATATAATATATCCCTCTCAGATTTATATAATAGTATTTTAACTTAAAAGTTCCTGAGAAAGTATTTCCCAACCATCCTGACAAAGTTTGATGTGGATATGCATTTTTGCCATATACATAATTTGAATGTCAGAGGCGACAGAACTACTATAATTCAATAATAACTCAGATTTGCAATTGAATTATTTAGAGGGGAAGGAATCCATCCTACATCCTTTCACTATGCTATGCTTAATTATTTCAGCATTATCAAATGTTATAAAACTGTATCATGTTATGAAAAAGAAAAAAACTTGTTTCATGGTTTTGATTCTGATCCTTTCCTGTTCTTTTTACCTTCCCAAGGCCACAAATTTGACATTTTCGATCTCATTCAAGAGAAATGATCCAATAATTCTTTTGCCTGCTCCTGGAATTCTCTTTTTTCAAACATATACATTTTGCCATGGTTCAAAGGGCCCACGTCATTTAAAAGAACTCAGGAAAAAGTGTTTTACTGAGAATATTTTACAGAATAACTATAGCTGCACCATACTTATAGCATCCTTTTTTATCTGAGACATACACATTAATTGGTCTGGTTAAGCGCCAAACACCATATTTTGAGAAAACTAAAGTTAAAGTTGAATTTAGTGAAATAGGATTGTGTTTATTTTTAACGCTTTTGAAGTTCAATAAATATATTTCATTTTGTCTTTTATATTATTCAAATATAAAGAAGCATGATAAAAATTAATAACAATCGGTAATTCAAAAATGAAAAATAAAAAAATTATTAATTGGATAGAGGCTTAGTTCACTATGGCTTTACACCGACCAACTGATATAGATTATGTTTATTTAAAAAAAACAAAAAAACTAGTAGTATAAAAGTTACTATTTCAGGCAACAGTTATAAAAAATAAACATGTAATTATATTCAAATGAATCTATATTTTTTCTCACTTACCAGAGATGGAGAACTTCGACTAAAGTGCCTTGTTATTAAAGAATGATTCAAACATTTCAAATTCTGTATCAAATCTTGTTTTTCCACCAACTGTGGGATCAAAAAGCAAATAAGTTTATATGATTAACTGATAAATATAAATTTATAACAATTTTATTTATAATTTTTAACTGCTGTTATGAGAATTTAATAGGCTGCTTAAGGTTTGCCATAGGTACCTCAAGACAGTCTCACTCCTTTATAGCGAGCTTAAATGGCTTTTCCCATCTTGACTACACCAAACCATCTATATCCAGATCCCTTCCTACATCCACAGCCTCCTAAAATTTAAGTCCTTTCCTCACTCACAGGAAACAAGATCACCCCCTTCCAATCTTTATTTTCCTTCCCACTAGAGAAAAAAATTGAAAGATCCTTTCTCATCCATTCCATTACCCTCTGGAACTCATTCCCATCAACAATTCGCCATACTCCCTCTAAGTTCTCATTTAAATTCCACCTATTTTATCTCTACCTTACTTCCCAAACCGTTCATGTTTAAGCTTAAAAGTAAAACTCATTGTTTAACTTTTAAGTTTAAGTTTAAGTCCAAGTTCCTATTAGTAATTTCTGAAACTTTTGTTTCTTTATATTTACCTTCTATTTTTACTTTCACTTACCTTTATATGAAATATATGCCTAGTAAGGGAAAGTACTGTGATAGCGAAAAATTTTAACTTCCAGTTTTAAAAGGAAATACACTTTTTAGGGTCCACTGAGTCCAAAAACCAAGTCCCACACAATGGTCTGTGTGTGTGAACAGACTAGCTCATAAACAATAAACCATATTGAACCTGAAATAGGGTATTTAAAGTATCTACACATATATGCCCGTGATGTGACAGCGAAAATTTCATTAAAATTGATCAAACAGAGGGGGCACTTTATTTCATAAATTTTGGATCATATTTTTTTTTTTTTTTTTTATTTCCTCAAAAACGGCTCTAAAGATTTTGATTAAACTCGTCATGTTTAATGAGAATAAAGTATTCTTTAATAACAGATAGGTTTTATCATCATAGAAATGTGTGAAGGGGCTTAAATGGAGAAGGAAAAACATTTTTCCTGTAAAGTATCTTTGATTTGGTTTATATGGAGAAATTAACTGTCTCCCATTATGCCTAAAAATAAGAAATAAATAAATATTAAATATGAATTGTTTGTTTGTTTAACGTCCATTTTTATGCTACTAAGGCTAATCGGACGATGCTACAGAGGGAGTCCTAAATTTTGCCTATCCAGGTATAATTAGGATAGGGATCTTTAACGAGTACCTGACATCGTACAGGCTCGGGACCTCCATTTTACGTCCTATCCGAGGGACGGCATAGCTAAGGATTTTTTACTCCCATTAAAAAATCCTAGGGCCACCACTCGAATTGAACCCGCGATCTTTAGTATTGTAGGTTGCCATGCTAACCACAACACCACAGGTGACCCCATTAAATATGAAATAAAATAGATACCTGAGAAAAAAATAAATATGTTCCGACAGCTTCTTTCTTTTTGCGGCTATATGCCTCCGACCACCAAGGGTCTATTGTGCACCTATGTTTATGATAGATAAATAGATAATTTATAGTATTTGTTTATATAAACATTACAATACAGACCATATCATAAATAATGATTTCATGCCTGTACATATTTTTTAATAATAATAATAATAATAATAATAAAGTGTTTTATTTACATTTTTACAAAATAACAAAAGAAATTCATATAATATTTTACACAATGCATGGACATTGTCCGTCTGCAGTATTTTTTAATATATTATTATATATATTTTTATATAAAGAAATAAGGTAAGAATTTTTTTCCCTCTAATAGTGGAGATATAACATACGACATATAACATGCATATATATTAAGAATAACAAAAGAAGATTATATCCAAAATGTGATATTATTACAATTAATTTTCTTCAATCATATATAATAAAGGCCCTCACTTTTAGTGCATTCACTACATAAAGGTGTAAGTAAGTCCTTTAATTGGTGTTTATCAACAATTTTTAGGAGTCGGTGAAGCAGTGCTGTGGTTTTTGAGATATTTGCTGATAAAAACATACCTTGCTTCAATATAAAGTGAGCATTCCAGCAAAAAATGTCCTATATTTTCTGGATTCTGGTGGTTGCAGATTGTACAGTTGTCTTCTGTTATAATATTATAACTGTTGCCTTTCCAGAATAATTTTATTTTTCCTCCTCCCGATAATTTTACTTGAGAAATTATCCTGACCATGTTTAAACTCACCCTGAAGGTGAAGTACTTTTCCAGAGCAAAAAATTCTTTTATTTTCTAGTAGCCGGTGGAGTGTGAAGGGAGTTGCATCCTGGAATATCCTTTTCCTTCTGTAGCTCAGCGAACTTTTCTATTATTTTAGAAGAGTTTTTCTTTATGGTTCCCCAATCCTGGCTGTTCCATATGCCTTCTTCGCCAATTTCCTTAAAAAAGCTCTTCACCTGGGTTACCCAGTTGTATTCTGGTCTATCAAGTTCAGAAAAATCCTACTTAAGCATCCTATTATAACAGCGCTTGGGTATTCTGCAGGTAGGCATCTCAATAAGCTTCAGAAGCCATTGGATTGAGTTTAAAAACATTTACCTTAATAGGAACGCAGCCACTTTCCAATCGCAGCATATATCCTGAGGTATTAATAGGTAATTCTAATAAAAGGTGATTCTAAATCTTGGTTGTGCAAGTCGGATCACACCATCAACGCTTAAAACACTTTGAATCCACACATTACAATAACAGACTGCGTGTACAGGAAAAGGCGTGTTCTGTTCATGTGAAAGAGTTGTCAACGTGTTTTGGATTGTACATATTTAGTGAAAATTACTTTTTTCCATGGTAACTTATTGCAGTATTCAACAACTAAATAAAGAATTATAAAATCAGACGCGATTGAGTATCATGCTCGCATTCCCGTATAATCACAAATACAGTAAACCCTCATTATTACGAACTCTGATATAACGAACACCTCGATATAGTGAACCAAAATACTATCCCTCCAAAATTACCATTATATTTCTGCTGAACCCCTCGTTATAGCGAAATCCTCGGTTAGTGCGAACTATGAACTAAATTTGATGCCTGAGAATCCAGTTTCTAGAATTGAGGTGTTTTTTTACTCTTAACTAATCCGATTTCCTTTTGCTCTCTCCCTGATTCCATTGACTTTTATCTCAAAACTAGCTCAGTTCTGTTTCGACCTCTGTATTATTCGAATCAGTGTTCTGTAGTCGTTTATACTGTTTTTTTTTTTAATACAAAATGAGTTTGTTGGTAAACGTGTGTTACAAACGTATTGAGGAAAAATTGAAAATTCTCCAGGATATTGAATCGAGAATTCTAAGTAAGAAAGCCATCGCAGAGAAATATGGAATTCCAAAATCAACATTGTCAACAATTATAAAAAACAAAGATAAAATAGATTCAACCGCAGCCCAATGATTAACTTCAGCACCAAATAAACGACTGCACTCTGCGGCTCATGAATATTTGGAAAAAAATTTATAAATTGCTTTAAACAAATGAAATTCCAAATACCAATCTCAGACCCTCTTATTAAAGCTAAGGCTAAAGAACTCTCAAGTGAACTTGGCAGGTAAATTAATGAATCTCAATGTTTAATTAATATGTAGTTTATCTAAAAATAAATTACATACATGTGTTTTAATTTAACTAGGTCTAATGAATGAATTTCCTTCTAAATATGATCAAATTAGTACGGACATTGGCTAAAAAAAAAATTAAAAAAAAAAAAAGAATCCTCGGTTATAACGAATCTCGTTACAGCGAACTATGAATATCAAACCCCCTACCAGTTCGCTATATCGAGGGTTTACTGTAACAATAAAAAAAAAATGTATTGTCTTTTAGAGAGTACATACATCACGTATTTACTCTCTAAAACCTGTTTTAAATAATTTGAGCATCACGCTCAAATTATTTAAAGCAGCTTACAGAGTAAAAAATATGATACATGATAATTTTTAATAATAATATTTTAGTTTACAAATTTAGGTTCCTTAATAGATTACTGAATGAAATATAAGGTCGTTTTAGAGGAACAGTAATAGTTGTTGGTTTCCGGAAAGGCATAAGAGACAAACATTTGAAAATTGAGTTTTAATTTATTATGAGCCGTGAATATACCGAATAAATCGACAAGTATTCCGGACCTTTAGGAAGGGGACAGAATCTGCTAACCAGCCTGACCTCAACAAACACTCATGACCTGTACAGGTCGGCGCTTGGTGGTCTCAGTAACCACGACCACCACGTCCGCACCAGGCACCCCTAGGGGTCCTGGCACCACCCAACGATGACGCGGGAGAGCGTCATCCCCGTGGTACCATTTGGCATCACCGCCTCAATTCCCGAATGGATAGCGGGCCGGACAGGCAGTTTTCCACTAAACCTGTCCTACGGATGCTCCTACTTAGGGCATGATGGGGGGGCTTACCACCATGGCCTAAGGAGGACTGGTCCCGTGCCAGCGCCGACCTGTACAGGTCATGAGTGTTTGTTGAAGTCAGGCTGGTGAGCAGGTTCTGTCCCCTTCCTCACGTTCCCGGCCTGTCATGGCATGGAGGTGGTCGGTGTAGGTCACTGGCCAGGTACGATCACCTTCGAGCGTCATGAACGGGTTAACAGGATTCCCTCTGTGTGTATAGGTAAAGGCATTCTGTTCATGCGAAAGAGTTGTCAACGTGTTTTGGATCATACAAATTTAATGGAAACTATTTGTTTCCATGGTAACTTAATGCAGTTTTCAAAAACTAAATAACGAATTATAAAATCAGAGACAATGGAGTATCACCCTTGCATTCCGTATCATCACAAGTATGCAATAAAAAAAAAATATTGTATTTTAGAGAGTAAATGCATCTCTTATTTACTCTCTAAAACCTATTTTAAATAATTTTGATGCTCAAATTATTTAAAACAGGTTATGGAGTGATAAATATGATACAAGATAATCTTTAATAATCATATTTTATTTTACAAACTTTTTAATTTACTATGAGCTGTAAATATAAGTATTATAATTAATAAAAAAATTGAAAGTCCGGAATACTTGTCGATTTATTCGGTATATTCACGGCTCATAATAAATTAAAACTCAATTTTCAAATGTTTGTCTCTTATGCCTTTCCGGAAACCAACAACTATTACTACTCCTCTAAAACGACCTTATATTTCATTCAGTAATCTATTAAGGAACCTAAATTTGTAAACTAAAATATTATTATTAAAAATTATCATGTATCATATTTTTTACTCTGTAAGCTGCTTTAAATAATTTGAGCGTGATGCTCAAATTATTTAAAACAGGTTTTAGAGAGTAAATAAGTGATGTATGTACTCTCTAAAAGACAATTCATTTTTTTTTTTTTTTATTGTTACTGTAAACCCTCGATATAGCGAACTGGTAGGGGGTTTGATGTTCATAGTTCGCTGTAACGAGATTCGTTATAACCCGAAACAGAACTGAGCTAGTTTTGAGATAGAAGTCGATGGAATCAGAGAGAGAGCAAAAGGAAATCGTATTAGTTAAGAGTAAAAAAACACTTCAATTCTAGAAACTGGAGCTACTTCGTCTTCCCGCGCTCATTCCACGTAATACAGTAAAAAAAAAAAATTAATAAAAATTCTAGTAGTTCATTATAACAGAATATAATAATTCTCAGGCATCAAATTTAGTTCGTAGTTCTCTGTCGTTCGCGAGTTGTAAAACAACTCCCCAGGGGGCACCACAAGGAGGTGACAGTAGGCGTTGCAGGGGATCGGGCAAGCGGGGAACACCAGACAGTGAGTGGGGCTCTGTAGTCCTCTGGAAAACTGGGAATACAATGTGCTATAATCTTCATTTTCGGTTTTTATAAAACATGATTTCTTAGAAACTTCTAAAATGAAACAACAGTTGACACATCAAAATTCAAAGGTTTGGAAAGTTGACATTTATGGTTTTAAAGTTGACATATGCATTAATTTTTGATTTCCTATGATTTTTAATAGGTAATAAGGATTGCAATAAAAGTTAATATTTTTTTAACTTTCACTTACCTATATATGAAATATATATATATCTCGTGTGTGTGTGTGTGTGTGTGTGTGTGTGAGTGTGTGTGTGTGTGTGTGTGTCTGTGTGTGCGCGTGCGTGCGTGCGTGTGTGCGTGTGTGTGTGTGAACAGACTAGCTCAAAAACTATAAGCCGTGCGAATCTGAAATTGGGTATTTAGTCTAAGTATATGCCCGTGATGTGACATCAAAAATTTCATCAAAATTGCTCAAAGGGAGGGGGTACTTTATTTATTAACTTTTTAAGTTTTTTTCGATTTTCTCAAAAACGGCTCTAACGATTTCGATTAAACTGAGTATTTGATCTATTTATATGCCCGAGATATGACTGTATAAATTTCATCAAAATTGATCAACCGGAGGGGGGACTTTACTTGATAAATTTTGTATAATTTTCACGTGTTACTTTCACTTACCTATATATGAAATATATAGTAAGTGGAAGTATTGCGATCGTGAAAATTTTCGACTTCCGGTTTTCAACGGAAATACACTTTTTGGGACCCCCTGAGTCGAAATAACCAAGTCCCGCGAAATGGTCTGTGTGTGTGTCTGTGTGTGTGTGTGTGTGTGTGTGTGTATGTGAACAGACTAGCTCAAAAACTATAAACCGTGGGAACCTGAAATTGGGTATTTAGTGTAGGTATATGCCCGCGATGTGACAGCAAAAATTTCATCGAAATTGCTCAAAGGGAGGGGGTACTTTATTTAATAACTTTTTACGTTATTTTTCGATTTTCTCAAAAACGGCTCTAACGATTTTGATTAAACTGAGTATTTGATCGATTTATATGCCCGAAATATGACTGTAAAAATTTCATCAAAATTGATTAACCGGAGGGGGGACTTTACATAATAAATTTTGTAACATTTTCACATGTTTTTTTTATTTACTCAAAAACGGTTTTAACGATTTTGATCAAACTTGGTATTTGATGTATTTATATGCCCGAGATATGACGGTAAAAATTTCATCAAAATTGATCTACGGGAGGGGGGACTTTACTTAATAAATTTTGTATAATTTTCACAGGTTTTTTTATTTACTCAAAAACGGCTTTAACGATTAACAAAAATAAGATATGAGTGTAGAAAAATGTGTGACTTTGGGAAATGATTATTAGCAAAACACGTCAATTTCTAATCTAAGTAAGTTGGTAAGTGAAAGTTGTGTGTTGCGCGCACGCACCAGATTTTTTTTTTTTTATTTACTCAAAAAAGGCTTTAACGATTTTGATCAAACTGGGTATTTGATGCATGTATATGCCAAAGATTTGATAGCCAACATTTCATCAAAATTGGTTTAACGGAGGGGGCACTTTATTTCATAACTTTTTAACCAATTTTTACCTTTTTTTCGATTATCTCAAAAACGGCTTTAACGATTTTCATCAAATTCGTGGTGTTTTATGAAAATTAGGTGTTCTTTAATATCAGGTAAGCTTTATCATTATTAAAATGTTCTGAGGGGGCTTAAATGGGGAAGGGGTCTTTTTTGTTTTCCTATAAAGTACCTTTGTATTTGTTTATATGGAGAAATTATCTGTCTCTCGTTTTGCCTAAAAATAAGAAATGGCTAAATATGACATATGATAAAAATCAAGGAAACATATAGAGGAGAAAAAAAGAAAAATATTCAGTCAACTCATAAAACTCGTTGAGCGCAAGCGGAGTACGCCTTTAAAGACAGACCATTGTTCATAATTAAAGCCGTCCTTTAATTTGAGAAGTGGCAATTAACAAAACGCATTAATTTCTAATCTAAGTAAGTTTGTAAGTGAAAGTTGTGTGTTGCGCGCACGCACCAGATTTTTTTCTTTTGAAACCTACGTTTAATGATAGTGAAATTTATTTCCACTCATAAAGAATAACTGGAGCATTCTGAATTATATTTTTTGTTAACTGTAAGTATGTTTAAGTAGTTTCGAAACTTTGTCCCTTCACTTTGACGTCATTACCACTCACAAAACAAAACGGCAGAGATAAAGCCTTGAAAAAGGAGGAACAGTGGGGAAATTTCTTTTGAGTATAGTGATTACCATGGAGTTTAGGGAAAACCACCTGTGGATTAACCGACTTCAGTTGGGAGCCGGCCTCAACGCATGTGCCTTGTAAAAAAAGTCACATACTTTTTTTGTTGTCATTACCACCGCATGTATTAACACACTTTTTATTCAAGTTATTTCATTCTTTATATCATATTTGTTTGACTATCGTTTGTCTGTCAGTTGGCAAAAAAAATAATCTCAATTAGTTTCACAGCGGTTTTGGCCGAATAAAATACGTTAAAATGTCATTACCAAGTTGATAACTCGTGTCAATCCCACGCCCGAATATTAGCTCGGTAATGAAATAAATTGTGCCGTAAATGTTTTTATGAAAATTGCCCATAATCTGAGAATAACCCATATATTGATTAGGTGAATCGGGGACAGATGTTTGCTTAAATTATTTTTCGATGCCTTTTAAAATATATAAATATGATTTTATGTTTCAGAATTTTTTTCCCGTAATGAAAAATTATTATGCATTTCTTATGGTATCATCCGATTCTGCATTAAATGTGGACTAAACTAAACAATAAATGAAATTAAAGCAGTTTTACAATTAGTCATTGACGTACATAACTGAAATCATTGCCGAGGCAATGAAATTATAGATTGAATTATCTTAATTTCAAGCAATGATGATGAACTGCTATTATGCTAGATATGCTGTGGATGGGTCCAAATACATGTACACTTTTTTACTTTCACTTACCTATATATGAAATATATAGTAAGTGGAAGTATTGCGATCGTGAAAATTTTCGACTTCCGGTTTTCAACGGAAATACACGTTTTGGGATCCCCTGAGTCAAAATAACCAAGTCCCGCGAAATGGTCTGTGTGTGTGTGTGTGTCTGTGTGTCTGTGTGTGTGTGTGTGAACAGACTAGCTCAAAAACTATAAACCGTGCGAACCTGAAATTGGGTATTTAAAGTATGTATAAGCCCGCGATGTGACAGCAAAAATTTCATCAAATTTGCTCAAAGGGAGGGGGTACTTTATTTAATAACTTTTTAAGTTTTTTTCGATTTTCTCAAAAACGGCTCTAACGATTTTGATTAAACTGAGTATTTGAACTATTTATATGCCTGAAATATGACTGTGAAAATTTCATCAAAATTGATCAACCGGAGGGGGGACTTTACTTCATAAATTTTGTATCATTTTCACATGTTTTTTTTATTTACTCAAAAACGGTTTTAACGATTTTGATCAAACTTGGTATTTGATGTATTTATATGCCAGAGATGTGATAACCAACATTTCATCACAATTGATCAACCGGAGGGGGGACTTTACTTAATAAATTTTGTATCATTTTCACGTGTTTTATTTATTTACTCAAAAACGGTTTTAACGATTTTGATCAAACTTGGTATTTGATGTACTTATATGCCCGAGATATGACTGTAAAAATTTCATCAAAATTGATCTACGGGAGGGGGGACTTTACTTAATAAATTTTGTATCATTTTCACGGGGTTTTTTTATTTACTCAAAAACGGCTTTAACGATTAACAAAAATAAGATATGAATGTAGAAAAATGTGTGACTTTGGGAAATGATATTTAGCAAAACACGTCAATTACTAATCTAAGTAAGTTGGTAAGTGAAAGTTGTGTGTTGCGCGCACGCACCAGATTTTTTTTAACCACACTAAAAAAATTCGATAATATAATGTAAAAATTGCCAGTAGTTTGAGAATCACCCATACAGTGAAATACATTAAATACAAAAACGCTTTTCTCACTTTTTTTTTTCCTTTTAACACAAAAAGATTTTGTTTCAAGGAATAAAAAATAAACATGAGCAGGGGATACCAGTGAGAATTGAGAAAGATTTGAAATGAAATAAATGCAGTGTCTCAAGTTCTTATAAAAGAATGCTAACTTGACTGTGAAATACAGATACTATCGGGATAGCCGCTATGGATGGCCAATAAGATGAAAAAATGTTATTTATAAAACCCCATTTTTCTTTTTTTTTTTTCTTTTCATTTTTTTAATTACATTTCATAAAATGCTGGAATATAATCATATCACTGAAAACAAAAAGTACTCTAATGTATGTAATTTTTTGGAGTATATATACTTTTTTGTAATATCCTTTAACAGGAAATTCTTTAAACATGAAACTATATTTCAGTCTAATCACTTTCAAGTCAAATGATTTTCACTCTATCTAAAAAAATAAAATAAAAAATAGGAGAACTTCAAATCGTAAAATTTCAACTAATCAAACAATTTATGAGCATTGGAATGACATTTTGGTATGAGGTAAACTGAACTCCTCTCTTACAAAAAGTTAAATTAAACAGCCAATTCCGTACCTGTAAATCCTTATTTGAAACAACTTTTCGAAGACTATCGATTTCTTCGCTTGCTTCCTGAAAATTGGCTTTGATAATTAATGAGTTAAAGTTCTAAGAAATAAAAACAGAAAAAAAAGGAATATTACCTACTTCAACATACTTGCTTGATGAAAGAGCCATTTTTAGATTATCTATTTCATCAAACTG
The DNA here is from genome assembly GCA_911387785.2 of Aelia acuminata. Taxonomy (NCBI): domain Eukaryota; kingdom Metazoa; phylum Arthropoda; class Insecta; order Hemiptera; family Pentatomidae; genus Aelia; species Aelia acuminata. Next base: position 102,941,826 of record OU426979.1, read on the forward strand.
TTTTTGGATCTGTAATGAAAATTTAACTTAAATTTAAGTTCAAACAAATAAACAATATTTTCTTTATTACTGCTATTGTTTTTTTCTTTCAATTATATAGTAAATCCGACAGTCATTCAAGAGCTTATTTACAAACCACTCATTTACATAAAAGATAAACATTGTTACCTGTTTTTCTTTGGCCAAAATAATAGCAAATAATTTTTTGGTTTCTTTTCTGAGACCTTCAGATGAACTATCATAAGAAGAAAATCCTTCTTCAAATTCCTTAATCCTCTGAATAAGTTTTTGTGAAAACTCAAACTAAAAAAAAAGTAAAAAAGTTTGATCAGTACATAACTTAATTGATTCAATATATACATAACATTATCCATTAAATAAATAACTGACACAATGATAAAAGTAATAACCTGTTGCTTTTTCAATGCGGCAAGTTTCTTCATAAAGTTCTCTTTTTCATTACAAAGGGCTTTAATCAAAGAAATATTACCATAATGATAATTTTTGTAGGCTATTGAATTCTCCTAAAAATATGAAAACTTAAAAGGAAAATAATATAAGACTTAAAATTCATGAAAAAACAAATTTACACAAACCTTTACCTGTACTTTATCTATTGTTTCAAAGTTTATTTTCAAATTCTCAAGGCCTTGGATAATTGACAGGGAATCATTGATTGCAGTTGAAAGTCTTTTCTTTACTCTGGCATCACCAGCTTCCTGTTAGCAAAAAAACAATGATATAAATGATATTACAATCAATTATGTGGTGCAATATAAAGTGTTTAGAATGAGCACATCATTCAATCCATGCTGCCTAGTTCCATATGTTGCTGGCTGGATTAGCATTACCTGTACCTGAAGCCATTAAAATCTTTGAGCAAGTTATTATAAATATATATATATATAAGTTAAATATCACTGATAGGAAACTATACAGAACAGAGAATAAATTGTGATATTTATAAATGAGATTTTTTATTAGTAAACACTTTTTAGGAACAACGAATATAATAATCCAACAATGCAAGCATGTGTCATATAAAAATATTAAATATTTCAATGCATCATTTGGTATTAATGTGAATGCTGTCACATCCCTGTCATTGATTCCCCCCCACCAGTTTACAAAACCTTTTTGTAAACTAAACTAAACAAATAGAAAAAAAAAACATAAACAATACTAATAAAATGGAGAAGAATAAGTCATGTTCAGAACTCGTACTCTTCATGCCAAGAGACGAGGATACTTCAGCTCAAGTCCGCTGTTCCTCCACTAATGGGAGTCTTAACTGTTCTATGTGAACTGTTCTTCGTTTTCTTGGGTCCTTTACGCTTTCGATGGTCACTATATTGTGCTCCCTGATTACTATAACCCTGAATGGGCCCTCATAACGGGTTAATTCCTTCCCTCTATTGGAAGCTAACCTGCGATATACGATTGAACCGATTTTTATATTCCCTATCAGGTCTTTTACTTTTAAGTTCTCCCGTGCTACTCGGTTACGCTTCTCTTTATTGATTTTTTTTCGGACTCTCTCCCAAAGTTTATCCAATTCTATTTTATTGGTAAGCAATCTCCCTGTTGTTTCCTCATCCACCAACCATCGTGCCCCAGTAGTCCCGTTGCCGTCCGCGCAGCCCAAATAGGATTTCGAATGGTGAGAACCCTGTGGCGGTGTGTATAGAATGGTTATACGCAATTACTGCTTTCTGCATAGCCACGTCTGGTTCCAAACCCTTCTCAAGCTGATATACCCTTAGGTGTTCGCTAAGGATCCCATGTAGTCTCTCTATACTTCCACGGCTCTTTGGGTGTCCTGGAGTGTTCAGATGCCATACCACCCCTAAGTTCTTCATTTCTTCCCTAATTTTGGTGTTATCAAATTCCCTGCCTCCATCAGACGTAATTCGGTCAGGCACACCGTAGAACTGGAACCAGACTCGCAATGCTCCTAGTATTGCTTCTGCTGATCGTTCCTGTACTTGATACGCCATTGCTGTTTTACTAAATAGGTCTATCATTGTAACCCACTTATAACCCCTCCAAGTAAATGTATCTATTTGTAGGTCACACAACGGTGCATCTGCTGTGGGTGTTTCTTCTTGTTTCCCTTTAGGCGGATGTCTATCGTATTTGGTCCTGAGACAGACTTCACACGCTCCTATGGTGTCCGTGATGGTTCTCTTCATCCCCCACCAGAAATATTTCCGACGCAATGCCTGAAGTGTTTCATGCACTCCGCGATGATTGGTCTTTCTCTGGTGATAAGAAAGTGTTACCTCTTTCTGCTCTTCTTCATCTCTCAGGGTCTGTACAATGAATTTGCAGCGTATGAATTTTCTATCTAATCCAATCTGCTCTGACCGCCACATTCTCTTAATCTTCTCCCATATTGTGACATTGCCCACGAAAAGATGGCAAGTTTTTCCGGGTTCAGAATTATCTTTTAGTACCCTACAGATGTGGTCATCCCTTACTCCTGGCACTGACCAGACGGTCGTAATTCTGCTTTTCCCGTACGTGCTGTGTTGCATTCTCATTAGTCCTGAGGTTCTAGTTTTCCAAATTATTTGCCGACTTTTATCATTTATAATTTCTTCCAGTTCTTCCATATCAGCTGGACGCTCCTCGATCAGGTTTTCCTCTTGGGCAGTGTCCTCTCCCTCGCCAGGTTCTATCTCACCCTGTTCCTCTTCTCCTTCTGGTGTCCACTCTGTTAAAAACGGTCTCATGTCCCTGGATGATTTCCCTTTATCTTCTTCTATTGCGTTCACTGTAATTGCTCTGGACAGCCAGTCTTCCACTACATTCTCTTTCCCCGGCTTATAAATGATGTCCATATTATATTGTTTAAGGAATTCTTTCCAGCGTGTTACCCTGGCTGACGACTCATTTAATTTCCCTACCCACTGAAGGGGTCTGTGGTCAGTATGGACACGAAACTTCCTGCCGAACACATAGGGTCTAAAGCGATCAATAGCCCACACAATTCCCAAAAGTTCTCTTTCCAAGGCGCTGTACCTGGTTTCCGCATCAGTAAGACGCCTGCTAGCGTATGCTACGGGACGTTCCCCGTTGTTTCCTTGCTGAGATAGCACGGCCCCCAGCGCGTATTCGCTTGCATCAGTCGTTATGGTAAACAACTTCGTAAAATCAGGAAAGGCGAGTATCGGCTCCTCCATAAGTCGTGCCATACATTTCCTAATGTTATCTTCCATTAGCGGCGTCACCGTCACCTTCATTCCCTTCTTTAATAGGTTGTTCAGAGGTACGAGATATTCCGCCATTTCAGGCACAAATCTTCTATAATAGTTATGTGTTCCTAATAACCGTCGGATCCCTTTTACATCTCGTGGTATTGCCATATTTCTTATTGCCTCCACCTTGTTAGCATCCGGTTTGACTCCTTCTTTAGAAATTGAATGGCCTAAAAAATTTATATGCTCCTGACCTAAAAGGGACTTTTCACTCGAAAGTTTCAAGCCAAATTGCCGTACCCTCTCAAAAAAGCTCTTCAAGTGTTTTATGTGATCGGCCTCCGTTTTACTAAACACTAGTAGGTCATCCATGTAAATTTGACACATTGATTCGTCGATTCCTCTTAAAAATTCGTCCATTAGACGCTGAAATGTTATCGGAGCATTCTTCAGGCCAAATGGCATCCTAGTAAACTCATAATGTCCCCTTTCGAATGTGAACGCTGTTTTATGTCTGTCTTTTGGGTGCATTTTTATTTGGTGATACCCGGCTTTCAAGACCAAAGTACTAAATATTGTTGCTCCGTGTAGCCTGTCCAGGATGTCCTCAAACCTGGGGATTGGATACTTTTCATCAACGGTATTTTCATTTAACTTTCGGTAGTCTATCACAACGCGATATTTCTCCTTGTTCTCTCCTGCCGTGCTCTTTTTCTTTACCGCCCACAACGGACTATTGTAGGGTGACGTACTGTCTATGATTATTCCCTGTTCCTTTAGGTTCTTTAGTTCCTCCCGAATGTGATGACGAAGTGCTTGGGGGTATCTCCTCTCTTTCACATACGATATTTTCTCCTGTTTTAGTGGGATTTCATGCACGGTTCTCCCTGTTGCCCCTAACATGTCTCCTTCTTTAAAGAAATGTCATCAAAATCTCTCCTTACGACTTGTCTCCAATCTTCTTTTCGATCGATCGCACCTATTTGCACCCTACCATTCTTAAGTGCTGATCGGCACTCATAAGTCTTATTCCCGATCCTAATTCTCCATTTCCCATCGTTGTTTTTAATCCTCATACCTACCTTCCCCAGTAAGTCACATCCTATAATTGCCTGGTACTCTCGGGGCATGCGGCTTACAACGTGCACTCCTATCATGCTACTTCCGGCTGCCCATCTATCTAGCCCTATCTCCGACTCACCTTCGACTCTACAAGGGCCACCCAGGGTGATCAACCTACAGTGACATACCTGGATCTTGGGACTCCTCTCTCCACCACATAGCTGCTTCAGCGCTCCCCTGGTCATGAGGGTGTTAGAGCTCCCAGTGTCCACCAAGCACTGTACTCCTCTTTTCACTTCTATTATAGGCAACCAGCCACACTCAATCTTTATGTTACAACTCACCTGCGTGTGGTCGCCCCTCTGCCTGCACTCTCCTCAGGCCCTCTCCTCTGTTGTTCGCCGCCTGCTTCCCCCACTTTTCCGTACACCTTGGCCGCTCTCACATCTTACCCTCGATCGTCCATCAACCTCCTCGTCGGTCTCTGAGGTTTCTGGTTCCTCAGTGGATTCTCTGGACGATCCACTTCCCGTCGGCGAGCCGTTCCTTCTCCGCACCTTCTGGGCATTTATCTCCATTGGTTCCGCCCTGTGTTGTTCCCTTCTGGAATATATGTAGGGATATTGTCGTGCAATATGCCCCTCTGTACCACGCTCAAACCATTTGATGCGGGGGCACTGCGCAACTAAGTGTCCACTTTTTCCGCAGCCGTGGCATTTACGATCTTCTTTTTTGATATTATTCCTCTGTCTAATTTTTGATCTTTCCGTTGTTGGAAGCCTCTCCCTTCCTATATAAGCCGGTTCCTTCCTCCTTAAGCCAGGTGTGATTTTGGGACGCCTGTAGGTTACCCTACTCCACCCTGATTCTTCCACTTCCATTCGAGTTTCCTCTTCTCTCGTGCTATAATCAACCATTTCTTGCGCACATTCTATAAAGGATCGATCTCTCGGTAGACCCTCCCTTTTACCTGTTTCTTTGGCCAGCTGAACCTTGAGAATAGTAGACAAAAATGCCATCCGCCCTTCCACTTCAGCCGCACTCATTGCTTCCCTCATCTTTTCGGTGATATTATTAAATCTGGCTAATAGTGCCGCAGCGTACTGCCCGTTCGATTGCCTAGGTGATTTAATCTCCCTAAACATTTGAAAAATGTCTTCTTCCGGAGTCCACCTTCCGCCCCCGTATGCCTTCTTTAGTCTTTCTTTCACTACTAGCCAAGGAGTCTCTTCATCTGCTTGGATATGGTTCAGAATACTCCTTTTTACTCTACACACTAGTGCCGCCTTTAGTGCTTCTGCATCCCCTGCATTGACTAAATTTTCAGTGACCTTCGTGTCTATTCTTTCTATAAGGCGATCTCCGCCTTTCAAGAAGTGATTTAGCTCACCGGTTTCTCCTCCGAAGCGCTCCAAATCAGAAATTGCCTTCCTCAGGTCCTGACATGTTGCCACCCTAAGCTTCATCCATTCAAGAGTATTAGCATGTGCTGCCGCCAAGGTTTCTCGTGGTAACTGTGGAATATCGGGTACATTCAGCATTGGTGGTCTTAAAACTCCCTCAGTCATCTTTTACGATTTACCTTACAGCTTCACGAGTAGGAAAAAAAAACGGTTGAGGACACTTCTATTCCCGGGTTTCGGCACCAGTTAAATATCACTGAGAGGAAACTATACAGAACAGAGAATAAATTGTGATATTTATAAATGAGATTTTTTATTAGTAAACACTTTTTAATAACAATGAATATAATAATCCAACAATGCAAGCATGTGTCATATAAAAATATTAAATATTTCAATGCATCATTTGGTATTAATGTGAATGCTGTCACATCCCTGTCATTGATTTATATATATATATATATTAAAAATATTAATTAGCCTAACACGCAATTAACGGACACGGGCCTCGGTAATAAGCTTCCGTGATGTTTCTATATTGACAACTGTTCTTCTCCATTTCCTTACAACACAGCTGAGGTCCCCACTACATCATCTATCTGCCATGTTGTAGCGTTTTCGGCAGCTTCTCTATGCTGCCTAAATATTTAAGGTGGAGCATTTTAACATGGAATGGGAAGAAGAAGTTGCTCAGGAAAGGGTTGCAAAACCACACCTCCAAGAGTTAAATAATGGTTATGGCGAGGGAAGAACAGGAAGATGTCCAACTAACCTGCAATGGCGAGACACTTGAGGTAGTGAATGTATATACCTACTTAGGGACCATAATTACTAGCTCGGATAAGATAGATGCCGAAATATCAAACAGAATATGTAAGGAAAATCAAGTGTATTACCAGATTACTAATAGCATCATCGGCCACCGCAAAGTAGACAGGAAGACCAAAATGCATGTATATAAGTCTGTTTACCTACCTACACTCACCTACGGCGGAGAAAGCTGGACAATGCTGAACAGACACTCTAGTCGCATAACGGCAGCGGAAATTAGGTTCCTTTGCAGGTCTGTTGGGAAAACTAGAAGGGATCGCATTATAAATGAAAGTATTAGAGAGCAACTAGAAGTTGCAGAACATAAAGCCACTCTAGAAAGACAGCAACTCCAATGGTTCGGACATGTCTGCCGCATGAATGAGGAGATGAATCCTTTAAAGGTATTGGAGGCTTGACCCTCAGGAAGGAGACCAGGCGCATGCCCCAGAATTACGTACCAAGAGTACATCCAAACAATTGGAAGTAAAAGAGGCAAATCCCTCAATGAGATGAAGCGGCTAAGCAGAGACCGGGAAGAGTGGTTACGCTGGATTGAGGCTCCTCGATGCTAACTAATGGCATAAGAGGAAGATAAAGAAGAAGAAGCATTTTAACAGCCTTTAGAGCAAATAGTTCAGAAAAAATTGACCAAATAGATCAAAATTTGTAGTACCAAAATTCAAATCAGTAGTAAGAACGAAGATCTGAAGTCTGCCTGAATGACTTTTTTGAAAACAAGCTTATACAAACGTTTATTACATGCATTCGGGCCCTATTAAACATGAAAATCCATCTATATTCAATTACTGCATTACAAACGCATACCTTACCCCGATTTCAACCTCCCTACTAAAGGATTGTTGTCCCCTTTAGTTTAGGCAACTCAGCAGATTTTGAATCTCACTAATAATAAAGAGTTTTATGAAGCTACAAATTTTGTTCCATATTTTCCTCTATTTTATTTACCTACATTTACAAAGTTTGTTATTTAAAATGTTTATGTTTGTTTTGGGATATTTAGAATAGAATAGAAAATAAAAGTCCCTTAAGAATAAACTATTTAATATTAACAATAATAATTAGGCCATAAGAAATTTCTGTTAAGAAAGTTACTTGTTGTACTAATTTTTTTTTTATATAGTAGAAAGATTATATACAATAAAAGTTTTGACTTTTAATAGAATGCTAATTTTAATATAATAAACTAAACAGCAAAAAAATTGGTGCACGCTACATTTTTCAATAAATATATATTTAAAGTACTAAAGGAAAATCGTATTGTTTGTTTTGGTCTGGTTAGATAATGACTAGAAAGACAATCATATCAATAATCCCGAACAAAGTCCTTTATTGCCCTAGAAATAATTATGATTTACTCATTAGTTCATCTGCAGTTATTGTGTGGTTACATTTCATTTTTCATGTTTATCTTTTTATCATGTTTGTTGTTCAAAATGGTTTTAGAAATGGTCGCTACGATCATCACGTTGGTAGAGGATAGGAGAAGCCAGCGTTATGGGGCTGGGTCCTTAGAAGCCAACGTTCTGCTGTGTATTATCTGAATAAGGGATGCCATAAATTAATGCTGAGTATTACTCCTTTGCACAAGGATCATTGGAATCTTTTCCTGAAGGTGTTTGTGGGGCAATAGATAATGCGTACTACCAACTTGGGATTTACCATATTGTGAGAAGAAAAAAAAAAAAAATAAAGCTTTTAATCTAAACATTTATTAAAGCAAAATAAAAACAAGGTTTTGAACATTAAATTGAACAAGAAATTTTATTTTGACTCTTCATGAGTAAATTATGTAATGCTGAATATCTACAGATGCATATATAAAATAAATATATATATGTATATATATATATATATATATATATATATATATATATATATATATATAATCGAATATAAAATCCTTCTAAGAACATAAAAAACATTAAGAGAGATTAGACTCAATAAAAACTATTAATCTAAATTTTAATGAATATCTGACAACCTGTCATTGCGAGTTTATTGAAATAGATATACATATAAGACTAAGATTTGCTGAATAAAATAAAATGAACTGAACATATCCAAGTGGTTTGTGGAAATATGCCATGAATAGATATGTGAAACTACAGCCATCATAGTTTACAATATTGTTATACATGACCTCTGCAATAAATTATAAAAAAAATGTATACAAAAAAAATGTTCTATAGGGTACTTATCGACTGGTAATCTTCTATTGTCAATCTCCCGATTGGTGGCTGTAGGTATGTTTCCTCATTACACCTTCTAAATAATGTATAGGTAAGGCATCTTATATCTGGACTTTATGTATTTAACACCACATACTCGTTTATATATCAACATAGCACTACTTTACACTCACTCGTAAGAACATAAAAAAAAAAAAAACTCAAAGTGCATAAGGAAAAACTTAAGACAGAACTGAATATCTCCACCACCGAATATCTGTATTCTCTCTGCTTGGTTCAGAGGACCCATGGTGGAGGACGATATTCATCCACGATGAAACAAATTTTAGATAAGATTTTTGGAAAAACTAAATTGATAGGGTTGTAGAACGGAATTAGGTTATGTCGCCTGAAAACTTATCCGGTCTTCAAATTTAATATTGACCTTGTAATTAGTAAAAATAAGATAGTGGGGACTATATTACTTCTTAGGGTTGTTTCAGAAAAAGGACGCTTTCGTAGGTACCAGCGGATGTTGGTGATTCATCGGATTTCTTTCAATCTAACTCTTCTACCGGACGCCGAGCATCCTTATTTGATTAAGGCACTAGTTCCCTGATTAGCTTTGTTATTAATGAACTTACTGAGATTTTAATTTTACCGTTGGATAGTTCGTTAAAAATGCAAACTATTGATATCTCATAAGGTATATCTAACCCTATTCATTACGGAAATTTATTTAATCCATGATATAAGAAGCCTTACTAAATAGCTCTAACTGTTGTCTAGGATGTTCACACAAATTATTAAGACTGAAACTACTGGGTAGTTTTAATAGTAGACTGGTACCCAGTATGATACATAGCAGTTCGCAGGGTAGTCCAGAGGTACAGGAATGCTGGTAACTTAACCAGGAGGCCCAGAGCAACAGTTTCCGCTGACGATAGATATATTGCGATGCAGACGTTAAGAAATCACTTTCAGACAACCGTGGAGACCAATCAAAGGCTTTGAATTGCCCGAAATGTGAATATTAGTGTGAATACGGTACAGAGGCGGCTTCATGAAGTTCACCTTCAATCTAGGCCCCAGCTACAGGAGTTCAATCTACACCCCAGGTACATCGGGCATCTCGTCTTATGTTTGCGCGGGAACACTCAGCGTGGACAGTAAACAACTGGGCTCGAGTACTGTTTTCTGACGAATCAAGATTTTCCCTATTTGCTTCAGATCATCGGGTTAGAGTGTAGAGAAGGCCAGGCAGCGCTTTGCACCATGCAATATCTCCGAAAGGGAGCCTTGCGGTGGTGGGTCTGTAATGGTTTGGGGTCTGATCACTTTAGTGGCGAAGACTGATCTCCATGTATTCCAGGGAGGGAATCTAACTGTACACAGGTACATATCCGAAATTCTGGAAGAGTATATAGTGCCATTCGCCACTTTCATAGGTGATGATTTCATATTTATACATGACAATACACGGCCACATGCTGCAAATGTGGTTACCGACTATCTTAATGAAGTCGGTATAAGCACCATACAGTGGCCAGCACAAAGCCCAGACCTTAATCCCATAGATAGGGAGGCACATCCGACGGCGATCTTCCAATGGTCCCTAAACACCTAAGAACTAGTGGAAGAATGGGACGGCATCGAACAGGAAAGAGTTGCCAGCTTAATCAGCAGCATGCCAAGGAGAATCCAGGCTGTGAAACAAGCAAGGGGAGGAATGACACGTTATTAGAAGAAAAAAAATAATAACAATAACAGATATTTGTATAATGAAGAAAAATTGCCGAAGAATATTTTATTAATTTATACGAGTTTGGAGTTTTTTAAAATAAAATTGTTTTTCTATTCAGATATTTCTTGTTTTTCAATCTGTTTCCATCTGGGTAATTCCATATCAAGTGGTCCAAAGTGGTTGCTCGATCATTTTAGAAATAGGTGTCATCTACCGGCCTCCGAAGGCTCCCTTTGATGAAACATTTGAGTCCATCCTTTACAACCTGATCCCTTCATATTCCAACATTATTCTCTCCGGAGACCTTAACACCAATCTCCTGATACCTTCTCCCGACCAAGTCTATCTATCAAAACTCCTCTACTCCCTTAATCTCTTTATAGTCCCTTACCGCCCGACCCATCACACCCAGTATTCCAGCACTTGGCTTGAACTTTATGTTATAGATTCACCTAAAAAACTCCTTGCCTCATCACAGCACCCGGTTCCTTTTCTGTCATCCCACGACCTCATACAAATATCCTATAATCTTCCTATACCACTGTTTTCCCCCAGAACTGTCTCCTTTCGAAACCTAGATTCCTTATCACCTGCAATCCTAGCACCCGATTTTGAAATGATCCAATGGGACCCCATATACACCTCAAACTCAATTGACTCCATGGTAGAAATCCTTAGCACTCAACTTCAAACTATCCTTGACCGTCACGCTCCTCTCAAGTCCAAGACATATAAGCATCCTCCAGCACCCTGGCTGACACCTATGCTAAGGAATTGCATGAAACGAAGAGACGCAGCCAGACGAAGATTTAAACGTACCAGACTTCCCGAAGACTATACCACCTTCAAGCTCCTCCGAAATAGCACCCAATCCTTAATACGCCGCGCCAAATCCGACTGCTTCCAGCAATCCTTATCCAGTGCCTCCCACTCCAAAGCAAAATGGGCAATTCTCCGTAAACTATCCTTAGGTTCCTATAAGTCCAATAAGTCCTAACCCACGCAAAACCAATCAATTCCTATCTCAGCTGATGCACTCAACTCCCACTTTGTCTCCAACACCTCCCATCCTCCCCAAACATCATCACCGGTTCTTATTCCTTCCTCATTTAACCCTAACAACTTTTATTTCACCCACATTACCCCTGAGGACTTGCTCAAATCCATCCGTAAGTCTCAAACAAATGATTTTGGACCAGATAACATCCCAGTTAAGTTGATTAAAGCCTCATTACCTTTTATTCTCCCTATCCTTTATCATATCTACAACTTTTCCCTGCAAACTGCCTCTTTTCCCAGTACCTGGAAAACCACTCTTGTACGCCCATTGAAAAAAACCTCCAATCCAGAAACCCTTAATAATTTCCGTCCCATCTCTCTGTTATCCAACTTATCCAAACCCTTGGAACGTCTAGTTCAATCCCAGCTATCCAAATACTTAGAGCAAAACAACCTTCTGAACCATCTTCAGTCTGGTTTCAGGCCTAACCATTCCACTCAATCCGCCCTCATTAAAATTTCCCAAGATCTCCACACTGCAATAGACCAAAAGAAACTCGTCATCCTTATTCTCCTCGACTTCAGCAAAGCCTTTGACTCAGTGGACCACAACATCCTTTTAAACAAACTCAAAAACTTCCACATGTCTTATAATGCCCTCCTATGGTTCCAATCTTTCCTCACCAGTCGCTCCCAATTTGTGGCAGTCCCTGACAAACCCCCGTCAAAGCCTCTGCCATTGTTTTTAAGCTCTCACAGAAAACTCATTTTCTCAAGACTGGTAAGTCATAGACTAATAATTCAAACACGATTGTTTTCCTTAAAGTCTGTTCTATATTTCGTGTTCTCTTTATTATTTGAATATTTTAATTCCAATACTTGAAAAGTGCTATTGAAAATAACTGCTTTAAATTCTCAAAACACCGTTTTGAGGGTAAGTTTTGGGTATAAGGGCATGTACGCCAAAGCTGTTTTTTGGCATGATAATAAACCTAACTAAGTAGCTTTCATTAAAAGTACTCTTAACCCGTATATTCTTTACCTGATTTTTTTATGAATTTTTAAAGTTCAGATTTTTCATTTTATGTTAACTTTAGGCTCTAATATCACTGGTGGGCCAGTTAATAAAAATCTATTTTTTTTACATGTTATACTTACATGCAACATAAACCTACTGCAAGAAATTTCAATCTGTATATTTGAGTACATTGGTAGCTACGAATTTTTGAAAATAGTCATTTTCGTGCTTATTTAACAATGAAGAAAAACTCATTTTCTCAAGAATGGTAAGTCATAGACTAATAATTCAAACACAACAGTTTTCCTTTAAGTCTGTTCTATATTTCGTGTTCTCTTTATTATTTGAATATTTTGAAGTCCAATACTTGAAAAGTGCAATTAACAAAACTGCTTTAAATTCTCAAAACACCTTTTTTAACACGTTGAGCGCCAAGCGGTACGATCGTACCGCTCTTGGACTATTGGCTGGGGCCAAGGCGGTCCCCAGGTACCGCCCGCTCCCGCCAGCTAAAATGTTGTTCTGGGCCAGGGGACCGCCTGCCGAGCGTGATTTCAAGGCATATGGGACCGCTCCGGCCCCGAACAATTCGCCAATGCAATTGGCCTAAAATTTTTTTTTTAATTTGGGGGGTGCATGGAGCCCCAACCTCGCTCCAAGAGCAGTGATGGCCAACCATGATCTCAGCCACCTCCTTTAGATTTTTTTTATTTTTACCTCTTTTAGGTTTTTTTTTTTTTTGTGTGTGATACTTGCTTTAGTTTTTTTTTTTTACAAAACAAAATATCTTATTTATTAAAATAATATCACAACAAATTTATACAAAATAAGGAATAAAGGCACTAAAATATTCATAATTATTTACTTGTGGGCTTCAATGAAGCACGGGTGGCAATAAAATGGTTCTTCCGGGCAATGAGGACAGTACGTTGCATTTTTGCTTGCAGTTATTGCATCCTCTGCGTGTCTTTCTATTGTCGCCTTCTTTTATGCAAATGCTGTGACGGGGTCGTGGTGCTTGTAATTGCTCTACAGATCCGGAATCTCAAATCTTCTCAACATGTCTTCCACAAGAATCTCTTTGAATCTCGTAATAGTAATACTTTTGCCCGTTACAATTTGGTATACTATATGTGCAAGGCGGTACCAAATAATAATTCTAATTCAATTTTCTTGTACCATCTTGTACTTCGTCTTAGGGAGGTATTATAGGAACTCATTTGGTCTGATAAGTCTATTGGAGTCTTGCCTTCATAATAATCGACGATTACAAAGGGGTTGACAAGGGTTGACGTCGCGGTCATAACCGGGCAGCCCACGTACTACTTCAGGTAGCGAGCGGGCTTTACCCTGGGGCCGGGCGGTACATACATACCGCTCACAAAATTATTGTTTAATTGCCAATATTAAACTTTTTATTTATTTCTTTTGCAATTTTTGTATCATTCTAATCATATTAAAGTTATAAATTAGGAAAAAATGCTTTGGCCCCAGGCAAAAATACATCATCTTTTCCCTGGCGCTCAACGTGTTAAGGGTAACTTTTGGGTGTAAGGGCATGTAGGCCAAAGCTGATTTTTGGCATGATAATAAACCTAACTAAGTAGCTTTCATTAAAAGTTCCATTCTTTACCATATTTTTTTATGAATTTTTAAAGTTCAGATTTTTTAATTATTTGTTAACTTTAGGCTCCAATATCTCTGGTGGGCTAGTTGATAAAAATCTTATTCTTTTACATGTTATGCTTACATGCAACATAAATCAACTGCAAGGAATTTCAACCTGTATTTTTGAGTACATTAGTAGCTACGAATTTTTTAAAATGGTCATTTTCGTGCTCATTTAACAATGCGTGAACTTGATCATACTTCATTAAAATTTTAGTGTTACATTATTACAGTAAAATTTTTTACTTTTAATTTTATCTATGTCCAACGGAAAATATTTTTAATCACTTTTTCATTAAAACAAATAATAAATATTTAATAGAGTAGATTTTAATTATAATTAAACCCAATTTTTTTTTTTTGCATTAGACATAGATAAAATTAAAAAAAAAAAAAAAAAACAATAATAAGGGTTATTAAAAGTAAAAACTTCACAAACAGTAATATTTTAATAAAGTATGATCTAGTTAACGCATTGTTAAATAGGCACGAAAATGACTAGTTTTGAAAATTCGTAGCTACCAATGTACTCAAATATACAGGTTTAAATTTCTTGCAGTAGGTTTATGTCGCATGTAAGCATAACATGTAAAAAAAATAGATTTTATTATCTGGCCCACCAGAGATATTAGAGCCTAAAGTTAACATAAAATGAAAAAATCTGAACTTTAAAAATTCATAAAAAAATCAGGTAAAGAATATACGGGTTAAGAGTACTTTTAATGAAAGCTACTTAGTTAGGCTTATTATCCTGTCAAAAATCAGCTTTGGCATACTTGCCCTTATACCCAAAAGTTACCCTTAAAAAAGGTGTTTTGAGAATTTAAAGCAGTTTTTTTAATAGCACTTTTCAAGTATTGGACTTCAAAATATTCAAATAATAAAGAGAACACGAAATATAGAACAGACTTTAAGAAAAACTGTTGTGTTTGAATTATTAGTCTATGACTTACCATTCTTGAGAAAATGAGTTTTTCTTCATTGTTAAATAGGCACGAAAATGAATATTTTCAAAAATTCGTAGCTACCAATGTACTCAAATATACAGATTGAAATTTCTTGCAGTAGGTTTATGTTGCATGTAAGCATAACATGTAAAAAAAATAGATTTTTATTAACTGGCCCACCAGAGATATTAGAGCCTAAAGTTAACATAAAATGAAAAAATCTGAACTTTAAAAATTCATAAAAAAATCAGGTAAAGAATATACGGGTTAAGAGTACTTTTAATGAAAGCTACTAAGGTTTATTATCATGCCAAAAATCAGCTTTGGCCTACATGCCCTTATACCCAAAAGTTACCCTTAAAAAAGGTGTTTTGAGAATTTAAAGCAGTTATTTTCAATAGCACTTTTCAAGTATTGGACTGCAAAGTATTCAAATAATAAAGAGAACACGAAATATAGAACTGACTTTAAGGAAAACAATTGTGTTTGAATTATTAGTCTATGACTTACCAGTCTTGAGAAAATGAGTTTTCTGTGAGAGCTTAAAAACTCAAAACTCGGCCTGAAAGGTGAAACAATAATGGCTGCCATTTTGAAACGGTTGATCCTAAAAAATTTTAAAAAATTTATTTGAACTATTGATTCCATACGTAATTAATGGTAAAATTATAATTTTTTTCTAAAATGATCGAGCAACCACTTTGGACCACTTGATATGGAATGACCCATCTGTTATCTCATATGGTGTATACTTTACTTGGCAAATACAGAAAAATTTAAATTATTTGCACTAGGAAGAAAAAAAAAAAAAAAAGGGTGCACCGGTTTTTTTGCTGTTTAGTTTATGTAAAAATAAAGAAAATTGTTTGAGCCGATCAAACATTTTCTATTAAAAAGTAAAATTTTAAATTAATTTTTAGAACAATATAAGAATATATAAATATTTGCAATATTTATAATATATGCATGGATTAACGAGAGAGGTTGTTTATAATACGAGAGAGAGACGTTGTTTATATTACGTTATATTATAATAAGTTCAGTCGACTAACGGCACTTGATGGTGACCCTAGCCTGTTTCGTTGTGTCCACGACGTCATATAATTTCCTAAATCTTGAGAAAAGGGAATCGAATGAAATTAGAAGACTGGCCACAACAGCGTCTGTCACCTGCCTCGACGAATTCGGAGAACCCTGTTACCAGGCCTTATTTTGGACTTTCTTTAAATACTTATTCTTCCATGAAAAATATTTTTTATCTCTTTATCTCTCTCTCTCTCGTTCAGATTCATTAAGTTCAGTTCATTAATTTCATTTATTATTAATTATTAACTAATAAGATTAATGCTTCCTTATTTTTTACCTGTTATTTTATTTTGTATATATTTTTCTTCTTCTTATCAGAGTTAATATTTTAATTTTGTTTTATTAATTTTACATTTAGTTCAATTGTTTATCATTTATGTTTAGTCACAGGTATTTTTATTTTTATTGTTATCATCGTTGTTGTTATTTATTTTAAATATTTCTACTTATTTTCACTTGTAAATATTATTGTGTAAATATATTCTTATATGGCAATTATTACCATCATTATTATCTTTTTTTCTTCTTTATTAACTTATTAAATTATTAGTACAAGGTTCAATTCAATATAACTTGTGTCACCTCAAAATAGAACCGGCAATACAGCGTAAGGTGATTTCAATCATAAATAATAAAAATTGAGCTCCGAACGCAACAAAAATAATGATAATTTAAATATATAAATACTTCTAGCTTACCAAAATAACATCTGCATCACTTGAATCAGTTATCATACAAGCTTTGGTCAAAGAGTCGGAGATTTCTAAAATATTTCCTCTTAAACATTCCAAATTATAACTTAAAGAATTAACCTGGAAAACATTCTGATCATAATAAATAATCAATTAACTGATAATATATGAAAATATTTACCTACTTAGATTTTGTCATTGTTTTTTTACTGTTTTTTTTATTTCAGTTAAAAAAATAAATAGATAACAAAATGTCCAAAAACAATAAAGAAAGAAAGTGATAAATGAACTAAAAACACCAGTACTACTACATTGCCAAGAACGACCTGTGGTCCAGTAATTTGTAAGTAGTCAACATTGATATTGTTTCTAGGCCAACGAGCTAGATCAAGGGTTCCATAACTTTATCAGTTTCTGGGACCCTTATTATATGTTATGTGGCATCCCATGTCAAATCTAAGGGCAAACCTTATGTTATTAATAATTAGTATTTAATAGTGAAAAATTAAAGGCGTAGACTACTTTTTTACAATAATATAAAATATATTTCAATTGTCTAGGTTTGTATACATATGTTGCGGTATGTATATGTTGTACTTTATTGAGACTGAACAGCCACCTGGCTCTGGTAGTGACTATAGAGGTGTTAAAATGCATTCAATATAGCCACAACACACAGTTAAACTGCACATTTGTTGTGGTTAGGTTAGTTAAAAAATAAATTAAATTGGATGGAAACATTGGATAGGAGGGGCTTTTTGTCCCCTGCAAAACTTGTTAAATCTCAACATAGAACTGGATATATTGACTCTCATTTACTGTTGAAGGTTAACAATCAAACAATATTTACTTTTAATTACCACAACCACAGAAAACCAAGCTTTGCACGAATATGACACTGCAAATGAAAATAATATTTGTAGATCTTTACCGCTAAGCAGTTTAATAATACTCAGTATTAATCCCCCACCCTTTCCCCTGGCCCAGGAAACCCTGTATAGCCTACAAGGCGAGGAACCAAAAAAAAAAAAAATCAATTTCTTTGACAACTGATTTGCATGGTTGCTTGAAGGGGGTTGTTATCACTTATTTCTTAATCCAATTTCCTTGATTGTTTGATAAAGTTTTTATTTTTGGCGGTAACGATCAAACTTGTAATTGACAAAAATTACCTCAAGCTATAATGGAACCCATCCTTGATTTACAGCAATGTTTATCTAATTCTTTAATAAAACATAGAAAAGTGTAAATGAAAATGTGCATTATAGTTCCTACCCTCCCTAATAAAAAATTCAACTATTCTACCCCGTCCCCCAGTCATCACCACATACTATAGATAGTATCAATAGTTATATGTACAATATCATCGATAGTTTTATATCACAAGAAAATAGAAGATAAAAGAAAAAGGGACATATTCCAGATTATTTTGGAATAATATTTGATAACTAAATTCAGAACTGAAAAATTATGGGTAATAAAAAATAAGATTTAATTTAAATTTAAAAATTTAAATTTCACTAAACAAACTTCAATAGGCAAAAGTTTTTAAAAATAATATAAACTTATTTAGCAATAATTAATTACCTTATGCTCTTCAACATTTTCAATTTGTCCTATCATATCACCAATCTTTTTCTTCGAACTTTCAAATGAATATAATACTTCATTCAAACCAACCAACATGTTATCGCCATTATCCTTAAATAATAAATGTAATTAATACTGAATTGAGTAAAATGATCCAATAAAATAAAAATTATAAATATCATCAGAAGAATATTTTAAAGTATCTGTTTTTAATACATTATGAAGAAACACTTATACAATATAGTTGACATTGCAATCAAAATTTGTGAGCTGGATAAAAAATAAATAAATTTAAAAAAAATATATTATTGTATATAGATGTGGTAGAGAAAGACTTAGAAGGGACAGTAAAGTTAGGCCTAATGTAGTCTGGGATTTCAGTGAAAGGTGCTATAAAGATAACTGTACATAACTGTAGGTTAACAATGAACCTCAAGATTTGTAAAACCTTAATAAATCAACAATTAATTATTGATTTGAATAATTAATAACTTCCACCATTTCCACTCATTCTTTCTAATTTAATCTTGAACCAGTTCAGTTTTACAGTTAATGATTTAAATACAGATAAATATTTCAATAGCTGATCTAATCTAATCTAACGGCGCTATGGTCCTTGCAGGACCCTGGCCTCCTCAGCAATCCTCTTCCACTCCAACCTGTCCGCAGCTGCCCTTCTCCATCCAGAAACACCCAATGACCGAAGGTCCTCCTCCAGATCCTGCAGCCAACGCAGTCTTGGTCTACCTCTACTCCGTTTACCACCAGGGTGTCCCTCCATTATCATTTTCGGGATCCTACCACCTTCCATTCTTTGTACGTGCCCCAACCATCTTATCCTGGCACTCTTGATGGTGGAAACAAGATCTGGAGTTCCATAAAAATCTCTTAACTCCGCATTTGTCCTCATCCTCCAGCGATCCCCTTCTTTGGTAGGGCCAAAAATTCTTCTGAGGATTTTCCTCTCCCATGTGCTTAGCAGCCTTTCATCATTGTGTGTAAGCGTCCAGGACTCGCTCCCATATGTTACCACTGGCTTTAGGACCGTACGGTACACTCTTATTTTGAGGGTTCTGGATATTTCCCGATTTTGAAAGATTTTCCTTAGGGACCAATAGCATCTATTTCCAGCTATTATTCTAGCCTTAATTTCTTCCCTAACATTATTATCCTCCGTGATAACAGTGCCTAGATATTTAAACTTTGGTACTCTCTCAAAGCAGTATCCAGCCCCCTCAATATGTCTGTTTCCTGTTTCTTTCTTGCTTGTTACCATATATTTGGTTTTTCCTGTATTGATTGCCAGTCCCATCCTTCTAGCGGCTACTTCACACTCCTCAAAAGCTCCAAGTAGTGCACTGGCTGTTCTTCCTGTAATCACAATATCATCTGCAAAAGCTAGATGTTGTGTCAATCTGTTGTAAATACATCCTCCTGGCCTTGTGCGGATCGACCTCATGACTACTTCTAGCACCATACTAAATAACACTGGGGAAAGAGGATCGCCCTGCTTAACACCTTTCTGAATGTTAAACTCTTTTGACAGTTCTCCTTGAATTTTTACAACTCCTTTGCTGTCTTGAAGGGTCATCCTGATAAGTCTGATTAGCTTTTGAGGACATCCTAGATACTTTAAATTTGAGTACATTGCATCTCTGTCTATGCTGTCATAGGCTTGTTTATAGTCTATAAACAAGTGGTGAAGTTCAACATTCCATTCCCAGCATTTTTCAAGCATCATTCTCATGCTGAAGATGTGGTCACTTGTAGATCTACTAGGACGGAATCCACATTGATAATCACCAAGAACCTCTTCCGCTCTCTTGACAACGCGCTTCATTAGTAACATTGAGAGAACCTTGTAGACCGTGCACAGTAATGCAATTCCCCTATAATTTCGACAATCTAATTTGTCCCCTTTCTTATGGATTGGCAATATAACAACCACGTTCCAATCCTTTGGCATTTCCTCCTCCATCCATATCTGTAATATTAGCTCATATATTTCTCTATGAAGAGCCTCCCCTCCAAATTTTAGTGCTTCAATAGCTGATATATGCTAATTATTGGCAATTTAAATGAGTAACAATTACTTCCTGAAAATTATTCAATAAACCTGTGTTTTCACAATAGGGGATGAATGTGAGGTCTCGAAACATAACCAAAATATTGTGATCTATATTTGGAACAATCCTCAAAATCTTTAAGATACATAATTATTAATTTAGAAAAACTGAACAGTCAAGAAAACTGAAACTTATAATAGGTTGTTACAAAAGTCATTGTGGATTAGTATAACTTTATTTCAGATACAGAGATATATTTCAGATACTTTATTTCGGGTACATATTTGAAACATTATTGAATTCTAGACTTCAAAGTAAAGTCTATTGTTTTCAACTACATCTACCTATCTTTCAGCCTGAAACTGGATTTGATGCTGAGACCATTGCTTTGGTTTTGAAAAAAAAAAAAAACCTTCCAAAATGTTGGGGGGACGCGTCCCCCCCCCCCGGTGGTGACGTCCATGGGTTTAGAAATAATAAATTTATTTTTTCTATCTATCTATATAGAATACGATAAAAATTACATTATAACTAGGTACTAAATAAATACAAATATACAATTATTATACAATTACCCATATTGTAACACTGATGTTACAAAGTTAACAATTAACTTTGTAACAATTAACAACAATTTGTTGTTAACAATTTTTATTAAAATTCTGGTGCGATACACGCAACACACAACTTTCACTTACGAACTTACTTAGATTAGAAATCGACGTGTTTCGATAATATGTAAATGCCAACTTCACACATTTTTTCCACATTTAAGTATATACTTATATTTGTATACCTCCATAAGTTATAGAGTATCTACATAGGAAAATTTGGTAGTTCTCAGCACTTTTCGATTCATTATTGCTAATTTATTTATGAAGGGACTATTTTTATCAACAGTCGAGTTTTTTTACTGCTTGCTTGTTTTTTACTATGAGTTGCTTTTTGTGAAGGTGAATTGATAGGTGTATTTACGTCTCTTATGCCTTTCTGGAAATCAAGAACGATTACTGTTCCTCTAAAATCGCTTTATATTGGTTTATTTATTAAAATTGATCTTTTTATTAATAAATAAAAGTTTTTATTTTCATGATACGGTTAATACAATTTTGGCTGTCACATATACAGGGTGGAATGCTACTCGTGCGACAAACTTCACCAGTAGATTCTCCACCATAAAATGAATAAAAAAGTTCATATTGACCATGGTCCGATTCTCAACCATTTCGGAATAATTTCACTTTTTATCGATTTTGAAAGATATCACGACCTGGCATCGGAAAACCGTGATATCTTTAAATCTAAAAATTTCTCCGAAAAGCTGATAGCACAGTTGAAATCTACATTAATTGTTCAATAATAAAATGGTCATTTCAAAATTTTTGGGCCAATTTTTCGTGTTTTATTTCAGCCAGAACAACAAAATAAGTGAAAAATTTTACAAATCGGAAAGTGTTTAACATAATCCAGAGTTTCTAGTTTCAGAAGGCAGCAAAGTTGAGGAAAAATACCTCATTTAATAACGCTTCTAACGCACTCTTCATTTTTTAATTTGGTGTTTCTAAGACCAAGATATGGATGACATAAAGAGAAAAAATTATGGTTCAAGGATTGTTAATGCTTGAGAATTTACATTTTAAATTTGAAAAAAACTAATACAACTCACCAATATCTCTAAAATAAATTTATTTTTAATCATTTTATTTATGTTCAAATTGGAATCCGTACTCTGCAATACACAAACGTGCCCGTTTTCTCATAATCCCAACTGTCACACCAAAAGTGAGAAAACGTCGAAGTTTTTGAACAGCGGCGAAGATCCTTGCTCTCAAATTGTCTATGTTTGTCACTTCAGTGCGATAGATCAGTTCCTCGAGATATCCACAGACGAAATATTCCATGGGGTTGAGATCAAGAGATCTTACTGCCAAAAACTGTGATTGGGCGGAAGTTATTGGAGATGTACTCGTGCTGAAAAATTATGTTTCTCCTCAATTGTAAAAGAAGGTCCTCCAGCAAGATAGGCTGCGTGTTTTCGATAATATTTAAGTAATGGTGCGTCTCCTCACTCCTCTAGAATAGTTCAGGCGTATTTGACAGAATATTCGAAACGTAGATCGGCCGTGATGGGACAGTTCTATGGCCACCAAGATCTCTCGATCTCAACCCCATGGAATATTACGTCTGTGAATATCTCGAGGAACTGATCTATCGCACTGATCCTTCCACAATTCAGGTCGTTTTTTCCTTATTCTTTCCCGGAGTTCAGCAAGAACGTGAAGGTAGTAATGTTGATTAATCGTTTGACCTTCAGGAACCCATTGTCATCCGTTTTCGATGTGGAAGGGCGACCTGGGCGTGAATCATCTTGAACGTCTTCTCGGCCATCTTGAAAACGCTTAAACCACTCAAAAACACGTGCACGCGATAAACATTTATTGCCATACACTTCTTTCAATAAATTATAAGTTTCAGTAGCGGTTTTTTCAAGTTTCACATGAAATTTCACAACAATTTGTTGCTCTACTGTTACACTTAACATTTTTCCGGCGAAACAAAAAAAACTACTCTAATGCGAACGAAGGCTACGGCTGTACTGATTTGTTTACAGAAGCGAGAGGCACTACATTCGAAAGAGAAGGCTTCACGATAACAGCTGTTGGTTGCTGGCGTTTGGCGCATGCGCACTTCTTCTGTAGCAGCGTCAGTCTCGTTATTTAATAGCCACACCTCATATTCTTTGTTTCAACCCTCACTTATGCCCATGAGATACTATACGATACTAAATATACGATGTATACTTTAATTAAGTGGGATTTAAGTAGGTTAGAGTGTGAATGGTTCGCACGGGTCAGCTAGTATAAGTTATTAGAATGCTTAAATAATACAAATAAAACTGTTTCATAATTTAAGTTAAGGCCTTAATTGATTAAATTGAATTCCATTTAGTAAATGAAAATTGTTAACCAGTATAATATTTTAATCCAGCATAACATAGCATGTGGTCTGCAATATTTAGTTATCTTAATTATGTAGAACCTTTATCAATCTAAATTACCTTGGTGTAATCCTGAAACTCATTCCATAATAAGGAAACTTTTTTTCGAGTCTCATCAAAATTTCTTAATAAGTCATTTATAACTTGAATGTATTCTCTACATTCTTGAAATGATTCCTGAATTAAGCAAATAAAAAATTAGATAATTAAAATATTTAAAGAAAAAAATATGAAAATTTTGAAAAAATACATAGAGATCGTTACCAGTGAATATTGTGACTGTAAACTTGATTGTTTGCCTGTAACAGCTACAGCACTGTCAGACTTAGCTTTCGAAATTGACCTCTAAAATAAAGATAATGTTAGTACATATTATTAGCAAATACTTTCTTATTAAGTAATAGCTATCTAATTTTTAGTTATCAATAAATAGCTTATTATAAAAAATTAAAAAAATAAAAACATTTTAGTAGATAATAATATTTTATTTAATAATTCAAAACATCATTAAAAATCAATATTGCTTGGTGTTTATCAAGAGTTGTCATCCATTTAACATAAGGAACCAGAGCAGTAACAACATTTTTAAAATGATATAGTTCAGAATATTATCTTAATATCTTCAGTACACCAATATACCGAATTAATACCTGAAAACAGTGGGCATTTTAGTTTACAAATCAATAGATTTATTAATAATATGGATTTCTTTGATCATATTTTTTTATTTACAACTTTGATCGTGTTTTTTTATTAAACATCACATAGATATTTTTATTTTTAAAAAGGTAAAATATCTATTCACTTCCTTAGCACAATCTCTGTGGAACAAATCAGCAGTAAAACCAGATCCTCAATAAAAGCAGTGACACTAGCTGTCACTAAAAAATACCGAAAAAAATATTTTCATGATAGATCCAATAATACAAGATGAAAACTTGGAGGGCTAATAAGTTTTCTATTTCTCAATTATTCTATTCCTTATTTTACTATTGTTTTCAAATTGAAAGTATTGAGCTTTAATAGCAAAAATGGGATCAGTTATTAATACAAAGAAAAACTAAAACCTATGATTCCTCTATCCAAAAAAAAAAAAATCTGGTGCGTGCGCGCAACACACAACTTTCACTTACCAACTTACTTAGATTAGAAATTAATGCCTTTTGTTAATTGCCACTTCTCAAATGAACAGAACGGCTTTAATTATGAACAATGGTCTGTCATTAAAGGCGTACTCTGCATGCGTGGCTCAACGAGTTTTATGAGTTGACTGAATATTTTTATTTTTTTCTCCTCTTTATGTTTTCTTTATTTTTATCATATCTCATATTTAGCCATTTCTTATTTTTAGGAGTAACGAGAGACAGTTAATTTCTCCATATAAACAAAAACAAAGGTACTTTATAGGAAACAAACAAAAAAGGCCCCTACCCCCCCCCCAAAAAAAAAGCCCCCTCGGAACATTTTAATAATGATAAGGCTTACCTGATATTAAAGAACACCTAATTTTCATTTAACATGGCGAATTTGATAAAAATCGTTAAAGCCGTTTTTGAGATCATCGAAAAAAAGGTAAACATTGGAAAAAAAGTTGTGAAATAAAGTCCTACCTCCGTTTGACCAATTTTGATGAAATGTTGGCTATCACATCTTTCGCATATACATACATCAAATACCCAGTTTGATAAAAATCGTTAAAGCCTTTTTAGAGTAAATAAAAAATCTGGTGCGTGCGCG
This sequence comes from Aelia acuminata, assembly GCA_911387785.2. Classification (NCBI taxonomy): domain Eukaryota; kingdom Metazoa; phylum Arthropoda; class Insecta; order Hemiptera; family Pentatomidae; genus Aelia; species Aelia acuminata. The sequence continues at coordinate 102,967,038 of OU426979.1, forward strand.
CAACACACAACTTTCACTTACCAACTTACTTAGATTAGAAATTGACGTGTTTTGCTAATAATCATTTCCCAAAGTCACACATTTTTCTACATTCATATCTTATTTTTGTTAATCGTTAAAGCCGTTTTTGAGTAAATAAAAAAACCTGTGAAAATGATACAAAATTTACTAAGTAAAGTCCCCCCTCCCGTAGATCAATTTTGATGAAATTTTTACAGTCATATCTCGGGCATATAAATACATCAAATACCAAGTTTGATCAAAATCGTTAAAACCGTTTTTGAGTAAATAAAAAAAACACGTAAAAATGATACAAAATTTATTAAGTAAAGTCCCCCCTCCGGTTAATCAATTTTGATGAAATTTTTACAGTCATATTTCGGGCATATAAATCGATCAAATACTCAGTTTAATCAAAATCGTTAGAGCCGTTTTTGAGAAAAACGAAAAAAACGTAAAAAGTTATTAAATAAAGTACCCCCTCCCTTTGAGCAATTTCGATGAAATTTTTGCTGTCACATCGCGGGCATATACCTACACTAAATACCCAATTTCAGGTTCCCACAGTTTATAGTTTTTGAGCTAGTCTGTTCACATACACACACACACACACACACACAGACACACACACAGACCATTTCGCGGGACTTGGTTATTTCGACTCAGGGGGTCCCAAAACGTGTATTTCCGTTGAAAACCGGAAGTCGAAAATTTTCACGATCGCAATACTTCCACTTACTATATATTTCATATATAGGTAAGTGAAAGTAAAAAAATATGTGAAAATGATACAAAATTTATTAAGTAAAGTCCCCCCTCCGGTTGATCAATTTTGATGGAATGTTGGCTATCGCATCTTTGGCATATACATACATCAAATACCCAGTTTGATCAAAATCGTTAAAACCGTTTTTGAGTAAATAAAAAAAAAACACGTGAAAATGATACAAAATTTATTAAGTAAAGCCCCCCCTCCGGTTGATCAATTTTGATGAAATTTTTACAGTCATATCTCGGGCATATAAATAGATCAAATGCTCAGTTTAATCAAAATCGTTAGAGCCGTTTTTGAGAAAATCAAAAAAAACTTAAAAAGTTATTAAATAAAGTACCCCCTCCCTTTGAGCAATTTTGATGAAATTTTTGCTGTCACATCGCGGGCATATACTCACACTAAATGCCCAATTTCAGTTTCGCACGGTTTATAGTTTTTGAGCTAGTCTGTTCACACACACACAGACCATTTCGCGGGACTTGGTTAATTGGACTCAGGGGACTCCAAAACGTGTATTTCCGTTGAAAACCGGAAGTCGAAATTTTTCACGATCGCAATACTTCCACTTACTATATATTTCATATATAGGTAAGTGAAAGTAAAAAAAAATTTCCTTATAGTTATAAATAAAGCCATAATACAAATCTTTGCTAAGCTTTTATTTTATGATTCGAAAGCTGCAAGAGTTCTTATCAAACTGAAGATAACCTGATTTACCTCACATTCATTTTCAATGTTCTGTAGTAGTTCATATTTGTTGCCACTGTATTAGGTAACCTTGTATTCTCTCTTTAGTTTATACTTAAGTGAAACTTCTTTAAGTGATTTTTTTACTTTCACTTACCTACGAGTATATATGAAATATATAGTATAAAGTATTGCGAACATGAACAATTTTGACTTCCGGTTTTCAACAGAAATACGCGTTTTGGGGTCCCCTGATATTGAAGTTTTGATCTTTTTCGGTTATAGCAGCTTTGATGCACAGTGAGCTTAGAAATTTAATTTTTTTTTTTTTTTTTATGGGTGAACCTTGTATTTTACTCTCAATGACAAGCCGGTAAAGTTACTAAAGACACCTACACCCCACCACATAGCAGAGGAATGAAAAAAGAACCGATTCTAGCTACATGTACATCTTGTTTGGGATCGTTATAACGAGCTTAACTAAAACATTAGATTTGTTGAGTTGGGCCCCATATATTTTCGCATTTATTTTTAAAATGTAAATATGTTCACATGTTATTGTACATTTAGTGCATATCTAATTTATTGGGTCTCTTTTTTATCCTGGCTCCTTACAAAGTAAAATATGAGACATTTGACATAATGATTGCATTTTTTATTAGAAATGCTAATAAGCACTATTAGAAATAAGCACAGCTCAAAAGTGAGTCAATTTGTACATACAGTCGTAAAACAGATGGGGCACCGTATGTCCAATATTTTTTATTATGTTTAAATTAAATAATACTTCCGGTTATTAAGCATCAAAACTAAATACTTCAGGCTATTAAGCATCAAAACTAAATACTTCAGGCATTTTTTTTTTTGTTTCTTTCCTTTTAGACTAGAAAGGGATTTCTCGGGTCAGTGGAAATGGTTGGGGATTGATGCCGGGTATTATTATAATTCCCCTAGCTCTGGGTTTTGAAATTGCTATCTTCGGATTCCCAATCATATGTTGCCATGGGCAATGCGTATTTCCTAATGCGTTTGCCCACTTAAATTTAAAAACCAATTTAAGCTAGAAAAAGCAAAACAATTGTTCTAATTTTATTGAGTGATGTTCTGTGTAAAGTCCCACAGTCAAGGTTTAAGTTGTTTGCCTATGCTTTAAATTGTTACTATATACTAAGCTTCACGATCAACTAATTTTAAACTTAAACAGTTCTCTAAATAATAAAAATCTGTTACAATACAGAATTAACATACATGAAGACTATTATCAGGAAGAGAATGAGAGCGATGGCTGATTACAATTACAGAAGTGCCTTCATCCAGGCTAAGGTTTCTCCTTGTTTGTCTGTTCCATTCAACATCCTCTCTCAGTTCACTTAACAAAGCTTGAAGGCCACACTGTCAAGTTTAATAACATACATAAACACAAATCTTGTTCAAAGAACATTCTAGACTTACATTATTCAAAAGCAATTATAGCATACGAAAAATATATTTTTTATTAATAAGTTGACTTTTCTTTCAGAATCATTCTTATGAAAAAAAATATTATTAATAAAATACCTTCATGCTCAGTTCTTCGTCTCCTTTTAAGTTTTCTAAGTACCTTCTAACATAGTCCATTTTGTTACACATAGCCAAAAGTGAACCTTCGGCATTATTGAGCCTAGATCTCAAAGAAATAACTGCAGGGAGGTTACACTCTGCCAAACGTTCCTCCAAAGACAGAACATGAGCCCTCATTTCTTCTAATTGAAGAGTTAAATGGTCAATTCTACTTTTCATTGCAGCTCTCGGAGTTCCTTTCAAACCCAACATTTCAGCCAAGGATTCCTACACAGAAAGAAAATATTGTATTCATTTCTAACCTATCAATTTTTATTCATGTCAAAGTAAATGTATATTTATATTAGAGGATTCAATAAAATAAAAATTCTATAGAACGGAAAATTTGATGTGTGCAGGAGGCTGAAAAGAATAATGTTGCCGACTGATAGACGACTCCAATTTTTTTTTAAATTTATATCTCGTGATTCCAATCTATGTCTCATGTAGACAGCTTCACTTCTTCTAACTACAAAAGATGGTCAGAGAGTCTAAAAATATTATCATTCTACAAGCTTTTAACTGGTGAAAATCTTGGCTCAGAAGATACCAATTATTATATACTTATATAGATACCAATATTAAACCAATGAACATAAGCATTAATATATGGACTAAATATATCTCAAATGAGAAGAAAAAATATAGAAATAATTGAGCTGTGTTGATATGTTAAAATACATAGAACAAATTATATTTTTATTTTTCTGTTTAATAAAATTGATCATGGTCTTAATAACACTTATGAGAATGGATATTATTGAAATACTTTAGTAGGATAAGTAAGGTTTGTTTTTGTAGTAATTAATTTTCATTTTGCCTTATTTTTTACTCACGTCTGTTTTGTTACACATATTTTTTTTCAATGTCGATAATCAGACCAATTTAAGTTTGTACATCAGGACCTTACTATTTCTCTAATTATCATTTATTTATAAGAGGAGTTGTCATCTACTTAATTCTTTTAGTACTATACTGCTTCTCCTAACAATCCACTCAATCAATCAGTCTCATACAGCAAGTTTTAATGATTTTGACCAGATTTCCCTTCCCTCAAATTACTAGGGGGTGACTTCTGCATCCTAAGCTTTAGAGAATAATAACTAAACTCAGATTTCTTTGCATTAAAAATTAGAAATCATGCATTACACTGTTACCTATATGGGAAAAATGCGTAACCGTCACTTTTTAGTTTGACCTTCTTGCACTGAATGAGCTATATATATATATATATATATATATATATATAAAGCGTTAAATATATCATGTAAACAATTATGACAGCGATTGAAGATAAAAATAACATATTATGTTACATCAAATCAAACAAATTAGATTCATTTCAATAGTGTTTTAAATATTGACTGAGTGAAGTGTCGGTTTCGGCCAAATCTTCGGCCAAGCCGAAACTTGCATTGTGTCTGATATCTCTGAGAAGGGACTGGAACAACACAATTTCGGCTTGTAAGCTCCATCACTTTCATGTCCTGTAACATCCTAGAATTTAATGGTGTGTAGTGTCTGCTATTTTAGTTAATTATAATTGTTTTTCTCTCATACTTTTGTTATCTTTAATTGATTGAAAACTTGAAGATATGCGTGGTGACAAAAATGTGATAATGACAAACAGGGATATACCACGTAAATTACATCAAGTCTTAACACAACAACGAAAGCATTCTTTTCGTCCAGAATTCTTTATGTAGAGTGTAAAGAATAGTATTCTTTACCTTGAGCGTTAAGAACCTTTTTTACTTTTAACTATTTCCTTACTAATAATGAAATTCGATTTAAAAAAAAATAAGAATATATCTTCTAAATATTTAAATTTAGATTAGTCGTAGGGAACCCGACATGCCACAGTTTAGAATCAAAACAGAAAAAAAACTTAGTCAGTAACTTTGTCATAACAAGGGGGGCTCAAGTTGCCTCAAATAGTGGTAGTAGATTTTGTTCTTTTTGACTCACAAGGGGAGGCTACGGACGTGGGGTCACCGATTGCAATGAAACTTTTTTCCGAGTTTCTATATCCAAAAATATTAGATACGTGTCCGAGGGTTCTTGCCAATGGGCCTTCTGAGCTGAGAAAAAAAATTTCTTAGGAACGAAAATAGCCAAAAATTGCATCAACAAAGTTTCCGCTGCTCAAAGCTCCTTCAACCAATTTCAATGAAATTTTCAGGCATGTCAGAGTATTGAAAAATATTAGACACGTGTATAGGGGATTGGCGAAATTAGCCTCTAGAAGCCCAGAATAAATCATTCAATATTGTGGTATATTCGTGCTCTGGGTAACGTTAAAAACCAATTCCATTACTTTGTGAATTGAATAAATTACGTCTTTCAGCTTTTTACGTCAAAAACTAAATATTTGTATTTAAATATTATTAAATATTTAACACGAAATATTTTTCATGAAAGAGCATTTTTTGCTTAGACTGAAGAAAAATTTTCAACCAAAAAAAAAATTACTATTTGAAATATGTTCCAGTTTTTATGTAAAAAGCACAATTTCATTGTTACTTAAAAAAATATTTAAGATAATTTTGCGAAAAATTGAATTCGAAAGTTTGAATTTTGAATCTGAAAGTATTTCCATTGTTGTTTTCCCTTGCCCAAAGAATTAGGGATTTATTTTATGATTGAAAACGTTTGTTAAAAATTAAGAATAATAAATCTTTGAAGACGACAACTGTTTTTATTCAATTAAGGGATTGCAGTTATAAACACAGTATGAACTTCTAAATACAAAAAACAGGGTCAATGACATGTAATATAAATAAACATGACAAACTGATTAGGTAGGTAATTCCTTTTCTCAGGTTTGTGGAAAATAACTTCACTCTCCCATTGGCATTCGTCCCGTACGTATCTACTGCGAAAAGTTTGTTCTTAAACATATTAATTGGATTATCTAGCTTTTGATTTATTTGGCATCTCTTGGGCATCTTTTTTGGATTTTGATTAATCGACATTTCTCTGTCACTAATTAAATCTTCTTTTTTTTCATTGTTAAAAAATATGAACGGTCAAAATTTGGACGACTGTTTTAGTCGTCTTTGTTATGATAAGAACATCGTGAAACAAGGTCTTAAATATTTTTGGGGAATCAACAAAAAAATGTTTGGTGACAATCTCCTCCAAGCAAGGAAGTTTTGTTATGAAAAATATTTCCTGTTTAATATTTATAATATTTAAATACAAATTTAGAAGATAAAAAAAAGAAAAAAAGGAGAGAAAAAAAACCTTCGTCTCAAAATAATTTGTTTTTAAATATAAATATTTAGTTTTTGAAGTAAGAAGCTGAAAAAACGTAGTCTATTCAATTTACAAAGTAATGGAATTGATTTTTAACGTTACCCAGAGCACAAATATACCACAATATTGAATGATTTATTCTGGGCTTCCAGAGGCTAATTTCGCCAATCCCCTATACACGTGTCTAATATTTTTCAATACTCTGACATGCCTGAAAATTTCATTCAAATTGGTTGAAGGAGCTTTGAGCAGCGGAAACTTTGTTGATGCAATTTTTGGCTATTTTCGTTCCTAAGAATTTTTTTTTCTCGGCTCAGAAGGCCCATTGGCAAGAACCCTCGGACACGTATCTAATATTTTTGGATATAGAAACTCGAAAAAAAGTTTCATTGTAATCGGTGACCCCACGTCCGTAGCCTCCCCTTGTCAGATGAAAAACCAATTTTTCGACCTTGGCTCACTAATTACATCCCCAAAACTTTTTTCGTTCATTGGTATTATTACTAAACTAGACATATTACACGTATTAAATATAATCACGTAAATAAGTTTCGGTTTTGGCACAAAACCAGGACCGTGGCCGAATTTTGGTTTCGGTTTCAGCTAGTTTCAGCAGTGGTTTCAGCTAAAACTTAGGTTTCGGCCTGACACTAGTTTTAAATTAGGCAAATATAGTTGATCTTCTCCTCTGGAATACCAGAGTTCTGAGTTGTTAGTAGCACTGGTGCAACCAACCAGGATTAGTATTGGGTAGAGAGGGGGGGCTTAAATCATTTTATAGAAAAAGTCCCACTATATCTGTCAAGTACGAAATGTACTATTTATTTAATTGACAATGAGGTAAATGGAAAACTGCTGCTTAAAATTTAAATTTTATTCAGTATGTGATTTTAGTAAGAAAAAAGTTTTTTCTATTGTCTGGGGGAGGGGTTCTTATGCCCCCAAGCTTGGGTTAGTAGAAGAACCAAATCTAAGGGAATTCTTAACAATGATCCGAAACTAAACGCAGCAGGGGCCGATAATATTTCTGTTGAACTAAACAAAGCATGCAGGGAAGAAGCTTGAGTTTGTAAAATAAATCTTTTGGTAAAAAGATCTGCGAAAATGCCCAAAGAGTGGAAAGAGTTAATACTAATTCTGAATCACAAGAAGGGGTCTCAGACATAGACTAATAACTAGGGATGGTATTCTCATGTATTTACATATTTTCTACTGAGGCCTGGAAATGCATTCTATATGATTTTTACCATGAAATAAACCATTTCTATTTCTAAATTTTGTGTTTTCTAAATATTTATATTATTTATACGAGCAGACCCTGCCACGCGTTGCTGTGGCTCACCAGTTATAATGCGTTGAATTAGTTATAGTTTTCCTATTCTTTTTTTGTAGTCAAATTAAAATTCACTGATAAAGATAAAACGTTTCAGCTAATCCAAAAACCAACAGGATTTAAAATTTATGCCAAATTTAAAATTGTTTGGTAAAGAATTTAGATGGGATAAAGTTTTTATTTTTTACATACTATATTTGACCATAATGTGTTAATGAATGACATATGTAAAAGGAACTAATAAAGAATATATTGGAATGTGGTTTAGAATCAAAATAGACAGTTAGCAAAAATGTACCAAATTAATCTTTTGCCATAATACATATAAATTAAATTCATAATATAACACATAATATGTGTTATATTAATTAATTGCGCTGCCGGCGAGACGATGGTCAACCTGTGGTTATTGTCAACAAAGCAGAGGACTTAGAGGCATTTCAATGATATATTTTTCATTGTTGCCTCCTTAATGTATTTTTCTTTTATATTTTTATTTATTTTCTTTATACTTTTATTTATTTTTAAATTTGTATTTATTCCCTTTATATTTTTATTTATTTCTTTTATATTTCTATTTATTTCTTATACATGTTTTTTTGCTTATTTTATATCAAGGTTTACTCATTTTATATTTTTATGTATCTATTTCTCATATTCACTTTTAGATTCGTTTAAATATTTATTGGTACTAGTTAGTTTTATCACAATATTCGTGGTGCCTTTAGATATCCATATTTCACCAGAAACTTTGATATGTTTACACCAAAAAGATTTAATCAACAGTCTCAGAACTCGAGGTATAACCTGGTATAATTTAGTAGTCAATGTAATAACTATTGTATCGTTTCACTTAACCCATTTCCTTATACTGAATCACAGTTCCTACCCAAATATGCATTTCTCTTATCCAACGTATGAATAATATCCTCCTCACATGTCACGTTAACTCCCAATCCCTTCCAGCTCATATAGACGAATTCACAGACTATTTTCTACAGAACTTTTACCACGTCATAGCAGGTTCTGAGACTTGGCTTAAACCGAGTATATCCTCATCCTTTGTAGCAGTTCCTCATTATACCTTCATCCGTCACGACCGAATCGATAGAAATGGAGGGGGTGTTGGTCTCTTCGTGCATGAGACCTTGAACGTTAAAATCCTCACTAAATCTTCTTCCGAAGATACACCACACATTGAATTTCTGTTCACAGAAATATCCTCTGCCACCTTTTCCCTTCTTCACATCGTTGTCTACCGACCTCCTCAAGCTAAATTCGATTCAACCTTTGAACTATCTCTACTCCATTATGTATCTCTGTATAACAATATAATCATAGCTGGTGATTTTAACGTGAATTTCCTTTCCTATTCCCCTGAAAAAGTATATCTCATAGACCTGGTAAGCTCCCTTGACCTATTCATTGGACCTTTTGAGCCAACCCATCATACGCAGTTTTCACATACGCAAATCGACTTTATATTCGTAGACTCCCGACGAAATTTACTATCATTCTCACAAAGCCCCATACACCTTTTTTGTCAGGCCACGATTTAATCTGAATCTCCTATGATGTTCCCACCCCTACTTCCGTTCCTAAACAGGTATCCTGGAGGAATATGGATTCTCTCACATCATAAAAAATCAATCCTTATTTAGAACCACTATCCCAATCCATTGAACCAATCTATTCCTCATATTCTATTGACGAGATGGTTGATTGTCTTTCATCCAACCTCCTAACTTTCCTAAACCAACTTGCACCTCTAAAAACCTTAAGACGCACCCCGGCTCCTTGGATTAATCTAGAAATTAGGGAACTAATGAAGAAAAGAGAAGCTGCTAGAAGGCGCTTTAGGTGCACCCGAATTCCGGACGATTATTCGAAATTTAAAATTATCCGCAACCTCACGCAATCTACGTTACGCCGAGCCAAGCCACAGTATTTCCATAAAGTCCTTTTCCAATCACCGGATCCTAAGTCCAAGTGGAAAATTCTTAGAAAATTCGCTATTGCCAGCGCCACACCCATTACTCATTATCCTATATCTCCCAACGATTTAAACACTTATTTTGTCGAACCCCTCCCGAACCTCTCTCAGTCCAACTACCAACCTCCAGAAACTCCTTTTAATGATGAAAACTTTTACTTTCAGCACATCACTCCTGATTATTTAATTGCTTCCATAATGAAATTTCGAACCAATGACTACGGTCATGACTAAATTCCAGTAAAAATGATAAAACTCTGTCTCCCAGCCATACTTCCAGCACTCCTACATATTTACAACTTTTCTCTACAGAACTCCATTTTTCCCTCTGCCTGGAAAAAGATTCTAGTACGCCCACTTAACAAGGTCTCACATCCCTCAACAGCTGCTGATTTTAGGCCGATTGCAATCCTATCAAACCTATCAAAACCTTTAGAAAGACTGGTTCATTCTCAACTCACCACCTTCCTTGATCAAAAAAGCTTACTTAAACCTCTCCAATCCGGTTTCCGCTCTGGTTATTCTACTCAATCGGCCCTGATAAAAATAAGTCAAGATATCTACTCCTCAATAGATCAACAGAAAATAACTATCCTTGTTCTTTTTAATTTTTCAAAAGCGTTTGATTCTGTTGATCACACAGTTCTCCTCTCTAAATTACATAAATTAAATATATCCAATAGTTCTTTGGCCTGGTTTCAATCTTTTCTCTCCTTCCGAACTCAATCAGTTATTATCCCTAACAAACCACCGTTATCATCCCTGTTTCTCTCCAGAGGTGTACCTCAGGGTTCATCCCTTTCACCTACCCTATTCTCCATCTACATAAATGATCTCATAAATGTTATCCATTACTCCCAATATCACCTATATGCAGATGATCTACAAATATATATATCTTTCCATCCTTCCGACCTGCTAGAGGCGTCACATAAACTTCAGGAGGATATTGATAGAATTAACCGCTGGGCAATAGAAAACCAACTATCCCTGAACCCAGTGAAAACCAAGGCAATGCTCATAGGTTCAAAAGCTTTCCTCAATTCCCTTCCTTATAATCCATTACTGTATATCAATAACACTCCTTTAATAGTCTTTAAACTGGTTTAAAGACTCCATAAAGAACCTTGGTATAACCTTCGATCAACAACTCACCTGGAATCATCACATTTCCCAAATCACCCGAAAATCCATCTCAGTCCTCAAGCAGTTACTAAAATTCAGAGACTCATTTCCTCAAAATACCCGTCGTCTTTTAGTATCCTCCCTTATCCTTCCACACTTCGATTACGGATGCCTGGTGTACGGTGGTCTCTCTGGTGAGCTTGAGATAAGGCTTAAAAGATTGATGAATCGTTTCATTAGATTTATCCTTGGTCTCCCAAGACACTCTCACATCTCCAAATATTATTCCCAGCAAAGTTTTCTTTTTCCGAATTTTCGAAGACAGTACCTGCTCGGCTCCTTCCTCTTCCAAGCCCTAAGAGCAAAAAACCCCACATACATTCTTGACCTCCTTATCCCACGTTCGTCCATCCATCAGCTAAATACAAGATCCCAACCTACAGACTTGTATATCCCCATTCACAGAACCGCCAGTTTCGATAAATCCTTTGTTGTTCGTGCCATCCAGTTTTGGAATTCCTTACCCGGATCCGTTCGTCAAGCTTCCTCCCTAGACTCGTTCAAACACCTCTTGTTTCTCCATCTCCTGGAACATCAATCTTCCCTGCACATGTAAAAATTATTATTTTCTTTGATATAGTCTTGAAGGTTTGTACAAATACTTTAGTTTTATTATTTATTTATTTTAATAATGGCACTCTTCTTTTTGTTATTTATATTTTTTACAAAGCACGTGAATACTGAAGTTACGATTTATTTTCATTTATTATTAAAGTGTATATTTTTAGTTTTAATTTCAACAATTGTATATAGTGCAGCCAGATAAATGCTGCCTGAACAAATTGTTAACAATTTTATTCTTAGGGGACTAAATGTCCCAGAATAAAGTAAACATTTTTCATTTCATTTTCATTTTCGTTTCATTTCATAATGATATGAGATATCATATCAGGAGGTTATACTAATAGGTGCACAATGATTTTGGTTAACCTGTCTTTAGCTAACACAAATAGATTTAATATTTCCCCCACACATGAAAAGGCTATACATAATTTGCCATGAAAAAATTAATAAATAAATAAAATTAAAAATTTTCCTAGTCCAAGCCGGAAAAAATAGATTTATGCTTGCCCTCCCTCAATATCAAAAGAAAATGTGTGTCAATAAATCACCATCTGTTGGAAGTATTTCGAATTTACACTCAACAATCAAATAATCACACTCAATTGTAGTATAATAAGCATTTAATTTGCAAAAATAGAAATATTGGGGCCAATAATTGAGAGAAAAACTATCCTATCTTTTAAGTTGGACAAAACTACACACAATGAGCCAAATTTCATCAAAATCGGTTGAGTAAGTAGTTTCTGATATTACCTCCGACAAACATCGGGACACGAGATTTTTATTATATATATTTCGATAAATACATATTTAATAACTTTTAGGAAATTTACTTTAAAATTATTATTAGATATTTACTTGGGCCGGGATAGCCGAGGTGGTTGAGCACGACCCGCTTTAGCATGCTCGATCTGAACGGTGGCGTTTCGAATCCACCCTGGGATGGTTGACTTTTGTGTCATGGAGGCCCCATAAATCTCGACCTAGCCACCATGGTTGTGATTCGTTTGTGGTTTATTATGATTTGACTTTACAATGTGGAATCAAGATAAAACCCTCGAGCTTACTGAAATGTTGCATAGCAACCCGTGTTTGTGGTAAGTCACATGCAGTGATTATAAGTGATTATAAGAATAGAAATAAAAAAAATTCCTGCAATAGCCTCACTCGACATGTTCAAAACTGGAGAAACACTGACTCAAGTCTGGACGCGGAACATTGTTTCGGAACTGTTTAGAACTGACTCAAGTCTGGACACGGAACATTGTTTCAGAACTGTTTATAAACTATTTGGGAACATGTTCAACAATGTTCGAAATATTTGTTTACAGTCTGGACTAGGCCTTGGAATAGGTTGGTTATACCTCTAGAGTAATCCCCTGTATGCCACACTTGGCCAGGTAGGGGTACCGAATAAAAAAAAAAAAAAAAAGAATTAGATATTAACTTGTTTTGCGTATATTCAATTAATACCTAGAATAAATAAAGTGTAAAGCAGAGAATAAACGTAGGGATTAAAACATTTCTTGAAAAATCAAAAGGCACAAAGCAATATCCACAGTTCTCAGATATTTTGATCCCCCTCTTTTCTTCTATAAAGGCCTCATCCTGAACAATGCTTATATTGCCTCAATTGCTTTATAAATTTAGTGATAAGTTCATACCTAGTGTGTGAAATGCCAAAAAGGAAAAGCTTAGCCTCTAAGTATGTCACGGAGTTCGGAGAAGAAACATTTAAATGCGACAGTGAAGGTGTTCTGCATTGTTTGTACTACCAAAAAAAAAAACATTTCAACGGATCAGAGATTTTTTGTTTAACAGCATTTGAAAACGACGAAACACGTAGTAAATAAGAAGAAAAAAAAAACAACTCAAAGAACGAACTTTTTTGACTTTTGGAGGAGCAAGTTCAAATAAGTCTAGTTTTAACATTGGTTCGCGCCGGGCATTTTAAAGGCAGATATTAATTAATATAGCATAAGTAAACCAGCCTTTAAAGGATTTGTTGAAAAATATACTGGGCAGAAAATGCCGGATCATATGACCCTTCGATAAAATTATGTTGAAAACATTTATAATGAAACGTTGACCAAATCAAATCATACTTACGGTCCGATTTGGATCTCAATTGACAAACGATGGACTTCCTGGGAAGATATTTGGCAAATATAACCGTTGGGAAACTCTCAGACACTCCTAAACACGCATATTTACTCAACTGCGAATTTTTTATCAATTCAAGTGTAACCACGTATAGCAAGGTTGTTCAAAGACTCGATTGGTCTCCTTTGGAATGAAAACAAATGCGACAGTTTTAATATTTTTGTCCGATGCAGCTCCGTTATACATATGAAAAAGGCTGGCAACACATAGAAAGTTTTTTATCCAAACCTAGTTAATGAGACATGTTTGGCACATGCTTTGCACACGTTTCTGAAACGGTCAGAGCATGATTTCCAAATGTGGATGCATTCATTTCTAATATGAAAAAAATATATTTGAAGGCCCCAGGTCATACTAATATATTCAAAGAAATGTATCCTGAGCTTTGTTCACTACCCTAACCAGTCCTTACCCGCTGGGGGACTTGGTTAGAGGCCGTTCCCATGCAATTTGTAAGCTTTCTAGGTATAATACTTGAAGCCCGAAAACAGGGTTAAGGGGGCGGATGAGAGCAGTTAGAGTCCGCCACAGAAGAGATGAGCTGTGAGGGGTGGGGGATACGCGCAACCAGCTTCCCCCACCATGACCCACTCATTCACTTCCCCTCTCAGATAACGCAAAATCCAGCGCTACCTAGTCTAGAAATGAGAGCCGTGAGAGGGGAAGTGGAGAGTAGTGGGGGAGCTTCAAGCTACTGCGCAACCTCTTCCCTCTCTCTCCCACAGCTCATCTCTTCTGTGGCGGGCTCTACACCGACTTTTAATAATATGCCTGCACCTACCCCCCTATTTTTGGCCTCATCCAATATATATGCGGCCTTATCCCCGCATTTTAGTTATTTAGTAGCTAAAATTTTATAAGTCTTGATCAAATGACGACATTGATATAAAAATTTAAAAATGTATAAAATGACTAATGTGCCAGCAAAAGTTTTGTACCTGCCGGCCCTGCACTACCTTTCCAAGCTAAAATTTTAAGACTAATAATACAATGCTCTATTTAGATTTACAAAAAACAATCACCAACACATCCATAATACTTTCCACTCTATAATGAAACATCATGGACACATCAATACTCTATAATGAACATCATGGACACATCAACATAACATTGTAGGATAAGCAATAAATACCTTTCAAGAAGTATGACTTTGAAAGAATAAATAAGTCCAGGAAGAGGTGTTACTGGGTGCTATCATTCCCCATAATATTCCTCGGTCCATGCAATTAGCTGATTGCCTTCAAATCTTTCACAAGTTATCTAATAAATACTATGGCACCATTTTTGTTTAGTATAGAATTACTCATGGTTCTAGGTCAATAATTAATCATAAAAAAGTGGTATCTACAGGAGCATTAAAAACAAAACAAAAAAACTAGTGGGTGAATAAAACTTATGGAAAAGTCGCCAGCTTCGAATCAAATTGGATGAGTCATTCTAGAAATGTATCTATCAAGGCAAAAGAGTTTGTTTAAGCCAAATGGAATATAGTAGAAGGAATGCATAATAACCCTTACCTTTACTCATACACCAAGCCAAATAGGATGAGACATTTAAAAAAATACATAAACGAATCTAGAGAAATATACATATTTCCACAGGAGGATGGAATTTGATAAAACTTAGACTGGCCCATTTAAACTAGTTTCCATCTTTCCTTCCACTCTGTGGGTTAAATTGCAGAGCCTTTTTTAATTTTAAGAATGTTAAAGGAAATAAAGTTGTCAAGGCAATAACTAAGGGAATGGATTTTAAGTAACCATCTAGTATCAACCCAAAGAATGCCTGAACATTTTATGAAATTTAGATTAAGAGCAGTAAGTAAAAATAGATGTAGAACTAAAATTTTTAATTATAAGAACAAATAATTCTTATTGTCAACTCTAAGTCTTAGTAAGTAAGTCTTATTGAGCTTTTCAAGCTTCAATACAGAGAAAGTAAAATAATAAAAGAAAAAAATCATACTAAACAATCATGTAATCATTTCATTATTGAATTTATTAAGAAAACTTATTGTTGTACATGATTATAAAAGAAGTCTAGACAGTTTCCTAAGTATTGATTTTATTTTAACTATATTTCGTAACCCAAGATGGTAAATTGTTTTCAGCTGGTAGTAATGCCAACTTTACATCTTGATCATTCCTTTTATTTTTCTTCATAATATGAATTGTATTTTTCAATTGTTTTCTTGGTATTTCAACATAGGAAGATTCAGGAAAATTAGGATATGAGATTGCATCATCATTTATTTTGTTTTTCTTAGAAGAACATATTTGGATACTAATATTCACAGGGTGTTCGAATGTTCTATCCTGTCTCACACTGGAGTTCTGAATACAAAAAATGGGTTTAAATACCAAATTCAGAAATAAACTAATAGATATCTTATTAAAATAAAAAATACTACCAAAACTGCTTATAAAAAAAATCTGGTGCGTGCGCGCAACACACAACTTTCACTTACCAACTTAGATTAGAAATTGTGTTAATGCCACTTCTCAAAGTTACACATTTTTCCACATTCATTTTTTATTTTTGTTTTCATTTGCTCTATAACAAACACTAATTTTTTTTATTATTAAATAAAAGGTTATACTTGAGATAATTCCATAATATAATAATATTCCAAGTCGACTGATTTTATAATTCTCTATGAACTTGTTGAAAATTTCATTTAGTTACAGTCATGATGAAATTTTTGCAGTCATATCTCAGGCATATTAATACATCAAATACCCAGTTTGATCAAAATCGTTAAAGCCGTTTTTGAGTAAATAAAAAAAACACGTGAAAATGAGACAAAATTTATTAAGTAAAGTCCCCCCTACGGTTGATCAATTTTGATGAAATGTTGGCTATCACATCTTTGGCATATACATACATCAAATACCCAGTTTGATCAAAATCGTGAAAGCCGTTTTTGAGTAAATAAAAAAAAACGCGTGAAAATGATACAAAATTTATTAAGTAAAGTCCCCCCTCCAGTTAATCAATTTTGATGAAATTTTTAATATTAATACATCAAATACCCAGTTTGATCAAAATCGTGAAAGCCGTTTTTTAGTAAATAAAAAACACACGTGAAAATGAGACAAAATTTATTAAGTAAAGTGCCCCCTTCAGTTAATCAATTTTGATGAAATTTTTACACTCGTATCTCAGGCATATTAATATATCAAATACTAAGTTTAATCAAAGTCGTTAGAGCCATTTTTGAGAAAATTGAAAAAAACGTAAAAAGTTATTAAATAAAGTACCCCCTCCCTTTGACCAATTTTGATGAAATTTTTGCTGTCATATCGCGGGCATATACATACACTAAATACCCAATTCCAGGTTCCCATGGTTTATAGTTTTTGAGCTAGTCTGTTCACACACACACGCACGCACGCACGCACGCACACACACACACACACACACACACACACACACACACACACACACACACACACACACACACACACACACACACACACACACACACACACACACACACACACACCACGGTGGGAGTCTGTAACCCATACGTGGCGCGTCCCCAGGTGGCGGATAGGGGAATGCTCACTAGATATAGTGGGTAGGAGGAAAATAAAATACCTCTCGCGGACCGAACATACTAGGGGAAGGAACCCTGAGTAATAAACCAACCATGCAGAGTCAGGAGAAAGTTGTTAATCTTACGGTACAGGGGGTCAGATCTCCAGTACCGGCGTCCAGGAATGCGGGTTCAGGGGCGTCGTCATCAAGCGACCGCAATGTTACAGTAGTGGATCATTTGGCTGCTGTAACATCGAATGCCTCAAGTGAAGAAAAAAGAAGAGTAGTGTGGGCACTGCTTGGAGAAGAAGTTTGTAAGCTCCACGATTTCGTCATGAAACAGCGTAATGTCCACAATATAATTAAAGCTCATGTGTGTACGATCCGGATGTTTTACGAAAAAGTGTCGAGAATGGAAGGAGAAACATCAGTTCAGATGGTAACTGAAAACAGTTCTGGAACGCAGACTTCGCCTAACCTGGTTTTCCATAATGAATCTGAACCACCTCCTCAACCAAAGGCCAAAATGAAGAAGAAGAAGAAAAAGAGGGAAAAAAAGACAAAGTTGCGGAATGGACAGGAAGAACTTGTTCCTCTTCCGGCTGAAAATAATCCTACCAGTGATCGACCGGCAAATCAATGGCAGACGGTGAAAGCAAAAAGTAAAAATAAGAAGGTGGTCAGAGGGACGAAAAAAAGAGCGAGACCTGCTCGTTCTGATGCCTTGTTGGTTACAGCAAAGGAGGGATCATCATATGCAGAAGTCTTACTGACGTTGAAAAACAACCCGGAGCTTCAAGTGATAGGGGAAAACGTCCAAAAGATACGGAAGTCTCAAAAAGGAAGTCTCCTTTTGGTGTTAGATAAAAAGGTGCAGCACAGGACAGAAGAATTCCGTTCTACAATAGCAGAAAAAATGGCTGACAAAGCAGAGGTCACTAGCAAGATTGACTCTGTCGCTATTGAATTAAAGGATCTCGATGAATTGAAAGTAGCTGATGAAGTGCACAAAGAAATTCAAAATCAAATAAATGGGGCAGAAAATATCGAGATCTCTGTTGTGAAATCTCTTAGGAAGGCCTACGGGGGCACGCAGACAGCCGTAGTTGTGCTGCCCACGGAAAGTTCTTGAAAAGCGCACGATTCGTGTAGGATGGATAAACAGCAGAGTGAGGGAAAAGATTTCGCTTCAGAGATGTTTCCGATGCTTAGCATATGGTCACATTGCTCGAAAGTGCAACGGTCCTGATCGCATGAGACTCTGTTTGCGATGCGGCGAAGACGGACATCCAGCCAAGGAATGTGCAGCAGAACGGCGCTGTCTTCTATGCCCTGAAGATAAAAACCGTCGACACGCTACAGGTGGCTTTAGCTGCCCTGTTTACCAACAGGCAATGAAAGAGGCAGTTAAACACGCAAGATTGAGATTATTGCAGCTAAATCTGAACCATTGCGAAGCAGCCCAGGACCTTTTATGGCAAACCATAAGTGAGAAGGGTATTGACGTTGCTGTACTGTGCGAGCAGTATAAGAATATGGAAAGTTCCGTTTTCTGGAAGACGGACAAAACCGGAAAAGCAGCCATCTGGGTTAGGAAGGGCCATTATATTCAGGAAACCCAGCAAAACTCAACAAATGACTTTGTTTGGATCAAGGTAAGTGATATCTACATCTGCAACGTCTAAGCACCTCCAAGCGCCTCACAAGTTGAATTCGAAGAACTGCTTGACAGACTTGTACAGGAACTGCGAGGCTGTCATCCTCTTGTCATTGCAGGAGACTTTAACGCTTGGGCTACGGCATGGGGGAGCAAAGAGACCAATAAGAGAGGCGAGTGTGTTCTCGACGTATTCGCTGCGCTCGACGTTGTGCTTTTAAACACATGCTCCACCCCTACATTCACAAGAAATGATCACGGTTCAATTGTTGATCTGACGTGTGTTAGTCCATGCCTTGTTTCTGACAATAAATGGCACGTAAGCTCTATAGCCACAGTGATCACCGGGCAATCTGTTTCGAAGTCGAAGTTCCTGGTACCATAAGAAAAACATTCCAAACGAGACGATCGGTGTGGAACCATCAATCATTTGACCGAGAAGCGTTTGTCATAATGATGGAGGAAAAAGTAACATTACTCGGACCGGTAGAGGAAAGGGTCATACAACTAATGAAGCTTATCACTGACGCCTGTGATGCTTCAATGACCAAGACACCGAGAGCAACCCGTCACATACCGGTATATTGGTGGAATGAAGATATCGCCGCCCTCCGGAAGACTTGTCTCTGTACAAGAAGGCTAGCCCAAAGAGCGAGAGGTCGCCCGACATATGAAGCTCTGAAACAGGAACATAGGGATGCCAAAAGGTACCTAGTCAAGGCAATTAAAGAGGCGAAGCGTAAATGCTGGAGGAAACTGTGCGAAGAAGTAGATGAGGACACGTGGGGAAGGCCCTACAAAATAGTTATGGCAAGGCTGAAAAGCTCAAGCTTATCGCCACCAAGCTCTCCTGACCTATTAGAGAAAATAGTTTCAACGCTCTTCCCAACAAGACCAGAAGTAGTTTTCGATACAATACCGTATTTAGAACGGGACCAAGTACCGGAAATTACACAAGAAGAGCTTGAGATAGCTTGTTGCAAAGTAGGGGATAACAAAGCACCAGGACCGGACAATATTCCAAACTTTGACCTAAAAACTGCTGTCAGAATCAGATCAGAACTCTTGGAGGAGATCAAGATTCTCAGAATTCCTGTCTCCGTGAAGGGATGTTTCCTGTTGATTGGAAGAAGCAGCAATTGGTACTCCTGCCGAAGGGTAAGGGGTCTCCTGATGACCCTACATCCTACCGTCCAATCTGTCTTCTAAACACTTCTGGTAAAATTCTGGAGAGGATTGTAGGTAATAGAATTACAGAGCTTATTGAGGGAAGTCGAGGACTGTCGGAAAATCAATATGGCTTTCGGAAAGGTCGGTCAACAGTCGATGCAATAGACTTCGTGATAAAGTCAGCCAGAGAAGCCACTGCAGGAAAAAGGTGGAGAAGGGGTGGAAAGAAGTATTGCGCAGTGATAACGCTAGACGTCAAGAATGCGTTTAACACAGCAAGATGGGATTGCATCATGGAGGGGTTGCGTAAGAAAAAACTTCCACTGTACCTCCTTAAAATTATCACAGTTATTTTTCAGACAGAATCCTGAGGTATGAAACAGATGCAGGACCAAAAACCTACAAAATAACAGGAGGCGTTCCCCAAGATTCTGTGTTAGGACCGCTATTGTGGAATGTTATGTATGATGCGGTACTCAAGACTTCCTATGCCAGAAGGAATTACCACGCTGGGATTCGCAGACGATCTTGCAATAATTGTTCGTGGAAAGCTTTTGGAAGACATATCGTACAAGGCCAACAGGGCAATATTTAATATTCGCCAGTGGCTCTCGTCCGTGGGCCTACAACTTGCTGATTACAAGACTGAGGCTGTACTTATTACCAGCAGGAAAGTGAGGGAAAGAATCAATTTGACCGTTGGAGAGATTGACATCCTCTCAAAGCCCTCCATTAAATACCTAGGGGTGCAGATTGATGCCAGGATGCGGTTTGATGAACACCTGCAGATAGTCAGCATGAAAGCAGTGAAAGTTGCGAACGCACTGGCTGGAATTATGCCAAATATTGGTGGGCCTGCGCAAAGCCGGAGAAGGCTCCTGGCTAATATTACCAACTCGGTGCTTTTGTACGCTGCTCCAATTTGGTCGCATGCCTTCCAAGCGAGGACATATTCTCGTAAGGCGATTAGTGCGCATCGAAGAAATGCCTTACGCGTCGCAAGAGCATTTCGCACTGTGTCATATGATGCCGTGTGAATCATCGCTGATATGACTCCGATAGACTTACTGGCAGAAGAGCGTGGCAGAATCTACTGCAGAAAACGGGAAGCGCCAGAATCACACTGGCTGACACTAGCCAAAGACGAGAGAAAGGAAACTCTTCGCAGATGGCAAAGACGCTGGGACTCATCATCATCTGGAAGGTGGACAAACCGACTGATGCCAGATATCGCATCGTGGGTGACCCGCACACATGGAGAGGTTGATTAGTTCCTTACTCAACTGCTCTCTAGACATGGCTGCTTCAGGGCATATCTTTACCGTTTCAAGCTAGAAGAAGGATCATCATGTACCACCTGCGCTCCATTAGATGAAACAGTGGAACATGCTTTCTTCGCATGCAAGAAATTTCCTGGGGAGAAGGAAGAACTGGATATGGTGCTGGGTAAAAAAACCACACATGCCAGCAGTTCCGCGGTGTGGCATCGCAAAGTATGTAGGAGGTTTTTTAGTGAGTAGGAATCTCACACTGTTGTGGGTTTAACCCCCACTTCGTCTAATGAAAGATTTTTCCCCTACAAAAAAAAAAAAAACACACACACACACACACACACACACAGACAGACACAGACACACACACACACACACACACACACACACACACACACACACACACACACACACACACACACACACACACACACACACACACACACACACACACACACACACAGACCATTTCGCGGGACTTGGTTATTTAGACTCAGAGGACCCCAAAATGTGTATTTCCATTGAAAACCGGAAGTCGAAATTTTTCACGATCGCAATACTTCCACTTATTATATATTTCATATATAGGTAAGTGAAAGTAAAAAAGGCACAAACGTATTGAATTGAGTAACCTGCTCCTTTTTTTTTTTTAAGTCGTTTAAAAAAACAGAATGATGATTTTCCATATTCATATTTTGGGGTTTGATTTAGAAGTTATAAATGGAATTTCATAATAAACCATCCTATCATGTTTTTAAAACCAAAAATATACATCATAAACATTATCTATATATTATAAGATAATAGCTATAAATTAAGTTTCCTTTCTCTTTATGTTGAATAAGAAAGATTAGTTATTGAAATAGGTGTGAACCATATAAAACGGTATATAGTAACGAATCAACACACCTGCCCTAGATCACCCTAATAACTTTTATAAGAAAGTAATATTTTTTTCCTTCAATTTGACCTATGCAAAAAATTTTCCTCAACCCAATAACATTATTTCATCCTAATATCATTAAAACTTGATCAAAAGTAATCCCGAAATTAGGATAAAAAATAATTAAATTAGTACCGCTCATTTTCTATGGTTACTGAGTCATCCTGGAGTGAGAGGTAACAATACTTTGGCTAAGGAAACGTTTAAAGAAGGCCAACCAATCATCACCACAGACCACTGCAAAGTTGTCACTTAAATTAAAAAAAAAATCATGGCTGGCGTGGCAAAGGATCTGGTATGTCTATCGTAAGATTCACAATATCTTCCTAACCAGAAGAGAAGAAGTCATAATCACTCAATAATTAAACTGCTATCAGTAAGTTGTGACAACAATTATATCCTCACAACTTTTAGAATATATTTTTTCTTTTGATCTAGTTGAACCTAATTTTAAACATCTAAAAATGTATGTTATTTTATTTTGTCGATTTATTTTACCTATTGGATTAACTAGTATTCCCCAACTGTTAATGTACTTCAAAGGTTTAAAACAACATTAATAGTAAGTAGTCAATAGCAATCTCAGTATAAGTAGTCAAAATTAATTTGTAATGGTTAATAAGTAATTAGGATTACATTAGTATTGTCATTAGTCAATATTAATTTGTCTGTGTCTGTGACGTGACTTTGTTGATTCCAAATTTTTTTTTACTACTTATTAATTTGCACCTGTCAGCAATGTGTTCACAATCAGCAAATGAGATGGAGGTAATAGGAAATAATGAAGCAGACTTAGTCTAGATGGGTAGTGGTGCAGTTATATAAAAGTTAGTATCTTACATTCAACTTCCCAAGTTTGTGAGATGAAAAGGACAAATAAAAACTTCATGGTGGAATGAAGATCTGAGGGCGCTGATCAAAAACAAGAAAAAAGGAAGAAATAATTTCAAAAAACCAGATAAATAATTACCTTCTGATTTTTATGAATAAACAGCAAAATTGAAAATGGTATAAAAAGTGGAAAAATGCAATAAGACAAATAATTTTATTTTGATTTGTACAAATACACACTAATTGTTAATAAAATTTAAATATTAAATACTATGTTCAATACAACACAATCTTTTCGGAGGCGGCGCAAAATAGAAATGACATGTTACTGATACAATTCCATTAGTAGGCATTGAAATCAATAGATGGGAAGAGAAGATCCATTTAGAAGATTTTCATAATGTCTAGTGTAAAAAAATTTAAATTTTGTGTCGCCTCTGAAAAGATTGTGTTGTATTGAACATAGTATTTAATATTTAAATTTAATAATTTTTATTAACAATTAGTGTGTATTTGTACAAATCAAAATAAAATTATTTGTCTTATTGCATTTTTCCACTTTTTATACCATTTTCAATTTTGCTGTGTATTCATAAAAATCAGAAGGTAATTATTTCATACTTTTCAGTGAATTTATTTTTACTGGTTCCTAGGTTTCGAAGTCGGTTTAATATTTTTTTATAAAATGTTTTTTATTTCACAATTTTTAGTTGGAGAAGATAAAAAATTTAGAAAACCGTACGTTGGTTTAAAAATTTCGTTGGTAATTGGTCGTTGGTAAAATAAACGTTGATTTAAAAATTTCGAAATCTTTTTACGCTCTACTACGTTTCTCTTTCCCAGGCCTTTTTATTATACAATAATTGTATAAACAGTCAACTTTCCAATTTTATGAATACACACAGAAAAGTGGGAAAGCGGTGCGTGTATTATACAACTTTCAACACACTACGTTTTATGATTATAAATGGATTTTTTTTTTAAAAAAGATCAATGTCCAATTGGGAAGGGAACACATAAAATGATTTTCCACAATGACAATATTTTTCCTTTGCTAAATGTCGTCAGTACTTGTCATTTACGTACAGCATCAGTGTTCCAAGATGTGTTGAGTTAAATATACATAAATACATAAATCCGGCCATTACAAGATGAAGTAGATACGTCACTGAACAGTCAAGATTTTGGCCGGTTTTAGACAAGATATTAATGGAGAATCGATGAGGATGGTAATATGACCTATAGTAAATTTGAAAGTAATTTTTAAATTTTGATTGCTTGAATATCCTTCTGAAAACTATGGCGATATTATAAACGACTCCAGTAGGGACCGTTAATATTGCTTTATTTAAATCGATCGTTGGAAAAGTAGATTAAACATCATTGGATAGAAGTCCCAGCAAAAAAGGGGCAACCATAAAATTTATCGATATCAAAAAGACTGCCCCGCTAGATAGAAGCAACAGGGTTTGGGACTCACCTATGGTTAATTTATTATTACGAAGGATATTATTATTCTCCGTATTAGACTACTGACTTCATTCCAAAGGTTGAGTCAATTATGTTCGTAATTCCTTTCGATGAATTTTTGACTAAATTTATTACCGAAGTACTATGAATTATATCCTTCGTAATAAAACATTATTCAGAAAATAAATTGCTAAAAACCGTTGCTTCAATTCTAGTGGCGTAGCATTTATTATCATTTTTAACAATCATTTCCATGACTGCCAAATTTTTGCTGAGGGGACTAACTTTCATACAATGAGGTTGTTTTCGGGTAGTTATCAAGTTTTATTTTGTAGTTTTTATTGATGGATGAACACCAACAAAAGCCTCGATAGTGGTAGAAACAAATTTAAAAACCGATAATAGTAATCCGGATAACATAACAGAAGTGTCACCTATAAAGGATCGGCACAAGACCTCTGGCAAGATATTTAACAGTGACCGAGTGTATCCGGAAGAAGACGATCCTTCTGGAACTTGAAGAAGTCTTAAATTCTGCTGTAAAACGATTACCAATACTCAGTCTTTCTTGGAATTCAACGAATTTTGTTGTCTTATGATTATGGTGTCCAACCGTCGATTAGATCTATATTAAGAAGGTTTACTGTTATCGGTGAATATATATCTATCTAATATTTATGCTAACATCGCTACAGAAAATGACAGCGATATTATATTCTGCTGATATTCATATCTTCATTTAATTCTAATGTTGAAAAATTAGTTAAGGTTATGTATAGGTTTGTTCCAACAAGCACGTAAAACACATCGATAACTAACAGACTGCTCATGTTCTCCCCCCACTCTTTTGATTCTGAATTTGATTGGTTGGTTTTCCCATTTGATTCAGCCAGCAGTAATACAATATTGGGATTTGTTAGTTATCAATTAGTTTTAATAGCTTGTTGGAGCATACCTTATGTTATATCCTTATATATATAAAAATCTCGTGTCCCGATGTTTGTCTCTCTATTTCTCAGAAACTACTCAACCGATTTTAATGAAATTTGGCTCAATGTGTATAGTTTTGGCCAACTTACCGGACCGGATAGTTTTTAACTTGATTAGTGATCAAAATAATTCTTATATAGCGAATTATTGCAAATACAGTAGGTCGTGTTTCGATTTATTAACATGGCGTCATATGTCGATTTCATAATGTTTTTGTTTATAAGCATGCTATTGTAATACAGGTTATCATTATTATAATTTTGTATTGCGTTATGTGAGTGCAGTTATTTTTCCTATATTATTATTTTCCACAGACAAATAGTAATACAAATTTGTATTTATTGTTAATTTTCATTAAAGGATAAATAAATCAAGAAAAGGTTACAATAAATACTCAAATGTGTAGGTACTTTTTCTTCCTTTTCCTTTTTTATTTGTATTTAAATTAAATTACTAGCTAAGCGCTGAAACGCTTTGCTGGGCCCACCCTGATATCAACTTTTAGTATAGTAAATGCATTTTAATAATTTAAATTAGGCTATTATTTGAAATAATACTCTATAAATGTTGTAACAGAACCTACTGTCATAGGTGTAACCTAATAGAAGCCTGACTTGGGGAGTCAGTGTTGCCAAAAATTAGTGAAAATTAGTCAATTGGCTACACTGCGGGTAACCAGTCGTAAAAACTCCCTCTCAAAAAGGGTGTGTTTTGATTAGGTGTTGTGGGATACTTTGTGATTTGCTAAAGAACTGCATAATTAAGACTTTAATATTATATTTTCAGTTAATTTATTTAACAGAAGTTTCTTTATTTTCATTATTCGTTTTGTTATTATTTAAATACAGTTTTTTTATTTTACCAAACCTTTTTATCATTTTTATTCCGAGATCTAAAATGTAAAATTTAAAAAATGTCAGTGAAGATTTGTAATTCCTCCTTTATCAACAATAATTTAAAGTTGAGAAAATTTAATCCCAATCGAATAGAGGCTGTTACTTCCTAAGTTGTAATTATCTTTAAATGTAAAATTTAAGAAATGTTAGCGAAGATTTTGATCCTTTCTTTAATTTAAAGTAGGCTATTATTGGAAATGGTATTTACTTATCTTTAAATGATTGTTGATTAAGAAAGGATTACAAATCGCAGCATTTTTTAAATTTTACATTTAATGATTATTACACCTCTACTGAACAGGAATAATTGTTATTTGGGTAACCTCAAGTTTCAGATTTATCCGCCATAAATATGAGAGTACTACTGCAAAATAATCCATCAGCAGATATATTTTTTAAACAATTGCTCTTTTTTGCAAACGGTGAAATAGAACTGCATCGAAATTCAAAATTTATCAAATTACCAGAAAATTTCTGAACTGTTGTAGAGACGAAAATTGAACTGTCTACGAAATATAAAGTGTCTTTCCTGATATTTTGAACAATTATTTGGACTATAATTGGCTGGGTAGTCATGCTATTTTGGCAGCAAAAAATGTTGATTTCGATGAAATAAACTTCCAAAATCAATTGACAATGTTCTGGATGTAAACGAAGCCGTAAATTTCCCATCAGATTTTTTTAATTCCCTGGATATACACCCAAACAATCTCCAGTGGAAGATTGGCTCACCGATCATTCTTCTTCGTAACTTAAATCCACCTCAATTGTGCAACGGTACACGTTCGGTCATTAAAAGGATCACAGGAAATGTTTTTGAAGGAAAAATGTTGCCTGAAAGGTTTACAGGAGGTATCGCCCTGTTGCCACCTATTCCCCTGGAACCGACAGAATTTTCAATAAAATTTAAAATGCTTCAATATCCTATTCGTTTGGCTTTTGCCGTGACCATAAACAAATCCCAAGGGCAAACAATGTCCACTTGGACTTTGAAAATCCGTGTTTTTCCCTTGGGCAATGGCATAACTCACGTGGGAAATGGGTACCGCCTGCTCACGTGTGTGGAAACCATCAAATCTTTGGTTTGTGTTAAAAAAAAAAAAAAAACAGGTTAACCCAAAACATTTGAACAAATTAGTACTTGAATAAATAAAAATTCTTAATTGTATTATGTAAAAACCTCTTTAAGAAGAGATTTATTATCACTCAAATATATTGCTAAATTAAAAGCTTCAACACACCACCCTCCTACCGAACACTTATTAGCCGAAGGGTTGGGAAATCTAGGTCTCAAAGAAATTCAGAAAAACGCCTATCAAAAGGACATATATGACGCGTTAACCAAGATTGGCATGACCCTGAGCAAAATTAAACCCGTTGTTAAACTAAAAATACCAAGTTGAAGTAGTGTTTGGCCAATAATCAATAGATCAATGGCTGAGGTTACCAAACCTTACTTCAGTCATCCTTTTTAAAATTAGTGGAAAAATATAGCCATTTCGAGTTAGTTTAGACCGATCCATAAAAAAAGGGCGATAGTGTTAGCAGCTCTGTGAGTCGTAAACACAATCATCTCCTTTTTAATCAAACTACATTGAAATATGAGATGTAAAAAATAAAAACTTTAACTTTCCTATATTCTTTACCAAATACTTTTAAATGGTGTAATGCTCTATTCTCAATCACGTTGGATTTTGATTAGCTGAAAGGTTTTCATCTTTATCAATGAATATTGGTATTACTGTATTTGTTTAAAAATATTAGGATATAACTACTGAGCCACAGCAACGCGTGGCCGGGTCTGCTAGTAAAGTTATAATTTTTGTAACCTGCTCAAATATTTAAGTTGTATTAATTCATTGGCATTGATAATTGTATATTTTTGTTTAATAAATATTTGTTGACCCACAGAAGCGTTACAATATAGATTAAATGTAAATTAATAGTAGGAAAACATAACATGAAGCACTAAAATATTAGAGAAAAAATATTAGTCAATATCAATGGGTTAAAGAAAAATGGTTACATGTGAATTTTTGTTCAAATTCGAATACAAGTCAAAATATATGCATGTCGCGCATGTCACGCAGAAGACCCGGGTTCGATTCCCGGCGGAGCCAAATCTTTCCTCTTCAAAAATAAATTATTTAAAATAATTTAAAAAATAGGTGGTTACTCCACAATAATGGTTAAATTAATATTAAGTCAATATATAATGACCGAGTTAGACCGAGTACTTTTAAATGCTCAAGCACAATGTTTATTAGAATTGGTTTATCACACATTGTAGGGCATACAATGCTTGAGCATTAGAAAGAAATGGATCTAAATTATTATATTGTGACTTGTACTTGAATTTTAACAAAAATGAAAATATAGCCTTTGTTCTACCAGGTATGTAAATATGAAACCGGAATTCGCCAATGATAGGAGTTAGTAGTCAATATAATCATCTAACTAATCCGTCAGTGGTGTTATCTGCTTTTGCCTATATGTAATAAAGAGATCCAATTGATACCAACATCAGTTTCATTCTATAACCATGTTTTTAGTGGCGTTGAACATGTCGACTTTTGTGCCAACAAATCAAGATTTGCGGACAGCATTTATTTTCCGTTTCCTTCTGAAAAAAATTGGAGCATTATCACATAGGATGCTTGTTGAAGCTTATGGGGAGCATGCCCTAGGCAAATCTCAATGTTTCGATTGGTTGAAAAAATTTAAAGATGGATTTCGATAAAAGAAACAAAGACCGTGGAAAACCACAAAAAAAAACTTTGAAAACGCTGATTCGGAAGCGTTTGTTGGACAATTATTACATGTGACACCGTCTCCATTTATTTGAAAGGCATGGAAAAGATCCAGAAGGTTGGAAAATGGATACCTCACCAACTGAATGACAGGCAGCAGGAAGCTCGATGGCAAATGCTGCTCGCCAGGTACAGAAAAAAAGTCATTTCTTCATCAAATTATGACTGGTGATGAAAAGTGAATTTACTTCGAGAATCCTAAGCGTAAAAGATCCTGGGTAACTCCTGGTAAACCATCGGCATCGCTACCTTTTCTGGACGTACTAGTAGAAAAGAAGGAAGACCTCACTCTAGGACATTCAGTTTATAGAAAACCGACCCACAAGGACATATACTTACACGCAGAGTCTCACCACCATCCATCACAAAAGAGAGGGATCATTGCAACACTAATAAACAGAGCATTGACCATAACTGAACCCACAAAAATTCCAAAAGAAAAAGAAAACTCCGGACAGCCCTCAAAAAGAACGGATACTCAGACGAGACCATAACTTCCGAATTTCTTAAACAAGAATCGAAGACCGACAACCATCACCCCAAAGAAAATGAAACAAAAAAGAAGCCCATAGCCGTCATCCCCTACGTAAAAGGCACCTCGGAAAAAATAGCCAGAACACTTACAAAAAACAACATCAAAACAATTTTCACCACAGGCAGGAAAATTGGACAGATCCTGCCCAATCCAAAGGACAATCTTGGACTCAACAAACCTGGACTTTACAGTATCCCTTGCTCATGCGGTAAACAATACATAGGACAGACAGGAAGAAACAGTACCACACGACTGAAAGAACATATTGCCGCAGTTAAGAAAATACAAACAGACAAATCAGCCATAGCATAACACTTTTACAATACACAACACACTATAGCCTTCGAAGACACCAAAGCCATAGTTAGGATTGACAACTACCACCATAGATCCATCAGGGAAGCTATAGAAATTATAAAACAACCAAATAATATAAACAAAGAAGACGGATACAGACTTAGCAAAAACTGGAACCCTGCACTAAACAACATTAGACAACAAAACATATCTCAGAGAGCGGATGACATCCCCCCTCCCCTACCCACTCCACCTGACCACGCCCCCTCGGGCGCTAGCCAATGGGAACACAGACTTCGCCCCCGACGGAAGATTATAAGTTACTGATCCCCTTCTCCACTCTCATTCTTGTATTGGCCCTGAAGAAGCCCACAGCAAGATGGGTGAAAGCTTGGCTGTTGGAAAACCTGTGACATGGTCAAACCTGGAAGAAGAAATGCGGATAATTTGAATAAAGATTTGCGCCAAAAAGTCCCAAATATCAAGAAAGGACACACAAAGTGATCTTGCTCCATGACAATGCCCCATCATATTCGGCTAAACGGACCAAGGAAACGATTCAAGTGTTTGGATGGTAAATTCTTCCGCATGCGGCTTATTCACCAGATTTAGCCCCATCCGATTATTTGCATCGATGGGACACGCACTAGCTGAGCAGCGCTTCACTTCTTATGAAAATGTACGAAATTGGTTAAGTGATTGGTTTGACTCAGAAGAGGAAGCATTATTTTGGCGGGGAATCCACAAATTGCCTGAATGATGGGAAAAATGCGTAGATAGCGAAGGACAGTACTTCGATTAAAAAAGTATGTATCATTTATACTGAATCAACTTTTATTTGCTATTTGAAAAATTCCGGTTTCATATTTACACACCTGGTATACCACATTAATATGAGTATAATGAAATCACACTTTTGTTTAAGGTAGCAGTATATATAGATACTTTTTCTTTCAAAATTGAGAAAATTTTGTAATTTTAAATTAAATATTGAATTATTAAATACTTACTTTAGCTCTGCCGACTTTAACTTCCTTCCTCAGTTCTTTTATTATATCATCTTTGAACTGTGTCTGCTTATCCGAGTGGAGTAATTTCTCTTCCAACTCCTTTATATCATCTTTTAATCTACGAATTTCATCATGCTTGTCTGCTATTTCAGCAGTTAAAGCCTCCTGCATATCCTTTAATAATAAGACCACAAAATATAATCAACCAATCAAAAATACAATGCCATTCAATATAAAATACATAATGAATATATTTTGTTTAATCTTTTAATTTAGTGATTTGTTGAGAACTTTCAAAAAGGTTTCATACACACAGAAGTACTTTGGTACTATTTCGAGCCCGATTGGTTTTAAAGAAGATTTCATGGCACTCGGTAGATAGCAGTCTATTTTAGAAGGGAATTCATATAAAAGGGCAATTAAATTTTTTGTAAATATTTTCGCCTCCCTCTTTCTAAAAGAAGGGGTATTGAATAACTTGGACCTCACATCCTGAAGTAGAACCTTTTCCTCTTTAGCAAAACACTGGCCTGCCTGCTGGATCGGTTATAATATTTCGATTGGGATTCCTGATTTCGTTTCATCTGGTTGTGAACTAGTTTGGCTCAAGGTTTTCAGCAGGGATAGGTAAACTTGATTTTATAAAATTTGTGCAGGAGAATAATTTAAGCCAAACACATTGGTAGTTCTGGGATTTAGAAGAGATTTTGCCTTCCTCTATTGCTTTAGAAATCATTTTCATAACAATCCCCACTGCATTCTCTGCTAAACAATTACACTTTGGGTAATAAGGACAAACAGTGGCATCCTTAAAGTTCCAATCAGACACGAATTTTCTAAGCATATGGCTGTTAAAGGGGACATTTCTGGCACAACTTTAAGTGGTATTCCAAATCTACTAAAAATATCTTAATTTTTTATATTATTACTCCTGCAGTTTCATGAGAAATTTTACAACCTCAATCCAATGGGAGAAAGAATCAATTAGTACTAATAGTAGTAATAGAATATACAAGTCTCTTGCATACTCTGCTATAACAGTGACTGCTTTATAAAATGGTATATTCGGTATATCATAACTTAAGAGTGGTTCTTTTATTTTTGATCTTTGTTATTTTTGACATAGTTGGTAGGAGAGAATTAAATTTCTAATATCCAAGACAAGATTCCCATCCAGTAATAAAAATTCTTCACTAAACTAATTTTGTTGAAGCCTATGTGTGTCTTGTGAAGTATATTTAAAATAAACTGTTGTTTACACGAAGGGACAAACAATCTCTTCTATTGTAATACAATAGACCTTTACTCAATTCAAGGTCATTCCTCAAATTGTAATAATGCCTTAAACCACCATATAACTTATTATTCTTTGGCCAGCCGTTATTACAAAATGTAATCAATTTATTTAAAACCTTGTCACTCAAAGAATCTCTCTGAAGTTCTTTGAGCTTACATATCTTCTGAGAATTCAAAATTTCCCTCTCCTAGACAATGAACAAAATCATTTAGTGGCTCACTATTTGTCATAAGAGTTTTAACACCACACCTTGTCAAATAATCGGCAAGATACATATACCTTCCTGGTAAATATTTCATGTGAAATTGATAGAACAAGAGCTTTAACCTTAACCTTTTTATTCTATTATTTTGAATTTTATAAAGAGGTTTATTTACTATGGAGAAAAGTGGTATATGGTCCGTTTATATAATCATTTCAGCATGGCCATTAACATAAGTATGGAAACACTTATAGGCAAAAATCAGAGCTAACATCTCTTTTCTCAATCTGAGAATAATCTTCCTCAGCACTAATCAAGGACTTAAAAGCAAAATGCACTGGTTTGTTGTCCTGCAACAGACAACAACCAATTGCGTTTTTGGACGCATCACACTGCATAATTTACAGGCTTTGAGGGGTCAAAAATTGCGAGAGCTAGATCGCAAGAAATTATTTTTTATCTTTGATAGTGCATTGTCATGCGAGATACCCCATTGCCACGCCACACCTTTTTTGAGAATTTTGGATAAGTTAGGAATGAAAGGGGTGAAGAAAATTGACAAATCCCAATAGGCGGCAAGTAGGGAATACTAAGATAACTCTTCACAAATATTAATTAGACAAACATGACATAACCTTAGAAACATGGCTCTTAACGTGTGCAGATGCCATCAGATTACAGATTGTACAGTTTTTTAAAAAAAAATCCTGAGAAAAATGTTTGGACCTATTAACGATGGCATCTAGTACAGGCTGAGATACAACACCAGTTTTAACGAATTTAATGGGAACCAGATGTGGTACAATCATAAGGCTCAAGGCTAGGATAGGCTGGGCATGTGGCAAGAATGGCTCATGACTCACTCACCAAAAGGTAACTTTCTGGGTATTTGGATGGAAGAAGAAAAAGAGAATGGTCACGTTACTGAAGCTCATCAAAACCCAAGCGTGGCAGACCCTCATGAAGGACAGAGATCTGGATGTGGGGAAAACCCTATTGGGTCGTAGTGCCCATGATGATTTTGATGAATCATTAAACTAATATAAAATTTAGAATGAGGTATATTACCTTTAGAGTGTTTCTGTCAAAGAGAAGTAATAATAAACTCGCTTACTTTAAAACTTGCACTTGAATTTGTTTAAGGTCAGAAGGCCATATAAAAATATATTTATAAAAAATATGAATAGATGAATTAATTACATAAATTACACTGATGTTAACAATAAAAACCAAAAAAAAAAAATTACCTTCAATTTAAATTTAAGGCTATCGATATCATTTTTGTCACCAGTCTTAATACTTTTAAAAGAGGATGCTTTAGTCGATATATCTTTGTAATAGTTTTTCTGAAAAAAACCATCATACATTAGTTTTAGTTCTTTATAGCAATGGAGCTAAGTAATCATGTACAAAATTACCTTGGATTAGTACTTTTCTTTCTCTTTCCATATTGATTCCATTCACTGTTACAAAATATTATTCATTTATGAGAAGATGAGGGTAATGCTAATAATCAAATTTGACTGACCATTGGAACTTTCATTAAATAAAAGTCTGTGGTTTTTATAATATTAAAAAAACCATCATCAGATACAACATTAGTAATATCAACTAAATTTTCCTATCTTCAATAAAATATGATTTCAAGTATAATCAGTATAGGAACAACTTTTATTTTAATTAAACACACCATGTACATTGATTTATATATTATGCTATTAAGATATCTATTAAAGAAAATTTTCATATCACATAGATAATAACAATCTTAAGAAAGGAGAATAAATATTTTATCAATCTCAATAGGAAGTACTCTTTAACCCTTTAATGGTCTTGGGCCTCTCTGGAGGCCTGAACTCAGAAATATTCAAATCAGGAGGGAAGACCGCGGCAGTAGTTACTATGGGTTCCGTTAGATTTCAGGAGTTTCATGATGAGAAACCGGGAGTCTCCGGCCTCCCGGGGCCGAGGAATCCCGAAGAATGTCGAATACGGGCCTCCGGAAAGGCTTGTGTGCGTCCCAGGTACCTGTCCCTTTGGTTGCCTTTCTAGACGCACTTGTGAATGTTTGTGTATCGTGTTCCTCAATCACTCTCTACAACATTATAAAGTTATGTAATCGTTTACTTATACATTAATAATGCCATTTAAATTGATTTTTCTTGAGATCTTTTTGTCGCATACTTGTTATTGACTAATAAGTTTTAAAATTTTAGACAAAAACGTTTTGATTTTTTTTTTCAATGGTTTTTTATTGATCTAAAACAAAACTAATTATACTTTATATCAATATACCTGTATTATACCTAAAAGTGAATTATTTGTTTGCAAAATGAATGAATAAATTTTTTTCTAAAAATTCTCAAACATTTTTATTTTCATATTAATTTAATCATTATTGTGGGTAACCACTCTTGTTTTTAAATTATTTTAAATAATTTATTTTTGAAGAGAAAAGATTGGGCTCTGCCGGGAATCGAACTCGGGTCTTCCGCGTGACATATGCGGTATGCTAACCATTGGACCACAGAGCTTGCTTCTAAAGGTGTCAGGGAAGAGGAAGGATTTGGCACCGTGCTCCATGGTGCAATGGTTAGCATACCGCGCATGTCATGCTTTGATTTGGATGATGAAGAGGATCTGAAGAATCTTCGGTTCCTGATAACGGAGCAGAAGGCAAGGGAGTATAAAGATTCTTCTCAATTATAAAACTCGCGTGGAACTTTGAAAAAGGTTTTGTTGGTTTTACAACCTATTGCATATTGTTACTTCTCGTCTTATAATAGCTGAATAGCAATAGGACAGGAATTTTTTTTAGAAAGCGGGCGAGAAGTGATGAGGGATGAGGGCTCAACTGCTGCGGGCCTTTACAGGAGGCTCCTGTAAAGGGCCGCAGCGCTGCATGGCAGGTTTGCATTTTGCATACTCTGTGTGCGCATAAGCCTCTAGAGAGGCAATCGCCCATAACTTCCGGCAAACATTTTTCTTCTTCAAAATGATTTCAAAACTGATCATTTGAGGTACCCTGGGAATTATATACTACACCAATTTGCTTCCAAATATAATAGCGAAATGTGCCGTTAAGGGGTTAAGCATATTACTGAGTCTAAATTATCAGGGTTCCTAATATCTAGAAATAAAAAATCAAGACACATGTTTAAAGAGTATACTAATTAAATAATTAATCAATTATATTAGTTTATATACAAATTATATTATTTTATACAGTAATATACAAAGAAATAAATATAATGTAGTAATTTTATTGTAACCAGTGAATGGTTCAATATCTATTACAGTATTCAGAGAGAAATAGATAAATATGGATTGATAAAAGGATTAGGTAAAATTTAAAGGAAATTAAAGTTAATAATAATAATTCTATAAATTTGTGAAAAATGTTTAAGTAATGCATATAAATTTGTAAAAAATGATCTAAAGTTAACTGTCCAAGTAGTGCCTATAAAATTCAAAACAAATTACTCAAAATTCAATATTGGTGAATATAACTGGATTTTAAATACATATGTTAAAAGTTATATAAAACAATCACAAACCACTACCAGAAGATTAAGAGTCCATTCTTTTATTAAATAATTATAAGAGCTAAAATGGGTTATTGTTATAAGAGCTCCTTATCAAATAGATGTTTTTTGGCTGCCAATTTAAGAGTTTCGTAGTAAGGATTTGAAAAGACCAAAATTAGCTAATGTGTTAAGCTCAGACTTAGCACCCAAACATTCATGATAGTGAATGAGATTTATAGTTTTAATAAATAATATCAAGAAAAAATTAATTTAGAGAGAACAAAATATATTAGTGGTTTTTATAATTTATTTCATTGTTATGGAGTTGAGTGAACGGACATTATACTTAAAAGCAATCTTCACAAATTTCTTCTGCACAATTTTTTTCTCTTGTTAATCCCTCTATGGTTCTTAGGAAAAACGATAAATAAATTAGAATCATTGAACATCCATTGCCTGTTATTAGGTATATTAATTATTATCTCTTCTTTTCTGACCATAAATTTATATATATATATATATATATATATATATTTTAAACAAGTACAAGCTGGAAGTACCTAATTGTTGAATTAATTTTTGATCCCTTAACAAGCAAATACAACATTTTTTACTTATTTACAATTACATTAAAAAGAATTAGACATCAATACCTCACCTTAATAATATTTAGTGGCTCACTACGTCACTTTAGTTTTACAGAATTTGCATTAATAAACACTAGGCACCTTTAAGTTTGATTTTTTACTTCGTGAGACGTTCTGAATAAAAAATGATAATAAAACTCTTAACAGTTAAGATTAGGCGACATCGCTACCCGACTAAACTTAAACACACTACCTGGCAAACAACCCTAATATTAAAATTGATTAAGTGTCACTGAAAAGATTTGACTAAAGCTAATTTCTTAAGATGTATGATTAAATATAATTTGGTCAGGTGTGCTCGCTTTCTTACCACCTAAGTCCTCACATGTACAATCTTGTCTTACACTTTTAAAATCAACAGAATGATTTTTCTGGGAGCATAGATTTCACTGATCAGTAGTACAGTACTCGTTTTCTGCTTTTGCCCCTCTTGGTATGGGTTAATAACAAGGTTCGCAAAGTAGTCTAGTCGGATTCTGATGTTACAACATCAAACAAGTTAAAAAGTTAGGAATTTGTATCTGCTTAATGTTTCAAATATTATCAATGCCTCATTAAAAGTTAGTTTGATAAGTTCAGAAAAAAATCTGAAATTGCGTGCTCGCAACACACAACTTTCACTTACCAACTAACTTAGATTAGAAATTAATGCGTTTTGTTTATTGCCACTTCTCAAATGAACAGAACAGCTTTAATTATGAACAATGGTCTGTCATTAAAGGCGTACTCCGCATGCGTGGGCTCAACGAGTTTTATGAGTTGACTGAATATTTTTCTTTTTTTCTCATCTATATGTTTTCTTTATTTTTATCATATCTCATATTTAGCCATTTCATATATTTAGGTAAAACGAGAGACAGATAATTTCTTCATATAAACAAAAACAAAGGTACCTTATAAGAAAACCAAAAATGCCCCTTTCCCATTTATGCCCCCTCAGAATACTTTAATAATGATAAAGCTTACCTGATATTGTTATTATTATTATTAGTTTGGCGCTACAACTCAGTGATGATTCCTGGCCTCCTCAACCAGCTTCCTCCAAACGTCTCTGTCTCTGGCAGCCACCATCCAGTCCCTGATGCCGAGCATAGTTCGTGCGTCATTCACCACACCATCAGACCATCGTAGCTTCAGTCTTCCTCTCCGTCTACTCCTGAAGATCCGCTCTGTCAGCAACTTCTTTGGTATCTCGTCGCTTCCCATTCGGGCCACATGTCCAGCCCAGCGTAGTCTACCAGCGCGAAGGATTTGTGCAACATCCAGCTCTCGGTAGATATCTAACAGTTCCTGGTTGTTCCTTCTCCTCCATTCGTTTCCAACTCTCTTTCCTCCCAGTATCTGTCGGAGCACTTTACTTACAAATATTTGGAGATCCTGTTCGCTCTTTTTCGGGATCGTCCATGTTTCAGAACTGTAGAGGAGTATTGGGCGTATAAGTGTCTTATAGAGAGTTATCTTTGTTTGTCGGGAGAGGTAATTGCTTACAAAGTGTCTACACAGTCCAAAGCAGCATCGGTTGGCTAAGACAATTCTATTTTTGATTTCTTGTTCGATTGCATTTTCTTGAGTAACAATCGAACCCAGGTAACTAAATTTCGCTACTTTCTCAAAAGTGAATGGCCCTATTGTGATAGTTTCGCCTTCTAATGGTGCTTCCCCAGACACCATATATTTCATCTTAGAACAATTCACTTCAAGTCCGAGTCGCTTTGCTGGTTCGGTTAAGGCTAAAAATGCTTTGGCCACAGCTGTTAGTGAGTGACCAACAATATCTATGTCATCAGCATAGGCCATAAGCTGGTAAAGATGGTTGAACACTGTTCTTCTGGTCTGAAGACCTGCATCTCGTATGGCTTTTTCTAAGGCCAGATTAAAGAGTAGACAGGCCAAAGTGTCTCCTTGTCTTATGCCTTTACATGAGCTGAATTCTTTAGACATTTCATTGTTGATTCGCACCACGCATTGCACATTGTTCATTGTAAGTTTAATGAGCTTTATAAGTTTGGAAGGTATTCCAAAGCATTCTCTAGCATTTCTATTGATACTGCCGTATGCTGCCTTAAAGTCAATGAACAAGTGGTGGGTTTTAATATAGTAGTAGTACGGCAGCAACCGTTGAAAGAGAATGTTAGAAAAGACCTTATATGAAGTGGGTAATAAGGATATCCCCTAATAAGAACATTTTAATAATGATAAAGCTTACCTGATATTAAAGAACACCTAATTTCATTAAACATGACGACTTTGATAAAAATTGTTAAAGCCGTTTTTGAGATCATCAAAAAAAAGGTAAACATTGGAAAAACATTTCCCCGACCCCACCCGGGACCACCACAGTCGCCGACTCGTTGCCCTCGCGGTCACGTTAGCTCTCGCACACGTAAATCTATAAAGTGAGTTCAAGTCATGACATGATGTTCATTGTGAAATAAATTATCTAAAATACTTAGAACGTAAAATTTTTACATTTTTTGAGCATACATTTTTTGAAAAATGGTAAGGAACGAACTTTTTTAGAAGATGAAATATCATATTAAATGTTGTCAGCATTATAAAGCTTATCAGAAGGCAAACATTTTGGTTTGTTGCAATATTAATTTATAAATAATAAACTGTAAACAGTCAGTGAACAATATTGGTAATATAAAAGACAAATCTTATCTTAAAATATTTCGGTTTTTCACTTTTAATGAAGCAAATGTTCATAAATCGAAAAAAACTAAAATTTTGAGTTTTCACTATTCTTGCCAACCGTTGACATAATACAGTAGTATGA
This sequence comes from Aelia acuminata, assembly GCA_911387785.2. Classification (NCBI taxonomy): domain Eukaryota; kingdom Metazoa; phylum Arthropoda; class Insecta; order Hemiptera; family Pentatomidae; genus Aelia; species Aelia acuminata. The sequence continues at coordinate 103,006,470 of OU426979.1, forward strand.
TGATAAGAAACAGAACACATAGATACATCAACAGACAGAATCGGTATATATGATATAACTATAACAATTTGTAGATACAGAACAATTGAAACATAACAGTAATGAATGCCGCTTAATAGGATAAATATAAAGTAATTATTAATAGGATAAATATAAAATCGGCGACGGTGGTGGTCCCTGGTGGGGTCGGGGAAAACCCTCCCTCCCGCCCTAATCTATAGTCTTACCTAATAAAGATTTTTGGACTAATTACCTATGAGAGAGGTGATTAGTCACGAAAAAAAAATCCGTATTAATTACGGTTTTTAAAATTTCAGTTCGCGAAAACTAACAAGAGATCGCATTGACAAAGATGGTCGCGGTAGTCAGGGAGGGGGGTAAATCCAGGTTTTATATTGAAATATTTGTCTTGGGTAGATCGATTTACTCGACAGTAAATCGAGCGTAATCTTAATAATTTATATCAATTAAAATAATGATATACTAATTTTCAAAATAATTATAATCTATTAATATTAAAATTACCTGATCATGAACAGCAAGATATTTCATATTGTCTAATTGTTTTTCATATGTTTGCAATAAAATATTTTTTTTTTCTATTTCAGAACCCAAATAAGTAGCTTTTTCCTTCCATTGCCTTTCTATTTCACTTTAAAATAAATTAAATTTTATTAAAGATTATTAAACAATAATTGGAAGCCTTTGGGCCTTTGGTTGAAGAAGTTAACTCATTCCAACTAAAAAGAAAGAAAAAAAACTTTTAGGAAACTAAAAGTGTCAACATCTGATATTTAAATGATTTAACTGACATTTGCTAGTCAATAGGTCAATTAAGTCAATTGGTCAATAGGTTGAGTTGTTTATTTTAAAAAGGTGTTAACTCAAATTATGAATTGGTTAGAATTGAATCAACACTTTCTTCAACCAAAGGCTTCAGTTTATGGAATAAGGATAAACTCTACTTACTAAGAAAACTCTTGTTTGCTAACAATGAAGCTATTGCAATGATTTTTATACTAAGCAGTAGCAGTATTTTCGATAAATAGATAGCAAACTCAATTTAACCTGATTACTTTTTAAATTAAAGTTGATAACATCATGTATGGACATGAACAAATCAAATATTAAATAAGCAGTTCTCCCTTAAAAATAATTAGTAGATCCACTGACTATATGTGAATAAAGGTAAGTTACTGGGAGAATCTGATCCAAAGTAATGACATTGAATAATTTTTTTAATTGTTATGCTCAATTGTTAGATTCCCCCCATAATTAATAATAGAAACCACTTTATAAAAGTACAGTGTAAAATTGGAGAGTCTCCTGGTTCCAAAAAGTATCATGCTACAGTCAGGTTCGAACCGGAAGTTTTTTTTTTGTGGCATACATGGGGTTACTCTAAAGTGTAACCAACCTATTCTAACCATGGTGGATAGGTTAAGATTTATTCTGTGGGGCCTTCATGAAATAATAGTGTACACTCAGGTCGCGCTCCAACTCGCTCGACTATCCCGGCCCTTTGAACTGGGACCTTGCTCATTCTAGAACAGAGCCTTTCTATTTCAGCTACCCCACTCCAATTACAGGGAGACACTGAACTTATATCAGGTTAGGTTCCCAGCAATGTCGAATACTTTCATCAGCAAGTAATTACGAGCATATTTAGGGGTATCCACTAAAGCTAGAAACCAAGACACGACTTGTGATGAAGTAAAACTTAATAATAAAAATTATCAACAGTTTAAAAGCAAAACTGAAATGGAAATAAAATATTGGGGTTTCCTAATAATGTATAACAACATTGGTGTCGGAGAATCCATAAAACTCATTTTTAAACTCACAGCTGAAATCTAATTTCCTGAAAACTATTCAACGATATATGGAGAAACATGTTTTGCTCCATTTTGTATTATTGAGGTTTAGAAATCTACATTTGTCTATTTAAGTATTTTTAAAAAGTAACTTTGAGTTTATCTCTCCATGTAAAAAAAGTTATGGTATAAATATGTTAACAACATAACTCTGAATCAATGCAAATTGGGTTGCTGTAAGACCAGGGATTGCCAGTATTCATTACACAATTAAAGGAAAAAGGATACTTTTTTAACTTAATTTATTTAATGAAATGAAATCATTAAATGTTTTTAAATCAAGAACTAAAGGTTAGTCTAATTTGAACCACAGTTAAATTAATCTATGAACCTACAATGATATAAATATTATGAATCAAAGAATTGAATTGATATATAAGTACCCAATAATATTGGGTTCGAGCAAGCTAGATTGCAGTCTAATTGGGAGATTGAAAGTTTAAATGTTATGGAAAAAATGACTTCAGAACACAAAAAATAGAGGCAAGTAAAATTTTACCTTCTCACCTTGCTTAGAAAGAGTGCGGTTATAATTCTAGAATAAATCCCTACCACGTATTTTAAAAGAAAAAACTGAGTAATAGATTCTCATAACAATCTTTTTAATATGTCATTATATACAAAATGTCCGATTGGAGACTGAAAGTTTAATTTATTATTGATTGGTCAAGAAGTAATATATTAAATCAAAATAAACTACAAATACAACGTTGTTGTTTTGAATGCAGCTTATTACCACCACTAGTGAAAAAATCTTGAGGGCAGTGGAATATTTCAAACCATTGTCATACATTAATTTTGTCACATCCTTGTTAAAATTTGTTTGCACTGCTTCAGTTCTATGACAGAAATCATATTCAAAAGTAATGCAAACTTTAGACAGCCATGGCATATATTATTTAACCCTCAGATGACTAAACGATAGATTTTCAAAAATAAAAGGTGAACGAAGTCAAATATTGGAGATATTTGACAGAAATCAAACTTGATGCTTTGGGTAACCAGACATTTCACACTTAATGTTCCAACAGCATTAATTGTTATCCAAACAGTTTTTCTAATTTCTTTTTGACTATATTTTCTTTAATGGTTATAAGAGCACATTATTGTAAGGATGATAATTCTTCAACTTACTTTGCATACTGCCTCAACTGAAAAAAATAGAATACCATCAAAAGCTGTAAGTAATTATAGCACTGCTTTAAAATCAAAAGGAAAAATTAACATACCTGCAACAGTTCACCTTTTAATTTTTGTTCTTGATTTTTATACATTGTGATATCAAAATTTTTTTGTTCTATCTCTTTTTGCAGACATTTTATTCTGCACCGGAATAATTCTATGCTGGAATTTGAGAAAAAAATAATAAATATTAATGATATTTACAACAATTAATTATGGTAGTATTAGGCAGATCATTAAATATTCAGAACCCTTAATGACCAGAATCAGTGATGCAAATGGCAATATCCTGATTGACTAGATGGTGGACATTTCAAGTAAGCATAAGAAATAGTTTAACAGAGAACTAGAGTGCTGATCTTTAGTATAAGAATTTGTTAAAAGGAAGATGAAAACGCCATAAGAAAAAAAATTGAATAAATTAGTAGAAACTGATGATACTCCAAGAAAACTAATCCAGGCATGAAAGAAAGATATTGGAAAATTTCTGAATAATGGAAAGAGACTACAGTGGATATCGTTTATAACAACATCAGTTATAACGACATACCGCTTATAGCGACGGAAATCTTAAGTCCCTAGTCCCTACAGTCATAGTTTAATGAATTTTTATTCGGCTATTACGACCACGGCTATTGTGACTGATCGGCTTTAGCGACCCATTTTGAGTCCCCCAGGGAACAAAAAATCGGTTATAACGTCCGGCTTCCAGAAAGAACCCTTCAATCCGGCTTGCGGGATATTTCTTTGGGGACAGGAAGACGCATCTATCACCTTTTCTAGGAAAATCCCTCCCCTGATTGTTTGTGTTTTTATTCCTTCAAACGAATTCGAATCAGTTGCGGCCTAGTTCTCAAATAAGACACTTTTTCGTGGTGATATCTGGTTGTTTGTTTGGAAGTTAGTTGCGGTTTTGTTCTCCATACACTTGTGCGTGGTGATACCATGTCAAAGAGAAGGATATTTTCGTCAGAAGAAAAATTTTGCTGCACATTTGCTGTCTGCAGGAAAATGGGGAGTCGAACAGAAGTCTTGCGGAGGAAATGAATGTAAGTCATTAAACTATTTTAACAATATGAAAAAATAGGGACAGCATTCGAGGACTAGTTGAATGCGGTGAATCGTTCAAGACAAAAAAAAATAAGGAGAGCTACGGACGTCAAAGTCTCTAGTAACATGGTTTCGACCCCAACGCAGCCGAAATGTTCCAATATCAGGCACAATTTCACTCAAAAAAAGCCAATAATTTTCTATAATTGATTAATGAATCCACTTCAGAACCGTCTAGCGTCTAGACAAGTAGTGTTTCTCGAGGATGGATTCAAAGATTTTGTATTCGCCATAATATTATTTTTTAAGCGGTGACTGCTAGCTTCCCCCAAGGGATAACCAGCTTGGCTTCCGTCAGTATGGCCATCAATTCCGAAAATTACGATGATTCAGATATTTTTAACGCAGATGAAACTGGACTTTTTTACAAGGTAGGCCCTGATCGGACACTACATTTTAAGGGGGAGAAATGTTCTAAATGTCCAAGGATAGAATAACGGTTATGGTGGCAGCCAAAAAGACTGGAATTGAAACATATCCACTGTATATTTAATCTAATTTTTTAAAAATGAAACATGAATATAAATATTCATTTCAATCCTGATTAATCACAACAGGAGTGTGAAGAAAAAATTATCGGAGACCACCACTTCGGTATGTGGCTTTAGATGGAACTGTTCTACTGTTGATCAAATATTATCTTTATGCCAAATATTTAAAAAAAATATATAGTATAACAGTAGAATAATTGGAATGGATAATTCAATGCAATTAGAGAATTCAGACAGTTAAATAATCATAAATGTATCATATGACATGTAAATATAACTGAGGGGTGGCAATGTAATGCATAAAATGTTTTGGTCTAGTAGCAGAAAAATCTTAATAAGGTAAATGAGTAATGTGTGGAAAATGATAAATATTGGGAGGGTATATTAAAACAAAGGTGGTTAAGGCAGCAGCTGAGACCCCAAAGCCTTTAGACACATATGCCTATCATCGTTCCTAATGAAGACATGGAAAAGATAGTTGATAGAGATGTGAGAAAACAGATATCAGAATTAGATCCGATACATAATAAGCAATATGCACACCAAGCAGGGAAAATCCTGCGAAGTAACTAATAAGACCAATGATTTTATACTCAGCAGGATTTGGAAAGAATAAAACTGTTAAGTAAACTAGAGAGGCTGACATGCCTCATGATGACAGGAGCAATGAAAAGCACTCCAACAGCTGCAATGGAAGTGATGCTAAACAAAGCACCACTGCAGACAGAAGTGGATGCCTACACTATGAAATACTCTTATAGGATTGTGTAGCCAAAAAACTCCCCCAGAATAAACATTGTGGAAGGAAACTGGTGGTGCTTTCCATGCACTTTGACTGACAAGTTCATGAATTCCTTGAACTTGAGAGCTGCTGACTGAAAAAGTAACCAACAAAAGGATATCCATATTCACTGACAGCCAAGCAGCCATTGGAGCAAGTGTTGACATTTCATCAAAAATATTAAAATAGTAGCCATTAAATGCCATTTAAAGCCATTACAACCATTAAACCTACAGAATAGATCTTATCGGATAGAAGATAATTGACTGGATATAGAATAAGGATGAGAATAGTCTGGGGAGGCGGTCAATAAATTACAATACTGAAAAAACAGTTTTTAAATTTGATTAACACCATGATAAACTATATGTGAATCAATCTATTGCAGGTTGTATTTATGACATTTTAGGTTTAACTGTAAAAGATGCAGAAAGAATAGTTACATGAAGCTTTGCAGCATTTATTGGAATGCTACTGCTGCCCACTACGAACATTTCTACAGAAAAAAAGGATAGTATTCAGTGAACAAATACTTCAACATAAAAATTATTTAGTGAAGACATTGCTTAGTTAAGAAATTGTATGTGATGAACAGACTTTTTTATATTACATGGATAATGTAAATAAAAATGTTTCCCCATTGTGACTTATACTTTGAAAGTTCTTAATAATATTTATTAATATTACAATGAACTGTTTATATACTGTTCTATTTTTATCTTTTTCTGCCATTCACTTATGTAAAAGCACCATTTCAATATTTATAATATTAAATATCTTTATATATATAAAAATCTTGAGCCCCGATGTTTGTCGGAGGGAAAATCAGAAACTATTCAACCGATGTTTACAAAATTTGGCTCCTTGTGTTTAGTTTTGTCCAACTTAGAAGATAAGTATAGTTTTTATTTCGATTATTGTCCTCAATATTTCTTTTATTGCAAATTTAGTGTGATTATTAGTAAGTTCTATCAATTTCCAACAGATGGCGGTGTAAGTTGATTTATTTACACAACACTTCATTTTCTTTCGATATTTAGGGTGGGTAAGCAAAAGACATTTTGATAACCTGTTTCAGGTAGAACCTATCGATATATCTAATCTCATATGTGTTATATACTGAATTTAATTAATATGTATTATAGCAAAAGATTTATTTGGTACATTTTCGGTCACTGCCTATTGTGATTTTACTAAACTCTATTGCAATTATATTCTTTATTATTTCCTTTTACATGTATGTTATTTATATTTAATCTCGCCTCTCTTAGAATAATCCAGTACGTGCTAAATGAATGGATCATTAATACATACTATAGTTTAATATGAGATGTAAAAACTAAAAACTTTAAACACTTCTAAATTCTTTACCATACAATTTTAAATTTGGCGAAAAGTTTTATTTTAAATTTCGTTAGTTTTTAGATTAGCTGAAACTTTTATCTTTATCAATGAATTTTGATTTGACTGTATTAAAAAGAGTAGGATATAATTAATTCAACACATTTTAGCTACTGAGCAACAGCAAGGCGTGGCCGTGTCTGGTCGTAAATTATAATATTAAATCATCACAAAAATAAAAATAAATTTATTTATGCATGTCCACAAATTAATAAAATGCTATGCCAAGTAATATTCAAAATATATCAGTACATTCATTATTTATTTACTACGATCAATGATAAACTAATTTCAAAAAAGTAAGCACCCAGTAAAGAGGTAAATATTATTTATACAGTTTACTTTAAAATATACTGTGAGGATAAACAGGCAAAACTACAATTTTGTGAATCTCAGGAGTTTTAATAGTTCGACTTATCATTCAGAAAAGCAGCTAGCCTTAAAATATCAGGAAAATCCAATTTATGACATGAAATAACCTGTGGAATCCTATATACAACTTAGCCTATGTCTAATATGAATCTAGGTACCCATTGTATTCGCAAATCAACAGCGCTACTACGATCAAGTAACGAATGTCTCAGAGCTTTAGATGTGTAACACGCCCAGAAAATTTTTGTTTGATCCAATTCCTGTCGGTTTTTGGCTGAACTCAAAGGGGAGTGGCGTTGGTTCCTGGACAGCGTTAACAATGTGTAACACTCTTTTAAACTATTACTTGTTTTAACCTGGTTTTCCTATATTTCAACCAGATTGTACAATGTATTCGACAGACTAAAAGATTTATTTTATCTATTGAATTTTACTAAAAGCATCTCCTGTTGTGGAATCCTACAGATTTCAGAATTTAGTTTCTTTTCGATGAATATCATCAAATCTTAGGAATGTGTATCAGCTCTCCTAAGTAAAAATGAAATTAAAATTAACATCGGTGCCCACACGACCAGTCAAATCAAAGTGCTGCAAGGAGTGCCCCAAGGCGACCCCTTGTCATCGTTGCTCTTCAGCCTAGCCATAGATCATTTATACCTATGAACTAAAAGTTGACCTGCCCCTAACAAAGATGTGTGCTGAAATATTGGAGGGTATCGACACCATGATTCGGAAGAGTTGCCATCATCGGACTACCTGCAAACACCTTCACGGCGACATTGTACGCTCCCAAGAGATACAGAGGATTAGATCTGATCCGCTGCCAAGGGGAAGCTCCTCTACAACTTTGGTCCATTGCTTAGTGGCTGTCGAATGTACCGGAACCCCTGTTCTAATATACTCAGCTGAAATAGCTAAATCTGCTGAGACTCTTTGTTTTGAGCAGGGACACCTGAGGATGAAATCCCTATGACAGTTGAGTCATAGAGGTATACCAACTATACCAGGTTCAACTAAGGTTCAGCAAGGAGCTTTATCTTGGTGTCGATATAAACGACGTAGTGAGGATTGCAAAATATAATGTTCTCGACTCCATAGGAAGCATTCACCCCCACATCCATTCATAGCATATAAATTACAACTCGTTCAAGGGCCATGTGTGTGTATTTGTTATGGAGATCCATGAGTAAGTCATGTTCAGTAAATATAGAATAAGAATGTAGGCTACACCTCCCACTAGATCGGAGATGTATTTCCTTGAAGGTTCACATGAACAATGCAGAGCAGTTGAGAGCAGACCGGTTCTCTGTTAATCACGTCCCCATTAATCTGGTTAAAGGAGTGCGGAGCGCCGTTAGTTCGCGACCTTGGTGGAATAATTGGTTAGAGGTCTACCAAAAAAATATATAAGAGATGTGCCCCTTGTATTATCACTGTGTGAATCATAAAAAAAAAATTGTAATTTATAATTAAAAATGAAATGAATTTATAAATAATTACCTTTTGGATTCATCACCAGGAGACTTTTGCTATAAAATAAAGATTGTTTTAGTAAAAGATTGTGTTAAATTTGATTATGATTACAGCAATAAGAAACTAAGGCAATCAATTTTAATATAATTTAAGTAAGGAATTCTTTACCCATAATTTAGTTATTAAACGAGGCTTACCATAGAAAATAGAGCAGTTTCAAGGAAATGAATTTGTTCTTCATATTCTTTCAATCTGTAATGACAAGGATTTAAACTACTGAAAGAAACTAATCAGAATATTTAATAGCACTTGAATAAATGAATTACCTTTGATGATCAACGTTTAAAGCATAATTTGCCTAGAAAGAAAATAAAAATAAACAATGAAATTAAATAAAAAATTAATTGTTATTGTCAGACAAACTTTCCTCTAAAAGTATTGAAACTGATCAAGAACAGTTAATGTATGAATAGAAATAAAGGTTAAAAAAATTAAAGAATATAGAAGGTTGTGTTTTATGACCAAGGTTAAAATGGATTTAATGTTGAAGGAGTGGATGGACAAAAAATAAAGAGATCAATACATTATTTATAAAGCGTTTAAATATCAAGCTAAAAAATGTGGAAAACTATCTTGACTATAGAAGAGCAGGGTGAAATAACCTTAAACTAGTAGCTGATATACCAGAGTATCCTGGATTTCCAAAGAAGAACCCATAAAAACATTATTGATAAAATGCAGAAAAAATCACTGTAAGTTAAGTATAAATTGAATAAACACACAATGAATCAACCAATGTTAAATTTTTATAAAAGAAAACTTTGTATTCTATAATCATGCAATGCTTAAGAAGATAGCTGAGTTTAAGTTAGTCAATTAGTTTTCCGCCATTAAGAAGATTAAAAGCCAGGCATAAACTGATACATACAGCAGTTAGAATTAAACAAATAATTGACAAATCCATCATGAAAATAATATTAGCAATGATTGAGATAATGTTAAATAGTTCACCCAACATTTTAAATTATCCTACCCTATTCAATAATTTATTCTACAATATTAGGTCAGACTGAAAGAAATCAAATGGCTAGATGAACAAATCTAGCCATGACAAAAGGAAAAAAAGATAATTCCATATTAAATATTTTGGATCAGGGATGATATATATTATTCACTCGGTGCAATGTGAAAGGAGGTAATAATACGAAAAAGGCCTCAAAAATTTGATGAAAACTTGCATTAGTTCCACTGAAGTTTTATGTTGTAAAGAGCTACATTTAACAGGAATATATATTTCAGACAATCTGATTTCATAACTCTGGATCCTCCTATGTCATTATTAAATACAAAAGATTTATAATATATTAATAAATAATTGAGCAACTTTGCGAAACTCTGATATGATCTGTAAAAATAAAATAATAATACATACTGAATCATCATATTCAATACCAGACTGTTAAATAGAGGATGTACTGTTAAAGACCATGGTTAGGTTAAGAAAAGGAATTAATTTTTAAAAAATTAACAATAATGAATCAAACATATCATTAATTATAGAAATATCATCTTACCTCTTCCAGTTCATTCCGAATTTTAATCTCTTTGCACTGTGATTCTCGCTCATTCTCCTCTAATAGAGTTTTGAGACATTCTATTTCTTTAGATAGTTCTTTGATTCTGGAAGCATAAAATTCTATAATAGGAATGATATAAAAAAAAAAAAATAAAAAAAAAGAATAAATTTGTGGGTAAACAGTTAAAAGAAAAGTTAATAATTTCAAGTTTTTAAATAAACTGTAAGTTCATTAATTAATAAGGATTTAATATTACTTACCTTTCACATTGTGAAGACAGTTCAAGCTTCATCTGAAAAAATAAAAAAATATAACAAATAATAATAAATTAAACAAAAAGAGAAAAGATATATTACTATAAGGGGTCACCTGTGATGTAGAGGTTAGCATGGCAACCTACAATACTAAATAAAAAGGTCGCTGTTTCGTGCCCCGTGGTGGAGTTAGCTGTGCCTTCCCTCGGAAAAAACATAAAATGGAGGTCCCGAGCCTGTACGATGTCAGTTACTCGTTAAAGATCCCTATTCTAATTAAACCTGGATAGGCAAAATTTAGGACTCCCATTTTAGCATCGTCCAATTAGCCTTAGTGGCATAAAGTGACATTAAAGAAACAAACAAACTGTATTACTATAAAAAAAAATTGAGTAAGAATTAAAACCTTAATTCAATACCAGTCAACCTCGCTAATTTATTTCAAAGAAAATAATTTTTTTTCTCCATCTATCTCCCTTGGGTTCTAAGGCATGGAATAGCCTCCTCACACCACTTCCTAACTCTTCCCCTGTCCTTCTCAATTCTACCAGAGAGCTGCCCCTCTCACTCCCGAGTCTCTCTACGTATCCATTATATGTAAGCCTCGATCTGCCAACTGGTCGCTGCCCTTGTGGTCTTGCTTCTAACAGCCACCTTGCTCTTCGGTCATCTCCGATTCTACAAATATGGCCAAACGACTTGAGTTGGCTTTCAATGAGGACATCTCTAAGAAGTCTCACTTCCAAGTTTTCCCCAATGGTTCTATTTCTCAATAGGTCACGCTTAGTACAGACAGCAGCTCTTCTCAGGCAGCTCTTCTCAGGAACCTCATTTCTGCCCCCATTCGTTTCAACCTTCCCAGTGAGGAATAGATCTACTTCAGGGAAATAGTAACCCTGTGCTCTTGATTCCTCTACCTCCATCTCCTGGAAGGAATCAAGTCCTCGCCCTAATCCCTTCAATCCAATCACCTACTTAGTTATCCACCCTTGATCCCCGGGTATGCGGGGGTCCAGTTGTCCCGAGGTGACGAGGCCTTCAACACTGGGCCAATCAACTGTTTGAAGTATAGATGATTCGTAGTCAAACATTAGCCTCGGAATCAGACAGTCAAGACGGCAATGAGATGGCAAGGATACGTAAATAGGATTAGCTAGATGGAAGATCAAGACGCTCACGAGGAAAGAGGTAGAACTGGTCAATGAAATGAAAAGATATAATGTGGACATAATCCAAGGTGAATCGAGAGAAGGTGGGCTACCTCTTCTCGCTTACATCATGGGATGCATGACTCATTTATTGAATTTGCTTTAAATAATATTACAATTTCTAGCAATTACTTTAAAGTGACAAAGATTAATATTTTCCATTATTTTAAATACTGATTTCACAACTGAGATTTTTTCTCCACAAACCCGAAGTTTGTTCATGAAAATCAGACTTTTATTAAATAAAAAAAATCGGGTTGGTGTCGTTTTTTCTTTTCCTAATACTGAAGAACCTTCCATCTGCAAAAAAGTTAATGATATTTTTCATGTAATTATTTATATCTTGTGTCTCATTGGACTTTTGTTACTGATTTAATAATTTTAACCAGGATAGATTTATCAATAAAAAAAAATAAAAGAACTAGAAGAACATTGGATTAATAGAAATAGGTGTCATCTATACTTATTGGTAAAATATGGGAAACAAAGTCATTGTATGTAAAGAAAAATCAATAAAATGTATTGACTATTAATGATATAGTAGATAATTGAAAAAAAACTACAATGTGTATTAAAAATTTTATTTACATAAAAGTGTATATACAAAATTCAAAATATACAATTAAGTCAACATTCAAATTAAAAAATAATTTTACTATATTAGTATGTTACATCATTAATTTTTGTTTCTTAAGTAACTTTTTCTGTCTAATATTTAAATGTTTATTATTTTTTTTTAATTTTCATTTTTGCTAAACAAATATTTCAACCTTATGATTAATCACAATTGTGCAATTTTTTTTACAACTACCTCAGGTATTGCTAATGATATTTTTCCTAACATTATTGAAGTTATTCTTAGAACAATTTTTATTTTTGTTAAAAAATTGTCTCTATTGGCTAAGCTCTTGATTTTTCTCTATTTTATACAAATCCTGAAGCCGGATTAGTCCCCCAAAAGATAAATGTTTTATCCATGGTGGTAAACTGAAAGTGTGAATATTACGTTCTGAGTCAGCACCCAATTGAGGGTATTGTTTTTTAAATTTAAAAGCTAGCCATTCCCCGATGTAACTCAGGATATCATTAGAGATTTCAGGATGATCAATTTCACCAAAATCGGAAGATGAGGTGCTTTTTTCTATAATAAAATTACAAACTTAATGTAAAGAATTTAATATTTACTGTAAAGTTTTATTGGATTACTAAGATAAAATTAATAACCAGTCCCTAAAAATAACCTCAATTGCTCCAAAAAAAAAATAAAAAAATCTGAACAGAATGTGAACATAAACACTGGAGTGATGCCTACTTACTGGCAGTCAATTCACAGATGCGTCCAAATACGTCATAGGCCGGGCAGCCATATTGCCCCTTGAAACTTAGCCCACCTTCTCTCTAGTTACCTTGGATATAATTGGATTGAGTGAGGTTAAAAGAAAAGGAAGTGGTACCAGGGACTTAACATTTGGATTCACAATAATGTATTCAGGGGTGAATGCGGGAAGAGCAAAGGAAGGAGTGGCCATGATCTTTAGAAATGAGTTGGCAGACCAGGTAGAAAACTGGGAGCTGCAACATCCAGGCTCATATATGGCAATGCAATATCACTCCTACCACGGGAAAGATGACAATTATCTAAGTATTTGCACCAACAGAGGACAGTTCAGTCAGAGATATGGACTATGATGACCTCCTAAGTATAAAGGACTCTGTAATTATTTGGAAGATAATTAACCGGAAGATAATTATTTGCGGAGATGTCAATGCTAGAACTAGAACTGGCAACGATCATGATTTTGCACATGGTCCAATGGGCATTTGGGGAGGTGAACCCACGAAAAATGATAATGGACACATAGAATTCTGCAGATGAATGATAAGAGAGCTATACTAAGAGTTATTAAGAAAAGAACTAGCAGAAATTAAAGTAGACCAACATCTCAATAAGCTGTGGATTTCCATTAAAAACAGTATTCTGGATGGAAGTGAGAAAGTATGCGGAAAGAAAAAGATTATCCCGAGTGCTTGGTCCTTACCGGCATATTGACTCATTAGGTATGGCAAATAATTAAGACATTGTTAAATTATCCATTAAGTCGTTAGTAAGCACAACCTTATAACAGCACAGGAACTTCTGCAGCTCGCACGAATCATATATGAAGTTTTTACTAGCGCTATCATTGCGTCCCAACCACGTGCTAGCCAAAAGGCTCAGAGCACTCCATGAGGCACCAGCTCCATACCGCTGTAGAGCAATGTGTACTACTCTAACCACTAATACACCACAGGTATTTATGTTATGCTTCATTATTTAACAGGCCTTTTAATTCAAGTGTTGATATGCATAGTCATTCACCATAATGAATTTTGAACAGAATATAAGGAAATCCTGGAATGCAGTCAAGAGCATTAGAGGCAAAAAACTTAAGCAAGTGCGGTCCATAAAGAATATAGACAGTTGATAAGCAACAAAAAAGAAGTGTTCGAAGTTTTGAGGAAACATTATCAGTCTAAGTTATTCGCGAGGAACAAGAAGACATTAGTGATGAAAGGAGGGGGCGTAGTTTGAGAATATGCAACCACCAAACATGGAAGATGCTATCTCTGAAGTGGAGGTTGAAATGGCTATCGAAAGAATTAAGTTAGGGATGGTTGCTGGGATTGATGGCGTTCCACCTGAACTGATCAAGCATGGTGGTATGGAATTAATTCAGACCTTACAGAACCTTTTTCAGATGGTGTGGAATGAGAAGATCCCTGCTGTGGGAAGAAAATATAATAGTGGGAAGAAAATATAATAGAGGGAAGAAAATATAATAATTCCTATTTACAAGAAGGGAACCCAGACCGCAAGCGAGAATTATAGGCTGATAGGCCTCTCTTCCATAGTGTATAAGGTGTACACAAGGATTCTTGAAAACGTTTAAGAACTTATGTTGATAAGGATTTAGAGGAAGAACAGGCTGCTTTTCAACCAACTAGGCAAACGCAAGACCAAATCTTCTCCCTAAGAATGGTAGTAGAGAAAACTTGGGATTGGGGTCGCAATGAGTATCTCGGATTTCTGGCATTGAAAGCAGTATTTGATATGATCCTCCTTCAAGAAATATTGAGGGCGCTTAAGCAAAAGCGGATACCTCTAAACCAAATAAATGGCATCAGAGCTGCAAATGAGGATCCTAAAGGAACAGTACAGCTGAATGGAATGGAATCTTCTCCCTTTAAGATGTGCAGGGGTATAGCCAGAGCACACTACTTCTCAACATAGTAATGGATGGGGTACGGAAAATTTGTAAAAGGAGGACTCCTCGGGCTTTAGTCTTGGGTATTGGAATCTCATCTCTGTTCACGTCCAGAAAATAAAATAAATCTTTTTATTTACAAAGAGTTATTTCCAGGCTTCTTGATAGTATAACTATAAAAACTCTAAATATAATAAAATGAAACCCTTAAACAGAGGACAACCAACAAGAATGATTTGAGTGTCCTAACATATCTTCAACCATAACCAAATTTCAGTTCCTAATGAACCATTTCTACACGATGTAACGTCTGTAGAAACAAGAGTACGATACTAGTGAAGCATTTTGAGAATATTTATAATTTTAAAAGTGTATTTATATAAAACTAATAATCTAGAAACCAATGGAAAATAGCAAGTAAATTGTATGAAACCTGTTGATTTTCAAGATGAAGAGCATTCTGTTCTTCGTTCATTTTTTTCAGAAGATTCTCTTTTTCTTCCAACTTATTTTCTAACCTCTTAACATTTTTTGATGATTCACTGGATCTAAAAAAATCAAAACTTAATATAATTAGATTTTTTTTTTCATGAACTCGCTTATACTTCTCAGTTTTAGTACGATGTTTGGGTGTCTTTCCCCATTCCCTATATGTTAACATTAGATTATAATTATTTCTATATTTCCTACTATCCCTACATTGATACAATTTACATGGCTAATTTTTACTAACATCTTGCTACATTCATGCTAAAAAAACTTTTGCATGCTTTTTACATCCAAATTATTTCATTGATTCATCAATTTATACTTTTTTTTTTTTTCTTTCTCACCCCACTGTCTATTTCCATAATAGAAATTTTATGTTTTTTATTTGTGTTGTTTAACTTTTTTTTTAAGTTTACTTAATTTTTGACAATACATATCAGCATGGTTAGCATTTATGTTTCTGGGGTCTGATTTGAAATTACCTTTTTTCTTAATATTTTTAGAAATTTATATTGATTGCGAAATTTTTTTATCTCTTGTTTTTCTCCAGGAAAATGGAGGAAATAATTTATAGTTTGGAAATTTTGGGTAGAGTACTCATAAGGGGCGTAAAAGTAAGGAACAGAAAAGTTCCCCCCTCAAGGGAGGGGGCACCGTTTCTACCCCCAGAATTCCCATATTCTTCACTTTTTAGACAAAAAGCCTTATACTTCGAAGATAATTATATATAAATATATCTTTTATATAAAAATATATAAATTTCGGGGCAGTTCGCACATCAAACAACTTTCACTTACCTTCTTTACCACTTCTTTTTTGACTAAAAATAGACAATTTTTTAAAGTGGCATACCTAAGTGTTACCAAAGAGGGAACACTAAACTTTATTTTTCAATGAAAATTTTTTTTTATTGGTAAGTGGGGTCAGTAATTCATACAGTGTTGTACTAAAAATGGAACAGGCTCGTCGTCAGCGGCCTGTAAACTTTACCCAGTAAAAATTAATTCCGACCTTAGTGGTAAACGAATCCATGACAGGTTAATAAGTTGGATGGTTGTAATTATATAAAAACTGGCTAACATTTCCAGCTTAAGGGGTCAGTTTAAGGGTAGTTCCATTATGTACATGTTCTCGTACATAAAACAAAAAAAATTATGCATATATAGTTATACATATTTTATTATATTTCAGGTTACTATTAAATAAAAATCAGTAGAATCAGATGGTCATTTAGGCCTACAAATCCAATGGTCCGTAACTTCAGACTTAAGCCCCAAAGATGTCATTTTATGATTTTATGACTACCACTTCAGTGATTAACATCCATAGGCCACGAAGCACAAATAATAATTGAACTACTTGGAGTTTACATAATGAAGTGGCCTAAACAAATATAGCTTAACCTACAAAGTAAAGGGCAGAACATTAAAGAAAAAAAAAAAAGTGAATTAGTAAAAAAAGAATATAGAAATGTCAATTAAATTTGTTTTTGAACCAATAACAACAAACGAAAATTAAATAAATTTTTTTAATATAAAATAAAAAAGATTATATAGGATATAATTTTTTTTTAACATTGAATAAAACAAATGGTTGCATAAAATGAATTTAAAATTTACCAATAATAATAATACACTGCATATGACTGGTACACAGTGATAAATAAATTATTACTATACTTCAATATAGGATTAATAATGTAATAAATAAGATTGAAATTGTTTAATACAAAAACAATAAAAAATTTTCTTATCTCTAAAATATGATTATTATCGCTATGTGCAAAATTATTCATTTTAATATAATTAATCAAAAGATAATTTATTACCAACAACTAAATATATTTTAAAACATAAATAAGGATTTTTTTTTTGTTAATCCTTAAGAGTTCTGCAAAGTACTGCAAAGTAAATTCGCACAATCCAGAACACTTGTGAACTCCTCTGTTTCTGCACACGCAGTACATCCCACCTAAGCAAAAATCATGTTTTTCAAACAAGTTTTCTTAGTTCTTTTTCTTCGTGAAATATCTTTTTTCCATTATACATTTGCTATCGATTTTTCTTTTATGTTGTTTTTTCTAACAATTTTTTTCAGTATATTTCTTCTTCCTGTTCATTTTTTTTTTTTTTCAATATCCTTCATTTTCTTTCTTTTTTATTTTTTTGCTTGTTTTGTTATTCTTTTGAGTTTTCGTTTATAAGGTAAATAAGTTAAAATGGCTGCAGCCCCATGTTTTCTATTATTATCTTTTCTTTGATAATAGGTAACTTGCAATTTGTTAATAGGTGAAACTAGAAAATTTGATGGAATTGTGGAAGGTGAGAAAGTAACTAGATCGTTTGTTTTGAATAAGCTAGATAAACAATGAAAGTCCAATACAACAAGAAAAAGGATTGAAAAAAGAAATTATCTTCAAAAAATAAAAATAGTTACACATTACAAGAAAGCAAATATCATTTCTTTTTTAAAATAAAATAAAATGGTGGTAATGTATATAACACCTAAATGCAGGTAGGTAAGCAATGATTCATGATATAAAAAAGAAAAGTACAAGTGAACTTAAAATTGTATAATTTTTATAAAATTTACACTGCTTTTTATATTAAATGCTATCAAAGTGTAATTACATGCCAAAATGAATGCAAAGGTGCTTTTATTTTTCATCATATTTATTTTTAATGGATGCATCTATATAAGTTTGTAATCAAATATCACTTTTAAATTATTGCCTCAGAAAAATTATAGTCATCAGAATGTAAGTGCAAAATAAATATTTACATTCAACTTTGTCAAATGCTTAAAAATTATCTACCATATAAATATTGCTATCTAAATGTGCTATTTAACTTTAGTTACTTTAAAAATAGGAACAATAATTTTGATAGGATTTTAAATGAAAGACAAGTTCATCAATGAAATAACCTTTCCAACAATATATTATAAATATGTATTACTGCGCACATACACACTGTCAGATTTTTTCTATGATGATAAAACCCATATTAAAAAATACTTAATTATCATTAAACATGACAAATAAAAATTATAGAGCCATTTTTGAGAAATCGTAAAAAAACAAAAAAAAAAACATGCATTTACTCAGTATTGTCTAAATCTTTGTTTTCACATCACGAGCATAACTACCTCTGGTAACTAATGTCAGTTTTGTACGACAAATTGTTTCTATGCTAGTCAGTTCACACACAAACAGACCTTTTCGCGAGAATTGGTTATTTGGACTCAGGGGAGTCCAAAACATGTATTAATGTTGAAAACCGGAAGTCAACATTTCTCATGATCAAAATACTTTCCCTTAATATATATTTTATATGCAGTAGAACCCCCTTTATCCGGGGTAATGATGGGTATGGGGGTCCACGGATAATCGAATCACATTTTATTGGCTTAAGGTGATAGATTTGTGGATCTATCCTTCCCATACTTAGGAAGAAGAGAATTGCTCCTCAATTTTTAAGTTTTCATGAAACCATACTGCTTTTTCACTCATCATTGGCCCAGAAATTGGAACTCCTTCTGCGCGTTTTTGCATGAAATACTGATAGATAGCTTCATCTATGTCTTGTAATGTAGAGTTCTTTATTGTTTCCGAGGACACGATGTTTGGGCGTAGACGATACAAAGTCAGAAATGTCCTTTTTCTTCTTCAAAATATCAAAAACAGTTTGCTCGCCGATTCCTAAGTCAGTGGACGATGTTTTAACACTTTCACCCTTTTCTAATAAGTTTATAATGGTTAATTTCTACTGTTCAAGCGTTAAAACGATATGTTTTCTTTTTTGCGACATTTTGTTAGTTCGTATTTAAATGGAGACTAAATCATAACTGAGAATATTTTGTTTTGTAGTCAAACGGGCCAGAGTAGGAGTTTCCTAGAAAGACTTAGTAATAGTTACCGGAAATATCTCATCATATGATACCAACTTGCGGTGTTTTTCCAGTTATTATTTTATTATCATAATTTTTAAGAAGAATAGGTAATTAACCATTGCTTAATCTTTAAAATATTTAAGTATTCATTTTTTAAAATAAATATTATACATACCAAATAAGAAAATTAAAAACAGCTTATTAAAAAAAAAAAAATTTGGCTCCTCGGAGCCCCCCTTAATTGGAACCCCAGTTAATGGGGGTCCTACTCTATAGATTAGTGGAAATAAAAACATATAAAATCTACACAGGAACTTAACAGTGGAGTGAGAGAAAATAATGTAAGTAAAAAGTATTAGATTAAGTATGTGACATTGAATGAAATGATTTGGATGTAAAAAGAATGGAAATGTTATTTTAGCATGGATGTATCAAGATGAAAGCAAAAGTCAGTAATTTAAATTTTACGAATGTAAGAATAGTAGGAAACATATAAATAATTACAATGTAATATTAAAAACCAAGGTCCTGAGGATGGAGAAAGACCCGCAAACATCGACCAAAAAGGAGATCAAGTATATAATGAAGATAAACAATCCAATTAAAATACAAAAAGAAATGGATTTTAAATGAAAGGCAAGTTCATCACCAATACTAAAAACTTTTTCCTGAAACAATAAAAAATCTGGTGTAATGTGCACAACACACAAATTTCCGTTAACAACCTATGAAGAGAAGAAATCAATGTATTTTGATAAATATGAAAAAGCTGTTTAGCAACTTAACAGAAAAGAGCTTTTTCCACTTTTATTTACTTCTTTTTGTTTGTTATTATTCATAAGGTATAGAGAATTATACTGATTGTAGTACTTATATTTTAAATAAAGGTAAGAGAAAGTAAAAAAAAAATAAATTTGAAGAAACCATGTTCTTCTCTTAATGTTAACATTCCTTTAGTATCTAACATCAGAAATTTGAATTGTTGGAACCTTATTGTCCCAAAAAGCGGCTAATCCCCTAATATCAGGCTAAAACCATATGCATAATAAGTGAATGCCAAAAGGAAATGCCTTAAAGAATTCTATTTGAAACTTAACGAAGGCCTAAAATTAAAAAAAAAAAAAAATGTTTAGAGTTTTGTCTGTTTTATTCTGAATATGCAATAAACAAACAATTTTTTTATTGTGAAATAAACATCTTCAATAAACCTTTGGTTCTTTTTTTAAAGTAATACATGAAAATGAGAGCAATGTAATGCTTGATCTCCAAATTTCAAGATCCCAAGAAAATATTATAAATCAATATATGTATATATATATATATATATATATATATATATATATATATATATATATATATATATATATATATATATATATATATATATATCATTTCCAAGTCTAATTTATAGTTTTCCAAACCAAATTGAGATCGTTACAAATAAAATTTAATACTTTTGGAACCAAATTGGGATTTTTCCAAACCAAATTTAGAATTTCCTATTTCAAATAAATTATATTTCCAAATTAACTTACGAATATGGTTAGTAGTGGAGTGATTGAAGTGTTAAAAACATGAAAACCTCGGAATTCGGTTGCAGTGATTGATATTTAACAATTAAAAAAAGTCATCAAATGCAGAATTTTTTCTATATAAATTTACTGATATATGGGTTATGGGTTAGTTTAGCTATCTTATATTACCAAAATGCAGGTTTTTTTTTTTTTTTTAAACACAGAAAATGTTTCATAAAAAATGCATCTGCTCTGATTCAATGCCATATAACTCTACATAGGAACATGTTTTCGATATTCTGAGTACTTTACAAGATATAAACACCAAAATGTAACATTGGGTAAGTACATTTACCCCTCACCAACCATAGTGTGATTACCTCTCAAGGTCCTTATGACCCTTAATACACTCAAATATCTTTAAGGTCAAATTCAACGTACAAAATAAAATCTATCTTATCTTTATTTCAAAGTTGATCATCTATCATGTAGATGTATGTTGATCATCAGTATATCGTTGTATCATTTGAAATACAATATATGGTCAAATAGTTATTTTTTATAATTTGTTTAGTAATTATAAAATAAAAAGCACAAAACTTTTGAATTTATAGTACAAAAAACAAAATTCTACTTCAACTATATAAATTCATTCACATTAACAACAGTCCGACGTCAAAATCCCCAGGCTCTCCAAAATAAAATATTTCAGTTTTTTTTTTTTTTTTTTTATTAAATTACTTAGGCATACCGTAAAACGAGGTGACATTGTGACTGATGGGGTGACTTTGTGACAAGCCTATTTTTCTACAGTTTTTGAATTTCCCTCCTTAAAAAGAATCAGGGCAGGCAATTCAGTGTACTTGTCAGTTGGTCAGTAATGTGCTGCAACCTACTGGCCACATATAACTTCTTTCATTCCATTTACCATGGTGCTTTATTTCATATATGTTTGATTGTTTTCATTTAGTTGAAACTTTGAAATAAAGCACCATGATAAATGGAATGAAAGAAATTATAGAGGTCCATATGTGGCCAGTAGCTTGCAGCACATTACTGGGTACCACTACTGAAGTGCGGCTGATAGGAGGAGCCTATTTTTAAAGGTTGAGCAGTGGGCGGAGCTTACCTATCACTCCCTTTCGGAGTGGAAATTCTTGTCAGCTGATGCCCCCACCACCTTATCACTATTTCCCCTCCTTTTTAAAAACAGCGCGTCTTGCTTGAGTGTTCACGTCATTTTAACGTCACAAGCCATCTTACCAATTTTCCAATTGACACATCGATTTTTCAGTTGCTACTTTTAAGTCGATATACTTCTCCGACTTTTGAAATCATCGCCCTCGGCTTTCATACCATTTTTAGAATTATCAGTAATTCCGAAATCGATTGAAAGTTTTTAATAAAATTAAGACTTATTTACTTCATATACTACGGGATTTTCTCTAATTCAAATTCAAAGAGTTACATTTCAACTTTCATAAATACAAGCTTCATTACATTATTGATGGAACACGCATTTAACAAATCAATGAATTCTTATTCAAAATAAAATATTAGCCTGTAATTTTATTCTTTCCAACTTTTATTATTATAAATTTAAACTATCATCATTTAATTATACTATACAGTAATAAAATAGATTAAGCTAAGTCCCTTTTTTTTCTCTATCTTCACAAGTGATTTGGAACACTTCTTGCGTTGAATGGTATCCTATACCAATATACCTACTTCATGTTATTGGCAAACATAAATATGTATATTGGTAAAAATATACATCTCATAGTTAAAAATATACATCTCATAGTTAAAAATATACATCTCATAGTTAAAAATATACATCTCATAGTTAAAAATATATATTTTTAACTATGAGACAAATAATGAGATATGAAGTAGTAAATAGAGAAATACAATAAATAGTAACTAAAAAGATGGAAAAAATAAAGAGGTAAAGTGATAAACCATATAATAAAAAATCTGGTGCGTGCGCGCAACACACAACTTTCACTTACCAACTTACTTATATTAGAAATTAATGCATTTTGTTAATTGCCACTTCTCAAATGAACAGGCTTTAATTATGAACAATGGTCTGTCATTAAAGGCGTACTCCGCATGCGTGGGCTCAACGAGTTTTATGATTGACTGAATATTTTTCTTTTTTTCTCATCTTTACTTTTTCTTTATTTTTATCATATCTTATATTTAGCCATTTCTTGTTTTTTGGCGTAACGAGGGACAGTTAATTTCTCCATATAACCGTATAAACAAAAACAAAGGTACTTTATAGGAAACAAACAAACAAAAAGGCCCCACCCCCCCCCCCAAAAAAAAGCCCCCTCAGAAAATTTTAATAATGATAAAGCTTACCTGATATTAAAGAACACCTAATTTTCGTTAAACATGACGAATTTGATAAAAATCGTTAAAGCCGTTTTTGAGATCATCGAAAAAAAGGTAAAAATTGGAAAAACAATTATGAAATAAAGTGCCCGCTCCGTTTGACCAATTTTGACGAAATGTTGGCTATCACATCTTTGGCATATACATACATCAAATACCCAGTTTGATCAAAATCGTTGAAGCCTTTTTCGAGTAAATAAAAAAAAATGATACAAAATTTATTAAGTAAATTCCCCCCTCCGGTTGATCAAATTTGATGAAATTTTTACAGTCATATCTCGGGCATATTAATACATCAAATACTTAGTTTAATCAAAATCGTTAGAGCCGTTTTTGAGAAAATCGAAAAAAACGTAAAAAGTTATTAAATAAAGTACCCCCACCCTTTGACCAATTTTGATGAAATGTTTGCTGTCACATCACGGGCATATATATATATCAAATACCCAATTTCAGGTTCGCACGGTTAATAGTTTTTGAGCTAGTCTGTTCACACACACACACACACACACACACACACACACACACACACACACACACACACACACGCACGCACGCACGCATGCACGCACGCACACACACACACACACAGACCATTTCGCGGGACTTGGTTAATTGGACTCAGGGGACCCCAAAACGTGTATTTCCATTGAAAACCGGAAGTCGAATTTTTTCACGATCGCAATACTTCCACTTACTATATATTTCATATATAGGTAAGTGAAAGTAAAAAAAAGAAAAGTTAAGTTGAGCTGTTTTACTTATAATAACAAATATAACTCTGTAAATCAGCTTAAGATCGGTAAAATAATATAATGACGCTTAATTCTAAGCAGGAAAGTTTGAAAATATGTAAATTATATAATAAATCGAAAGTATGTATAAAGATATTTAATTTCAAACTTAAAGTATTAGTAACGAAAGTAGCACGGTCGATCTTTATTGTCGATATAGAGAGGTGACGATTACATGACGTCACAGTCGACTACTGAAGGGAAATGGTGGGAAAAATAACTCGGACAGAACAGCGAGCTGGAGCCTTATCTGTGAAGGGGGGGAAGGTGGTGGGGACGGTAGTTCGGCAAGGCGCCGAGCAATCGCTGCGCCATAGGCCACGCCCCGAAGCAGGGCTGCCCTTCACGTAGTGGTTCCCATTACTGACCAACTGACAAGTACACTGAATTGCCTGCCCTGATTCTTTTTAAGGAGGAAAATTCAAAAACTGTAGAAAAATAGGCTTGTCACAAAGTCACCCCATTAGTCACAATGTCACCTCGTTTTACCGTAGTGCCTATTTTGAATAATATGGCGTTACAAAATTTTTCAAATTGATCTGGAAAAATCTTAATTTATAATGGAAAATTCAAGATTTGATTTAGAACCATCCCAATTTGGTTCGGAAAGTTCTAAATTTGATTTGGAAAATTCTAAATTAGATTTGGAAAGGCTATATTTTTTGTATAGGTATAAGCATATAAAATTATTAATAAAAAACACTACTTACCTAGCTTCATTTAACAAATCAAGCCTGGTGTCCTATAACAGAAAAAAACAATCAACTATTTAATACTAATTTAAAAAAAATAATATTGAACTAAGTCATCTGTCAGATCATGGTCAGTGTAGTTTTCTTTTTACAATCATTTGAAGTCAACCTTTTTACTTAAAATTAAAACAGAACATTATTCTATTAATTTATGGCAATTTGAATATTGTAACATGAATAAAGAATCAGATTGATTCACTTCTTATAATTATTTCTGTTTCACCAATCAATTAAATAAAATATTATATTTTGCATTAGTTTATTTGTTAATGTACATAAAAAAAAATCATGGACACTGCTTATACGTAATTATACTCAAACAATATAGCAATTAGTGTGAACTATAGACATGCTCTTTGATTGAGGTCTAGAACATAAAAAAGGGCTTATTTCAACTCCTCACAACTTCAGCAACAATTTCATTACCATAAAGCAGGTAAAGTGTTTAAAACATCTTTGTAGTGAACTTGAGATATGGAAGAAAAAAATTTTGGTAATGAAGCTTACACTGAACCTTATAAAAACCCTTAAAAGCACATTCAAACATGAGATTAAAAAATCTGGTGCATGCGCGCAACACACAACTTTCACTTACCAACTTACTTAGATTAGAAATTGACGTGTTTTGCTAATAATCATTTCCCAAAGTCACACTTTTTTCTACATTCATATCTTATTTTTGTTAATCGTTAAAGCCGTTTTTGAGTAAATAAAAAAACCTGTGAAAATGATACAAAATTTATTAAGTAAAGTCCCCCCTCCCGTAGATCAATTTTGATGAAATTTTTACAGTCATATATCAGGCATATAAATACATCAAATACCAAGTTTGATCAAAATCGTTAAAACCGTTTTTGAGTAAATAAAAAAAAACATGTGAAAATGGTACAAAATTTATTAAGTAAAGTCCCCCTCCCGTAGATCAATTTTGATGAAATTTTTACAGTCACATCTCGGGCATATAAATACATCAAATACCAAGTTTGATCAAAATCGTTAAAACCGTTTTTGAGTAAAAAAAAAAAAAAACACGTGAAAATGATACACAATTTATTAAGTAAAGTCCCCCCTCCGGTTAATCAATTTTGATGAAATTTTTACAGTCATATTTCGGGCATATAAATCGACCAAATACTCAGTTTAATCAAAATCATTAGAGCCGTTTTTGAGAAAATCGAAAAAAACGTAAAAAGTTATTAAATAAAGTACCCCCTCCCTTTGAGCAATTTTGATGAAATTTTTGCTGTCACATCGCGGGCATATACCTACACTAAATACCCAATTTCAGGTTCCCACGGTTTATAGTTTTTGAGCTAGTCTGTTCACATACACACACACAGACCAATTCGCGGGACTTGGTTATTTCGACTAAGGGGGTCCCAAAACGTCTATTTCCGTTGAAAACCGGAAGTCGAAAATTTTCACGATCGCAATACTTCCAATTACTATATATTTCATATATAGATAAGTGAAAGTAAAAATTCGTTCCGATAGGTCCATCCATATTGGAGTAATCGGTAAACATACATAGAAAAAATATATTTTTATTTAGACATGCATAGCTTCTGGCCTTTTTTCTTAAATTAGCTATCTACTAACGGAATAAGCAAATAAATTGAAAAGATAGATATGAAAAAACACATAAAACAAAAAAATTAACAAACAAACAATCTTAAAAATAAAAAAATCTGGTGCGTGCGCGCAACACACAACTTTCACTTACCAACTTACTTAGATAAGAAATTAATGCGTTTTGTTAATGCCACTTCTCAAAGTTACACATTTTCCACATTCATTTCTTATTTTTGTTTTCATTTGCTCTATAAACCCCTCAGAACATTTTAATAAACGCTTACCTGATATTAAATAACACTCAATTTTCATTAAACATGACGAATATGAAGAAAATCGTTAAAGCCGTTTTTGAGATAATCTAAAAATTAGAAAAAAAGTTATGAAATAAAGTGTCCGCTTCGGTTGATCAATCTTGATGAAATTTTGGCTATCACATCTTTGGCATATACATACATCAAATACCCAGTTTGATCAAAATCGTGAAAACTGTTTTTGAGTAAATAAAAAAAAGAGGTGAAAATGATACAAAATTTATTAAGTAAAGTCCCCCCTCCGGTTGATCAATTTTGATGAAATGTTGGCTATCACATCTTTGGCATATACATACATCAAATATCCAGTTTGACCAAAATCGTGAAAGCCGTTTTTGAGTAAATAAAAAAAAACACGTGAAAATGATACAAAATTTATTAAGTAAAGTCCCCCCTCCGGTTGATCAATTTTGATGAAATTTTTACAGTCATATCTCGGGCATATAAATAGATCAAATACTCAGTTTAATCAAAATCGTTAGAGCCGTTTTTGAGAAAATCGAAAAAAATGTAAAAAGTTAATAAATAAAGTACCCCCTCCCTTTGAGCAATTTTGATGAAATTTTTGCTGTCACATCGCGGGCATATACATACAATAAATATCCAATCTCAGGTTCGCACGCTTTATAGTTTTTGAGCTAGTCTGTTCACACACACACACACACACACACACACACACACACACACACACACACACACACACACACACACACACACACACACACACACACACACACACACACACACACACACACACACACACACACACACACACACACACACACACACACACACACACACACACACACACACACACACACACACACACACACACACACACACACACACACACACACACACACACACACACACACACACACACACACACACACACACACACACACACACACACACACACACACACACACACACACACACACACACACACACACACACACACACACACACACACACACACACACACACACACACACACACACACACACACACACACACACACACACACACACACACACACACACACACACACACACACACACACACACACACACACACACACACACACACACACACACACACACACACACACACACACACACACACACACACACACACACACACACACACACACACACACACACACACACACACACACACACACACACACACACACACACACACACACACACACACACACACACACACACACACACACACACACACACACACACACACACACACACACACACACACACACACACACACACACACACACACACACACACACACACACACACACACACACACACACACACACACACACACACACACACACACACACACACACACACACACACACACACACACACACACACACACACACACACACACACACACACACACACACACACACACACACACACACACACACACACACACACACACACACACACACACACACACACACACACACACACACACACACACACACACACACACACACACACACACACACACACACACACACACACACACACACACACACACACACACACACACACACACACACACACACACACACACACACACACACACACACACACACAGACCATTTCGCGGGACTTGGTTAATTGGACTCAGGGGACCCCAAAACGTGTATTTCCGTTGAAAACCGGAAGTCGAAATTTTTCACGATCGCAATACTTCCACTTACTATATATTTCATATATAGGTAAGTGAAAGTAAAAATAAAAATCTACGCGTGCGCACAACACACAACTTTCACTAACCAACTTACTTAGATTAAAAATGTATGTGTTTTGTTAATTGCCACTTCTCAGAGTCACACATTTTTCCACATTCATTTCTTATTGTTGTTTTTATTTGCTCTATAAAAAACACTCATTTTTTTAACTATTAAATAAAAGATTTTACTTGTGATAATTCGGCACTCCAAACATAATACTCCAAGTTGTCTGATTTTATAATTCTCTATGTGGTTGTTGAAAACTTCGTTTAGTTACCATGAAACAAATAATTCCATTAAATGAACAGAACGGCTTTAATTATAAACAATGGTATGTCATTAAAGGCATACTCCGTATGCGTGGGCTCAACTATTATTGAAAATGACGGCTGGTGTCCAAAAGCAACCACGCGCCCGGACATGTAAGTTATAAAGTTCTTCTTTTTATTATTTTATTTATGGATTTTTTTTTTGGTTTATGTTAAATATCCGAAACTTATTCTCTATAAGAGGCAATAATATAAAATATGAAAACATTCCAAGGATTTTAAGAGAGTTGTATGATGAGGAGAAAGAAGGGATCTGCTAAGAATCGGAGTCGGATTTTTCTCATGGTGAAGATGAAGCCACAAATTATTCTGACCAAGAGCACGACAGTGACTCAGAACAAGAAGGCGGATGATGTTGATAGGAAATTCGTTTTTGGAAAGGACGGTGAAACAAAGTGGTCAACGAAAGATTTTTCGAAACCTAATTCCAGAACGAAGTCGAAAAATATTTTAAAAACATTTCTTTCCCTAAGAGGGACACAAAAAATGCTTTTTTTTGTCAATAATAAATTATGTAAATATTGTAGATCAAATAGTTTTTAATAGTTTCAAATAGTTGTTTTTATTTTTTTCAAAATATTTAATTTTTTTTAAATATTCAAATTGATTTTTATTATTATTTTCTTGTTTTATTTGTAGAAAAATCACAATAATACAACATTTTTAAATAATGGTGTCTAAAGTCAACCACGCGCCCGGTAGTGTAAAAAATTTAGCGCGCTTGGTCTAGGGTTAATACATCAAATACTCAGTTTTATCAAAATCATTAAAGCCGTTTTTGAGAAAATCGAAAAAACCCTGTAAAAATGGGAAAAAAGTTATGAAATAAAGTGCCCCTCCAGTTTATCAATTTTGATGAAATTTTTGCATTGTGGAGTAGCCTTCAGACAGTATTAGCTGATATTTTCCATGCCCTCATAATGGAATACTTTTCCTCATCACCTCTAATGATCGTTTTTGCTTTTTTTTTGAGGGCATAACCTTCTTCATTTTTAATTTTTGTCTTACTTTTGTATAATTGAAAAGATGCATTTTACAACAGGACCTTATCTTTCATGGAATTTCTTATAATAATAAAGCAATATTTATCACCTTAATTTACAAAGTGAAACAAAACTAAAACAACGACTCTTGTATAATTCACGTTTAAACCCATCACTTTTTACTATATACATGAAAACCAAAAAAAAGTTCAGGTGCGCCAAGATTCCGAAACCTGGTTGTTGTTGTTAGTTATCGTTCTCCCTTAATCACGTTCTCTTTTTTTCTTTCACTTACCTATAAATGACATATACTGTAAGGGAAAGTATTGAGAATGTGAAAAATTTCGACTTCCAGTAATCAACGGAAATACACGTTTTGGGGTCCCCTCAGTCCAAATAACCAAGACCAGCGAAATGGTGTGTGTGTGTGTGTGTGTGTGTGTGTGTGTGAACAGACTAGCTCAAAAACTATAAACCGTGCGAACCTCAAATTTGGTATTTAGTGTATGTACATGCCCGCGATATGACAGCAAAACTATATTTATAAATATTTAATATCATTCATATATGGCCACACTGGCTAGATTTCTGTGTTATGTATGTAAAATTTATTCTAAAGGTACATCAGTCCCAGGATAATAAAATTATTTTTTATTTCATTTCACTCATTTCAAAAATTTCATCAAAATTGGTCAAATGGAGGGGCACTTTATTTAAGTTTTTTCTCAATATTACATTTTTTTTTATTTTCCCAAAAACGGCTCTAACGATTTTGATCAAACTCGACATGTTTAATGAGAATCAAATATTGATATGACAGCATAAATTTAATAAAAATTGATTAAACGGAGGGGGCACTTTATTTAATAACTTTTGTCCCATTTTTAGGTTTTCTGCTCTTATTGTATCTGATTATCCGCCTTTCTTAGGAGGTGAGAGTTCCCGAAATAGCATTAAATAATACTAATATGTATATCAAATTTATTCATTATATTATCTATGTCCCTCTGTACAAGTGGGGAAACAATCAATTAAAAACTGTAATAAGTATTAAAGTGCTCCATTTACTTAAATAATGAATTATTTTTCACAGGATGCTTTGCCAAAATTTTTGTTTTACTAATTTACTTTAAGTTGAAGTTAAAAGTGAGTGGCATTGAATATAAACAAACTCAGTACAAAAGAATCCTACTATTATTAAAAAATATTCTAATAATTAATACATACATTATAAATATAACTTAGCAATATAGAATAATTGAGAATAAATATTTCTTTTCATTGGATCTCTAATCAATAAGTAAATCCATAAAAGTTTAGGAGGTTAGGGGATAAAAAATTAACGATTTCATCATTTCAGGAAGAAGAATGAATGGATTCTAAGTCATGCGTGAATCAAGAGCTGATATAATGTAATGTGACAGTTTGTGCAAAGTTGTAATAGATTATTTAGTTTCAATAATTCTATGAGATTCAAAGTCTGGTAGTTAGTAGTATAATAACCCAATGAAGTTGGGTGGCAACTATTTGACAACAAAGGGTTATACTTTTTAATCTAAGTAAACAAAATTTAAAAACAATACCTGTAGTTGGTTATTCTCTATCTGGAGAGATTGGATTAAACTATGCTTCTGCTCTAAGTCAGATTGCATATCGTAGATCATATTTTCAAGTTCAGTGATCCTGAATAAAAAAAAAAAGAAAAAATATTACTTCAGTAATATTATAAATATTAAAGCTGACATTTTGAATTTTAAAAATAAATAATAAGATATCAAATAATGAAGTATTGTAAGAATTTTTGTATTATTAGATTTAAAATTGAAAAATATTTGTGATTTATCTGAAAGCGGATGGGAATATGGACGCAGTGGAATGCTCTAGAACAGTGGTCACCAATTAAGTTTGATGTCCATTTCAAAATCTTGCCGAGCTTCCGCGGCCCATTCAGGGGAAACAACCGGGGATACTCCCCCGGAAATTTTTTGAAAAATTAACAGTTTAACTACAATAATTTTAATCATTATTCAAATATTTGGGATAGTTATTACTCTGTATCTAATTTTTATATTGTGTATTTTTGTTTTAGGATTTATTTTAAGTTTTCTTTCGTTGATCGTTATGTCATTGCAGTCCGCACAAAACTAGCCGGCGGTCCGCCATTGGTTGACCACTGCTCTAGAAGATAATTTTGTATATATAAAGGTAAAGTTCTACTTCAGTTCAGTTATTAGATGTTACTATGGTCATACTATACCGAAAAACTATCGATACTTATGAATAATCCCATATAAACTACTCAAAAGTAGGATGTTTTAAACAATTAAAAATAGTGAACGTTAACTGTCTTGGCAAACTAAATGAATTTGAATCTCCTTACTACTAAATAAAAGAGCGATGGACTGGAGGGCTAGTCTTGTTATGAAGCTTAAGTCATATGATTATTTCTGTGTTACAAAGTGATCATTTTATAACCTATTTCAATATTTGTGTTTTCATAATTTGTGTGGCATTGGAAATTGTTATTTTCCTTCAATAAAAATTGTTTAACCCACCTTAAGTGTTACAATATAGAACATTATAAAATATATAACTACTGAAAATAGTTTTAGGTTTATTCGATTAAAAAAATGATTCCTTTTTATAAAATAATGCTCACAGTTTAAATAATTAAGTTTCAACATTAAAAATCCACAGTAGAAATTAAAATTCCTTTTAGAGACTAGCATAAAGGTATCGATTTAATAAATACAATGTCCCCAAAAAAGAAGGTTAAGTATGTTCTGTAAGTAGAGCCACCTCATGTTTAAACTGACAGGGAAGAGCTTCATTTTAAGAAGAGAAGCGATAGTGATCATTAAGCTATGTACTGGTGAACTGATTAAAAAAAATGTGTTTTTTCCATTTTTTTTTTCTTCAAAAATGTGTATGTCAGTTTAAAAAATAAAAATTGACTGAACAAAAATGTGTGTTGCAGTAAGATGAATGGTTTACTATCAGCCATAACCCATTATCTGCCTATGAATTGCGTTATAAGGGAAATACTTAACATATGGTAGAAGATAACAAATAAAGATTGCCCTGTGGGCCACATTCCAGCCAATAATGGAATGGAAAATGAGACCAAGCAACCCATTTGGATTCAACAATCAAAGAAAAGACCATATTTGGACTGGAAGATGGGTTGGGAAAAAAAAAAAAAAAAAAAAAAAAAAATAGGGCCTAAAGAAAAGCAGAAATAAAACTTGTCCGTTATAAGTGGATCCCAAGATCCAGAATACTGAGAAAGGGAGCAATTATAATATGCTGACATGTTGTGATGACTGAGTGTTACTGTTTTCTGCTTTAGCCGTGGTTTTAGTGAGTTATATGTGGTTTCAAGTGGTGGCTAGCTGATTAGAAGTTATACTTGCCGGTAGTTTTTTCTCATGGAATATGGCCAAGCAGAACATAAAACTTTTTATTTTTTCTAATTGTTAATTAGAAGGAACAAATTATTCGTAAAAAGTTATGCTTTTGTGTGGGTTCAACTTAATCCATATTTCTTTGTTAAGACACTAAAAACTATCGATTTCAAAAATTGCAACTCGTGTCTTCCGAAAATGGTTAGTTTCAGTACTTGGCTTTCTCCTCCCCAACATTAAACCATGAATTGAACTGAATAAATTGAAATTGAAAATTAGAATAAAAAAGTCAGTTTGATGAAATTGTTTATTAGGCTGTCAGAACTCCAGCAACATTATGCAAGTTACAGTTAATCTTAAATAATTTATAAGTATATTTACTGTATATTTACATCTATAAATACCTTTCATTTGCTGTTTGCATCTCCTCGTTCTGAAAAATAAAAATTAGAAATATTAGTAACATTTTGTTAAATCACAACATCTTTGATACAAGACACATAACACAGTAGAAAATGTAGGAATTGTAGAAAAATCCTCACATATTTCCAAACATTATACAGATACTTGGAATTAAATATTAAGGATAACTTAAACATTATAAGGTTTAAAAGATATAACACTGGTCGACAAAATTTAACTTTTTTTCTTTCACAAGAATTAAAATAACAGATTCTAAAAGTATTTTTCGTGCTGACTTCAAATATAATTACAGTTTTTCCCCATCGGGCAGGAGTTTTGTGTGATATTCATTTGAATTTTTTATAATATTCCAAAAAATCCGTAACTAGCTATCTAACTCAAAATTATAACTACTGATTCTGACTTACCTAGAAAGAGATAGATAGTGATTTTCGGGTACATTTTGCATCTGGAACGTCTCTCATTTTAGTCCAACAGTAGTCAGCCAGCATATTGGAACTCCACTTACCTTGGTACCTCTTCTCTATTGTAGAAATTTGCTGATGAAAACGCTCACCGTGTTCATCGCTGACAGCTCCAAGGTTTTCGGGGAAGAAGTCCAAGTGAGAGTCCAAGAAGTGAATTTTTAAAGACATGTTGCATCCCATAGCTTTATAAGAATGCAGAAGATCAGCCACTATGTCACGACAGTTTTCTGCTTCATGGTTTCCAAGAAAATTGCAACACAAACTTTTGAAAGACTGCCAGGCTGCTTTCTCCAGTGGATTTAACAGTCCCTCGAAATGTTCATCAGCCCTTAATGATCGGATTTGTGGTCCTATAAAAACTCCTTCTTTCAATTTAGCATCACTGACTTTGGGGAATTTCGATTTCAAGTACAAGAATCCATCAGAAAGTTTATCCATAGCTTTGACAAAATTTTTCATAACTCGTAACTTAATATGCAATGGAGGTAAAAATATTTTTTCAGGTTTCATTAAAGGGACACATGCCACATTTTTCTGGCCAGGGATAAGAGATTCATGTTTTGGCCATGACTTTCTAACGTAGTGAGACTTCTTATCTCTGCTGTCCCACTCGCACAAAAAACAGCAAAATTTGGTGAACCCAAGTTGCAAACCAAGCAATAAAGCAATGACCTTTAAATCACCACAGATATTCCATTCATATTTTCCATATTGTATTTTCTCTAAAACTAGTTTCATATTTTCATATGTCTCTTTCATATCAGCGGCATGCGCTACCGGTATTGATGGAAGTTTATTGCCAATATGTAGCAGCACAGCCTTCAAACTTACTTTAGAGGAGTCTATGAACAATCGCCACTCATCTGGCCGGTGTTGAAGCCCAAGAGTTTCCATAACTGAACAAATATTATTACAAAACACAATACCATTTTCTTCAGAGAAGTATACTTTGAAAACACTATGGCGGCTACGATATCTACTAATTCCCACATCTTTTTGGAGTAGATTCCACCCTTTGAGTCTGGAAGCTACTCAAATCTCTGCTGTCCCACTCGCACAAAAAACAGCAAAATTTGGTGAACCCAAGTTGCAAACCAAGCAATAAAGCAATGACCTTTAAATCACCACAGATATTCCATTCATATTTTCCATATTGTATTTTCTCTAAAACTAGTTTCATATTTTCATATGTCTCTTTCATATCAGCGGCATGCGCTACCGGTATTGATGGAAGTTTATTGCCAATATGTAGCAGCACAGCCTTCAAACTTACTTTAGAGGAGACTATGAACAATCGCCACTCATCTGGCCGGTGTTGAAGCCCAAGAGTTTCCATAACTGAACAAATATTATTACAAAACACAATACCATTTTCTTCAGAGAAGTATACTTTGAAAACACTATGGCGGCTACGATATCTACTAATTCCCACATCTTTTTGGAGTAGATTCCACCCTTTGAGTCTGGAAGCTACTCAAATCTCTGCTGTCCCACTCACACAAAAAACAGCAAAATTTGGTGAACCCAAGTTGCAAACCAAGCAATAAAGCAATGACCTTTAAATCACCACAGATATTCCATTCATATTTTCCATATTGTATTTTCTCTAAAACTAGTTTCATATGTCTCTTTCATATCAGCGGCATGCGCTACCGGTATTGATGGAAGTTTATTGCCAATATGTAGCAGCACAGCCTTCAAACTTACTTTAGAGGAGTCTATGAACAATCGCCACTCATCTGGCCGGTGTTGAAGCCCAAGAGTTTCCATAACTGAACAAATATTATTACAAAACACAATACCATTTTCTTCAGAGAAGTATACTTTGAAAACACTATGGCGGCTACGATATCTACTAATTCTTACATCTTTTTGGAGTAGATTCCACCCTTTGAGTCTGGAAGCTAAAACTTCCGCTTGCTGTTTAGACAGATTTAAATCGCGAATCAGGTCACTAAGGTCTTGCAGATTGGGAAAGTATGGTTCTGATGAACAGCTACTGGCTTCATATGTAAGATCATTTTTATTTTCATCTGAATCATTTGGAGTTTCAGTCAGGTCAGAACCAGAGTTATCACTTAAGGTTGTATCTGCATATACTGGTACGGGGAACTCTTCACTGTGTTAGACAGGTCTCATTGCAGATTGCAAATTCGGATACTAAACTGTATATTTTGTTTTAGATGTGATTCCTTTAATATTTGTCAAACAAAAATAACAGTCAGTTAAATGATCCTTCGGTTCCCTCCAAATCATGGGAATCGCAAATGGCATATGATGTGTACCATTTTTCCATCCAGTCAGCAGTCTAACACACGAAACACAGCATGTATTTGGGGCCCAGCTCTTATCAAAATTACCAACTTGACAGCCAAAGTAAAGTTTATAACACTTCTTTACAAGTGGGGTCAAATTTCGCCTCTGAGACTTGAAGGTCAGCTCACCACAAATATAGCAGAAATTATCTGCATGATTTACACAATTTCTTGGCATGATGAAAAAATAAAGCACAGAAATACAACATGCACAACATACACAATACACTTCTAAACAGAAAGGAAGGAAATATTTCACTACTCAACAATCTCACAGTCAGCTCAATACTGACACATCACAATGCCAAACAGGTCTAAACAACAACAATGAACAACAATGAACCTGCACAGTCATGTTTTATTGCCCTTCAGCATGACATTGCAAATAATTTCAATAATACAGCTTGAGTAAAATAGCTACATATGAGGTAACGGTTCCTAGGACAGGTCAAAGTAAACGCTAAAATCATATTTTGATAAGTACAGAAGATAAGTACAGAAAAACTATGCCTGATGGGAAAATTCTGACTACATATCTGAATTCAGGATGAAAAATGCCACTAGATTCACTATTCAGATCTCTTGTGAAAAAAACCTTGTCGTCCAGTGTAATTTAATTGTGACAATGTGCATTAAAAAATAATGATCACACAAACAATTTACATAATTTAAAGAAGGGGTTCTTCCATATTTTAGATAAACACTGATAGGGCCGGATCTAGGATTTTTTCCATAGGGACAAGCTTAATTTTGCTGCCCCTTCTTCAATAAAAGTTGATACTTATTGGTAGAAATAGGCAATAAATTTTGCCTATTTGAAACAAATATTCAAACAATAACTTACTTTTTTGAGTTTAAAATAAATACATTATATTGAAATAAAAAAAATCTGGTGCCTGCGTGCAACACACAACTTTCACTTACCAACTTACTTAGATTAGAAATTAATGCGTTGTTGTGGTCTCCTTCGTTAGACCAATTTTGATGAAATGTTGGCTATCATATCTTTGGCATATAAATACATCAAATACCCAGTTTGATCAAAATAGTTAAAGCTGGTTTTGAATAAAAAAAAAAAAAACACGAGAAACTGATACAAAATTTACTAAGTAAAGTCCGCCCTCCGGTTGGTCAATTTTGGTGAAATGTTGGCTATCACATCTTTGGCTTATGCATACATCAAATACCCGGTTTGATCAAAACCGTGAAAGCCTTCTTTGAGTAAATAAAAAAAAACACTTGAAAATGTTACAAAATTTATTTATTAAGTCCCCCCTCCGGTTAATCAATTTTGATGAAATGTTGGCTATCACATCTTTGGCTTATGTATACATCAAATACCCAGTTTGATCAAAATCGTTAAAGCCTTTTTTGAGTAAATAAAAAAAACACGTGAAAATGTTACAAAATTTATTAAGTAAATTCCCCCCTCCGGTTAATCAATTTTGATGAAATTTTTACAGTAATATCTCGGGCATATAAATAGATCAAATACTCAGTTTAATCAAAATCGTTAGAGCCGTTTTTGAGAAAATCGAAAAAAACCTAAAGAGTTATTAAGTAAAGTACCCCCTCCCTTTAAGTAATTTTGATGAAATTTATGCTGTCACATCGCGGGCATATACTTACACTAAATACCCAATTTCAGGATCGCACGGTTTATAGTTTTTGAGGTAGTCTCTTCACACACACACACACACACACACACACACACACACAGACCATTTCACGGGACTTGGTCATTTGGACTCAGGGGACCCGAAAACGTATATTTCCGTTGAAAACCTGAAGTCGAAATTTTTCACGATCGCAATACTTCCACTTACTATATATTTCATATATAGGTAAGTGAAAGTAAAAATAGTATATTGCCATGATTTACATCATCAATAAATGAATTTTACATGCTTTTTGTAGAATTCATTTAATAATGTAGCAAAATTTTTAATAATTTAGACAATTTTTATGAACATAGCTATTTTGGTTTAAATGGTGATTATAGTCAGATTTATCAGTCTTTGTTGAGCGATAGTGCTCCTCAATTAATTTTTAACCGACTTCGAACGAAAGAGGAGGTTACTCTATTCGATATGTATGTGACTTTTTTTTTTTTTTTTTTTTTTTTCTATGTATGTTCACCGATTACTCAGAGATGGATGGACCAATTGGAACGAAACCTTTTGCATCTTGTAGAGTATTTTCCCAAGGTGGTCCCATTGAAACCTTTTTTGGGTTCTTAATTTATTTAAGAAGTTATCGGGAAAAAATATTAAATTAATTATTTAATTATCGCTCAAAATGTTTACTTATTGAAAAAACATATGGCATATATAACATAAGGTATACTCCAACAAGCTATTAAAACTAATTGATAACTAACAAATCTCAATATTGTTTTACTGCTGGATGCATAAATTGGGAAAACCAACCAATCAAATTCAGAATCAAAAGAGTGGGGGAAGAACATGAGCAGTCTGTTAGTTATCGATGTGTTTTAAGTGCTTGTTGGAACAACCCTATACATAACCTTAACCAATATTTCAAAAATAGATTAAAATATGATATATAATATCGCAGTCGTTTACTGTAGCGATAATAGCATAAGTATTAGATAGATATATATTCACCGATAACAGTAAACCTTAATTTAGATTTAATCGACGGTTGGACACCATAATCATAAGACCAAAAAATTCGTGGAATTCTAAGAAAGGCTGAGTATTGATAATCATTTTAAAGCAGAATTTAAGACTTCTACAAGTTCGAGAAAGATTGTTTAAATTTAAAATCGTAGCTATTATTGATTTAAATTAGATTTTGATTTCCGACTTTCATTCGCTATGCACGTGAAAAAGGAATACAATAATTCCTGGAAAAGCTTATTTTCAGTTGATTTGGGGGCCTTAACATTCAGGCACCTCTGTCTTTTTCCGGAATCACTCGGTCTTATTAATATACGATGTAATCATGAAATCTTGTGACGATTCTTCATGGAGCGACACTTCTGTTATGGTTTCCGGATTACTACTAAAGGTTTCTAATTTTTTTTCTGCAACTAGAATAAATTAGAAAGGCTGTAAATGCCAAATCATTTATTTTGAGAAGACGAAAATCTGCTATCTAAGCTCAAATGTAGCTCGAAAAAATATTAGAGGCATGTCCAGTTACGAAATAATTTACGTTCTGCTAAATAATTTCAATATTAGTTTGTTCCATCACCAATTTCATCTATGATGGCTAATTGTCTAATTTTTTTTTACGTTGGTAGCTGCTGGTGGCACACAGGCTTTGCTATTGTCTAGATAGGAGAGTTTAGATATAAAAATCTTTAAGATAGGCACTCATTAGGAATTATTTCCATCATTCATTTTCCAGTTGATTTTTCGATTTTTTACACTTTTCCACTTGCCTAAATTGTGAGTTGTAATTGTTTGCTGTGTATTAACTGAAATGTAGTAGAATAAAGCGTTATCAAAGAGCCAGACTGTCTTAAGACAATTTCCATTGATTTTGAGGTTTCGATCGATCTTTTTTAAATCGAAAGAAATTTAAATATTCGATTTTTTTAGTTTGCCGAAATTTTCAAAAGCCAAACCGCCATAAGTTCAGTGTTTGCGGTTCGTGAGAGCCTAAAAGTGTTTTTAAGAGCCTAAGTCCAATAATAAATGAATGAATTTTATTGAAATAGACAGTGAAAATTATCTTGCATATGTTTAGGTGTTTTTTGCGTTCGAGGTAGTCATTTCCCAGGTACCGAAATAACTAACACAAATATTGTGTATTGTATTTCCCAATTAATGAACATTTTCCAATGACACTTTCCCCATACAGACATTACATTATTTAACAAAGAAATAAAAATTTCAATGTTTGCTGATGTTCATCCATCAATAAAAACTGCAAAATAAAAGTTAATATCTCCCAGAAACAATCTCTTTGTATGAAAGTTCCCGCAGCAAAAATTTGGCAGCCATGAAAATGCGGCCAACCATTCGGAAAACCATAGATCCCAGTTACAAATGGTTTAGATCCAAAAATGTTGGTTAATTAATTGCTGACATGGGAACCGTTGTCAAATTTTCGTTTTGAATAATTTCAAGAGAGCTAATTTTTGTAATCACTCTTGAAGTTGCCTACATAAGCTTTGAAAATTACCGAACGCATTTTTGGATGCTGCGATCTTCACTATTTAAGCTACAGTTTCTAGAGCAAACAGCAGTCTACATTAAATTATCTTATATACATCTTACAAATCTATATTATAAATATCTTATAAATATACATCAGTTCAAAATGTAATGTATGTTCATAAAAAAAATTAAAAAACAAAACTCCGATAATCTTAAAATTGTAATTCCCCAAATTTAACATTGAAATTGTTAATAAAATGGCTAAAATACATGAACGAGATTTTCAGATGTTCAAAAACGAGATTTACATGTAACTAAAGACCCTTCTAGTAATGCTCCTGCAGTTAAATTAAAAATGAAGTTGAGGAAATCCTAAGAACTCATAAAGACGGCAAGGATCTTCAAGGAATATTAGATTCTTCATCGAAGAAGAGGAAAACTGCGGAGAAATTAGAACCTTTTCACTTCCACCCCAGAGCCCATTCTTCTTCCGCTATAAAACCCGGTAACTCCTGATGTCTTACACATGTTGATCATCCACCTACTTCTCACAAACTACTAAAGTAACCGATGGAACATTAACAACTTCTTATAAGTCCGAGCTATCATCGCCCGCCAGCACCTGCACCACCGGCAAGTCATCTCTCTTTACCTAATCCTATAACCCTAGATTATAATGTAATATTCTGTAATATTAGTGGTTACTCAAATATTTTTGACAATAACATAAACACAAATGAAACAGATATTTCTAATAATACACTGGTGCTGTGTTTAGTTGAAACCTGGCTGTTAGACGATTATCCAGTAAATCCCTATTGGCTAAACGATTTTTTACCATTTACAGCAAATGCGGTAAAGACTAAAACTACTAGTAGGGGGAGTGGAGGAATAATTACTTTTATAAATAAAACTTATCTACCGACATTAGCTTACTAGAAAAAAATCAGTTTACTATTATAGTGGGATTTAATTTTAAATCTAACCACATAATTTTATGTAACACTTACTTTCCTCCAAGTTCTGATATTGACGATTGCTTAGATATGTTCAATTATAGCTTATCGAATATCTTGATCAATTAT
Organism: Aelia acuminata; assembly: GCA_911387785.2. Classification (NCBI taxonomy): domain Eukaryota; kingdom Metazoa; phylum Arthropoda; class Insecta; order Hemiptera; family Pentatomidae; genus Aelia; species Aelia acuminata. Next base: position 103,048,074 of record OU426979.1, read on the forward strand.
CCGCATAGCAAAATAGTCCTTTGTGGGGATTATAATTGTCACGTGGGAGGCCTAAACAACCTAGACCCTAACACAATTGACTCTCCATATCTCTATGACACCCGAATAGTTACCCATGAACATATAAATAAAAGAGGTAGAATGTTAGCCGAAACGATGGAGTCCTTAGGATTTATCCTGTGTAATGGGCGGTCAATGTCTGATAGACCAGGTAAAATTACCCACATTTCAAGCAATGGAAAATCGACAATTGATTTGATATGGATTAATGATAACTTTCTTACATTATTTTTGGACATGAAAATATCAACTCTTACCGAATTCACTGATCATCTTTCTTGTACTCTCACAATCCAATACAAGCCTTCAATCTATTGATAATAAAGGAAACTTTCACAATTATCACAAAATGCATATAAAATGGAAACAGGAAAACATATTAAAGTTTGCCTACTACCTATTTAACTCAGAAAGAATATATTTTAACTCCGAAAATTCCAATTATCTCTATGATAATTTTATCACTGGTATAACCTCTCGATAATTCCGGATTGAGTGACGAAAAATTTGAGCAGCGTGTTCTTCTGCGGGCCAACGCAAATGCAAAATTTTGACATTGTTTTCAGATTGAATATTTTATAATTGATTATTGCAATTATAAGCAAACTTTAATTTCTTTAAATTAGTTAATATTTTTGTTTTGTTTTTATGAATTGCTTAAGTTGCCTATTTCTAGAATTATTTCCCTGATTATACATGTGAAGAATTATTTTTGATTCTTTTTAATATTTTTTAATTGATTATTGCAATTAAGCAAACATTAATTTCTTTAAATTTATTAATACTTTTGTTTTATTTTTATGAATTGGTTGATTATTGCATATTTCTAGAATTAGTTCCTACTTAATAAAATATTTGATTACACATGTGAAGAATTATTTTTAATTCTTTTTAATATTTTTGAATTGATTATTGCAATTAAGCAAATATTAATTTCTTTAAATTTATTAATACTTTTGTTTTGTTTTTATGAATTGGTTGATTATTGCATATTCTAGAATTATTTCCTATTTGATAAAATATTTGATTACTCATTTTTTTTTTTTTTTTTTTTTAATGACCTGATTGATAATTGCCTATTTCTAGCATTAGTTCCTGCTTAATACAATATTTGGTTACACATTTGAGAATTATTTTTAATATTTTTTTATTGATTATTGCAATTAAGCAAACATTAATTTCTTCAAATTGATTAATACTTTTGTTTTGTTTTTATGAATTGATTGATAATTGCCTATAACTAGAATTAGTTCCTACTTAATAAAAAATTTGATTACACACTTGAAGAATTATTTGATGCATTATTATGACCTTATGATTTAGATTAGTATTACCTGTTTGATTAATTATTTGATGAATAAATCCTCCTCCACGAAAATCCAGGAAAAAATACTAATACAGGTATATTCTCAACTAATAACACTAATTAAGGCATTCCATGACTAAACATTAATCTTGTTGTATTCATTTTTAGGTTAATTTTAAAAGTGATTCTTAAAAGTAATATATTTTTAATGTAAATTATAGTAATTCGGCAAAAATGATTTTCACCAGTTCAACAAAAACTGGGTCTTTTATTAATATTAAAGATTTGGCTTGCCCAATGATTATTTTTATGGCTGCTTCAACATTGTTGAGTCCTGAAATGCATGAATTAGTGTTTTTAAAAATTTAATTTGATTCTTGGCGAATTTTGCCCAGTACTTATAATATTTAAAAACTTTATGGTTGAGAATATAGATGTATTCATATTTTTTTCCAGCGAAGATAGGTGAATTCGTATATTTTGGTAGCGAATACGAGTGTATTACTGTATTTCAGCTGCGAAAATATTAATATTCGCAGATTTTCCCTGCGAATAATCGAATATTCGTATTTAAATTTGCGAATAATCGAATATTCGTATTTAAATTTGCGAATACAAATAAATTCGTATTCCTATATGCGAATACGAATATTCGTATTCGTATTCGCAGGTTAAGAGTGCTTTTGCTAATATTCGTATTCGTATTCGTGAATACGAATACGCCCAACTCTGTTGTACAGGCACCGCTTTTCAACTTTTCTGTGTGTACTCATAAAATTGAAAAAGTGGTAGAGCGTAAAAAAAATTCTAAATTTGTTTTACCCAACTTAAGGTTTTCTACATTTTTTATCATTTCCAACTAAAAAGTATGAAATAAAAAAATTTTTATAAAAAAAAAATTAAACCGACTTCGAAACCTAGGAACCAGTAAAAATAAATGCACTGAAAAGTATGAAATAATTACCTTCTAATTTTTATGAATACAAAGCAATATTGAAAATTGTATGAAAAGCGGAGAAATGCAATGAGACGAATAATTTTATTTTTATTTTTACAAATACACACTAATTGTTATTAAAAATTGTGACATTAAAATATTAAATACTATGTTCAATACAGCACAATCTTTTCGGAGGCGGCGCAAAATTTAAAATTTTTAACACTAGACATTATGAAAATCTTAAAATGCATCTTCTCTTCTCATCTACTGATTTTAATGCCTACTAATAGAATTGTATCGGTAACATGTCATTTATATTTGCGCCGCCTCCGAAAAGATTGTGCTGTATTGAACATAGTATTTAATATTTTAATGTCACAATTTTTAATAACAATTAGTGTGTATTTGTACAAATAAAAATAAAATTATTCGTCTCATTGCATTTCTCCGCTTTTCATACAATTTTCAATTTTGCTTTGTATTCATAAAAATCAGAAGGTAATTATTTCATACTTTTCAGTGCATTTATTTTTACTGGTTCCTAGGTTTCGAAGTCGGTTTAATTTTTTTTTTATAAAATTTTTTTTTTTATTTTTTTTTTTTGAAAAATCAATTGCTTCATTGTTATTTTTTGCTTAAATTCAAACTTCAAAAAGAGCCTCCTAGACCTAGAGAACTCCCTTGAAGCTTTAACGGAGTATCTAGTATAACAGTAATGGCTTCCGAAATTCCCATATGATTCCCGCAACCTTAATACAAAAAAAAAGATTTACTTAAGAATAATATATAATGAGTTATAATTTTCTAACACAAAATATTAGATAGTTGCAACAATTTATTCTTATAAAGTTATCTCACATTACTTTGTACATTATATTTACTTAAGGTAAGGATTTATCGTTCTTTTTTTTAAGACTCTTTAGGCCATTTCTGAAATGAATGAAATATAATAATAATAATAATAATAATAATAATAATAATATTTATTTGAAAATTTTTACAAATGCCATTTGGCATATATTGTAAATGGGATCATCATTTGTTAACCTCCTCTAGAGGATTGACAAGAATACTTGATTGGAGAAACCTCCCAGTGAAGGCACTCCTAGCATGACAGTTCTACAGTAAATGGTCCCTGCTCCAGAGGCGTTTCAGTCTCCTTGTTGGATTCTGTGGCAGTGTGTCTGTCAGTAATGTTTGTACCAAGGGGTTAGGATGACCAGCAAGAGAGTTATGGAAAGTTTTGTAATGTTTCCTAATTATGTCAGTTACGAATGGTATGTTTAGGTCTTTGTGTAATGATTTGTTGGTAACATAGTACGGGCAGTGAGTGATATAACGGAGAAATTTAGATTGAAAAATTTGGATGGTCTGTAGGTGTGATTTTTTGCATGATCCCCATACTTGAGTGGCGTACGTCCATATTGGTCTAAGTAACATATTATATATTGTAATTTTGTGTGTAAGTGATAGTTTGTTTTTATGATACAACATTCGTCTTAATAGTGAGAGTCGGTGATTTAATCTTTTCTTTAATGTTTTGACATGGCATTTCCAGGTCAGTCGTCTGTCCATTGTTAGTCCCAAGTATTTTGTTTCGGTTTGGTTTTGTAATGGTATGTTATATAGAGTCAGTGGAGAGCAGTCTGATCGTCTTAGCATGAATGTAACCTGATTTGATTTTGAAATGTTAATTTTTATACGCCATTTATTAAGCCAATTTTGCAATATATTTAAATGATTTTGTATGTTGTAGGAGGCAGTTGCCGGGTCAGAGTTAGATGAGAGTATAACAGTGTCGTCTGCGTATGTAGCGAGTTGAGTGTCTGGTGTCTGTGGGATGTCAGAGGTGTAAATAGTGTACAGAACTGGGCCCAAAATGCTTCCCTGCGGCACTCCAGCCCTGATTCGGCAATAGTCGGAGTGCTTGCCATCCTGGTTAACAACAAAAAACCTATCCTCAAGATATGACCAAATAATTAGATAATAGGTATGCGGTATGATCGATTTAACTTTACAAAGAAGACCATCATGCTACACCTTATCGAATGCCTGTGCAACGTCTAAGAAAGCTGCTGTACAATATTCTTTCTTTTCCAATGTCACCGCTATGGTATCAACCACTCTATGACATTGCTATATTGTAGAGTGTGCAGGTCTAAAGCCGAATTGGTGATTGGGTATAACACTATTTGCTTCAAGGAATGGATAAAGTCGTTTTAATAACAATTTTTCAAATATTTTAGAGAATAACGGTAATAAGCTAATAGGTCTGTAAGATGTAACTAGGTCTGAAGGTTTGTTTGGTTTTGGAATCATCTTTACGATAGAAAATTTCCATATGAGGGGGAAGTAAGTTAGTCGAAGAATAGAATTGTAAATATTGGTCAAATATATAATGGCTTTTTTAGGAAGAAGTCGTACAATTTTAGGTGTGATAAGGTCATAACCCGGGGCCTTTCTTCGCGGTAATTTTTCGATGCAAAACTTTACATCTGAAGGTCTAATAGGTGGAGGTGGTAGTGAAAGAGGAAGAGGAGATGAGAGACTGTCTTGAACGTCAAAGAAGTGTTGTTGGTCAAGTAAGTCGTCATGTGGTTGAAATACATCTGTAAGATGAGAGGCAAATAAATCAGCTTTCTCTTTATCGCTTCTGGCCCATGTGTTGTCAGGTTTATGGAGAGGAGTCTTTGTTTGGTGGTAACTGGGTATCTTTCGTGTTTGTTGCCATAGAGTATTGTCACTCGTCTGTAGGTTTGCCAGATGATTGTTGTAAGTGTCCTGTTTGTGTTTCTGTATCAGCTTCTGCAGTCTGTTAGTAAGAACGTCGCTTTTCAATAATAAGTGACTGTATGTCCGGAGGTAAGTAATATTTGTGTCTTTCTGTCTCACGTACTTGTGCTGATTGCCAAGCGGCAGTTTGTACGGTCTTAGTGAGCGTCTCTACAGCGTTGTCAACTTCACTTTCCGTCTTTAGGCTTGTATTAAGGTTAATGTTATTGTTTATAATGTTGTGAAATTTACTGAGTAATATTGGGCCAGGAGTTAGAGTAGGCATGTGATTTGTGGTAAATTTGTGTCTAGAGAGGTACAAAACAACAGCTGAATGGTCAGATGAAAGATCGTTGCTAATGGAGATGTTATGATGAAGAGAATTTAAATTAGATGTAATAAAAAAGTCGAGTAGTTCTGGTTGTCGGTTTAAGTCCGTTGGCCAGTATGTGGGTTCAGTTGGTAATATGCAGTCATAGTTAAGATTTACACAAGTACTAAAAAGAGCATTCCCCCTTAAATTTTGTGTCGTATTTCCAAAACGGGGATGTTTGGCGTTGAAGTCTCCTCCGCACAAAAATTTAGGTCCTAAGCTGGTCAGTAAGTTAGTGAATGTCTCTTGAGAAACTAGTTGCCTCGGAGGACAATATGCACTGGCTATAGACATACAGGTGTGATCAATTTCAACTGATATGACTGAAATCTGAATTTCTGGTAAAGCGATCATATGTTGAGGATAGTGATGTAATGTTCGTTTCACGAGTATTGCCGTACCACCACGGGCAGCACCGCTGGGATGATCACTTCAGTACACCACGTACCCTTGAATGTAGAATCTTGTCGATTGTGTGAAATGAGTCTCCGTTAGTAGTGCAATGTCTATGTCATGCTCGTGTAAGTAGATGTCAAGTTCGTTCCTTCGTTGTATCGCTCCATTTGAATTCCAAAGAAGGAGTTTTAGAGTGTGTTGTGATATTGAATTAGGGACTGGCATTAGGAATAAAATTAGTTACTAGCGTGGAGAGAAGAGTGATGAGCGGAGTTATCATGGATTTAAAATCATTTAAAAATGAGGTCAAATATAATGAGAGATCGGGATTACTTGGTTGAAAGTTGGGTGTAGTATAATTAGATCTTGAGTATGAGGATGGAGTATATCCGGGTGTTGAGTATTGTGGTTGGGTATAGTGAGATGCTGAAACGTGGGGATAAATAGGTTGATGAGTTGGAGGTGAGTATTGAGGAGAATCGACTGTATATTGTGAATGTTGAGGAGGAGATGAACGATGAGCATGGTGAGAAAATGTGTAATGAGGAGTTATCCCCGCAGTATGTGGATTTGTATATTGGGGCGCTGTGTTATAACACGTAGTCCTACAAGTTGGCTGTACGTGTGCAGTAGTTTGAGGTTCTTGTGTTGTAGCATTAGTGTGGGTATGTTGGTCAGGTCCCGCCTCTGGAGGCAGGAGCTCTGTTACCTCTCGCCTTGAAGTTCTCTGATTCCACACGTTGAGTCTTCTTCTCTGCAACTTGAGATGTACTAAGCATCCCCTGTAGTTTGCCGGATGTTCTCCACCGCAAAGAGCGCAGACAGGAGGTTCGTCACATGGTTTCTGGCACCTCTCGCTGGGATGATCTTGACCACACTTGACGCATCTTGGTTTGTGGGGGCAAAAAGCTCGAGTATGTCCGTATTCTTGGCATCTCATACATTGGACAATATTTCTTCTCTAGTGAGGTTCCTCAATTTTAACTTTTGTATAAGCAATGTTAGTTAAATTGAAGACTTCAGCATTGTTTGGAGATGGTTCCAAGTCCACAAAGAAAAGAGGTAGAGGTTCTTTAGAACGCGGATGTAATACATTAGTTATAAAACGGACATTAAATCCTTTTCTTTCTAAATCATATTTTATCACATCGTGCGGTGTGAAATAATGGAGATTTCTAATTACAAATCTATAGGCTTTGTCTTGTTGTGCTTGATAAGTGTGGAAGTTAAAGTTTTTCGATTCGAGATATCGAACACAGGCTCTATAAGCGTCACTTGTAACAGTTTTTAAAGTGACAATCGATTTGTTTGAAAAACATTCAAAATTATTTTCCCCTATTAGGTTAACTAGGTCAACGCATAAACTTTGAAAATTTGTTATCCCTTTAATTTTTATTGGAGGTGGTTGATGAGGTCTTTGAACTGGTGTTTCAACTGGTTCTTCTTCCATTTCGTTAGAAAGTGGTTGAAACATATTACTAACGGGCACATTAGGGATACTATTTAATGTTGTCGAAATAACGGTTTGACTAGGACTTTGATTGAGGTTTATTTGAGTTTGAGTATTGTCGATAGAATTTTGTGGAGTAGATTCCGAAATATTTATGGGAGAACTATTATCTAAATGATTCATTTCAGTAGTTTCACAATTAGAAATATTATATAAATTAACAGATGTTTTTGTTAGGTTAGGTTTTTTAACTGTGTTTTTTATCACTGAACTTTTTGAATTTTCTTTCTTTTTCTCTGGTTGTCCATTTTTAAGTGAAACATTACTATTACTAGTTACCTTTCTCTTCATAAGTGTTGTAGGAACCTTCTGAACAGACTTTCCACTGGGGCCAGCCAATTCATTCACACTCATTAGTAAAGTGGCTTTTTTCACTTGAAAACTTACTTAAAACGTCCGTGGCTCTTAAAGTGATCACATTTTAACAATAAAACACCAAAGTATTCACGAATTTAATAATTTTAATAACAAGAAAATTTTAGAGCCACCGCACAGTATAAGGTATTAAACAGCTGTTGAAATTGAATGAAATATTCCGAAATAGTAATACGGATATCCATATTATATGTTATCAATAATGATAACACCTTTTAAAGGACATGGTAACTAGGTAGAAGTCCACATATGAAATGATTCTAAGGGATTTTTAGAAACAGAATAAGAAAACTTTTCTTATTCATTTTGATGAGTATTCCACCCCTTATGGTCTCTGAATTGTTTTATTTAAAAATTCATCCCTTTTTTTGTCCTAGTAGAAAAAGTTTTGTAATGTTTTGATAAATCAATGTGTTCAAATATTTCAAATTATCAATTTTTTATTTGCTATGTATATCGACCAACATTTTAAGCAGTAGGGCATAGCAGTGAGAAGCAGGACAGTAAGATAACAGGGGTGATGGGTGATATTAAAAGTTAAAATTGATCTCTGAAATCCCAATCAAGACACTATCCCCCTTCTTATTCCAAAAGAGCATCCCAAACGGGATAAACCATTTGCAGTATTTTTTATTAATTTAATTTGAAAGAAAAAAGTTAGAAAAATGTTTCTATGTTCAAAATTAAAAATTCCATTATAATTCCTAAACATATCCTGCTGACAAAAATTCCCATATAATTCTAGAAATTTCTGCACCCTAGACACCCTGTAAAAAAGCTTTAACCCTTTGCGGACCAACCCTTGATTTCACGATGCCGACCCATGATGGTCCCTTGATTGCCCGATGCCGGTCCAAGACTAGCACAAAAAACCGCCACCATTAGTCCATGTCTGCTTGTTTACATTGCACCCTAGTGGTCTATGTAGTTTTCTGCCAAATAGCAAATTTTGTTTTAGGGGTAATAAAAATGGAAAAAATGCTTATTTATTCTCAAAAATCTATATTCAATCAAATTAAAACATAGCAATAAGTAATATAATTTAATTTATCGATAATTTTTGATAACGTGGTACTTCACAAAACATTGCCCAACGAGAAGAGCCGGATTTATGGAGCACGTCTTACAGTAAATATTAGTTTCTCTCCTTCCATTTTTCAATTTAAAACTCCAAAAATAACCAAAACTTACAACGAAAATGGTCAACTGACACTAAGAAGTTTCAAGGTTTAAGAAATAACAACGAACTAAGAAGCCTTAGAGTGCTGTAGTTCACAGAACATTTACAGAGCATCTATTGGTTGTTGAGGGGACTATTTGGTACCAAAATGATTAGCTGATCGTGTAGAATAGCGCTTTTTTATTAAACTTATGCCAAAGAGGACTTGGAAAAAGTCTAGATGGATTATCGGAGCTGGATAGATTCCAGCTCGTCAAAGGACCGTTAAGACTGGTGATGGATAGACACTGCGGACCACATGAATAACTTGTTTATGCCGCTCCCAGGTCGGCATTGGCCCGCAAAGGGTTAAAGGTCATAATTCTTGACCTCCTGTTTTGTTTCTTGACATAAGAAAGTCAAGAAAACTTCTTTGACTTGCTCTTATGAGCCTTTCAGGGTGGAGGTGCCACAATTTAAGTATGCCATCCATCTTGTCAACGCCTTCATGACCATTCACTTCCTCTCTTCTCTCTAAATCGAGTCACACTATCCATCCATGACCCATGAATGAAATTTTGGACTTCTGATTCAATTTAAAGAAAAGTATATAAATAAAAAACAATTCAGGTCTTATCAGTGAGTCAGGTTATAAAAAATCACAGATGTCAGTTTGTTATATCCTGATTTCAAGAAATTACCTAATTTGAAACAAAAAAACTTGGATTTGTCATAAAAAATAAGTAATTTTTTTACTTAATTTAATCTAATTTAATAAATAAATAAATATAAATAAACCTCTAAATTTTTCTCCGTTAGGCACCTTGTTAGCCGATCTATTTCCAACATACAATTAGTTAGGTTCAATTCATTTTGGTGAAGGGCATCTTGAAGTTCTGCAACATTACTCTCAAGCTCTGCACTGTAATAGATAGTTACAATAGATCATTAATGGGCTTTCAAGGGATACTCAAATCATTACTATCTCAGAGAAAAAAATCAACATTTTCCCTTTTTATACAATTTTATTATTTATGTTCATAGTTAACACTGGTATATTATTAAAGGTTTTTTTTTTTTTTTTCAGTTGGCGCATATGCTTGATGAGACCTTTGGTCACACAGTGTGGTGTTCTTACAGACATTGGTGTTGCCTGCAGGAGCACAGACAGCCTGGAGGGGGTAGCCCAAACCTCACGTTGCTGCAAGCCATGGCCACCATGGTGCAGCGGCAGACTGCCCATAGCTTCATAACCAATCCCATTGGGGCCAATTTGGCAGTGCGCTTCCCACCGATGACGTCAGCTCTCTCGTGTTCAAGGACAGTGACGAATGGTCTAGGTCAAAGGATTATGGTGGGTCAGAGTCAGACCTATATTTCTCGATGACACCAAGATTCTCGATGAGATACAAGGGGAAGGTTTATCATTCCTACACCCGGTCAGTGTGAGTCGCCTCCAGTAGGCTGACGGGCCTCACATATCCGGGGGCGGGGTAGGCTTGGACTACGTGGAGTTCATTGGGGAGTGGTCACCAGAATGGAGCGGTCACTCCAATGGTCCAACTACTAAACACGCTTGACGTTGTTTTTAATTACCTATTGCAATCGCCTTTGTCCACTCGGCCATCACGGCCCTCATTTTATTAAAGTTTATTGAACAATATTTTATGCGCCCTCACCTATTTAGATAATATATAAAACTTATTTCTAGTCTCCAGTAACTTTTTTCCCTAAATGATCAAAATGAGAATGGAATAGCAACCTATGTTTATACCATACTGAATAATAAAATTATGTATTAATTATCCAATACACACTGCAAGCATATTAGCCATGCAGCATTATTTATTCCAATAAATAAATATCCAGACTGTTTACTTTTCATGTTCAGCAGATGTAAAACTGTTTAGACCGGTGATTAAAAAACACCAATCCTAAGAATAAAAGCCACCAGGCAGTTATATACTGCAACCTATGTAGAAAAGATCAAACCTATTGACTTATAAGAAATTCTGCACCAACAATTTTATAAGGAAATTAGGAATATAAAAATGGCAAAACATGAAAAGTAGTTAACATATAAATAATTAAAATGACTAAACAATATATAATTTTATCAGATATACATTACAATCTCATGTCACGATGTATGTCTGAGGTATAATCAGAAACTACTCAACCGATCTTTATAGAATTTGACTCATTGTGTGTAGTTTTGTCCAACTTAAAAGATAGGATAGTCATTATCTTGATTATTGGCTTCAAGATTTCTTTTATTGCACATTAAATGCTTATTATACTACAATTGAGTTTGATTATTTGTAAGTTCTATAAATTTCCAACAGATGGCGGTATAAGTTGATTTATTGACACATTTAGGGTGGTCATCCCACTAGCCAAATACAATTTTTCCGGCTTTGACTAGGAAAATCCGTGTTTTCCCCATGGGCAATTATGTGTCGCCTTTTCATGTGTGGGAAAAACATCGAATCTATTTGTTTTAGCAAAAGACAGGTTAACCAAAATTAGTAGTATTATTAGCACTACAATAAATAGAAATTGAGAATTTTAAAAATAAAAAAAAGTAACTTATTATTATTAAAAGTTATAAATTAACGTCATCTATCTCATTCATAAAATTTAATTTTTATGTTTTGATAAGTAATACTGTATGAACACGCAGTATGGTTTGAGGTTTCTCCCGCTCCGTGCTCAATTTTCATAACCTGTTTCAGGTAGAACCTACTGATACGATATATCATCTTGAGTTATATTCTGAATTTTATTAATATGTATTATGGCAAAAGGTACATTTTTGCTAATAGCTTATTGTGATTGTACTATACCTATTCCAATTATATTCTTTAACTAGCTGTACATACCGGTTTCACCCAGAGAATTTCATTTTTTAAATCTATAAATCAATATCGTAAAAACCAATGTAAAGCGAGATCAAAATAATTTTTATAACAATAAAGAATATACCCAGAGATTGGCTGAAGTTATGCAATGTTAATATGGACAGGTTTATTCTGGCGTAGGGAGGTGGCAGCCCATCGCCCGGTCTCAAGACCGCAGATAGCCACTGGCCCTCCAGGTTGGGGGAACAGTACTCTAACACACACAGTACACTACATACACCCCCACACTACAGTCTAAGATCACCTACAGTACACACCCTAGGATCACCTTCCCTAGGAAGCCGCTCCGGATGGGAGTGCAGGTATACAGGCACCAAGGTGGCAGCCCCCCTAGTATACTAGGGTACAGAATGAGGGTTAGATGCCCCCCTACCTGAAATTCATATTTCGCTGAAACCAAAATCAGCCTCGGATCTTGATTGTCATAAACGGAAACGACCCAGCAACCCCTATAGGATCTTTAATCTTGGATACTGGAACATTCTTTCACTTCACAGACCCGGAGCACTGAAACTGCTCCTTGACCAGATAGACCATTTCAAACTGGACATCGTTGCCATCCAGGAAATTAGATGGACTGGCCAGGATATTCTCGAAAAGAGGGGACACACCGTTTACTACAGGTGCAGTGATACCCTCCATGAATATGGCGTAGGATTTGTAGTCAGAGGTCGCTTTAGGCAACTGGTAATTGGCTTTAAGCCCATCAATCTACACATTTGTAGATTGATAGCAGACATTTGTGTGCTAAGGATTTGTGGGAAGTTCTATAACCTCAGTATTATAAGCGTCCATGCCCCGACGGAAGCTTCAAGTGAAGAGGACAAGGACTCCTTTTATGAAGAACTGGAACGGACCCTTGATCAGTGCCCAAGGTACGACATGAAAATAGTCGTTGGAGGGGATAATGGTTATCTCGTCGAAAATAGGGAAGGAGGAGATAACCATCCAACCATTGGAAAATATAGCCTCCATGACGAGTCTAATGACAATGGTACAAGACTCATTAACTTTGCTGCCTCCAGAGACATGATCATTGGAAGTACCCACCCTCTTTGCACACAAGGATATTCATAAAGGCACCTGGACCACACCAGACAGGACACATGTTAACCAAATAGATCACATTCTTGTTGATAATAGGCACAAGTCTAGCCTTAAAAATGTGAGAACGTTTCGAAGTGCCAACGTGGATTCGGACCACTTCCTGTGCATTGCCCACATCACTCCCAAGATCTCTTTCAAAAAAACAGGAGGCCCAGCTAAAAAACCTCGGCATTACAACCTTAGTAAGCTCCAGGAACCAAGGTTGTAATCACTCACTCACTCACTCCATGGCTCTACGGTCCTTTTTGAGAACCTGGGCCTCCTTTACAATAGTTTTAGGACGTTTTGCCACTCCGCTCTGTCTAGGGCTTGTCTCCTCCATCTTCTAACGCCCAGCTTTTCCAAAGTTTTTTCGACGCCTTCTATCCAACGGCTTCGTGGTCGCCCTCTTTGCCTTCGTCCTCCTGGCTTACCATTCAATAGTGTTTTAGGCAGTCTACCTTCAGGCATCCTTTCGACGTGTCCTGCCCATCTTAATTGACACTTCTTGATGTATGTCACCAATTCTTGGTCTTGAAACATGCGTCGAAGTTCTTCGTTTTTCCGCAGCCTCCATCTCCCAGCTTCACAGACAGGTCCATATATTCTTCTGAGTACTTTTCGTTCCCAAACATTTAATAATCTTTCGATTTCATTTGTCAGTACCCAGGTTTCACAGCCATATGTTACTACTGGTCTTATAACTGTCTTATATATTATGACCTTAGCTCTGTAGCTTAAGCTTCTAAACTTAAGTGGCTTCTGTAGTGCGAAGAAACATCTATTGCCCGCGGCCAATCGCGCTTTTATTTCCTCCATAACCTCATTTTTCTCCGTAACAAGCGCTCCCAAATATTTAAATTGGCTCACCGTCTTAAAGATGTATGACCCAAATTTTATTTCTGGTTCTGCCCTTGTTGGTCTTCTTGAGGTCTTCATATACACAGTCTTTTTCTCATTGATTTGCAAACCCAATTTTCGCGCTGCACTCTCGAACTCTTGGAAAATACCTGAAAGGGCTGCAATCGATCTTGCCGTTAACACAACATCATCAGCATATGCTAAATGTTGGGTCATTCTGTTGTATATGGTGCCATTTGCATTTGTTCGAATTGCACGAATTGCCATCTCAAGCGCCAGGTTAAAAAGAGTCGGTGACAAAGGGTCTCCTTGTCTTAGGCCCTCTTTGACTGAGAATTGGCTGGACAGCATTCCTTGTATCTTGACTTTACAAGTGGTGCCCGTTAGTGACATTCTGACCAACCTGATTAACTTCTTAGGTATGTTCAGTTTTTCCATAGCCATCATTAATTCTTCTCTGTTTATGCTATCGTATGCCTGTTTAAAGTCAACAAACAGATGGTGCAGATCGACGTCGTATTCGTATGATTTTTCCAAGGTCTGCCTCAGAGCGAAGATGTGGTCCACAGTTGATCGGCCCTCTCTGAAACCACACTGATAATCCCCCAGACACTTTTCCGACCAATTTTTGATTTTTTGATTGAGGAGTACAGCAAATATTTTATACGATGTCGATAAAAGAGATATTCCTCTGTAATTATCACAATTTGCTTTATCTCCTTTCTTATGGATAGGACATATAAGGGCTGTACCCCATTCTTGTGGCATTTCTTCTTGTATCCATACCTTTAACACTATATTGTACAGCTCTCTATGTAGTGTTTCTCCACCTTGCTTGATCATTTCAGCGTCTATATCATCATATCCTGGTGCTTTACAGTTCTTCAGTGACTGTACCACTTCCAGAAATTCTTCAAAATCCGGTGGTTCCACATCATCTTCATCAGACTGACTCAAAATGAACCCTTCTCTCTCGGGCGATATCCCATTTCTGCTGACGTTCAGTAGCTCTTCGAAATAGTTGCGCCAAGTGTCAATAACTTTAACAGTTTCTAACACGAGGTTTCCTTCTTTATCTTTGCAGCCACCAGACCTTGGTTGAAAGCCCTTCTGGAAATCCCTTATCCCTTTATAGAATTTTCTGGTCTGTTTTTTCTCAAAGTCTGCTTGTAATGCTTCCAGTTGTGCCCTTTCCACGTTCCTCTTTTTCTGTCTACACAAAGTTTTGACTATTCTTCGTTTGGCTAAATATATTTCCATATTTTGCCTGGTGTTCCTGTTTAGAACGGCCCTCCTTGCATCATTCCTTTCCTTCAGAGCCCTTTTACAATCTTCATCAAACCATTCATTTCGTTGCACTCTCTTTCTTTTGCCAAGAACATCCCTGGCTGCACTTAACAGCGAAGTCTTTACTCTTTCCCAGTCCCTTTGTAAGTCTTCTTCACCTATGTAGATCTTTTCAATGAGACTTTTACTGACTTCTTTTCTATAGAGTTCTTCTATTGGTTTATCTTTTAACATGATGCTGTTGTACTGCACCGCCTTTTTTCCCTTATCATCGCCTCTTCTTGCCAATTTCTGCTGATATGGAATTCTCAATAAGAAATGGTCTGAGTCTACGTCGGCTCCTCTGTAGCTTCTTACGTCTCTCACATCCGAAGCATGTCTAGCATCTATAAGTACGTGGTCGATTTGATTTCTAGTTTTCCCATCAGGGGATATCCAGGTTTCCTTGTGTATTTCTTTATGTGGGAAACGTGTGCTACTGATCACAAGTCCTTTCTCAATAGCAAAATCCACAATCCTGAGCCCATTATCATTTGATAGAGAGTGCTTACTGTGAGCTCCAATCGTAGGTCGGAAATAAGGTTCCTTGCCGATTTTAGCATTCAAATCACCCATTATAATCTTGACATCATACTTAGGGAGTAAATCGAATTCTGACGAGAGTGCCTCATAGAATGCATCTTTTTCTTCGTCTTCCTTTTCCTCTGTGGGTGCGTGAACACTAATTATTGACAGATTGAAGAATCTTCCTTTCATCCGCACCATACACATTCTCTCATTGACTGCTTTATAGCTCAAAATTGCATGTTTTAGAGTTTTCCTAATCATAAAGCCAGTCCCGAATCTATTTTCCAGATGTCCGCTATTTATAATGGTGTACATATTCAGATCCATGTTTTCTATTTGTTTCCACCTTATCTCTTGGAGAGCCACCACATCAATACCATATTTGTGCAGAACTTCCTCCAAATTCCTACTTTTCCCCGCCTGCCCTAGACCTCTTACATTCCATGTTGCTAAATTTAATGATTTTAATTTTCCTTTGACATGCCTATATCGTTGTTTCCTTAAATCCGTCCGGCTATTTCTATCGTTAGGTTTCATAACAGTATTGTTTTTCTGGAGAAGGGTTGTTAGCCCAATGTCCAACCCCCAACCTGGAGGACCGGGTTTTTCTGTAGGGGTTTACTCCCTTAGCCTTTGAACAAGATTCTGACCCACAAGGCAGTGGGAGGTGCGGGATGGACATATTGATGAGGATATTAGGAGAGGTATATATTAGGAGAGGTTAGTTGAAATGTAAAGAAAGGACTGGGTACTTAGGTCAACGGACAGTTGTCCCTTTAGTCGCCTTCTACGACAAGCGGTAAATACTGTGGATCTATTCTATTACCCCAATCCACAGGGGGGTAATAGAATACCTCAGTATTATAAGCGTCCATGCCCCGACGGAAGCTTCAAGTGAAGAGGACAAGGACTCCTTTTATGAAGAACTGGAACGGACCCTTGATCAGTGCCCAAGGTACGACATGAAAATAGTCGTTGGAGGGGATAATGGTTATCTCGTCGAAAATAGGGAAGGAGGAGATAACCATCCAACCATTGGAAAATATAGCCTCCATGACGAGTCTAATGACAATGGTACAAGACTCATTAACTTTGCTGCCTCCAGAGACATGATCATTGGAAGTACCCACCCTCTTTGCACACAAGGATATTCATAAAGGCACCTGGACCACACCAGACAGGACACATGTTAACCAAATAGATCACATTCTTGTTGATAATAGGCACAAGTCTAGCCTTAAAAATGTGAGAACGTTTCGAAGTGCCAACGTAGATTCGGACCACTTCCTGTGCATTGCCCACATCACTCCCAAGATCTCTTTCAAAAAAACAGGAGGCCCAGCTAAAAAACCTCGGCATTACAACCTTAGTAAGCTCCAGGAACCAAGGTTGTAATGCCGAGGTTTTTTTAGCTAGGCCTCCTGTTTTTTTGAAAGAGATCTTGGGAGTGATGTGGGCAATGCACAGGAAGTGGTTAAAGTTAAGATTTAAAACCTCGGCATTACAACCTTAGTAAGCTCCAGGAACCACTCCTGTGAAAGGAAATACTGGCGAACTCCTTACAAATCAACAGGAGCAGCTTGAAAGATGGAAGCAGCACTTTGAAAATCTCTTGCAGCCCGAGGAACAATCATCCAGCCTGGAAAATGTGTCCAGTGATTCAATCGATCTAATTGGACCCCAGGCTAGCCCAAAAACGTCCCACCCACCCAGACAAGTGGCAGTTGACTCTCCCTCAAAGAATGAAATAAAGCAAGCTATAGCGCAATTGAAAAATGGGAAGTCTCCAGGGTTGGACAACATTACACCAGAGGTGGTTAAAGCAGACGATGACCTATCAGCGGAACTCTTGCTACCTTTGTTTGAAGAAATTTGGGAGAAAGAAGAGGTCCCTGAGGCTTGGAAGAGAGGTATTATTGTCAAGGTGCCAAAGAAAGGAAATAGGACGGTCTGCGACAATTGGCGGGGGATCACATTGCTTTCAGTGCCCTGCAAGGTATTTTGCAGAATTATCTTGAGCAGAATCACAGACGTAATTGAAGAGAAGCTGAGGAAGGAGCAGGCTGGTTTTAGACGAGGCCGGAGTTGTGTTGATCTAATTAACACGCTCAGGATTGTCATGGAGCAAAGTAATGAATGGCGGAGTCCTCTCTATATGACATTTGTTGACTTTGAGAAAGCCTTTGATTCCGTCAAGCAGGACTTCATTTGGGAAACCCTAGCGAAGTATGATATCCCCTCCAAAATAATTAATATAATCAGAAGCATGTACGATGGGTACAGGTGTTGCGTCCTTCATAATGGCGCTGTGTCGGACAGTTTCAATGTTCTCCGCGGGGTCCGACAGGGCTGCATTCTCTCCCCTACACTATTTATCATAGTCTTAGACCGGCTAATGAGGCAGGTCTTAGGTAGAAGGAAAAGAGGGATCCAATGGACATTACATGAAAGGCTTGAGGATCTTGACTTTGCCGATGACGTTTGCCTTCTAGCACAACGGTTTTCTGACATGCAGGCAAAGTTGAGGAAACTAGAAACCGTTTGCAAAGTTGCGGGGTTAAAGGTAAACGCATCCAAGACCAAAGAAATTCGGTTAAATGTGGAAAATGAGGAGACCCTACAGCTAAATGATGAGGTCCTTGAACGGGTTGATGCTTTCACTTACCTGGGAAGCACTGTGGGGAGAGATGGAGGCACTGACCAGGAAATAGTTTGCCGGATCCGCAAAGCAAATGTAGCCTTTGTCCAGCTATATCCTGTATGGCGTAACAAGAATATATCCCGCAATACTAAGCTAAAACTGTACAACTCCAACGTAAAGTCCGTCCTCCTCTATGGCTGTGAAACTTGGAAAATCTCCAAAAAGGTTCTGAGCCAGCTCCAAGTTTTTGCGAATCGCTGCCTTAAGAGAATTCTCTCGATCAGCTGGGACGATAAAATCTCAAATGAGAGGCTGGCTCAATTGTCTAGACAGAAGCCATTGGGGGAGCAGATTGCCAAGAGAAAGTGGAAGTGGATTGGACATACCCTTCGTAAAAGAGATGGAGCCATTGAGAAGACGGCTCTTGATTGGAATCCCCAAGGATCAAGAAGTCGGGGGAGACCCAAGCTGACCTGGCGAAGAACAGTAGAGAAAGAGGTCATTAGAGCTGGAAAAACATGGAGAGAGGTCAAGGCCCTAAGCGGGGATAGAGACGGATGGCGAGTTTTTACTTCGGCCCTTTGCTCATACTATGGCAGCCATAGGACATAAGAAGAAAGAAGAAGCTCCAGAAACCAGATATCAAACAGCTGTACACTAAGAAGCTGGATGAGAACATCTGCGCTCAAGCTGTGGATATGTCAAACACAGAACTCCTTTGGTCAAGCTGTGTGACTGCAATGGATGAGACAGCCAACAATGTACTGGGACCAAGAGAAAAGGAGATGAGGTCCCCATGGTTTGATGGAGAATGTAATGCTGCCACGGATGCGAAGAATGTTGCATATAAGAATATGCTGAGGAAAGGGACTAGGAGTGCTGTGAAGAATATAGAAAGAAGAGGAGAGAAGAAAAACGACTCCATCAAAGGAAGAAGAGACAAAGGGAAAAAGAGGGACTAGAGAGGACTGAAAAACTCTGGAGGGAGAAAGAACCAAGAGACTTTTTCAGGAGTGTCAATAGAAGGAGAAGGTACCAAGCAACTTTGCCGGAAACCTGTAAAGACAAGGATGGGAAAATAATTGCCTGCAAGGAGGAAGTCCTATTGCTATGGAAGAGTCACTTTGAAGGACTTCTTGACATGGTTCAGTGTGAATCAGACACCAGAGAGGACTTTCCAGTTGGTAACCGGGATTTAAACCTTGAACCACCAGATGATGAAGAGATAACGGATGCCATTGGTAGACTCAAGAATAATAAGGCATCTGGAGCTGATTCACTGCCCGCCAAACTCTTCAAGCACAGCTGACAAAGAGATTACAAGATCTTATCTTGTGCATCTGGGAGGAAGAGGTTTTGCCGGAAGATTGGAAAAAAGCAGTTATTTGCCCTGTTTTCAAGAAAGGAGACAGACAAAATTACAGGGGTATCTCTCTTCTCTCTTGTGGATATAAGATTCTATCCAATATACTCTTCCAACGTCTCTTACCCTACGCAGAACAGGAGCTTGGTCCATACCAGTGTGGATTTAGACGAGGGAGATCTACCACAGATCAAATCTTCTGCCTCAGAACTATTCTAGAGAGGGGCAATGAATATCAAATTAATACCCATCATCTTTTCGTGGACTTCAAGGCAGCTTACGACAGCATTAACCGGGAAGAGCTATATAAGGCACTAGAAGATTTTAATATCCCAGAGAAGTTAATACACTTGGTAAAGCTGACCATGAGGGATGTGAAGTGCACTGTGCAGGTTGGTGGGCAAAGAACAAAAGAGTTCTCCTCAAGAAAAGGACTTCGCCAAAGAGATGCACTGGCGTGCCTTCTTTTTAACTACTTGGCGCTTGAGAAAGCAGTGAGGGACGCTGGTCTGCAAATTAACTGAACGATTTACAATCGAATGGTCCAGCTCTTAGCCTTTGCAGATGATGTAGACATTGTAGGGCGATCTTCAGAGTCAGTCAGAGACTCTTATCCCAGCAGACCAAGCTTCATCTATACAAAACATTAATCCGCCCTTTTTTTTATTGTATGGATCAGAAACATGGACCACAAGCAAAAGAATTGAACAAGACCTTTTAGTCTTCGAAAGGAAAATTCATCGTAGGATCTTCGGAGGAGTCCATACAGACGGAAACTGGAGAAGACGGACGAATAACGAAATTTATTTGATTTTCAATGAAAAAGATGTCGTTCCGATAATGAAGCTGGGAAGACTGCGATGGGCTGGCCACGTGGCTAGAATGGACGACGAGGCAATCCCTAAAAAGTTACTGACTGAACCCCTCCATGGCACTAGAAGAAGGGCACAGTGATCAAGAACAAAATTAAATAAAAAAAAGATAGGGTACCCCATTTTTTTTGCTTTTAAGCTTCCGAGAAGTGGTGCACAGTAGAAATACGCCAGAATTAAAATCGTACAGGTGGCACTTTTCGCGCACGCGCAAAAAACGCTTTTTTCCCCAAAAAATTGTGTTTTTCGCCTTTTTTTACATGTGTGATATGCTAATTTTACACCTACGAACACACACACACATATGTAAGCAATGCATACGGGCAACATAACTTTTATTACATTAATAGGATTTTTAAAAGTAAATTACATGGCGCGATAAATAGAGAGAAAATACAGGAGACCGCATATTTTACATATAACATATAGCGAATCCGGTGTCTTCTATTTTTCATGCAGTGTAAAGAGGGCCAATGATATTACACTATTTACAATTATTGAATGATATGATTGAACGACCTTATCGCATAATATGTAAATATTGAAAATGTTTTGATCCCATTGCATTGTTATTTGTTTATACACGGAGAAATTAGAAATTCCAAATTTATATTTGATTAGTCTATCGATAACTAAAGAAACATTCACTTCGACCGCTCTTTATACAGTTTTTTCTCTTTAAAATCTAATTTTTCTTATTACTTTTGAGTTAAGTGCATCTTAAAAAATTAATCTGTTAAAAATGGTAAAACCTTTAATAATAAAGAAACTCAATGATGCTGCAACCCATGAAGAGAATCGGTGCAGAGTCTGTATCATTTGTTTAGAAAAGAAAAAGAGTGTTTATAAAGTATCCGTTGGTTTGTTAAATATAGTGCAGGATTTATTGAAAATTAAAATGAACTACTATTTACCTAACGTTGTGTGTGTTTATTGCAAAATTCATGTGATATCCATTAATTCCAATAATATTTCATCCAAAAGAAAGTTTCCGAATTATGATTTATTTAAAGGACCACCACTCAAAACTCGATCAAAACAAGATGGGAATAATCACGATTGTGAATGTTATTTATGTGAAATAGCCAGAAAGGTAAATTTAAGCAACTTCAAAAAAAAGAAATGAAGACTTTGTAATTATATATTACTATAATACTTTCCTAGTACCTATTGCTTTTAAATTTATCTCAGATATTTATATACAGTTCAGTATACTATATTCATTATTAATTGTTTTAAATATGTGTGCGTGTGTGTCTAATCAACGCATTAGACATGTGAAAAAAGGCGAAAAATACAATTTTTTGGGTAAAAAACGTTTTTTGCGCGTGCGCGAAAAGTGCCACCTCTACGATTTTAATTTTGGCGTATTTCTTCTCTGCGCCACTTGTCGGAAGCTTAAATGCAAAAAAAATGGGGTACCCTATCTTTTTTTTATTTAATTTTGTTCTTGATCACTGTGAGGGGGAGACCAAAACTCAGCTGGTCTGGTGGTGTTGCTGGAGAACAGAACAGCGGCACAGAACAGAGATGACTGGAGGAAGCTGGTGGAGGAGGCCAGGACTCATCGACGAGTTGTAGCGCAAAGATAATAATAATAATAATAATAATATGGACAGGTGTTCGCATCAGGTATGAAAGAACCCCTGAGCGAACTTTGGAGAATTAAGGACAAACGATATGGATTTCTATAAAGAACAAACAGAATTTCATCTTTATATAAATAGGTTATAGCTGTATATCCCGGTTTCACGCGGAGAATTTCATTTTTCTAAAGAAACGGTCGATTTCGTAAAAAAACATTGTAAAGCAAAATCATTATGATTTTTATAACAAAAAAGAATATCAGCTGAAGGTCGGCTGAAGTTATGCAATTTTAATATGGACAGGTGTTTGCACCTGGTCTGAAAGAACCACTGAGCGAAATTTGGAGAATTTAGAACAAATGGTATGGATTTCTATAAAGAACAAACAAACAAACAGAATTTCATCTTTATTTATATAGATACGATTATATATATAGATTATATATATATACGACAGTGTTCCATTAAAGAGACTGTGGGAAGCTTTGGAAAGAGCTAGAATAAACAGAGGTCTTATAAACAGGAGGTCTTGGAGCAGAATCAAGAGTGAAAATTTGAACAACACTCACGGAGCCATTCCCAATCTCTAAGGGCTTGAAGCAGGGATGCAGCCTTTCCCCAAAACTTTTCAATATCTATATTGAACAGCCACTGAAATTCTGGAAACAGAGGTGCCGAGGAATGGGCATTGAGATTGGTAATGATGTCCTGTTTACTCTTCAATTTGCAGATGACCAAGTTGTCATATCCTCAGATGAATATGATATGGAATTCATGATGAGGAGGCTCATTGAAGCATATAAAGAATGGGGTTTAGAAATAAATAGTGACAAAACGAATATATGGCGGTCAACTCTTCTGTTTCTTCTCTCTCCATAGAGGATTGGACGATCCCTCAAAGTTCTGATTTCAAGTACCTTGGTGTCACCATAGACTGCTATGGCACATTAATACCTTCTTTAGTCAAATATGAGATGTAAAAAGTAAAAACTTTAACCCTTCTAATTTCTTTACCAAGCAATTTTAAATATGGTGTAAAGTTCTGTTTTAAATCCCATTAGTTTATAGATTAGCTGAAATGTTTTTATCATTATAAGAGAATTTTGATTTGACTGTATTAAAAAAGAATAGGATATAATTAATTCAATGCATCATAGCTACTAAGCCATACACAGCAACGTTTGGTAGGGTCTGCTCGTATTTAATAATAAATAAGCCAGAAAAATAGTATTTTTACTGTCAGTAAGAAAATGTTAAACTATCAATCCATTTATAACACGAATTCCTTGACATTTTGGGCTTGTTTGGCAAGCCTAATCAGATCTGTTATTGTTAATAATAAAATACAGTACCCAATTATGTACTACTATTGCGGACCATTGGGCACTCCCTATATCTTGACTATAAGGAAGGACAGTCTTACCCTTTTATCACCCTGTCATAGTTTCTCTTTAACCTCCTTATGTATGCCAACTTGAACTAAGCCCATATCTATAGATTTCATCAAACCCTTCTGGTCTGATGAAAATTCATTCATTCACTCCCTAGCTGAGTTTTTTAACCAAGGCAGATGTTAAATGTAAGGGGGGGCTCAACCCCTCCCTTCAACCCTCCTGCTTTATCTGGGCTTGGGATCGGCAATAGTGTGAAATTAACTCCACAGGTGCTGTTACAAACTAACAGATGATTTAATATTGGTTTCGCTGATTTTATTGTTTTGCAAACTACTGCCTTCTTCTCTATTTTCTTTCTATGATACTACTGACACTGCTGATGGTGGTCTTTGATTATTCACTAGAGAGTTTCAAGACAATTAAACCCAAATTCGCTTTTCCCCAAAAAGTTCTTCCTTCCTTAAATTTTATGAACTTATGATACCAGATTCAAGGTCTTACAGTAAATAATGAGAGACATGATTATGGTTAACATTTCTGCCTTTTTATCGTAAAGTTTACACATGTTATGGAGACTAATTAGCATTGTTTGTTTTTTAATAGAAATTTGACTTCCTTTTTAACACATAGAGTTAGATATCAAACAACTGTCATCAAAACTAATCATGATGAAAATAATTTAATCCTTCAACATAAAAAAATTAAAAATCATTGATTGTTCAAATACTTTTTGCTCATTGATTTTTGAATTTAAATGTTATCTTGGTTTGTTTAACTATGTTATTGAAATACTAAATACTGACAAACGTATATTTTAGCCAAACCATCGAAAAATTAACAATTTTCTAGTTGTTCCAATACTGTTTGCACTACCTGTATCAGATAGGTATTGAATAACTTAACATTCAAATTAGGTTTATGAAGCCTTTAAAAATACATACTTTTTTCTAGCAAAAGTCTGGCATTCGGGTCATTTTAGTGATTTTTCAGTTGTTTTTTGCATGCATCAATGTAAAGAAAATAACAAAATTTCAAATTTTTTGGACTCATAGTTTCTGAGATATAAATTTTTGAGGTAGTAAAAAAGGTGCATTTTTTAAACAGTATTTGGGCAAGTAAAAACTATTTGAGCAAGTGAGCTGAAACAGGTGATATATTTTGCAGTATTCTATGTGTTTTTTTTTATATACCACATGACCATATCCTCAAATGGTAATATCTTTAAAAACATATAGAAAAGCTTCTTTTTGAGCTGAAGGTGTGCCAAATTTCAAAGTGGGAAGACAATGGGTTCTCAAGATAAAAAATATTGACATAATATTTTTACAAATAGTTTTTATAGAAATAGTTTTTGGGCTAGATTGTAAAAACTATTTATGCTAGAAAGCTGGAAAGGGCGTTCTTGTTTTCAGTTTTATCTGCTCTTTCTTCTGACATACATGACTTACATGACTAGAAATATGAGCCCCTTAAAGCACAAGTGGTGTGACTTCAATTTTTATGTTTTGAGATATAAAAGGGTTTTTATTATGTTAAGACGTTTTGGTACTACTTGTCACCAGACTACAAATGAATGCACAAATATGGGAAACTAGGAGTTACACTGTTAGTACATTAAACATAACACATTTTTACCTACACAGTACTATGCCTAACAAAAAAAAAAAACGAAAATTGGAGTTACACCACCAATCCAGAGTTTCTAATTTTAGTTTCAGAAGGCAGCAAAGTTGAGGGAAAATACCTCATTTAATAACACTTCTAACGCACTCTTCATTTTTTAATTTGGTGTTTCTAAGACCAAGATATGGATGACATAAAGAGAAAAAATTATGGTTCAAGTATTGTTAATGCTTAAGAATTTACATTTTAAATTTGAAAAAACTAATACAACTCACCAATATCTTTAAAATAAATTTATTTTTAATCATTTTATTTATGTTCAAATTGGAAGCAGTACTCTGCAATACACAAACGTGCCCGTTTTCTCATACTCCCAAATGTTAAAATTCCTACCCAATTAAAAATAAATTTATTTTAAAGATATTGGTGAGTTGTATTAGTTTTTTCAAATTTAAAATGTAAATTCTCAAGCATTAACAATCCTGGAACCATAATTTTTTCTCTTTATGTCATCCATATCTTGGTCTTAGAAACACCAAATTAAAAAATGAAGAGTGCTATAACGGTGTAATTTATTTTTAATTGGGGAGGAATTTTAACAGTTGGGAGTATGAGAAAACGGGCTATCAGCTTTTCGGAGAAATTTTCAGATTTAAAGATATCACGATTTTCCGATGCCAGGTCGTGATATCTTTCAAAATCAATAAAAAGCGAAATTATTCCGAAATGGTTAAGAATCGGACCATGGTCAATATGAACTTTTTTATTCATTTTATGGTGGAGAATCTACTGGTGAAGTTTGTCGCACGAGTAGCAAGGCACCCTGTATATGTATATATATATATATATATATATATATATATATATATATATATATATATTCTTTTTTTAAAATAAAATCTTCTATTTTTAATTTTGAAAAAGTAATCTTTTTGATTTTTTTAAAAAAAGATATATTATTCTAGCTGAAGGTTTGCTAAATTTCAAATAGGGGAAGCTAAGGGTATGTAATAAGCCTTTATATATCAATATTTTTTATTTATTTTTTAATCAAAAGGGATGGTTTTTCAAAATTCAAAAAAGAAGATATTACTTATTTTTAAAAAATATTATCGTTTAAGGATATGGTCATCTAGTATATCAAAAGAAAACAGACAGAATACTGAAAAATATGACATGTGTTTCAGCTCTCTTGCTCAAATATATTTTGAGGTATAACCCAAAAACTGTTAAAAAAAACACCATTTCTGTTTTGTTTTTACTACTTCAAACATTTATATCTCAAAAACTGTAAATCAGAAAAAGCTGAAGTTACGTATTTTTCCTTACATTAATGCATGCAACGAATAACCGAAAAATCACTAAAATCCAAGACCTAAAGGTTTCAGACCCTTGATATGAAATGAGCCCATTAGCAAAGGCGTATCAAAATATTAATTTGGTGCACAGATAAGAAACGGTGAATAAAAAACTATTCACAGGTTACCCGAGAAACCTGATTTGAAGTATATGTTACTTTATAAACATCAGGGTAATCAAAAACAAGATTCTGATTGTAAAAACAGTAATTGCACTTATTCTTATTTTAATCTATCTATATTCTAACATTATTCTCATAAAATATATGAAATGTTATTTTATATTTAAACATTGATAAATCTAAAAGGATATTATAAATCTTAACTTAAGTAGAAAAAGGAATGACAGCTTCATTCAGGTTTTAACATTTAACATTTAATGAATGATCAATTATAACAGCAACTTATAACTCCACTGATAATAATATATGACTACATACTTGAAATTTAAGTAATCTTAAATATTATATTATTTAAGTAATATTAAAATACTGATGAAAAGCAAGCCAAACAGTAAAACATGAAGGAAGTAAACAATTAAAGAATAAATGATTCATTTAAAATAATAAAGAGAAAAAAAAATGAAAATTAGTACCTCTTTTTTGTTTCATTTCCTCTTCTTGAAGTCTAAAAAGAAATTAAAATACATTAAATCATATCATTAAACACAGTTTCTTGACTATAGTTTAAAATACTACAGAAATCCAACGTGGAGTTGTTAACCTAAGGATTTGCTTTCGGTAGATAAACTGTCATAAAGCCACATTAGCAAATATAATGAATTTAATAATGTTCTATTCAAATGAAAACTAAAATTAAATCTCATTGCCTATATGTTGATTGATAAGTTATCTTAATTCTTAATAAGTATAGAAATAATAAAATTGCCAATTTTGAATTTGTTATATTTTCTAAAAAAAATTCAAATAAGATTTAATGAATATATATAAAAAAAAAAAAAGCCAAACAATCAGATTTTAACATTTTCCACCCATTCTATAACGACTTCGTTGATATCGAGTGAATTTAGGTAAGTCAGTTTTAGTACAAAAAGCACCTTCACCACCATACCTGTGAAAAAAAAAAAAAAGGTGCTAGTTTAATCTATTCTTTAATTTATTCAATTAATGTTACGGTGGGAAAAACTTACTGATAAGCACAGAAGTCTTGACAACACCTAAACAAATAAAAATAAAAATGCTCTATAAATTTAATAATTACCTACCAGCATTAATAATGTAAAAAATTTATTTATTTTTATCATTAAGGTATAAGAGAAAAATTAATTGATAAACATTGAAAAATTTTGCTCACTAGTGTAAAATAATAATTCTTTCATTATATTCTTTTTAGTAGTAATAACAAAGCAATAAAAAATAAGACTAAAGTATTAATTTACCTATTTGTAAAAAGCCTCAGATACTGGGCGGGTCACATGTGGCAGATAGCGAAGCCTACCAGATATGAGTTGTGTTTATGAGTTGTAACACAAATAAGCAATCCTGGACCAAAGAGGCAGCGATATCAGGGTGTGGGGAAATGTTCCTGAGATGGAAGCATTTCCACTAAATGCCACATATGCCCAATGACATTGTTTTTATATGGTGAGAAAGTAATGCCCTTAAAAAAGCACTGCCCCATGCTTCCTTGCATAGTAGGGGATTTGGTACCTTAAGGATAGAAAAGGATAACTGTTGTAAAAGCAAGGACAGGAAAACCTCTTCAGCTTCAGTGAACCTGAAATAAGGGAGAGAAACCCTAATAAAAAATGACCTTGTCCTCCAGGTTGAGCTAGGGGCTAAAAACCCCTTCTTGTAAAAAAAAAAAACATTGTTCAGAAAAATGGAATGAAAAAAAAGAGAATGGATGGCAAAAATGGTAATAGACAATGGCACCCTCAAGGGAATAAATAAATTGTTTTTTAGTATAATTTCACTTGCAACTTGGAATGTGAAATCATTGATGAGACCAGGATAATTAGACGAAGTTGCCAACAAATATTGCTTTGATTGCAGGAAGTGAGATGAAGTGGGAGTGGTCAAATTAATTTTAAATAATCTGGTGCGATTAAAAAAGGGGGACAAAATAGAATGTGGTACCATAGAAATCATCTTGATTCCAATTTATGTGGCAGAAATATACTAATGAAGATCTTTTATATAACATAATTTATGCCTCCAATATAAATATATTATTTTAACTGAACAGGTTAATCACTTTAGAATCAGATTAATAGTTGCCCGGATTCAACATAAAACCTGAAATAATATACAGATGTAGATATTGCATATATGACGTTTTGACCCAAATTTCAGGTCTTCATCAGGACTGTAGGGTGTTTTTCATCAAAGTGCCAACTGACATTTGCTAACTGTGAGCCAATAAGTGAGAGACATTTGTAACTAGATAAATACTTTTTATTTATTTTTGGCTAAGTAAATTTGTACTGTAACCACATTTATATAAACACAAATAGATCTGTTAAAGTTAATTAAATTTAATATTAAGCCAAATTGAGTGAAAACTTATGTGTTTGTTTGAAGCATCTCTTGAGGTATTATCATAATCTCACCCTTACTTGATCCTACCACAGCTCATAATCACATAGAATTTCATCAAACAAATAATCCATATGGTAGTAGAGTATCAACAAAACATTTTCATGTAATTATCAGAAAATATGTGAACATAAACTGGACAAGTGGCTAATATAGAGCTAATTGGCTGTATATATATTGATTTAAACAGTATTTAGAGTTATTCTGAGATAGAGAGTTATTAAAAAGACCTTTTGAAAAAATATATATATTACAAATTTAACTTATAATTTTATTTCACTCTAAATATAAAAACAAACTCTTACTCCACAGCATTTGGTGAAAGCATTGGCTGTTTCCCAAAAACATCTTCATATTTAATTGTTTTAAAATTAAGACCACAAGCGCACAGCTTCTTGTCTTCACGTAGTCTCCTCATCAGTTCTAATAGTTGGGTCAAGTCTGATACAACCTAATAAAGTTCCTATATTGATATAAAAATTTTAAACATTAAATTGGGAAATAAATTACTGTTTGAAATGACTTTATGACAGTTAATTAATATTTAAAACCTAAAAAAAAAAAACCGAAAGCAAATATTTATGTACAAATTTATAATGAAAAAACAAAAAAAAAAAAGGATAGCCTTCAGGCAGAACTACCAAAGAATTAGTGATAAAAAGTTGGAAAAGGAGACATAAAGTAAATCTCATAGACCAAAGAAAGGATAAGCAGAATTGACAATAAGACATATTGTTATATATACAAGAATAATAAAAGGAATATGCAAGCACCAGGAGCATTATTTTGTTTTATAAGGAACTATCTGTCAGATAGATAGATACGTTTATCTGCAAAATATTTACAATCTACTTACCTTTTAATCATGCATATTGACAATGATCTAGGGGCCGGGATGGCCGAGTAGACAAAGACGGTTGCAGTAGGTAATCAAAGTTAAGCAACGTAGAGCATGTTTAGTACTTGGATGGGTGACCACTCCAGTTGGGTGACAACCCACCAATGAAGCCACAAAGTCCAAACTCTCCTCTCCCCCCGGGCATGATGAGGTCTTCTGGAAACGTCTCATTACAGGTCCTCCAAGGTCCACGGGGGTTATGCGTTGGGTCAATCACTCAACTATGGAAAATGTTTACCCTCGGAACTGAGTCTAAAACTGGTAACGACCCCGGCTTTGTATAAAGGACTCCGTCTTGCCTCGTGGAATGTTCGGAGCTTATGAGGACCTGGAGCCGCCCAAACAGTAGGGGAGGAAGCTAAAAGGTATGCTACTGACATAATAGCCATACAAGAAGTTAGGTAGCCCGAGGATGATGAACTCACTATCGATGGGTACACGATATTCTACAGTGGAAGAAAAAAACAAATCTTTACCGGAGGAACTGCCTTTATAGTAAGCCACAAGGCTCGGAAATCAATCCTAAGAATAGGGGCTTCGTCCCTATTACCGATCGGATAAGTGTGCTTAGAATCAAAGGAAGATGGTTCAACATCTCTATCATAAACATTTACACACCAACCGAAGACAAGGACGATATGAAAGAAGATTTCTATGAGCAGCTTGAGCAAGTGTACGACGGTATTCAACAGTATGACGTATAATTAGTCATTGGGGATTTCAATGCCAAGATCGGAAGGGAGCGTCAGTTTCGGCCAACAATTGGATCGCACAGTCTTCATGAAACGAGCAGTGAAAATGGGGTAAAATGGGTAAATTTCGCAGCTGCTAAGAATCTGGTAGTCAGTAGCACAAAGTTCCCGCATAAGGAGATACATAAGTATACATGGACAAGTCCTGGGGACAGGTGGAGGAACCAGATCAACCACATGCTGATCGACAGCGACACCAAAGCTCCATTCAAGATGTGAGGAGCTTTAGGGGAGCCGACTGTGGTTCGGACCATGCCTTGGAGTTAGTCAAGTTTAACCAAAGGCTTAGGCGAATCCATAAAACAGATAGCGACCTGAAACGAATAAGATATGAAATCCAAAAACTAAAAGAACCGGAGACCCAATCACGATTCCAAATAGAGCTGTCCAATAAATTCGAACTTCTCGACCTAGAGATTACCACAATTGTGAGTCATTGGGCAGAAATTGAAAAGGTCTTGAAGGAGACAGCGAACAAGTTGATAGGAGTTCAGCCTAAATGCCAACCAAAGAAATGGTACACGGAGGAATGCCATAAGGCTGTGGAGAATAGAAGGGCACTTCCTAGAAGTTCCTCAGCCTAGGCAAAAGAGACAAAGAATCCCAAGATAGATACGAAGCTGCTCAGAAAGCAGTAAACAAGACATTGAGAAAGGCAAAAAGAGAATTCTTGTCTCAAAAGCTCAAGGAGATAGAAGATAACTGGCAGGGCGGTAAAATATGTGAATTCTATGCTGACATCAGGAAAGAAAGAATCGGATACATGGGTAGGAGCACTCAAATGAAAAATAAACAAGACAGCAGTCAAAGACGAAGTGCTCGGAATCTGGAAGGATTACTTTGAGCAGCTGCTGAACAGTGAAGGTCCCTCAGAGGAGGAGGACATGGACCACGCTGAGGACCATCCCAGCGATGTGGTAGAGGAGTCGGATCTACTGGATGTATAGATGGCGATAAATATATTGTTATCAGCATACATCAAAATATTTAGCCTTTTTCCTGCGATGAGTATTCCAAATGCTACACATTCCACCAAATCGTTAATAAAAAACAAAAAAAGTAGAGGACTCAATAAACATCCCTGCCTTAAGCCGACATAAGAATCATTGTTTTCAGATAACATTTCTTTTGTCCACTGTCAGTCAGGGTGTAAGAAGAAGCTACTCAACTATGAAACAATTTTTTCTTTTCTGTTGATCTCGGAATAGAATGATGAACAAATACTAACCATAAATCATATAATATCGTATCAATTCAAGACTTCTCCTCAGAGCCAATACCAAATGTCACATCCTTTATTTAAGTAACCAATTTATCACTTTCTTTTTCTTCTGTTAAAAACCTAGGTGTTATCATTGACCGATTACTCATAGAATTCCCATATTGCAAACATTTCCTGACATTCGATTACTACTTTAAACTATTCCTTCACTTCTGCCATCTCCTACCCAAACAGATAAATATACGTATAGCATCCTCTCATTGTTCCCTCCTGTATCTCTCATTGTTATCACGAATTATCTTGGCTCTTCCTCTTCCCACCATTCTGTAGATAATATTTCTTCGGCACATTCCTTTACCAAATTATCAAAACCCATTGCCTCTTATACACCTACAATTTGCTGCAGTTCAAGTCCTCCATCAATTCCATTTCCACAAGATTTCGTCCTTCTGATCTTTATACCCCCTTTACAAATCAGCCCTACTTGCACTCCACCATATTCTGGATTTCTCTATAACCACTAAATATTAGACATGTCACCTCTCTATCCACTTTTAAATACCTCCTATTCCATTTTCTCTCTAAAATTATATAGGATCATCTCAATAAAACTTTATTTTAATTTTAATAATACAATTTTTTTTTTTTTTAATTCTCCTTTCTCACTATTAAATTAATGATGATCGGTTAAATTACATAAATAGAATATGTAACTATTAGTTTAATTCAGTTTTCTTTATAATTTGATTCATTTTGTTATTGGAAGAATATTTTTATTTCTTTTCAACATCAGTATTTAAGTAATAAGTATACTTTTCACCATGTAGTATTCTTTTAATTTTTTAGAACTAGTTACTTTTATTTGTTCAACTTTCATTACTTCACTGTTTTCAAACCAGATACAATTCAGTAGGAAAAGCTGGTTGGAACCTACTCTCTCTTATCAGTAGAACTTCTCAACAGTGACTAGGGTGCCATTAAGTAAGTTACCCTTTTCAGTGAGGCCAGATTTCCACTGAAAAGGACTCTTTTGGGCGTTATCTACCTCTGAAGAGCGAGCATAGGGAGCGGGAGTGTAAAGCTAGGATCTTAATTAAGCTAATCAAGGCCCTTTTTAACTGAAAGGGGATGGGAGATGGATAACATTAAGATCACATAACCTCTCAAAACAGGCAACGCACATGAGCCCCTCTTTAGAACTACTACCCTCTTATGTAGCTAACTGCTGCTTTTTCTACGCTATCTTGAAATTTCTAAATCTCATCTTTGTTTTCTGTTCTCATTTCTTTTTATTTAATTTATTGAATTAATTAGTGAACATATTTGAAATATTTCAATTTTGTAAAAACATGCTTAAAAATATAATAAACATTTGGAAGTAGCAATGGGGAAAACCTTTTTCGAGTTAAATAGGGCCTTTATTAGCTTTATGAGATCTCAGCTTTCGACTCATGCCCGCTCAAAAGGTATAGCATACCCCAACAGGTCCTTTTCAGTAGAAATCGGGGCCACAATAACGCTCTTTTCAGCAGAAAATTTATACTGTTGAAAAAAAAAAATGCAATGAAATGAATATAAGTGTTTTGTTTTTCTTCCATTTCCATTTGTTTTTGTTTAGCTTATTTTAGTAACTTATTTAAAGGTATTCTTCTTCTTAATTGGCGTTACGGTCCATTCAGAACCAAAGCCTCCTCCATAATCTTGCTGCACTCAACTCTGTCTATGGCTTTGGTATGCCATCAACGTATTACTGTAAGATAATACCTTATTTTGTTCATTATAAACAACAGTGTATATCTTATCAGCTTGTCAGGTTAGAGCAGGTTTCAACAAGTTTGTCCAACTAAATTGTACCTGGTTTTGAATGCAGTGCAGAACCTAACGTTCTGCACTGCATTCAAAACATAATGCTACTTGCATATATGAACTCTAACTATCCCACATTACTTTAATTATTTGGACTGA
Organism: Aelia acuminata; assembly: GCA_911387785.2. Taxonomy (NCBI): domain Eukaryota; kingdom Metazoa; phylum Arthropoda; class Insecta; order Hemiptera; family Pentatomidae; genus Aelia; species Aelia acuminata. The sequence continues at coordinate 103,081,919 of OU426979.1, forward strand.
TATAATTTTATTTTATTTGTTGTATTCAGTTATTTCGTACGAGAATAAAGTTTATTTTCTATCTATCTTACTATAAATTAAAGAAACTTTATGACAGCACTGACTGAGAGAAATTGCATATGCCACTCGATCGGTTTACAAGTTATAGGAAAACATGGGGGACTGATTAAGATTACAGAGAGAAATTACAAAAGCATATTATGTGAGAGATAAAACCATTTTGAAGTTTTCCAAACTAGCAGCTCAGTAAAACAAGGCGAGGCTTTTAATTCAACATAGAGTTAGTCATAAAAGTAATGAGGCCATGATGGCAGAGAACAATATAGCATAGCATACTTTAACATTCATGTACCTGTTCGAATCTTGACTAGGACGATTAGTTGAGGTTGAATCCCAACCTTTCCCCCCTGATTATTTAGTAAAGAAACTTTACAAAATAAAAACATTTTGATAAACACTCATTTTTCCAAATGTTTTATCAACTTTTTAATCAATTATATCTTTAGGGAAATTGTATAAATATCTGAACAGATGAAAATCTGCTGGAAACAAGATGGGTGTGAAAGGACTTCATAAGAAGCTTGTTTAGTTTCTTTATTGTCGGTGATGAAAAATGAGGTCTCGGATTATTGTGCAAGAGTATACATCCCTTCTGATTAACCAATAGAGAATTTGCTTGATTAGCTTGGCATTCAAGAGTGATAAGCTATTGGAGAAAATGTAAAAAAAAATAGCATATCCCTAGCCTCAACTATTTGGGGATCATGATGGCTAATAGTGCTACCCACTACAGCACTCTTCTAGCAGTAGTGGTTCAAGTCTACATTGGATGGGTTGAAATTTATATCATGATAGATCCATAGTTTAAATCTCAACCTTTCCTCCCTAGCCAGATCAGGTTGGTTACACCTAAAAAGTACATCAGATATGGTCAAGAAGGAGTAGATTAAAAAAAAATAAAAATCTTGAACTAGTTAAAATTCATCTTCACAGGTAAGGTAATTAATTAATTGATTTCTATGATTTGATTTTTATAATGGGTTTTCAAAAATAAAATGTGTCTTCCATTAAAATGCAAATTGCTCAAATTGAAATGAACATTTTCCGAATCATGAAAAAATTTCACACAGGCTGGCAAGTAATTTGTGGTGAAATACACTCTGTCAAACTATCAGAGCAACCAAAGTAAATGAATAAAAATTAATAATTATCAGGAATACTCAGTAGAAATATATTCGATTGAAACAAAAAGAAATATTGAAGACCAAGGAAAGGATTGAGGACCTGCACATTACCTATTATGCAAACCTTCAATTATAAAGATGGTATACTGAATTTATCAGAATTTCATGAAGGAAGGTGACCTCTAAAAGTGACAATTTGAGAGATGATACCACAAAAAAGATCGACAAACAGCTTAAAATGATACAATTAATTTTTCTTTATCTTCTAATTTAGTAAGAAGATTTTCTGTTTTTTAATAATGAATTATTAGCAATATATCTTCCTTGTTACTTCTCTTTATTTTCTTACAACATAATTTTGTTTACGTTTCAGGGTTATGTCCCCATTCTCAAAACATATATTTCTCAATCATATGATCGAATATCTTGTATTTACATATTATAAGATTATAATCCTGTCACATTTTTTGAAAATCACTATTTTATATACTTAAATTGACTCTATGAGCTGATCTATAAGAAGGTAATATAATGATTTTAAAAAATGTGACACGATTACTATATTATAATATGTAAATAGAAGATATTTAATCATATGATTGAGAAATATATGTTTTGAGAATGGGGACACAACCTCGAAATGTAAATGAAATTATGTAGTAAGAAAATATAGAAAAGTAACAAGAAAGTTATATTGCTAACAATTCATCATTATAAACATTTTATGATCTAATTGTCATTAACAAATACAAAAGAATAACAAAAATTATGAAGCTTGATACTTCAAGGACATGGTAAAGCTAATAAACATCAATCAAATGACTAATAAACCAATATCAAAATAATACAATAAAATTAAGTTTTAAACAAAGAATTATTCATACTAACATCTTGTTGCATTGTCTCTTTAGCAGCTTCAGCAAGATTGCTAAAAGCTTCTGCCCTGCAGAGAGCTTCTTTTTCTAATTCTTCAACAGTTTTCAAAAGCATAAAGTTCTGCTCTGATAAATCACTTACTAATTCTGTGAGAGCTTGACATTTTGGCTTAAAAAAATAAAAAATAAATTATCAAACAAACATATAAAAATGTAAGGAACTGGACGTAGGATAAATGCATCTGTAGCTGACATGCATCTCATAGAATTTTTCTTCTCATACACCTAATTTTTAGCTTGCAAATAAAATTTAAAGTTCAAGAAACATTCAACAAAAGCAAAAAAAAATTAATAAATAAAACAAGATAGGGCTCCTAAAGATTATTTCAATACCTCAAAACAGCGAAATAAACAGCAGAGTATAAAGGAAGATGTATTAATTTATTTTACACATGTAAAATAGATGTTTTAAAATCCCCTGAATACAAATTATCTAGTCTCGCTAAATTTTGAGTTTGTATACAATTTACATAGTTCAGTTCAAATCAGAAAATTTACTTAAAATGGAAATGACATGTATGTTTTGGATAGTAGGTGAGTGCCAATGACAGCAATATTCCTACTAAAATAACCTTACCGAAATTGCTAATTATGTCAAATTTCTTCAAAAACAGCCAAGACCTTTTTGATTAAATTTTTTACATCAATATATGATTAAATGATTTGTAATATCTTCTATATCTTATAGGCGGGCGCAAGCGACGGTGCTGCTTCTGCGACGGCGCTGCAGGAACTAGAGAAACGGGGATAAAAGCGGGGCCATTACCTGGGATTCATAGGGTTTTTTGGCGTTTTTAATTTATTTTTCCATAATTAAAACCCGATTGAGCAAAAAATCATTTGAAAAATATCTAATAGGTATTGCTCGGTCCCTCAGTGTTCAATTAGAAAATCAAAAGACGTGTCATTCCCTTTCATTTCCAAAAAATAAAAAGCTTCTTAAAGAGTGGATTGTAAAATTAAGAATAGATAAGCCTGTTTCGAAACATATGACGATATGTAGTCTTTATTTTAAAGAAAGAGACTATATTTATCCAGGTAAATATTAGTATTTGACATTTCATTATTCCAAAATGCTAGTTTTATGCAAATAACATTTAATAAAATAGTGTCATAGATTTGTTTTTCTTTTTTAATTTTCCCCATTTTTCTATTACATCCGTTGTGCTTAATTGTTCCATGTTTTCAATGCGAAACCTGAAAGTTTTGAGAAATAAATAAATAATATGACAAAGAATCTAAGCTGTCATAACAATGATTGTGTGAATAGGTAATTAATGTTATTACTAACCGAAAAACGTCGAGTAAAGTTACAATGATGTGTTTGCATTTACCAGAACTACCAGCTTTACATGTACAATGACAAGAAAATTGCTTATTATTATTAATAAATTTGATTTCCACTTTTATTTGATGGGGCAGTCCTTTAAGATTGCTAGTTTAAAGGCACGAGGCTTGTAAAATAACTGTTTTTTTTATTATTAGATATTATTCCACATGTAAATATGTGGTTTGTATCAATAATAGCCTGCCCATCAATTAATGGTCTTTTAAAATTACCAATTATCTCTATCACATCAACTAGGTCTAACACCGTTCTTTCCGACATTTTGCAAAACTACTAGCGCACCCTATAGTCGATTGCGCCCGCCTATACTCATTAAAATAGTATAATAGGACATAAGTGCCATAATTTCAAAATTACTTCTTCCAAAGTACTTTTTTTAATTTAAAGTAATTTATTACATCTTATTTTAAAATAATAAAAATCAGTAAATATAACATATTAAAGAATTAATAATTAACTAATAAGGAAACATTTTTCCGTGCTGAAAATCAACAAATGCTTATAATATACCATTGGAAAGCTAAAGATGTTTTTACAAAGTGATTTTCAACAAATAGTCAAAGATATTAATGGAGAGGGGAAAAATCATCAAGGATGAGAAAAGTATTGTTGTATAAGTTCATTTATTAAATGAATAAATTTTACCTTCTATAATTTATGTTCCCTTTCCTATAAATAGAAATATTTTAGAAGTTTCACCATCATGATCAAAGTAAATGCAGTATTAATTGAGCAGAAATGAAATATTAATTCAGAACCTAATTATTTCAAATTTAGGTTTGAATGTTTCATATTAGAAGTAAATTTCCAGCAAATAAGACAACTGTGAAGCAGTCCTTTGCACAAATAATGTATAAATGAAAAGTTTGAGCTAGAAAAATGAGATAAGATCAATTAACTACTTTTGACATTCCACCATATGCGGATCCAGATAACTAAGTATAATGAAATTTAAAATTAATTTCTCACATTGCTTTATCAGGAAAAAGAATATCTAGTCAAAAGGGCAGTGTTCAATGTTTGACAGATTATTAACACAAAGTACTGATTAGGTTTCTTTCAATAAAATAGGAGTGATGTCCTCTTTTGTTATTTTAACAAAAAAATTTTCTAAAAGAGGTTTGAAGTTTAAAACTACAATGTTAAGTATAATGAAATTTAAAATTAATTTCTCACATTGCTTTATCAGGAAAAAGAATATCTAGTCAAAAGGGCAGTGTTCAATGTTTGACAGATTATTAACACAAAGTACTGATTAGGTTTCTTTCAATAAAATAGGAGTGATGTCCTCTTTTGTTATTTTAACAAAAAAATTTTCTAAAAGAGGTTTGAAGTTTAAAACTACAATGTTAAGTATAATGAAATTTAAAATTAATTTCTCACATTGCTTTATCAGAAAAAAGAATATCTAGTCAAAAGGGCAGTGTTCAATGTTTGACAGATTATTAACACAAAGTACTGATTAGGTTTCTTTCAATAAAATAGGAGTGATGTCCTCTTTTGTTATTTTAACAAAAAAATTTTCTAAAAGAGGTTTGAAGTTTAAAACTACAATGTTAAGTATAATGAAATTTAAAATTAATTTCTCACATTGCTTTATCAGGAAAAAGAATATCTAGTCAAAAGGGCAGTGTTCAATGTTTGACAGATTATTAACACAAAGTACTGATTAGGTTCCTTTCAATAAAATAGGAGTGATATCCTCTTTTGTTATTTTAACAAAACATTTTTCTAAAAGAGGTTTGAAGTTTAAAACTACAGTATTAAGTATAATGAAATTTAAAATTAATTTCTCACATTGCTTTATCAGGAAAAAGAATATTTAGTCAAAAGGGCAGTGTTTAATGTTTGACAGAGTATTACCACAAAGTACTGATTTGGCTCCTTTCAATAAAATAGGAGTGATATCCTCTTTTGTTATTTTAACAAAACATTTTTCTAAAAAAGGTTTGATTAAAAATTAAAATTTTTGCAAATTTCTTTTTCAAAATCATTTCGGGAGTTAATCTGTCTATTAAATCACCTTTTCAGCACTACTTTAAGGCATTCAATGACTGAGACTGGATTATATAAACTTTGTCGATCATATAAACTATGTCATTACAAAAACATGAAAAAACAAAGATATATAAAATGAAAACATTAATATTTCACAGTAAAGTTTAGTTTCTGTTGCTACTCTTAAATTATAAGGATTAAAACCATCCAATCCTCATCAAAAAAGTAAGTAAAAGCTCACCAAAATGAATCCAATACTAATTATTTAAGTTTCTCGAATGAAAAGCAATAGTACTACCAAAAGACATTTCATTGACCCATGAAATTATGTACTGTTTAAGGAATTTAACCTTGTGACAAGTATACTATATGGGTCATCAAGTTTTTCGATAGCTTACGGCACAAAAAAGGTCATAATAATTACTTCCAAGGAATCTGGGCATTCTTCATCAATTGCTTTTAACTTTTCGCTGTAAAGGCAGCAAAATTCTTCCATAAGACAGTGCGGATCATCTTCAGATCCTTGATAGTTGACATTTGAAAGCCCGCCATTTGCTAGCCTCTTATCTCGAAGTATTTCAAGACCACTTGCCATTCTGATCTGTTCACTTGAAGTGAAAATAATTAAATTGTTAAATGAAAAATTAAATAAAACACTTTCAAACAAATAAAAATAATAATAATAAAACCGAGTTTTAATATGTCATATTAAAAAACTAAATGATACGTCAGGATGTAAGGTGCTGACCTCTATTGTTTGCTTTGTCAACTACGAAAGAAGTTTGAGTGTTAATTTTAAATTGTAAATTTACACGTTTAGTTTATTTAAATTAGTATGAAGTATTAGGTACGAATAATTATAATGAAATCATTTATTTATAACATATGTATTATGCATATTTACATAAACATTATACAATTTTCAAAGTCTGGATTCTAACAAATGATAAAACATGTGGTGAAAATAATTTATTTTGACTTACTTGGAATAAACTCATAATTAATAAGTATAGGATAGTTTTTTGATCACACTAAAATATTATTTAAATGGTATTTTTGATATTCTTCTATATAATATCTAAAACAGTCATTGTCCATTACTAAATAATGCCAGTTATTTAACAATTTTTCCAAACATAATTACACAAACAATTGAGAATCAAGCTTTGACAAAAATCTTGTGACTTTTCTTCAGGAAATGTTTGTATAAATGACTAGAACTTAAAATTTCTCTATGAACACTGATTTTTCTTCCTATATACATATTGTTATAAATACAAATCAAAATTATTATGAAAATATTTTATTATAAATACATAGCTCATTATAGTGTAGATAACAAAAACTAAAACAAAATTAATTTTTATATACAATGCTAATGTATAAATTTACTCGTAAGAGATACAATGTACAAACTGAAGAAATACATTTACACACTTTTTTAATTTATTATGTTTTAAATAATTTACGATTATTTTTTATTTTAAAAACACAGGGAATAATTGCACATTCAAGTACTAGGTTTAAATTTATATTTACAAATTTGTATATATACATAGGTTATATTAATTATCAAATTTATGGTAACTTTATTTTCATTTCAATTTGCAATGACAAGTACACTCAAATGCCTTCCAAATGAAAGCATTTTTAGGCTTTTTTTTTTTTATTTCTAGAAATGTATTGAAACTTAAGCTTACAATATACCAGAACAATGTGATGAATTTATGATTCTGAATTGATCTGATATCTTATTTTAAAGAGTGAACATTGATAGATTCTTGAAATATTTGATATTGAGTTTTTATTTGATTTTTTCAAAGATAAATTTATTCTTATTAACTAGGGTCGTGCCAGTGGTGTATACAGAATTTTTTTTTGGGGGGAGGGAGTGGTGATTACTAGTGGGTGGGGGATTGGACTTATCACACATGTAGCCAATCAAGGGATGTTTTTGTGGTTTCCTACTTTGGTACTTCTACCAAGAAAACTAAATAAGCCATTCTAATCACTTTTCCATGATTTATTTACATAATCCAGATTATGGTTCTTAATTTTTAATGCATATTACTAATTTCGGGGTAATCTGAGCCCTCCCTTATATACTCCTCTGAGTCATACAAATTAATCACTCAGAAATAAATCCATTTAAAAAAAATCTGGTGCAATGCACGCAACACACTTTCACTTACCGACTTACTTAGATTAGAAATTTACGGGTTTTTTCAGGGGGGGGGGTTTCCACATGCATTTCTTATTTTTGTTTTGCTCTCTAAAGTACATTAATTTTTCTTATTATTAAATAAAAGTTTTTACTTGCGATAATTCGGCAATGCAAGCAAGCATGATACTCCAAGTCATCTGATTTTATAATTCTCTATGTAGTTGTTGTAAACTTCATTTACTTACCATGAATTTCCATTAAATGAACATAATGTCTTTAATTTTAAACAATCGTCTGTCCTTAAAGGCGTACTGCCTATGCATAGGCTCAACGTGTTTTATGAGTTGAAGGAATATTTTTCTTTTTTTCTCCTATATATGTTTATTCGTTTTTTTTTTATATTTTCCTATTTAGACATTTCTAATTTTTAGGCATAACGGGATGTTATTTCTCCATACGAAAAAATACAAAGGTACTTTATAAGAAAACAAAAAAGGCCCCTTTCCCATTTAAGCCCCCTCAGAACATTTTAATAATGATAAAGCTTACCTGATATTAAAGAAAGCTTGAATTTCATTAAACATGACGAATTTGATCAAAATCATTAAAGCCGTTTTTGAGATAATAAAAAAAAAGGTAAAAATTGGAAAAAAAAGTTATCAAATAAAGTGCCCCCTCCAATTGATCAATTTTGATGAATTTTTTACTGTCACATCGCGGGCATATACATACATTAAATACCGAGTTTAATCAAAATCGTTAGAGCCGTTTTTGAGAAAATCGAAAAAAACGTAAAAATTCTTCAAATAAGGCACCTCCTCCGTTTGCCCAACTTTGAGGAAATCTTTGCTGTCACAACGCGGGCATATACATAAACTAAATAGCCAATTTCAGGTTCGCACAGTTCATAGTTTTTGAGCTAGTCTGTTCACACACCCACAGACACAGACACATACAGACCATTTCGCGGGACTTGGTTATTTGGACTCAGGGGACCCCAAAACGTGTATTTCCGTTGAAAACCGGAAGACGAAATTTTTTACGATCACAATACTTTCCCTTACTATATATTCCATAAATAGGTAAGTGAATGTAAAAAAAATCTGGTGCGTGCGCGCAACACTCAACTTTCACTTACCAACTTACGTTAATTAGAAATTAATGCGTTTTGTTAATGCCACTTCTCAAAGTCACATATTTTTCCATATTCATTTCTTATTTTTGTTTTCATTTGCTCTATAAAAAACACTAATTTATTTTATTATTAAATAAAAGATTTTACTTGTCATAATTCGGCAATGCAAGCATAATACTCCAATTCGTCTGATTTTATAATTCTCTATGTACTTGTTGAAAATTTCAATTAGTTACCATGAAACAAATAATTTCCATTAAATAAACTGAATGGCTTTAATTATGAACAATGGTCTGTCATTAGAGGCGTACTCCGCGTGCGTGGGCTCAACGAGTTTTATGAGTTGACTGAATATTTTTCATTTTTTTCCTCTATATGTTTACTTGGTTTTTATCATATCTCATATTTAAATAACTCCTAATTTTCATTAAACATGGCGAATTTGATGAAAATCGTAAAAGCCGTTTTTGAGATTATCGAAAAAAAAGGTAAAAATTTACGAAATAAAGTGCCCCCTCCGTTTGACCAATTTTGATGAAATGTTGGCTATCACATCTTTGGCATATACATACGTCAAATACCCAGTTTGATCAAAATCGTTGAAATCGTTTTTGAGTAAATAAAAAAAACACGTGAAAATGATACAAAATTTATCAAGTAAAGCCCCCCTCCGGTTGATCAATTTTGATGTAATGTTGGCTATCACTTCTTTGGCATATACACACATTAAATACCCAGTTTGATCAAAATCGTTAAAACCGTTTTTTAGTAAATAAAAAAAAAAACACGTATACATGGTATATATATACCCATATATATACCTATATATATAGCATATATAGTATATATACTGGGTACTGCTAGGTAATGACACGAAACTATCAAACTATATTATCATTTCTCTTTTTTGCATAATGACTTAAATACATTAGTTCACCCAGTTTCCACTGGATCAAAGTAAACAAAGCTCAACGATAAACCTTTACACATTTGATACTTAAACATAATGGCGAAGATAGTATTGTTTAAGTAAAAAGTTAAATTTTTATTTTGAATAAGAATAAGAATAAAGGCTCAACGAACCCGAAGGCCCGATGCCGACATCACCAATCGCTCCCTGCACACCTCCATCCATCCCCCCCCCCCCCCCCCCCCCCGTCCAATCCCAACACCACAAAATCATCCCTCACCGAATCCTGCAACCTTCGACTCGGCCTACCCCTCGGACTTTTCCCAGTCGGCAAAGTATTTATCGATCTTTAAGGAATTCGTTCACTACTATTACTCGCAATTTCGCAAGTCGACTCGCGGCTATAACTTTGATTACGTTTATCGAGTATTTTTCACGCAATTGTGCATTGTATAGCCGTCTAAATTCTCCTGTTGAATCATCCTTCTTCGGCCCAATTTTTTTATTTGTGATTTTTTACATTTTTGGAAAAAATACTGATTGAATTGCAATCTAATCTTGAAAATTACAAGATTTAGAGCATGTATTTAATATTAATTTTTATTTGATTCATAATATTTTTGCCCAAATCTGAAAATTAATGAAATTTATATCCATTTAACAGTAAATATTGAAATTAAACATGTTTATTTCATGCAAAAATTTCTCATTTCTTCTCAAAACTTAATCCTTAAATTTAAATCACTCACGACTGGTCAAGTTAAATTTTTGAATTTTTTGTTTGCCATGACCCTCAGAAAAAAATTATTATCAAATAAAATAAATTCACATTTATATATTTTTTTAATTAAAAAATAAGTTAAACCAGTATTGGTTTTATTGAAAAATAATTAAAAATTGTATGCTAGCAATTTATTTATCACAGTCCATTCGAAATTCATGGTTATTTATTTTCAATTATATCAAAATTGAAAATTATGTGAATTCAAATATAATTTAGAATTTATAGAATCAAGGTTAATCTGCTATTGGTAATTTCAGAATTATGCTTAGTGGTGTAAGTATGTATATCATAAGTATATTCAAAAAATATAAAAAGAATATATTACTGGAAAGGATATTTGTGCTAATTAATAATCACTAATTAATCTAGCCAAGAGGAATGTGACATAGATCAATAGTTTTACTTTTCTATTTTTATTTTAATTATCTCATTGCAGTTTCTATTTTGGGGGTATTGAAAAGAGATTAAGCACTTTTCATTGCAATATTCAATATCACTTTTAATAAAAAATGTCTCACTAAGTATATAAACCATTTAATAAAGAACTTTTGCCAGTTTAATAAATTCCTACTTATTTTAATTTATGATATAGCAATTTTTAAAAGAAATAGCATATTACTTGATTTTTTTTTTAAATATCCTTAGTTTTGAAGAATTTGTTTTAAAAATTAAAACTGTTAGGCAAACATAATTATCTTCATATTGATTATAATTTAGCAGAAGTATTTAATAGTTAATTTTCGTGCTTTAGCAGTTTCCATGTCAATTAGCTATATATAAGTACGTACCTATATATAAATAGAGTGAAAAACATACTGATCTATTAAAAGTTAATATTTAGGTTTTGCGGGTCTTCTTCAAAACTAAAGCATATTTATGTGATGATTAATTACTCATCGAATAATTTCAATCTGCTGATGATATTGTCATTCTCACAACGATTTTTATGACTAGTTTTGTTTCGTACAATAATCACTTCATAAGATTAGCATGCTCCATAAGACAAAAGTTTGTTTATTACTTTTACATTAACATCTGTTTCTCTATTTTAAGAGATTATAATGGGTAGTTGGAAGAATGAACTTCTTATACCTTGAGAATAATTTTCACAAAAATGTCTAAACAACTGCCCTTCTTGGGCGAAATGATTGCTAGTATCGATGCCCTCCATCCCCTAGCCAAGAATCTGGACTCGGAGGAAAATCTGGATAGCCGTGAGTACTGCTACCATCAGACATATCAGAAGGACCCACTGACTGACCTGAAGGTAAATATTATTAGTAATTTATTTTTATTATTAGTAAATCAGTAATTTATTTTTTTTATATTCGTTAAGTGATTGCAATGCTGTGGGTTTCTTACCAAGACTAGTGTAAGATTCGTGAGACGGATGTGCTCCAGGCCTATAGATGGGAGAGGTCAGGTAATGAGGAGGCGTGCCTTGATATCGACCAGGTGAACTACCACCTTCTGTCTCTAATCCTCCTACTGTTCCATAACTGTCATTGCTTTCTAAATCTGAAAATCATATGAATCACTTATTAGAAATATATTTTGATTGGTTGTATGGTATTTTAAAAAAGAATGGTGGAATGTTTTGGGTGGATCTATCTGTTTATTCGGTTTTTGTTAATAGTATGAATTGTTTTAAATCCATGACATCTCCAGTCCTCTCCGCCTTATCTGAAAATTATGGTACTTGTAGGGAAGGTCAAAATCCGTTCTTAAAAACAGTATTTGGTTTCATTGGCATCAGACTTTTTTGTGCTACAGCGTAGTGAATATGTCAGATGATTTTCGGCATATTTTGCTTTTTTATTTCAAAGGCAAGCAAACTTCCGGGGCCCATCGAAAGTTATTTAGGATATACGGGGAGGATGTCTTAACAGAACGTACTGCTCAAAAATGGTTTACCAAGTTTCGTTAAAGAGTTGCGAGTCCAGAAGATGCACCCCGCAGCGGTCTTGGTATCCCGACCGCTGCGGGCTGCATCTTCAGAAGTGATAATCAAAGTGGTACCATGTTGTAAACCGGTTGTATCTAATGTTAGAGAAGACAACTAAATATTATTGGCAACGTGTACCATTATGACCCTTTAAGGGTCCGGGGTTCAGCTCTTTTAGGATTATTTTGTAAACTTTTACCAGTATTGGAATTTATCTATTCTTACTCAATTGGGTATTGTTGGTAGGTATTCTCTTCTCTTCCATTATTAAAAAAAAATTAGAACAGACGACAAACAAAAGTCATGAAGTAGGTAGATAATTGTAGATTGTAGATAGGTAGATACTAGTGTAAGAACCCGAACGCGGAGTGAATTGTTTATATTGATAAGGGACCATTGCTGGTATTGGTGTGACATATTGGCCCTAGGAGTGAAGTGACTCGTAAGCTCACACATGTTGTGACTGGGATAAGGCTAATGATACGGCTCAGGGGAGCAATGTTTAGCAATCGGCGCGATTGAAATCCCCACCCCCAGCTCGTAAATCTTCTCTATGGGCCACTCCCCCAACTAGCAGGTCCTCCTTTATAGTTTTTATTTCTCTCATTGTTAACTTAGCTAGGGTCTCGTATTTCACTTCTCGGTTTATTCATTGAGCAATGAAATATTTATAACGTTGGCTTGTTTGCTCAAATGCCTAACAGATGTGGTAAATAGAGTTTATGAAGAAAGTATTTATGGAAATATTTCAGTATGAAATGTTAACTGATTGATAAATATTATTTTTATACTTTGCGATACCGCTTGTTACTTCTTTTCTACTCTAAATTTACACACCAAATTAAGGTGAAGCTGTCTCGATATAAGATGAATCGGAGCTATTAAAAGAAACACTGGCAAGGTTCTATGACATCAAAAGTTTGTTAGGTGAAAACTTATTGGAAGAACAATACTGATCATTGAAGGAATCGGATAAAGAGGAACTCTGAAATTCCTCATAGATTTAAATTATTATTTTTCTATTCCTTATTCCTCATAGATTTAATCGGAAACGCATAGATTTAATAGACTTGTACAGATAAACGAAACTTTGATGGGTAAATAAAAAGAGATGAACGATGCGTTTAAGTTCCATAGGATATTTTCCATCGTTTAAAGTTTACTTTATCACCTGATAAAGTATCTCGTCAAAATAATCATTTCTTGTATTTGATTTATATTATTCCTGATATTTTCAAATTAATGAGAATTGTAATATTTGAAGTAGTAATTTACTATTTAAAAAATCTGGTTCTATGCTTGCACCACACATCTTTCACTTACCACCCACCTTACTTTGACTAGAAATAGACATTTTTTTACTTTTACTTTCACTTACTTATTCGTATATGCAAAGTACTTTATAGGAAGAATTTTTCCTTCGCTATTTAAAACCTGTGAAACCGTTCCTGTAATAACAAAACATATCTCATATTAAAGATTAGTTCATAAAAATGACCAGTTTATTCAAAATCGTTGAAGGTTTTTTTCGGGAAATCGTAAAAAGGGTAGAGTCGTTGATATAAAGTTCCCCCGACCATGTACTCAATATTGACGAAACAATTGCTGCTACTTCCCGGGTATATTCCTGCCTCAAATACCTAATTTCAGTTCCGTTCGATTTTTCGTTTTCGAGCACGTTTGTTCACACACTTTTAGCGAGACTTGGCAAATTGAACTCAGGGGACCCCAAAACATGTGCTTCCATTGAAAACCGGATGTCGAATTTTTTCATGATCGCATGAAAAAATGATATATACCCCCAAAAAATATTTCACTTATAGATAAGAGAAAGTAAAAAAAAAGTGATTGTTTAGGGAAATTAAAATTGAATTAAACAGCATAAAGACAAAATAATATTAATAAAATTAATCATAGATAAACACGACAAAGTTCTATCTTGTATACATATTTATATACGTGCACAGGCTTACATTTTTTTGAAAAATCTACTATTTTATTTACTTTTAAATAGGATGTACTCAAATGAAGTATATAATTTGTCATGTTTTAGCCTTATGAATTTGAAGCATGTTCATACGTTGCAAATGTTTTTATAATAAGCTACATATCAGTTTACATTTATATATTTGTTTTTCAATCCACGCTCCTTCTTTATAATTAGCATGCTTGATCCAATAGTTATAATTTTCTAGTTTGATCAATTCAATGATTGCTTAATTTTTAAAAAATTAATTTAATTAAAGTGGAACTATTGGTTGCATATCGTTGTTACAAGAGATTGGACTGTGACAAAACCTGAAAAAGCAATATATAAATGGAGCGAGCGCTCATCAGTTAATGCCAGCGGACGAGCAAGTGGCACATTGGGAGTCACGCAGTGTGCCGTGATGAGGCCTACACTATACCAAGTGATGCTATCTGTTGCCATCATTCTAATGGCTCCATATGCCGTGAGCAACTGTAGATCCCTCACCCTCGAGGTTCCAAGTTTCAATTAGACCATCTGATGTCACTTGGAAGACTTCATCCACTTAAGCAATTAGAATATCGAGTACAATGTAAATTTTGATTGATTTGTGTAGAATAAATATTCTATTAATTCTTTTTCTAAGAACCGACTGAAAGTCTATAACAGTGGGTTTTTTTGGAGGCTGCTGAGTAAGAGAAATGTGTTTGTTTTGATATTAATTCCGCTGCACCAAATCAATGGTGCACGACCTAATGAATTGACTGATGCATGTTAATTATGGTGAACAAAGAGCTACAGCTGGGCACATTAAAATGGCGACAAGCTTGGGTGAACATCCTATAATATACGAAATTCTTGATGTGTCAAATATGCTAAAAACTTCACCAATAATAAAAGAAAGTTACAAAAGTATAGATAGGTTATTTTTTTCTTTCAGAAACCATAACATTTTACCGCTTTACACTCGAAATAAATGTATCCAATAATCTTTTCTAAAGAAATGTACGGCCATAACTACTAGATCACCTTAAATGACCTCAAAGTTATGACCGATATTTAAAATCTCAAAGGAGCTAAGTTACCATGGGAATGGCTGAAGTTGGACGAATCTAGATCGACTTTTATCGACTCCTCTTTGGTGTCGCCCCTAGGCGAGCTGGCACCTCCGCCTTTCATGGACCTGAAGTATTGGCTCCATCGCGTTCGCCCGGCGTCTTTTTTCAGTCGTTTTTCCTTCGCTCTCCTATAAAGAAAAATATATTATACAAACTAATGTCTAATGTTAAACAAATAAAATTATAATTAAGATCGACTTCGTTAAATAATGTTGATTGTAAGATAATAAAGTATTTAATTATTTTTAGAATATGTCAGTCCCGTTACATGATTCATTATTTCACAAAATATATTTTTTTTTTTATTTTTTATGTTTCTCTTCTACGTTTCTGTTCAACAAAATTTAATTAAAATAATGCATATCATAACTAGAGGTTATAATGATTTTATGAGTTATAATGATTTTTTTTAAACTTGGTAAATTGTTGCTTCACATTGGATGACTTAAGTCCTTTTGCACAAACATCAATGATAAAAGGGGGAGGGGTAATTCACCTGTTCTGGAACCAGACTTGGACGACCCTCATATCGAGGCCCGTGTCTTGGCTAAGCTGTTCCCTCACGTGGCGTGCTGGTTTCGGGGAATTGTTGTAGGCCATTTTTAAAGTTTCCAACTGTTTCGCTGTTATCGTCGTTCTAGGCCTTTTGTTTGGTTGTTCTCCTTCTATGCAAGCGCCTTCTGCAAATGATTCCCTACATTATAATTATTCAAACCAGCTATTAGTTTACATTATTTCTTCTACCTAAATAAAAATAAAAAGCTGATACGAAGATCTATCAGTAGATAAAATGCCATGTTTGTTCCTCTTACCTTTACTTTTGGCGGCCTCGTAGTCTGGTTTGCAGACTAGCTTCCTGTCCTCCATGAGGTAGAACTCGTCACCAGTGTTCAGCTGCCTCCCGCAGAGGACGCATGAGAAACATTGCAAATGGTAGACGTAGTCCTGGGCCCTCCGTACGACTTGGGTCGGAGGAATGCCCAGCTCACAGCCAGCGCATTTCGTACCGTACCTCCTAGCGGCAATGCAAAGCTCAACACTAATCAGGTTGTTTTTAGAACTAATCATATTAATTATAATGTTTATAAGAATATTTAATTAAGAATTTTAATTTTAATGAGTATGCTTTAACAAAAGAACCCATCACTTTTAAGGTTTTCAAATTTCTATAATATATTATTACTTCCAGTTCTTAATAACATATATTTCTATTTAATCGACTTCAAAATTCAAAAGCAACAAAGAAGTGTTTTATCTCACATTATAAAGATTTATGTACAAAGCTATTAGTAGGTATTTGTCTAGTGAAACTTTTCTACCTTATTATGGGAGTAAGTCGAGGCTAACACACTGGGAATGAAATGAATTCAGCATTCTATTCGAAACACCTTCCATTTCTTTCCTTTTTTTTTCATCCTACTAATACTTTACGTAACTGCTAACTCCTAACAAACGAAGTTTACGTTGGTGTGGACAGAATTGAACGTATTAATGATAGGGATTTGAGCACTAAATATTATAAAACGTTGATATTTATAAATGCATACGTTGTGCCGAGAAAAGGAAATAAACCGCAAATATTTACAAATACACACATATTTACAAGCAAAACAATTTCGGTATAAAGACAAAAATTCAAGAAAAACACAGATAAAGCGAACACACAGCACACTTCTTTATTTACAAGATGATAGGAACTTTATTAAATTCATATAAATAGATAATTTGTAAGAATTAGTTGCTTAATCATTTTTTCCCGAAAATGTTTGGTGGAAATTGATTTCCAACTTACTCCCATCCCCCCAGGATCTTCACTGAGGCCTAAAGAAACAGTTGAAGTTAATTTCGAAGTGGTCCCTCGGTATCAATTTCGATCTCCTGGGTAGAGGTCCATTGTCCCCTTGTAACATAAATGATCTGGATTGGGTAACGTTGAAAAAAAAATCTGGTACGATGTGCGCAACACACAACATTCACTTACCAATCTATTTAGTGCAGAAACGACGTGTTTTGATAATTGTTTAAATGCAGCAGAAAATAGCTTTATCCACATTAATTTACTTATTTTTGTTTGTTATTCTCCACAAGGTATAGAGTATTATACTTTTTGCAAAACTTGAAAGTCATCAGTAATTTTTGATTTATTATATTTTTTTTTTTAGGGCAAAAGTCCTATCTCTTTGTAAATATATCGTGAAAAGGAATGGATAAAAGGGGTATTTACGGTTCTTAGAATATTGGAAGCTAGTTTCGAATTTAATTAATCCCTTTAATTTAATCCCTTTCCAGAAGATGATTGCTCCAGCAAAAACTACCTTATATTTAAGCCATAAATCTATTATGGAACTAAAGTTTTTAACATGGATAAATTACTAAGGAATAAAGAACTATAAGATAGTTTTTATTTTTAGCTTCGACAATGTCACAATGCAAGTACAATTATTTTTAACTTATTTCTCTGTTATTTTGTTATGAAAACTCAATTTAGTCACCATGGAAACTAAGAATTTCCGTTAAATAGGTATGTCCCAACCACCACTTGTAAACAATGGGCTGTTAGTAAAGTATTGCGCTCCCACGAGTTGTAAACGTGTTTTAAGTGCTTGTTAAAACAAAGCTAATTTATATATTTTTACTTTCACTTACCTCTATATGAAATATATAGTAAGTGGAAGTATTGCGATCGTGAAAAATTTCGACTTCCGGTTTTCAACGGAAATACACGTTTTGGGGTCCCCTGAGTCCAATTAACCAAGTCCCGCGAAATGGTCTGTGTGTGTGTCTGTGTGTATGTGAACAGACTAGCTCAAAAACTATAAACCGTGCGAACCTGAAATTGGGTATTTAGTGTATGTATATGCCAGCGATGTGACAGCAAAAATTTCATCAAAATTGCTCAAAGGGAGGGGGTACTTTATTTAATAAATTTTTAAGTTGTTTTCGATTTTCTCAAAAACGGCTCTAATGATTTTAATTAAACTGAGTATTTGATCTATTTATATGTCCGAGATATGACTGTAAAAAATTCAACAAAATTGATCAACCGGAGGGGGGACTTTACTTAATAAATTTTGTAACACGTGAAAATGTGTTTTTTTTATTTACTCAAAAAAGGCTTTAACGATTTTGATCAAACTGGTTTTGATCAATATGGCATATTTGATGTTTTTATATGCCAAAGATGTGATAGCCAACATTTCATCAAAATTGGTCAAACGGAGCAGGCACTTTATTTCATATTTGTTTTCCAATTTTTAACTTTTTTTCGATGATCTCAAAAATGGCTTTAACGATTTTTATCGAATTCGTCATGTTTAATGAAAATTAGGTTGTCTTTAATATCAGGTAAGCTTTATCATTATTGAAATGTTCTGAGGGGGCATTTTTTTGGGAGGGGGCCTTTTTTGTTTGTTTGTTTCCTATAAAGTACCTTTGTTTTTGTTTATATGAAGAAATTAACTGTCTCTCGTTACGCCTAAAAATAAGAAATGGTTAAATATGAGATATGATAAAAATAAAGAAAACATAAAGAGGAGAAAAAAAAGAAAAATATTCAGTCAACTCATAAAACTCGTTGAGCCCACGCATGCGGAGTACGCCTTTAATGACAGACCGTTGTTCATAATTAAAGTCGTTCTGTTCATTTGAGAAGTGGCAATTAACGCATTAATTTCTAATCTAAGTAAGTTGGTAAGTGAAGGTGTGTGTTGCGCGCACGCACCAGATTTTGTTTAATTGTTTGTGCATATATAAATTTTATGACTTAAGAAATTATTATTTATAAATTATTTCTGAGAATCTCAGCTTTCCAACGATATATTAACCATATATATTACACCTTCCTTTAACGGAAATCGAAATTTTTATCTTGTCCAAACTCTTCTTTATTTCTCCTGTATATGTTTATTAAATTCTTTCATATTTCATATTTAGCCATTATTTACTGCTAGGCATAATGAAAAACACTCGATTTCTCGATATAAAAAAAAATCAAGGGTACTTTGTTGGAAGAAAACTTTCTTTCGCCATTTAAGCCCCATCAGAATATTTCTATTATGATAAAACCTACCTGACATTGAAGAATACTTATTAAACATGACGAATTTAGTCAAAATCGTTAGACCCGTTTTTGAGATAATCGCAAAAAACATAAAAATATGATAACATTTATTACATAAAGTAACCCCTTCGTTTACTCAGTTAGGACGAAATTTTTGATGTCACATCATGGGCATAAGTCTACCTTATATACCTTATTCAAGTTTCTTGCAGTTCATTGTTTTTGACATAGTCAGCTCACACACAAACACACACACACACACACAACAACGGAAGTAGAAATGTTTCACGATCGCAATACTTTCCTTTTTATGTATTTCATATATAGGTAAGTGAAAGTAATTAAATCTTCTTAATCTCAATGAAATCCTTTTTTTAAATGTTTACAGAAGCTAGTAAAATGTTTATTAATTTTTATAGTCTTAGTAAGATAACAAATTTCCGAAACTAATGCTTACTAGGCATATTTTTTTACTGCATTATGAATTGAATATCTATCGCTTAATCCCAAAAATTGTGAAATACTTATAATACAACATAAATATTCCACAATTCTCAATTTATTTATATTTATTAGTTTATATAGGTTTCAGGCTGAAAAATGACTGGAAGATTATAAAGTAGATTTACGATAATATACTCAAAAGTGATACTGACTTGAAAAAATCTTCCTTGCAAAAAAGCATTCCGTTCCTAGCGAAGCACTTGTCTGAGAGTTGAGCCCCGCACTCCGCGCACTTGAGACACCTGGCGTGCCACGTTCTCTCGAGTACCTTGAGGATGAATCTGTCCAGGATGATCTCGTGACAGCCCCCGCACTTGGGGAGGCTAGCTGCAACATCCGTACACATCTACAACCAAGACCCAAGCGGGATATCTCAAGGCGAAGCTGGGTAGGTATATCGGGCACACGCCCGGTACACATTCCATTCGCTACTCTTAATCTAGGCTATGTTATTAAATAACTATCTATGTAATCTTATAGATAATGATTACTGTTAATCAAACCATAATGACCATACTATACACTTTATATTGTCTTTGTGATTTAGATAAAATTTTATAATCGCTATCACAAGGGCATTGTAAGTAATAGACCGAATTTAAGTTTCTAATAATAACTTAACATATAATAACGATTAGAACTGGAAAATGTAGAACTAAATTAAAATGTTTTAAGAATAGTTAACTAAATTCGATTGTATTTATAAAACTCCGACTATTTCGAACTGTATTACTGCATACTTCTATTGACTAATAATTTTGACTACGTATATGGACATAGCCTCATAGATTAAACGTTCAGTAATAAATACGTACTTGCAGAAATCACAACATTTTCCACACCAAACTACAAAAACCAACGACATTATGGGTCCATGCATTAAGTATTGTGCTTAATAGGGGCTATTTATTATTAGGTATATAAGGCTATAAGTTTTTTGATAAAATGTGATATATTATTGATTAGTAAATATAGTTGTATATCATTATAATACTTCAGAGGGTGTTAATTGGAATATAGATAAATTAATTAGAGATTATATACTAATGTATTAATTAATATGGGAAAGACATTGTAAGAGTAAAGATAACCTATACCTAATGTTTAACTACTATTATAATAATTGCTGACCCGATAGGCGTTGTTCTATCCATATTTCATAATTTTTTTCTCGCTTAGAGAAACTCGTTGCAAGGTGTGACATTGAGAAAAACGCAAATCTAAGTAATAATTACATTTAATTACAGTAAAAATTGCACCATCTTTTCAAAGTATGCGAAAGAGCGATTCCTTTAACACAAAGTTTCTCAAACATTATACTTCGATCCCAACATTTAATAAGGTTTTAATGTTATCCATTTTCTCTAATATGCATAGATGTGCATTTTTTTTTCTTTTTAATATATTAGTTTAAAGGGTAATGAAATTGTTTGTTCAATGTTAAAATAAGGATAAATTTATTGTTTGCCGAGATTATCTAT
Source organism: Aelia acuminata (assembly GCA_911387785.2). NCBI lineage: Eukaryota > Metazoa > Arthropoda > Insecta > Hemiptera > Pentatomidae > Aelia > Aelia acuminata. Next base: position 103,103,454 of record OU426979.1, read on the forward strand.
TTATTTTAAGATAGAGCCCCGCAAAACCTTCCTCGAAATCTGTTAGTTAGGGTTCGCGCTACCGTTTTGAAAACCAAAAATTTTAGTTATAATTAATTAAAAAAACTAACGACTATCTGTCAAAAACAAAAGTAATAAAATAACACGGATGATTCGCCGGGACACAGTAACATATTAATATCCGATATTCATGATTTTATTTCTTTTTGTATGGAATCGGAAAATATTTAAACTTTACATTCACCCAATCCGCATAGTATTGATAGTTTTCGAGTTGTGCCCAATAAACGGAATTTAAACGACTTCCGTGAAAATTTTTAATTTTCGTTTCCGTGTGAACCATACTCGGACTATTAAGAACATTTTAAAAGAAAACTCAGACAAATCCGCTTAGCCGTCCTCAAGTGACGCGGTTACCAACGAACATCATTTCATTTTTATTATATAATTTAAAGGTTATAACTTCGTAATATTCTTAGAGCTTGCATTGCTTCTAACAACAAATTATTATCGATAAACAGATAATTTTTATTTCAGCTTCAGATTATTTACAGTTATTCAAGCAACCAGTTTTTAATTAACACCAATAATTAAGTGCGGATTTTAAAATTTCACATTTCTGTAGTGTATATACTCGTATTTGAAGTTTTAAGTTCACAAAAAAAAAAAAAACATAATTAAAAAAAATTACACTATTTTTAACATTTTAAAAATAATTTATACTTTTTCCATTATTACATTAAGAAATATTTACAAAAATTTGACTATAATACATTATAAACTGTTTTATATAATCGAAAGATATTTAATGGGAATGTTTATATATTATAGTAAATTTTTTACAATTTTTTAATTGGACATTAACTAAATTCGGTAATAAAACATTTAAATGGAGGGATTTAAATGTATGTTAATGCATTGTTGTTGATTTGCATTGATCGTATAAGTAAATATATTGATTATATATTATTATAATATCACACATATTAATATAATTAGGGGAATTTGATCTCAGAAAATGTTCAGAGGTTGGTGCTAAAGCTCGTTAAATTTTATTAACGTATTTTTTTATCAATATTTGGGTATTACTTCGGATAAGAAACTCCAAGATGGCGGCCTGCGTGAGTAAACAACAAGGCATTCCAATCACGCCCTAACTGATATCACCGATTTATTTCGGTTTTACCGAGAGTTCCCGAGATCTGCCATCTTGGCGTTGGTATCCGTAGTAATACCAATATTTGTTTTCGTTTCATGGCCCCTTTGATTGTATTCAATCAATTAAAATTTCTGTATTTTGTATTTGTTGATTGCATTGTTACATTTATTAATTTGTTTAGTTTTGAGTCGCGTGTTTTTTGTTTTTCACTATATGATTAACAGGACAGTTGGGCCCTAGCATTGAGTGAGATTAGCTTGATACTTGGGATAGAGCACTCACCACTTTTTGCATTTTTATACAACGCTAGCGTCGTCACCCACTAGGAAGATCTTTCGGAGTTTTTTTAAAGGAAGCAATACGTATGTACCCATCCCTTTTAGTAACGCCTCCACCATATTGAATGGCGTGGCATATTTTGCCAGATTTACCAGCGCCGCCATTTTCGTCAAGTACATAGATCGAAGAATCAAGATTGGGAATCGATGATTCAGTGATTGATTATCGATTAGTATAACCTCGTTGTCGGCACGGCCCCCTATTTACTAAAATAAAGTTTAATAAAATTACTTTGAATATCATTTGTGTTAAGCATTTGAAGTATGCATGTGGATTTAAATTTAGTTTATTGTTTATGGAAGGTTGTTTGTGTTTTTTAGTCTAGTTAGTCATAAGTTTAGTAGAAATTAAGTTAATTTGCTTTGTTTATTTTCTTGTTCTTTATATATGGTTTTTATTTAGTTCCTACTCACATATTTTTTGTAAATTGTAAGCAATTAAAAAAGGGGCCTTTTATTTCTTCTACTTAAAATTTAATTTTCTTTTTTTAACATTTAATATGTATTTACTCATTATAATTTTCTCTTAGATACAGATTCTCATCTTTATTACAGCCACAAATCTTAATTTTTTACCCGTTTGGTGGGGAAGCTTAAATCTCACAGGGGAAGGTTTGTGTTTCAATCGCGAAACGCCACTGGCCCCAACAGAATGGTGAAACATGCCTAATAATTAAATGAAATGTAAAAGCATTGACATTATTCAACAATTTAAAGGGTCGAAAATGCTTGAGAGTCTTGAGATATAATCTAAAAATGACAATGCACAAACGAAGAATGGAAAGAGACATGAAAATGTAAAAGAAAAGGAGATGAAAGAGGAAAGAGGGAGGAAGGAACAAGTTAAGAAGTAGCCTAAGAGGAAGACTAATCAGTGGGGGCTCGGATTTGAGAAGGGGGGAGTGTGCATTATTAAGGACTCTTCCCTCTAACCACTAGGATTTTCTTATCTCAGTGCCCCCATCTGTGAACTTCCTTACCGCTAAATAACTTAAAAAGTAGCACCGGATAATGAGTTAATTCAATTCATTTGTCAAATAGTCAATGATTCAGTATACTCTCCTGTTTTCTTTGTGTAAAGCTCATGTTAAAGTCATTAGCCTTTTCGAGTATGTTTTTTTTATTTTATTTTAATGAAGCTGAATGCGTTGTCTATGTGAATCTCATTACATGCAGTATGCAAGAGACTAGATTTAAAAGACGTTCTGAATTTAACAGAGGTTACTTTGGAATTAGAGGTCACTTTTCTTACAACTAGAAAATAGCAAAGTTACATTACATAAGCAAATACCGTCACTGAGGAGTGGAGAGCAGATAGGCAGTGTGGTAAAGTATTTTAACCGACTCCTTCGTTTTTTATCTCTTACTTAGCACGGTAGCATTGTATGCCCAATTCTACCTTCGCAGTATATATTTAGGAATTTACGATATTTCTTTTTTAAGGTCATTTCTATAACTCGCTAGATACAGAAGGATGGTTAGTGATTTTGTAAATTGTAACATATTTGTAGAGGTATGTGTAGGTAGAGGACGGGTATGAATAAAGGTCTGGCCACACATGTCCGCACCGGATCCGCACCGTAGCAATAATATGGGTTATGTTCAGAATATTTTTAATTTAACTTACATATTACCTTTAGTTATGCCTAAAGTGGCCTGTGTCTGACACGTGTGGCCTGAACTTTAGGCATAACTAAAGGTAATATGTAAGTTAAATTAAAAATATTCTGAACATAACCTATATTATTGCTATGCGGATCCGGTGCGGACATGTGTGGCCAGACCCTAAAGTGTTATTATCAAAATTTGAAACTACCTGTTAGATGCGCATATATTTAAATAATTGTCGGCTGCTCTCCATGGGCGGTTTTAGGTCTTGATATCTGTGGGTGCGAGCTCACCGGAAGATATGAGGTATATGTACCAAATTCAAACACCAAAGCCCCATTTAAATGGTCAGTTTTTAGGCCTAAAACGGTAGCCTATTTCTTTTATCTAACAATAACCCTTTCGTATTTTAATTAACAATTTATTTTACCACAATTGTTGCTTATTGACTTTAATCAAACAAATTTTTGTTTTTAAAATTAACTAGAACAGTTATCTTTCGTATTTTATGTTACAGTTCAATAAATTGTTAGAAGTATAATTTCATTTGTATTTTTACTAACCATAGTAGAATAGTCTAATAATGTCACATATATCACATAGACAAATAACGTTTTGAAACGTGTTGTAATTACGCGATTCACGTCTCTTTTGGTTACTTAGTTTTAACACCTTATGATAAAAGATAAAAGTTAGTACTAGATTATATGAGAGATGAAAAAAAATTTAAACAAAATCTATAAAATTATTGTTACGGGAAACATTTTTATTTATCTGTAAAAAAAATATATCATCCCAAAATCTGCAGCGCACTCCCGTAAATCCGCCCATGCTGAAATTAAAATATTCATGAATAAGTATTTATTATTGTAAAATAAACTTTCATTTTTGTTCTATTGAACGAAAATGCCTTGCTACTTTCTAGCAGACTTGCTTGATTGATTATTATTTGTTTTAAAGCAGTATACAGTATATAAGCAGTTTATAAATAATATTTACGATCGGAAGGTATAAAGCAAAAGGGAACCAAACCAGAAATGTGTAAAAATTAACAAGAAGGGTTTTCAAGTAAGAATATTGCTTACATTCGCTATAGAAAAGAACGTTCTATTTGTTCAGGTAGCTTCCATGAAAATCGAAGATTGAAAACTAAATTCATTTTCAATAAAAAAAAAAAAGAAAATGTAAAGGACCGAAATAAAATAATGACGTATTATAATTTTGATTCGTGATTTCTTATTAGCGCTTAAACGAAAGAACTGAAAAAAAAATAGGATGTTTCGGCATTTTTACGACAGTGGTAAGAGCGCTGAAACGTAGATGCAGAGGACCTGGGTTCGATTCCCGGCCGTGGTCCGAATCTTTTCTCTTCTAATTAAATAGTTTAAAAATTTACGACACTAAGGTCGACGAATCATTTTGATTTATAGTTTTTGAACTGGTTTAATATTGCATTTTAAAGCCCTGAAAATCATCCGTTTTCGAAAAAAGGAGGGCGAAGGATTTGACGTGGCTATATATACTCAAATATTTCATGTTGAGGTTTACATTAGTTTCCTACTAGTTATAAGAGAAAGAGTTTATGCATTATTTTGGATTTACAAAAAATTAAGTTACCTCTTACTAACCTCGGTAATTTATTGCTTAAATAAGGTAACAGACGTGATACAAAAATCCAAATATAGTGATATTACATACTTATGTTTTATTTATTGTAGATTATTATTATTATTATTATTATTATTATTATTAGTTTATTGTAGATTTTACTTACACAGTTTAAATGAAAAGGCTAATTGTATAAGACCATGCTGTTTTCATAGTGTGCTATTTATCATTAGGAACAGTCAAACAATAAACGTACTAATATCAATTAAACTAATACTTCAGCATAGCTGTTATTAAATATGTATATTAATTAATTAACCAAGTTTACAATATTAATAGACTTTCTTGATTATATGATTTGGTGTATGTGAAATGCAATGTTTCCCTAATATCCCTTATACAAACACTTATGTAATTCTTACAAGGGCCTAATAGTATAGTGAAATTGGATTGATTACAAATAGTATATAATTATTTTAAAGTAACCAGAATTCAAAGTTCATTTTTTGTTAGTAATAATAATAACAATAAGTTTGGTCCAATTTTCATTTTATCAATAATGTAAATCGAGTTCACGTTTTATTGTTCCTGTTACACCATCACATAATTTTCATTCACTAATACAGTTCTGATTTATTAAAAATATTGATAATGAATTGTATTTACGTTCGCATATGTAAGGAATAACAGTTATCTTATATTTAAAAAGCTGTATGTCGGTTCCCCTAAATACATGAAGAAATACCGTCGGAAAAGATAAGGGATACGGTAGATATTAGAGCCATCTGTAGTTATTAGGTAAGATGAGACACCTATAAAGACAATGACTCAGAGCCCTATAATGAATAGGGGTTAAGAGTCGGGGAGCAAAGGTGAGCCATCGCCGCCATTCCGCTTCCATGGAGACCGCGCAGGCGCACTACCCGCTGCCGATACCGGAGGTCTCGCTTCCCTTCCTTATCCCCTGTTACATTATATATTATAAAACTTCTCATGTTTCGATATTCTCTAAAATAAAAAATATCACAAAAATTAATATTTTTATATAATGTTAAAAAAATAAAAAAGAAGTTTGTATTATTATTAGAGCTCGGATTCCCGTGCAGTTGCATCTTTTTATTGGTAGTTCAGAGCAACGCCAATTCTAGTTAAATATCCAAATAAAGCCTTATCGGATGTTTTAATGAAGTTTTATACTGCACGTTTTGAGGTATACCGCAGGAAATTGCACGTTTTGAATTAGTCTCACCCGAAGTTGCATTATAGGTTAATATGAAAGAAAAAACTTTATTTTTTAAATAGGCATAAAAAAGAAAAAAGAAATAAGGAATATGATCCATCATTTGAAAGAAAATAAAGGGAACTTGCAAATAACACATGATGTGTATAATCACACATCTCTCTCTCCTTTCTCAGAACCCAACGCAGGGATTGGTCGTTCCGGGATAAAACTAACTTCCATCGTGTACGTTGTTCCGAAAAATGCTAGAGATTTGAAGAAATAAATCTTTGAAAATCTAAACTAAAACATGTTGGTAATATACTGTATTGCAAATCAATTAGATTTTGAAGGGAATTTTACAAAATGTGCACTAAAACTGTAAATAGTTATAGTAGAATAGTTTAAAAATTTAGTCTTTCTTTTTTTAACTATAATTTACATTCTGTTTAATTTTTCATATTTTAATATTATCTAAAACTATAGAATAATATTTAATTTTAGTTTCAATAAATGCTGTATTAGAATTTTGTCCTTACCGAATCACTGATTTCGTTTTGATAAAATATCCTATTAGAGTTAGAATTTTTTTACTTCCTAAGAGTGACAATACACGTAAGTGCATCGGAGGTAAACATTCACTATAGGGTCATTCCATATCAAGTGGTCCAAAGTGGTTGCTCGATCATTTTAGAAAAAATATAAAATTTTTCCACCAATTACGTATGGAATCAGTAGTTCAAATCAACGTTTTAAAAAATTTTAGGATCAACGGTTTCAAAATGACAGCCATTTTTGTTTCACCTTTCAGGCCGATTTTTGAGTTTTTAATCTCTCACAGAAAACTCATTTTCTCAAGACTGGTAAGTCATAGACTAATAATTCAAACACAATTGTTTTCCTTAAAGTTTTTTCTATATTTCGTTTTCTCTTTATTATTTGGATATTTTGCAGTCCAATACTTAAAAAGTGCTATTGAAAACAACTGCTTTAAATTCTCAAAACACCGTTTTTGAGGGTAAGTTTTGGTTATAAGGGCATGTAAGCCAAAGCTGATTTTTGGCATGAGAATAAACCTAACTAAGTAGCTTTCATTAAAAGTACTCTTAACCCGTATATTCTTTACATTATTTTTTTTATGAATTTTTAAACTTCAGATTTTTTCATTTTTTTGTTAACTTTAGGCTCTAATATCTCTGGTGGGCCAGTTAATAAAAATCTATTTTTTTTACATGTTATGCTTACATGCAACATAAACCTACTGCAAGAAATTTCAACCTGTATATTTGAGTACATTTGGTAGCTTACGAACAATGCGTAAACTTGATCATACTTCATTAAAATTTTACTGTTTGTGAATTTATTACTTTTAATACCCCTTATTAATTTTTTTTTTAATTTCATCTATGTCTAATGCAAAAAAATATCGGGTTCAATTATAATTAAAATCTACTCGATTAAATTTTTATTATTTTTTTTAACGAAAAAGTGATTAAAAATATTTTCCGTTGGACATAAATAAAATTAAAAAAAAAAAAAAAAAAAACAATTAATAAGGGGTATTAAAAGTAAAAAATTCACAAACAGTATAATTTTAATGAAGTATGAACAAGTTTACCCATTGCTAAATGAGGACGAAAATGACCATTTTCAAAAATTCTTATTTGAAATTTCTTTAAAATTCTGAAATTTCTTAAAAAATCTGAAATTTCTTGCAGTTGATTTATGTTGCATGTAAGCATAACATGTAAAAAAATGAGATTTTTCTCAACTAGCCCATCAGAGATATTGGAGCCTAAAGTTAACAAATAATTAAAAAATGTGAAGTTTAAAAATTCATAAAAAAATATGGTAAAGAATATACGGGTTAAGAGTAATTTTAATGAAAGCTACTTAGTTAGGTTTATTTTCATGCCAAAAATCAGCTTCGATGTACATGCCCTTATACCCAAAACGTACCCTCAAAAACGGCATTTTGAGATTTTAAAGCAGTTTTTTTAATAGCACTTTTTAAGTATTGGACTTCAAAATATTCAAATAATAAAGAGTACACGAAATATAGAACAGACTTTGAGGAAAACAGTTGTGTTTGAATTATCAGTCTATGACTTACCATCCTTGAGAAAATGAGTTTTTCTTCATTGTTAAATAAGCACGAAAATGACTATTTTCAAAAATTCGTAGCTACCAATGTACTCAAAGGTTGAAATTTCTTGCAGTAGGTTTATGTTGCATGTAAGCATAACATGTAAAAAAATAGATTTTTATTAACTGGCCCACCAGAGATATTAGAGCCTAAAGTTAACAAAAAAATGAAAAAAGCAGAAGTTTAAAAATTCATAAAAAACAATGTAAAGAATATACGGGTTAAGAGTACTGTTAATGAAAGCTACTTAGTTAGGTTTATTATCATGCTAAAAATCAGCTTTTGCGTACATGACCTTATAACGAAAACTTACCCTCAAAAACGGTTTTTTGAGAAATTCCTCAGACCAATACGACCTAGTGGTTGAATAAGTCTTATTAATTTAGACAAAATAGATAACACATTGGAATAAATACATTTGAATGCCGAAAAATGTAAGTAGAAATAACATGCAAGAAGTTCTCTAAAATGTAATTATAAAGAAAAAAAATAGGAAATAGTTCATTGCCAGATTTAGGGCCCTAAAACGAACATTGTTTAAGCAGATAAGAAATGTAAATGAATCTCCAATCAGATTGTATAGTCAATATCAACCAGCACTCACGAATTCGTATTTAAATGTTAAAATGTAAAAGCTATATAGTTTGGAAATTCGCATGACTTTTATTTTGTATTTGATGACCAGCCCTATTTTGTCAAATTAAGAATGCTGGACACTTTGATACTAATACAACTTAAAAGTTATTTTTGAGTATTGAATTCATTCTTCATAAAATTTCTGTGAAGTATGTAAGTAAAAGTGAAATATGTATATTTAAATCACATTTAAGTCTAATTTCTAAATATGTACAAGGATTTAAAAAATAAAGGAGGGAATAGATGCGTATTTGATTCTTCATTAATAACGAATTAACATGATCCATTTTCACTAAGTCGTCAAAACATTTCAAAGAGTTTTGACTGAACGAAAAGAAAAAAATATTGTTATTAAAAAAAAGGTAGATTAATTAAGAAGCAGTGCACTGTTCAAAATCTTCAGATAGAAAAATATCTTCATTTCCATGTAAAATTAGTATTTACTAAACTGTAATGTTCAGAAAAAAAATTTCTTTCAATTTACCATGTATATTTTAGTCAATCATATTTATTGATAAAACTAACTTACTAGCTAGGATAATAACTACCCACTTAATTTGGGACCATTGCGTCAACAATTTTCGGACCCAACTATATTTTTTACAATAATAAAATTCATTTAAGTACTGATTGACCATCTTTTGTTTATTTAAAAATATATATACACAATGCAATAAAAGAAAATCTTTTACTCAAAATTATTATTTTTTTTAAAACTTCTTCTACATGCAAAAGCAAACATTTTTATGTTTGGAAGATTTGTGGCACAGTGCATTGATTTTGAGATAATGTAACTTGAAAAAAAGTGCTTTTTAAACTGTTTGAAACTTTTTTAAAACTTGATAAACATGGACCATGTTTTCCTTATTTGGTCGGTATAAGATATAGTGACCTTAGGGCCTAACACCATATTTTGAGAAAAACTGAATTTAAGGTTAATTTTTTTGAAAAAGGGATGTGTCCATTTCTATCGCGTTAGAAGTAAAATATATTTCGCTTTGTCTTCTATCTTATTCAAATATAAAGAAGCATATTAAAAAAAATAAAAATAGGTAATTTAAAAAGAAAAAATTACAAATATATTAAATTGGTTTAGTGCTTAGTTCACAATGGTTTTACACCGACCATTTAATGACATTAGGGCGGATTCACACTATCGCTCCGCTCCCGCTCCACTCCCGCTCCACTCCCGGTCCGCTCAAATATTCTAAAGAGAAATAGACAGAGAATTCCACTATCGGCACCGCTCCGGTCTCGCTCCACTCCCGGTCCGCTCTCGCTCTACCCCATTCACACTAGCGCTCCGCTCCCGCTCCGCTCCAGGTCCGGTCTCACTGGCAAAATATTCTACAGAGGAATAGAGAGAGGTTAATCACAATATTGGCACAGGTCCGGCCTCGCTCCGCTCCCGCTCCACTCTCGCTCCACTCCCGTTCCACTCTCGCTCCACTCCCGCTCCACTCTCCTAAAGTCTTTTCATATTCACATTATATAATTTTACACCGTTCACGATTGAAGCCATTAATAATCGAAACCGTCCGTATTTGGATTTTAATTAATAATTAACTATCAGTTATTAAAGTATTTATTTATTCATCAATTTTACGGCCAAAAAAGTTCAAATTAAAAAAAAAAATATATATATATATATATAATTATAAATTAATGGTGAAGAAATAATTTAAATTTTTTCCCGAATGTATTAGAATACGCTTGAAATGATAAAAAAAAAATCAATTAAATTAAATTAATTTATAATTATTATTATTAATTATCATTGTGTTGCAATATATTCTTCTTATTATATTTTTTGATAATATTATCTTCTTCATCAAGAAAAGTACACTTACCAGCTATTTCTACAAACGAAAAATTGATTTTTTTTTTGGCCGTAAAATTGAAGAATAAATTAATACTTAAATAACTGAAAGTTAATCATTAATTAAAATTCGAATACAGACAACTTCGATTATTAATGGCTTTAATAGCATAAACCTTTCAAAATTGAACGGTGTAAAATTATATAGTGTGAATATGGTAAGACATTAGGAGAGCGGACCAGGAGTGGAGCGGGAGCGGAGCGCTAGTGTGAATGGGGTAAAGCGAGAGTGGACCGGGAGCGGAGCGAGAGTGGAGCGGATAGTGTGAATAGGCCCTTACTGTATCTGTCCGAAGTCATAGTTGATATTTCGTTAGAGGATCTTTATGTCTAAATTTAAAGAAATTCTTTTTTTCATATGATAAAATTTGAACTATAAATAATAAATCCTGCGAATCACACTTTTCTCGTACTACTTAGTATGCTTCTTTATGAAAATTGTATGTTTATGAAATAGCATCGCTGCATGGTGATATTCATTGAAATGAATAGTTCATTCAAGCGAGGCGACACTGGAGATGCAGGATTACCGTATAAACTTTAAATCCCACTGACTCATCACTCGCCTTTTTACTCGAAAGAACGCGAATCTGGTTTGAACATTTTAAGTACGCATTCCCGTAACGCTGTACAATTAGCAGACATTTAAAACTAATGATATTGACTTATTAAATATTGAGAGAAGCAGCAAAGTAATATGCTGATCTTGGCCTTTTCTTTTCCCTCAGTTTGAAAAGTGATTTTGATATTTGCCATGTGAATTATCATTTCCGTAACTGAAACCGTATTATTTTCGTAACCAAAACATGTGGTTACAGTAATGAAGTTTAGATTATACTGATGACATTATGTCTTATTTATTGAAAAAAAAAAATTGTTAGGGATAGAAGGTAAAGCCTTTTTTTTTTTTTTTTAATTATAGAAAGAGAAATGAAAAGTTAAAAAAGAAATATGATTTTAAAACCTTCAAACGACCGTGTGAACAAGAGCCACAATACCTTTAGCAACTAATGACAAGGAGACGATAACTCAAGCGACCTGATCGTTAATAATATTCTATAGGTATGTATGTACTTAATCACTTTTTCATGGTTTGAAAAGTTAATATCTCGCGCTGGTGATCCTTAATTCTTTTTATAATTTGACTTATTTTTCCTAAATACTCTGTTATAAGTTCAGAACGCCAGTGGTTTAGGAAGAATAAAACACTTGAAACCTCAGTTCCACCGGATATGGAATGCAATATGTCGCTGCAGACACTTTTCACGGTCACATTTGGATTTTTCCCTTAAAATTTGGGGGAGGCGGTTAGCTGCGATTAGGTCGAGCGGTTCCATCAGAACATATGCAACAAGATAAAACGTTGTCAAGAAAGTGAATTCGGAACATTTAACCACTAATAGATAGAAAATAGATGTACATTACGCTAAATATTCCCAAAAATACTAATTAAAAGTAAAATTTATTGTATTTCTTCATTAGGTCCAACCTTTACCTGTATTTACTATTAAAAAATGTGGGCTGCTGTAGCGAAAATCTAAGTGAGGCTGACACTATTCAAACGTATAGATTAGTTTAAGGATAGGGATGCAAATTCACTTATTCAATTTCATCAAACAAGGTAATTCTTGTCTATATTAAGTATAATTAGAGTTTCAAATGAACGAAAAAAATAAACATTATATTTATATATATAAATATGTATGCATATGAACATTGGTAAAAATCAGATATTTATCGTATACCAAACTTAACGTAGTTCTATATTTAATGTTTGTTATTTTCTTCGAAATGTGGATCCCGATTCCCTTAATGTTTTAAAATAATTGTTGTTGATATATGAGCTAATAATACTTAGAGATATATAAGAAAATTTCTAATTGCAAAATTTATAACGAGCGTACGAAGTTATAACCTATTATTGAAATAATACAATAAAATATTGTAATTGATGAATTTGTAATAAATTTGTGTAGACTCAAAGTATGCCATTTAGGATTACCGAAGTATTTCCTAATAAGTTTTCCTTCTTTCTAATATGCACCTTTCCCCCCCCCTTTTTTTTTACATAATATTTTTATTGATCAAATGTATCGAGTGTTTGTCATTGTGTATATGTATCACTAACAATTGAAGTGATATCATACTTTAATGTTGCGCCTTGATTTTGAGACATCCGCAAAACTGCTATACACCGACGTCTTCAAAGTTATGTAGCTTTCGCTCCGTTGAATATGCCAAAAATAATATATAATAAGTAATTGTTGTATTATATGAATTATTCACATATTTCGTTTTACTTTAGACAGGCATGAATAAAAGAAAGAAGTTAAAAAAAAAAAAAAAAAATCACGGGAATGTATCCTTTTGGAAGTAAATACCAATAATCGCTTGATTTAAGTTAATTAATCTTTTGAAAAAAGTACTAATGTTTTAACTAGGCATAGTTTGATTTAAAGATTGTATTAATAGTGAGATGTAGTTCAAAAAAATTTTCCCATCAATTCCAATTTAATAGAAATAGGAAAAAATAGTTGCAATATTTTTATTTAATTTAAGTTACTAATTTATTTGAAATAAATAAATTCTAATTTAACTGCTTCAATTGTAATTAAGGAATTATAAGAGATTGCAACTTCGGAGATTAGTTTACTTATTTTCTTACTGTCATGATAAACGTATAGAGAGCATAAAAATGTATTATTTCAGACTTACTTAAATTACATGTTGCATCAAAATTATTTCCTTATCATATTTATCTGAAAATCGAATGATAATAATGCATTTTCATAATTTCCTTTTGTTAATTTATATTTAGTAGTTTTAGACAATATCATTTCAATCGATTGCTTAGTTAAGTTATTTTGTTTCATACTCTTATCGTTTGAACTGAGCCAGAAAATATAATTTAATTATATTTATTATATAAATACATTATTATATAAAAAGATAGCCCCTTTTTACATTGTAATAAAGAATATAAAAATGTCTCCAAAATGGCTTTTGGATATATTTATGAATAAGGAGAGATCTGCTTTTTCGTATGTTATCTCAGCCAACTGGAGTCAATATTTAATAAATTTTAAACTAATCATCTTCTTAGTTACTTGAAGGTATAGTAAAGAAATGTAACGATATACCATTAATTTTAATATGGATGTAATGAATCTGGTTAAACAGATGGTTTAAATGTTAAGATGAGATCAATATAAGAATACTAGCATTCCCCGTCGCGGCTTCGCCCGCGAGCCTTTAAATTCACTTCTGTGATCATTCTTGGTATTGATTTAATATAATATGTTAACTGATGTTAAGGAGATTTAGTAAAATCGGAGCTTCCGGGAGGTGGAATGTTGGAGGGGAAAGCTGCCGTCTCGGTAGAAGAGAGGGAGGCGCGCAATGGAGAGTTCATTAAAACAGTCGAAACAAAAAATTGCTTACTCCTCATGAAAGCTTCATTTTTCGGCTTTAAAACATGGTTTTCGACGCCCCGTAAGAGCTTTCGAGTTAAACTCGTCGTATCAAGATCTTTAAAATGAGTCCAAATTAGATATTTATTCTTGAAGTGCAAAAATAGGTGTCCGTTAGAGTTAAACGACAATTTCGCCATTAAAACCCCTTAGGGGTCACATTTTTTAAATCCCTTTCTTAGTGGTTACCTACATCGCGTTTAAAATCTAAATTCCGAACTTTTTTTATCTGATTTTATTTGGTCTTTCCGTGTTGCATTGCTGTTCCTGACACGTCGCCTTTTAACTTGCTTCTTCTCCTCAGAAAGTTGCGGTAGTAGAGCTTCACACACGTCAAAATGTCCATTACATAGCGTACCAGTAAAACGTAGTCTTTTCGTGGGATTACAATTATTGCCAAATACCGCATAAAGCTCATCATTGCGATATACTTCAAAAAGGTAAAGAAACGATTCACCAGCTGCCGTTAGTTCCAAAAATCCGGCATGGGTTGAATGCTGAGACATATGAGTGTAATAACTACTGAAATCAGAATAATTGTTACCTTAATCATTTTGAGCAAACGCAGAAAATTGGTCCCAATTTGGATGACATGTTGTACTACAATTTGCCGAAAATGACAACATTTTTCTTGAGAATTCTCGATAATATATGATAGATATCGAAATAAACACGCACCATCCCCAATCATGGGAATCATAGTGTGCATAATTTGATTACTACTAATATTTAAATAATCAGTACCCATATTCTATGTGAATGTCTATTTTAATAATATTGTCTATTTAATACATCAAAAAAAAAAAAAAAAAATGGTTTAAAATGGTCCGTTAGAGTTAAACGACAATTTCGCCATTTAAACCCCTTAGAGGTTACATTTTTCAAATTCCTTTCTTAGCGGTTACCTAAAATCTAAATTCCGAACTTAAAGTTTCTATCATTAGTAGTTTTTGCTCTGCATTGATTCTATCAGTCAGGACAAAGCCTCTTAAATATATGGACAACAGATCGAAATAAACACGCACCATCCCCAATCATGGGAATCACAGTGTGCATAATTTGATTACCACTAATTTTTAAATAATCAGAAGCCATATTTTATGTGAATGTCTATTTTAATAATATTGTAACGTTAAATCGATATTCAAATAAAAAAACATATGGTTTAATATCTCAACAATAGATTTCCGTTAGAGTTAAACGACAATTTCGCCATTTAAGCCCCTTAGGGGTTACATTTTTGAAATTCCTTTCTTAGTTGTTACCTACATCGCGTTTAAAATCTAAATTCCGAACTTCAAGTTTCTATCATTAGTAGTTTTGGCTCTACGTTGATTCTGTCAGTCAGGACAAAGCCTCTTATATATATAGAGATAACCAGGTTCATTAAAAACAAAATTTAAAAAAGGTGGCACAATGTAACTGCCAATGTAATATAAAGATGTTAAGTAGATACATAAATTCATTAAAAATTCCATTTTTTAAAAAAGTAAAATGAACTTACATTAGTAAAGCAAAATAAAAGTTTTCAGTTCTATACATTTATTTGCCAATTACAATACTTTTTATTTTATGCGTGTGTTTATATATATATATATATATATATATATATATATATATATATATATATATATATGTATATATATATATATATAAATCCTTGTCAATAGCCATAAGAGTTAACAAAGGTGGCAGCGCTTAGCGATTGATAACAGAAAAACAAACATGTAAAAAATCATTTTATTATTATTATCAATTTATTTATATCAGTTTCATTTTTTCTTTAAACTTGTAATATTTATCACTTTTTTATAAATACTTTATTATTTCTATTTAATCATCATCATACAAAGACATTATTGAAATATTAGTGTTAAAAGATAAAATAGTGTGGCTATTGTAACAATTGTTATACTTATTATGTTTTAAATAATTCTATTAAAATATTCTGAATGATCTAATATTTGGAACTAAACTGTAAGCTATTATCAAAATATGAATTATTTTTTTAAATAATCCAACAATATGTAACATATATATTTTAGTAATGCTAATAGCAGGTGGGGAAGGCTGATTCAGGGCAGTATTTTTTAATAGAGTATTAGTTTATATTAAGATTAACGTCAGTAACTGAATTTACTCATTGTATTGAGCCAGAATTAACTTAACATTCACAAGCATAAATAAATATGTTTCTGACATTCTTATCACAAACTTAGTAAGGTGGTTTAACCTGTAAGCAACAGTAAAATAATAAAATATATATATATAAAATTAATTCGAATAGGTGATTAATAATAATAATTATAAATAATGATGAAGGCTTAACGAACCCGAAGGTTCGATGCCGACACCACAACTCGTTCCCTATACACCTCTATTCACCCACAGCCAATGAGGCCAGATTACGATAGATCAGCTTTCACGGGATCCTCCCTATTATTTGGTTTAATGTCCTCATCGATTCCAGTTACTAAATTTCTACACGTGTTCAAATGTCAAACGTGTCCCCTTCAAAATTTTACGGAGGGAGAATATTTGGTCTATAGTTAAATTATTCCGTCTAAAACAACATTGATAGTCTCCTATTGATAGTATCGTATAGGTTAGTAACGTCTTAAAAAAAAAATATCAAATCGGTCGACCAAGTCCACAAGCATGTGGCTTCTGAGAAGACAATATCAGTTGAAACTGATAATGATCAGCCAACTTTCCTGGTCTCCTGACAAAATTTACCAAAATGCCGTACAATACTATAATCTGTGCGATGTCAGGTACTCGTTAAAGATCCCTAACCTAATTATACCTGGATAGGCAAAATTTAGGACTCTCACTGTAGCTTCGTCCGATTAGTTTTAGTAGCATAAATGGACGTTAAACAAATAAACAAAACAAACTGTGATATAATGCTGAATGCGAAAAAACTTTTCCAAATAATTAATGCAATTCAGAGGAAAAAAAAAGACACTGAAACTTGTGATAACGATTATATGCTTTGGATATTATCTAGTGACATGCTATTGTTTCTAAACTACATACATTTTTTTCTGATCCATTTCATGGATCTTTATCTAATTGATATTCTTATAATTTCTAAATATGATGTACTTACATATAATCTGGGACGGGTATCGGGTGAGAAGGTAGTCGAGATCCGGCTGTGCCTCTCGGTACATGAGCATGTTTCTCATCGTCATCTGCTCATCCTTCCTAACAGAGCGCTAAGCCCCTACTGACGGTAGTGGGGGCCGCCGGATCGATGAGCCTGAAAGCCCCTGTCCTATTGGTTCTTCTAGGCCACGCCCAGTTTCCCCTCCCCTTAACCTCGGTTGTAAACCCCTTACCTAACCCCTAATGAGTGGTATATGGTAAACTGTGATTTTTTCCGCAGGCTTTAGCCCTCCACTGTTTGGTATACTACGTCCGGCTTGAATCAAGCACTTTTTAATTCTTTATCTCATACTGTAGAATTCCATTGCCCTGTGTTACCCACGAAAATTAAGTATCATTAGGCTCTCATCGTACGGATGCGAATAAAGTTAACAATGCATATCTGGGGTGGGGTTACCTCTTGTTTGCTGCAATTTCGAATTTTTATGTATCCGGCGAGTCGGATTTGGTTAAATTGAGCCTTATTTTTGCTATAATCTTCGCCAATGTTTACACCTCTTTTTAAAAGAAAAGCTAAGTTTCAAAATAACAGTAAGCGTTATTTAATGGTTGTTTAAAAGACAGCCTGATGTTCTTAATTAGGAGATCCCACAAAATAAGCACTGAATCTCATAATTATAAATATGTAAACGACAAGTCCGTGTTCAACCGATTCAGGCACCCTAAGGACTTAAAGCGTCAGCACAAAGGTTTAATTAATGCAGATCCTGGTTACTAGTAATTATTAATACTGATCCTTAGTTTTTTTTTCAATTCTTTTGGAATAAAAGCACGAATAAAGGTCTGGCCACACATTTTTCTTTGGGAATTTTCATTGAGCTTATTAGGTTGAAAACTAAAATTAACTAAATAAACCGCAGAAGCAGGTACTGAGAATGGTATCCTCCCTAATAAAATTTATTGAAAATAACTCTTAGTTTGTGCCTATACAACTTTTTTAGTGGCCTAAACTCCCTTTTGATTCAAAATAAATTAAAATACTTTAAAGCAAATATCCAAGTATAATTTTGCTGCAACTTGTTAACCAACAAAACTTTTTACAGCCCAATGTTTTTTATTCCTTAATTTTTTTGAGACCTCGACTCCTTACTTTTAAAAACAAATGTTTTTAAAAAAATTGCAAAATATGCTTGAATGCCCATTCTCAAGCCATTTGGTTCATCCGTTTACCCTTTTCTCCCGTCCAAGGTGAATAATTACAAGTTTCTAAAATCCAAAAACCGCATTTCGTAAGTTTTACCTTTCGGTTCCATTAGTCAATACGACAATTAATATTGCAAATTCATAAACTTTGTCTCATCGTCAAGGTAATTCGGTCCGTACAATATCAAGCTCTAAGACTGCATATCTCAGGAGATAAAGACACCTCAAAACCCATACCGATTACCAATTACCGATACCAAAACCCATACATTAGTTTCACGGCTTTGCCGAATTTTCACTATTTTCATTCTCGATTTTTATTGATTAGTGCGACGGAACGCTGTCATGTTGTTAGATGAACGATTTTTGACCCAATAACATGGTATTGATTCTTTTATTCATTTTAATAATGATTTTTCAAGAATAAAACAATCAAACATCTATATCAGAGAGTCTTTCAGAAAAAGATAGTTTATATAAGCGTGGTACCTGGAATGAAATGCTTAGCATTGTTTCTATGTTAGTATAATATATTTTGCTATTTGATTGATCCCAATACCCTTTATTAACCCATAATTGTGCTGTAATATTTCTTCTTATACGTTATTGTCTGATGTCTAAGTTGCACGAGAAATTTATTTCCTGATACGATAAAAAGCCTGGAGGAGACGGTGTGTTGAGCTACTGGAAAATGTATGAATGGGGGTAGGAGAAGGCTTCCCTAATCAAGTGCCACTTGCTTGGGCTGAGTACCTCACTCCCAGTTAAGGCGACGGGGTTAAACTGCTTAATTGTGTCGAACAGCTCACCCGAGAATCTTAAGTATAGTTAGTTTACATATTTAATAAGCCCCTTTTTGTCGGCTCGTCTCATCAACTGGGGTCTTTTTACACAGCCGTATTATTTAGTGAGCCTGTTTGAAACTGGTTAAGATTTATTAATGGTTACTTTTATAGGAAAGTTAAGAACTTTATAGCAATATTCCGCCGATTTATCAGCGGTTAGCACCTTAAGGTGCTGTATTAAAAGTCTTTACACTTCTCTACCTCTAAGTTGACTCCAAAACTGCAGACATAAACAAGTAATTTAGCTAAGGTTAAGTTGTTATTAATTTTTCTCCAATATAATATAATTTCGCACAGTGAAGAAGAGGCTGGGGATGCATGTCATATCCTTTTCTTAACTCAAAAACAATTTTATGCTTATTTCGGGGATGTTTTATGCACACTATTTTTAACTATCTTTATTCTAAAGCAATTTGGGTTCCTAAAGTGCCAAACAGTACACTAAATGATATTCGTATTAAATTAACGGTTGTTTAACTTAATACAGTTGTTATTGATTTGTAACGGTTCCAAAAGGAGACGGTTAAATTAATCGATGTAATATAAAGGGAGGACCCAGGTAAAATGACTTGCAAAAATGTAGGGGAAACAAAATTGTAAGTTCTATAAATAGGCAATATAAGATTTTAGAAAAATACCCTTCAGGCCCCTCATTGTTTCGTTTACCTTTTGAATAGCGCTTGAAAATGTCTGTGTTTATGTTTGTTTTTTTGTTTATTCATCATTCAGTTTGATCCAAGTATTTTAATGGTAACTGTGGTTTTTAAGTTTTTTACAAAACAATCTGCCTAAATAATTTTCTAATATTTTTAGTAATATTATTGACTTTCTTTGATTTTTCCAATCCCCAGGTAGAGTCTCATCATAAGAGGCCTTAAAGTATCAGAAAAAATCAATGATGATTGTTAGTTAAATTATAACTAATTTTTAGTTAAATAATCATTTTATTTTGATATCTTACCTGTCTTACATTGTTTCCTGAAATATCCCTCTACAATTCACAATCGGCTGCTTAATAGGAATTTGCAATGACCATTAGCTCTTCAAAAAGTGTCTATTATTTTTTACCCCTCTATTCTATTGTTTATTTGAAAAAAAGAAATTTTTTTTTTGTTTCCCCATCGGATTCATGCAGAAAATGCATTATATAGGATAGCTATCTGACGATAGCTTATCCATTCAATAGGGATTTTAAGAAAAGATTAAGGACTTAATCAGTCAGTGATTTTAATCAGAGGTATACCCTTCTAATCTGGTTGACATGGTGCTCGTTTTTGGGTAATGTTTTGAAAATCAAAGGAGCACTGCCTTGAGATACAATCGGATAGTTTCTGACAGAAAATTCCCTCGCCGAATACTTTAAAAAGTAACAATTCCAAATTTTTGAGAGGAAGATTCTCTCAAAACAGAGGAAATTATGTGAATGGGTAAGATATTAAAATAAAATGAAGATGTTTTCTCATTATTTAACTGAAATTACATAAAAATAGATTTGCTTTGATCTTCAATGGTCCTTTTTAAGCCTACTGTTGTGATAGCCTAATTTTAAATACGTTTCGTAATATAAAGTCAGTCAATTGAAAAAAAAAATGGCAAATTGAGGAAGATTTTCTGTAAATTACTTATAAAATGTATTTATCATTAAATATCTACGGCCAAAGAACTAAACCGTTTGATTGTCTATTTTACGCATGGCTTATACTGTCTGTTTATAGAGTATCCCTTCAAGTTTATTTCTCTTCCATTTTTGGTATAATGCTCTTTTTTTTTTTTCTTTTTTTTTAGATATTGTGTTAAATATAAATATATGTTGCTAAATTATATTTCGGTGCAAAGTGCAAGGTTCCTTTCGATATTCATCACTGAATGCACTTCCGTAGGATATAAGAAATTTTTTTAATGTGATCTTTATTTGGTAACCATAATATCTTCCATCAGTGGTAATCCATAGTGTATCATGCATGTCAACTGGTGTTATTAAATTTTCTTAGTCAAATTATATTGTAATACTTTTTTATAAATTCTTGAAAAATTTACATTTATTTTTATAATTGATTAGATCTTGTAATAATATTTTCCTTCAGTCCTGAATATCATACTTCTGCAGCAGCGATCTTAAGTTTTTAAAGTTAAACTTTAAACTTTAATCTTCTTTAAACTAAGAAGAAAAAAGTCCTTCATAAAATAATAAAATATAGTAAACAGTTCAGTCGGAATCTTAATTACTATTCTAAATGCATTTCATTCTACTTTTAGGCTTTAGATGCAGGCTCCTGAAAAAATGAACTTTTTTTGTCGAGATATGACGTTGTTGAAAGGAGTGATTGATGTCTCGAAAGGCTTTTTCCTTAAAAACTGATATGAGGTTGTCTTATTTAGAAACAGAAAGTCCAATCCATTGCAAATCATCCAAACAAAGTTATTCCCTGTCATCAGTTTTTTAACTAAAATTGGAAAATATTAACTAAATAACCAAATAAAAGAAAATGCCAAATTACACTCATTTGAGCTCGACAGTATGTTGTGTGCATTTATGCTGAATCAGATTGTTTTGTAAGTATTTTCATTACTATTCCATGTTTTCATAATCATGAAAGAAAATCTTTAAACATTAAAACATAAAAATGTATATCTTTCCGATTAAAAGATTATATTTTTAGCTGGAATTGCTCTCTAAGTACCATAACTAACCATATATTACTAAAAAAATTATGAACTTCCTCAAATTTCTTAAATTTTAAAATATTTGAATGGGATTTTCCTTTGATTTTTTTCTCATTTTAGGTATATTATTAATACGGACAAATTAACATTATCATCTGGGGGTGTCGGCCCCTACATGATTAATCAGTTTTGCGTTGGAAGATCAAGACATTATTTATAGTTTCATTTTTAGTGACAAAAACAGTTTGTATAGGTAATATGACGATTTTCTGAGTATTAATATGGTGATTGTCACTTTTGGTGTGTTCCTCAGTAAATAGATTTTCACTTTGGCTGCCATGTCACTTGAAATGGAGCAACTTTTCTCTTGCCAGAGAATTAAATATTAAAATTATCGTATTGGAACGAGAGCGTGTCTTTCAGGTATTATTTTTCGGCAGTCAAACTCTTAAAACCTGAATATTTGGCTGAGGAGGCAATTCTAGTGTGAGCTACAGGTGGTACACGCCGCCCGATGAGGCAGTCAAGTGTGAGCCACCGGTGGTACACGTGGCTCGTACCCGTGTTAAAATTATGAACAATCGTAGTTCGGCAAAATTTTATTTGGTTTACTTACATTGTATAGATGAGGGGTAAATATTGAATTAATATTTAGTAAATACAGAATAATATCACCGTTTTAAGTATAACTGTCTCATGTACTAATTTATTAGGCTGTCAGCAGCCGTGCGGTTTTCCAATTTTATATCTGATTTTTTTCCCTGCTCCTAGAGTGACTTGGATTTGAATAGTATGAGTTGAAATTTACAGTGCTTTAAATTTTAGCATCATGTTGACAATTAAAATTTCCTTTTTTTATTTTTATTTTCTCTGCATTTTTTACAGTATTTTTCGTGTTTTTAATATTTAGCAATCATCTGTTGCCACTACTAATTGAATAAAAAGGTGGCTTTTGGTGAACTCCGAATTTCCACAAATCAAATCCTCCGCCATTTTGTCTGTTGTGGACTTTATTGTTGTTAAAAGATTCGTGCCCTCTACAGCATATTCTTTTGATTAGATAGTAAGAGATTCGCAGCCATTAAAGTACTATACAAAACTTATTAAATTAATTTTTTCTAGAGCAATCGTAGTTGGTAAGCAACCATGCCACCGTTACATAGGAATAGATCTTGGATACATCGTAAGGAATGGAAGGGTTATAAAGCGGAGTAGCATATTCTGAACTAAGAAGGGGGAGGGAAAGAGGGGGGGGGTAGCGAGCTAACTCGTTTAGCTAAGTGACCAGTTCTGTTCGGGAGCCCCAACCAATCCGCCAGAGTGGCAACTATCATTCACCGTCTCTATCTTAGCTCCTTATAGCCCAACAAAAATGAACAGCCCTTCTTTATATTAAACATTCTACAGCTCACCGGGGCCAATACCTTCAGTAGCTAACTGATAACAGTTCCCGCTAACGATAACTAACTGGTTCATTTATTCTTATGCCTTCCCAGATCAGGAAAAGTTATATAAGCATAGTCTATGTAGGTTTAGAAAAATTTATGCTGAAAGAAGGACGGGACTAAAATTTTAATCCTTTGTTCTAAACGTCAACATCTTATTATAAAAAGAATATTGTTAATTCCACAATTGATCGTTGAAAACGAATGAATTGAGGTATTAGACTTTTTATTATCCCTGAATACCTGATAAATAGAATAATTGAGGGTTCCTTCTTTATGTATTCAATTATAATTAATTTTAATGAAAATAATTAAGTTCATTCAAACAGCCAGTTCAATCAGTTTTCAGTTTTTTTTTCAGTCATATCGGGGACGGTTTCCGTAGCATGGATTTCTGAGGCTACTGAAACAGTCTTCGATACACAGCAATAAATTGTAAAGGAGTCATTGTTGGTACCCCGATGTACGCGTTAGCCTTCTGGAAGCGATGGCCAGTTTCGATTGACCTGAGAGGAGTTTCTTATGAGGCGGTGCAGGTTTCCGGCTGAAAATTGAGAGGAATCGATCTACAAAAGAAAGTGGAAACTCTATTCTGACTGTCCTAAATTGACTTGATAATGGTAATGAGTATAAGTAGTTCATTGGTAGTTTAAATTTTTGTTAAGTAAATGAAAATCATCTTAAAAATTAGTAAAACTTTTTTGGAATCAATTGGATGATGGTCATTGTTTTTTTGTTTTGTTTTCTAGAGATACTCAACATTCTTAGCATATGTTTTTAAACTGTAAAGAAGATTGATGCTGAGGCAGCCAAATGTTGACAATTCGATGATAGGCAATATAATTTTATTAGTTTTCCTCCGTTCCGAGCGATTGACGACCCCGGAGTGACAGTATAGAGCGAGCCCATGTCTGGCTCGGAGGAACTGGAACAGAACATACGGGCGGACAAAGAGCGGGCCGGGTGAATAGGCCTACAGGCACCTGTTTGTTTGGCCGCTGAATGGTCTCGGCTCTGATAGCGGCTCGCTCCCCGCCGGGGCCCGTACAAAGGAGTCACAGTCATTAGGTCTCCGCTCCTAATATCCATGTTTGTACACAGCTCTCGGGTCCCCATAATAGACTGGTCCAAGCCTTTGTCCAAGATCGCAAACATCTAATGCATAAGGAGCAAAGAGAAATTAAAACAGTCTGTAAAACCTCATCTCATCCACGCATTCTGTTACTATTGATATCGAAAGTTTCAAATATATTTCCAAATGGCTTTAGAAAATATGATCCTACTTTCATTATCTAATTATTATGTTGCAGCCTTAAAGCTTATTTTTTTCGTATCGGCTGACACCGAATGCTTCTAGAATTTGTGTAAAGTGGGGAGGACCACATCTATTATCATATTTTGGGGGTTTAGTGTTTGAAATAAAAATATCATTTTTAAATTATAATTTATTTTTTTTGGGGGGGGGGGAGGCGCCTGCCATATAACATATCGAATAATTTTAAAATTTTGGATTTCTTAGGTATGAAGGTTTATTCACTAGATATTACTTTCTTTAAAAGTAGGCTAACAATAAAATAACAGAAACTTTTCCTATCACCCAGGGAAATTATACATTTTACCTGGACAATTGTTTTTTCTACAACTTGTATATCTTTAGACCAGCATGAAAAAACAATTTTCCAATTCAATTTCCTTTGGGAAAGGAAATAAGCGAAATGTATGTATTTTTCATTTTCTTATTACTTGAGAATATTCATAACATAGAAAATTGTATTCAAAATAAAAATTTCGCATTATATGATACATTTAAAATTATAACCATTACAGTGGAAAAATTAATTAAGCACTAGTTCCAACGTCTGCAAACGGTGTCATCAAATATAAAGCATTTGGGATAAAATATCAAGACCATAATTTGTTGAACGAATTACTCGAAGTTAAATTCAGCTAGGTTGGTTACCCAAAATTGATCATCGCAGTTCTGCCATGTTTACGATTTTGGCCTTAAATTTAATCACACTCATGGCCTAACGTCTGCTATTCGAAAACGATGAAATGAATCGGGACAAAGATAAAAATTGTAGAGCGCCGATTTATGTAATAACGAGCTCTTTGATTACAAATTATGTGATGCATAATTTTCGGGTTATTGACTAATAACTAAAAAAACACTTTTAGGTTTGACTTACGGTTTTTAGGCCAAGAGTTTTCGGCCGAAAGAAATTTATCTTGGAATAGGGGTTTTGGGTGAAGGAGGTTTAGGTAAGGGAGTAGTAAGCGCATGATTAGCATAATCAAAGGGTTTTGAGAAGTCGAATACAATTAGCATAGGAATCTGAAAATACAAGTTTTAAAACAATCCGCTGGGTAGCTCCTCACCTCCCAGTAAGTCCGTTTTACAGAGAGCGGAACAAAAAGTTGTGAATTTTCAATATATAAATACTAGCTGACCCGGAAAACGTTGTTTTGCCTTATAAATTATTTCTAGCGAATTTCTAGTGTAGAAAAATTCACTAACTTATTGTAAGTGTGTAAGGATATGGTATTTTAGAGAAAGAGGCATGGAGCGCTCTGAACGATGAGGGAATATAAAAATAACAAAACACCAAACATTAATTTTTTTTGTGACACTAACAAACAATATCAATATCTTAATGGTATAGCGTGAACAATATTTTTTGTTAGCCCATCTTTAGCTAACACAAACAAACTGGATGGTTTATCCACTTGAGACCATGCCACGTATAATTGCCCGCGTGAATCTATCATGGTGAGCTCAAATCTAAGACACAGACATTGTTTGGCCTTGGGACTTATTGATAGTCATTGCAAATGCCAATCTAAGCGGAAACTGAATACGTTTAAATTGAATTGGCACATCTGTAGGTATAATAGGGATTCGTGGTATTAATATACTTTCACCTCTGACTTGCCATTTAAAATGCTGGCTTCGATAACGGTTTTCATTAATTTTTGAATGAATAATCGCGCACCGTTGCACAGCCGTGGCGGGTTCAAATTACGAAGCAAAATAATCGGATATCCAACCTTCAATTGTAAATTATGCGGTGACATGCTTGGCAAATCCAGTGAGGTTTAAAACTCTGTTGGAAAATTTACAGCTTCGCTGGCCTCTCAAACTGTATAAATAGATTTGTATGATACCAAGTTCCCTGGCAACAACTGTTGCATCTTCAGATATAAATCGTCAACGTCCACATTTTGTGCCGCTAAAATTGCTCTTTCTGCAAGCCACTCATGATTTATGAACTGTGTGTACATCGGGCAATATTTGTTCAATGAGAGCATCTTGCGAATCAATGATTGTGCAGAAATCGGTAGGTAATTTTACGCATCCAATTTCATCTATAGTAACTTTTCCATCGCCGATATCTAAGAGTTGTTTTGAAATGTTTCAGCGGATGGATCTTTAAGCATTTGAACGCGCATATTTACTTTCAGCTGTACTTTTACAACATTACGCCAAAATGGCAGTAATTTTAAGCAAGCCTTGATTTCATCAACATATGTTGAACATGGAATGACGGGAAGTGTTTGTTTGAAATCACCTGAAAGGACTAACAGAATGCCGCCAAATAGTTTGTCGGTGTTTTTAATATCTTTCAATGTCCTGTTCAACGCCTCAAGCGAATGTTTGTGTGCCATAGTACATTCACCCCAGATGATATTTTACACTGTATCAGCACTATGGCCATGGACGATTGTTTTTTTTATGTTGCACACTGCGTCAGGGTTATTTTGAATATTTAGTGGCAGCTTAAATACTGAATGAGCTGTTCTGCCTCTATCGAATAAAGTTGCCGCAATGCCCGATGATGCAACGGCAAACGCGATGTCATTATTTGATCGTATTTCGGCGAGAATTAGCGAAATAAGGATGTTTTGCCCGTTCCACCTGGTGCATCCAAAAAGAATAACCCACGAAAATGAGTTGATCCAAAAAAAGCGCGGAAAATTTTAAAAATTCAGCACTGGTAACACTAAGTATAGGAGGAATAAACTGTCTTGATACTTTAATAAAAATAAATATTTTTTTTGTTCAAAAATTTTAGCTTTGCCATAAGCTCAGGGAAATTTTAATCGAAATAGAGTCAAAAACATTCAGAAAAAAGGCGACGGCTTGGTTTTAATTAGCTCTTTTTCTTTCAAGTAGCTAATGTTTTAATAAGTTTCATTAATTTCACTGTTTTCGACATCCGGATTATCTGCAAAAGTTGCAGCTGAAATTTTGTCAAAGAGATCTTGCTGCTCCTTTTGTTTTTCTTCAAACTTACTCATCACAGTGTATAGTAAATTCCGCGCACCACTTTCTATAGTTTTATTCGTTTTAAATGATAAACTCCGTTATAAGCATATATGAATTGTTTACAATTTGTTATGACGGGTGACAAAATGACATTGATAGAATGTTACCATGTTAAAAATTTCAATTAAAAGCTAGGCTCACTAGCGGGGATAACTTACCAAGTGATAATTGATCAGTTATCGAGCGGGATGAAAAATGATTAAATTACTAAAATGACTATTAAAAAATAGGGATTGGTGATAGAAGGGTGAAAATTTAGGGTTGTATGTATTTTTTAATGCCACATTACAAAAAAAAAAATTTTGTCCAAAAAAAAATGTTAGGCGTGGACAACCCTTATCACTTAGGGTTATGAAAAATAGATAGTATTCTCAGACCTACTGAATAGGCATATAAAATTTCATAAAAATCTGGAAGTATCTTCCAGTCTGAATTCATTGCATTTTGAACGAATTACTGTATTACCCGACCTCCAATGTTTCTTCTTATTGCTAGGATACTAAATAAAATATTTCAACAACAATCCGACCTCTAAGCCACCTAATGACTCCATGGACTGTGACGCATTGTTGTAGACTTGACTTAGCTGCTTCGGCATATGGCACCACAGATGTGCCTCCTCCATAGGCGGACAAACGCCCAATCACACTCACACACAGAGATATCCATCCTAGTCCATTATCGGCGGGGGTAGCCGACAAATAGGCGTGCTCTTAATCTTCGCCGACGATGCACAGATAGGAGCGCACAGTACTCGCAGGTTGGGGGAATACCAAGCAGCCTGCTTCACTTTGGCTTAGAGGATTACAGGAGCGGAAAGATGTCACGAATTAACATATCACTTAGTGGATTTAGCAGATTATGCGACTGATTCTGTTGATTTATCCTATGATTGATATTTGTGAATTGTTAAGTTCTATTTGTGGTAATGTAGATAGGGATTAAACTGATTTAAAATATAATCAATTTCCATTTATAATGGATATGTTATCTTTTCTTCGTATAAAATAAATTAATAAAATTACAATATTTTACTTAAATAAGTAAGTGCCTCCCTTTTTCTTTCTTCAAAAATTTATTGCGACAAGTGCAAATAAAAGTATTTTAAGTTGAATTCTAATTGAGAAAAAACAAACTCAAGGAAACCAAATTATGGTTATACTCATTTATTATAAACCACAAGAAATATCTCAGCACATAAGAAATTGATTTTTTTTTTCCTATCAGCCTATGAATTACTTGCCTAAATTATTAGCTAGAAAGTTTGTTGCTTGTAAGAGTATTTTTCCTCTCTTCACTGCTCTGGATCCTTCAAGTAAGCACTTTAAACCAAAATTAGTTTTTCCTGTTTGCTCAAGAGGAATAATGAGGAAGTTACATAGACTCACCTGACCGAATTTTTTTTTATTTGTTATTTTTTATACGGGTTTTTCATTGAAAGAATGTAATTAAATTAATCTCTACTATAAAAAAAAAAAAAAAAAGTAAAATGTATATTAAGGTAGCTTGGTGGGAGTTGTAATATCAAGTTGGCAGGTGAAGCAAGAATGCCTTCCCTTTTCCTCTATTTCCCTTTTTCCTTCTTTTTTTCTTTCCTCTTTTTTTTTTTTAATTTTTTCGCTGGCTTGGTGAAGGGGAGGCAGGAGAAGAAATATTTCCGGCCCCCTCCCGGAGGAACTTATTAAATTCAGTCTAATTTAATTCCGGGGAGGCGGGAAGCAGCCTCCCCGTTGGAGATATAAAATTGATAAGGCCGCGTCTTGGGCCCTAATGTAATTAGAGCTGAGCGGGAACAGATGCACATTTTATAGCCGGGCCCTGCTCACAATCACTGTGCCCTGGTCACTAGCCCCAACTCCTCCGTCCTTCATCAAACATATCATTCGCCAATTAATAACTGGCGACAGGTACTATTATATATAGTATAATATATAAAATGGTATATATATATATATATATATATATATATATATTGTTATAATAGGGTTCTTGAGCTTCAGTCAGTAATAAAAAACTATATTATGGCGACGTTTCGAGACTATATTGTTTTCATAATCTTGCCCTACAATGAACAAACAAGTTGGAATTTTATTCATATAGGTAAAATTACGATAACATTGACAGTAATATAAATATATAAAATACATTGGTTGTATGATTGTAGATAATTCAAATGATAAAAGTTGTATCAATATTCTTACAATGTTGCTGATGGATATAGCTACATAAACTACATAGATGTATAGAGACTAACTAACTACATTACTCTATGTACAAAGGCAAGTTCAGGACTGTAAAGGAAAAGGGGAAAACGGCTTTCTTGACGTACTTATAATCCGAAACCCTAATGGAACATTAGAAACAAAATGGTGGCAAAAACCCATACAGTCCGGAAGATACTTGCATTATATTAGCCAACGCATGAAACATAAAGTAAAAGATACTACACTATTCATTACATTCTAACACTCTCAGAAAGTAGGGATGCGACATAGATGTGGATGTTTCTGAAACATCGATGTTTTGCCCAAAACGTAATGTTACGAAGCCGATGTTTTCCGACAATCGGTGTTTGTGGGCCAATGTTAATATCGATGTTTTTAGTAGTTGACCTTTTTTTTTTTTTTTTTAACAATTTATGTTTCAAACAAAAACAAATATGTCTTAACAATAACCAAGCTGTTTTTACCATCAATGTTTTTGACGAAACAAATATGTTTTTATAACGATGTTTTGGTAATAAAAAAGTTGTTTTTAACATCGATGTTTACATTATATTGGATATATTACCTCTGTTGTTCCTCCATTCCTTGTTTCTGTAAAAATATCAACTTCAAATAAGTTAATAATAAATGAAAACGCAAAACCATAGTATCATAATTAAATTACTTATTTAATGCAGCTGCTCGCAAAAATCTTTTAAAATGTTCACCAGAAATACGATTCTCTGTATATATTATGGAAAAGACATCAATGAATATGTTTGGGTCCTAACTTCCTAATAAATGAATATGAAAAACCAACTATGTCGAAAAAATCGATGTTGTATAAATGTATAAATTAAATATAAAAAATAAACATGCTTTACACTTAAACATTGATTTAAATACGTTTGGACACTAATATGTTAATGGTTAAAGAATTTATAAATTAAAAAACATCAATGTCGAAAAACATCGATGTTTTGCCTTCGATGTCGCATCTCTATCAGAAAGGCCTACTAAAACACTCACGTTTAACAATAATAAAACTAATTACACATTCATTAATATGTGCACTATATCACATAGGGAATATAGTGCACTATATCACTATAGGGAAATTATACAGTAAACCAATGATACAGATAAATTATAATTACAGCCTAATTTAGTTGATAAAATACCTTCCGAAGATTATTGTGGAAAATCATATTTTGTTACATCGGAACAATATCTAAAACGACGTAGCTATCAAAATAAATATAGCTGCACTTATATAATTAAAAATCATAATAAAACGGACCAAAAAGCTCTCACTACGCATTACAGGCAAACAAATTATTTAAATTCGATTCTCCTAAAATAATACATCGTGAAAATAATAATTTTAAACGAAATACTAAAGAAATAATAACCATAGAAAAATATAAAAATTACGCAGTAAACAAGAAATCCTATTTCCTAAATTGTATATAATGGCACAATTATATTAATATTGTACACTTTTCTTATATGAAGGAGTATTGCCAGTTAAAAAAACAAGGATAGAAAGGTAAAAACATTAGAATAGTGGGTAGAATACACGAGACAGTCTAAACATGAAGAGGAGGGGAAAATGAAGACAAGTCCAGACAATGTACAATAAAATAAAAAAAAGACGGAAAATTTTAAAAAAAAATTTTAATCAAAAATTGTAAGTTATATATCAAATTAATTTAAGGATATTGGCTAATTTTCAAAATAATATGAATATCAACACACATCAACACACTTTTTCTCTTCACCATCTCAGTTTCTTATGAAATTTAGTGCATACGATACCTTAAAGGCGGATTCACACTATCGCTCCGCTCCCGCTCCAATCCCGGTTCAATCTCGGTATGGTAAAATATTCTGAAGAGAAATAGACAGAGAATTCCACTATCGGTACCACTCCGGTCTCGCTCCACTCCCGGTTGGCTCTCGCTCTACCCCATTCACACTATCGCTCCGCTCCCGGTCCGGTCTCACTGGCAAAATATTCTAAAGAGGAATAGAAAGAGGGTAATCACAATATTGATACAGGCCCGGTCTCGCTCCGCTCCCGCTCCACTCTCGCTCCGCTCCCGCTCCACTCTCGCTCCACTCCCGCTCCACTCTCGCTCCATTCTCACTCTACCCCATTCACACTATCGCTCCACTCCCGCTCCACTCCCGGTCCGCTCTCCTAAAGTCTTATCATATTCACATTATATAATTTTACACCGTTCACGATTGAAGCCATTAATAATCAAAGCCGTCTGTATTTGGATTTTAATTAATAATTAACTTTCAGTTATTAAAGTATTTATTTATTCATCAATTTTACGACCAAAAGAAGTTCAACTTTGGAATATATATATATATATATATATATATATATATATATATATATATATATATATATATATATATAATTATAAATTAATTTAATTAATGGTGAAGAAATAATTAAAATTTTTTTCCCGAATGTATTCGAATACGCTTGAAATGATTAAAACAAAAAAAAAAAAAATCACCAACAATACGCGCGGTTTTTCCAAGAGAAAAATTCATGTTATGTTTGAGATATATTTTGCAATGAATTAATGTACTCGTAAAAAACGGTCACCGATTTATTTATTGACTACATACTCATTGCTATTATAAAATAACGTTAAATTTGCAACTACGGGTTTGCGTTTTCTAATAGATAGTGGTGCAGATGTTTCAATAATTCCGGCTAGAAATCAAGATAGAAATGCTACTAGAAATTTTAAATTATTTGCTGCCAATGGTACAGTTATTCCAACGTACGGCATTAAAACAGTAAATATTGACTTGGGACTCCAAAGGGAATTTAGATAGCCCTTTATTATTGCTGATGTAAAGAAAGGTATTTTAGGTGCTGACTTTCTTAGTCATTTTAATTTATTAATTGATCTAAAAAATCGCCAGCTGATTGACGGCGTGACTGGTTCAAAAATTCGAAGCAATATTTATACCATTTCCGAACTTGACATAATCAGTACAATATCTAGTTCACAAAGATATGGGGATTTACTCCTAAAATATCCAGATTTAGCTAAACCGAATGTGATACCTACTAATTTGCAACATGATGTCCGGCACTATATTAATACTATTGGTAAACCAGTTTTTTCCAGGCCAAGACAGCTAGATGCGGAAAAGTTAAAGCTTGCCAAAGAAGAGTTCCAGTTTATGCTGAATAATGGGATCATCCGTCCATCTAAGTCGGAATGGGCGAGTCCACTTCACATGGCAACTAAAAAGAATGGTACATTACGCCCTTACTGTAAATAAACCATCGCATTCTATCACCCAAGAAGATGAAGGAAATCTGAAAAAGACCAGGCATGGGAGAACTGTTCGTTTCCCTACGCGGTTTTTAGATAACTAAAATAATTGTTCGTAAATATAGAACATTATAGTTTTCATAATATGTTTAAATAATATATCATTAATGTATAAATTTTCTTTTTATCACTGGAGGAGGAGTGATGTAGGGATTCTCCCCACAATTGAAATTATTAATCAAATTATTTTGATAAGATTATCATTTAACCTTACACCTGCTATAATTTAACTGTGTACTATATAATATTATTTTGTTTAATCGATTTAATGTATGTAAAAATTTCCTTAGTTTATTTTCTTATTTATTTACAGCTTATTTCTTTCTCTTTAAATGTAAATATCATTTGGATGTATATATAGTTTTTGTGTAATTTTACTTTTAGACCAGAGATGTTAATGTAGTGTGAAGACAGATGAATTTAATTTTTGATGTTCTAAAAATAATAAATGTTTAATCAATAACTCTTGAGTTTTTATACCCGAAGAAACTCTACAAATTGGTGACCACGACGTGATTTTCGTCAAGAAATGGGTAACGACGCCGAGCCTACTGAATCATCTAGCGAAAGGAAGATGGAACACAATGAGCTCAACAAAGTGAGTATTAGAATTCCTCCCTTTCGGATTGAACGGCCAGAGATGTGGTTTCACCAAGTCGAGGCACAGTTCGAAATTAATGGTATTACAACTGAAAGGACTAGATTCAATCATTTAATTGCTCAATTAGAACCCAGATTCATGGAAAATGTTTGGGATATTATCCAAGACCAAAACGAGAAAAATAAATTCACAGTGGCTAAGCAAAGACTATTAAACATATTTAAAGAATCTGAAAATAGGCAGATTAAGAGGTTAGTCTCAGAGATTGAGTTAGGAGATTTGAAGCCTAGTCAGCTCTTAAGAAAAATGAAAAGCCTTGCGGGAGATGATATTACCGACAGTGTATTGCGCACCCTTTGGCTTGATAAACTGCCAGATACAATGAAAAATGTTCTTTTAATTAGTGAAGAGACTCTGGAAAAAGTTGCTCTGATGGCAGATAAAATGTCTGAAATGAACCCAAGTCCCAACATATGTTCTGTCAAGTCAACTTCATCTAATGACACTATGGCTGAACTTATTTCAAAAATGTCTGCTATGGAAGCCCAAATTTCTTCATTATCTCGCTCGAGGAGTCGAAGCTCAAGCGCATCATCAAGAAATAGCTCTAACAGTAAGAGAAGAAAAAACTTCAATCCTAGAGGTAAATATTGTTTTTATCATTTTAGATTCAGAAATTTCTTTCTCTTTAAATGTAAATATCATTTGGATGTATATATATTTTTTGTGTAATTTTACTTTTAGACCAGAGATGTTAATATAGTTTGAAGACAGATGAATTTAATTTTTGATGTTCTAAAAATAATAAATGTTTAATCAATAACTCTTGAGTCTTTATACCCGAAGAAACTCTACAAATCTACCGTGTTCAAACCTCGGTTGTTCACTTAATATTTGCGTCAAGCGATTAATAATTTTTAAATGACTTAGCTAGATTTTTGTTTCCATGAGGCCTGCATATCTTTTTCATTTAGTTGATGCTAACCATTTCCACCTAAATTGGCGATTCGTTCCACTGTGCGACGGTAAAGATATCTAACGGTAAATTTATTATTCAAATGTCATATTTTATTTATGAGTATGTGGCTGCCTCATTATTGCAACAAGATTATGTCAACAAGAGGCTATAACCATTTTTAACCTCTTTTTAATTCTAGTTTTGTATTACCTTGTTTTTATCAAATACAATTATTTGTTGTGAATTGATCTGTCGTTATTTCAACGCAAAAAAATCATAGGTTCAGAACAGGGTTGGCTCAATAAAAGGGCGAGCAACATAATTTTTTATCTCCAGGAGGATCCCCTTTAATTTGGCTCTGTAAATGTTCTGAGTTTTGAATGAAATCTCAAATCGACTCATAGATATGTAAATAAGTAAAAAAATTCCCTCTGAGTTTTTTTTTTTTTTTTTTTAATACCTGTGGTCATCAGCTTTAGCTTAATTTATAAATACATATTATTATTATGAAATAATCATAACTACTAATTATTCATTAGGGTAATATTTGAATGGAGCATAGCAGATATTTTACGTTTCTTTGTAAAAATTATTAAATGTGAAATGTTTAAACAATTTAAGCAAACATTTGATCCATGGTTCAAGGGACCCCCAGAGGATAGGGGATGTGGCGACGGGACCTGCCCCAGGGGACGCCACTGTGGGAACATACCGCCGTTCTCACGCCCAATATACGAGTAGATGTTGCATCCTAGTTCAGTCGATGGTATATTCCGTCGCTAGAAAATGATATTTTTTTTTAATAAACAAAATTAAAAACACAAGCTCTAATGGTAGAGATGTGAATACTCATATTATAATGAGTAATAACTAGAGCTCGGATTCCCGTACCATTGCATCTTTTTATTGGTAAGTCAGAATAAAGCGAACTCAGGTTACTTATCCGAATCAAGCCTAATGGTTTGTTTTAATGCAGTTTTATATTGCACGTTTTGAATTTTTTTCTGGACGAAATTGTATCATTTGATATTTTGAACGAAAAAAATATAACAAATTTTAATTTTCTTAAATACACATCAAAACAATAGTGGAAAAATAAATGTGAAAATCATAAAAAAAAAAAAAAAAAAGGGAACTTGGGAGATGTAAATAAACACAAACCTCCAATTTCTTAGAACTGAGGGTTCAGTAGTTTCTGGATGTTTACATTTTGTTTCTCAATTATCATCGTTCTGTCAGCATCAAACTAGCTTCTGTCGAGTATATTGTTACTAAAAATGTCAAAAATTGGAGGAAGTGAAGAAAATTGCGGGATGGATTGAAAAATATCCTGAACACAATAGGGATTATATCTAGTGATAAAAATATTGGATCCGAGAGGAAATCACAAATTGATACTCACTGTAGCACAAGTAAGTATTTAATTTTTTTTAACCATAGAACGGTAACAGGGGTATTGCGTGTTACCAGAGGGATTTAAAAATAAGCCTACGCACCGGACATTGCATCTACTGATTCCATAAGTTGAGTAGTATCTTTCCTTTTTTAAGATCTTCATATTTCCAATAAGATTATAGCTCACGTGGGAGTATTTTACTGTTTATTCCAAATTTTGATATTTCTATTTTTTTATACCAGAAATATTTTCAAAACTAGATCAATAGTATTATACAAAATATCCAAAATTCAGTGATTTTGCCAAAGCATGTACTAAAACCAATATTATAAAAATAATTTGTAAAAATAAAAGAGTTTCTATGTCAATTTACTATCCGCTACTTATTTATTTTTCCAAAGTAGCTATTTTTTGTTCACACAAATAATTTAATGCCTGATTTTCAAGCAATACATTTTTATTGCATGTTTTGAAGTTTTTAATGCATGTTTCGAAGTTTTTATTGCAAGTTTTCAAATTATTACTGCACGGAATTCCGAGCTTTAGTAATAACAATTACTTTTTACTTCCACTTACCTATGTATGAAATATATAGTGAGGGAAAGTATTGCGATCGTCAAAAATTACGATTTCCGGTTTTCAATGGTAATACACGTTTTGGGGTCCCCTGAGTCCAAACAACCGAGTCCCGCGTAATGGTGTGTGTGTCTGTGTGTTTGTGAAATGACTTGCTCAAAAACTATAAACCGGACGAACCTGAAATTGGATATTTGGTATATGTATATGCCCGTGAAGTTACAGCAAAAATTTCATTAAAATTGGTCAAACGAAGGGGTACTTTATTTCTTACTTTTTAGTTTTTTTTTCAGTTTACTCAAAAACGGCACTAAAAATTTTGATTAAACTCCTCATCTTTAATGAGAATCAAGTATTCTCTATTATCAGGTAGATTCTGATAAAACTGGGTATTTGATGTATTTATATGCCCGAGGTATGACTGAAAAAATTTCATCAAAATTGATAAACTGGAGGGGACACTTTATTTCATAACTTTTTTCCCATTTTTACGTGTATTTTTCTGTTTTCTCAAAAAACGGCTTTAATTATTTTGATAAAACTCGTCATGTTTAATGAGAATCAAGTATTCTTTAAAGGTAAGCTTTATCAGGGGGCTTAAATGGGGAACGGGCCTTTTTTTTCCCCTATAAAGTACCTTTGTTATGATTTATATGGAGAAATTAACTGTCTCTCGTTACGCCTAAAAATAAGAAATGGCTAAATATGAAAAAACCCAGTAAACATATACAGGAGAAAAAAAATATTCCGTCAACTCATAAAATACGCTAAACCCAAGCATGCGGAGTACCTACGCCTTTAATAACAGACCTTTGTTTATAATTAAAGAAGTTCTGTTCATTTAATGGAAATTATTTGTTACATGGTAACTAAATGAAGTTTTCAAAAACTACATAGAGAATTATTAAATCAGGAGTATTATGCCTGCATTGCCGAATTATCACAAGTAAAAACTTTTATTTAATAATAAAAAAAATTAGTGCACTTTAAAGAGCAAATACAAAAAAAAAAAAAAAATAAAAAAAAAATAAGTAAATGAATGTGGAAAAATGTGTGACTTTAAGAAATGGCATTTAAAAAAACACGTCAATTTCTAATCAAAGTAAGTTGGTAAGTGAAATTTGTGTGTTGGGTGCATCGCATTAGAATTTTTTTATTCAAACAAGCTATCTGAATCTAAACTATTTTAAAATATGCTGGAAATATAAGAGGTAAAATATGTGATTTATTAATAGTTTATTAGTGGATACTTATGCTGGTGCTCGCACAAATCCAACTAAGTATCTATTTTCAAGGATTTCCTAAATTGTGGGAGTAGTTAATTCGTCCCTTATCGTTTCATTTCTGATCTTATCCTTTCATGTTTTCTGAGAGGACCCAAATCTCAGCTCCATCTAACAGAACTAAATACATTAGGTATAAATATAGCAGAGATCGGATAAAATTGGAAAGCCTACGATGCAACATTTAATAAGATTAGTAACCACTTCAAAAATATTTTACCAATCATCATACCAACTATGCTGAGGAAGTGGAACACTGGAGAATGACCTTAAAAACTGGTTAAGCTTTATTTTTTTAAGGGTGAGATGCCAATAATTTTATGATGAATGTTGAAATTCATATTGTGAAAAATAGGATTATTTTTTGTTACGAAACATATACTCACTATAAGACAAAAATAAAGAAAAGCGAACTCAATTAAAAATAAGTAAGTGATACTGATTTGCCTTGATTAACCACGGAAACCATAAAAATGAATCATTTCTATGAAAATCGTAAACCGTTTTTCAGATTAATTTCTTGACTTCAACTAGATGTTTGTTTAACTCTAAAATAAATTATTGTTTACTACGGTTAAGAGGAGGATTAGTTGACTATAAACATCAACACAATTGGGATAATTAATAAGTACAACAGAACGAGGGGAAGAGATGTTTATAAAGACTGTTTTCACCCTCGGGGCGACCGCAGGTGACTTAAAACCAATACATGGAGTTATTTGAAACTAACTAGAGCCGGAAAGAGAAGACCACCAGCCCCTCCATTGTCGACATTTTGCGGGATTCAGCAATTACAGGGAGGACAAAGGGAGAGCAAAGTACGAGGAGGGATGTAAATAGATTATAAATAGGGCCGGAGGAGAGTGGTGGTCGTGTGCCGGGAGCGTGCCCGCAGCGTGCCGGATCAGCTGCGCATCTTCCCAGGCTCACCGCTCTTACTCTGCTACAATAACTTACTAATCATTCGGAAAAATGAAAAGCCAAACTTACAATCTCTGTTTTCTTTAGCTTCTAGGAAGATACCGGCACTATGTGTCCACTTCAAATAGGAATTATTAAAATATATTGTGTAAGGAAACAAAAATTATAGTTTTTAATAATGTCAAATTTACGCTTTTTTTTATCTTTTTTAGGCTAAAACATTCCCCAAGATGTATTCTATAACTTAATTAAATAAAAATGGAATTGATAACGTGCAGTTTCTTAATCTTTACAACGAAAGCCATACCTTTTTTTTTTTTTTTTTTATAATCATGTTTCCATTGTATTGGGGAAAAGGGGGATTTCCTATATCTATCGTTCTGAATTTTTGCATTATTACATTATTTAATTTAAAAAAAAAAACATCCACATACTCCTTCTAATTTTAAATAGTAAATTATTATACCCTCAGCTCAACTGCATTC
The DNA here is from genome assembly GCA_911387785.2 of Aelia acuminata. Taxonomy (NCBI): domain Eukaryota; kingdom Metazoa; phylum Arthropoda; class Insecta; order Hemiptera; family Pentatomidae; genus Aelia; species Aelia acuminata. The sequence continues at coordinate 103,142,907 of OU426979.1, forward strand.
TTATTTCTTCAAAGGGCGTTATTCCAGTAAATATCTTTGAACGATCAGTTCTTAAAAATAGAAAAAAAAAATTGGATTTTAACGCTTTTCATAAGACCCAAATATTAAAAGGGTCTAACAGTATCAGTAATTTTAACAATTGATATATATATATATATATATATATATATATATATATATATATATATATATATATATATATGGATGATAAAATTCCATTTGCACCAAACGGTTCATTTCGTATAGTAATTTTTCGTGAATAGTATGCAAAAAAATATGCCTAAAATTATGTTTTGTAGCACATAATTAAACAACTGGATACACAGATCATTGGTATGAAACCTCATTTTAAGTCCGAATTCGTAATAGTGCAATCAATTCGAAATAGTACATTAAAAAAAAAAAAAACCACTTTGTCTTAAACTTGTAATTTTCGTGTCCACTTGAAAGACTCATTTTAAATATTGTTCTGGAATAAGAAATTTCTCCCATTTAAAGTTTGTCAAGTGCAATTTAAATAAAATATTTCCCGATGCGAGCATCCTGTGTGGTGAAATTTAACGTTTTGCGCTCGCAAATTCATTTATGCTCCGTTACGGGAAAAAGTGATTTAATTGTTTCATTTTGTCGTCTGGGATGCCAGTAGAGTATCGGGGATTTTGTCAGTATTATTGAGCGTCTAGACTCGGACGTCAATAAATTTGTCAATTTTCAGTTTTTGCCGCGATTTTGAAACGAATGAACGACCCTCCCCTTGTTTGTACCAGTGAATTTCTTGATACTATTATTGAAAATAATATTAACTATGTAGATATGGTTAAACATAAATATTGACGGTTTACCTTTAAGAAGTTAACGACTGTATCAATATCATTGACAATTATAATTATACAAACTTAAAATTTAGTATTCTTATTTTTATCTTTTTAATTTGTATCATCTTTATCGTATTTCACAAATAATTTCACCTAATAGACCAAGAAAATATGTTAAGAAAAATGAAAAATGAAATAACATCTAGAGTGTTTAATTGTTTTTATTACCCTGGGCCAAGTTTACTTAATACATCTGTCTGAGTGGAATAAGAACAATAATAAGTAAGAAACTGTAACTGAGACTACAAACACTACACTCGGGAACCAGACAAGATGAGGAGAGGAGCAGCTAGAACAATAACCAGTAGCCAGTCGAGCAGATGCAAGGGCAGCTGAGCGTCAAGCCCAACTGAATTCACACCTTCCGTCGACAAATCAATGTACCTCGGAATTTGTCTACCTTAATTAAGACGGAATAAAGCTTTTGTGAATCATTCACCTAGCACGTGTGCTTATTCATTCACCAGGTTGACTGATAGCGTTGCCGGCACCTGAATGTGTGTACCTATATATTGCTATATTTCAGCGGGTGCCCTGTCACACTTGAGGAACCGTGAAATGAGTCGGCACAAATGATGCCAACGTCCTCCTGATCACTCAACCAATCTGGAAGTCTTGTTTTTTTACTACTTTTTGTGTTGACCAGATTGGATATGTAGATTGTTGTTAATTTAATGAGATTTACAAATCATTCATAAGCCTAGGTGGGGATGGAAGGGTGAAGCCGATGCTACCCCCAACTTATTCAGATTGAAAATAATATTAACATGATAAAAGACAGTGGGACATCCTTAAAATGTACTTCTTTTTCTTTTCTTTTTTATTCAATAAAGAGTTTTAGTTTAATTCAATGTTTCTTAATTTCTTTACTCACATACATGCTCTATAGCCAGTAGAACTTTGGCCTCTGCAACCAATTCTCGTCCATTCGTCCCTGTCAGCAGCATATCTTCTCCATCTCTTCAGTCCAATCTGGTTCAGTTCTACCTCCACGTCCTCCAGCCATCTCAAACGCGGCCTTCCCTTCGCTTGGCTTCCTCCTGGCGTTTCGTATAAGACCTTTTCTTTTATAAAAACCTTTTCTGCAGTCGGTCCGTGGGCATTCTTTTTGCGTGGCCAAGCCATCGTATTCTCGACATTTTGATTAATACTAGTATGTCTTGCTCGCCATACATCTCCATAATTCCGACTCGCTATTGACCTGATTCAAGGACGGATCCGGCCGGTTGAAAAGGATAACTGCATTCAGAAAGGGGAGGGACTGCAGCCCCCATAGGCCTTTCCCTGGATCTGCCCATCAGCTTTTTTACTTTCACTTGAAGCCATTCTGTTCATTTAATGGAAATTATTTGTTTCATGGTAACTAAATGAAGTTTTCAACAACTACATAGAGAATTATAAAATCAGATGTGTGCCTGTTTTCAGGCGTTGATGACCCTAAGGGTTTTACGCCTTAAAGCCTTAAACAACAACAGATGTGTGCCTTTGAGAAATGGCATTTAACAAAACACTTCAATTTCTAATCTAAGTAACTTGGTAAGTGAAAGTTGTGTGTTGCGCGCATCGCAACAGATTTTTATCTTTATGTTTTTTTCCTACAACTAATATTCTATTTGTAGTATTATAAGTGATTGCACTATTATACGTAAATGTTCTTTATGTTACTTTCTTACATTTAGTAAAGTAAAATTCTATCTTTAAACTACAAAAAGTTCCAAAGAGGGGCTGCACCCCCCTAGACCTCCCCCTGCATCTGTTTTAGTTTTTTTAATCTTGAGCAATAAATTCAAAAGATTCAAATTTACACAGCTAATGAATATTTTATTCTGAGCCAATCGATCACAATGATCTCACATGTTAATAAATTTATGAATTAACAATGAGTGAGTCAATGACAGAGTGAGATTGGGATCTTTGAGTAGCGCCTGCTGCAGTGCCCTATCCCGAACTCCAAGTACCAGCCTATCTCTAATCATTCGATTAGAGTATGAGGAATTACATCCAGAACATTTAAAATTACATTTATAGGCTTGTTCTAGTGAGTATCTAATGAAAATTCGTGTTGCGACAACTTGTGAAATTTAAATGTCTCCATCAATAGATTTTCCTTTTCTTTAAAATAAACATCTAGCTTATCTAATAAACCTTGGTATGATAAATCGTCCAGTGACTCACCTTCATTCAAATTAATGCCGTGATTACAAACCTCAATTCCAACATCACCCATGGTTGTTAGCAGTATTGCTGTTTTTCTTTCATCTTTTTCCTTTAACTTATGTGTCGCCACCATGTAACTATTAAATTTCTGCTTCCATAGATCCCAATCAGGATTCTCCTCACACAGGGCTTCAGGCAGTCTAATGAAATCTGTCATTTGAATAAAGTTTTATAAAGTTCGATGGTTATAAGCTATCACACCTGACACCATGTTTTAGTTTTTTTAATCTTGAGCAATAAATTCAGAAGATTCAAATTCACACAGCTAATGAATATTATATTCTGAGCCAATCGATCACAATGATGTCACATGTTAATAAATTTATGAATTAACAATTAACAATTTCTACAATCGATATTATATTAACACAGCATCCGCCAATGCCGAAAATGATTCGCAGGACCTCTTACAACTTTCTTTATTTTGAATGTATCTTATATGAATGGTCTCATTAGATCCATAAGCGTGGAAACTATAAAAAACGAAGCATCACTTGACCTACTTGCTGCAAATTTAATTTCTTTTTTAAAGAAGTTTCTCCCATTTCAACTTCTCTAAAGATTAGATGTTCCACTTTAATTTAGGCAATCACCTTTGGTTTGGACTCTGCAAATCACCAATCGTATTACTAATACGAAGTCCAAACAAAAGTTTTATGAAAGCACAATGTTTTTACTAAATTTCGTTTATTTTTCTTGTTCTATAAAAGATATAACTTTTAATAAAAACTTATTCTTTGTGAAAATGTATTCTAACTATTTGGAATACTTCTTTATAAACAATTTTTTCATTTTTTATCCGGGGTATATTTGTACAAACTATTCGATTCTCGTTTGGGTGATGTATAATATCAGCCTTTCATTTGACAGGATATGGCACTATAATATAATCGTTTTGCAGGAAAGCGCTTTAAATAATATTTCTCTTTGGGAAATTCAAAGTTACGATTTCTACAACGAGAAATATAGCTAAAAGGGCTTTCCTAAAAAATTTTGAAATTGGAGTTAGTCATTCTGTCAACTAAAAGGCTCATATACTAATCAAACCAACTTCTTATTCATAAATTCACTAAAAACAGTTTACACACTTTATTTTCGATTTATATGCCATCAAGAATATAAAAAAAATTTCTGTCTTTTTTTTTCTCTTTTTTTTTTCTGTCTTTATTCGGTCTCTGCACTATTTATAAATGTCCCCTGCTATTGCAGTATATTGATTAAATGTAATTTTTCGATCTATTGTCCTTCAGGAAACTGGATTGGTTTATGATTCAATTTGTTTTTGCTTTTTGTCATTGCAGAGATGTAAAATAATGGCATTATTCTTCCATTACGAAGGAAAATTAATATATTTAAGCTTCCGCTGCTTGCGGTACCTGGGGATGTACATTGTACAGTTCTACTTGTGGTCAACTGTGAGGTGAGTTATTCTTAAATAATAAAAAATAGTCTTAAAACATCTTTTTTTTTTTTTATATATAAAGGGGATATATAGAATTGGCTATAATTAGAGAAGTAATTAATATTAATAATTTTATTTTAAGATATATTATTACAAAAAATAAATAATGTAAAGTATACCACCTAATAAATAAAATACATTCAGAAATTTTTAAAAGAAATCAAGTATATAATGAAAATAGATTATCTTCTAATAATTATGATTAATTAATTATTTATTTCCCCTGTTTACATTACATTATTGCACTATGTTATATGACCCAAGCATAAGAATTCCCCGCACGAAACACATGTGTATTTTTTGCTCCTTCAATCACCTGTGGAGTCTTTACAAGGCTCAAAAATTTTCTTTACACACCTGAAAATTGACTTGAAGGCTGGACGCAGGAGGATGGCATATTCGGATCTGTAACGTCACTGGATCTGGTCATAAGTCCTCTGTGAATTTAGTCAAAATGTCCCTCTGAATGATCACGAATTCGTGAATGAGACTTCTAGCCAGTTGCCTCAGGAAATGCCTTCAAAAACTGAGGTGAATTACACGAGTACAGCTTCCATGTTCACCTGAGAAACTCAATAATGGTACTAATTAGAGGACGAGAGGTAGATAGGAAGGCAGGAGGAAGGGGACCAAGCATGTGGTATCTTCTGTGAATCACAAAAAAATTATTTTTTTTTGGCGCATCTCACAGGTAACCGCAGGTAGCGGAAGGTTAAATATAATTTCGAGTAATTAAAAAATAAAGCTTTTATAAAAAAAAAAAAAACAACATCGCGAACCAAAATAATGAACGATAACCTGGCGCCCTGGCACTGGAACTAAATTTTTCATTCATAACCCGCCAGTCATGTACAGGTAGGCTAATTACGCGTTACGAGAGCGAGAAAATTCACGCCCTTCAGATAAAAACGGAAAGCTTCTTCATGGATAGGGGTATAGGGTTATAAAACCATATAACTTTCTTGATGGAGTCGGTTTTGAGTTTTATCGGCACGCACATTGTACACTTTGCTTTATAATACATATTGATTATTTAAATAAATATTTTAATTTTTAAATATCTATAAGCTTTATTTGAAGCCATAATTGAGCCTTATACAGTCAGAATACCTCGAATACCCCCCAATTTTATTGGCCTGCCCCCCTATACAAAATTTTGACATTTCATCAATAATGCTTGAGCTGGGATTGAGGAGTTCCTTAATGCCCTGCCCATATATCAAAAACTGCTGTCCTATCTCCGACAAGTTTTTCCATTCTTGTCCTTGCGAAATTCCAATCTTGGTTTGAATCCAGATTTGAAGTCTTTAATTACCTTATAAAATTTTCTGGTTTCCTTAACCGAGAAATTCCCATCTTTCTCGTATAGCATTCTTGAGCAAGCCAACCGTTTCTTCTCCTACTTGTCTTCTGGGATGTGGTCTTTGAATGTTATTTTTAATTTTTCTTCAAAAAAGAGAGCAGCTCCTGGTTCCTTAAACTTCTCCAAATTTATTAATATACTTTTTTGGGCTTTACCATATCTTCGTGTCTCTATATCGGCGGGAATTGAGATCAGTGAAAATAGATGGCTAGCTTCAAGCCCTAGTAGCATAGGGATTAGCGCACTACAACGGCTATGCATACATCTGGGTTCAAATCAAATCATGCCAAGATATTCTCTTGGGATAAAACTATTTAAAATTACAAAAACCAAATTTAAATTTAGCAACCATTAAGAACATGTTTCCGTTAATAATAAAATATAAAGATTTGATTGACTAAACTAATAAAAATCATTTGAATATTCATTTTAATGGAATATACAATATTAATAAGTATTTGAAATCCCTGCTTCTTTAATTAGTTGATGTCGGATAAACCTTTGGAGAAAGAAAGACAAAATAAGAAACTTGTGGAAGGGTAAAGGGGAAAGGTCGGAGGGAGGATGGAGTGCTATATTTCTTAGTTACGTCAGGACACTTTAGCCTATCACTCGATCACGAAGGCACTGATTCAGTGGCTCTCCGAGGCTTTCGGTCAGTTCAAGATTGTTTTCTCTCTTCTCGTCCTGCTTATCTGTACTCAGCTGGTGAGTCCATGCCAAATCACGATCATTTAAAAAATGTGTGACTTTAAATTATTTGTATTAACTCGATCTGCTGTTGTACATATAGTTGTTGTTAGTTAACAAAATTTAAATAAATCCCTTCAGAGCCGGACGATAATGACCTAAATGGTCGACTTGTCCTTAAACAAGAAAAATGTAAATACCTTATTTAATAGTGCAACTTGTGCTGTAATTAAAAGTGAGAGGAGAAATGTTTCTTTATTGATTATGTTTCTTAATCTTTTTTTAATTTAATAGAATTGAAACGAAGTTACTAAATTTATGATAAGCAATGAGGAAAACGTCAGTAAAATTCAGGACATCACTGTTCCCCTACAGTATTCGTCAAATCAGTCTCTGAGGATTCTTGAAATATAGAAGTTTCTGTCTCAGAGATATAACCTGTTCACGTTTTGATTCATTCTTTAGTAGATATTATTGTAATTTATTATTAAATATGGGGTCATTCCACTTGATCAGACTTCATTAAAATTTTACTGTTTGTGATTTTTTTTACTTTTAATACCCCTTATTAATTGTTTTGTTTTTTAATTTTATCTTTGTCCAACAGAAAATATTTTTAATCACTTTTTCATTAAAAAAATAATAAAAATTTAATAGAGAAGATTTTAATTATAATTAAACCCATTTTTTTTTTCCTTGAACATAGATAAAATTAAAAACAAAACAATTAATAAGGGATATTAAAAGTAAAAAAAATCACAAATAGTAAAATACTAATTAAGTATAAGCAAGTTTACGCATTGTTAAATAAGCACAAAAATGACCATTTTCAAAAATTCGTAGCTACCAAAGTACTCAAATATACAGGTTAACAATCTACAGGAAAACAATATACAGGAAAACAATGGTGTTTGAATTATTAGTTTATGACTAACCAGTCTTGAGGAAATGAGTTTTTCTTCATTGTAAAATAAGCACGAAAATGACTATTTTCAAAAAATCGTAGCTACCAAAGTACTCAAATATACAGGTTGAATTTTTTTGCAATTGGTTCATGTTACATTTAAGCTTAACATATTAAAAAAATGAGATTTTTATCAATTGGCCCACCAGAGATATTAGATCCTAAAGTTAACGAAAAATAAAAAAAAAGGGAAATTTAAAAATTCATAAATAAATAAGGTAACGAATATCAGGGTTAAGAGTACTTTTAATGAAAGCTACTTAGTTAGGTTTATTATCATGCCAAAAATACGCTTTGATGTACATCCCCTTATACCCAAAACTTACCCTCAAAAACGGTGTTTTGAGAAATTAAAGCAGTGGTTTTCAATAGCACTTTTCAAGTATTGCACTTCAAAATATTCAAATAATAAAGAGAAAACGAAATATAGAACAAACTTTAAGGAAAACAATTGTGTTTTAATTATTAGTCTATGACTTACCAGTCTTGAGAAAATGAGTTTTCTGTGAGAGATTAAAAACTCAAAAATCGGCCTGAAAGGTGAAACAAAAATGGTGCCATTTTGAAACGGTCGATCCTAAAATTTTTTAAAAAGTTGATTTGAACTACTGATTCCATACGTAATTGGTGGAAAAATTATATATTTTTTCTAAAATGATCGAGCAACCACTTTGGACCACTTGATATGGAATGACCCTATGGTAGTATACTGATTTATGTTAAAAATATTATATAATTTTGGGGTTTACCCCATCAAATGAGGACTCATCTTGATAGAATTCCAAACAATCTACTGAGGCTAATCTATTGTCCCCTGATACTGACAAAAATCCATATGGACTGATGTTTCATAAATTTACAGATTAGCTGTAAAGACTGAGATTAAAAATGCTTGATATTCTTATCAAAAACTTTAGTACTAATGACTGGTTAACCGTGGTAGCCATGGTAGTAAGAAAAAGTTGTATACCTCACTACAGATAGCTGTGGTACAAGGTCACATAAGGTTATATTAGCATACAAAGGAGGTCAAACTAAACACTTTAAGACAAACTTCAAGGATATACCAATAATCTGAAACATAATATTGCCACGATCCGTTTGCTAGAAAACATCCGACTAGGTTTGAAAAGGATCTGATTAAGGGTCTATCCACACAGTTGTGCCACCCAATTTTCGATCTCGTTCTAAGATATTGCAAAGCGATTAAAAAGGAATGCGATCATTGACACTATTGGTGTGATATATAGGTGACGGTCCAATCTCGATCCTGTCCTGGTCGGTGTGGCCCACACTGTAAGTTGATCTCGGTCTGGTAAAATATAAAGTGAAATGGAACGTGGGCATGCGCACTACCGGTCCCGATGTAATATTTTTCAGGGAGCTCGAACTTAAAGTATATCGAATTTACGACAGATATCGTAGTACAGTGAGTGCTCATTAGGCCAAAAAAAAAAAAGAATTTTCTAAAAAGGAAATTCTTTATGGATAAGTGATTTTAAAATGAAATTTACGTTTCAAACTATTACATCTATGATTTTTTTTTTATTTTAATCGTGATCAGTTCTATTAGATCTCAGCTTTCGACTCGATAAATAAACAACTGTTTTTTTTTTTTTTTTTTTTTTTTTTTTTTTTTTTTTTTTTTTTTTTTTTTCGGTTGGCGCATTAGGCCTAATGAGACCTTTGGCCGCGCAGTGTGGTCTTCTTACAGACATTTGTTTTGCTTGCGGGAGTACAGACAGCCTGGAGGGAGTAGCCCAAACCTCACGTTGCTGCAAACCATGGTCACCATGGTACAGCGGCAGACTGCCCATAGATCCATAACCAATCCCATTGGGGCCAATCTGGCAGTGTCCTTCCCACCGATGGCGTCAGCTCTCTCGGGTTCAAGGACAGTGACAAACTGGTCTAGGTCCAAGGATTATGGTAGCTCAGAGTCAGCAGGCCCCAAGGACCTATATATCTTTCCCCGAAGCATACCGTCCCTGAACCAAACCTCCGGGCGGTTACTGACATCCTGGAAAACCACACCACGATTCTCGATGAGATACACGGGGAAGGTTCATCACTCCTACGCCCGGTCGGTGTGAGTCGCCTCCAGTAGGCTGACGGGCCTCACATACCCGATGGTGGGGGTAGACTTGGACTGCGTGGCGTTCATTGGTGGGCGGTCACCCGAATGGAGCGAATACCCATCCAAGTACTGACCACGATGGACGTTGCTTAACTTTGATTATCTATTGCAAGCGCCCTTGTCCACTCGGCCATCCCGGCCCAAAATAAACCACATAAAGGTTCCTTTTCAGTTGAGATAGGCTCCTCACTAACGTGGCCTTACAAGTACTATAGCGATAGGTGTACTTAATAAATTGTAATACATGATACTTATATATAGAAAGATACAATATCTTTTTTTAGTGGAGAAACAGCTTTACTATATTTTTTTTTTTTTATAGGTAGGGGAGAGCGGGGTTGGTTGGCAACAGTTTTCACTTTTTTGATTGTCGAGTCGTTCCAGTTAACATTATCTCTAGAGGGCTGATGCCACTATAAACTCCAAGTATTAGAGTACCTTAAGTATTTTTTTCACCACATAATATTTTATACTAAGATAATTGAAAATTGAAGAATTCGTCAAACCAGAGTATGCTAATTAACCTCCAAGGTGGGGCAGGTTGGCCTAGAAGGTGGGGTTGTTTAGCCATCTCATTCAAGTACTGCCAGAAACATATTATTGTTATTAAATTAAAAGCTGCTCTATACTGGTATAATAATTTTGAATCGGTTTTTAACAGCTTTTAAGGGAAATAGAAGAAGATAGAAGTTTAGACTGTCGTCACTTTCTGCATAAGAAAAATTGCTCTCATCCTCCTTGCTGGAACTAAAGACAATTGGTAGTTTCACCTTTGTTTATGTTTACCTTGCTTTTGTTGACTTGCACTTGCTTGACCGGGAGCGGATCCAGACAGTGTGGTTCTAGTTATGAGTTGGATATCGATATCCATCGTACCTGTCATGTAAACTATTTTTATAATCACGGCTGACTATCTCAGGCTTTATAAAAATCATGTACATAAATACTAATGGAAATTATTGTCTAATGATGATGGACTGCACAATAGTTTGTTTGAAAGCCAGTCTTGACTCATTATATTTTCGATCCCATTTTTTTTTTCCTCCAAACTTTGATCTAATCGAGGAATGTTTTAAAGCATCCCTTGGCTCTTAATAATGATGAGATTGGTTTATATCTAATTAATACAGAATTTGCTTGGATGTAAGAAGCGAATTTTGGATCAGTAAGTACTATTTGAATTTGAAATCAGGTCGATACGAAATAGAATTCATACGACCCGTAAGTAGAGTCAATGTATAGGAGGCAGTGATCCCACCCCCCGCCTACCCCCCCCCCACCCCTCCCCCCCCCCGCTGTATCACACACCCCACAAGCGCAAGTGATCCATCCAGATGTCCCTAATCCACGGCCATGAATATTTCTTTATGTGCTCCATTAAGCCAAATGGTCCAGCTACTAGAAAATTATTAGCGCTGAATAAATTACTGTCGGTCATATGTAAAGTTAGCTTTATGTGCAAACCGTTCTTTATGTTATTAGCTCAGAAATTTATAATGTTTTCGAAACATAAAAGCGGCATTGAGAAATCGGAGAGGGCTTATTGAAAAAGCAGTTTGTGGATCTGTCTTTGGCATTTTTATATTCATATTATGTTTATTATTAATACTTCCTCTTTGTTCATCATTTTTCTATCACTTTACTTCTTCAATGGCGGCTTATAATAATAATAGAATGTCTAAAATTAAATTAAATGTCTATAAAAAAGTTCCAATCTCGACATTGAACTTGTTTATCATTCAATCTTTATCATAGTTACCATAACCCAGGGGCGGATCAGCTCAAAATTTGGGGGGGTCATGACCCCCCAGTCTAACACTCACATGTTACCTTTCGTATGAAAGCACTTTTGTTTTCGAATTTATTTATAAGATTATTTCTTGTATCAAGAAGGACTGCTTTTAAAGTGTTACCTGGATGGTAAAGCAGCTATGTTATTACAATGTTTGTTTAAGAATTAAAAAAATATAAAAATAGCTAAAATATTTTGGTGGGTCATGATCCTGTGTCCCCCCTGGATCCGCCCTTGTCCTTACCATTCCACTACAACAGTTACAAAAGGTTTTAACTGATGTAAAAAGGTTTTGCATTTTTTTTTTTATAAGTGTCTGGTTTTATTGTAAAAGTTTATGAATTAATTGATTCAAATTGATCTTTAATAAAAGATCTCGGTATAATTAGCATGTATTTTTTTACTTTCAGTTTAGCTAAATTAATTACTTTTTTCACTTTTATTACTTAATCGCTCCTGTTAATTATATCCATTAACAATCAGCAGATGTGCTGGCATATAAATAAAATAGAACAAAACACAATGGCCTTGATAGGCATGAGCCAAGCGGTACCCAAAATGGGACCCCTTCCGCGGCTTTAATTTGCTTACGTACTTGATTCAATACTTAAGTAAGTCTCTCATCCAGTCTCTTTTCTGGTGTTCTCTGGCATGTCAGTAATTTTTCGGAACGTTCCTTAAACTTATCATGAAATCGTTTGTAGAAAGTCTGTATGTGTTCATTGTCTGATGGAACGAGTAAATCTTTTACGAGGTTATTTTGCAATGCCGTATATTTTTATTCAGTAAGTCCAGTGGGTTTCAATAGCCATGTGGAAACATTTAATTTGTGCGTGGCTTTTAATTTGGAATGTCGTCAGAACAGTGAGTACAATAGTTTTAGTCTTATATTTAATGGACCCCATGTCATTCTCCTATCAAACATCAGGCCTAGGTATTGTACTCCTTTTGTGGGATCGGTTATTTTTTAAGTATACAGGTGGACATGTCTCTTTTCTTAGAGTAAATGTTATGTGTTGAGACTTTTGATAATTCGAGTCTTCCAACGTTTACACCAATCACGTAATTTTCGTAACTGATTTAAGTCAAGTGAAGCCTGTGTTGAATTTTCGTGTCTTTTAATGATAGCTGTGTCATCTGCGTAGGTAGCTGTAAGAGTGTTTGAAGTCTATGGTATGTCGTGGGTGTATGAGATGTACAGTAGTGGGGCAAGTATTGATCCCTGAAGTACACCAGCGAGACTTGGTCCAATAGAGGATAGGCCTGAGCCATGTCTTCTTCTTCTTCTTCTTTTGGCGCACAACCCATTTCTAGGTCTCGGCCTCCTGTATCAGCCTCCTCCAGTTCTCCTGATCTTGTGCAGCAACCAACCAGTTCCGAACGCCAAGCATGGTCCTAGCATCTTGTGCGACTCCATCCCTCTAGCTTCGGTCTTCATCCTCTTCTGGTCCCATGCAACACCTCTTCCATGGTCTTCCTCGGAATATCACCATCTGCCATGCGAGCAACATGACCGGCCCGGCCCACCTTAGTCTTCCAACACGAATGAAGTGGACAATATTTATATCCTTATAGAGCTCCTGATTGGTTCTCCGTCTCCATATCTGGCACAGTACAGACACCCCCGAAAATGGATCGCAGTATTTTTCGCTCCTGAATTGTAAGGGCGTGTTCGTCTGCTTTGGAGATGGTCCATGTTTCCGAGCCATATGTCAACACTGGACGTATAAAGATTTTATATAATATCTTTGTAGATCTGTTTATCATCCTACTTCGCAGAAGACTCCTGAGGCCGAAAAAGCAGCGATTAGATTTCATTATTCTTGTTTTGATCTCATCTGCTATGCTATTATTGATGTTCACGTTGCAGCCAAGATACGAGAAGTCGTTAACTCGTTCGATAACATATGAGGCAACTGTTATCGTTTCTCCTGGGTACGCTTCATGCCCCGTTACCATATATTTTGTTTTAGAGGCATTGATTTCCAATCCCAAACGCCTCGCAGCTTGCTCTAGTGCTTGGAAGGCTGCTTGCACGTTTCTAAGGGATCTTCCAGCTACATCCAGATCATCTACAAAGCCTGTCTGAGAGACATGAGCCATGTCTTGCTGAGAAAAATCTGCTTGAAAGAAAATAATAAGGAATTGGATAGTAGGTGTGTGGGAGTATAAGAGACGCTCCTGGTGCCAGATATTGCCGAACGCTTGAGCGACATCCAGAAATACTCCGGTTGCAGATAATTTACACTCTAGTGCTGTCGAAGGAACAAGGAATTGGATAGTAGGTGTGTGGGAGTATAAGAGACGCTCCTGGTGCCAGATATTGCCGAACGCTTGAGCGACATCCAGAAATACTCCGTTTGCAGATAATTTACACTCTAGTGCTGTCGAAATATAATCGGTTACCCTGTGTAGTTGTCGTGACGTTGTAATTTGTGTTCAGGGATTATTTGCCTGTTGGTTAGTATTTTTATTAGTCGTGGATATAATAAATTTTCGAATAATTTAGAACATACTGGCAGCAAACTAATTTGTTTTGCTTTTATTAATTGCTGTATGGCATTTACATATTTATAAAAACACGTAGATTCTTATCTAAATAGGTTGATAAGTAAAAGTTGTGTGTCGTGCGCATCGCACCAGATTTTTTACCTTATGCATGAAGCTTCTGGAACACCCACTAACCTTAGAAAAGCGGATAGGCATTAGTAATTACTTTGGCTTATCTATTGATTAACCACTTAATATTATTAATCATATTCCATAATTAATTAATTACGGAATTCCATCTCTATTACATTTATTTACTCTAATTGTGTCGTAATTAAATAATTATACGGTTATTAATATTAATTAGATATTTGCAGGGTTCCAATTACTTACTGATTAGCGTTACGTGGTTCTAAACGCCATAGCCTCCTCCATTATCTGGTTTTATTCCAATTTCTCCATGATTTTGGCTCGCTCTCTTGGTATACTACGCTTTTGGAGATCATATGTCATTCAGCAATATTTTCTCTATGTCTACATCTCTTCCTCGATGATCCTCCGGTTCCGCAAATGAATTTTAATGCGGTGTTCTTCCTTATTATATAACCATCATTATCTCCTATGAGCGAAACATTTGCCATCTTCTTAACAAGTTCTCACTAGCAGAACCCAAGTTCCACAGCCGAATGCTACAATTGGCTCAATTATAGTTTCATATATCTAGAGGTTAGTACTTTTAGAGGAATGTTTCCATTGGAGGGCTTTACACATGGCATCAATACACTTATTACTAGCATATAGTAATAGGTGTAATATTTTTTCGTCAAGTTATTGATGTAGGTAAAATGTATGTATATATTTGTTACCATTACGATATAAAAGTGTGAGTTGCAAAAAAAGTCCATTGAATACTTAGATATAATTTTGGATGAAATATGTTGGTGATAGGATCATGGCAAAGAACTGCCTCCAATTTTGTAGGATTAATACTCTAAACTTAAGAAGGATATTGATTTGGAAGCAAACCATTTTTTTGTACCATACATGCAAGTGATGAGTTCAAGTGGGAAAAAAAATGGATATTTCGTTATTTACGATATTATAATAATTACATTATTATAATAATGTGCTATGTATGGAAAATGTTTGGAAAATCGGTAGTAGTAAAGTGGAAATGGTTGGGGGTGCGGTCACAAACAATATCACTAGTGTCTGAAATTACGTTTCACAGTTTTAGTATTACGTTTCGCAGGAATTTCTTACCTGCATCAAGGCTGTCGCGTCTTCTGAATTTGAATTCATTTGCTTTGGACAGTCATTTTGACCTGTATTCATGCTTAAGTGAATTTTTTTTTATGAATAATGATAAACACGAAGGTATTTAATAAAGACTTTTTTACGAGTCATAATTCTTGTAATTGGCAAGTATTATGGCTAAGTAAACAAGCTGTTAACTAATTTACTAATTATACCGGGGGGGGGGGGGGGTCGGGAGGTTAGGGGGAAGCTGCTATTTGGATAACACTCGTAGGAGAGGGTAAACATCTCGGCCGCTATTGGTCCCAGTGCCACCCCAATCTCTGGTCTAATCAGGCTGCCCGCTTTTTGTACTGAGTCAATATTAGCCCTGGCTTTTTCTGTTTGTTCTTTATTATTTGAGCTCTCGGCTATTTGATTGATAAAACCAACAGTGGCTCCCTGTCCCTTGGGTCATAACCTCCTGCGCAGCGAGTTCGATTCCTCTATAAGCCGTCTGCCTGTCAGCAGGCTTGGATAAAAGGAGTCACGGAAGATCCAGAAGTCAGATTTATGGTAATGTACTCTTTTCCTCTCACAACAACAATATTTGGAAATATTCTAAATTTGAGCTACAATAAATGGTATTCGTAAGAAGTTATTACACTTTTGCTTTAAACTCTATGAAAACATGTCAGTACAGGTCTCGTGTCATCAGAATAAAAATTTATAAGGATTTGGGCTATGTTATTTATCAAACCATCCAATTTTTCACTGTTTCTACGAGATGTTGAGATGATTTAATTTAAAAAAGAAAATTCTAAAAATTTTGAAAGGGGGAATCCGGGCGGCTGAACCTGATTCCAACCAAATGAACTCCCAGCAAAGTCGTTTATCAGAAAACAGTAGTGCATTAGTGATTAGAAGAACTTAATTCAAGATCCTACAAAGGTGATAGTGATGCAGATTTTATTTGTATATATCTTTTTTACGAATCAATTTCGAATGTTAATAATGTCAACTATTGCAAATATTTGGATAATCTTAGTTAAATTTTTAAATAAATAGTTAGATAAATCATAGCTACAATCCTTTGAGCAGCTATATGGTCTTAGCACTACACCTAAAGTACTCTTATGTTTGTAGTACTGTTAATCCCAGTGAAATTCGGCGAGTCACGGGAGGGCACGCGACCGGAACCGTGACTATTGTCGCCAACTGTTGCCTCTAAATGGTACCGCTAGGACACCTGGCACGCCACGTGCTCGCTGCTCCTTTTAAACTTTAAAGTCAACAAAGGATATTTGACGGATCATCCCTTTCAGCCCTTACGTCCTTTAATCTACGATCCCTTTTATCGGGCTTTGTTGCCTTCAGGAACGTTTTTTCATTTATGCTTACATGTAATGTAAGTTTAAACCAATAATTCTTCTTATCCAATGGGTACATCATAGATAATATTCCATTTATCATATAGCTGACTCTATGGAATGTCAGCATTACTAGATTTCTGCAAACACTGTGTATTTATTTAATTATCACGTAAACTTTAATTGATTAATTAAATAAGAATTAAATAAAAAATTCTTAGTAGCCGAACCGAGCAATATAAATACAAATCATTAATTACATATTTTAATGTAAATATGACCACTCAATGCCATAGGGGATTCAAAAGAACATTTGTGTCTAGCTTTTCTAATACAAAAAATTCTGATAGATTATTGCTGACATTGTCTATTTATTTGTAGATTTGTGATGTGTAATATTTCTTATGTTTTCTACAGATCCCTAATAAGCTCCATCTAGTGAAAATAGATAAACCACCCATTAACCTCTGGATAATACAATCGCGATGAGGTTTTACCCCACATATGGTGAACCGCTGTGAGGTTCCTTAGAGTCATAACTGTCCAGTGCCGTGCAGCTAATAGCCTCACAACAGAGCTCGTCAAAAAGGGAGCACTTACTCATCCCGGGCCAGTTGTAAAAAGCATGAGGTAGCCAAGAGAGCTGTCGGCAATAAATCAGAAAGCCAGATGGAGCCGCCCCACCTGGTAGCCCATGTGCCCTCTATCTCTGCCCTACATCTTGTCCTGCATCGAACATTGATCCCTCTTCCGGATTAAAAATCATAGTCATTTATAATATTTTACATATTTTAACTAATAATGTACTTAGCCGGTGACCATTCTAACGAATCAAGGCAAGATTGTGGTCAAGAACCACATTAAGGGACCGAAATTTATAAACGTTCCTCTTCCTTATGCTGGAGTATAAAATTGTCACTTACCCTTCTAATTTGCTGAATAAAATTTACATTAGAAAGAAACCTAAATGCTTCACTTTCAATTAGTTCGTTTTTTTTCTCCATAAATACACAAAATCATTAAGTTATGAAACTACCTTAATACAAATGAAATAAGATAATTTATCAAGCAGTATCAAAGGTCGTAGAAGGGGATAGGGAGTTGTTAATTTAATTAGGGCTGTTCAGATATAGTTGTTTTGTCAGCTTAACAGCAATGAAAAAGGCGGTTACTATAAAATTAAGATTACTATAAGGAAGTTATGGGCGGGGCGGCCAAACGTTAACCTCCAACCGCTGACACGGTAAAACCATATGGCACAGCCAAAAAATTCACTTTAAAAGCATAGGAAATGGAGGAAGGGAAAAAAAATAATAAAAAAAAGACTTTTGGCCATTACCTATATATAAACGATTACATTAACTATTATTTATATAAACGACGGTGTTCAGGGAACCCGTTTGTTATTTTAAATTATTTTTTAGTTTCTTTTTTGTTTAATTCATTATTTCTAAATCAATTTTAACTTCAATTTATTATTATTATTAATGAATATATTATGTATCAAGTTAATTAAAATTATATAAGTCCTATCAATCGATATTAATTATCCAGTCAATATTCATTTAGTGTTATGTGCGTGGGCGTTTGTGATTGGTCAAAGACGCTTGGAGCAAAAGCTCTGAGAAAATCAAAAGACACTTTTTACTTCATCAAGCAGTCAGCCGTTGATTCTCGCCAGCCGAGTACACATTACTCTCTCACACTTCAACATTCTTCAAAAACATTTATGACATTCTCGTTCACCCATTATTCATTTGTGTATTGTGAACAGATTTGCAGACATTATTTTACAAGACGGATCGAAGAGGAAGATTAAGTTCCCAGTTGGATGGACAATTAAAAGTAAAATAATTCCAATATTATTTTTTTTTTTTTAATAATGTCTGAACTTTAAATTTTGTTTAATCTTCAAATTTAAATAAAATTCTCTAAAAAATTGGACTTTACCTTTCAACATTAAAATTAAATGTCTGAATTTAGTTAACCCTAAATAATAATTAACAAACAAATATCAGAGAATTTTCTTTATTTCCTTTCATTCATATTATTTTGTTCTTCTTGTTAATTATGCTTATATTTTCTAAATTTCAAAAGTAAACTTTATGTAAAATATCTTTTATGTTATTCTTTTATTATTTATATCTGTTTATTACATTAATCAACAAAACTAGGAGCATTGAGCACCGGCCATACTTTCTTCATCAGGGAAGCGAAAGGTTTTTATTATTAAAGCCTAACTTCCCTGAACAGACGGTGTTGAACCTTTTGTTTTTATAAAGAATATCTGGTTCTCTATTGAGACAGTATAAATTTTACACGCAGTTAGCATTGCTACGTTCATCGAATTTGAGCGGAAGAATCTTCCTGTCATTTATGGATTTCCTGGCGAATCATTATATTCATTCGAATAAATAAATTATTTATTATTCAATATATCGATAAGCGTGCTTTAAATTAAAAAGTAGTAATTTAGCTATCCCAATGACTCGAAAAGTGGTGCTTCGTTAGGATCAATTATTCAACACATTTTTTGATAGTTAACCCCCCTTTAATTGATTAAGGAAAGCAGCTGGAGCAATTGGGCTGATCGACTGATCTTCCGTCACCTCTAACCGCAGGCTCTCGTTAACCAAACATCTGTTTTCATTTAGCCACTGCCTTCATGAGCCTCTATAATTTATCAGCTGCTTTTTATCGAGAATATCTAAAAGTGGTTAAGCTCTAAAAAACAAAAGTATCAAAATGCAGGAGGAAAAATATTTTTCTCAATTTCAAGATGAATTTATTTATGGCCTAAATATGGAAAAAGATGTATAGGTAATACCTCTTTCAATATGAATGGGGTATTTACGACTCATAGTAAATTAAAAATTACCTTTCAAATTTTTGTCTCATGCCATTCCAGAAACCGTCAACGATTTATTTTTTCTACTAAAAGTAATTTCATTCAAAAATATATTATGGAACTAATATTCGCAAACTGAAATATAACTATTAAAGATTATATTGTATTATATTTTTTCACCGCAAAAATCTACTTTAAATTATTTGAGCATCACGTATTTTTCTACGCATTTATTCTCTAAAGAACAATAAAATACTTTACTATTTTTATCTGTCAGTAAATGCGTACTGTATGTGTACAACACAAATACAACGTGTTTTAAGTTTTGTCGGAACGAGGGTAGGTACCTAATTTAGATGTATATGCATTTATACATTTACGAATTTATCAACTAAATGTTACTCTTTCTGAAGTATCTGATTTCCAAAGATATATTATACATACATATTATTGCACTCAAAACGAATATTCCGTTGAAAATTGGAAGTCTACATTTTTCACGATCGCAATAATCTCCCTACTTATTCATTACAGATATACATAGGTAAGTGAAAGTAAAATTTAATATTTAAAAATATGTAAGAATTTGTTTTGAAAATAGTATAAACAGTACTGCAGCAATAGTGTAAACAGAATTGCAGCAAAAAAAAAAAAATATATAGAACACCCAAAATAAAAACTGGTACCAACAAAAATTCATATATTCTCTATCAACTATTGGGAATTCTTCTTCTTTCTGGTCCGTGAAACAAATTTAAACAAAATTTTCCCCAATAAATTTTGAAATTCGCAAATTATTTTACAATAACAAGTACCCAACACGAGAAAAGTGTGAAATAGTATTTATTGATGTTCATCGTCTATTATTGGATACAAATATTTCAACTGATAATCATGTATGAAAATTTGCCTTTTAAATTGCCAACACTGGTTATATTGGTATATTGATTATAACCAGCCAGTTTTCTAATTCGCACACAGACTGATTGAATAGTTTCTGAGTGTATACTAGTAAACATCTTTCAGTACAACATCCTTCAGAACTACAAGTTCTACTTCACGCGAAAAAATTTCTAATCGCTATGGAAGAAATCAAATAATTACTTACTTAATAATTTTTTTTTTTTTTTGTCATAATCTTTAGTAAGCATTCCTACCTTTCGAAGACCAAGTACCACTTAAGGGTTCCTAAGATATAAATGATGCTATAACTGGAACTCAATCCTAATGAGAACTGCTTATTGATCAAATGGACGATCTTTAGGCAGTGGGCCGGAGAGATCAAGTACAGCTAAAACTGGCTGCTCGGTAGGAGTAGTACTGAGAGGGTAGGTTTAATCAGGATTGTACCATGTCTCTGTCGATTTAATAGAGGAGCGTGAGGGGATTGGTAGGGCACCGAACAAGCGGTACTGGAAGCACAAAAAGTGTCGTGTTCCTGACTTATTGGGGCTTGAGCGTTATAATGGTAGAATGTTTTATCATTAGGCTACATGTAGGAGAGTAAAATTAGGGATTAACTTGAACATAAAAACACACTAAAAAAAAAAAACTGCCATAAATTGTACATTACCCTTCATGCAAAGGGGCTCTCTTGCCTCTCTTCGGTGCCCCTCAAGCTCCTCTATTAAATCTACAGAGCCATGACACAATCCTGATTAAACCTACCCTCTCAACACTACCTACCTCGTAAAAATATTTATTAATTAACGTGATGTTGATAAAGTAACCGCTACGCATACCTTCAATTTTAGTTTGTATCTCTGCGGAGTTAATTTTAAAATTAAGGAAATTTTTAACGCAGAATTCGCTGCTCTTCAACTTTAATCAATAACATTTCTTATTTGGAGCAGCCGTTTGTCGAGTTGCAGGTGTCCGACGCGGGAAATTCTGGGACATTTTGCCAGTTATGTAGGGAAGAGTAATGATCAATTTGCGAAAAAAAGTTTATTTGTTTTGTTTCTATGTTCGGGTTACAGGTATTTTTTACCCAATATTTTAGTAATAAACGTGTAGTACTAACGATGCTACAGTGGGAGTATTATTTTTAGGAGAGTAGTAGTGGGAGTTATTAGGATAGGGATCTTTAACGAGATATTAACGTATATAAAATAAATTTGATATTAATGTAATAAAGGGTGTTTTTTTTGGAGGTGTACAACTTAGAGTTGGCAACACTGCTTTATTTGATAACATATTCTACAGCTGATAGTTGCTTTTTGTTTATTATGGTTTGTCATTTCATTATGGTTAGACTTACACCAGAGCAACGCTTGCAAATTGTTGAATTTTTTTATCGAAATAATGATTCTGTTCGTCAAACTTATCGGGCACATGGTCCATTTTACGGTGTACATAATCGTCTTTCAGAGCGGCTAATTCGAATAACAATGGATCGTTTTCGGACCACGTTTACTCTTAATGATAATGAGCATCCCGTGAGACGCCGAACAGTGCGCACTGAAGAAGCTGTATCCGCTGTACAGGAAAGCATTGAAGATGATCCAAATCAATCGGTCGCCGTTCTCAGCAAGTGGGGTTGTGTCCTTCCACTTTATGGAAGATTTTACGAAAGGATCTGGGATTAAAAGCTTTCAAGATTCAACTGGTGCAGGAATTAAAGCCGAACGACCATCGCATGTGCCGCCAATTCGGCGAATGGGCTGAAGCACAAATTGATATGGATATTGAATTTCCATTCAAAATTTTGTTCTCCGATGAAGCCTATTTCTTTGGGGTTATGTCAAGTCACTTGTCTATGTCGATAAACCACAGACAATTGAACACCTCGAAATCGACATTCCAAGAGTTATTGGCGATATACGGCCGCAAATAGTGCGAAAAGTTTGTGAAAATTGGTGTTCCAGATTGAAATCAATTGGTGGCCACATGGCTGAAATCATATTTAAACTTAATGTCATGAAGTTTTCTATTCAATAAAGTTCGTTTCATTGATATTAAAAATATATTTCTTTGTTTTATTATAATTTTAACTTGTATACCTCCAAAAAAAACACCCTTTATAAAATCAATTAAAGAATAAGAGTAATAACTGTGTGTACATTTAGTAAATAACGTAAAGTTGTAAATAATTCCCTCTTAAAGCTAAATAAGTTAAATTATGATTAGTATTCACAAAGATATGGTACAATAATCTGCTAAAAAGCTAAAATCAAAGCTCCAAAACGACATATGGGCCAGCAGTGGAACCTGCAAGAGCAGGTGAGGCCACAGATGCGGTGGGTACCCTTCGGGCCTAATTATGATCTAATCTCAGCCTCACGTTTAATATATCAACTCTCCACAGTTCAGTAGCTCCATCAATAGCAAAGCAAGTCATCATTCATCAATATTTGGCTTTCATTTTCAAAGCATTTTGTTGATGATTTATTTCTTTTTACTTTACTTTACGCTAAGTGTTCACACGACATGGCGAGGGAAGGAGATTTCCACTGGTCATATTAAAATTCAACCAAAAAATATTAATTTTATATAATTAAAACTCTAAGTAGTCGACAGATCAATTCAAGAAGCATGCTTGGAGGTTTTTTAATGTAGCAAACTGGTGAGGGGGCTCCAGAATCCATCGGGGACAGCGTTTAGCCCTTTCTAGTAAAATGACCAATATGTGTATTGGTGTTTAAAGGTTTATGTTTATAAACCTTTAAAACGATGGTTAACGATTTAGAAAACACATTTTTATTATTATTTAGAATAGTTGTAAATTTAGAGCGTTGTATTTTAATTTGTGTGAATATTGTATAAAAAGACTATAATAACCAATTCTTTAATTTCAAAATACTATAAACTGCTTATGGGTTGCAACAAATATAAAACTTTTATTAACAAAATAAGTACAAATTTTAGGTAATACAATTAACAAATGAAATGTCTACATAAGATCATAAGTACCTACAAAATCGGTTTTTATTTATCGGTTAAATTAAAATATCAAGCAGCCTTTAAACATCATTAAATATATACCTTTAAAAATAGTTTTAAGTTCTGCCTTTATTAAGTTGATTATATTTATGATGAGATTATGCTTTATTCGAATGTTCTAGAATGAACGGAAGAGGAAATATTTCATTCGATGCTGAGCTCTAAAATGGCTGAAAATAGGCGTTCGGTCGACAAAACATGGTCACCAAAGGCAAAATGATAATTCAAATAATAACCCAATTGCATTTTTGTAATTGTAGTTTTTACGGTGTAAACTTTCTAAAAAATAAAATAAATGTATCAATACGGATTGATCAATACAGATATTAAGATTCCCAGGGTGGACTCCGGCAACCAGCCAAGAGTAACATGATTAGACAGACCGCCCTCGTGGTATTTATCAAGTACTCCTCCACTTGTACAGCTTCCCCTTTGAAGCCCCATGCGGCTTTAATCACCCATTCGCTGGTCTTCAAATTGTCATATCACTTATCAGTCATCGACAAAGGGTCTTCCGCATACAGGCTATCTCCTTCGATTGAATAGTAATCTGCTCATTGGCGGATCCAGGGGGGGGGGGGTGAGTGGGCTGCAGCCCCTCCCTTTGGAAATTTTTTCATCATTAAAAGATTTTCCTTAAAGCAAGGAAGCAAGTTAAAGAACGAATAATGTGCAGAACAAGTAAAATTTTAGTTGTGGGAAAGGGACATAAAGGTAAAAAAGCTGATTGGCAGATCCAAATGAAGGTCTGTGGGGCTGCATCCCCCACTTTAGAACCGCAGCCCCCCCTTTACAATCTGCTGGATCCGCCCATGAATCTGCCAGCTCCTGTGTTCCATCCAAATTTATATTACATTTTCCTATTTGTTCGTGGGTATCAGTTATTAACGGATCCAGAAATTTCCTGAAGGGGGGGCACTTTTTTTTTTTTTTAATTTCATGAGTAACGAAGGACCTAATATAAAATACGTATTAATACATAGTGACGTTGTAAATTACTATTAAATGTTTAAATATAATCCATTTTCTACTTGTTGACTTAAGAAATGAATATGTTAATACTAGATAGAATACTACAATACTAGTTTTCTGATGATTTTTTTTTTCTCATGTAGTTATAAATATAAATTTCCCTGAATAAGCAAATTATTATTATATTTTGTAATATTCTATTAAACTTTAAAGAAATATAACTACCAAAAAATATTCTCAGATTTTTTCATTTTATCGGAATTAACTAATATTTGTCACAATTACCAGTTTTAGATTATTCACTTTCTTGATCAATTATGTCGCACTCTCTCGCCCGGCCGATTTTTATTGCCATGCAGTTCTTATATCTGAACTTTGGATTTTAAATAAATTTCCCTTCCTCAATATGTGTTAATATCTTAAGCTTAAAGGTTTTTAATCATATTTTCCAGTAAATATCGTTTGCTTTCACTATAAATGTATTGCAGTTAAAAATTTTCACCATGTTTTAGGCTACTTATGTTTTCCCCTCGTATAACCATATTTCATGCCTAATATTTAAAACAACTTAAATAGTCCGCCTTCCTGCATATATATTAAATATTGCATAAGAAATTGGAACTACAAGTAATACTACTGACTATAAGAAATAAATCAGTAGAGCAGCGCAGAATAAGCTATAGTTAAAAGTGTCAAGTTTCGCTGAGTGCATAATTTATTCCCGATTAATGCCGGTCCTGCAAAGGGACTCCGGTCAATATCCATATTGAATATGATTATCTTAAATCTGTATCAGGTTCCTGTTCTGTTGTTGAAGCAGAAGTATGTGTCGGGTCATATTGACCCTACGTGATTGCTTAAGTGTTTAATGTTAGAATATCTCTAATAATAAAAAGGTATGAAATTCTAAACGAAATATATACCTAGGTAGGCTCATTGCTGTAAATTAATTAATCGTGAATGGCCTAAGTAACTATAATCTTCTCTCTCAAACATATTTACGATTAAGTTAAGAAAAAACCTGTTAATATGATTCCTAAAGGAAATCCTTTTTGAAATATTAGTAAAAATGAAAAAAAAGAAAATAAATGTCTTACTTATTTATCCATTTTAGAATTTTATTCCTGAAGAAAAATAAAGTCCGTATCAATTTACCATAGCATATTTTTATAAAAAATAATTATGAATAATTATGAATTAATTTTAACTAGGGAATTTAGTATCTTTTTTAAAATAATTTCTTTTAAGACGAGTATTAAATCAGATCGCAACTGTTAATTATTTCTTACTACTCTACTACTCTACTACACTACTCTAGTTTTTCCCAAATTCCATATATAAATATACATATATTTAGCGTTGAACTAGTACTATACAGTTTCAAGTATAGTAATGAAAACTATATGATACAATTTAATTCCAACCAGCAGCCGCCAATACTTCAATAGATTCGAATTTGATACGTGGGAATTATAATAAAGTGAGAGCTTCTTCACACGGTAATCAGAGCTGGGCCAACCAATGTGTAAATAGAGTTTTCTAACACGCGGCTTTAACACACAGACTGCATTACCGGACTGTCGCTCCCCTGCTCTTTTATCTCTGTGTACAGAGCATCGCTATTTAAGGTCTTAATGGATATGCGGCGAATCTCTTACATCAAAATTGCTATCATATGATATTAAAACCGAAAAATAAGGCAACTGCAATACCTATCACCAAGCGCAAGTAGCTAGCAACAAATACTTAACATACTGATACCTATTGTGGTTAGAAAGCTAGGTGCATTGTTTTAACAATTTACTTTTGTTCTGAAATAAGGAGCTAGCTCTATTGTCTCTTCTAAGAAAAAAAAAATCAAATTGGAAACTAGATATAGCTCTTCTTAGTTGTTTATTTTTGTTTTTGATAGCTCGATATTGTACCAAACATTATTATATGTAAGAATCAAATTCAAAATTATTACATGGATCATGAATTCAAATTAAGAATAAATGAAATACTGCAATTGAAGAATAATTCCTTCATCCAATAGCTCTGTCTCTGTCATACCCTCATCATAAGTTTTCTTATTGAAGGGCCATCCACTATAAGTGCAATTCACTATCAACATATTGGCATGCCAGAGACAAAACTTCATTGTTCTGTGTAGTAGATGTCTGTAAGAAGGGGGAAAGAAGATCATGTGTGATCATTAAGATATATGTAGTTGCCCTTTTAATATTATACATGAAGTGGTAGTATTCGTACAGTCTCACTAAATACAAAAATACCTAGGTCCATTGAATCCTTCTTACATAAATACTTTTAGTTAATCATTAGGTATTTATTTCTCGATACCCAACTGGGACCACGATGTACTTTTTTTTTTTTTTAAAGATAGGTTTAAGTTAGTCAACGAAGTTTCATTAATTATGAGCTGTTTTACATCAAGAACTGTGAAGGATTTGCATGTTTTCTTATTTATAGCTGGTATTCCTTCAAAAACCCAAAATCTGTCTTCTTTCTTAACGTTTTTTAAAGTTATGCCGAAAGTTCCATACATATAGCTATGCCCAGGTTCTGGGAAGCGATTTCCAGCCTTGGAGAGTTGAGAGTTTGTCATTATTAAGAAGTACCCTGTAAGTGCATGTTTTTGTTATGTGATACACCGTAGTCAGAAAATACGTACAATGTTTTTATTTTAGACGCCATTGTTTGGGAGTGTAATGGTGTAAGTTGATCGGTTTGTTAGGCGGTTTTCTCTTTTCACAGTTGTAGTAGGCAATGGTCTACTTTTTTGATTACCGTCAGGACATAGGTCCTGGAAGGATCCGATGAAAAAGCGATCCCTGTCCCTACTTATATGAAAATTAACAAATGTTATAAATATTGGCAAAATACGGTGACCAATAATGTGTGCGTTCCTCATTCACAATAGATTATGTTTGGTAACTTGGCAATAACTACATAAACATATAGAGTAGCTCTGCCTATTCCCACTGTCTGGTAAATAAACATTTGCTGATAACCACCGTCTACTACTCGTTCGCCTCCTAAATCAGAATTGAGAGTAATAACTCCTTAAATTCACATAAATTTTACCATATAATTAATTTTTTTCTTTTTTAAAACCTTAAGAAATCAATGATTAATTCGGTGCTCCGGAGATTAAGGACACCATATCCTTTAATTAATTTTTTTTATTGAACTAAACTTAACAACTTGGTCCAATACTAAAATAAATACTTTCAATTACTTATTATTACCAATAAACATGTGGAAAACATCCATTAAGCAGTTTAGAAGAAACTAATAGTAAAATTCATAGAAAATTGGCTCTATTGTAGTAATTCGAAAATTTAGCATGATGCTATTTTATTTACCTCTGATTGGATTAATTTTTATGAAACATTACAATTAAATATTCTAACTAAGTATATGTCAGTCTGTGCTCTGTGGTCGGGTAGGTAGCTACAGAAGCTGTCATTTTTTGCATGATGTACTTTGTTGACCTACTGCTCTTTCGTGAAATATATGGAAATAATAAACCATTCTGTAATGATTTGCAGTATATTCCATCATGTACTAGACCCAGAGGTGGAACATAGGTGTTCTCTTGGTATCTTATTTTTTTTTTCATTAAATGTAATTTTTTTTTAATTATTATACATTAGTACAATAATTTGTACTAATAATAATAATGCTTTGCTAATGCAAAGCATTATTAGAGCTTTGCCTCTTGTGCGTTAGCCCGGAATTGGGTACTGATATTTTTTGAATACATAATGTTAATATCAAAACAAACTCAAAAATATACCTATATACCTACACACTATATATATATATATATATATATATATATATATATATATATATATATAGGTAACTGTACCATAAGTTGACATGGCTCCAATAGTTGACATTTTCTACAAAAAGTGTGAATAATAAGATTGAGGGTTGATTATTTTGGTTCAAAATTTGGCGGTAATTTGCCAAGTTACACTAGTTAGCTGTACTGTCATCGGCATTAGTTTGATGAAAACTCAAGCTTATTTGTGAGAGGTTATAATAGCGAATTTTCTAATGGCCTGAAAACTTTGTTTCTGCTACCCTGTTTCATTAAGGGGGAAGTCAAGTTAAATAAGGTTTTTAGTTTGTTTATTTGAGTTCAATTATGTTTTAATTTCTTTTATGGTATTCACTAATTTCATGAAAATCATTTGATATCTTTTTCTATACATTCATACAATTTTTTAGGGTTTAAATGTAGGTGTCAACTATTAGAACAGAAATTAATCCATAATTTCAATAGTTGACATCGATGTCAACTACCGCCAGAATTAGCAAATAGTGTTCCATCTGGGGTGGTTTATGAAAGTCTGAGTCTGGTTGGATGACAGGTGTCTTATTTTATGAATTTATAGCTAGTGTTCTAGTGTCACATCTGACTCCCCACTTCCCAATTCTGCAAAGAACATGTGATACTTGCCATTATGTAGTCACACTCTACCAAAATGCTACACATTTCATCCAACCATTGAATGTGAGCATCTTTAATTGTCTACAAGGGCACTGAAAGAGTGAAGTTCATCATTGGAGAGTCGAAAATTGTGCAAACCCGACATTAAAAAAAAGAAACTTGTGGCCATTACTAAAATCTATTTATCACACTTACTTAACTGGATGATCTCATTTTCCGTTCAAATATGTTTTTTTTGTTTTTTGTCTCATTTAAGTTTTTTGTGTTTCAAATAATTAAATTGTGAAAATTTTACTTTGTTTTCAATATGAATTTACTAGTTTATAAATAAAAAAAAAATATTAACTTTTATTGCAGCCCATATTACCTATACATTATATAATATACAGTTATCACAATGCCAACGAATTAATACAACTTGAACAATTGAGCAGGTTACAAAAATGATAACGTTAAAACACAAAATCATATGACGCGCTACACAGTCAAGACACAGACGTCGACTAACTCGTTTAGTCACTGCTCCTTATATATAATCGTAAATAGTCAGGCCTACGCCTTTGTGGACTAGGCGCGAAAGATCTAGACCTCAACAGTTCGTTCCAACCGCATATTTTGTTCCAACAAACGGTCCGGGAGTTTGTCATATTTTTTTTTTTTTTTTTATTTGCTTATCGATTTATCGTTACACTATAAAATATTAGATAGAACTATCTACTTAGATACGTAGGTGCTTAGGTAAATATATCTTAAACTCGCTGTATATACCGGTTTCACCCGGATAATTTCATTTTTTAAATCTATAAAGTGAGACTTACCGAATCAAACGGTCGATTTCGTAAAAACCAATGTAAAGGGAGATCAATTTTTATAAAAATAACTAATATACCCAGAGACTGGCTAAGGTGTTCGCCCCTGGTATGAAAGAACCACTGAGCGAAATTTAGAGAATTTAGGACAACCTGTATGGATTTCATCTTTATTTCATAGATTTAAAAAAAAAATCTGGTGCGTGCGCGCACACACAACTTTCACTTACCAACTTACTTAGATTAGAAATTGACGTGTTTTGCTAAATGTCATTTCCCAAAGTCTCACATTTTTCTACATTCATATCTTATTTTTGTTAATCGTTAAAGCCGTTTAGGGTAAATAAAAAAAACCCCGTGAAAATGATACAAAATTTATTAAGTAAAGTCCCCCCTCCCGTAGATCAATTTTGATGAAATTTTTACAATCGTATCTCGGGCATATAAATACATTAAATACCAAGTTTGATCAAAATCGTTAAAACCGTTTTTGAGTAAATAAAAAAAAAACACGTGAAAATGATACAAAATTTATTAAGTAAAGTCCCCCCCTCCGGTTGATCAATTGTGATGAAATGTTGGTTATCACATCTTTGGCATATAAATACATCAAATACCAAGTTTGATCAAAATCGTTAAAACCGTTTTTGAGTAAATAAAAAAAACATGTGAAAATGATACAAAATTTATTAAGTAAAGTCCCCCCTCCGGTTGATCAATTTTGATGAAATTTTTACAGTCATATTTCAGGCTTATAAATAGATGAAATACTCAGTTTAATCAAAATCGTTAGAGCCGTTTTTGAGAAAATCGAAAAAAGTTATTAAATAAAGTACCCCCTCCCTTTGAGCAAATTTGATGAAATTTTTGCTGTCACATTGCGGGCTTATACATACTCTAAATACCAAATTTCTGGTTCGCACGGTTTATAGTTTTTGAGCTAGTCTGTTCACACACACACACACACACACACACACAGACACACACACACACACACACACACACAAACAGACCATTTCGCGGGACTTGGTTATTTTGACTCAGGGGAGCCCAAAACGTGTATTTCCGTTGAAAACCGGAAGTCGAAAATTTTCACGATCGCAATACTTCCACTTACTATATATTTCATATATAGGTAAGTGAAAGTAAAAATTAAAGAAGGTAGATGATTTGCTATAAAAAAATGTATTTTACTTCACAAAAAATTCAACTGGAAGTAAGAAAATGAGTCTGTGTAATTTTAAGACTCGGAATAAAATCTAAAAATCTTGCGGGTTTGCCCAATAAGCGCTGAGAATACGGCCACGTTGTTATTAGTTTCTATAAAAAAGTAGAAAGTTTTGCACATCATTTATTGTTCTACCACTTTTCTAAGTAATTTTTTTAGAGAAAATATCCTCGAGTTGTAGGATTGAAAAATGAGCGTGCTTCATCTCTTAGTTAAAATATAAATCTGTGATATAGGACTGGCAGACTCTCATTCCTTTAATTTAAATACTATAAGGATTCAAAAATCGCTATCATACTTATCATCAAATAATGTGGATTTTTTTTTCCCCAAGGGTTCGTATATAATAAATATTCGGGCTTGACGTAGATTTTCACAAATTGTAGCAACTCATTATTCTGTTTATTATTAGTTTACAAATATAATGGGCCTTCAGCCAGTACTTTAGAGAGTAAACAACAATTATATGGATAAAAATGAAAATAATTTTTAATTTCAATTTGTTAATGTTACATATTGTAATCAATCTTGTATTTATTCATATAATCGTTCTTAATTTTCTAAATTATTCAGTAGTTTGTTATAGGCCAAAATGACCGTAGTGGTTGAAAGGCCTTTATGTTTGTAATTAAATAAATTAAGGAGTTATTACAGTTTGTGAAACAATATCCCCTTGAAACCCGAATATATTGTGTTTTGTAAGATTTAGTTATTGGCTTTTCATAAAGCCTTATCTAGATATTTATTTCTTATAAGCATTATTCAAAAATAAAATTATGGATGACTCTTACTTTCTTATATTTTCCAATAAAAATTAGATAAAATAAGCACTAACATCAATTTTCAATAACATAATAATGGATCACTGAATAATAATAATTATTTACTGCTCAGACGTAATTGATGATTTGTGCCATTTGAATTATATTCATAGAGTTCTAATACAGAATTTCCCCTTCCTTAGTGAAATAAGGAGCTATATTTTTGAAGAGGTGAGGAGGATAAGATTTATTTTTGAAATTGCTTTGGCAGCGGAGCGGACAGTGGAGCAGAGGCGGGAGGGTGTAGCCGGCGCTGAGCCCCAGGACCCGACCGGTCGATGAGGCTTTCATCACAATAAAAGCCACCCCTGGTTGGAGTTCCCTGCAACACTCCGGCTTCCTTTATACCTAATTATAAGAGTTAAAACAACTTGCAACAAACATATAAAATATAATATGGAACAGGAAATCAACATTGATCATATTGATACACTGGAAAATGTTTGGAAAAAAGTTATAAACAAGGTGGAAGAAAACTACCTTAGAAAGAACACAGAATGGATAAACAAATCTAAGAAATTTAATCTATAAAAACTAATATCCGTGAACTTAAGAACAAATAATTACCTCCATATAAGATATAAAATGGATTTTAAAGCGGGAGGGGAACTGCTAAATTTAAATTACAAAATCAGAATGAAGAAGATGTGCAATAAATATGTTCACTCTGCAATAAAGCAGAGATAGAAAATACGCAGCATTTTCTGGCCATAGCCCCATTTTAGGTTCAGCGGTTTTCCGAAGGGAATGTTTAAATAAAAACATATTGAATAACATGAACTTATAGATTACTTAATGGAAAAACCTGGGATAACCTGGTAAAATACGGTAATTGATAAAAAAACAAAAAAAAATGAAAATAAGAAATAAAAAGTAAAACTTGGTAATAAAAATATTATGTAGTCAGATACCGTATTTTTTTTTTTATTTCTTTTCTTGTTTAACTTAGGATGTAGTCAGTTTTATTAACCATAGAGAAAAACAAAACAATAATTCTGAGGATTTGTTTGTATTGATATATGTACGACCACCGCGTTGCTGTGGCTCAGTAGCAATCATGCGTTGAATTAATTATATCCGATAGGTACTTTTTAATGCGGTCAAATCAAAATTCACTGATAAAGATAAAAACGTTTCAGCTAATCTAAAAACCAAAGGGATTTAAAGTAGAACTCTACGCCAAATTCAAAATTGTTCGGTAAAGAATTTAGAAGGGTTAAATTTTTTATTTTTTACATCCCATATTTGACTATAGTGAGTATTAATGATCCATTCATTAAGCACTTACTGGATTATTTCACCAGAGGCGAGATTAAATATAAATAACACAAATGTGAAAGTAACTAATAAAGAATTTAATTCGAATAGGGTTTAGTACACTTACAGTAGCGGATCCAGAAATTTTCCAGGGGGGGGCGCACATTTTATTTTTAAAGTTTGTTGGTGTCATGAAGGACCTAATTTAATATAGGTATTAGTGTATATTTACGTTGTGAATTTCTATTCAATATTTATATACAACCTATTGTTCATTTAATGAGTTTAAAAATCACTAAGGATAGCCCTTTTTATACAGAAATAGTAATAATAGGTTGTTGTCCTCACCTCTCAGGGGGGGGGGGGGCGCCCCCCGCGCCCCTCCCCTGGATCCGCCACTGTACACTTAGAATAGACAGAAAAATGTACCAACTACATGTTATCTTTTGCCATAATACATATTAATTAAATTCAGAATCTAACACATGATCGTATTAGTACATACCGTACTAGTAGGTTCTACCAAAGGTGAACAGAGAGTTTTGGTCAACCCGTCCTTTGCCAAATGAAATAGATTCGACGTTTTCCACATACGTGAAAAGGCGACCCTTAATTGCCCATGGGAAAAACAGGGATTTTTCTAGCCGAAAAAAATAGATTTGACTAATGGATGCTTACCCACACTAGATATAGAAACAAAAAGTGTTGTTTCAATAAATCAACTTACACTGCCATATGTTGGAAATTTATAGAAATTAAAAATAATCGCACTCAATTTTAATATAATAAGCAGTTTATTTGCAATAAAAGAAATATTGAGGCCACTAATCGAGATAAATAACTACCCTATCTTTTAAGTTGGACAAAACTACACACAATCAGCCAAATTTGATAAAGATCGGTTGAGTAGTTTCTGATTTTACTCCCGACAAACATCGGGACACGAGATTTTTATATATATAAAGATATACATGTGAATACATACATATACATATATATATTTACAATGTTGCTGATGAATAATGCTACATTAACCACAAAGATATATAGAGACTAAGAATTGTACGGGAATAAAAAATCTTTCAGTACCTTCTATGCATCTTTTACGTTTTTTCCCCGTATGAGCCTAATTAGGAGATTTAGCTGTAGTTTAAACAATAAGTAGCCAAATCGCTCAAACCATTCTTGTTTGAACCTAAACCCAAAGAATACTAATCTTTTTTTTTTGGGGGGGGGTTCGGTGTGTTTATACTTAGTCTGATATTCGGGACAGAGACGACTCCATCTAATCATAAAAATAGGTCTACCATTTTTGAGTTATAACCCGACTTTGTTTTATTTATATAGATGTAGGAAAATTTTGTATGTAGGTGATAATGAAGTGGTGATCAGGGGAATGTGTGAGGAAGACTGGGAGAATAGAAAATTATGGCACAATCTTATTTATGTTGACGATATTTGAAATAAAGTTGTAAAAGTCAATAAATAAAAAGATTTACTGGCAAGTATAAAAAATTAAATAAATAATAATAATAATAATGATATAAAGCTGTAATTTAAATAATGGCCTGTTTCAATTTATTTGTTCTCTTTTAGGGAATCGGTAGACCTTTTTTTTATAATTAACAAAAAATTGATATATGCATTTTTTTTGTTATGCACGGATAATAAAAATCGGTCCAGCCTTTCTTGAGTTATAAATGGTGCATTTATCTTCTTACTTTCTTTCTTATATGAAGACCCCACGCTAAGAACGTGTTCAGTCACATTTCGCAAATTTTGCAGGAGAGCAAAAAGATAGGTTAAATCTTGTATGGAACACATCCTAGTAACTCTGGGAAACACATCCTAGTAACTCAATGGGAAAACATAGTGTATGCCAAATATATTTTCAAATAATGGTAATGTTAATGAAAATACAATACATTATTTGTTAGTTCAACAAGAATTTACGACCAAAAAAGAATTGTAATTACTTGTGCCCCCAAAAAAGAATTGTAAATATCTCAAGGACTGAACTCGCTGTTTTCGTGTAAACTACACAGATATGTAGTTCTCGAAATGGTTTACTATAATGCGCTATAAAACAATAGGATTCACAAAAATTGGACTGAACACGTTTTTAGCGTGGAGTCTTCATATATATTCTTTTTAAATTTTCCAGGAAATAAATAAAGCTAATACTTACCAAGTGTTTATTATTTCTTTGTATATATAATTTATTCAAAACAACCTTATGGTTGTTCATTGATAGAAAAGAAGGTAGTTCATTTTTTCAAAAATCGTACATATTGATGAATTAATGTCAGCTGCCTTTAGGAAATGCATAAAATGTAATAAATATAAAATATTTTAAATAAAATTTCAAAGGCTACAGGCAGGTGGCAGCATAGTGAGTACAGCATTGTGGGTGTGTGTATGTGTGTGTGAATCAATAGGAAACCACGCCCCTAACCCCCTCCACCTCTTTCCTTCAACCAATACTAGTTCCCCTAACATTCACGTAACGCACCCCTCCTACCCTCTAACCTTATATTAATGGCCATCCTATGTCTCCTTTTAGTATTTTTTTTTTTTTTTTTGTATGTTTAGCATTAGAAATATTTATATATGAAAAGCCATAATGATCCTTATAACTTCAACAAATTTAATGAGACGAAGATCGATCTTTCCTGACAAACCTGCTTAGTGGATGGTATTCACAATTAAGACCTTCCTGGGAGTTCATAAAATACATATTTCGTCAACCTTATTTAGAGATAAATCATAAAATATTTATGGATTAAATTGATTGACATCTTTTATTCACAAAGTAGTCAATTGGTTAAAATCATTCATTTAAAACATTTCAGAACCACAAAAAATCAGTTTCAACACAATCCTTAAATTTTCTTATCTCTATTTAACACAAGACATTGATTTACATACTTCTTAGAGTAGAAATCATTTTTTTTTATTTGTATGTCTAAGCGCCGTACAGTAACTTACAGGAAACCCGTTTTTTTTCGCAATTATATATTTTTCGCAACTTCTTTCCATTTTTTATCCTCTTTAAGTTATAAAGTATTATAATTTATCGATTTGTATATTCATATAATTTTACTTTTTTAAGCTGCTATAAAAATAAATATATTTTGCCCCATTAATAGTTCTTAACCGCGCATAATATGTTTGACCATAATTTTCGAATTTTTGCCTCATGAGGCTTTTTCTGAAAATTACAGTGATTACTGGCTCAAATAGTGCCTGTCATTAGTTAATTATTAAAATCTATTTTAGGACTAAAGTTTGTTAACTAAAATATAACTAAATTGGTCGATCGAAAAACGTGACGTCCTCAAATTTAATGAAAAGCGAAAAAAATACTTTTGCATTTAATTCCTTTAACTTGAATTTGTTCCTCCGACATGAAAAAGAGCCCTCAAATAAATTAAAATGGAAATACTTATTCTTTTTGGACATATCAGGTTTCCCAAATAACTTCCTTAATTTTTAAAGAATAATTATGCCACAAGATATACTTCCAATATTTTGAGCATCATGTACATACTTTATTTGCATTATTTTTTCAAATCTTAACCTAATTTTTTTTCTGAATCTTATACATTCCAAAATACTTCTATCAAATCGGTATATGATATTGTAAGATTTGTTCTAGCGAGCGTGTAAACATTTTTTCAACTGACAGACTGCGCTTTTCCTCCCACCCCCTCTTTTGATTCAAAATCTGATCCGTCCGTTTTCAATAATGATCGATAAATCGAATAGGAAAACCAACTAATCAAGCTGAGATTCATAAGTGTGGGAGAAGGACGTGCGCAGCAGTCTGTTAGTATACAAACAGTTTACAACACTAGTTTGAACTAAATCATATTTAACTTTGTTGTGGCATATTATGTTTTTAAAATACAACCATCGGATTATATTACCAATATATAAATTTTTTAACTTTGATTTCCTTGTGACGATACCGAATCAATTCAGAGAAGGTTCTTTTCTGTTCAAAATATTAAGCGCTAAGCCTACGGAAATCTCCTTGAAGCTAAATGTCTTAAAACTAATACCATGGATACGATAACTATGAGCTTTTAAATCAATTTAAAACAAATTTCTTATGTTTTATGATACAAAATGTCTACATGTTTCAATAAGAAAAAATATTCCTTTCTCAATTCTTTTTATGATATGGTCTTAAAATCTACATTCGAATCAATTAGTGAAAGAAACTAAACAAATGGTGATACACTTAATACCACATGTTTGTAGTCTTGGTAGCAGTAGAGTAATTCGTAAATATAGAAATAGTTGCTTTGATTTGATATTGACACAACTAAAGAAAAGTATTTTTTTAAATTTTTGTATTGGAAATATTCCTTAGATAACAAAGTTTTACCAGTTCGGTACATCCTCAGTTGATCTATATCTTCAGAGAGCACTTGAGCTGGTAACAACCTGTACCCAATATTTCAAGAGTGATTTAATGCTTTTGTTTCATGGTGAGACTCTTTTGAAGTTGTGCCACTATCTAAGCAAAGCAGCGAAATAAAAAAGCGTTCTCCAGTGGTAATGTTAAGAAGGCTTTACAGATAACGGTAAAAAATCAGACACCGCATTGAAACAACTTATACGTAGATATTTTATTTATTTTGTGACCAGCTTAATCTTCTAGCTAAATTCTTATTATCTTGGATTTCAAATTAAATAATTACTTTTTTCCTCAACAAAGTAGATTAAAGTTAGGAAATATTATTATTAAATGTCACATGTTATTTATTCCGAAGCTTGTTTCTCTCGGCATATGTGTGTGTTAAATTTAATAATCATGAAAACTTAAGATATGGGTATCCTCCGCATACAAGTTACTCATGTTTTATCTTTTACGTTTGGTTCCAGTTCTGATATTTATGTGTGTTAACACTATTAGCATTTCACCAGTAGGTAAGAAAACATGATAATGTGTAATGGTAAGCGAATTTAAAATAACTTTTTCACTTCTTTGTACCCTGTCATATCAGTTACCAAACTGGCAACTAAAGATGTCATTTGGATTACCTCATAGCTCGGATTTCAGAGGGTTTCGATCAAAAACAATATTCCTTAAAATATTGAATATCAATAAACACATTGAACATTGCTACTCACATTGCATATTCATTAGAACATATTGTACTGGTATATGGGTGATTCACCATAAAATTTTGGTGGTGTTTGGCTCTTAATTTTTTTGGAATCTGTTCTTATGTTTCTGGTTGCAGATGGCTTGGTCACTTGCTCCTTACCAATGATGTGAAGTGTGCACACACTTATATTCATAGTTTTCTAGATAATGATTTTCAAAGAAAGTAATGTTCTAGGGAGTGACAAAATGTAACATATGACATTATTATGTTAATTTATATCTTTTAATAAAGAATTATCTAAATTTTAAAGTCTCATTTATAGTCAGTCTCGTTCCTATAAAGGTATAATGAGTTCGATCCATACTATCAAAATAGTTTGAGGGGGTGGGGGAGCTTAATCGACATACTTAACCGAAAACTAACTTTCTGAACTGACAATGATTATTACTCAACATAACCAAGTTACAAATGTAATCACAAGTCTCTCCCTGGCCAACATTGGCTAGGCTAGGTAGTGACAAATCGGCCATTTATCATCAATTTTGGCAAAACTGGTACAAAATTTACTAAAAGGAGGTTATGGCTGTGAAGAGATTCAAAAGGTCTATAAAACTGTAATAAAAAAATCTGGTGCGTGCGCGCAACACACAACTTTCCCTTACCAACTTATTTAGATTAGAAATTGACGTGTTTTGTTAATTGCCACTTCACAAAGTCACAAATTTTTCCACATTCATTTCTTATTTTTGCCGTTTATGAGTAAATAAAAAACACACGTGAAAATGATACATAATTTATCAAGTAAAGTACCCCCCCCCCATTTGATCAATGTTGAAGAAATTTTTACTGTCACATCGCGGGCACATACATATACTAAATACCAAGTTTGATCAAAATCGTTAAAGCCGTTTTTGGGTAAATAAAAAAAAACAAGAAAAAGTGGGACACAATTTATTAAGTAAAGTACCCCCTCCGGTTGATCAATTTTGATGAAATTTTTGCAGTCGAATCTCGGGCATATTAATGCATCAAATACTCAGTTTAATCAAAATCGTTACAGCCGTTTTCGAAAAAATCGATAAAAACGTAAAAAGTTATTAAATA
Organism: Aelia acuminata; assembly: GCA_911387785.2. NCBI lineage: Eukaryota > Metazoa > Arthropoda > Insecta > Hemiptera > Pentatomidae > Aelia > Aelia acuminata. The sequence continues at coordinate 103,182,066 of OU426979.1, forward strand.
AAGTACCCCTCCGTTTGACCAATTTTGATGAAATTTTTGCTATCAGATCGCGGGCATATACTTTACTAAATATCCAATTTCAGATTCGCACAGCTTATAGTTTTTGAGGTACTGTTCACACACACACACACACACCATTTCGCGGGACTTGGTTATTTGGACTTAGGGGACCCCAAAACGTGTATTTCCGATGAAAACCGGAAGTCGAAATTTTTCACGATCGCAATACTTCCACTTACTATATATTTCATATATAGGTAAGTGAAAGTAAAAAGTATAATAAATATTGTATACTATAATCTTGTTATTAAGGTATAGGGAGTGACTCACTATAAAAATATTTTTTAGTTTTACACCTTCCTCCACTTCCTCAAAGGAACTGAAGTAAATTTAGGAAAAATGATATGATTCGACGTATAGTCGGGTTCATATCAAAGTTATCGAATATTATCTAAGCACGAAATATCCTTTTGTGTGGGATTGTTAGGTATATAAAAAACTAGCTAGGGAGTGACCTCACAACTGTGTGACAAAAGGAAAAGCTGTTGTTTTCCTAAAATTTTGCCTCCTGAAAGTTTGCTGATAAGAATGGTGCCTGATTTTTTAGAATTATTGTGACGGAAAAGAGCAGTAGCGGATCCCTGAGAGGCGAGGACACTCATAAAGTATTACTATTTCTATATAAAATGAGCTATATTTAGTCATTTTTCAAGACCATTAATTGAAAATGAAATGTATTTAAACATTTACAGTAATTTACAACGTCATTATGTACTAATATGTATTTTAAATTAGGGCCTTCATTACTCATGAAATGTAAAAAAAAAAAGTGCGCCCCCCTCTCAGAAAATTTCTGGATCCGCCACTGGAGAAGGGTTTAATTATTTTTCAAAGTACATGACCTCTGCTTAGTGATAGGCTAGGGAGTGAAAAAAACAGCATTGTTATTGATTTTAGGGAATGTTATCCTGTCGTTAGGCGTTTGAGAATTAGATAGTAGGGTTATAAACCAATAAGGTAATAAGTAGAAAACAAAAATTTTTAAAATCTTTTAGGCGATTGTCGATTTATCACATTGTGACACAAATACCAGCATAATTTTAGAATCACCCACATAACAGTACAAATTAGGTTATCTTTTACTTTAATATGAAGGTGCTGAAATAGCCATTGGACAGAATATTTCCCTTCCTCCATGCAGAGTGAATTATGTGCTAATTAGTGAATAACCTAGTAATGTAATTAGTATAGGCAACTTTAGGGCAGTCATTATTTTTCTCTGTCCTTCTAATCAAAAGTTTTTAACGATTACACCAATAAGAATTTTCGTTGGTGGGGGAAAGGATGCGATAGTAGTATGAATAATTGAGTAGTTCATTAAAAGTAACATAATTAGTTCGTTTAACTCAGTACGTATTTACATAAATGTGTCAACAGAAAATTATACGAGTATAAGTAGAGAAAAGGGAAACCATTTCAAAAAGGCAAACTGTAACTGATCACCATGGTATAAAAGAAATATTTTTAAACAATGGGAAATGTACTAAGTTGTCGTGTGGAGAAAATAACACAGCGTAAGGGAATACGATAAAATAAGCCCAGTATACAATTAACAATCAGTAGTAAAAATATTTATTTTTTTTTTAAATAGGTAGTCAATGTTGTAAAAGAAATTAAGACAGCTGTCACCAGAAACGAAAAATGTAGGTATTATTTCTTGGAAACAGTTGATATTTTTTTATAAATTGTCAATGCTTTTATTCAGTTTATATAAATAACTCGATAAGTAACAAGAATTAAAAAAAAAAAAAAAAAAACAGATGCATCTCAATTTCACATATTTTTATTTATTTGAACATGAATTTATTTATTAAGTATTGACGTAATTAGGGTGGATGCGGGGGCGCAATGCGCCCAGACGCCACTGTCGGGTTGAGAGTGTTTTTTTTTTTTAAAACGTATGTTGCACCTATACTTTACATTATTGTCTTCTTTATGATTCCATTTGTTCTTCAACTTCAGTAACAATACATATATTAGATTTTCGTCACTAACGATCATTTCTACACCCTTCGTTACCGGCAAGTCCTCTGTTTGAAAGGACGCTTAATTTATGTCAAACCCAGGCGCTACTAAGCTAAGCCACTGTATCCATCTATATGTAATACAAAATTTTCTTTAAAAAAAAAATATTCACTTTTAAATGTGATTGTGATTGAGCTTTATCATTAATCTAATATAAATTATTTTTCACTTCCTTTTCTTGACTCAATTCTTCTTTAATTAAAGAATTTAAATTCCTTAAACCGTGTATCCGATCGAAATCCGTGATGTGGTTTTCAAAGTCAATAACCGCCCGGCAATTTTGTCCAGAGAGGGTCAGCTTCATGGAAAGAAATATTGGCCATCTGGCACCTCACTAGGATATTAGCCATAGTTTCGGGACCTATGCAAATTTGTCACTGTCCTTAAACCCGAAAAAGCTGACGCCATTGGTGGGAAGAACACTGCTAAATTGGCACTAATGGGATTGATTACAGAGCTTCGGGCAGTTTGCCGTTGCACCACAGAGAACATTGTTCGCAGCAACGTGAAGTTGGGCTATGCACTTCAGCCTGCCTGTGTTCCATTCAACGCTACGTCTGTAACCAGACCGCATCGCGCTGCGGAACTTTATATAGGTCTATAGCACCAATTTTCAGTAGGCCAGTGAAATTTAAAACACTTGGATTCCTACCAAGTTGGGTGGTAATTGAAAGTTGTATTTCGGTCGCATCATTCAAGATTTCTTTTTCCTTATAATTGCCTAGTATATTATAATCACCCCAAAACAGAAAGAGATGTATGAATATTTTTAAAATCTGATTTCAGATGGAGGCCATTTGTTGAAAAGACGTGGTGCAGGCTTCCCGCGTTTGAAATCGGTCCCTGTAGAGGTATTGGATCATTTAGATAAGGCTGCTAAGAATGATGAAGAAAAAAATCCTAGGCTAATACCATTCCAAGTGCCAACAGAAAGAGCGTGTGGTGATATGGAGAAGCCTTCTTACGCCAAAGCGACATGCACTTCATACCCCGGGCGTATAGTCTGCCAGCTTGGTCGCTACACATTCGTCATAAACAATGGGGATCACAAGATGAATCCAGAAATAATAGAACGATTTGCAGCAATGGTCTATCACAGGTACATTAGGTTTTATTTTGGTTATGGTCAAGTTAACCATTGTTTCATACTTGGAAGTCTAATTGATAAATTACTTATTATGAGTAATGTTGCAGAAAAACAAAACTGCTTTTTCAACTAAATATTTTCATCAGACCTGGGAAAAATTATTCGAATAACTTATTTATTGAGGGTCTATTTATTTAATTTAAATTAATTTATTCACATACGTTTCTGCATAAAGAAATCTATTAAAATAAGAATATTCATAATGACCGGTACCGGCCACGCGTTGCTGTGGCTATGTAACTATAATGCGTTTAATTATTTATATGCTATTCTTTTTAATAAAGTCAAATCAAAATTCACTAATGAAGATAAAAACGTTTCAGCTAATCTAAAATCCAACGGTATTTAAAATAGGACTTTACGCCAAATTTAAAATTGTTCTGTAAAGAATTTAGAAGGGTTAAAGTATTTTTTTCATATCATATTCGACTATAGTAAGTATTGATGATCCATTCATTTATCACTTACTAGATTATTTCATCAGAGGTGAGATTAAATATAAATATCACACATGTAAACTAATAAAGAATATAATTGGAATAGGGTTTAGTAAAGAACACAATAGACAGCAAAAATGTACCAAATTAATCTTTTGTCCTAATACATACTAATTAAATTCATTATAAAACACATGGTGAAATGAGATATCGTCCAGAGTTGGGCATATTTATATTTATAAATACGAATATGAATTTATTTTAATCTTAATTTTAATGTGAATATGAATATAAATTTATTTATATCACAATATTTGTGAATATGAATATAAATAAATTCGTATTTACAAGTGTGAATATAAATAAATTCATATTCACAGGTGTGAATACGAATTTATTCATATATATAAATTTTTCTGTAAATAAAAAAAAATTCACAGGAAAAATTGTAAATATTCACAAAAAATTGTGAATATTTATATCTCAGCTGTGAATTCGGCCGTATTTACAAATAGAGATGTGAATATGGAAAAAATTCACAAATTGAGATGTGAATTTCTACTAAATTCATAATTTCCCAATAAATATATAAAATTATTTTCAGATTTCTCCATATTGGTACACATTATTGAGTTAACCCTTTTTATGGAAATCGCATCAGATATTACCTGATATCGATTACTAGGTTTTTTGGGGTGCTGATTATGAAAAAAATATCGGATTTGAGATTCCGCCGTCAGGTATCGATTTCTTTCCAACCTACGCGATATAATCGATCTTGGTGTCGTCTATAGGGTTATCTGAGGTGCCGATTATGAAAAAAATATCGATTTTGAGATTCCGCCGTCAGGTATCGATTTATTACAACTTATGCGATATAATCGACCTTGGTGTCGGCTATAGGGTTATCTGAGGTGCTGATTATGAAAATGATATCGATTTTGAGATTCCGCCGTCAGGTATCGATTTATTACAACCTACGCGATATAATCGATCTTGGTGTCGGCTATAGGGTTATCTGAGGTGCCGATTATGAAAAAAATCTCGATTTTGAGATTCCGCCGTCAGGTATCGATTTATTACAACTTACGCGATATAATCGACCTTGGTGTCGGCTATCGGGTTATCTGAGGTGCTGATTATTAAAATGATATCGATTTTGAGATTCTGCCGTCAGGTATCGATTTATTACAACTTACGCGATATAATCGACCTTGGTGTCGGCTATAGGGTTATCTGAGGTGCTGATTATTAAAATGATATCGATTTTAAGATTCCGCCGTCAGGTATCGATTTATTATAACTTGCGGGATATAATCGATCTTGGTGTCGGCTATAGGGTTACCGGAGGTGGTGAATATGAAAATGATATCGATTTTAAGATTCCGCCGTCAGGTATCGATTTATTACAACTTGCGCGATATAATCGATGTTGGTGTCGGCTATAGGGTTACCGGAGATGGTGAATATGCAAATGATATCGATTTTGAGATTCCGCCGTCAGGTATCGATTTATTACAACTTACGCGATATAATCGACCTTGGTGTCGGCTATAGGGTTATCTGAGGTGCTGATTATTAAAATGATATCGATTTTGAGATTCCGCCGTCAGGTATCGATTTATTACAACTTACGCGATATAATCGACCTTGGTGTCGGCTATAGGGTTATCTGAGGTACTGATTATTAAAATGATATCGATTTTAAGATTCCGCCGTCAGGTATCGATTTATTACAACTTGCGGGATATAATCGATCTTGGTGTCGGCTATAGGGTTACCGGAGGTGGTGATTATGAAAATGAAATCGATTTTGAGATTCCGCCGTCAGGTATCGATTTATTACAACTTACGCGATATAATCGACCTTGGTGTCGGCTATAGGGTTATCTGAGGTGCTGATTATTAAAATGATATCGATTTTAAGATTCCGCCGTCAGGTATCGATTTATTATAACTTGCGGGATATAATCGATCTTGGTGTCGGCTATAGGGTTACCGGAGGTGGTGAATATGAAAATGATATCGATTTTAAGATTCCGCCGTCAGGTATCGATTTATTACAACTTGCGCGATATAATCGATGTTGGTGTCGGCTATAGGGTTACCGGAGATGGTGAATATGCAAATGATATCGATTTTGAGATTCCGCCGTCAGGTATCGATTTATTACAACTTACGCGATATAATCGACCTTGGTGTCGGCTATAGGGTTATCTGAGGTGCTGATTATTAAAATGATATCGATTTTGAGATTCCGCCGTCAGGTATCGATTTATTACAACTTACGCGATATAATCGACCTTGGTGTCGGCTATAGGGTTATCTGAGGTACTGATTATTAAAATGATATCGATTTTAAGATTCCGCCGTCAGGTATCGATTTATTACAACTTGCGGGATATAATCGATCTTGGTGTCGGCTATAGGGTTACCGGAGGTGGTGATTATGAAAATGATATCGATTTTGAGATTCCGCCGTCAGGTATAGATTTATTACAACTTACGCGATATAATCGACCTTGGTGTCGGCTATAGGGTTATCTGAGGTGCTGATTATTAAAATGATATCGATTTTAAGATTCCGCCGTCAGGTATCGATTTATTACAACTTGCGGGATATAATCGATCTTGGTGTCGGCTATAGGGTTACCGGAGGTGGTGATTATGAAAATGATATCGATTTTAAGATTCCGCCGTCAGGTATCGATTTATTACAACTTGCGCGATATAATCGATGTTGGTGTCGGCTATAGGGTTACCGGAGATGGTGAATATGAAAATGATATCGATTTTGACATTCCGCCGTCAGGTATCGATTTATTACAACTTGCGCGATATAATCGATCTTGGTGTCGGCTATAGGGTTACCGGAGGTGGTGATTATGAAAATGATATCGATTTTAAGATTCCGCCGTCAGTAATCGATTTATTACAACTTGGGCGATATAATCGATCTTGGTGTCGGCTATAGGGTTACCCGAGGTGCTAATTACGAAAATGATATCGATTTTAAGATTCCGCCGTCGGATATCGATTTATTACAAGCGTCGGCTATAGGGTTATCTAAGGAGCTGATTATGAATGAAGTTATTGATTTATTAAATTCTGTTGAAATATGAATGTTATATAGATTTTAAGCTTCTGGCATAGGCATCGTATTATTGTTGTATATTTGTAGTAATGTAGGTAGTATTTTGTTAATTTTGGTGTGTAGGTAAATATGTATTTATGAATTCATATTTATAAATTGAATATACTACATTATTGCAAGTACTGACACAATATCAATCACAATGTTACGATTCACACCATAATCTGGGAATTAGATCAGGATTAAAATGATCAGTGAATACTTCTAATTGTAAGTCTGTACAATGAGTTGTTTGCATTTTAAGATGAATGAAAATCTAGTCATCAAAAAAAAATTTAATACATTTTTTATACATCAAACATTCTATAATAAAAAATAATAACAAACTAAAAGGAACAATAAACATACATATATACATTAAAAATAAATAATCATAAGCAAATGAAACTATGCAGCTATATTTTGCAGACGGGCAAGAGTCGAAATTCTTCAAAAGTGTACGCAGATAATATACAACATATAAAGATGTGTATATACATACATAATTAAACTTCTCTCTGTTCTCAAATATCATTAGTCTTCAACACATTTTTTCAGCATGCTGAATTCTTTTCATATCGCGCATTAGCGCAATTGTATCCTAGTATTTCAATCTCTGTATTATCAAATATCATTATTATTAATGCAAACTAAAGAAGACAAAAATTCTTATATTATTTGTTGTGTAAATTATTTTATTATTTATTTCAAGTTCTCTATATTTTGTTTTTCTGCTGATTGATTTGAATTATAAAAACATTAATAATGATATTCCTATATTATATAATAATTGGTGGAATTGGTCAAAAGATTTGTATTTTTAATTAAAATAAGTTATAACTTATAAATAAATTTGTTTTATCGACATAAAAATCAGAGTATGATTAAATTCATATTCGTATTTAAAATTAAAAATATACCTACCTTACAACATAACCTGATATTACGTTACTTGTAATAAATCGAAAACCTAACAGCGAATCCCAGTATACTTTATACGGTTTTAATGAATGAATGAAGGTTGTAAGAAATTGTTACGATTTACATAATCGCACCTACAATAACCTAGAAGCCGATCGAATATGGAATATATCGCTTATGTTGACTTGACATCGGAATCAAAAAATCGATACCTTGCGGTGAAATCTCAAAATCGATATCATTTTCATAATCAGCGCTTCGGGTAACCCTATAGCCGACACCAAGATCGATTATATCGCGCAAGTTGTAATAAATCGATATCTGACGGCGGAATCTTAAAATCGATATCATTTTCATAATCACCACCTCCGGTAACCCTATAGCCGACACCAAGATCGATTATATCGCGCAAGTTGTAATAAATCGATACCTGACGGCGGAATCTTAAAAACGATATCATTTTCATAATCACCACCTCCGGTAACCCTATAGCCGACACCAAGATCGATTATATCGGCAAGTTGTAATAAATCGATACCTGACGGCGGAATCTTAAAATCGATATCATTTTCATAATCACCACCTCCGGTAACCCTATAGCCGACACCAAGGTCGATTATATCGCGTAAGTTGTAATAAATCGATACCTGACGGCGGAATCTTAAAATCGATATCATTTTCGTAATCAGCACCTCGGGTAACCCTATAGCCGACACCAAGATCGATTATATCGCGCAAGTTGTAATAAATCGATACCTGACGGCGGAATCTCAAAATCGATATCATTTTCATAATCAGCACCTCAGATAACCCTATAGCCGACACCAAGGTCGATTATATCGCATAAGTTGTAATAAATCGATACCTGACGGCGGAATCTCAAAATCGATATTTTTTTCATAATCGGCACCTCAGATAACCCTATAGACGACACCAAGATCGATTATATCGCGTAGGTTGGAAAGAAATCGATACCTGACGGCGGAATCTCAAATTCGATATTTTTTTCATAATCAGCACCCCAAAAACCCTGGTAATCGATATCAGGTAATATCTGATGCGATTTCCATAAAAAGGGTTAACTCAATAATGTGTACCAATATGGAGAAATCTGAAAATAATTTTATATATTTATTGGGAAATTATGAATTTAGTAGAAATTCACATCTCAATTTGTGAATTTTTCCATATTCACATCTCTATTTGTAAATACGGCCGAATTCACAGCTGAGATATAAATATTCACATTTTTTTGTGAATATTCACAATTTTTCCTGTGATTTTTTTTTTATTTACAGAAAAATTTATATATATGAATAAATTCGTATTCACACCTGTGAATATGAATTTATTTATATTCACACTTGTAAATACGAATTTATTTATATTCATATTCACAAATATTGTGATATAAATAAATTTATATTCATATTCACATTAAAATTAAGATAAAAATAAATTCATATTCGTATTTATAAATATAAATATGCCCAACTCTGATATCGTCTACTTGTTGAGGTTATACCAGAAACAGGTTATAAAAAGCGGGCAACCTCAAGCCATGCTGAATGTTTTACATACACTACTTATCAAAACATAAAACTTTAATTTTATAAATGAGATAGATGACTTTAATTTATAACTTTTCACAACAATGATGTACATTTTTTATTAGTAGAATTCACAATTTCTATTTACTATAGTGATAATAGGTGCACAATGATTTTGTTTAACCTGTCTTTTGCTAAAACCATGGGAAAAACGCGTTTTTTCCTAGTCCAATCCGCAAAAAATAAATTATCGAAATAAATGTCGAAAGAATATGAAATTCTGTGTCAATAAATAAACTTACACCGCCATCTGTTGGAAATTATTAGAACTTAAAAATAATCACACTCAACTGTGGTATAATAAGCATTTAATTTGCAATAAAAGAAATATTAAAGCCAATAATCGAGATAAATAACTACCCTATCTTTTAAGATGGACAAAACTATAGACAATGAGCAAAATTTTATAAAAATAGATTGAGTAGTTTCTGATTTTACCCCCAACAAACAACAAGGTTATGAAATCGACATATGACGCCATGTTAATAAATCGAAACACGACCTACTGTAGTTGCAATAATTCGCAATAAAAGAAATACTGTGGTCAATAATCAAGATCAAGACTATCCTATCTTCTAAGTTGGACAAAACTCTACACATTGAGCCAAATTCCATTAAAATCGGTTGAGTAGTTTCTGATTTTACCTCCGACAAACATTGGGACACGAGATTTTTATATATAAGGATATAAAAGTGGCAGCCATAAAAATGAGTTATTCAAAATGGCTGTCGCGATGAGAATGAAGCTACAGTACTTGGTTACACAAATGAATACATTTTTTTTACAAAGGATACCATTATCGGTTCTTTCTTGCTTTTATGCTTTGTCAAAAATTTGTCGTAAGGAATGGTGAACAATTATTATTAATTATTTTACCAAGAGAAATGTATCCCTCTGATGTTGGCGTTAAGGCTTAAGAGATAGGAAGGAAACTTAAATGGTAAGGGGCGTATGTTGATTGCGACCTATTGCGACACGAGTCCTAATTGAGTACTCCAGTCCTAATGCCCTAATTAATTTTCGTGATTCCTTGCAGCAAATTCTTCAGTAATGTAATCCGAGGGCCTTAACCAGAATAATATCCATCGTAACGAAAATTATTCATAAAATGAGTGACAAAAACTATCTCTTCTTCCCTTCTTTCTTCTTCTTCCAGTCGGGTATTTATATTACCTTTTAGTGAATAACGCGAGTCGATCTCGATGATCAACATCTAAATTAATTCAAATACTGGCTAAGATTTATTTTTAAAAGACCCTTTGGATGTTTAGAAGTGTTATTTAATCCTAATGGAAATAAACAGGTATTGTGGTTATTAGGACCACAGAAAGACCGTATCGCAGAAGTTAGTTTAAGTTTTTATTAACAAGTTATATTCATAGACAATTGGTTAATAATATCACGTGAAAAATGTCCTTCTTATAATTCCTTTTTGTAATGGCTAAGGACTAGCTGGTGTAATAAAAAATAAAAACGCTAAAGTAAAAGCATTAATATAAACACTTAAATAAAGCATTAATAAAAAAAAAATGGGTGTAAATAAACATGGCAGCAACATACCCTTCTCCCATTTTGAGTGTGGTAATCACTTTCAGTGTGCTAGTGTGGTTGAAATTCAACAGAAGGTAAGTCTTCAGAATGCAAGATACCGGTGGTAGTGACTGCTTTGTCTAAAAGAAACGCAGTATTGAGACAATCATGCTTAAACTTCTGTGAGCAGTTGAGTAAGGCAATATTAAAACTTTGACAGTTTGAGTCCCAGGGAAGTTTCATCATACAAGGGTTGTAGTAAGGCTATTTGGGAATAATAAATATCAAATATTTGATCAAAATCAATTTCGCACGGCATCATATCGCATGAAAACATGGGTAGCTATTGAAAGGTGACGGACAAAGCTGAGTGGATTTGAACAAATGGTTGCCATAGGACTTTGTAGACCCTCCAAAAGCTGTTGGGCCATTCCTCTCAATCAAGTTCCCCAAAAAAGATGGCTCCTGGATTTCGCCTGGTGATTACCACAGATTAAACTTAATTACTTATAATAATAGTAATATTTCGCAACAGCTACGCGATGTCTCAACGTGCGGTTCCAAAATTTTCACTAAATTAGTTTTAGCAATACTTATTCATCATCACATTCCAGTTGCAGACCAGCATATACCAAAGACACCATTAATCCCTATTATATAAATCCATAACCAGCAATCTCACCATTTGTCTAAATTGAATTGTTAAACCATGAGTCTTCATTGATTCTTTGAGATTTTCTAGCCTCTCCGACTCCTAAATCCGTACCTACTGTATATTTCCAATCTGATCATTGGTGACGCCTAATTCTTTCCTCTAGGATTTCCGCGCATATCATGCAGGGCAAGCTTAGGAGAAATGTTCCTTGTTGATTATTGCAATATCTGTTATATCCATCCTCTTGGATCGACGCGATAACGAGGATCTCCCAACGCTTTGGAATCCTCTTTTGTTTCCCAACAAAGGCTAGAAGAAGAAATAACTCATATCATTTCCTCCCCATTCAAATTACCAGTCATAAATACTGAATCTTACTCAAAAATAAACTACATTATTTGAATTAAACTAAGGGCTACTTAGAAATAATATTTCCTCAAAATCAATTTAACCATTAAATTTATAATAGTATTTTATCCAATATAAGATGCTTCAAATATTATACAAAATTGTATTCAAATATTGAGTTCCGTTAACAAGAGCTTCTCAAAATATGTAGTATTTTTCTGGAAATACTATTTATGGCATGATTAACAGCATAATTTTAAGGCATATCTTAAGATATTACATCTTTTAACATAGATATTACATTTTTTAAATTGATTAATGAAATATACTCTCTTATATCAATATATTTCTCATTCTTTTTATCGATGGACCATTAAGATCCGCTTTTACAGGTCGCAAGAAGGAGACGCCGATTTCGATGTTTCTGTTGATATTCCATTGAAAATCAACGAAGACTACTTTGTCCCTCCTCAGAAATTAATCGAAACTACTACAGCCAAAATAGAGGAGAATAGGTACCCGGTATTCGTGGAATGCTCGCCAATACCCGACGATAGGAAGATGTGCAACCCACCGTACAACCCGACTGAGATCACCTACTCGTGCAAGCGGCGGGAGCTCGGGTTCGGTGGTTACAGCGGCGGGCACGGCGGCAAGCGGATGGTGATTTCGGTGAACAGGGAGGGGACCGTGTCTGCAGGCGACCTCGTCCTTCCTTACAGCGCTTTATTGGAAAGGAGGTTAGTAGATTTAGTTATTGACAAACGGCAAAGCTCGGCGAGCCATTCGTACACTCTCCAAATTTATATCCTCACGGTAACAGGGATATCTCACCAACAAAATTCAACATTTAGGTAAGGCGCACATCGAACTGTGCCACGCAAGCGACGCAGAGCAGAGCAGGGCAGACGGCACGAAAAAAAATCTGGTGCGTGAGCGCAACACAGGACTTTCACTTACGAACTTACTTAAATTAGAAATTGATGTGTTTTGTTAATTGCCTCTTCTCAAAGACACATTTTTCCACATTCATTTCTTAATTTTGTTTTTATTTGCTCTATAAAAAACCCTTTTTTTTATATTATTAAATAAAAGATTTTACTTACGATAATTCGGCCATGTAAGCATAATACTCCAAGTCGTCTGATTTTATAATTCTCTATGTAGTTGTTAAAAACTAAATTTAGTTAGCATGGAAACAAATAATTTCCATTAAATTAACAGAACGGCTTTAATAATGAAAAATAGTCTGTCATTAAAGGCGTACTCCACGCATGCGTGTGCTCTACGTAATTATGAGTTGACGGAATATTTTTCTTTTTTTCTCCTGTATATGTTTACTTGATTTTTTTCATATTTCATATTTAGCCATTTCTTATTTTTGGGCGTAATGAGGGACAGTTAATTTTTCCATATAAACAAAAACAAGGGTACTTTACATGAAAACAAAAAAAGCCCCTTCCCTATTTAAGCCCCCTCAGAACATTTTAATAACGATAAAGCTTACCTGATATTAAAGAACAACTAATTTTCATTAAACATGGCGAATTTGATCAAAATCATTAAAGCCGTTTTTGAGATAATTTAAAAAAAAGCTATACATTGTAAAAAAAGTTATGAAATAAAGTGCCCCCTCCGTTTGACCAATTTTGATGAAATGTTGGCTGTCACATCTTTGGCATATACATACATCAAATACCCAGTTTGATCACAATCGTGATAGCCATTTTTGAGTAAATAATAAAAGCGCGTGAAAATGAAACAAAATTTATTAAGTAAAGTGCCGCCGTTGATCAATTTTGATGAAATTTTTACAGTCATATCTCGTGCATATTAATACATCAAATACTAAGTTTAATCAAAATCGTTAGAGCCGTTTTTTAGAAAATCGAAAAAAAAACGTAAAAAGCTATTAAATAAAGTACCCCCTCCCTTTGACCAATTTTGATAAAATTTTTGCTGTCACATCGCGGGCATATACATACACTAAAAACTCAATTTCAGGTTCGCACGGTTAATGGTTTTTGAGCTAGTCTGTTCACACACACACAGACCATTTCGCGGGACTTGGTTATTTGGACTCAGGGGACCCCAAAACGTGTATTTCCGTTGAAAACCGGAAGTCGAAATTTTTCACGAACGCAATACTTTCCTTACTATATATTTCATATATACGTAAGTGAAAGTAAAAACTGCGTCGCACAGTTGACCGTGCACATTGGAGAGCAGTTTCTGTGCCGCAGTTTCCGAAGGCAGGGGCTTATTTTGTGAAAGTATGTTAGATTTCTTATGTTAGATTTTTAAGCTCAGTAAGTAAGTATGTTAGATGATTTAAGCTCAGAACCTGATTCGGATATGGAGTTGGAAAAAAAAAAAAGATTGCTATATCAAAAGTCACGGTAAAAAATATTGTGATAAAATGAGTATATGGAGAAAAGACCAGAAGGCCAAAGAATTTGCACACGGAATTCTCTTAAAATAACTATTTCCGTCTGAGTCTGATGAAGCACATAATTACATTGAAGTTACTCTTTAGTCTGACGGATCTAATGCTTAAAATAATAACTTATCATGATGTTTAAAATCATGTAATGAGATGTCTGGCTAAGCTCTAAGTTTGTAGAAGCTTTTTCCTTATATCATATTAGGCTCAAAGTCATTGCGTGTACAATGTTTCTTAAAATCCTCTTACACGATTTTAACAACATAATATTATTATGAAATAAATTTTCATTAATTTCTTCTTTATTTTTATTAGAAATTTATTTTAATTTATTTCCGATTTTATTTATTTAATTAATGAATATATTATTCACTATTTTGTATACTTTTAATTTTTTATAAATATTTACTTTTGTTTTATTTAAATCTTTCATTATCCACCAATAATTTAATTATTTGGCCAGTTGTAATTCTATTTTTTTGTTCTAGTCAGTTAATTTCTAAGGGATCTCGTCTCAGAATAAGTTTATTTTTCCTTCTACTCCATTCTGTATGAGGTTGTAAATAAATTATGTAGAGATTATCTAAGAGAAGTTATATTTACTTCAAATTTCTTATTAAAAAACTTCTATCGAGACTTGGTCTATTTCCTACTCTTTTCGATTAATCGCGGTTTTTGATTATTTAAATAAGGAGTTTTCTTTTTACTCAAATATATTCATAAAAAGAAGAAATATATGTTATTTGTTTTTATTATTATTATTGTTTGTTTTTAATCAATATTTCCAATAACTAAATTTCCATAAAGCCTGTCTGTTTTTTTCGCTGGAATAAAATCAGTCAAATTTTCCTGAGATCATAACTTTCAATCTTATAATGAAAATCTAGTAGCTATTAGAAGATAACTTGATTTTCTATTTTTTTAATGTGTCACGGTAAGAAGAATAAAAACTAACCGAAACCGGAATAATGTATTATTACAAATAATAAAACAATATTAAAACTATTTAAGCAAAATTATCTACTTTTCGACCTTCAGAAAGGCCCCCATCTAAATTTTAATATATGTATATTTTTTTTAAAAATAATTTTACAACTACATTTTTCATCCTGAAATTGTTTAGTTTTAGAAATTCAAAACACTCGTTTCATGCACTTTTGGAATAGCGAGAAATTTCAAAATTATATTATGATTTTGGAATCTAAAAAAACATTTTATAAAAAAAATATTAAACCGACTTCGAAACCTAGGAACCAGTAAAAATAAATTCACTGAAAAGTATGAAATAATTACCTTCTGATTTTTATGAATACACAGCAAAATTGAAAATGGTATAAAAAGTGGAAAAGTGCAATAAGACGAATAATTTTATTTTGATTTGTACAAATACACACTAATTGTTAATAAAAATTATTAAATTTAAATATTAAATACTATGTTCAATACAACACAATCTTTTCGGAGGCGGCGCAAAATAGAAATAACAAGTTACTGATACAATTCCATAATTAGGCATTGAAATCAATAGCTGGGAAGAGAAGATTCATTTAGAAGATTTTCATAATGTCTAGTGTAAAAATTTTTAAATTTTGTGCCGCCTCCGAAAAGATTGTGTTGTATTGAACATAGTATTTAATATTTAAATTTAATAATTTTTATTAACAATTAGTGTGTATTTGTACAAATCAAAATAAAATTATTCGTCTTATTGCACTTTTCCACTTTTTATACCATTTTCAATTTTGCTGTGTATTCATAAAAATCAGAAGGTAATTATTTCATACTTTTCAGTGAATTTATTATTACTGGTTCCTAGGTTTCGAAGTCGGTTAAATATTTTTTTATAAAATGTTTTTTATTTCACAATTTTTAGTTGGAGAAGATAACAAATGTAGTAAACCGTACGTTGGTTTAAAAATTTCGTTGGTAATTGGTCGTTGATAAAATAAACGTTGGTTTTAAAATTTCGAAATCTTTTTGCGCTCTACCACGTTTGTCTTTCCCAGGTCTTTTTATTATACAATAATTGTATAAAATTATTATGAAATACACTTTACCTTTTCAATTTTATTAATACACACAGAAAAGTGGGAAAGCGGTGCGTGTATTACACAACTTTCAACACACTACTTTTTAGGATTATAAATGGATTTTTTTTTTTTAAAAGATCAATGTTCAATTGGGAAGGGAACACATAAAATGTTTTTCCACAATGACAATATTTTTCCTTTGCTAAATGTCGTCAGTATTTGTCATTTACCTAGAGAATCAGTGTTCCGAGATGTGTTGAGTTAAATATACATAAATACATAAATCCGGCCATTCCAAGATGAAGTAGATAAGTCACTGAACAGTCGAGATTTTGGCCGGTTTTAGACATGATATCGTTAATGGAGAATCGATGAGGATGCTAATATGACCTATAGTAAATTTGAAAGTAATTTTTAAATTTTGATTGCTTGAATATCCTTCTGAAAACTATGGCGATATTATACACGACTTCATTGGATTACATCATTGGATAGAAGTCCCTGCAAAAAAAAGGGGCAACCATAAAATTTATCGATATCAAAAAGACTGCCCCGCTAGGATAGAAGCAACAGGGTTTGGGACTCACATATGGTTAATTTATTATTCTCCGTATAAGACTACTGACTTAATTCCAAAGGTTGATTCAATTATGTTCGTAATTCCTTTCGATGATTTTTTGACTAAATTTATTACCGAAGTACTATGAATTATATCCTTCGTAATAAAACATTATTCAGAAAATAAATTGCTAAACAATGTTGCTTCAATTCTGGTGGCGTAGCATTTATCATCATTTTTAACAATCATTTCCATGACTGCCAAATTTTTGCTGAGGGGACTTTCATAAAATGAGGTTGTTTTGGGGTAGTTATCAAGTTTTATTTTGTAGTTTTTATTGATGGATGAACACCAGCAAAATCCTCGATAGTTGTAGAAACAAATTTAAAAACCGATACTAGTAATCCGGATAACATAACAGAAGTGTCACCCTTAAAGGATCGGCACAAGACCTCCGGCAAGATATTCAACAGTAACCGAGTGTATCCGGAAGAAGACAGAGGTATCTGAATCCTTTATTAAGTCAACTGAAAATGAGCTTTTCCAGGAATTATTGTATTCTTTTTTAATGTGCATAGTCAATAAAAGATCGAAATCAAAATCTAATTTAAATCAATAATAGCTACGATTTTAAATTTAAACGATCCTTTGGGAACTTGAAGAAGTCTTAAATTCTGCTTTAAAACGATTACCGATTAAATACTCAGTCTTTCTTGGAAATCCACGAATTTTGTTGTCTTATGATTATGGTGTCCAACCGTTGATTAAATGTGGTCGAAAAGGGCACATTAAAAAAGTATGTAAAGGTAACATACAAATTGTGGAATGTAAAGATGATTCAACATGTATAGAAACGATAGATCTTTTGAATATTTCAAATAAATACGATTTGGTTTCTCCAATATTTGTCGAATTAGTCGTAAATGGAAAGGATTTTAAGTTCCAACTGGATACGGGAAGTGCAGTTACTGTGATTTCAGAAAAATCTTGGAAATATCTTAATGAATTCAAGCTTTGCACTTCGGAACATAAATTTTGCTCATATACTGGTCATGTGATCGAAATATTAGGAAAAGGTGAAGTTCAAGTCAAGACACCTTTAATGAAGAAAAACCTACAGAGGGGTAGGTGCGGGAATAATATTAAAAATCGGTGTAACCGCTCTTCCCCACCCCCTAAACCCTAATTTATGGCTTGGGTTATCATACCTCGAAAGCATACAAATTGAACGAGAGCGGAGTGTTAGGCAGTATAAAAATTGCCAATTAGATCGAAAGAGTAAAAAGGACTACTTGAATCTTAATAATAAAAAAAAAATAAATTAAAATCGAGCGTAGTCCTCGGCTCAAAAGGTAGAGGCTAAATATCGGTGATGTAAATTGGATGAGGCCAAAAATAGAGGGGTAGGTGCGGGAATAATATTAAAAATCGGTGTAACCGCTCTTCCCCACCCCCTAAACCCTAATTTATGGCTTGGGTTATCATACCTCGAAAGCATACAAATTGAACGAGAGCGGAGTGTTAGGCAGTATAAAAATTTCCAATTAGATCGAAAGAGTAAAAAGGACTACTTGAATCTTAATAATAAAAAAAAAAATAAATTAAAATCGAGCGTAGTCCTCGGCTCAAAAGGTAGAGGCTAAATATCGGTGATGTAAATTGGATGAGGCCAAAAATAGAGGGGTAGGTGCGGGAATAATATTAAAAATCGGTATAACCGCTCTTACCCACCCCCTTAACCCTAATTTATGACTTGGGTTATCATACCTCGAAAGCATACAAATTGAACGAGAGCGGAGTGTTAGGCAGTATAAAAATTGCCAATTAGATCGAAAGAGTAAAAAGGACTACTTGAATCTTAATAATAAAAAAAAAAATAAATTAAAATCGAGCGTAGTCCTCGGCTCAAAAGGTAGAGGCTAAATATCGGTGATGTAAATTGGATGAGGCCAAAAATTGAGAGGTAGTTGCGGGAATAATATTAAAAATCGGTATAACCGCTCTTACCCACCCCCTTAACCCTAATTTATGACTTGGGTTATCATACCTCGAAAGCATACAAATTGAACGAGAGCGGAGTGTTAGGCAGTATAAAAATTGCCAATTAGATCGAAAGAGTAAAAAGGACTACTTGAATCTTAATAATAAAAAAAAAAATAAATTAAAATCGAGCGTAGTCCTCGGCTCAAAAGGTAGAGGCTAAATATCGGTGATGTAAATTGGATGAGGCCAAAAATAGAGAGGTAGGTGCGGGAATAATATTAAAAATCGGTATAACCGCTCTTACCCACCCCCTTAACCCTAATTTATGACTTGGGTTATCATACCTCGAAAGCATACAAATTGAACGAGAGCGGAGTGTAGAGGTAGAGATTGGTTAACGCAGTTGCAGTTGGATACCGTTCCAATTAGTGAATGGTGGAAAAGATCAAATCTTAAAAAATCATGTGTTTCCAATGTAAATAAAAGTAGTAATTTTGAATTAAATAAAATGTTGGAACAATATTCTTGCGTTTTTGAAACAAAAAACGAACCCAGTTCTAAGGCGGTGGCGCATTTATTTCTTAAACCCAACAGCAAGCCTGTTTTTAAAAAAGCTAGGCCCGTGCCGTATGCACTAATTGAAAAGGTCAATGATGAGATAGATCGGCTTTTAAAAAGTAATATAATTGAACCTATCGAATACAGTCAATGGGCGGCACCATGTGTCATTGTTAGGAAACCTGGTGGGAAAATTAGATTATGTGCAGATTTCTCGACAGGACTTAATCAAGCGTTAGAATTACAAACTTTTCCCTTACCGACCGCTGAAGAACTATTTTCTAAGTTAAACGGAGGGCAAAAATTTACAGTTTTTGATATCACTGATGCGTATTTATCGATTCCAATCGATGAAGATTCTCAAAAATTATTGGTGATTAATACAATTAGAGGACTTTCCAGATATAAACGGTTATGTTTTGGGGTCGCTCCAGCTCCAGCTATTTTTCAAAAGGTTATGCATACAATGCTCAGTGGAATCAAAGGCGTGGGATTTATATAATCGTTACCGGTAAAAACGATGAGGAGCATTTTCGAAATTTACAAAATGTACTACAACGTGTAAAAGAATTTGGATTCAGGCTGAATCGGGCAAAGTGTCAGTTTTTCTTAGCGTCTGTAAATTATTTGGGGTTCAATATTTCAGTTGATGGTATCCGCACTGGGGAGGATAAAGTTCAAGCTGTTATAGATATGCCAAAACCTACCGATTTGAAAAAATTGGAATCGTATATTGGAATGATAACATACTATTCCAAATTTATTCCACACTTTGCTGAAATCTGCAACCCTCTAAATCGTTTACGCCGCAAAGGAGTTCCTTGGAATTGGACTCAGGACTGCGATGCTGCTTTCGAAACTTTTAAAAAATTCCTAAAATCTACTCAGGTATTAGCTCACTACGATCCAAACTTGCCATTAGTTTTAGCAGCTGATGCTTCTTCGGTCGGAATAGGTTGTAGCCTATCGCATCGGTATTCGGATGGATCTGAGCGTCCCATCGCATATGCATCCAAAACACTGACGTCGGCTGAAGTTAAATATTCACAAATTGAACGCGAAGCCCTGGCTATTATTTATGCTGTAAAAAAATTCCGACATTACCTACTGGCAAGGAACTTTATTCTTCAAACAGACCACAGACCACTTGTCACAATATTTGGCTCTAAAAAAGGGATTCCCACGATGACGTCTGCAAGAATTCAACGTTGGGCACTTTTACTTTCATGCTATACATTTACTGTTGAATACGTGCCTACGAAAAATTTTGGAAAAGTTGATGGACTAAGTCGTCTGACAGTAACTCAAGATGTACAATTCGATAAGGATGAAGAAAGGTTCCAGAACCTAATTGTTGCGGCTATTAACAACGATTCATTAAATTCAATGCCGGTAACATTTTCAGAAATTGCGGAAGAAACTCATAACGACTCAGTACTAAAATTAGTTTCACAGTGGATTGTATCTGGGTGGCCAGATTTGAATAAAGAAGGTGATCCTGAAGTTAAGGAATGTTTTAAGATAAAGAACGCCTTATCATTACACGAAGGATGCGTGATGTTTGGTATTCGGGTAGTAATCCCGCACAAGTTTCGGAGATACGTGTTACAATGTCTTCATGAGGTTCACGATGGTATTGTACGCATGAAATCACGGGCAAGGGAAGCTGTTTGGTGGCCAGGTCTTGGTAAAGACATTGAAGAACTGGTATATAATTGTACTTCTTGCAATACCTATGCGCGAGCAGAACCACAAGAAAGGTATTTGAATTCTTGGCCAGAAGAAAGCGAAGCGTGGGCTCGAATTCACGTTGATTTCGCCGGCCCTTTTCAAGATAAAATGTTCTTATTAGTGGTCGACTCTTGTTCTAAATGGATAGAAATAATTTCGATGTCGAGGATCACCACGACTAATACTGTTGTGGCATTAAATCAACTATTTTACAGATATGGCCCGCCCATAAAATTAGTTTCAGACAATGCAACCACATTCACGTCAAAGGAATTTGCGGATTTTTGTCGGAAGTGGGGAGTACAGCATATCACAACACCTACCTATCATCCTCAATCGAACGGACAAGTCGAGCGTTATGTGGGTACATTCAAGAGAGCTATATATAAGATTCGCGATGCTATAAGAGGGGGAAAGTTATCCGAACAAATTCAAAAATTTTTGTTGAACTACAGAACTACGATACACCCAGCAACCAAAACAACCCCGGCCGAAAAATTTTTAGGAAGGAAATTACGGAACAAATTGGATATACTACGTCCATACAATTCAAGAGAGAAGGTGGAGGACAGAACTGTATTTAAAAAATTTAGTACAGGGGAAGAGGTTCTGGCTAGGAGTTTTGGGAAAAACCCCTCATCCTGGACTACAGGAGTAATTGAGAAGCAAATAGGCCGTAACACTTGGTTAGTAAATATAGGTGGAAGAACCATGAAGAAACATGCTGCCCAATTACGAAAGAAAAACAAAAACAGTAATTCTTCGCGATGGAAACCTAATTAAGTGAAGAGGTGTTATATGAGATATATGAAAGATACCATATGTTTATAAATATCATTCATTATTACTTGAATAACCTGTAGTAAATAAAGAGCTTTCCAATTTAAGTTTTTCTGAATACATAAAACTCCTCTTTCGTTCGAAGTCGGTTAAAAAATAACAGAATACATATAGTTTTTAAATTATTATAGTTTTAAAACTATTTTTTTCCCCAGTACTTATCAAGAACACCCTATATATGCAGAAGACCTAATTAGTTTCATTAACCTGCTCAAGTATAAGTAGAACTTCACGAACAATAACATTAAATGATAATAATAGTAATTGAAATAATCAAATATCGAAAACTGCGTCGCATCGGCACAGTTTACTGTGGCAGATCCACAAGTGCCACATCGGCCTGCTCTGCTGGGCTCTGCTCTGCGTCCCAATGTGCGCGGTTCCTATCTAATTTACTTTCCACAAAATCTGTGGGCTCAATGTGCGCCTAGCCTTATGCCGAGTGCACATTGAGACACTCGCGACGCAAAGCAGAGCAGAGCAGTTTTTGTGGAAAGTGCATTAGATAGGAATTGCGCACATTAGGACGCAGAGCAGAACAGGCCGATGCATCGGCCATCGGCTTGCATTCCACACATGCTTTCCATTTCATTCCATCCACATGCATTCCATGCCGACATGCATCGGCACGAATTCCACATTGCGAGGTGGAATTCGTGGATGTGTCACAGAAAACTGTGCCGATGCGACGCAGTTTTCGATATTTGATCATTTTAATTCCTTTATTATCATTCAATATAATGTTTTTTTTTAATGTTTTTTCTTATTTGGTGTTATTGTGACCAACTCTGTTTGTATGGGGTTCTCCCCAAAAACAAATTACAATAAATAAAATAAAAATATTATTTTTTCTGAAATTCTACTTCTTTCTTAAGCAGGTTAATGAAACTATGTAGGTATTCTGTATATATAGGGTGTTCTAGATATTTTTTTTTCTCGGAAAAAAGAACGGTTTTAAAAATACAATAATTTTTTTTAAAAATATATTACTTATATTGGATTTCAAAATCGAATAATTTCTCGCTACTCCAAATGTGCATGATACGAGTGTTTTGAATTTCTAAAACTAAACAATTCCAGGATAAAAAAATGTAGTTATAAAATTAATTAAAAAATATACATACATTAATATATAGGGGGGGGGGGGATTCGTGGATGTGTCACAGAAAACTGTGCCGATGCGACGCAGTTTTCGATGTTTGATCATTTTAATTCCTTTATTATCATTAAATATAATGTTTTTTGTTTTGTTTTTTTTAATGTTTTTTTCTTATTTGGTATTATTGTGACCAACTCTGTTTGTATGGGGTTCTCCCCAAAAACAAATTACAATAAATAAAATAAAAATATTATTTTTTCTGAAATTCGACTTCTTTCTTAAGCAGGTTAATGAAACTATGTAGGTATTCTGTATATATAGGGTGTTCTAGATAATTTTTTTTTCCGGAAAAAAAAACGGTTTTAAAAATACAATAATTTTTTTTTTAAATATATTATATTATATTGGATTTCAAAATCGAATAATTTCTCGCTACTCCAAATGCAGACATCGAGCGGCTAGGGTGACCGAGCAATTTTCCTCTTTCGGTCTGCTCTTACGACTTATTCATTATGCATGTATATCTTAAGATTTTCCCTGACTTTGGCTTTCCTACCTCTTCACGTTCATCATAGGAAGATAAAGACATCAAAATGGTTAGTATGGGGTTCCTTGAAACAGGGGCGTTTAGGGCAAAATGAAACGTTTCATGCAGTCCGACGAGTGTTTCATCGTGTCGCATGTGTTTTCCATTGTGCAAAAAGCAGTCGGTTTTTTCATTTTCTTACAGTTTGGTGTGAAATTGAGAGCAGAACCAAAAAATCTGTCTTAATTTATGACAACTTTCTTCCAAAGTCAAACTTTCCTCTTTCCTGAAGAATTTCGTGGCTATCATAAATCAAAAGAACGAAAAACCGACTGGAAGCCGATAAAAGGTGTTTTGTTAATTATGGTGTTATTTTTTTCAGCTGTTTTATTGTACCCCGGGCATAGGGCACCATGAAACAAACTTATTTTATTGGAAAATAGCTGCTCGCGGTCAGACATGATAAAAACTCCTATTTAAATAATCAAAAACCGCGATTAATCGAAAAGAGTAGGAAATAGACCAAGTCTCGATAGGAACTTTTTTAATAAGAAATTTGATGTAAATATAACTTCTCTTTGATAATCTCTACATAATTTATTTATATCCTCATACAGAATGGAATAGATGAAAAAAAAATCTGGTGCGTGCGCGCAACACACAACTTTCACTTACCAACTTACTTAGATTAGAAATTGACGTGTTTAGCTAAATATCATTTCCAAAATGCACACACTTTTCTACATTCATATCCCATTTTTGTTAATCGTTAAAGCCGTTTTTGAGTAAATAAAAAAAACACGTGAAAATGATACAAAATTTATTAAGTAAAGTGCCCCCTCCAGTTAATGAATTTTGATGAAATTTTAACAATCATATCTCGGGCATATAAATACATCAAATACCCAGTTTGATCAAAATCTTTAAAACCGTTTTTGAGTAAATAAAAAAAACACGTGAAAATGATACAAAATTTATTAAGTAAAGTCCCCCCTCCGGTTGATCAATTTTAATGAAATTTTAACACTCATATCTCGGGCATGTACATACATCAAATACCCAGTTTGATCAAAATCGTTAAAGCCGATTTAGAGTAAATAAAAAAAAACACGTGAAAATGTTACAAAATTTATTAAGTAAAGTCCCCCCTCCGGTTAATCAATTTTGATGAAATTTTTACAGTCATATCTCGGGCATAGTAGTACATCAAATACTCAGTTTAATCAAAATCGTTAGAGCCGTTTTTGAGAAAATCGAAAAAAACCTAAAAAGTTATTAAGTAAAGTACCTCCTCCCTTTAAGTAATTTTGATGAAATTTATGCTGTCACATCGCGGGTATATACCTACACTAAATACCCAATTTCATGATCGCACGGTTTATAGTTTTTGAGCTAGTCTGTTCACATACACACACACACACACACACGCACACACACACAGACCATTTCGCGGGACTTGGTCATTTCGACTCAGGGGACCCCAAAACGTGTATTTCCGTTGAAAACCGGAAGTCGAAATTTTTCACGATCGCAATACTTCCACTTACTATATATTACATATATAGGTAAGTGAAAGTAATAAACTTTATTCTGAGACGAGATCCCTTAGGAATTAACTGACTACAACAAAAAATAGAATTAAAACTGGCCAAATAATTAAATTATTGGTGGATAATGAAAGATTTAAATAAAACAAAAGTAAATATTTATAAAAAATTAAAAGTATACAAAATAGTGAATAATATATTCATAAATTAAATAAATAAAATCGGAAATAAATTAAAATAAATTTCTAATAAACATAAAGAAGATATTAATAAAAATGTACTACATAATAATATTATGTTGTTAAAATCGTGTAAGAGGATTTTAAGAGGCATTGTACACGCAATGATTTTGAGCCTAATATGATATAAGGAAAAAGCTTCTATAAACTTAGAGCTTAGCCGGTCTGGCTAAGAGAGGTCTTCTCATTACATGATTTTAAACATCATGATAAGTAAAGCTCGGAATTCCGTGCAGTAAAAATTTGAAAACGTGCAATAAAAACTTTAAAACGTGCAAAACCGTGCAATAAAAACTTTAAAACGTGCAAAAACATGCAAAAAAAATATTATTGCTTGAAAATTATGAATTAAATTATTGATGTGAACAATATATAGCTACTTTTAAACAAATAAGTAGCGGAGAGTAAATTGAAGTAAAATATTTTATTTTAAAATAGATTTTGGTAAAATAGTGATTTTTTCATTAGTAAAGAAAAAATAATGGAATACATTAGAAATGTAACTATAATTGATTATTTTTTTAATCAAAGTTTATAAATAAATACATTTCTGATTTTTTCCCGTAAAACAGTGCCTCCTGTCATTTAAGCTTTCTTTCAATTTAGAAAAATATATCTCAACTGCTACAATCGTTAAAGGACAATATTTTTAGCGACTCAGCAACTAGAGATCTCCTTCAATTCAACAGTGACTGAATTTCCGTTCAGGCAATCATTACAATTTTTTACTAGCTTGTATTCACAATTTTTTTATAAAAATTTTCGAATTTTTTCGTAAATGATTATTCCTTTTTCGCTCTTGATTGTTCCAATGGTTTTCCAACGTCCTCAACTATTTTTATTTGGTCATACAGAGAATGATTTTTCTCCTCTGGTTCTGTAAGAGCAACCGCCAAAGATGCTAAATTCGATCTAATAAATGCCAAATCAGATTGAATGGTTGGATTCATAAAAATGGTTTTTAATTTTTTTTTTAATTTTTAATTGATTGCAAATTTTCTTCCATTTCTATTTTTAAAAATATTTCCGGTAAAAAAAAAATCAGAATATAAAATATTTACTTCAAATAGTAACAAGATGTGGATTAAAGAGTAAAACACTCGCATGTGAGCTGTAATTATATTGGAAAAAAGGATATCTTATAAAGGAAAGATACTACTCAAATTATGGAATTACAAGATGCAATATCCGGTGCGTAGGCTTATTTTTAAATCACTCTGATGACACGCACTACCCCTGTGACCGTTCTATGGTTAAAAAATAATTAGGTACCTACTTGTGCTGCAGTGGGCATCAATTTGTGATTTCCTCTCACATCCAATATTTTTATCAAAAGTTTTGCAAAACACTACACTACCATCCCTTTTGAGTCAGGATATTTTTCAATCCATACTGCAATTTTCGAAGACACACCTCCAATTTTTGGCATTTTAAGTAACAATATACTCGACAGAAGCAAGATTGATAGTGACAGAACGATGAGAATTAAGAAACAAAATGTAAACATCCAGGAACTACTGAGCCCTTAGTTCTTGGAAACTGGAGGTTTGTGTTTGTTTACATCTCTCAAGTTCCCTTTATTTTTTCCCTATGTTTCCTTTCTGTTATTTTTCTTTTCCTATTCCTAATTTCCTAAATTTTTGATGCGTATTTAAGAAAATTAAAATTTGTAATCTTTTTTTTTCTTCAAATAATGCAATTTCTTGCAATAAAACTTCAAAACGTGCAATTTCCTGCAGTAACCCCCAAAAAGTGCAATTTCGTGCAGTAAACCCCAAAACGTGCAATTTCGTGCAGTATAAAACTTCATTAAAACATCCCATTAGGCTTGATTCGGATAAGTAACTTAAATTCGCTTTATTCTGACTTTCCAAAAAAAAGATGCAATTGCACGGGAATCCGAGCTCTAATGATAAGTTATTATTTTAAGCGTTGAATCCCTCAGACTAAATAGTAACTTCAATTTAATTATGAGCTTTACATGACTCAGACGGAAATAGTTATTTTAAGAAAATTTTGTGTGTGCGAATTCTTTTGTATTCTGGTCTTTTCTCCATATACGTATTTTATCACAATTTTTTTTTCCAGGACTTTTTATATAGCAATTTTTTGTGTTTCCAAATCTATATCCGAATTAGGTTCTGAGCTTAAATCCAAGAAATCTAACATACTTTCTAAAAATAATCCCCTACCTTCGGAAAACTGCGGCATAGAAACTGCTCTTCAATGTGCGCGGGTAATTGTGCGACGCAGTTTTTTTTTTTCGTGCCGCCTGCCCTGCTCTGTTCTGCGTCCCTGCGTGACAGTTCAATGTGCGCCTTACCTTATCGTAACCTAACATAATAATGGACTCATTTATCGTAACAACATAATAATGGACTATACATATATTCTAATGTTAAATATTATGTATAACTCCCGTGGCTGTCCTAAATATGATTTAAATCCAATATTGGGGTTATAAGAGCTATGTTATTCAGAAGTGAAAAGCGGGGATGATCAAAAACGGAAAGGAAATTTTAAATGATCAATGTTAATAGAATCAAGGAGTCGGACCCAAGAATAATTGTAATTACCTTAACAAAAGAGAGAAAAAAAATGGTGCGGTGCGCCCATAATATAATGGAGAAGTAGTGCCGCCAGTACTTCGTTAAGGGGAGTACCTGGAGTGAAGGAGACAGAGTGAAGTTGGCTCCATTTTCTTATAGCCGAGGATTCTTTTGGATTATATATATATATATATATATTAAATTTACAAATAAAAAATAATAAAAGAAATAAGGAAAAAGTATCTGTAATATAAGTATAATCTGGCCCGGGCCTAGTTCATTTATTTAACCTACCGAAAAAACGAGTTTTAGAACGTTTTTCTAAGAAATATCTTGATTGGGAATCGATAGTGGTGGATTAACTGTCTAAAATAAATTGAAAGTTTTTTTACTTTCACTTATTTTTTTTTTCGAATATTGAATGCTAAGGTCTTCTAAAGCAAGAGCTGTATTAGTTTCTGCTTAAGTATGAACTGTTATGATTTTTTTATTTAAATCTATTGTTGGGACTATTGTTACTTAAACTGAAGGGTACCTATTAAAAGTTGCAGATTGCCCCATGTTTTCTCAGTTACGATTCTAACAACAGCATAAACAAAGAATGGACGTCCCGTTAGTAAAATTATATACTCACAACAAATACAACTCCTTCCAATGTTCAACTCACAATCACTCGAATAAACCTCATTTAGTGTAAAACATGGTGGACAGTTTTCCATAAACTTGTTGAAAGTAAATATTATGAATCGATTAGAAGAAATAAGGAACCAGTATTATAGTATTGCAAGTGCACCAGTAGTATGAGATATTGCAAGATGCGGAGGGTAGTGTTGAGAAAATGGCGAGTATTCTGAAATATCAGATTCTTACAATAAAGTATTTTTAAACAATACCAATTACCCCTAGGAATAAGGAAATCCAAGTACACATAGATAAATGGGAACCAATAGTATCCGATTAATAATATGAAAGTAGTAATTATTATTTTGTCATTCACCTAAGTTACCTTTTGTGGCCGAAGTTTCGACCACAAGGCACATGCAGTTTTCTGGCCCGTAGAACCTCATTCAGAAGAACCAGAACTCCAACAGCGATGAGCGATTTTCCCATAGACCGTCGGCCACACCGTCTACTAACGGTCTCAAATCTGCATATTTTACTACCAGCATAAATAATATCCAATACAAGGCAACTACAATATTTTAGGGCCAATTTTGCAATTTTTACTTTCACTTAGATAATTTTTTTGGTATTAAATTTTATGGTTACAAATGAACATTTTTTCCGGTTTAATACTATTCCTTTGGCTATAAGAAGCAAGGAGTCGACGTGGCAGAACACCAATTCACGTTAAACGTGATGTAAAGATGACTAAAAATAATTATGGAATGAATTACTGGACCTTTGGGATTAGAAGTATCGCAACTGTGTTTGCAAGATAGCATTGATGTCTTCTTTGAATAAGTTTGAATAATGCCTCTATAATAAAAGATATATGTTCATACTTTTTAAATAGTAAATCGCTTTTGTGAAAAAAAAACAAATCTCAATATTTTTCCGTAGTCGTTCAAGCGTTTTGTTTTCTTTGCGCAACATAGCATTATCATAGCATGTACACTTTCGTTTTGTTTTTATTTACCAGTTTCCTTTCACGTATGCATTGAGGAGTAGGTGGATCTACATTCTCACCTGCGGTTGAAAGAGGAGATTTGGTATCATCAAACCTTTTAGAATGTTTTTTTCTTAACAAATATACGCTAGACTTCGTTCTTAATCGCTTCCGTTTTAAGTGAATTTCATGGGGAGTCATTTCACAAACCAGTTTTACTTTCTTTTTTGTCGCTTCATTTTATATTCTTGATTGGAATATCAAGTAATCCAAATAATTGGATCATTTTCTTGTTTTAATATCGAGATCTTTCAAACACCTCCTCTCTTGACGTGTATTTTATTGGGGCATTTTTTTTAACTATCTGAAAAAGTGATAAATTTGTTTCAAATGTTTGGTTTTTTATTTCTTTTTTTTAAATTTTTGTTTTTTAGTTAAGGCCTGAGGATGCTTTAAAAAAGTTGAGCAGCAAAAGAAAGCTTTAATCCACGTCGCTATCTTCATTCCCCTGCAGTATTTGATTTACAGTGAGACTGGGGAATGAATGACAGGGGAATGAATTTTTAAGGTTTATTTGATAACCGTTGAATGGGAAAAAAGATAATGCTAGTTGCCAAAACGAAATCGTGGTACAAAATCATTTATCTTTGAAAAATTAGAAAAGGAAAACTTACCTGACCAAAACTATAGAGGACAGGGGAATGAAAACTATTAAACATAACCTCTCAAATTTGAGAACTTCTTTGCTTCTGGAGAGCTTGAATTTGTACTGACGTTAGTTAAACAGTCGGGGTTGATAGGAGAGAGACCCCTTCCTGCTGACTATATGCTTCTTACTCATTTCCCACCAGAAATCTAATGGAGAGAATCCAATTTTAAAAATTGACAGGGGAATGAAAGAAAACCTGTGGGACATCATAAAAAGTAGTTTTTTTCTATTCTAATCGTTTATCATCAAGGATTCGACTGCTTTTATGAAATTTTACTGTATTTTGAACAAATTGAATAGAAAAATGTAATAATTGACCTTATATACTGAAACAGAACTCTTACTTTGAACAGAATCAGACTTCGGGACATGACAGAGGAATGAATTTTGACCTTTTTTTTGTGTTTTAAGGTACGTGTGTTATATAATTAAAATAAAGTCGTATGGGGTCTACCTTTAATACTCGCTTGGATTTAGAAAATATATGTCTTTTCTAAATCGCTATAAACGGCCTGGGACACAAAAGTGTCCTGTTATGTGAGAATAACCCATACATGAAATATATGGTAAGGGAAAGTATTGCGATCATGAAAAATTTTGACTTCCGCTTTTCAACGGAAATACACGTTTGGGGGTCAAATTAACCTGACCCTGAGTCAAAATAACCAAGTCCCGTGAAATGGTCTGTGTGTATGTGTGTATGTGACCAGACTAGCTCAAAAACTATAAATCGAACGAACCTGAAGTTGGGTATTTGGTGTATGTATATGCCTGCGATCTGACAGCAAAAATTGGTCAAACGGAAGGGGCACTTTATTTAATAAATTTTGTCTCACTTTTTGATTTTCTCAAAAACGCCTCTAACGATTTTGATCAAACTGCGTAGGTAGTGTATGTATTTTCCGCAATGTGACAGCCTCAATTTAATTAAAATTGATCAAACGGAGGGGGAACTGTATTTAATAAATTTTGTTTTATTTTCATGATTTTTTTTCACGGCTGTCACGATTTTCATCAAACTCTTCATGTTTAATGAGAATCAAGAATTCTATAATATCAGATAAGTCATGATCCCCCCTCCCACCCAATTTTTTGTTAAATTGCTAAATCCGCCCATGCATGCTATCTGCAGCTTGGGGTGAATCCTTTAATGAGTCTGGTGTATCCATGAGTAAATAGAGCCAACTTTATTCTTGGTATACAACTGTGTGAATTACTGACGATTTTATTCACTTGGCAACAGAAAAAACTATTGTCATTGAGAAAAAAAGTTCTGAGTTCCCTTTTCGGTGGCACGTGAGTACGCCATTTCCAAAAAATGGTGTCTATTTGTTGGGTTTCCAGGTAAGAAGAACAACCAAAAAAATAAAATAAAAATACTGCGCAATGCGCGAAAACTTCGGAGAACCCAAAATACAAAATCTTTAAAATGAAGAAAAATAATAATTATAAGTACGGTAAAAATAAAAATTGGTGAATAGAGGTAGTTTTAGAGGTAATTGAACATAACTAAATAGTTAAAAGTGCTTAAAACTAGAAAAAAAATATATGGAGGAAAAAAGCTGGGCTATGAGCACGATAGGGTAACCTGTCGGAAGGATAACCATAAAGAGTGAAAAAATGCTTAAATTCCACCAAATGAAGCGATTTATAGTGAAAAAACCCTGGAAACATGGTCTGAGTTGCGTGAGCAGATGACACAAGTGTTATTATAAGAAAAACATTACGGGAAAATAAAATAGCAAACCACGTTGTAAGTACATGATAAAACTTGGTAAATTAGAATGTTTAGAGAGTTTAGTCATTTAGAAATGAATAATTAACTAAAAGTTAGCGTGTTTAAATTTCAAAAGTAAAAATATAATCTTCTAGAAAAAGAAACAAGCATAAAACCAAATTTTTATACTATAAAAATTCTTTATTTTTATTTAAGTTTTCATAAAAACTTAACACTATTTTTATTCAAATAATCGAGAGGGATAAGTAAAAGTTTTGTGATAAGATTTTTTTTCAACAAATGCGCTTTTTTAATGAAAATAAAATACTTTTTATAATGAAATCAATTGAATAAATTGCAATATCAAACCATAACTTGCTTCCAGAAAGAAAAGAAAAAAAGAAAAACCAGTTGAAAAGGCGGAACTGACCCACTTGACCCCTTCAGGAACCGATAACAAGTTATACAGCGATGTGTGTTCCTATCAAACGAAGGGTTGGTGCCCGAACTTCATCAGTACAGAGTGCCCACCAACTTGCAGGACCGAAAACCAAACCGTAGGTAACGATTGTGCAGCTCTCAACGGTGCCTCACCCACCAGCGCCGTAAAGCTACTGCCCGCCGCGGAGGTTCCTCAAGCCCCTCCTGGAGGGAATGCTCCAAGTGCGGTAATCCAGTCCCAGGAGAGATTTCAGCATGCATCTGCGAATAACTTGCCCCGAGAAGAAGACAGTCTACCGCTGGTGAAAGAGGATGAGGCAGAACTGTATGCAGTGACCATTCTACCCCCTCCACAAGTAAGGGTTTACTCTGACATCTGTCTCAAGTCAACTGAGTTCCCTTGGTGCCCGCAAAGCATGGGGTAAGTCCTATAAAAATAAAATAATTTTATTCGAAATATATTTTTAAGAGGGAATTTTTTAAATATGAATTGCGTAAATATTGTGTGGTACAATAAAAAATATATAACTTAATCATTATTATTAAGTAAGATGTTGAAATAAATGAAGTTAAATGGTTGTAGTTTAAAGTCTGGTTGTAGAAGGTTTATAGAACAGATATAAATCATTTCGGTTCCGCGGTTCGATATCGGTGTTAAAAAGGTGGGCTAATCATGAATCAGCTGATTAGATGTCATATAGCAGCCCAGCTAAATGTGAGATGGTGGGGTGAAGGATGAAACTAAAGTTTTTTTTTATCTTTGTAGAATTTCTGGCCAATAACGTTCTCCTATTATGATAAATCATTCAACGCACTCAATTTAGGAAGTATTAATTTGTATTTTATTTATGAGCTCCATTTAAACGAAATGGCCATAAACTGAAAAATAAATAAAAAATCTAGAGCTTACACTCTTCCTCCTCCCTAGCACCCCCAACTAGAGCTTATCAAACTTAATACAGCATTACCTGCCATCTATTGAACGGATTAAAACCATTACTTGCAACATAAAACCTACCTCGGACCGCAGTGACCGAAAGGCTTAGGTTAACTGTTCTATAAACCTAAAAAATATTACATGGGTGATTCTAAAATTATGGTGTTATTTTTGTCATACCGTGATAAACCAAGAACTGCCTGAAGGATTTTCACTAATATTTTTCTATTAATTACCCTATTCATCAGGATCACATCTGACTCCTTTTCAAGCACGTAAAGGCAGTATAACATTCACTAAAATCAATAAAAATGCTCTTATCGTCACTCCCTGGCCTGTCACAAAGTAGGGTTCATCTACTTTGGAAAATAATTAAACCCTTTTCTTTCACATCGATTCTAAAAAATCAAGCCCCATTCTAATTAGGGATGGTACATCGATTGTAACGAAAAATAAATAAACAAAAAATTTTTTTTTTTATTTAAAAAACTCATTAAGTAATAATCGAAGAGGGCTTAATATATTTTTGTATATAATTAAAATATGTGTTGTTTTAAAAGCTTTGTATTAGTTTTTTATTGATATAATATTTTTTTATTTAGCTATAAAAATAATTATGTTTTATTTTAAAAGAAGAGACGGGACCGAAGTAATTAATTGAAAAACAGCTGTTATTAAGGCATTTGTTTTTTTGAGAAACAACGAAGAAAAAATACAGGAGATGTTCGCTAGCGTTCGACGAGTGATGATAAAATCTGACTGTTTTAGTGATTAACGTAGTTGTGGTCTATATCGCTAAATATCAGAGAATTGAAGAATAGTGGCGTTCACGGAAGAGATTCCGGTGACGAGAATCGCCAAGCCGAGTGGCTGCTGGCAACAAAGCTACGAGAAGACAGGCGAGTTAAGAGAACAGACTGGAGATATTTTTCTTTTAATTTCTTTGTTAAACCTTGCTTTTTTTTTATTGCATAGTTATAAGTTTAAATTGTTTCTAGTTGTGTGAATAGAGTTAGATTTTGATCAGGCCTGACTACAGAAATTGTGAGTAAATTTTATTTTTAATATCCTAGTGTAAACATAGTGTTAATTAAAAGTTTTTTTTATTTGAGTTTAATTTGTTTTGTTCAATTTCTTTTTAACTTACCATTAAGTAGTTCATAAGTGTAAATTGCAAATTGTATTTTATGTACAGCCCTCTCCGAGATTTTAAGGTAATCTTCACTTATTAAATTTAAATTATTTTTTTTTTATTCAGATTGCTTTAGGTTTTCGCTATTTCCTTAAAATAAATAGCGTGGCGCCCCTTAATTTATTTCAATTTTTTTTAATCACTAGTCATTTAAGAACCCGCCCGTCTCCACTGAGCTACCACCTTTTTTTGTTACGATTGTTTTATTTATTTATAACCAATTAATATTTTTTTTTAACGTAACAAAATGGCGCCCAAACAGGGACTATAAGTGATTAGATAGATGCTTAATTTAATATTGATTTAGTGATTTTTAAATAAAATTATTTTTTTGTCCTAATATTGAATTTTTTTATTTTATCTGCTAAGAAAAAGTAGTATAATTTTTATTTGGTTCTTTTGAAATCATAAAGATGAAAGTCGATAGGTTGTTAAAGGACGAGCTTGAATACGAATTAAGGATTCGGGGGATAGTTGGAATATCTACTGTAGAAGATATGAGGAAAAGACTTCGGACCGTCTTTAAACTAGAGAGTGCAGGAAAATATGTTGCTCCGGTAGTTGACCTTTCTCCTACGGAAGAATTAAGCGTGTGTGAAGAGAAAATTGCCACTGTTGAGAACAAGATTTCTGTTCTCCCACCCTCTAGTTCTACCGGGGATATAGATAAAATCGATACAGGTCTTCAACATTTGATTAATAGACTAAACCGGATAACAACGAAAGACACCATCGAAATGGAGAGGAAGTCAGAAGCAATTTCAAAATGCCTTCTATTATTTGAGGAACTAGAAGAAAAATTGAGTGGGCAACCTCCTGTTTCAGAATCCCACTTTGAAAACCAGAATCCCGGAAAGTCTCAGGAGGGTAATGTACAATCAGTGATTACCGAATCAACCGAAGATACAAAGAAGCCTGTAACGACCGTTGAGTCGGAGTCAGACGTTGCTGGAACTAAGTACGTGGTCAGAAGAACTGAAACTCCCATAAGAGATTGGGGAATTCACTTCACAGGCGATGGGGATGGTCTCAGTGTCCATGCGTTTTTAGAGACTGTAAAGGAGTTAAGTTTGGCAAGGAATACTAGTCATGAAGAGCTTTTTAGGGCTGCGTACGACTTGTTTAGAGGACCAGCACTGATTTGGTTTCGAGCTGTACGGAAAGAAGTAACAACGTGGGCTGAACTTATCTCAGAATTGAAAGCCGAATATACACCTTTAGACTATGAGGATCGCCTTTGGGAAGAAATAAAGAGAAGAACTCAAGGACATGCAGAGTCGATGGGTAAATTCGTGGCAGTTATGAAGAATTATTTTAACCGTTTACCAACTATGCCTACGGAAGACCAAATGTTGAATATCATTAAGAAGAATTTGAACCCCCTCTACTTGGAAAGAATGGCTTTGCACCAAGTAACAACATTGAAGGAGTTAGTAATAATCGGTCGGCAGATTGAAGAAGTAAGGTGGAGAATGAACGAATATCGACCGCCACCAGATAGTAAAGGATTATTCGAACCCGACTTGGCCTATCGCCCGCCAACAAGGAAACAACTCAATAAAGACCACACAGTAGCAGCATCGAAGATGGTTGTAGAAGCCGTGGCTAAACCCAATTACACATTTCGCTGTTGGAACTGTGGAGGGACCAATCATTCGTTCAAAACGTGTCGCTCAGTAAAAAACAAATTCTGTATAGGTTGTGGCCTAAGGGATGCGGATAGAAAGACATGTAAACGTTGTAATACCACCAACCAGGGAAACGATCAAGGGGGTCAGGCCTAAGTGGAAGGGAGCCTGGACAAAATCCGAATTCCACGACGAAAGCTGAGTGGGTAGAGTGGTTGTCGATTGTGGAAGAAGTTTTCGCTGGAAAGAAATGGAAAATTCTTAGACATCCAGCAAATGAACAGGATCGAAGGCCGTATTTAACAGTCAACATTTTGGGAAGACAAGAAACGGGATTGCTGGATTCTGGGGCTTCAAGGTCATTGATAAGTGAGGAATGCTGGAAACGTTTTTCAAGGCTGGGTGTAAAGCTACACAAAAAACCCAAAATTCAAATAAATGCTGCTGGAGGCACCGCGCTCAACGTTTTTGGAAGCGTAAACGTGCCAGTGGAGTTGGAAGGTAAAATGAGAATTATCCAATTTTTGGTAGTTTCCAACTTGGTGGATGAACTTATATTGGGCATCGACTTCTGGAATAAATTTAGATTGGTTCCAGACATATCGAAAAATATGTGGCACTTTGCTCCAACAGAAGAATGTTTAGCTGTGTCACAGAATGGCCCTGCTGTCCTAACTAGACCGAATCTTACGCAGGAACAGGAAGAAACCTTAAATCGGCTTATCGGACATTGGCGAAATATCCGACCATCAAAGTTAGGATGTACAAGCAGGGTAGAGCAAGAAATAAATACCGGTGATAGTAAGCCAGTCAAACAGCGTTACTACCCTGTTTCACCAAAGATCCAAGATATCTTAAATAAGGAGCTCGATGAAATGCTCGAAGAAGGAATTGTAGAGCCGTCACAGAGTGCTTGGTCGTCACCTGTTGTTTTAGTGAAGAAACCCGATGGATCCTACCGTTTTTGCGTGGATTATCGTCAGTTAAATGCCGTGACTAAAAGAGACGCCTACCCGCTGCCCTACATTTCGAATATATTGGATAGGTTACGTGATGCCAAGATACTTTCTTCCATCGACATAAAGAGCGCATACTGGCAGATACCAATGGCTGCTGAAAGCAAGGAAAAGACAGCTTTTACTGTTCCCAACCGCGGTCTCTTCCATTTTTGTAGAATGCCTTTTGGACTGCATAATGCACCAGCGACATGGCAAAGACTGATTGACGATGTTTTGAGAGCAGATTTAGAACCAAATATCTTTGTTTACTTGGATGACATCATTGTGGTCTCATCAAACTTCGATTCCCACATAGAAAAATTGGAGAAGGTCTTAGAAAGATTGAGCTCAGCCAACTTAACGGTGAATTGGGAGAAAAGTCAGTTTTGCAGAGAGGAACTAAAGTTTCTGGGATATGTGGTAAATGAGAACGGCCTACAAGTTGATCCGGGAAAGATTGAGGCGATATTAAACTACCCAGCACCTAAGAACGTAAAGCAAGTGAGACAGTTTATAGGGCTTTCTTCCTGGTATCGCCGCTTTGTCCCTAATTTCTCGACTCTAACTTCACCGCTATCGGATCTATTGAAGAAAAACAAGAGATGGAAATGGGGACAAGAACAAGAAGAAGCGTTCAGATTACTGAAGGAGAAGCTTGTCACAGCACCTGTGTTAGCATGTCCTGACTTCAGTAAGAGATTCTTCCTACAAACCGATGCCTCTAAAACAGGATTAGGGGCTATTCTTTACCAAGAATACCCAGAAGGAGATCGGGTCATAGCTTATGCGAGCCGAAATTTGACCACAGCCGAGAGGAAATACAGTGTAACTGAGCAAGAGTGCCTAGCAGTTCTCTGGGCAATGGAGAAGTTTCGGCCTTATTTGGAAGGGATGGATTTTACAGTTATTACTGACCACATTGCCTTAAAATGGTTGAATAGTCTTCGCGACCCTCAAGGTCGACTGGCTAGGTGGGCACTAAAACTGCAGCAACACCAATTCACTGTCGTACACCGTCCCGGCAAACAAAACGCTGCAGCCGATGCGTTGTCACGGACTTACGAATTCCCGATAGCCAGAATTGATATTGGAGAACCAATAGAGGACGCGTGGTATCAGCGGATGATTAAACAAGTAGAAGAGAATCCATCGAAATATGCGGATTGGAGGATTGTTAATCAAACTCTATGGAAGCTTGTTAATAATAACCGGAAAATGGTAGGAGATAGCAACCAGTGGAAATTAGTAGTTCCTAAACAAAAGCGTAGGGAAGCGATCTGGGAATGTCATGATAAAGAAATTGCAGGACATTTGGGATGTTTCAAAACCTTGCAGCGGGTAAAGGAGTACTACTATTGGCCTGGCATGGCAACCGATGTAACCAGGTACGTACGGAAATGTGAAGTGTGCTTGGCGAATAAGCCATTACAGACTAAGCCTGCGGGCCTAATGGGGAAACAGCGAGTAGTTACCCAACCTTGGCAAATGGTTTCGGCAGATATAATGGGGCCGTTTCCTATGTCTTCAAACCGGAAAAGGTTCATATTAGCGTTTACCGACTGCTTCACTAAATACAGCATCATAGTACCAATTTCAAAATCGACAGCCGAAGTGGTGGCCAAAACTTTAGAAAGAGAGGTCTTTCTTAAGTTCGGGGTTCCCCAAATTATTATATGTGATAACGGCCCTCAATTCAGGAGCAATATTTTAAAAAAGAAAGCCCGAGAATACGCTGTTAAATTGTGGTTCACCCCAGTCTATCATCCACAGGCTAATCCGATGGAGCGTCCAAATCGAGTGATAAAGACACTCCTAGCTTCCTATGTGAAAGACAATCATAAGCACTGGGATAAGGATCTACACAAGTTGGCTTTTGCTATGCAGACTGCGGTACATGAGGTTACCGGTTATTCGCCAGCTTATTTGAATTTTGGACGAGAGTTACCACGTTCAGGCGACGAGTACGAGCATTCCATTGCTTCAGATAATGTTCCGGAAATGGGAGATCGAAAGGCTTACGCACAGAAGTTCAACATGATGCCAGTAATATATGAAGAAGTGGTTGAGCGTCTACGGCAATCATACGAGAAAAGCAGGCACCATTATAATCTTCGGAGAAGGAACGTGGATCTACAAGCTGGAGATTTAGTGTGGAAGAAGACCCAAACCCTTTCGGATGCTTCAAAGAACTTTTCTAATAAATTGGCACCTCTATATGAGAAATGTAGAATCAGAGCAAAACAAGGAAATTTATTATACGTGCTAGAAGATCTACAGGGTCATCCCTTAGGAACTTGGCATGTCAAAGATCTAAAACCTCATCCGACCTAAGACTTAAGATTCAAGCATTAAAATAAAAAAAAAAAATAAATTTTTTTTTGGTAGGGAGGGGGAGAGTTTGTAACGAAAAATAAATAAACAAAAAATTTTTTTTTTATTTAAAAAACTCATTAAGTAATAATCGAAGAGGGCTTAATATATTTTTGTATATAATTAAAATATGTGTTGTTTTAAAAGCTTTGTATTAGTTTTTTATTGATATAATATTTTTTTATTTAGCTATAAAAATAATTATGTTTTATTTTAAAAGAAGAGACGGGACCGAAGTAATTAATTGAAAAACAGCTGTTATTAAGGCATTTGTTTTTTTGAGAAACAACGAAGAAAAAATACAGGAGATGTTCGCTAGCGTTCGACGAGTGATGATAAAATCTGACTGTTTTAGTGATTAACGTAGTTGTGGTCTATATCGCTAAATATCAGAGAATTGAAGAATAGTGGCGTTCACGGAAGAGATTCCGGTGACGAGAATCGCCAAGCCGAGTGGCTACTGGCAACAAAGCTACGAGAAGACAGGCGAGTTAAGAGAACAGACTGGAGATATTTTTCTTTTAATTTCTTTGTTAAACCTTGCTTTTTTTTTATTGCATAGTTATAAGTTTAAATTGTTTCTAGTTGTGTGAATAGAGTTAGATTTTGATCAGGCCTGACTACAGAAATTGTGAGTAAATTTTATTTTTAATATCCTAGTGTAAACATAGTGTTAATTAAAAGTTTTTTTTATTTGAGTTTAATTTGTTTTGTTCAATTTCTTTTTAACTTACCATTAAGTAGTTCATAAGTGTAAATTGCAAATTGTATTTTATGTACAGCCCTCTCCGAGATTTTAAGGTAATCTTCACTTATTAAATTTAAATTATTTTTTTTTTTATTCAGATTGCTTTAGGTTTTCGCTATTTCCTTAAAATAAATAGCGTGGCGCCCCTTAATTTATTTCAATTTTTTTTAATCACTAGTCATTTAAGAACCCGCCCGTCTCCACTGAGCTACCACCTTTTTTTGTTACGATTGTTTTATTTATTTATAACCAATTAATATTTTTTTTTTAACGTAACACGATGTCCCATTAAAAATATAGATGTTATGCAGCCGATGTTTTGTGAATATCGATGTTTTTTAATCGATGGTTTGATAAAATCCTGATATTAGAATTCATATTTTTTAAACATAAACTTTTAATAAAAACATAGAAATTTTTAACATCAATGTTTAGACAAAAACTAATATTTTTTGACGATTTTTTAAATATTGAAATACTTTTTTAAATCATAGATGTTTTGATAAAATTAAAGAATTTTTTAACCGACTTCGAACGAAAGAGGAGGTAACTCAATTCGATACGTATGTGACTTTTTTTTTTGTGCCTTTTTTTTTTTTTCTATGTATGTTCACCGATTACTCAGAGATGGGTGGACCAATTGGAACGAAACCTTTTGCATCTTGTAGAGTATTTTCCCAAGGTGGTCCCATTTAAACCTTTTTGGGGTTCCTAATTTATTTAAGAAGTTATCGGGAAAAAACATGAAAATAATTATTTAATTATCACTCAAATTGTTTACTTATTGGAAAAACATATGGCATATATAACATAAGGTATGCTCCAACAAGCTATTAAAACTAATTGATAACTAATAAATCCAAATATTGTATTACTGCTGGATGAATCAAATGGGAAAACCAACCAATCAAATTCAGAATCAAAAGAGTGGGGGGAGAACATGAGTTACGTGCTTGTTGGAACAAACCTATACATAACCTTAAGTAATTTTTCAACATTAGATTTAAATGAAGATATAAATATCAGCAGAATATAATATCGCTGTCGTTTTCTGTAGCGATATTAGCATAAATAATAGATAGATGTATATTCACCGATAACAGTAAACCTTCTTAATTTAGATCTAATCAACGGTTGGACACCAAAATCATAAGACAACAAAATTCGTGGATTTCCAAGAAAGACTGAGTATTGGTAATCGTTTTAAAGCAGAATTTAAGACTTCTTCAAGTTCCCGAAGGATCGTTTAAATTTAAAATTGTAGCTATTATTGATTTAAATTAGATTTTGATTTCTATCTTTTATTGACTATGCACATTAAAAAAGAATAATAATTCCTGGAAAAGCTCATTTTCAATTGACTTAATAAAGGATTCAGATACCTCTGTCTTCTTCCGGATACACTCGGTTACTGTTGAATATCTTGCCGGAGGTCTTGTGCCGATCCTTTATGGGTGACACTTCTTTTATGTTATCCGGATTACTAGTATCGGTTTTTAAATTTGTTTCTACAACTATCGAGGCTTTTGCTGGTGTTCATCCATCAATAAAAACTACAAAATAAAATTTGATAAATACCCGAAAACAACCTCATTGTATGAAAGTCCCCTCAGCAAAAATTTGGCAGTCATGGAAATGATTGTTAAAAATGATGATAAATGCTACGCCACTAGAATTGAAGCAACATTGTTTAGCAATTTATTTTCTGAATAATGTTTTATTACGAAGGATATAATTCATAGTAATTTGATAATAAATTTAGTCAAAAATTCATCGAAAGGAATTACGAACATCATTGACTCAACCTTTGGAATTAAGTCAGTAGTCTAATACGGAGAATAATAATATCCCTCGTAACAATAAATTAACCATATGTGAGTCCCAAACCCTGTTGCTTCTATCCTAGCGGGGCAGTCTTTTTGATATCGATAATTTTATGGTTGCCCCTTTTTTTGCAGGGACTTCTATCCAATGATGTAATCCAATGAAGTCGTGTATAATATCGCCATAGTTTTCAGAAGGATATTCAAGCAATCAAAAATTAAAAATTACTTTCAAATTTACTATAGGTCATATTAGCATCCTCATTGATTCTCCATTAACGATATCTTGTCTAAAACCGGCCAAAATCTTAATTGTTCAGTGACTTATCTACTTCATCTTGGAATGGCCGGATTTATGTACTTATGTATATTTAACTGAACACATCTCGGAACACTGATTCTCTACGTAAATGACAAGTACTGACGACATTTAGCAAAGGAAAAATATTGTCATTGTGGAAAAACATTTTATGTGTTCCTTTCCCAATTGAACATTGATCTTTTAAAAAAAAAAAAAAAAATCCATTTATAATCATAAAACGTAGTGTGTTGAAAGTTGTATAATACACGCATCGCTTTCCCACTTTTCTGTGTGTACTCATAAAATTGAAAAGGTAAAGTGTATTTCATAATAATTTTATACAATTATTGTATAATAAAAAGACCTGGGAAAGACAAACGTGGTAGAGCGTAAAAAGATTTCGAAATTTTTAAACCAACGTTTATTTTATCAACGACTAATTAATAACCAACGAAATTTTTAAACCAACGTACGGTTTTCTACATTTTTTATCTTCTCCTACTAAAAATTGTGAAATAAAAAACATTTTATAAAAAAATATTAAACCGACTTCGAAACCTAGGAACCAGTAAAAATAAATTCACTGAAAAGTATGAAATAATTACGTTCTGATTTTTATGAATACACAGCAAAATTGAAAATGGTATAAAAAGTGGAAAAGTGCCATAAGACGAATAATTGTATTTTGATTTGTACAAATACACACTAATTGTTAATAAAAATTATTAAATTTAAATATTAAATACTATGTTCAATACAACACAATCTTTTCGGAGGCGGCGCAAAATTTA
Source organism: Aelia acuminata (assembly GCA_911387785.2). Classification (NCBI taxonomy): domain Eukaryota; kingdom Metazoa; phylum Arthropoda; class Insecta; order Hemiptera; family Pentatomidae; genus Aelia; species Aelia acuminata. Next base: position 103,225,301 of record OU426979.1, read on the forward strand.
AATTTTTTTACACTAGACATTATGAAAATCTTCTAAATGGATCTTCTCTTCCCAGCTATTGATTTCAATGCCCTCTAATGGAATTGTATCAGTAACATGTTATTTCTATTTTGCGCCGCCTCCGAAAAGATTGTGTTGTATTGAACATAGTATTTAATATTTAAATTTAATCATTTTTATTAACAATTAGTGTGTATTTGTACAAATCAAAATAAAATTATTCGTCTTATGGCACTTTTCCACTTTTTATACCATTTTCAATTTTGCTGTGTATTCATAAAATCAGAACGTAATTATTTCATACTTTTCAGTGAATTTATTTTTACTGGTTCCTAGGTTTCGAAGTCGGTTTAATATTTTTTTATAAAATGTTTTTTATTTTTAACATGGATGTTTTGACAAAAACTAAGATATTTATATCAAGATATTTGACTATATATTAGATATATCACCTTTGTTCTACCTATTATTTCTTGTTTCTGTAAAATGTTTAACTTCAAATAAGTTAATAAAAGATGCAAACGCAAAACCATAGTATCATTTAAATTACTTATTTAATACAGCTGCTACCAAAATCTTTTAAAATATTCACCAGAGATACGATTCTCTTTACATAGTAGGGAATCGATGTATGAATATGTTAGTTTGCATAAATGCAGCTTAGGATACGTCTTTCAAATATCTGTAACACTGTTCGTATCGGCATTTGTCATCGGGTTTGGGATTAAGTAGCTCCTGGAAGTGGTCTTTCCATCTTTCTACTACTTGAGTTTTTCAATTGAGCATCTTCACATCTCGGGCTTTACAAGCTGATGGTCCTGGCTTAAAAGATTTCCTCCAAAAATTCACCTTTCTGAAGAGCTTTCTAGGATCGTTTGAGTTCTTCAGCCCTTTAATTTATTTCCTCTTTGATGCTCTATTATTTTTTCGGTTGAGAGACTTCTCTTCTTCCGGTATTCCTCTACTGTTTTCCTTGTTCGCCTCGGATTCATTTGGTTGTAAGCCGCATTCTTGGCATCTGCGACAGCCTGACACTCGCTATCAAACCAAGGTGCGATCCTGAACTTATTTCCTCAGCCAAGAATTTCTTCTGCACTCTTGGCTATGGCGTCAGCCATCTGGTTCCATCTGGAGTCCAGATCACTTTCTATAGGAAGTTCACGGTTCTTACTTTTAATATACTTTTATTGCATGACACTAAAATAATAAATGATACGACATAACCTATAGATGCCTACAATTATAATAATGTACTATAATGTATATAGTGTAGGTAGATAATGTACTAGAACAAATTCCAATTTAACTTTTTAGTAAATATATTTCCTTAGTGAACCAGTTGAATGCTCAATACCGACATGCGTGACGGTAGATGAATGTGGTCCCTCCACAGTGAAGTCTAGGCAGAGACGAGAACAACCAAAGGAAAAAAATCCCGCCGGGCCACTGCCGAGGTACATACAAAACAGGATGAGAACAGGCAGGAAATTTGGTCCGAAACGAATCTACAGGAAAAGAAAGCGCCAGGTTCTGTCTAATTATTATAGCTTTGTAAATTTCCATAATAAATTAATCGCACCGATCATTTTAGAAAGGAGCGCAAGCCCCCAAAACATTTTTTAATTAATTTAAAAAAAGCCCCCTCCAAACGCTAATTTTTAAGCTAGAAAATTAAAAAAATTAGCATGTATTTCCACAATGAAATTTCCAAGAATCCACTACACATTCGAGATTCTATAGAATTTTGACGTATGCCGCTCTAAAGAAAGCATACATTTAGTATCATCAATCGGACCAAAAATATTTATATATATCGATATTTTTGGACTTGTGACCTTTCTAAAATAAAAGATTCAATTAGAGCACACAATATTGTCATACTTATAAATAAGACAGACAGTGATTCTTGGCTTATACAAAACAGATATTACCTACACAATATGAAGCTAAACAGATGTTACCTACACAATATTTGTTCTCAAAATTCATACATCCATTGTAGCAATAATTGAAGGGTGCATGTAAAATTGCTAGTACAAAAGCCAGCTAAAAAAGGATTCATGCTTATATCATTACATACATCAGCGGCCCGACAACTCATATCTGAGTCTTGGCCTCCTGGATCAGCCTTCGCCAAGTGTCCCTATCCAGTGCAGCCGCCCTCCAGATGCGAACTCCGAGTAGGGTCCGAGCGCCATGTGCCACACCGTCCAGCCATCTTAATCTAGGTCGTCCTTTCTTCCTCGTTCCGAAGATCTTGTCCAGGAACACTTTCTTGGGGATCGCATGCTCGTCCATCCTTGCCAAATGACCAGCCCATCGCAGCCTGCCGAGACGAACGAATCGGGAGATATCAGGCTCCTGGTATAAGGTGTATAGTTCCTGGTTTGTCCGGCGGCGCCACTCGCCATCCCGGACGACTCCTCCGTAGATGGAGCGGAGTATCCTTCGTTCGTGGACTTGTAGAGCTAACTCTTTGTAATGGTCAATGTTTCCGATCCATCCACCAGGTCATTATTAGGCGGATAAGGGTCTTGTAAAGGAGCACCTTTTTTGCCGTGGACAAGATTCGGCTTCTCAGATGATGTCTAAGTCCACAGAAGCACTGACTCGACTTCGTTATCCGGCATCTGACTTCCCGGGAGACCTCGTTGTCGCTGTTGACCAGGTACCCAAGGTACGTGAACTCATTCACCTTTTCGAATTGTTAGGACCCGATTTTATTTGTTCTCCCTCTTTAGCATATTGATCGGTATTATCTTATTTATACGATGCGCCCAACTATATAGTAAGTAAGCAATCTAATTCTTACTTGAGAATTCTTGTTTGATGTTATTCAATAGCCTTTCAGTCATTTCGTTCCCAACTAAAGTAGGGGGGGGGAGGAGTTTAGTAGCAGGGCACATTCAAACTAGTTTTTATTTTTGAAGTTAGTACATTGTTAAAAATTAAAATATAAAAGATCATTACTTATATGGAAAAAACATCACGATATATTTATACATAAATATAAACTCAAAATACACCTTACATATCAATTAGAAGGACTCTGGAGTAGTAGTACTTTTGCTCAATCTAGCACTGAACTGGATTTTCATGAAGAAATAATAATTCCAGAACATATCCAGAAACACATACAAATATTTACAAAACTAAGTGTAAATAATAGTAGTTAAAATTATAATAGAAAATGTTACCCTAATTGCATATTTTACTAAAACTAAAATGAAAATGAAAACATCGATGTAATTAATTCTACAAATAAAGTTACTAAGTTCCAAACCACTGGGACTTGGGATAATCTGAGCTCCCTATGAGGAAAGGGGAGAAAGGAAGAGTGGGAGGCACGAGAAGGGATATGAAGTGCCACCCACTAATCAGGTGTAAAAGGGGGTTAAAGAGAAGATCATTGTTTTGGATTTTTGGCCTAGTTTTCAGTGTAAATATTTCTATGAGCAACACTAAGTGGATGAACCAAAAAATAGTAGGTATCTATATTATTTTCTTCTTTTCCTTTAATTAGTGTTATTTAAAATTATTTTATAAATAATAATAGATGTATATCTCGGTCCTTCACACCTCAATCTTCCTTTATCACTTACCAATTGTTCATTGTTGAATAAAATAATTAAATATGTTCATAAATTTGTGAACTCCAAACAAAAATAACCTTTTTTAAGAATTGGAATCAAGTTTGGGAATCTACCAAATTCACAACTAATATTATCAAACAGTAGGAAAAATCTTATTGAAATAACATTATAATAAAAATAGACACAATTTTTCTTGAACTTGATATGAAAACTTTTTTAAAAAACTGTAGTGGGTTTAAAAATATGTAGAATAATTATAGTACTCGTCACAAAACCCTTCCTTTCTCACTAATACCAAATGAGCAAGAAAGCATGTAATATGTTCGTGGCAATTATAATATTTACATTCTTAATGATCTTTAAGAGTTCGCGAGAATAAATTGTAACCAAGTTTGCTTCCTTATTATACAACTGTTGTAGACAGAAAAAAGATGTCAATTAATTTATAAATACTATTAGTTCTTATAATATTATCTAATGATTGTGGGACTGTGAGTAGTGATTGTGGGACATTATAATAGTAAAAATTCTAAATCATGATTAACAAGATTGTGATACCACCTGCGTATTTCATCTATTTTTATAATTAGAGTAGCGTTATTATGAAAAATTCTAAACTTCTCAATAACTGAAATTCTTTACGGCAGACGAGTTTCAATTTTGTTTATCTTCTCGTTATAAGTTAAATAATCCTGTGGTTGATTGCAGCTAAAGCTACAAATAAAGTTTATTCTATATATCTCTGAACTTTTAACATTCCTTCATCCTTTCCTTGTGTTAGGTCATCCCATAAGTATTGTCGGTTTTTAATATTCTGTTTTTTTATGTTTAGATTAATAATCCCTCCTTTTCAATTTATTTTTATTTACATTTTTTGTTTATTATTGCATTATATACACTTCTATCAATGATGTTTTGATTGGTGAAACTTACGAATTAAGCCCCGGTAATTTACAACAGCGGGTGAACACTTGTTTTTCTCTCCTCTACCGTTTGAATCAAGAACTTTTTCTGAACAGGATAGTAACAAAATATGTAAAGTGGGTTTTCTATCGGAATGATAGACGCTCGCGGCAGTGGTTAGGACCTGGATAAACACCTAGGACAGAAGCGAGAGAAGGACTTCATCCGAAAAAAAGGGATGTCAGTACGGTGGGTTTTGGAAGGAATTCTTCATCATGAATTCCTTGATATTAACTATCAAACTATCAAAGATCTGTAGTGTGATCAGCTGGACCGATTGAAGCGAGCAATTGAGGAAAAACCTATCACTTATCAATAGACGCGGAATTTCATTCCATTATGACAATGCTAGGCCCCAGGTTGCAAAACAAACATTGCAAATATTAAAGGACTTTGGATGGGAAATTATTCCTCACCCACCGTATTCCCCAGACTTAATGCCTTCGGATTATCACTTTTTCCGCAGTCTCCAAAACTCATTAAGCGGCAAAAATATGAATTCAGTCGATGAGGTGAAAAACGAGGGGTTATCTTTCTTTAATTCAAAACCAAAGGATTTCGTCAGAACAGGCATTCAAAATTTGGTTTCAAGGTGGTAAATAAATTTTAGATTGAACGTGTTTCATTGATTTTATCCTATACCTTATAGCGCACCATTAAAAACCGACATTACTTATGGGATAACCTGGTAGATCAAAACCGAACCAATCTCTATTTAAATTCCACTGCATAGAACTTCTTCCTCTTACAAATCCTTTCTTGCCGCTTTCTCCTCATTTTAGAATTCCTCACTTATCATCTTTTCCGAAAATTCTCTTCTTCATCTTCTTTCTGCCAACAATTCTTTATTCTCCCCTCCCAGTCAACTTACCACCAATCAAATTTAACTTTAAAATATCTAACAAACAGCATAACAGCTAAATCTTAAATAATAGTAAATGTTTAATATGGAGATGGTCCAAAAATAACGATTATCTTTAAATTTCATCTTTGTTCCATCTACGGCTCACATCTCTACCACCTCTTTTTGCACCATCACAAGTTGCATAATAAATTAGACAGTTGCTGTCTGTATACTAAGAACTATTATAAATAGTGATAGACAGAAATAATTCCTGCAAATCAATTCGGGTTTCGAAAATTACACTCAACAACACCACAATTATACAGGTTAACTGATTACATAGCACTAGAGCGTATATTATATGCAGCTGAAGTATTTCTGGATGTCGCCTATGCGTTCGACAAAGTCTGGCATCAGGTGCTTATTTTCAAGCTCAAGAAAGTACACCCGCACACTTACTATCTAGTTCTTTAGTCCTTTCTTTTAGTCATATTTTTTTCATTTAGACATGCTCGGCTCTTTCATCTATTCGGCTAGTTCTTGCCGGTATACCTCAGGGATCAAATCTTGCTCCACTACTCTACATTACATACGCACACGACATACCTCACACCCTAATCTTGCGCAAACAACGCAATTATCATTACTCGACACAAAAGTTCCACTCAGACATCGTCACCTACACATCACCTACGACAAATAAAGGACAGGTGCAAACTTTGAATCATAACGATTCCTCAAACAGACAATACAAGGACTTACGTATCAGTTACTAGGAGAATAACGTGGGATCCACAGTCAAGAAAAAGCAGGTAACATAAATCAAAGACTAACATTATCGTACTCACTGTTTAGAAGGCATTCCAAATTAAAACGAGAACAAAAATTAAGTATCTAAACATACCTAATAAAACCTACCTGAACCTATGTACTACAAATATATGGCACTACAAAACATATACACCTGAACAGGAGGCCAATTCCACGTCAAATCAACACAAAAATATATCATTCATACAACGAAATATAAAAGTGGAATGAAAATGTCTTCATTACTAAAAAAGTTGAAAACTAGTGATAAAATTCACAAAATCTAGCATTTTATGATTAAAAATAGCTGTAGATGTTTTCTGAGATTGGTGTCTTTTAAGAGCGCATTTCATGCCGTTTCGTATGATATACAAAAATGTATAGGTTGGTACTAAAGAAATTATCTTAAAATCTAGTTTAAAACTTTAATTGCAATTTTCTCGAAAAGACTATCTATTAAAATTTGAATTTTTTTTTTTTAAATATGTATTATTATATCTATTCATACAACTAAATAAAAAAGTGGGATGAAAATTTCTTCATTACTAAAAAAATTGAAGAATAGTGATAACATTCCCTAAATTTAGCATTTTATGATTAAAAATAGCTGTAGATATTTTCCAAATTTGACTAGGACTATGAGATTGGTGTCTTTAAACTCCGCATTCCATGCCATTTCATATGATATACAAAATTAATATAAAAACTATTCGAAGAAATAATTAAATTTATCGAATACAAAAAAGTATTTGAATAACTATTCGAATAGTTTTTTATTCGATAAAAAAATATCTTACATTTCGAATAGAATAATCCTCTGTATCTGTAAACTATTCGATACTTTCTTCGATATTCGAATACATTTCGGTTTCTAAACTTCTAAAAAATTTCATTTAGTTATTTCATCAAATTGATGGTATATGGTATAGCATTTCCAAGTGAAATTCAACCACTTCATGTTCGCCCGGTCTACCCCTTACCTAAGCATATTACATCATGACCAGTTCTCCATTAAGAATAATATTTATTTAAAGTTCAAATGAGATGGGGGTGGGGGGGCACTATAATCTGAAAATGTTAACATTTTTGGATTTCTTTCACATGGGGGTGCAATACTATGTTATCGGGGGGCAGTGTTTATGAAAAAAAATTTTCATTTGTATATTAGTGGAGGTTTGGGGGGGCCCATTTTAAAGAAGTTAGATTTTCCGATTTCTTTTGCACAGGGGGCTAATTCTGTGTAATTGAGGACGGAGTTTCAGAAAAATTAATTCATCTTGTATTTTAGTGGAGGGGTGGTGGGGGGGGGGGGGGGTTGCACTTAGAAAAAGTCAGATTCTTGGATTTATTTCACATGGAGGTGCATTATTATTTTATCGAGAACGATATTTTTGCAAAAAATATTCAATTTGTATTTTTGGTGTGGGTGAGGGGGCACTATAAAGAAGTTAGATTTTCGGATTTCTTTCACACGGGGGTACAAAAAAATTTCAATTATCCAGGGTCCAATATTATGTTATCAAGGACGGTGTTTTTGAAAAAATAGTCAGTCTTTTAGACCGGAGGGGGGCGCACTATGAAAAAGTTAGATTTTTTTATTATTATTCCTGGATTTATTTCTCATGGGGGTGCATTATTATATTATCGAGAACGGTTTTTTCGCAAATAATATTCATTTTATATTTTGAGGAGGTTTGGGGGGGGCCCATTTTAAAGAAGTTAGATTTTCCGATTTCTTTTGCACAGGGGGCTAATTCTGTGTAATTAAGGACGGAGTTTCAGAAAAATTAATTCATCTTGTATTTTAGTGGAGGGGTGGGGGGGTTGCACTTAGAAAAAGTCAGATTCTTGGATTTATTTCACATGGAGGTGCATTATTATTTTATCGAGAACGATATTTTTGCAAAAAATATTCAATTTGTATTTTTGGTGTGGGTGAGGGGGCACTATAAAGAAGTTAGATTTTCGGATTTCTTTCACGCGGGGGTACAAAAAAATTTCAATAATCCAGGGTCCAATATTATGTTATCAAGGACGGTATTTTTGAAAAAATAGTCAGTCTTTTAGACCGGAGGGGGGCGCACTATGAAAAAGTTAGATTTTTTTATTATTATTCCTGGATTTATTTCTCATAGGGGTGCATTATTATATTATCGAGAACGGTTTTTTCGCAAATAATATTCATTTTATATTTTGAGGAGGGGGGGGGGGGGTCAGTATAAAGAAGTTAGATTTTCGGATTTCTTTTACACGTGGTTCCAATATTATGTTGTCAAGGACGGTGTTTTTGGAAAAATTATTAAATTTGTATTTTAGACCTGGGGGGGGGGGGGCGCAATATGAAAAAGTTAGATTCTTGGATTTCTTTCAGATGGGGGTGCATTATTATATTATCGAGAACGGTGTTTTTGCAAAAAAATATTACTATTGTATTTTTTTTGGGGGGGTGCGCACTCTGAAAAAGTTAGATAGACTACTGGACCCCGTATGAAAGAAATCCGAAAATGTTACTATTTTCAATATTATAGCGCCCACCCCCTCACTCAAACTTTAAAATATATATTAATCATAATGGAAACCTGTTCATGATGAGGGATTAGACCGGGCGAAAATGAAGAAGTAAATGAATTTGACATGGAATAGGTTGAATTCGATTTGTAAAAGTTTGAATTTGACTTGAAAATGCTGTAAATGGTTCAAAATTTAATGATCAATATTAAATGTAAATTTAGTTAAAATCAGATAATAAAAATAAAACGAATTGATTTTCCTTTATAACATTTTTTTAACTTATTACATTCCTCCCTATGTTATAATACCTCAATATTAATAACTTTTACAATAATAAGACATGTATTATTAGCATTAACAAATTATTATTTAATACATTATTAATGAAAATAAAAATATAACTAAAAATCCCCTTCATAACAAAAGAATCACCCTTGTAAGGAATGAGGAAATGCCTGATCAATTTTAACAACATATTTTTTGATGGAAGGTACAACACTGTTTTTTGATTTAATCGAAAAATCCTCACTTCGTTGGATCACTGCCAAAAATGAACTAAGTTATATTGAACAAGTCATAAGAAGCCAAAAACTTTACATTCATTTCCAGACGTTAGACAAAAATTACTATGAGAAATTCTAATGGGAATAAAAAAAAAATCTGGTGCGTGCGCGCAACACACAACTTTCACTTACCAACTTAGATTAGAAATTAATGTGTTGTGTTAATTGCCACTTCTCAAAGTTATACATTTTTCCACATTCATTTCTTATTTTTGTTTTCATTTGCTCAAAAAAAAAAAAAAAAAACACTAATTTCTTTTATTATTAATTAAAAGTTTTTACTTGTGATAATTCGGCAATGCAAGCATAATACTCCAAGTCGTCTGATTTTATAATTCTCTATGTTCTTGTTGCATATTTCATTTAGTTCCTATGAAACAAATAATTTTCATTAAATGAACAGAACATCTTTAATTATAACGCATTGGTTTGTCATTAAAGGCGTACGGCGCATGCGTGAGCTCAAGGTGTTTTATGAGTTGACGGAATTTTTTTCTTTTTTTCTCCTGTATATGTTTACTTGATTTTCTACATATATCATATTTAGCCATTTCTTATTTTTAGTCGTGATGAGAGACAGTTAATTTCTCAATATAAACTAAAACAAAGGTACTTTATAGGAAAACAAAAAAGGCCCCTTCCCCATTTAAACCCCCTCAGAAACTTTTAATACTGATAAAACTTACCTGATATTATTGAACACCTAATTTTTATTAAACATGACGAATTTGATCAAAATCATTAAAGCCGTTATTGAGATAATCTCAAAAAAGGTAAAAATTGGAAAAAAGTTATGAAATAAAGTGCCCCCTCCGTTTGACCAATTTTGATGAAATGTTGGCTGTCACATCTTTGGCATATACATACGTCAAATACCCAGTTTGATCAAAATTTTTAAAGTCGTTTTTGAGTAAATAAAAAAAAAAAAAAACACATGAAAATGATACAAAATTTATTAAGTAAAGTTCCCCCTCCGGTTGATCAAATTTGATGAAATTTTTACAGTCATATCTCGGGCATATTAGTACATCAAATACTTAGTTTAATCAAAATCGTTAGAGCCGTTTTTGAGAAAATCGAAAAAAACGTAAAAAGTTATTAAATGAAGTACCCTCACCCTTTGACCAATTTTGATGAAATTTTTGCTGTCACATCGCGGGCATATACATATATAAATACCCAATTTCAGGTTCGCACGGTTAATAGTTTTTGAGCTAGTCTGTTCACACACACACACACACACACACACACACACACACACACACACACACACACACACACACACACACACACACCATTTCGCGGGACTTGGTCATTTCGACTCAGGGGACCCCAAAACGCGTATTTCCGTTGAAAACCGGAAGTCGAAATTTTTCACGATCGCAATACTTCCACTTACTATATATTTCATATATAGGTAAGTGAAAGTAAAAATCTGGTGCGTGCTCGCAACACACAACTTTCACTTACCAACTTACTTAGATTAGAAATTAATGCGTTTTGTTAATTGCCACTTCTCAAATGAACAGAACGACTTTAATTATGAACAATGGTCTGTCATTAAAGGCGTACTCCGCATGCGTGGGCTCAACGAGTTTTATGAGTTGACTGAATATTTTTCTTTTTTTCTCCTCTTTATGTTTTCTTTATTTTTATCATATCTCATATTTAGCCATTTCTTATTTTTAGGCGTAACGAGAGACAGTTAATTTCTCCATGTAAACAAAAACAAAGGTACTTTATAAGAAAGAAAGAAACCAACAAAAAAGCCCCCCCCCCCAAAAAAAAGCCCCCTCAGAACATTTTAATAATGAAAAAGCTTACCTGATATTAAAGAAAACCTAATTTTCATTAAACATGACGAATTTGATAAAAATCGTTAAAGCCGTTTTTGAGATCATCGAAAATAGGTAAAAATTGGAAAAAAATTATGAAATAAGGTGCCCCGTCTGTTTGATCAATTTTGATTAAATGTTGGGTATCACATCTTTGGCATATACATACACCAAATACCCAGTTTGATCAAAATCGTTAAAACCGTTTTTGAGTAAATAAAAAAAACACGTGAAAAGGACACACAATATATTAAGTAAAGTCCCCCCTCCGGTTGATCAATATTGATGAAATTTTTACAGTCGTATCTCGGGCATATACATACATCATATACCCAGTTTGATCAAAATCGTTAAAGCCGTTTTTGAGTAAATAAAAAAAACACGTGAAAATGATACAAAATTTATTAAGTAAAGTCCCCCCTCCGGTTAATCAATTTTGATGAAATTTTTACAGTCATATCTCGGGCATATAAATAGATGAAATACTCAGTTTAATCAAAATCGTTAGAGCCGTTTTTGAGGAAATCGAAAAAACGTAAAAAGTTATTAAATAAAGTACCCCCTCCCTTTAAGTAATTTTGATGAAATTTATGCTGTCACATCACGGGCACTACACTAAATACCCAATTTCAGGATCGCACGGTTTATAGTTTTTGAGCAAGTCTGTTCACACACACACACACACACACACACACACACACACACACACACACACACACACACACACACACACACACACACACACACACACACACACACACACACACACACACACACACACACACACACACACACACACACACACACACACACACCCACACACCCACACCCACACACCCACACCCACACACACACACACACACACACACACACACACACACCCACACACACACACACACACACACACACACACACACACACACACACACACCCACACACACACACACACACACACACACACACACACCCACACACACAAAAAAATAAAAAATAAAATAGATATTTCAATTAACTAAGTTAATTTTGGGCAGTTGGCCAATGAGGTGACGATTTTTATTCTTTTATACAATACTATAAATGTTATATATTTTTTAATAATGATCTAAATATTTCATATTGGCTTTCAAAATAAACCTTTTTTCAAATACGCTATCAGTTATTATCAAATACGCATTTACAAATCGATTATTTTTTTCAAAAACACCGCCCCCGATAACATAAAATTGCACCCCCGTGTGAAAGAAATCAGAAAATCTATTTCTTTTAGAGTGGACCCCACCCCCCCACTAAAATACAAATCGAATATTTTTTTCAAAAACACCGCCCCCGATAACATAAAATTGCACCCCCGTGTGAAAGAAATCAGAAAATCTATTTCTCTTATAGTGGACCCCCCCCCCCACTAAAATACAGATCGAATATTTTTTTCAAAAACACCGTCCCCGATAACATAAAATGCATCCCCGTGTGAAAGAAATCCTAAAATCTATTTCTTTTATAGTGCACCCCTCCCCACTAAAATACAAATCGATTATTTTTTTCAAAAACACCGCCCCCGATAACATAAAATTGCACCCCCGTGTGAAAGAAATCAGAAAATCTATTTCTTTTAGAGTGGACCCCACCCCCCCACTAAAATACAAATCGAATATTTTTTTCAAAAACACCGCCCCCGATAACATAAAATTGCACCCCCGTGTGAAAGAAATCAGAAAATCTATTTCTCTTATAGTGGACCCCCCCCCCCCCCACTACAATACAGATCGAATATTTTTTTCAAAAACACCGTCCCCGATAACATAAAATGCATCCCCGTGTGAAAGAAATCCTAAAATCTATTTCTTTTATAGTGCACCCCTCCCCACTAAAATACAAATCGACTATTTTTTTCAAAAACACTGCCCCCGATAACATAAAATTGCACCCCCGTGTGAAATTCGAAAATCTATTTTTTTTACAGTGCACCCACACCCACTAAAATACAAATGGAATATTTTTTTCATAACACCGACCCCGATAGCATAAAATTGCACCCCCATGTGAAAGAAATCCGAAAATCTATTTTTTTTATAGTGTGCCCATATAAAAACCAAAACCATCTAAATTTGAAATTTCGAATACAGATTCAAATATAAGATAGTTTATTCAAATTATTATTCGAATAGAACTAAAAGTATTTGAAGAACTATCTTCTTGTTCGAATTCATCGAATACAGATAGTTTTTCATTCGATATTCGAATACTTTGAAAACTATTCGATTTTCGAATAGTTATCTGGATAAATTAAAATACCATCTGTTTTTGAATCTAGATAGTTTTTTATTTAGATATTGCCCAACTCTGGTCGGGCACGAACAAAATCCATTTTGACTTCCGATACATTCTCCAACGCCGCACAGTGGTTGAAGGGCGGGAAAAACCCATTTTTTGAAGGTCTTGGAATTTTGTTTTTGTTTTTATAACTACCTGACACATTCCATGAATTTTTTTGTAGATATTCCGAGTTTTACACTTGTTATGACCCTTTGAAAGTCGATCATTGAAAAAGTTTATTTTTCAACGAATAATTTATAGACATAATTATTTTTGCAACTAGCATTTTTGTTTATTGGTGCGATTTTCCTTCATAATCATGAAAATCGATCCCACATATTACACTAACACAAAAATGACGCTTTTTTTCCTATGTTTTGACCCAGAAATGAAATCCCGAATAAATGCAATAAAAATAAGACAAAATTTTTTTTTGGTAATCCATATTTTTTAAGCGCAGCCGAGCGCAGTTTTAAAATCCTTTTTTTAAAGAAGAAGATACCTCTAAGTAAATATTAAAGAAAACTCCAGCTGCGTCCACCTGTGTCTGTATATGTGTAATTTTTTTTTATTGAGTTACCTTTACTATTTCATGCAGTTCCAACGCTACGGAGCTTGTGCTTCGAATTAGGTTATAACTATTCGTTAAGTAAAACATCCTGCCTTACTTACCAGGTCCGTAGCATCATTTATAAAGTCAGTCTGAATCGTTATTAGGCCGATGATATATCAACTTTTTCACCTATCGTTATTTTAGCATATTTTTGGAAAATATAAATAATAAGTTTATTAATATGACCTTGGATAACTTGGTGGAAATAAACCGATTTCTCATAAAAAATTTCTTGTCTCGTTTTATCAAAAAATGTCAGAAAGCTCAGAGAAATAAAAATATATTTATTAAAAAAAATGAAGAATGGCTTCCACAGTGGAGTCATATCAAACTGATGATTGGGTGCCACGTCACTAAGTAAAGTCTTGATTCGGTTAAAAAAAAAAATTCAAATACTTTCCATATATTAGGTCGGAATTCGATAGGACAGTAAGATGAAAAATTAGTTGTGGGTTTAGAATCATTTTGAGTATGGAGAGTTTCCAAAGAAAGGGATAATAGGGTGTGTGTAAGATAGATTTATAGATGTGTGTAAGAAACAAAACAGCTTTTCGAGGTAGGCGACGAAGGATAAAGGGAGTGATATGATCATAGCCCTGTGCTTTTCTGTTAGGAAGTCTCTTGATTGCTTTGTGGATATTTTTTCGGGTGAAACACCGGAGGTGGATCATAAGATAGAGGTAGTGGAGTTTTCAAGTCTTCGTATATTTCGGTGAGTGTGTCCATGTTACAGATTTCGTTCTAAACATGAGGTCAATATATTTAGTGAATCCATTTGCTAATTAAAAATTGATATATATATATATATATATATATATATATATATATATATATATATATATATATATATACTTACATATAAATCCAGCAGTTATTTAGAATGAATTAGAGTTACTATTAAGTTATTCGTTGTATTTGTTAGTTATTGTTGTAGTTATTACAGAGTAACAGTTATTAAACCTATATTGAATAGTCTGTCCACCATCTTTTATCGAATTTATATTAAAGCCGGATAACCCCAATCACACTTAAAAATTTATATTTTAGTATGAAAATACATATAATAGTTAAAAATTGAAATAATAAGTAAAAATTAATTGATATCACCTGTGTATGATAATTTTCTTTATTCGCTTTGCCTAACTTGGGTGTTTTCATGAACTAAAATTATATTGCAAGTACTGTCAAGGATATTAATTGCATAAAACATAAAGTGTTACTAGCAGATCACGAGTCGAAAATCGATGTATACAATTTTTTTCTATTTTCCTTACACTGTCGGTTAATCCGAAGAGCCGGTTAATCGGGGCACCAACCTATACATTTTATATGAAATTTAATCGTGGTTATTTTAATATCAACTTTATTTTTTTGCGGCTTGCAGATCAGGTTTGAAAAGTTTTTTTTTCCGAAAATAGTCGATTTTCAACCACTGTGCGCCGCACAGTGGTTGAAAGGCGGAAAAAATCTATTTTTTGAAGGTATCGGAATATTCTTTTTCTTTTCATTATTAATAAATATAATAGTTATCTGACACATTCCATCAATTCATTCGGAGATATTCCGATTTTTACACTTATTACGACGACCCTTTGAAAATCGATCATTGAAAAAGTTTATTTTTCAACGAAAAATTTATGATACTATAATTATTATTGCTACTCGTATTTTTGTTTGTTGGTGCGATTTTCCTTCATAATCATGAAGAGCGACCTCACATATTACACGACCATAATAATTATGCTATTTTTCCTTTGTTTTAACCCAGAAATAAAATCCCGAATAAATGCAATAAAAATAAGACAAATTTTTTTTTGGTAATCCATATTTTTCAAGCGCAGCCGAGCGCAGTTTTAAAATCCATTTTTTTAAGAAGATACCTCCAAGGAAATATTAAATCATATTCTAGCTGCGTTCACCTGCGTCTGTAGATGTGTGATTTTTTTTTATTGAATTACCTATGCTATTTTATGCAGTTTATTCGCTATGGAGCTAGTGATTCGAATTAGGTTATTACTAATCATTAAGTAAAACATCATTCCTTACTTACTAGCTCTTTAGCATCATTTATAAAGTCATTCTGAATCATTATTAGGTCGATGATAAAAAAAAAAAATTTTCACCTACCGTGATGTTAGTATGTGTTTGGAAATTATTAATATTAAGTTTATTAACATGACATCGGATAACTAGATGGAAATAAACCGATTTCTCATGAAAACTTTCTAACCTCGTTTTAACAGTAAGCGGCAGGAAGCTCGTAGAAATAAAAACAATTTAAAAAAAGAAAAAAATCTGGTGCGTGCGCGCAACACACAACTTTCACTTACCAACTTACTTAGATTAGAAATTAATGCGTTTTGTGAATTGCCACTTCTCAAATGAACAGAACAGCTTTAATTATAACGCATTGGTTTGTCATTAAAGGCGTACGGCGCATGCGTGAGCTCAAGGAGTTTAATGAGTTGACGGTATATTTTTCTTTTTTTCTCCTGTATATGTTTACTTGATTTTCTTCATATATCATATTTAGCCATTTCTTATTTTTAGGTGTGATGAGAGACAGTTAATTTCTCAATATAAACTAAAACAAAGGTACTTTATAGAAAAACAAAAAAGGCCCCTTCCCCATTTAAGCCCCCTCAGAACATTTTAATAATGATAAAGCTTACCTAATATTAAATAAGAACTAATTTTCATTAAACATAACGAATTTGATAAAAATCATCAAAGCCGTTTTTGAGATAATCGATCAAAAAGGTAAAAATTGGACAAAATTTATTAAGTAAAGTCCCCCCTCCTGTTGATCAATTTTGATGAAATTTTTACAGTCATATCTCGGGCATATAAATACATCAAATACCAAGTTTGATCAAAATCGTTAAAACCGTTTTTGAGTAAATAAAAAAAACACGTGAAAATGAGACAAAATTTATTAAGTAAAGTCCCCCCTCCGGTTGATCAATTTTGATGAAATTTTTACAGTCATATCTCGGGCATATCAGTAGATCAAATATACAGTTTAATCAAAATCGTTAGAGCCGTTTTTGAGAAAATCGAAAAAAACTTAAAAAGTTATTAAATAAAGTACCCCCTCCCTTTGAGCAAATTTGATGAAATTTTTGCTGTCACATCGCGAGCATATACATACTCTAAATACCCAATTTCAGGTACGCACGGTTTATAGTTTTTGAGCTAGTCTGTTCACACACACACACACACACACACAGACACACACACACACACACCATTTCGCGGGACTTGGTTATTTTGACTCAGGGGACCCCAAAACATGTATTTCCGTTGAAAACCGGAAGTCGAAAATTTTCACGATCGCAATACTTCCACTTACTATATATTTCATATATAGGTAAGTGAAAGTAAAAATGAAGAATGGCTTGCACAGAACCAAACTGATGACTCGGTATCACTTCACTACTATCAAGTAAAGGCTCAAATTCGGTTCAAGGAAAGTTTTCAAATACTTTCGGCTTTATAGGTAGAGTGCGAAAGGACGGTAACATGAAGGATTAGTTGTGGATTTAGAATCATTTATAGTGTGTCTATTTTGGTGAGTGTGTCGCATAGTACAAAGTTCGTTCCAAAAACCAGGTCTACATATTTTGTGAATTCATTTAATTTAAAAAAATTGGTATTGAAAAAAGTTTACCTGTGTATGAATTAGGGAATTGAGTTTTCTCTGAGAGTTTTAGTTACTAAACCTATACTGAACAGTCTATCCCACCATCTCCTATCGAATTTATATTAAAGCCAAATAACCCCAATCTAATATTTTAATATGATAATACATTTAATAGTTAAAAATAAAAATGTAGCGAAAAAAATAATGTATGATTTTTTCTTCACCTAACTTGGGTGTTTTCATGAAATAAAATGATACTGCAAGTACTATCAAGGATATTAATAGCATGAAACAGCAAAAGTGCTTAAACTAACCAGTATCGAGTCGAAAATTGATGTATGATTTGTTTTTTTATTTTCCTAACACCGCCGGTTAATCCGAATAGCCGGTTAAGCGGGGCTCCAACCTATACATTTTATAGGAAATTCAATTGTGGTTATGATTATATCAACTTTATTTTTTTTGCGGCTTACAGACCAGGTTTGACAAGGTTTTTTCCGAAAATAGTCGATTTTCGGAAAAAACCTTGTCAAACCTGATCTGTAAGCCGCAAAAAAATAAAGTTGATATTAGAATTACCACGATTGAATTTCCTATCTGAATTTGATTCAAGACTACTGTAAAACAAGAAAAACCAGTGCCACCTTAATGTTATAATACTTAACCTTATCAATTCGTATTTAACTGATGAACTCAGAAGATTTCCGTTTCTGTTTTGAGTGTGTGGAAATATAACATTATAAATAAAAAATCTTTTGAAAGGTTAGTAAACTCCCAACCCTATTTTACTGTTTCTTAGTAGAGATAGTATCTTTCTTTGAAATCAACTGTGCCACTAGAACCTCAATAAATTGTTTAAACGAGATAATGTTGCTTTTAGCGAACGACATCGTTTTGCTTAGCCCCATGAGGCACTGTGCCCATAAAAAATTAAAATTATATTAAACTACAGCTGCCAAAACTCCCTTGAACTCATTGTTTCAATAGCCACCAAGTAAGAAAAAACTGAAGCCCCTTTTATGGTGCTACCAATAACTGGAATACACAAAATCTTACCCTTAAGGTGGAGTAACTTTCTCATCATTGGGAAAATTTGCCTTCAATCATTTCACCCAGAGATCACATGTTGCAAGTGCAAAGGTGAGAGAAATAGTTGAAGTAAAAGTGATTCCTGGAAAGTAATTCCTCCACACACCTTTAACAAGCTAAAATTTGATGCCTAAATTGAAGCAGTGTTGTAGGGTATATTATTACACCCTCCAGTGTAGAATTTAACTCATATGAGTTAGGCTCACTGACAGTGTTTAGCTCTCTAACCATTTCCCTAAAATTTTCTATGTCTTTCTATATAATAGACGGTAGCTTCAAATTTATTAAATGTTTTTAGAAACATTCGGTTTTTTATTAATAGGAGCTAATAGATAGTACTGGTAAAATGTGCTAACATACGTAACCTTCATCTTTCTTTGCTCATTTTTACATTTTAATTTTAGAATCTTGATTAAGGGGACTTCATTAGCTTCCCCACAGGAGTCAGGAGAAGGCGTTTTTAGAAGATACCTCTGTGATAAAGAGCAATATTATTATGGATTATGGATATTTCTCGTCACTTAATTTACATTTGTTATTTGAAAATCCCTAATTGACATCCGTTCAGCAACTATTATCTCTTAATCCTTCCCTATAATATGACAGTCCAGTTCAATACATATAGATCATTAAGTGGATGAACATTATATAGATTTCCTTTTTTTCACAGGCACCTATTGCAAGCTTTCATTTTCAAACTCCTGTAGCCAAGAAACAGGGTTCAAGAACTACTCAAGGCACATTAAAGACAAGGTCAACAACACAACACAAAACTTCAACAAACAACAGTATACCACATTGCACTTTAGCACCTGAGTGCACAACTACACCACAATGCACAGTAGCACCTGAGTGCACAACTACACCACAATGCACAGTAGCACCTGAGAGTACAACTAACACTATTCCACCTGAGTGCACTACACCACTGAGTTCTACTCTTCCAAAGTACACTATACCACAGAGCTCTGTTCCCAAAGAGTGCACAATCGCACCATGGTGCACTAGTACATCACAGTCCACAATTCCACCATGGTGCACTAGTACATCACAGTCCACAATTGCACCATGGTGCATTAGTACATCACAGTCCACTATGGCACCTGAGTTTACAAATATGCAAGACTGCCAACCTATACAAGATTATACAACTTTACAATGTCAAACAATATCACTACTGCTATCACAGACAACAGCAGGAGGTGTTAGATTACAAAAATTAGGGTTTAACAGACTGCCTTTATTCAAGCGAGGAATAAGGAGGAGGAGGAGAAATCCTAATCACATAAAATGGCCTAATGTATCAAAAGAACGGTTTATTTTGGAATAAATTACAATTTATTAAAATTATTGTTCTTTTATTTGCAATAATATTTGTGGAAATGGCGCAATTAATTACAGAGAGAATGTTTTCATAGATGAATAAATGTTAAAATAATTATATTCAGAAGTCGAATAACAGAAGGTAACAATTTCAGCAGAACAAGAATACTTTGAAAAAGATACTAGAACTTCTTACAAATTATTTGTTATAAATTTATTGCATTTATCTTTAAAGATTAAAATGTTTTAAAGGTAAAATTCACTTTTATTCACTGTGTAATTTTACTTATTATTAAATTGAAACTCTACAAAGTCAGACCTGACATAACCCTCTAAGTAAGACTTAACATTACCAGTTAGCATGTTGCTTTATAATCTTTTAGCGATGCTTGTTGTTGGTCTACAAATTATAGACATTCATCTTATTTTATTAATATTTATATATCATGTTTATAATTAATGCAATTCTGTGTTGTATACACATCTAAATTCTTTGGTCGAGAGATCCTTCGGTCCTGATATTTACCAAAACAACAGCTCAGGTGAAGGTTGTACAGAACTTAGAGATTATAACGAAAGAACTACATTACACATTGCTAAAATTATTTCATTGATACTATACAGAATACTATCACAATCATGGTAATTTCATGATTTAGTTGAGAGAGAGGGAGAAGGAGAATAAAGGCTCTGCACGTGCTTGTTATCCACTTTTCTATTTACAACTATCGGTCATTTATTGAGGTCCTAGTGGAGTAGAGGTATTCAAATCTCTCAACTTTGAAAATGATGTCTGTCTGTCAAATCTGTTGTCCGGGAAAGTGTTGAATAATAAATTTATTTTTAACTTTCAATCATATATTAATTTTCAACGTTCACTTGTCATTTGATTGGCTCAGCTATTATTATCAGGGACAGGTACTGAAACTCTTGTATCTGATATAAATGATACTGATACTTTTGTGTATCTGATACGCAAAATTAAATTACTGTTGCTTTTGGGTCGACCAATTTAAAGGCTAAAATAAATGTTGGGCTACTAGGTATTGAACTTAGCTAATAACATTTAAAAGTTCATTTGACAGAAGGTGTATCATTTTGACTGTGAGGTGAAATCATTTTTTCATTTTGTTTTGTTGATTTTTTTAATTAATGAAGTTGACTATTTTAATTTTATAGAATTAATACATATGTAACTTGAGGTTATAAATAAATCTGTTGGAAAGTTAATGGTTCTTTTTGTTTAAATTTCTTCATTTTATACAGGGTGCATCAATTTCACGGTTAAGTACTGCTTGTTTTTGATCTTGAAATATATTCTTTTAGCTTGGCAATTTAACATACGATTCTTTGTTTAAAATTTTAGTTGTTTCCTAACAGTAATTTTTGTGGTGGCTAAAAAATGATTTATTTGTTTAATTAATATCAATATTTTTACTCCCTAAATAAATGTGTTTACATATATATCCGTCTTTTTAATATTTAATTATAAAGAACTGATTAAAATTATAATGTTTACAATGTATATCTTTTCTTTATTATAATTTTTCACTAAGTACACATACTTTTATTTTTTTCAATAAAATACATCCTCTATATGCATTTTAAAATGTAAACCATATTTTGTTTTTAAAAAAATGAAACATGAAAAAATATAAACTGGTATTTGTTATAACTGTTGGAGAAGGTTTTCTGAATCTAAGAAACCAAAAACTGAGGAAGTTCTATAAGTGAAGCAGGAGGAAGTTCTATTTCTGGAGATTAATCAGAACTAAATTAGTTAATTAAAACACCTGAAAGTGTCAGTCAGTCACCTATAGTTTGCTGACAGTCCTGAGGAGATAAAAACAGTCTAGGATATGAGTAAACTGTAGCATAATTGCCCATGAAGGAGAAATGGGAACATTTTATTCTTGAATATCGGGATTAATCTCCAGTTCAGAATGAAGGGATATGTGTCATCCCTGACTTGAGGGGACGTTAATGTGGAGGAATACTGATTCCCATGCAGTTTTAGTGACTTAGTTGTGCACCACTCACTGGACTGTTTCATGGATTATCTTATAATATAACAAAATATTGTTGCTTGTATTTAAAAAAAAAAAAAACCTTGATTACTGTAAAACAGACAAAAAATTGAATAAAAAGTTACTATTAGCAGCAATGGCATTGCAATATGACACCCTATTACAACCGTCTACTGCAGAAAACCCCATGCAGCAGCTATGCTGGATGGGAAAATTTTCTAGTCTTAAAGATTTGGTTGGTGTAGATTGGTGGTGTTTTTAACCAGGTGTTAGGCGGCTCCTTACTCTTCTTTGTTCTTCCTTTGGTATCTATCTTTGACCTCATAACCATTGGTAATTGACATTAGTTGTTTTCTATTTTCATATTAAAACATCAAGAAATGTTTATTATAAATTTTCAAAGACAAAGCATGCATATATGTATATTGCCATATAATCACATTTTTATAAATAGCTTTATATTTATTTTAAAGTTATTTACAAAAATATTGTTTTATATAAACATACAAAAGTAATGTTTATATAAAATATTTTTATATAAACATTACTTGCTGGTATTGTGACGTAGAACATGCTACTTCTTTCTTCATACCTTTAATATAAAACCCTCCAGGTTTATACGTAACAGTGTTGTCAGAATTAGGGATGGGTCAGGTTGTATGAATCAAATACTTTGTATCAGATAATGAGAAGTATCTGATACAAGGAGTTGATCCAGCCAAAATGAACCGGATACTGATACTCACTGATCCATGGATGCTCAATGATCCTTATCAGTTCAGTCTGAGGTACTAATACAATGAATACTTGGAATAACTCCGGGCTATGATCCAGATACTGGCTACATAGTACTGATTCATTTTCTGAATCATTTAGTACTTGAAGTATTCCTTGCAAACTACTTAATACCTGATCCCTTGCCCTAGCAACAGACTTTGGTAATTTTATTAATTTATTTTAAGCAATAATGAGATAATGAAGAGAAATAATCTAAATAAAATAATATACTTAAATTATTTTTTATTAAAAAAATTATTTGGTAATTCTTATATACAATTTTCAAATGTAATAATTGTATTACATATAAGCATGCTTTGTCTTTGAAAATTCATAATAAACATTTCTTGTTGTTTAATATGAAAATAGAAAACAACTAATGTCAATTACCAATGGTTATGAGGTCAGATATAGTAACCAAAGGGAGAACAAAGAAGAGTACGGAGGCACCTAACAACATCTGGTTAAAAACATCACCAATCTACACCAACCAAATCTTTAAGACTAGAAAATTTTCCCCAATCCAGCATAGCTGCTGCAAGGGGTTTTCTGCAGTAGAGGGTTGTAATAGGGTGTCATTCTGCAATGCCATTGCTGCTAATAGTAACTTTTTATTCAATTTTTTGTCTGTTTTACAGTAATCTAGGTTTTTTTTTTTAAATACAATCAACAATATTTTGTTATATTATAAGATAATCCATGAAACAGTCCAGTGAGTGATGCACAACTAAGTCACTAAAACTGCATGGGAATCAGTATTCCTCCACATTAACGTCCCCTCAAGTCAGGGATGACACATATCCCTTCATTCTGAACTGGAGATTAATCCCGATATTCAAGAATAAAATGTTCTTGATTTTCCCTTTATGTGGCCATTTCTCGTATATGGGCAATTATGCTACAGTTTACACATATCCTAGACTGTTTTTATCTCCTCAGGACAAGCAGTAAACTATAGGTGACTGACTGACAGGTGTTTTAATTAATTAACTAATTTAGTTCTGATTAACTCCCAGAAATAGAACTCCCTCCTTATTAATAGAACTTCCTCAGTTTTTGATTTCTTACATTCAGAAAACCTTCTCCAATAGTTCCATTCCACAGAAAGAAACAGTATTGCAGGTTTATTAATAATCATTGCCGATACTATATTTTTATTTAAGGTATATAATAGTTTAGCATAGATAATTTATAATTCAGATGAGAACAAATAAAGACTACACAAAAGAATAGAACTAAACTTGAACTAATAGATAGGATCAGCACTTTAAGCTGAAGGAATTTTCAATTTACATAAAAAACCTGTACCACTACAACCCATAAAGGGTCTTGGGTTCAGTACTACGTAAGGAAGAGTACTGTTTCTTGGTCCGCGGTCGTGAAAGGAGGTGATTTGACCGTGATCATGCTCAACCGCCAGGTTTTTCCCCTTAATTTTTCAATTAAGGGTACCCACTTTATAGAGGCTAGGTTTGCCCCAGGAGGGTCTCTCGGCCCACGAGACGAACTGAGGCGAATAATAAAGATATCATAAGCCATGTCAGATTCGAACTCGGGACCTTAAGCACAGCAGTCCACTGCCTTACCAGTGGGCTACCCCGCTCCCCAATTCAATTTACATAGTCTCAAAAAAATGGCCAATCACCACCACTGTGTCATGGATATCATACATCCCATGAAAGTCACAAATATCCAAGTCAAAAATAACTTTACAAACGAAAAAAAATTCTTTTAATATAATATTTTATTTATTTTGATAAATGTTTGTAGATTTTCCAGAAGACAGAGAGAGAAAATGGGAAATAATCTACTAACAAAATTTAGATCAAGAAGAGAGAATAAAAGTTATAAGCAGGCAATAAAACTAAATAAAAATGGAGATGGTAAAAATATTATTTTTTTACGAATATATTTTTTACTATTGTAAAGAAGTTATTTATTCATTTAATTTACCTAATAATACATTACTAATTTTCAAGATATAAACAGAAAATTATTCAATTACTTTATGTATTTTTATAAAGAAGAAGACAAGATATCGATTGTTTTTCAATATATTCCTCTTCCAAGAGTATAGAGTATAAAGCTGCTGAGGATCATCCCTAGAGTCAGGGGTCTTCCCACGGCAATTAATTAGGGATAAAACCTGGGATTGAACATGATCTCAGAAACCCACCTTCTAGCAAGAATACTAAACAAACAGTACTTCCTACAAAGTACTCAATTAATTTTTAGTAATCAAATTTAAGCTTTTTTACCAATAAAAAAAAACTGTCTACAGTGAAAACCATTTTTAAAAAATAAAGATACGCCTATTCATTATACGTAAATTCTTTGTAGATTTTTTTCTACCATATCAATCCTGATAAACAATTCTATATAATTTTGCAATTATTTTCTGCATCATTGTCTCCTTGGACATGCCATAGTTATCATTAATGGTTCCCAGGGCCAATTCTTTTTTTCTAGTTCGAAGTGACGAAGTCTATGGCCAGTCTGTCCTCCTTAATAAAATAATCTTTTGAACTAAGTTTAATTGCCTCCGGTCATTATTTGATGAAACTCCCTATTCCTCTATGACCAACAGCCCTGTTTGGATCAACAGCTTTGCTCCAACTGCCTCATAGGGAAAGTAGAAACACGTCTCTTCAAAGGTAGACAGATATGAGGTGGCTTTGGATACAACCTGAAGGCTGAGGAGGAGTCTAGGCATGCCAAGCAGAGGGAAATTATTCCATAATGGCAGCACTGACAGAGAAAGATAAGGTTGTGATTTTTTCCTTATTCCTCGATGTTTTATTTCAGAACTTATTAATCACTGAAAACCCTAAACATTACAGACATGACAGCCTATAAGCCGGTATCTGAATCATTGGTACTTCTTACCTAGCATAAGAATCAACATTTCGATGAATTCACGATTTTCTTTTATTTGCTTAAGAAGCTTAACTCTCAATGAGGACTTGGTGGAATCTAAATGTAATTAAAAATTATTAAAAAAGTTGGAATTTGAAATTCTTCTGAATTTGGGCCACACTGATGATATTTGTTATAGGGCAAAATACCAGTGGGGGAGTATGTACATAAAAAAATAAATGACATGTGGAAACCTGTAAAGGCAATGGTTATATTTTCTTTATTCTTTAATTACAACTAAAATCGTAGACTTTCACAAAGTAATAAATAGTTTATTAGTTAACAAATATTTTTAGAGATGTCAAATCAATTAATTCTAAGTATAAAACTATACTCTTTACTGTAACAATGAAACAGTAAACCATAAATAAAAATGCTAACAGGTCTTCTATTTATTAGATAAATATAATAAATAAATAATCTCTATGGTATAACATTCAATAGTACTTTTTATCCAAGATGTCTTGAATTTTGCGTGCCATGAGGTAGAAAATTAAAACTATTTATTGGTAATAAGTTAACTTTTTTTAATGGATTTCATCACTTCATTCAATGGGACTTTAATATAATTAAGTGAATCTAGAAACACTGCCCTGTTATGCAGAATATACTTAAAATTCTTCCCCTAAAACATAAAAAATTATTTTAGTTGGTCATTATTCTATTATACATATCAAGGAAGGAACAGAGTAAATGATAACATAAAACATTGCACCTAAAAGATAACACAAGAACAGGAGGGGAAAATGTTTGTAGGTTTAAGTATGGGGTCAATCCATATAAAGTGGTCTAGTCTAGTTGCTTCAACATTTTTATTATTTTTTTAATATTTTTACTATAGAAAAAAAATGCATCAGAAGCACAAAAGTGCAATTACTTTATTTTTCGAATTTATATTTTTCCAATGGCGGCCATATTATTTTCGAAAAACCGTGTATTTTTAGCTATTTCAGTGGTCTGCTTCAAATCAAATATCTCCTCTTTTACTCATCCTAGAATATTCAAATAAAGACCAATCTCTTTAGAAAGGTCTGACCTTTGATAAAGGTTTTTTACAACTATGAACTTAAACTAAGTATTACAGACTGTACATGGACCATGTACCCCTGTATAAGATATTCTCTTTATAACAATTAATGTGGCTGGGTACTGTAGAGTGGACTGTAAGGAATAAAAACTATCTATGATAATAACTGAATATAATATGCTATTGTTACATGTGAAGAAAATTAGGGGGGGTTTCGCCAAATGCAGGATACATTTGATGTTAGTATGTTAATTAATTTGGAGGTAGACTATTGCATTTTTTGTAAATGTGAACTGCTGGATCTATTCTAAGTGAAGTTGAATTTAGTAAAACTATTTTACTTCTTTTGTGGTGCTTCTTCTTCCATTAGCTCTCTTATTTCTTTCTCCATTCCTCTCCTCCTTTTGGCTCCAGGTGGGTCAGTGAAGTGATGTGATTACTCACACATTTTGAATGAAATTATGAGATGCAATAAAAAAATCAAATTAGTTCGGCCGAACATGAGGCTCTTTCAAAAAGGCTCTTAATCCCACCCTGTCACCTCCTGTTGACTTTTTTTCCTCTATCCGCCGCTAGGTGGTAGCACCTCTGGGACTGTGCCGTATCCACTTGATGTAGGAATGATTAATTGTTTAGGAGAAATTCCTAAAAAAACCCTTCAAAGTTTCAAGCAGTAATTTTAAAAAAAACGGGTTTTCAAAAATTATTTTTTACAAGAAGGCAAATGACCAAGTGTTTGTTATTTTTTTATTTAATAAAGGTAGGCACTATAAATTCACAAAGTTTCAAGCTGTGGTCTTGCACAGTTTTTTAATAAAAATTTTTGAAATATTGAAATTTCCAAAATTTCAAAAGTTTAAAGCTTTTGAGAGAGATCTCTTTAAAGAGATATCTCTGTTGGGCAAGAAAATTTGAACTTTAGTCCCTAGGTAGAGGATTGAACTGTCAAAATTTCATTTAGTAGACTCGACTAATTGCAATGATATAAAACATTGAAAATAATAAAATAAGTATTAAATCCAAAGCGCTAAACAGCATATATTATTTTCGTTCCGTTTCCACGAAATGAAATTTTGACAGTTCAATCCAATCCCCAAGGACTACTGGGCCAAATTTCAAATTTTTATTTTCTTGTCCAACAGAGATATCAAGCTTCAAACTTTTTAAATTTCAAAATTTCAAAAAATTTTATTAAAAAACCAGTGCAAGTCCACAGCTCGAAATCTAGTGAATTTGAAGAACCCACCTTCATCTATCAAATAAAAAAATAGCAAACCCTTACTCATCTGCCTTCTTGTAAAAAATGTTTTTGAAAACCCATTTTTTTTTAGAATCCGCTTGGAAATTTGTAGGGGTATATGGACCGTTATACTTATTTTTAAGTTCATACTTGTTATGCCTTTATTAAACTACAGACCTTTCTAAAGAGATTGTTCTTTATAAAAATGTTCTAAGATGAGTTAAAGAGGAGATATTTGATTTAAAGCAGAGCACTGAAATAGCTAAAAATACGCAGTTTTTCAAAAATAATATGGCCGCCATTGGAAAAATAAAAATTCAAAAAATAAAAAGCAATTGCACTTTTGTAGTAGTGATGCATTGTTCTTTCTATGGTAAAAAAAAAACATTTAAAAAAATAAAAATGTTGAAGCAACTAGACTAGACCACTTTATATGGATTGACCCTATGTCATTTACAGTTGATATACCATGAAAAATGCTCAAGTTCAAAAATTATGTTTTAATTTATTATAAGGTTCAAGGTGAAAAATATAGAAAATTTACTTATTTTTAATAAATAAAAAAAATACATTTCATACTGCACTGTTGGAAATTTAAATGGGGCGGAACCCTAATTATGTTATTTCAGAATTTTAGATTAGTTATGAATAGAATATAAACAAAGAAATGTCTATTTCTTGTGAATGAGCAAAAAAAAAAAAAAAAAATGTTCTTTAGGAGAGGGTTTAGAATATAGGTTGACCATCACGGCTTGGAGCGAGATTGGGGCTCCATGCACCCCCCCCCCCCCAAAAAAAGAACGGGCCAATTGCATTGGCGAATTATTTGGGGCCGGAGCAGTCCCATAGGCCTTGAAATCACCCTCGGCGGGCGGGCCCCTGGCCCAGAACAACATTTTAGCGGGCGGTACCTGGGGACCTGGGAATTTCTGGGAGGGCGGTACCTTAGGACCTCCTCGGCCCCCATCCTCGGCCCAATAGTCCAACAGCGGTACGATCGTACCATATATATCAACGTGTTAAATACATAGAAGTAACTCAACAATTTTTAACATATCTGAGATCTGCTTGCACAATTCATGCACTCTTCTCCAGGAGTATACTAACATTTTGATACAGCTTTATAATTTTACAACTTAGGGGTTAACTAATAAAACTTAGGGGTTATTCCTAGTGCAGTATTTGAGAATATTGGAGTCTTGCCTTCATTATAATCAACGATTACCTTCGGTTTATGAAAAATTCCCCGTTTAGTCGTCACCGCAACAATTTCTGGTTCATGTTTTGTTGAAAACGCCAAGACATCTCTCTTGTCCTTCCACTTTATTACAAGAATCCCTTCTTGGCTTTACTTCGCTGAAATGTTCCCTTTCTTCAACTTCGCAAGCACAACTTCCTGAGGCAGAAAATTTCTATTTTTCTTAGGGTGCCCAATAGGTGTTTTATTTTTCAGCAGCTTTAGGGCTAAATCTACACTCATGTAATAATTTTCAATGACATTTGTCCTGCCTTCCCCCAACAATCGATCTGCTCATTCTAATACAACTTGATTATCTATCAAATATTATATCTATCAAATATACCTTCATCTATCAAATAAAAAAATAGCAAACCCTTACTCATCTGCCTTCTTGTAAAAAATGTTTTTGAAAACCCATTTTTTTTTAGAATCCGCTTGGAAATTTGTAGGGGTATATGGACCGTTATACTTATTTTTAAGTTCATACTTGTTATGCCTTTATTAAACTACAGACCTTTCTAAAGAGATTGTTCTTTATAAAAATGTTCTAAGATGAGTTAAAGAGGAGATATTTGATTTAAAGCAGAGCACTGAAATAGCTAAAAATACGCAGTTTTTCAAAAATAATATGGCCGCCATTGGAAAAATAAAAATTCAAAAAATAAAAAGCAATTGCACTTTTGTAGTAGTGATGCATTGTTCTTTCTATGGTAAAAAAAAAACATTTAAAAAAATAAAAATGTTGAAGCAACTAGACTAGACCACTTTATATGGATTGACCCTATGTCATTTACAGTTGATATACCATGAAAAATGCTCAAGTTCAAAAATTATGTTTTAATTTATTATAAGGTTCAAGGTGAAAAATATAGAAAATTTACTTATTTTTAATAAATAAAAAAAATACATTTCATACTGCACTGTTGGAAATTTAAATGGGGCGGAACCCTAATTATGTTATTTCAGAATTTTAGATTAGTTATGAATAGAATATAAACAAAGAAATGTCTATTTCTTGTGAATGAGCAAAAAAAAAAAAAAAAAAATGTTCTTTAGGAGAGGGTTTAGAATATAGGTTGACCATCACGGCTTGGAGCGAGATTGGGGCTCCATGCACCCCCCCCCCCCAAAAAAAGAACGGGCCAATTGCATTGGCGAATTATTTGGGGCCGGAGCAGTCCCATAGGCCTTGAAATCACCCTCGGCGGGCGGGCCCCTGGCCCAGAACAACATTTTAGCGGGCGGTACCTGGGGACCTGGGAATTTCTGGGAGGGCGGTACCTTAGGACCTCCTCGGCCCCCATCCTCGGCCCAATAGTCCAACAGCGGTACGATCGTACCATATATATCAACGTGTTAAATACATAGAAGTAACTCAACAATTTTTAACATATCTGAGATCTGCTTGCACAATTCATGCACTCTTCTCCAGGAGTATACTAACATTTTGATACAGCTTTATAATTTTACAACTTAGGGGTTAACTAATAAAACTTAGGGGTTATTCCTAGTGCAGTATTTGAGAATATTGGAGTCTTGCCTTCATTATAATCAACGATTACCTTCGGTTTATGAAAAATTCCCCGTTTAGTCGTCACCGCAACAATTTCTGGTTCATGTTTTGTTGAAAACGCCAAGACATCTCTCTTGTCCTTCCACTTTATTACAAGAATCCCTTCTTGGCTTTACTTCGCTGAAATGTTCCCTTTCTTCAACTTCGCAAGCACAACTTCCTGAGGCAGAAAATTTCTATTTTTCTTAGGGTGCCCAATAGGTGTTTTATTTTTCAGCAGCTTTAGGGCTAAATCTACACTCATGTAATAATTTTCAATGACATTTGTCCTGCCTTCCCCCAACAATCGATCTGCTCATTCTAATACAACTTTTGTGGGTACTGCTCCGCCTTGATTTGCTTTTTCTTTCCTCTCATAATCTTTGAAATTCCATGTGAACCCTTTATTGCAGCACAACTTAAAAATTTTCACGCCATATTTATGAGTTTTATTCGGCAAGTACTGCCAAATATTCAGCCGCCCACGGAACGGTATCATTGATTCGCCAATGCAGACATTCTCCCTGGGCTTGCATATCTCGCTGAATTTAGCTGTTAAATAGTCAATAAGTGGTTTCAATTTTACAACTCTGCTTTCTGAAAATTCTTCATTGTTAGAAAAGTGCCACATTTTCAGCAGTATTTCAAATCGATTCCGGGGCATGGCATTGCGACAAACATGGCTTTTGTAAAGGTATCTATTACTCCAATAATCGCGAATCTTTGGTAAAGAAACAAGACCCAACAATTTGACCATTTCCTCCCTGTCGGTTGGAAACCAATCATTTAGTCTGCTGCAAGGTCCAATTGTTTCTTTTGCTATACCAGAAATCATTGCTTGTTCAGCATACTTGTTGGTTTCACGCACCTTAAGATCGAGTAAGTCCGCCCCAACAAATAAATCATAAACATCTTGAGGTCAAGCCCCTGTCATACTCGAGATTGTCAGGTTGTAGAGTAGGTTGAAGGGTACAAGTGAAAATTTGATTCCTTCCAACTGGGTCGGACCAAATAACATAAAATGGTTCAGATATCATTGGTGAGTCATCATACATAAATAAATAGTGGGTCTATGGGTTGTGGATCTGAGAAAGTTGATGGGCCTGGAGTAGGATCAGTGGGATCAGAAAACCCAAATCTATACTCGGGGAGATGAGAGTTGGTGATTGAGCGGTGGGGGTTAGGAGAGGCGGGGCTACCCCCACCTCCTAGTAATTTCCCCTCCACCGCAGTCCACCAGACTGTATCTAATTTGACTCTAGTAGTAAAATTGAGCATTTAAATATATCATATGGTTTATGTAGGTTAAAAAAAAATTAATAAATATGTTAACTTATGTTAACTATGAATAGATCAATCGTGTGGTAAAAAAGTAATTTTGATAAATAAAGATATTTAATATTTTTTTTTTTTTTGGAATTAGACATCTCATTGGTTGAGATTCACCCACCTCTTAAAATATTTATCGAGGTTAGGCTCCATATAATTTATTTTTATAATTGTATAATGTACATGGTAAAATAATATATAATATTAAATTATTCTGATTCACTAAGGGGGTAAACGCCCTCAATTCCACTTGGACCTGCTTCTGGTTCATTGCTAAAATCAAGCTCTGAACAAACATCCTGGCTGCTTTCTGAATCACGAGACGAAGAGGACGAGCTCAATGTAATTATCATTTCCTCAATTCTATGACGACGTGAAAGACGATTAGCTAATATCTACCTATCTAATACGTAACCTACTAAAATAATGTAAAAGATGAAATTAATAATACAAAAAACAACACAGATTTCAAACTATCAACTCACTTGACTCAGAGTTAACCAAACACACAATAAATGCAAGGAGGGGAAGGTAGCGAGGTTAGGTTTTGTTGGAAGGGTAGGGGCAAGCGGGGGAACTGCTGGGCCGAGGGAGGGGGTCGTCCCAGTCACCAACTCTCATCTCCCCGACTATAGTTCTTTTTTCTGGCAAATACTCCTCAGAATCTGTTGTTACACTGTCAGAGGAGAAATCAGGATCCTTATTATAATAACTTAACTATCCTATCTTCTATCAAAAATAACCACCATGCCCAACAATAAGAATTTCTTACAATTCAATAATTCATTCTAGCACAAACTAATTAAATAACATAATAAAATAAGTACTATAAACAAAAAATATATTATAAATATCAATTAATAAAGTCAAAAGATTTTTATAATAAAGCTTTTTTCAAACATTGTGCAGATAAAAGTATGTTTTGCTAATTTAATTTTGTTTATCTATTTTCTTTAAGGTAATTTTATATAATAATACAATATAGTTTAATATAATATCTATATAAATAAATATGAAATTCTGTTTGTTTGTTTGTTTATTGGGTCTTATTAGAAATCCATACCGTTTGTCCTAAATTCTCCAAATTTCGCTAAGTGGTCCTTTGATAACAGGTGCGAACACCTGTCCATATTAAAATTGCATAACTTCAGCCGATCTTCAGCTGATATTCTATATTCTCCAAATTTCGCTAAGTGGTTCTTTCAGACCAGGTGCGAACACCTGTTCATATTAAAATTGCTAAACTTCAGCTGATATTCTTTATTGTTATAAAAATCATAATAATCTCACTTTACAATGTTTTTTTTTTACGAAATCGACCGTTTCTTTAGAAAAATGAAATTCCCCAATACACAGTGGGCCAGACCCCCCTACTGTACACCCCCCCCCCCACATCCCTATAAATTGCATATCGTTGTGTTCCTTGTAATAAAAAATTAAGAAAAAGCCAATGTTCCCAGAAAAAAAAAGTGGCCGCACTAACCGAAAATGGCGTTCAAACATGGCGGAATGACGAATTTGATTTTAGTTAGTTTTTTTATTACTGACATTCACCATTATGCTTAATTTCGCCATAACTGGTATTTTATTAAAGCTAGATAGTTCTAGATTCAGAATAAATAAACAAACGTTCTAAAATAATTAGTCATGACAATATAAAATACCTTTAAAGTCAATTTTTTCAAGTCACTCGCGTAAAAATAATCGAGCCTATGTAACTGCAAGTTTTTAATTTACAGAAATAATTAATATAACCTTTTTTTTATTATTTTTTTATATTATAAATCTGATAAATAAAGGATATAAGTCTGATAAATAATAATGAATTAGTCGCAGATTGCACATTATCTAAACCTCACTTATATTGACATTAACCTGGTTATCTTGAAATTAAATAATAATGTTCTTATAGTAGTAGTTGGGTTACAGACACTGGCTTCTGATCATTCGTGAAATTTGAAACAAATGAATTTTTGCAAAGTATTGATTATTTACAGATTTGAAAACAATCAAAATAAAAAAGATAAATAAAAAGTTCTGTTTGTTCTTTGATATGTAGAAATTATTCGTAATACAATTTAGGAAGTATATACCTAACACAATTTAATAGCTCACAATTAATGAATTAACAGTTACACAATATATGTATATGTATATATATAAATATATATATATATATATATATATATATATATATATATATATATATACACATAATATGATTAATTTAAAATTAAACCACTACTGGAGAGGAAAACCAATTAAAACATGTAAGTATTCATGGTCTATAATCCACGAAGTTGTGGCCTTTTTCGGTTTCTGGCATATAACTACACTTCAAAAAGTTTACTTTCTCTTTTTTTCGAAAAAATTGTATACTAATTCAAATAAAATGAAATATTTGAAGTTGAAATAGGATTAGTTATTTATTTTAAAAGTAACCTATTCCTGCGTAGAGATAGAAATGAAAACGTGAAAGTATTTGTAGCACTTACTTCATTCTTTTAACTACATCTTCATTCCTTCATATATCTATGAGTCAAAAAGTTCACTTCCTCTTTTTTTCTAAAAAAAAGGGTATACTAATACAAATAAAATGAAATATTTGGAAGTTGAAATCGGATTAGTTATTTAGCCAAATTCGAACATTAAAGATCGGTAATTTTTACCAATTTGCTAGAAACTCATGTTCCAACGCCTACAACTGGACAATATGTACTCTAAATTAAAAATGTTACAGATAAAAGTTTTAGACCAATTAATTTAGCATAAAATAAGCCCACCTAAATAGTTAGTTCTGTGAATATTTTATCATATCCCCTTAGGCTTCACAAAAAGAAGGAATTAAGCGCTACGAATACTTTAACGTTTTCATTTCTATCTCTACGCAGGAATAAGTCAATTTTAAAATAAATGGGCTTATTTTATGCTAAATTTAATGTCCTAAAACTTTTATCTGTGACATTTTTCATTTAGAGTACATATTGTCGAGTTATAGGCGTTGGAACATAAGTTTCCACCAAAGTGGTAAAAATTACCGATCTTTGATGTTCGAATTTGGCTAAATAACTAATCCTATTTCAACTTCAAATATTTCATTTTATTTGAATTAGTATACAATTTTTTCGAAAAAAAGAGAAAGTAAACTTTTTGATGTGTAGTTATATGCCAGAAACCGAAAAAGGCCACAACTTCGTGGATTATAGACCATGAATACTTACATGTTTTAATTGGTTTTCCTCTCCAGTAGTGGTTTAATTTTAAATTAATCATAATATATATATATATATATATATATATATATATATATATATATATATATATATATATATATATTTATTTATAATATAAAAAAAATTAAAAAAAAAAACGTTATATTAATTATTTCTGTAAATTAAAAACTTGCAGATGCATAGGCTCAATTATACATTCAAAATAATATCCTAAACCCGCTGTAATTATATCGTGTATGAGAAATGAACGATGTGGCAGAGGACTGGATACGCTCGAGTAACTGGCGGCTTTTCGCCGTTTAGGTCCGTTTTCTATAAATACAATAAACTATTTGATATATTTTGAAATTTGACCAATGATTTTTAAAGAAGAATAATTAGTCCAGATGTTTTATTTCAGGATGTTTTTCGTTAACGATGGCCGTTTAATCACAAATTAACTTAGAATTTTAACTTTTACGCGAGTGACTTTAAAAATTGACTTTAAAGGTATTTTATGTTGTCATGACTAATTATTTTAGAACGTTTGTTTATTCATTCTGAATCTAGAACTATCTAGCTTTAAAAAAATACCAGTTATGGCTAAATTAGGCATAAAGGTGAATGTCAGTAATAAAAAAACTAAATAAAATGAAATTCGTCATTTCGCCATATTTGAACGCCATTTTGGGTAAGCGCGGCCACTTTTTTTTCTGGGAACATTGGCTTTTTCTTAATCTTTTATCACAAGGAGCACAACGATATGCAATTTATAGGGATGTGGGGGGGGGGGTGCACGGTAGGGGGGTCTGGCCCACGTACTACAAGTGAAACCTGGATATACAGCTATAATCTATGTAAATAAAGATGAAATTCTGTTTGTTCTTTATAGAAATCCATACCGTTTGTCCTAAATTCTCCATTTCGCTCAGTGGTTCTTTGATACCAGGTGCGAACACCTGTCCATTTTCAAATTGCATAACTTCAGCCAATCACTGGGTTTATTCTTTATTGATATAAAAATCGTTTTGATCTCGCTTTACATTGGTTTTTATGAAATCGACGGTAGAGTCGATAAAAATATCACTTTATAGATTTTACAGATTTAAAAAATCAATTATCCTGGTGAAACCGGTATATACAGCTAGTATATATAATATATATAATAAAATTATTGATTATAAATTGATTGATTTGAATTGATTTGAAATTATTATTATAGTATATATAATAATATAATAAAATTATTGATGGATACAAAAGTTGTTTTATTAAAAGAATGTAAAACATAGAATTGAGTCAATTGTAATTTGTAATAACAAATTTTTTGATGTTAGTATAATTGCTACATAACTATTTTTGTTAGTAAAAAAATATTTGGGCATAAAATATATTGTGTGTTAACAGTTGGTGATTATTTTTTTTTTTTTTTTTTGTTCGGTACCCCTACCTGGTCATGTGTGGCATACGGCATACATTAATCTAGAGGTGTAACCAACCTATTCTAACCATGGTGGGAGGGTCGAGATTTATTCCGTGGGGCCTCCACGAAATAAAAGTCAACCCTCCCAGGGCGGGTCGCGCTCCTAAACGCTCGGCTATTCCGGCCCGGTTGGTGATTATTTGTTTGACCCGCTTTAGCACACTCGAGCCGAACGGTGGCGGTTCAAATACGCCCTGGGATGGTTGACTTTTATTTCGTGGAGGCCCCACGGAATAAATCTCGACCTACCCACCATGATTAGAATAGGTTGGTTACACCTCTAGAGTAACCCCCCGTATGCCACTCATGGCCAGGTAGGGGTACCGAACAAAAAAAAAAAAAAGTTGGTGATTATTCATATCTATTGGTTGATTGTCACTTGATTCTAAAGGAAAAAGTAATTTTTCAAAACTACTTTAGTTGTAAGCACTATACTTTTAGGGGAAAAAAAAGTTACCTGAATGAAGAGGACTGATGGGCCAATACACTTTTATGTTAGATAAAACCTGGAAGATCATCTTTCTTCTGGGACATCGTTAGCAAAAGTAAGAAAAACCTGGGAAACAACATACTCTAATAAAATCAGTATAATGTATTAATGATGAATATTTCTATAACACATTAAAATAATATTACTATTTCAAATCCTCCAGAGTAAAAAGAGTAACTATTCATGCAGTAATTAATACTGTTTTTTTGTTTTTTATAAATAATTTACTAAAAGTTTTTTTTTTTGTTTTTTTTATGATCACAAGAATAGAGTAGGATTCTTAAATACTCTAAATATCATAGGTCTACTCAACACTAAAATTATATCCTTATAATTAATAAGACAGAATAAATCTGAAAGAGCACAGAGCTGGAGTTACCATCCCCTAGGATTATCATAGGATTGCAAACCTTCTAGGCAACATTGTAGATGAAATAGATGGCATGCCTATAGAGAGGATTAGAGAAGGCAGTGAAATTGGTTTCCAGATTAATAAAAAACAAAACAAGGATTATGCACTTTATAACACAAACCAAACCAAAAGTATACTCCTAAATGGATAGGAAATTGAAGTAGTCGCAAATGAAATATCTGGGAAGCAGATCAACTTGAAGATATATCCCAACTGAGCTTACGTACAAGCTTGAAGATGCTTCTGGAGGTATAGGCACATTTTGTCAGGTCTGGATGTCAACCACAAACTCCATTGGTGGAATTCTTATGTTCTTCCAGTCATTTTATATTGATTGGAGGTGTGAAGCCTTAATAATTTTGCATAAAGCACGAAAAATAAGGATGGCACCCAGAAGTGTAGGAAGGTGAGAGAGTGGCACCCAATGGACAGGACAAGAAGGAGGGGTCGCTCCACGACCAAAGAGGATGGATAATGAAGAACAACCACACCTTCTTTTGTGTTTTTGCTACCTGAGTTAATAAACCAGGCTTATCTCTAGCACTTTTAGCCTTCAATTTGTTTTCAGGCAATTATTTATATATAGCTTTAATATTATTTAACAGTCAATATTTTGTAATTAGTTGTTTAAGAAACATTGTACATAAATTTTAAAAAAAGTTTTTAAATCCACCTATGCTCGTCCAAATTCCAGATGAGAAAGGATGATGAGAGCATTTAAAAAAGTGATGTGTAGGAAGATAAAGAAACGTGTCTAAGGCCAAAGAGTAATGAAGCCACATGGCACACGGCAACCAGCCTTTATTCATAGGCTGGCAAGCCCACATTACACTTAGTAATTAGTTCCTTAAGGGTTAACAGCAGGAAGATACAAATAAAATGAAGTTTGGAGGACAATCTACAAGAGCTAACACAAATTAACAGCCACTTTGATGATCGTGACAAACATGCATTCTATACTTAAGTAAACATACTTTTAAAAAAATGCAATATAAGTAAAATAAGGAACAAAACATTATTTTACTTCATTTCACAAAATTGTTTCAATAATATTTGGCTTTTGTTGTATAAGAAAAAAAAAAACTTTTGAACATTTGAAAATTTTTTTTACAAATTTTTGAATTGACAATAAAAATAAAAATTAGAAATAAAAACAGGCCTAATTTGCAATGATCTATGTTACCATTAAAAACTCCAATACAGAGTTCTGTTTCAACGCTGAATCAATCTTTGTTAAAATCAATCTGATTTCATTCAGAAAGAAATGACTTTCTTTAGGCAAAACATCATCAGTTTCAAACTATTATGTCCATCAAAGATTAAAAAAATAGACATAATCAGGAGTACATATGCCAAATTTTAAATGATGACCAATCGATTTTTGATTTTTCATTTGAGTATTTGATAGCAAAAAATGTTGAACTAAAATAACAATAGTAGTTAAATAATTAGAAATATATACACTCACCTCCTCAAGTGTTGTTTGGGAAACTGAATAATCAAGAAGCAGGGTTGTTTTTTTCAACTCCTCCATTTCCCAAAATAATTGTGAAAGTCGAAGTCCCATTATTTCATACCGCAATTGGTTACTATGTTCTTCAACCAATTTAGCTGAAGGGAATAAGCTCATTATACGCATCTTCACTTTAATGATGTTCTCCTCTTTGCATCGTATAATGAAGCGATAGCCCCCACCGTACCTAGGAGAACCAACAATAATTTAAGATAATAATTAAATAAACTGAAAATATCAATTAATAAAAATTATATCATTATACTTAATTAATTTTAATATATTAACACGTTAGTGGCGTATTTTAGGTGTATCGTGAATTGAACGGTATCGGTCCCTGGGGTCCGACTGCTGGGAAGAACTACAGACGATATCGGGCGTCAGGGTCCGATGGGAATGCTTTGACGAAAGCGTTATGTTTTGACTAAAAATTGAATTAAATGAGCATCTCAAGGGCATTATCTCTTGGTAAGGATTGGAACGAGAAATAATAGGCGCAGGACAGGCCGATACAGGATTTACGCCAAAGTTTATCGAAAATCTGACCTCTGAGTCCGATTCTAAAAAACTTCAGAATTTCAATTGTTAGCACCATTTTCTGCACTAAAATGCAATAATCTCATTAAAAATCGACTAAATTGAGTGTTTGAAGTGTTCGGACTTTCGGACATTTTCATGTGAAAATCGGCTGCTAAAAGGGGAATGTAAGACACCGGACCCCGGGGACCGATGCCGCACCTAACGTGTTAATAGATAATTAATCAGAACTTAAATAATTATTAATTAAGAAAATAATTAGCTCAAAGTTTATATATATATATATATATATAGGGTAAACCCGGGAGAGTTGCCGCGTCCGGTATAGACGCCGCACCCCTGTTAGTTTTGATAGCAGCCACTAGAATGCGCCCGGCTCAGTTCGTGGTAGGTAGAAGCAGTGCCCAGTGAAGACGTATTGTGTTTTAGTTTATGTTGCTGTTGTTTTTATTAGTTTTATACTTGATGAAAGTGAGTTGAGTACATTTTTTTACCCCAGAAATATATTTTACCTATCCTTAACCTTGTAACTGTTACGAAACCTTTCAATGGATTAGAGTTTTTAAGATTTGTAGCAACAGGTTACTTCACTAGCTACATTTTCTGACCAGCCACACCATCTTGGCTTTCTAGACAAGAGAGCTATGCGGTGCGACGTCTACCCTGACAGAATGGGATAGATGCCGCGATGAAATCCGGTATACATGCCACACCTTTTTTCATAAGGGACACAAGCCGCACACTGAATGTTTTTATTAATATGGCTTTTAATACAATTATTTG
Source organism: Aelia acuminata (assembly GCA_911387785.2). Classification (NCBI taxonomy): domain Eukaryota; kingdom Metazoa; phylum Arthropoda; class Insecta; order Hemiptera; family Pentatomidae; genus Aelia; species Aelia acuminata. The sequence goes on from OU426979.1 coordinate 103,265,939, forward strand.
GGTCCTAAATTTTGTTTGTATCAAATCAGCAAAAACTTAATACCAAGTGCAAACCTAAAAATCTAACTTTGAAAAAGAAACTTGATTTCAGTTCTTCTGAATCAGAAGAAGACATTATTTTTGAAGATGACGCAGACGAACCTGTTTCGAAGAAAAATAAAAAATAAAATAAAAAGGGATCATTGGATTCATGTAAAGAATGTGAAGAGTTCTACCATGAAACAAAAAAAAAGTGTGACTAGTTGTGTTGTGCAATCTGCAAATCGTGGGTTCACGAAGATTGTACCATTTTTGCTACTTTTTGCGTGGACTGTGGTCGAAAAAATCGAAAAAAGGAAACAATGTAAATATGTTATAATTCGAGCTATAATAAATGTCTTGTTCATATATACTTTTTGTATTACTTAACGTCCTAAATAAATAAGTTTAAGACAATTTTACTACATGCGGCTTAACACCCTTATGGGTGCGGCATATCACCCGCAACATACGGGAGAGTTGCCGCTTTGTAGCAATTTACAAAAATATTTTTAAAACCCAAACCTGTGTTTTATGAATTGTTTATGCTTATTGCATATGTTAAAATATGTTACTATGGACTTTACTAAATGCTTAATTTAGTTTTACGTGCATTATGGGACTGTGAAATTTAGTTTTAGAAAATGTGCGGCATCTCTCCCGGAATTACTATATATATATATATATATAATTAAATGAAAACCACACAATTCTAAAAACTTACTTTTCCTTAAGATGCTGAGATGAACCAAAACACCTAAATGTTCCCGAAACCATCACAGTCAATTTGGTACAAAGAGCTTGACACTCCTCCATACTGTGAGAAGTTAATATGACACAGCCTCCTCCTTTGATAATGTCTTGAATACAAGACCATAAAAACCTTCTGGCCTTAGGGTCCATACCACTAGTTGGTTCATCCTGAATCACCGAAACAAGAAAGAAATACTTAAAATTAAATAATTTTCTTACTTAGCCATTTTATATATATATAAATTGGCTAATATATATAATAGTCAATTAGTAGTTTGGTAGTGGTTATTTTAATATATATTAATTAGACCATCAGCTCACCACAGAAACCCTACTAGTTTCAGTTCTATGATCTATCTTATCACAATCTCTAATGACAAAAAATTGAACTACTTTCAAATTAAAATATTATTAAAAATATCTTATATTATGGTATGGAATATATTATAGTATGGAAACGAAACAATAGTTTTATTTCCAATCACTCTATGAAAAATCAAATATGATGCATGGCTTGAAAATGGCTCTAGCAACAGAAACATTGCCTAAATAAACTTGTGTTGTTTTGGTGAATATTGGCCTAATTTTTATTTAATTCATCATATTAAATTAATCACCAAACTTGAAAAAGATGATTAGAGTATCTAGATAAAATATTTATTTTATAATAATACACATTTAATAAATAAAGCATATTATGAATAAATATACTTATATCTAAAAGCATAATATAAATTAACTTACTAAAAATATTAAAGGTGGATTTCCAATAAGGGCAATAGCAGTAGATAATTTGCGTCTGTTGCCACCAGACAGAGTACCAGCAAGCCTTGATGAATAATAAAGAAGGTTCATTTGTTCTAAGCAATCTTCAACTCTCTGATTACAGTACGATATGAAAATAAATAATAAAGTGAAGAATATCATGTAGAAGTGAGAAGGTAGGAATTATATGACACTTAAAAATTAATTAAAATGTAAATTAGTGTAAAACACGCAACACAATAACAAATATATTTTAAAAAATGTCATGGCAGGAGTGAATATTTGAGGTGAAAAGATGAGAATTTAGAGAATTGAGTGTTGGCCAGCTTAGAATATAATTCACACAATATTTAGGATTGGTTTCAGATAAAATACTAATCTTTATGACTCCAAATGGGATCCTAAAGAAAAAAGTCGTGAAGAAATCCGAATGAGTTTGATGACACCCGAAACAGTTCAGTTTAAAATTTGCAAATGCGACAGGTAGCTTCAAAACCAGCTCCATCCATATTATACTGAAATATCTTTTCTTCTACTCCCTGCATATATTTAATACAGTAAATCATCCAACCAAGTGATGAGGATCAGAACCTGCTACTTCACTGTGAAAATTGAGTTCAAAGTTTATGCGTTTGTTACAAAAGCAGCTCTATCAAAGCTTCCTTCCCTGGCCACAAGGTTGCTTTTTTCGAATGTAGGTTATTTAAATAACTGTTTAGCAGTTAAAGCGGTAATTATTGCTTTAATATTAATCATCCAGTTTAAATCAGGGAAGATTGCAGACATTTTTTAATCTTTTTGATCTTTCAAATTCTCGTTTTCCCATTAAAATTGTCTAGAACCAATGTTCTTTTTCTTATTTCTATTTTTTAAATGGAAAGAAACGTATGTATTATAATAGGTACCGCAAAGGAATCTAATTATATATATATATATATATATATACAAACTACTTTATTACAACCAATGTCATACACTTACTAACAAAAGTCTCTGCACACCCTCCAGCTTTTTTTTTATTTTACCTAAAGATAGGTTACGAGCCAGATATTGGCAATGAAACTCACAAATTTTTTACATAATTTAATCTATTTTAATTAACAATAATCAAATTTAGTAAAATTTATTTAACTTATAATTTATGAGGAAAATTACATAAAATGTCAGAATATTGATGCGCCAAAAGTCTCTGCACACACCATTTTTCTTCAACTTGAAGCTTAATTATTGATACCAAATCAACTTTAATAGGTAGTCGTTCCTACCTTATTTCTTATCACTTCTCATAATCTATTTGGCATGGTGTGAACTAGTTTTTTGTAGTTTCTGGAGTAATTTTACCCCACAATTCCTTTAGCAATCTTTTTAAGTGGTCTTTGTTCTTTATTTTAATTTTTACTTTCTGACGGCCTAGTTGATCCCACAGATGTTGTATTGGATTAAGATTAGGAGATTAGGGAGGTGTTTTAAGTTGCAGTGGAGCATTGTAGAGCGACTATTCCGGAACTTTCCGCGCTGTCGTTATCTTGTTGAAAAATGAATTTTTCCTGGAAATCAAACTTCATTAAACTTTCCGGTAAATTACTCCTCAAAATATTTATATAAACGTGTTGGTCCATTATTCCGTCGATAAATTTCAAATTACCAACTCCAGCAGCACACATACACCCCCAAACCAAAACACTCCCTCCACCATGTTTCACAATACCAACTATGTTTTTTTCCAGGGGCTCTTTGTTAGGTTTTCTCAAAACTTTCCCCCTTCCATTTGATCCATGAATGTTAAATTTACTCTCGTCAATAAATAAAACACGTTCCTTATTTCCGTTGTTTACATGTTCCTTTGCGAACTGCAGTTTCAATATCCGGTTTGTTTACTAATGAATGGCTTACACCTAGGCTTACGCACATCATAGCCAGCTTTCTTTAGGGTTCTTCTAATCGTTTGTGCAGATACCCCAATCTTGTAATTTTCTTACACCATACCTGCTAAATTTAGAGCACTCGTGTGGGGTTCTTCGGCCAAAGTCCTTATGATAGCCCTCTTGTGGTGAGCTTGGAGTACGGGGGGCAGCCAGAGCGGTATCTACATTCCATTGTAACCAGTTTTTCATACCGTTTTAGAACATACCTTACCGTATTATAGCCCCTGTTGACGATTTGTCCTATTTACCTGTATGAGTTGTATGAGTTTCCTTAAATTTACAATTTGGTCGGGAATCGGTGTTAGAACCTCCATTTTTTATCACACTCTTAACTGTTTGGGCCCAAATTAACACTGGCAAGTTAGGATTAGCCGGAGGATGAATGGGATAACGTGCAAACTGTATATATATCAGTATTTTGGCTAATTCCACTGCGTGCAGAGACTTTTGGCGCATCAATATTTTGACATTTTATGTAATTTTCCTCGTAAATTATAAGTTAAATAAATTATATTAAATGTAATTGTTGGTCATTAAAATAGATTAAATTATGTAAAAAATATGTGAGTTTCGTTGCCCATATCTGGCTCATAAGGTATCTTTAGGTAAAATAAAAAAAAAGCTTGAGGGTGTGCAGAGACTTTTGTTAGTAAGTGTGAGCCTAATAAACCTTGCTGCCATTTCTTTCTATCGAACCAATCTTCCTCGCGTAGTCCTCTGGCTGCCATAGCCTCATCTACCCCTTCTATCCACCTATTCTCCGGTCTACCTCTCTTCCTTCTCCCCAATGGTACGTGCTTCAGCATCCTTTTGGGCCATCGGTCATCTGCCATTCTCATGAAGTGGCCAAACCAGCTCAGTTTTCTTGTCTCTATAGTATGTAGGATATTTAGCGGTTCTTTAACTTTTTCCCTAATCAAGTTATTTGTGTGACGTGCTTCAATCTGGATATTCTGCAGCTACACCTCCAAAAATCCATTTCCATGGCAAGAAGTTTTCTTGCTATTAGTGGGTATCTGATTATACAACCAAAATACCCTAACCAAATTCTTAAATTGATTAGGAAAAATCTTAATTTAAGTGGAACATTCTAAATTTGATTTGGGAAAATCTCAATTTCGTTTGGAAGTTCTAAATTTGATTTGGAACAATTCCAATTGGGTTTTTAAAATTCTAAATTATACTTGAAAATGCTATACATCTCTGATTTTTTCCCAAAAGTTACTGCATTGGAAATAGTGGTTAGTCACCCAGTTTGCTTCAAAACCAGCTCCATTCAAAATTTAAATTCTCATAATTCAAAAACTAGTGAAGAAACTACCTTAAAATAATAATTAACTTTTTTAGTTCTTTTGATACAGGTATAAAAAATTTCCCAAGGAGATAGTGGGATCCAATATATTTGTTGCCATTAAAAAATAGATACACTCACTTTTAGTGCAGGAAAAATAGACAAAGTATCAACGAAAAATTGTAGTATCACGAAACTTTGGTCATAGCTCCCTAATAGTAGATAGTAAGAAACGAGATGTGCAGTCTCCACTTAAATTCGATGGAGAAAACTCCCTTTTACATGGAGGGAAAGGGGAGAGTTTAGTTTAATGAAATGGAATGACATATTGTATAAAATAATTTCGACATATCTGAATCCAATGAGACCACTCCTAAGACTATATGTTCAATAGATAAAAGTTATCAGTTTATTCTTGAAAAATTGAATTTCGCGGCTGAATGATACTATATATACCTAAATTATTATAAAAGTACATATTTTAGACTCATTTCTCACTTTGATGAATAGTTAAATATGTACATTTATTGGTCATTATGTTTTCAGAAACATTTTCCTAAATATAGGAATTATTTATAATAAAAAAATTCTTATTATGACTTTGCATATCTCGATTCTGTTGGGAAGTTATGACCAAGTTTCATAGTGGTTATCTTGTTGGTAAATGGCCAAATTTAATCTATTTTTCTATTAGCTTTCCAGTCATTTTTAATCGAAATATTTCCCATTTTTCCAAATGAAATTTAAATTCAATGTGCCCAAAAGTTAGTTCCTTATCAACACTATGGACGGAGGGCAGCATCTCTATTGGTCTACCAAAGAATCAGTAGCCTTCGACAATGGTGTCCATAGGTTTTCAAGTTGGTCCTTATTACAATGTTTATTATGGTTGGCTTCATTCCTCAGAATGGGTCCTAGTCCCTCACCAGCCTAAATCTTGATGAAGGTAAGAGAAACTAAATGATTTATTTGAATTAATTAGTTTTTCAAAACGAGCACAATTTCTGATTCTTTGGGACTAACGTTCATGATTTAAAAATAAGAAAAAAAAAAGCAAAAAAAAAAAGTATGTGTTGAAGAAGTACGGATTCATCATCATCATATTCCTTCCCTTCTACCGCTGCGCAGTGTGGGGATGCCCTCTATAGACCTTGAACCAAGTATCCCTCTCCTGTACCAGATCTCTCCTCTTGTTACATTCCAGTCCTAGCTTCCTGAACGTTTCATATACACCTTCTTCCCAGGTGATCCGTGGTCTTCCTCTCGGTCTTCTTCGGTCAACTCTCGTATCATACATAATCCTTGCCGTTCTTTCGGAGCTCATCCTTAGGAGGTGCCCAAACCATCTCATTTTATTTTCTTCTAGGATGGTTTCTACCGGCTGTATCTCAAGGTTCGATCTTTCAGATCCTATCTCTCCTTCAACCTTCCTCAAGTATCTCATCTCCATTGTGTGGATCTGGCTCTTGTGTTTTGAGGTGAGGGTCCATTATTCAGAGGAGTAAGATAGGATGGGCAGGAACGTAGACTTGTAGACCGATATCTTTGTCTTCTTCGTCACTTCTCTTTTGTTGAGGAAGCCTTTCTGGATTGAGTAGAACATTCTTCCAGCTTCTTCCAGTCTTTGCGATATCTCACCATCGATATGCCACTTTCGTTGATCTAGGCAACCAAATATTTAAAATCATGCACCCGCTCTAAGATCTGTCCTTTCAGCCTCAGAACTCTCATAACACAGCTTTCCTATTCTCATGTATTTTGTCTTATCTGGATTAATATCCATGTTGATGCTAGACAGCTCTTCTTGCATGATGTTCACATTGTATTGTAGGTCCCGGTCATCTGCAGCGAATATGACAAGGTGATCAGCAGGTGTGTGTAGACTGTAGGCTGTAGGTTCCTATGTCCTAGTTGAAAAAGGAATAAAATAAAAATAAAGAATAAAGTGGTTGATTAATAAGACAGGATTTTCAGTTTTTTTTATTTTGGAAAGCCAATCTTCTGGCATAGATACTCATATATTTGTCTTCTTTTAGCCCTGATGAAGATCCACATGTAGGGATCGAAACGTTGGCTTTCCAAAATCAAAAAAAGATAACTGAAAATCCTGACTATCAATCAACCTATCGTAAAGAAAAAGTTGACTTTAAGCACTTATAAAGAATAAAATAAATAGATACCTTATGAATTAGTCTTTGGATTACTCATTTATTGCAGCTTTTTCCAAGGCTTATAAAGTGGGATTGAATTTTCTATATTAATTTATACATTGAAATTCGAGGAACAAAAAGTCAACAATATTAAAACTACCCAAGTTGTTAACTGTGAATTTTTTTATAATAGTATAATAAAAGGTCGGTTTTGGGGATTTTTCATAATTTTAAATGAATCAGTTAGACCATTACTATAGTGACATTAAAGATCATGCTATATCCCTTTTTTCCAAAAATTATTTTAATTCTAACACATGTATAATAATATTAGCATATTGTAGTAATAACCATGTTTGTGTTTGTTAATTACACACACACACACACACACACACACACACACACACACACACACACACACACACACACACACATATATATATATGAAGTTGAACACTATCCAAGGGATAACTTCAATTTATTTTTACTTAAAATTAAAAAGTAATTAAATTTATACAATCTCTTACTCTATCTAGAATAGAAGATGGTATATTTCTAATGCGACCATACAGAATAAGATGTTCGTATGGAGTCAGGAGAGGATCTAAGGCATCGAATTGTGGGCAGTATCCAAGAAGAGACCGAACCTTACTAATATCCTTTCTAATACTGTAACCCATCACTGTAGCATCACCAGTGGTACAAGATATTACACCTGTTAACATCTAAATCAAAAAACTGTGTGACAAAATTATATTAAAGAGGAAGACATCAATATTTTAATATGCAATAAATATTAAACCTTGAAAGTAGTTGTTTTTCCAGCACCATTCAAACCAAGAAGCCCAAAACATTCTCCAGACCGCACACCACATGATATCTGATTCACTGATGGAATTTTACTTCTTTTGTAAACCTGCAAAACATATAAAATTTAATATACTCTATCAATAATCAAGTAGATCCTTTATAACATTAAAGAATGAAAATCAAGAGAAATATTCTGACTCACGGAGAAGGATGATTACTTCTAAAACAATTATGGTAAATCATTGATTATTTTGTATAGCATTGTATATTGATTTAGGGGATGGGTCTAATCCAAAAACAACACATTGAAATTCAGGGATGAATGATTACATAAAAATATATTGAATAAAAAATGAAAATTTACTTAAATTGTTTAAGCTGCCAACAATAATGAATTTTTGCTTCTGTTTGGTATCTGAATTAATTTTTTAATCATTTAACCAACACTGTGGGTAACCACCTATTTTTTAAATTATTTTAAATAATTTATTTTTGAAGAGAAAAGATTTGGCTCAGTCAGGAATCGAACCCGGGTCTTCCGCGTGACATGCGCGCATAACTGACATAACCACCTATGTGGTTACCCACAATGATGGTTAAATTAATATAAAATAATTTAAAAAATTGACGAACGTCAAGAGAAAAGATTTGGCTCTGACGGGAATCGAACCCGGGTCTTCCGCATGACATACGCGGTATGCTAACCATTACGTGGTGGAGTCACTTCCAAACGGTGCCAAATCCTTCCTCTTCACTGACACCTCTCCCACGATCTCGCAAGTTTTGCGAATATTTACGGGAGATGGACAATTTTTGTCCAATTTTGGGCATCTCTTGATGTTCGTCAATTTTTTAAATTATTTTATATTAATTTAATCATCATTGTGGGTAACCAACTACCCGAAACATTAAAATTATTGAAAATTAGTTTGGGACTCACCAGCATTTGACTAATGGACTGCACTCCTTTCTACTTCTTATTCGTAATCTTGATAGGAGCCTCCTAGATGTCCCTAATTTTCAATAAACCCAATGGTTCGGGACTACTCATGATAATATTTTAAGAAATTATTTTAAAATTGGTGCTCAACTGAACATTAGCAAGTAAAAAGACTGATTACCTGAAAAGAATTTCTAAATAACTTTTGAATGCCAGGAGGATAGCTACCACCCTCCCTGCCTACCAATGCCATTTGTAACTTATTTTAGCACATTTGCTTATTGTAATTATACAGGCGCAAATAAAATTATTCAGTTAAAAAAAAAAAATTTCTAAATATGCCATATGGGAAAAACAATTGACAATCAAAATCATATGGCCCGACACAGCTAGCCAACTATATTATTTATAGCCCAGGAAAAATAAGTATGAAAATAACGAATAAAATAAAGAATTCATTCTGCCCCAATTTTTTAAGGAATTGGTACGGGGAGGGTCTCCTATACTCATGATAAATAATCCATAGTAATCTAGGTGATTTAAAGGGATCTTCCCATGGTTGTGCTGGCATATCTGTGAGATGGTGCTTGATATATATAAAAAAAAAAAAAGTTCGCGTTCCATGAGATGTGTCGCTATTGTGGAAAAATAATCAATTTTGAATTTCACTGGACAGTCACCATTCCTGTCCACAGTAAGTTGTATTGCAGGCGGAAATTTTTTTTCTTTCTTTTTCCAGTATTGTAGAAAGAAGATCATGGAGTAAAAGATCAGAGCACACGGAACTGAAAATTAGAGCGGAGATGCGAGCATGTGAAGAGAAGAGGTAAATGATTTATTGTAACTTAGAAAAAAGGAAATGTCAATAGAGAAAATTGAGAAAGAAACAAAAACTTATATATAAACTTATGCTGATAACAAATTACAATCAAAAGGTCTTTAGAATTAATAGTGAGAAAGAACTACACGGAATAAAGAATTGGTGGCCACCACAATAAAATTAATGGAAGTATAGTTCAATTTAATTGTCTTCAAATTGTAGGCGAGCTTAACCAAACACTTTCCCGAGAGCAATACCTCATCGGTGAACAAACTCTCATATGAGTAGACACTTCTGTGGCGAACAAAACAATCAGAAGATGATAATATCATACAACTTAATCTCGCAACAATTGAGGCACTGTCGCAACCCTTCCTGGGTTGTTCAGAAGAAATGAAAAGTTTACTCACAGTAAGTGACAGAGCCCCAGCTCTGTGAATCTCCTTGCTAGCTTTCAGTTTTCATCCAGACAATCTAGCTTCAGAGCGTGTATGGCAAGATGAGCAAAGTGGGAGAGGCAGACCCTCAGTTGTGACGGACGAAATTGTCGCAGAAATCGACAATGCAGTTCGCAAAGACCATCGTTTAACCCTGGATGAACTCCACCTGAGTTTTCCAGACATCTCACGATCCCTCATCCTTGAGATCGTCTCGAAAAAACTTGACTTTCGGAAAGTTTGCGCCCGGTGGGTTCCTAGAGAACTGACGCCCCAACAAAAGGAACAACGAATGGCTGCAGCTCGAGAATTTTTGGACCGCTACAGAACTGATGTGGACTATCGTCACTGGGGACGAAACCTGGGGGTCACACTACATTCCAGAAAACAAAAGACAGTCCATGCAATGGAAACATCCCACCTCCCCAAGTGCCAAAAAATTCAAAGTCGTGAAGTCAACCAGGAAAATCATGGCTTCTGTTTTCTGGGATCAAGAAGGAATTCTCCTGATTGATTTTTTGCCTCAAGGTGGAACAATTAACGCCAACCGCTATTGTGAGACCATAAAGAAGCTTCGTCGGGCCATACAGAACAAGAGAAGAGGAATGTTGACCTCCGGTGTTTGCCTTCTCCACGACAACGCTCAGCCTCACGTTGCTCGCCCCACAGCGCAACTTATGGATGAGTTTGGTTGGGATGTTCTGACCCATCCACCTTACAGTCCCGACTTGGCCCCTTCAGCCTATCACCTGTTTACCAAAATGAAGGCGGAATTGGCGGGAGAACGTTTCACACGTGACGTGAAAGAAGCTGTCACGAAGTGGACCAAGGAGGTGGCGGCAAGCTTCTACGAGGAAGGAATTTCGAAGCTCATTTCGCGATATACCAAATGTATTGACGTCGACGGGGATTACGTGGAAAAATAATACATATTTTCGAGTATAATACCTGTAAGTTTCAAATTTTTTCAATAAAAACTTGATTTAAAAAAAAAAAACGGAACTTATTTTCTGGACGACCCTCGTAACTGCACTTACATAACACAACTCAAAACTATTTAACCCGTATTATAATAGCATGCCTTTAAACAAAAAGGTTATGAAATTGACATATGAAGCCATGTTAATAAACCGAATCTACTATATTTGCAATAATTCGCTATATAAGAAATATTTTGGTCAATAATCAAGTAAAAGACTATCCTATCTTTTAAGTTGGTCAAAACTATAAACATTGAGCCAAATTTCATTAAAATCGGTTGATTAGTTTCTGAGTTTATGTAAGTCAAACATCGGGACACGAGATTTTTATATATATAAGGATTATATTTACAATTGTATTAATGATTGCAGGACTATCCCCTATAACTGTACATTGTCCTGTTTAAAAAAAGGTTTTTTTAAACCTGTTTAAAAAATTCAATGCTAAATTTATAAATTTAATACCTTGCTCAAATTTTTTATCACAAGAATGTCTTCTGATGTATCACCGAACATAACTCTCTTTTTCTCTGCCAAAACATCTTCTTCTTCCTCTTTTGAATGACTTGATCTAATCTGTTTAGAAATAAAATATAAATAAATGTTCACATGGCAAATTGGATATGAGAAACAACCAAATATGACTTATATAGATAATTTATCGTAATAAAAATAATTTTCACAGTATTACTTCTGGATCCACATCACATAGTTAAAAAATAGATAATAAAGAGTTATAAACAAAAAAAAAACTAATTGGTAAAACTAATTATTGTATATATATAATATATATAATAACTATATATATATATATAGTTTTTAGTTCCTTTATTTGTAAGTAAAATTTAGTATTACTTTAAAAAACAAAACTTTCAATGAATGCTAAAAAACCTCTTAAACACTCATTGTTCATGCTCTCAAAGCAGCATGAATGTGAATGCTCATGAGAAATGTGGTTTTATGTTTCTTAACTGGTGTTGGGAAAAAAAAACAATGTCAACGAGCAAAAACATAAAAAGTGTTTTTAAGCCATAATTAATGACATAAACAAACTTTGGCTGAGTTTTCTTTTCCGTAGGAAGACAAAAGTCCTCACACTGTATGTCCGAGATACTTCTATTGTCTAGAAACCTTTTCCTCATGTAAATGATAATAATTATCAGTAGTTATTATTTGATGCATACATAACTGCTGCATAAGGAATAAATTTTCATAAAAGAAAAAGAACTTATAAAACTAGTCGCGCTTTATCTCTCATATAAATACTGGATGTGAAGCAAAATTTGTTGTCTTTATGTCAAATCTAAAAGTACTGCTGCCATGCACCCAAAAAAAAAGAGTGTACTAGGCGGGACCAAAATCTAACTTCAACCGTTACCAAACTGCTAATAAACAAATTGTCTTGTATCTCTCTAATACAGTATGAGAAGTGGAGTGTTGAGTGGCAAGTGCTTCTTTCAAGAGTGATATAAAAACTAGTTTTCATCTATTAAATCTAATATATTGCATAAAGGGTCTAGGATTAGAGGTAAAAGTTTGAAAATATAGTTAATGAACCAAGTCAAAAGATCTAAAGTATTTGAATGAATAGAATTTTATCATAGCTGCAGGGAGTTCCTGACGAAAAGTTACTATATTCTTGGTAAAGTTTAACATTTATTGGTTTCTAGAATGAACAGTAGAAAATATAGATTGTTTTTCTAGAATGAAAATACTTTAGAATAAAAAAAAAGAAAATTTAAATAGGAGAAAGCATCAGAGTGTTGAAACTGAGACAAGTCTTAATCAATATATATTATAAAGCAAAGTGTACAATGTGCGTGCCGAAAAGGCTCGAAAACGACTCGACGTAGGATTAAGGAAGTTATGTCGTCGTTTAGCCATATAACCCATAAAGGAGAAGAAGGTTTCTGTTTTTCTCTTAAGAGTGTAAAAGTGAAGAGAAAAGGATTGGAATTTTAAGCCTCTCGCACCATTTAATTAAGCCTCTCTGAGATTGAGATACGAGTTTATGAATGAAAAATTTAGTTCGAGCTCCAGACTACCAGGAAGCGCTAGGGTGCGTTTCACTCAATGTTTATTTTTCATTCATCCAGTTAAGTTTGTGAAGGTTATACATTTGTTCAGCTGTTCTTACTTTAATTACTAAAAAAATATGCGAAAATAATTAGTTTCTCCTTTGCTTTCAAAATAAAATAATGATTTTACATCTCTGCAATCAATTAAAAAACCAACTGGATTCCTTAAAAAATTAGTTTTCTCATAAGCAGGCAAATATATGATCAGCACATTACATTTAATCTATATATAATATATACTTAATTAAATTTATTGCAATATGAGCGAACATTTCTTAGTATTACTGTGAGCGAAAACAGTCAGACATAAAAAAAGAGATAAATTGACTGAATATAAATCGAAAATAAAAAGTTTGAAGTGTTCTTATTGTATTTATGAAAAAGAAGTTGGTTTGGTTACTACGTACATATGATGAGCATTCCAGTTGACAAAACGACTAACTCCCATAACAGCATTCAAGATTTTATCATCCCTCATAGTTCAAGATAAAAAGAAATATGATGAAGAAATTGTGCCTTCAAGAAATTTTGGTTTTCACTTCGTAATAGTAGTAAGATTCGAGATATTCAGAAACCGTTCAAATTATAGGGGGATATCTTAAGGGAGATTGAAATGGAAAAAAGGTCTTAAAAAAAAGTTTCTATGAATCTTCAGCAGTTTCTATACTTATGGATCAAATAGGACCATCATAGTAGCCGGCGCTTAAGTTTTACTCGAAATATAATTTTTTTAACTGAGATACCAGATATTTTAACTATAATCAATAACTTATTATCTGCTGACTACTTGGGATGGGCTTATAGGATTCAGAATCACAGAAACCATAAAAAAAGATGCATAAAAGTTGCAGCAAAATTAATTGTTCATTTACCATTTTCAACCCCCTGTAAATTATACAGGGTTCCTTCTTTGGGCGGACTCTGCTCTTTGATCTCAAGTCTGCACAATATTGATACCAATTTAAAACCAAATTTTCAAGAAGCTGCTCATTTTGTTCCCTGTTTCCTTTAATTTTAAAGTTTTTCTGGTATTAAAATACCACACAACTACCGAAGCGAAGCCGGGCATCCTAGCTAGTAATATTATAAAGCTGACAAGCAGTGACATTTATTTCTCCATTTAATGGTGCCATGAGAAATCTTAACCTAATCATGCAGTGAGGATTAGTTTTGAAAATGAATTATCTGCAAGAAGAAAAAATGCAATGAAATTTATAAATATGAGTTTTCTTCTATAGCAGAGTGCCCAAATGTCAAAAATGTCCATACATTAATGGAAAAACCTTTCAATTTTTAATGGAAATGTTGGATGAATACAAATTTTAGGTAACTCAAAAATTATCAAAACATACTTAAAACTTAAATATAAAGAAATTGAGACTTTTTCCATTACCCCCTAATGGGTCATTCCCAGCATACAGAAAGGGATGGTTTATCCAAAAAGTACCCAACCCATTTCAACCAGAATGGAAAAATTTGAATGGTTACCAGAATAGTTACCCATTCCAATCAGAATGGTCACAAATTGCATGGGTCAGCAATTTAAAAAAAGTTAATGAATTATGATTCAAGGCCAGCTGAAAGCATTGCTTGATTTGTGATTCTAGAGGGACAGCACAAACAAATCCACCCAGGATCTTTTTGTCTTCATAATTAGTTTACAGTTTATTTCATTATTCCATCCAAAGTGGGAAGGTCATTTTCTACCCATACTGGCCTTAATAAGATTGAGGGTGAAAGACAAACATTTGTAATTACTGAATGCTTTAAAGCCCCAATTTAGATTTAAACCTATTTGATATCCATATTTATTTATTAAAATTAAATAATGCAATAATATAAGGGCAATTTCTAAACAGTAGTTATTTTATCAATTTTTTTGGCATATTTCCACAAAAAACAAAACTAATAAGATAGATTAATGTGACCATACAAGTTCTAAAACATAAATATTTTTATGTTTGAAAAAATATGAAACTCTAACTCCTATCCATTGACCAAAATACTATGAATTAGTGTCCGGCCAAAACCAAAATTTTAGCTGAAACCGAATTTCGGCCAAAGGCTTGGTTTCGGACCAAAAACCGAAACTTATTCACTTGTGTATATATAGTACATGTAAGTGTGTAATATGTCTAGTTTAGCAGTCATTTGAATGAAAGCTCATAAAATTACAGTAATTTAACTCAATTATTCTAACAATATGTGGGTTTAGTATAGAGGAGTGATAATACAGCTGTATCGAATCCAGCCCCTACTTCCTAGTATGGCTGGTCCCTGCGTTATGTTAGACCATACCCCCTTAACCAGTAGAGCCCTAAAAGTTGAAATAACAGGCTGATAATAATAAAAATTCATATTACCATACCTAAATAATAAATAATGTAGGAAATCTTTGCCATTATAAAGCCAATGGAATAAAAAATGAGGGTCTATTGCATATGTAAAGCTGTATTTCAGAAGCTATTTAGTCTACTGAGTCAGTTTTGGTCTCAACTGTAAGCTGAAACAATCAAGTTTAAAAATGCATAGACTAGTTTTACTTTGACTTACCTATACATGAAATACATAGTAGAGAAAGTATTGCGTGAACATTTTCGACTTCCGGTTTTCAAAGGAAATACACGTTTTGGGGTCACCTGAGTCCAAATAACCAAGTCCTGCGAAAGTGTGTGTGTGAACAGACTAGCTCAAAAACTGTGAACCGTAAGGACCTGAATTTGGATATTTGTTAAAGCTGTATCTCAGAAACTATTAAGTCTACTGAGTCAGTTTTGGTTTCAAATGTTAGTGGATATAATCTAGTTAAAAATGTAGAGAATAGTTTTTTTGTCAAAAGCATTCTACTTCATTTCAGGGTGAAAACGGAAAAAAGTTTTTGGGGTGTTATTAGTGATCCGGTGGGGGGGTGTGGCTGCCAAGATCGAATAATTGGTTTTTGCATCTAGTCTTATTTCATACACGAACCTAGAACAAAACCTTCTACCACCATTATTTTTGCATCTACCACCATTAGATGCAACTTGAGCCCTAAACTGACTAAAATATTTTTTTCTCATTTGATTTGAAACTGTGGACACGTGGGGTTTCTCCAACAACTAATTTAAGTTTAAGTGTTTAGAATATTTTAAATAATTTATTTTTGAAGAGAAAAGATTTGGCTCCGCCGGGAATCGAACCCGGGTCTTCCGCGTGACATGCGCGGTATGCTATCTACATTAGAATATATAGTACATTCTTATTTAGTGTTAATCTTATTTTTTTAGAAATCAAATTTCATTATTATATTAATTAAAAGCACAAAAAGCTTCTTTACACTCAACCTAAAGAATTCTTTATGAAAAGAATGGTTTCATTACATTTTAAGACTTGATGTAATTAACTTGATATAATTTAAGACTTATGTACTTTATGTTTGTCACTATCACATCTTTGTCTCTAAAGTTTTTGATCAATTAAAGATACCAAAAGTATGATAAAAATCTATGTTTTATCATAATACAATACAAGAGTAATTAATTAAAATAACAGATAACTTCACAATCTTAAATCCAAGGGTTTTAAAGGCCATGAAAGAGATCGAGCTAAATCACGTAGTCCTACTTCTTTCTTGTAGATATCAGACCCAAAAGCTAGTTTCAGCTTGGCCGAAGATTCGGCCGCTTTTTGGCGGTTTTTCGACCAAAACTGGCCGAAACCGAAACTTCGGTTGGTCACTACTATGAATAGATCTCGTATTATTTTTCAATGGTATTTCTTTTTTAAAAATTTAGAGAACATATAAGACATGGTAGTAAGTAAAAATAATATGTAATTGGAGCACCCATATAAATATATTAACTACCTTTAATCCATATGGAAAATAGTCCAGGTCAGTCTAATAAACAAAGTCAAATATTATTTCACTGAAACCTCAATTGTTTATTTGACTGAAACTAGGACTATCAGCCGTTTCAATATTGATATGGTCATCAATATCGAAACAAAGCAAATAAACAGGGTAAATTGTTCTAGGGGTTTAACCAAAACTGTTTTAACCAGGGTAGGAATGGTGAGATCTCTTCCATCACAAAATAAATTTTGAGCCCCCAGGTGGATTTGAACTACCGCCAATAAACTTTGTCATGTTAAAGTAAGACCTTTAACAGGCTTGGGTCAAATGGCTTTAAAGCTAATCTTAACTAAACCAATATTTTTCGATGAACTCTGATAAGTTGCCACTGAGAGAAATTTCAAAAATATTTCACCATATTTTTGAAAATAGGTACTCTTCGACAATGAGAAAACTAGCCACTCTCAAGAATATCTTCAAGAAGTGAAATAAGAGTGGAATTAAGACATTAACTCTAGAAATGGAGCTTGAAGTTGATGTTCTCAATGATTTCCAAGAAACTATTACATCAGACATTTTAATGCTCTTGTTTTGTTTTTGGTTTTTTCCTCTTATATTCACAAGTTTTTCATTTGTTTTGTTTTTTCATTTGCACGCTAAACATCTTCATTGGGAAAAAATTTGATCAATGAACCTAAGAGGTTGCCTTGTTTGTAGAACAGATCTTGTGGAATGTCCAGTGCATGCTACACTGTCCTCTGCTAAGCCTGCTGTAGGGTCGCTTCAGGATTCATCTTGTGGGAGGTTGGCTTGCCTATTTTGTTGGAATTGATTTTGGTTATAAGAATTGTAAAATATTTTTCACGATGGCTTTTAAAAAAAATGGGTCATCATATGGTAGTTCCAAACTTTTTTGTATCTAATCTATCCGCATTAAATACATGGGCAAAATCATACAGATGGCGATGAACATAAATATGTTGTCTGGCTTCGTAGAACACTCAGTAGGCATCAGCAGGTCCATCACGGCATTAAATTTGTGGTGTATTCTTCTACCACAAGTAGTTAGTCCTGTGGATCTAACACTAGTTTTTCGGTCCAGTTGAGATTAGCCTTTGCATGATAAGCAGACAACCTCGACAGCTATATAAGCAGTATTGTTTTGGCAAGACAATCTTCGTAAGTTAAGGGAAATACAAACATAGACTTAGAAGAACCCTTTTGGATGTGTCTCTTTGAAAAGAAGGAAATGTGATCATCCGATGTGGCTATAATGAATGTGAGCCCACAATATTTAGTGTTAGTGTCCTTGACATGTAAGTAAGAGATGTGTATGGTCCACGGTAGAGGAGAATCTTAACCATATTTTGTAAAAAAAGTTGATATTTTCAGAAGCCATTACTCAAGCTATCAAGCAAGTCAGCAATCATACAACAAAGATCAGTACATCTCTAAGTAAAAAATCAGGCATATGGTGCTTTTAACTTTGTCACAGTATTGCAGTTAATAAAACAAACAATATTCAATACCGTTACTATAAATGAAGAAACTTTTAAAATCATATAGTCCAATATATTATCTATAAAACTGTTCACTGTAGGTAATTTAGGAACCAATATAGCTCTAAGAAAAGGTACTTGTATGATTCTATATCCAGGAATAAAGTTAACAATGACTTTACGAGCAGTTCTGTAGGCTAATTGTTCATATTTATTTCTAAGTAATAACTGAAAAAAAAAATCATTTTCATCTTTCATTGTAATAACATTAAAATAATGATTAATTTTAATGGTATAAAATAGGAAACATTTTTAAACTAATCTCATCATTTAATTAGGGTATTATTATAAACTGAAATCATCATTAATTCAGCCAAAAACTTGAAAATAAATAATATACTAAAATTCAAAATTATTCTTTGAACATACCTTCAGAATAACTTCTAATACATTGTAACCAAAGACCACAACCCCAACATTAATCAAGCAAGAGACCGGCATTAATGTGTTACTTAATATTTGTATATATATAAACTAATGAGGGGGAGGAAAAGGAATATATGGATTATCAACAGTCAGGATCACTATTAAGGAGCATATTGTCACTGAACAATAATATAAAATATTACTATTACATTATCAAACAACTGGTTGTCTGATATGTAAACAGTTTTCATTTTCTTGTTACTTATTTTTATTTTTTATTTTATTTAATGTATGTATTTTTTTTCCTTTACTCCCTGATTTCTGTAAAATATGAATCCCCTAAATTGTAAAATTGTAAAATATTACATCTTATGTCTGTAAAATATTACTCTGTAAAACAAAGGCAGCTAACTCTGACAGACGGCTATTGCCATTGCCATTAATATTTTTCAATTTTTAATTGTATTTTATATTAATGTGTAAATAAATATTATTCATTCATTATCAAACAAAAAAGTAGAGTTATATTTTAATGCTGTATTTATCATTACACTACCTAATAAGTGGTAATTATAAATTACCACTAATAATTAGCCAAAATTACCACAATAACTGCATATGGCAGCACAGCCAAAAGAGCAATCTATTTATTTTATACAATCACTTAAGTCCAAACAAAATATTAATATAACAAAGAAAATTTTTTAGCAACATAAAATGAATATCTATAACAACATGCACAGGCATGAGTAGTTGAAAAAGGAAAGCTGGAGGGAACAATGTTTTCACAAAAACATAATTAAGAATTTTAATTACTATTCTACAATAAACAGCAAATATATATGTTATAAACTGCAGCATTAGCAGGATGTTTGGGAGGGGGGGATTCAGGAGACAAATGGGTAATAGCCGTGCAGATAATAAGGATTCCTCTAGAGTATTGTAACCAGCACTTTAAACTAGCTAAGCTTCATTATTTATTAAACTTATTAAAATAAATTTAGAATAACAAAATTTTATAATAATCAGATTTAATAACATAGAACTTAAAATAGGTAAAGGAAAAATACTTTTAAGTACACCTCTTTGTAATACCTTACCTCGGCCTTTCTTCGAAAAATGTTGAATAATTCAAACTCTATAGCAAGAGTAATGAGAAAAAATAAAACTCCAAAACAAGCCATACATAAAAAATTTTTACCAAGGAATTCCCATTCAAATACATTTGATTCAAAATCTATGTCTGTAAAAATATAAATAATTTATGTATATAACACAAAATAATAATCTATAAATAATGAAAAATTGAATATTCGGGTAAAATGAAACATTACGGTGATGAGTAAAACGTTACCTAAATTCATTAGAGAGGCAGTAGCAAGGTGGTTTGCAGCAAGTTTCATCAAACCATCACCCAAGCAAAAATGAGGGAATATAAGAAATACTTCTTTGATGATATTATCTATATCTTTCAATTCCTTAAACCAAGAAAAAAAAAAAATTTAGGGACTTAAAATTAGGTAGGTATTAATTATTGGGTATTTAAAAATATCAAAGAATTTCGATAAATATAAAAACAATATAAAGTGAAAGAATAAGAAATTATTTTATAAAATTATTAAAAAGAAAACAAATTGTTATGGTGAAAAGATATAGATAAAACATATAGACTTCTCTAATGTTTATATCCCACTTAGTACATATATGTAATACCATTTCCAACTCATATTTATATTATCATAAGCGCACACACGTATGTATGTATATGTATATATATATATCATGAGCACTAAAAAAAAAACATTTTTTTCTCTAATAACAACGGAAACTGCTGTTTGATACATGCTTTATTTTCTATCCCGACAAACTTTAAGAAAATGAGTACATGACATATGAGGGTAGTAAGGCTACTTGAGCACAGTGTTTACCTTTTTTCTTCTATGAATACCATTAGAACCTTCATATTACACTTATGAGAGTTTTGGAACTTAATTTTTTTTATTTAGAAAAAAACTTTCTCAAATTAGTGATTGTTCTGAATGTACATAAATATTTACACAAAATTCTTTATTTTAAAAACAAATATAAATAAAGTTATAGATAATTCATTAGTTAATGTAAAGAAACCTAATAATAATACAAAAGAAATAAAAGTAGACCCTCCTAACAAAGAAGAAATCCTAGATGCCCTAATTTTATGAAATGAATCTTAGATGCCCTAATTTTATGAAATGAATTATAATGAAATAAAAATCAAAAACACACCAGGACAAGATGGCATCACCTCGGGAATCCATAAGGTTGATTGGCATACAGCAGATCAAGGTTATGTGGTCCACATCATGATCTCCCTTTACCACTATTAAACGAAATTCTCCAAATTGGAAGAAAAAAGATGAAGAAGAAGTTGCAAAAAAGCCATAGTTCAAACTGCCATAGTTGGAGAGGGACTGCATTGCTCTGTATACCAAGTAAAATTCTTGCAAGAATTTGATTGATCAAAGTCTAAGAAAAGAGCAAGCTAGCTGTCTTCAGGAGTGGTTAAAGTTGCATATTACTTATCATTAACTTGCGCATCATAGTAGAACAAGTGACTCGAAGATTTAGAATTTGATGACAATACGTCTTCTGATTTATTAAGGATAAAGCCTGTAGATTAAAATACTCGGCATCAAAGGTGGGCCTTTCATTAACCTTCAATAACTCGCCGTCACCTGTTAGGTGCACTAGAAAAGTAAACTTCCTGTGATTCAGAGAAGATACCATGCCTGGTACCCTCCCTCTTTCAGTCCTCCTATCTATCTCTACTCTAATTAGCACCATTATAGACTTTTTTCAGGTGAGCTTGGAAGCTGTCCACGTATAATTCAACTCTCGGTGATTCAGGGATAAATGCCCAGGTAATATTCACCAGTAGAAATAGAAGGCTTTCCCTGAAGCAAATGGCCAGAAGCCTAATTCACGAACACACCATTCAGAGAGGCACTTGGCCTAGTGGAATTCACAGAGGACTTAGGATCAGAATTCATGAAGCTACAGATGTCAGCCACCTGTGTCCATTCTTCAAGTAAATGTTCAGGTGTGAAAAGAAAATTTTGTGAGCCTTGTAAAGACTGATATAGAAAAAGCACAAAATACATATGTATTTCATTCAGGAAATTTTTATGCTTGGGGAATATTATAACACAGTGTAATAACTGTTATAGTGGAAATGATTAATTAATTAATCATAATGATTAAGAAGGTAATCTATTTTTATTATATATTTAAAAAAAAATTCTGTTTGTATTTTATTTATCATGGGGAATATTTTATAATATTTATTTTTTTATAATAATATATCTTAAAATACAATTATTAAAAATAATTACTTCTCTAATTATAGCCAATTCTATTTATTCCAAATACAAATGAATATAAAATAAAAAAAAAAAAAAGATTATTGAAATTGTTTCTTATGCCTCACCAGGCGACCGCGAGTAGCGGAAGATTAAATAGAATTAAAACACAGAAAATGAGGGTGTTTGCCGGAGTCCAATATAGGGTGTATGTGGGGGTAGTTGCTCATAAACAAAATCATGTCATTTCTTTAACTGAGGAGAATTGTTAATGAAGACGGAAGAAGACATAAGGCACAGAATGAGCAAAGCCAATTGAGCATTCATCAAGATATAGACCATCTGGAAAAACAAGAACTTCTCCCAGAACAGCGAATTGCATCTCACCAAAACTAATGTCTTCTCGGTCCTCCTTTATGCACCAGAAACACGGAGATTCACGAAAAAAAAAAAAAAAAACACAGAGAAACTGCAAGTATTTATTAGCAGGAGGAAACTAGGTATTCACTAGACCAAAATTATTTCTAACAAAGAATTGGGTCAGAGGACTAAACTCAAGCCCATAGATGTCCTGATGAGGAAAAAAAAATGGAAATCAATTGGTCAAACCCATAGAAAGCATAACTCCATCGAAAAGCTTGCACACTATTGGAACACACCTAGAGCTCGGAATGATGAAGGAGGAAGAGGTCAGTGATGAAGGAGGTGAATAAGTTGAGAATGCGATAAGAATGGACCTAAAGCTCTAACATCCAACAGAGACCGATGATGGTGGGGGCCCTTTGCTTCAATGGGAACTAAAGGAATATTACCTATTTTGGTAAGTTTTACCTTTACTTGCTTATGATAGTAAAAGTTGCAATAGTTACTTAACCATAAATGCAAAATAAAAAATCTTTATGTAATTTGTGTTTGCTTTTACATTACATACATCTCAACCATTCAATTTCAATAGTAAATTTAAATGTACTAAAGTCATATGAAACACATTTCATGATTGTTAACATATTCAACGCCAGCTACGTCCCAGGGACGTACCACTCGGCGAGCTCAGGTGGCCAACTACGTCTCAGGGACTTACTTAGATATCTTCTATCCTATTCACTTAAAAGCGATGGCCGGAAGGGAAAGTTTTGAATTTAGTTAGTCAGCCACCTGCACTGGTTCATGACGGTCATTTCGGCCTTTTTGGTTTCCTCCTAGCAGATTTATGGCCAAAGTTGTGGATTTTTAAAGTTTTCACTCAATTTGTGTCTAATTTTAAAATTATTCTCACTACTTATATTATATTTTATTATTATATTACATTATCCAGTTACAATGGATTAGCAAAAGAACAAAAAACTATATATATACACATTTTGAGGGACAAGAACGAGGAGATTAGTCTACTTATATTATATTTTATTATTATATTACATTATCCAGTTACAGTGGATTAGCAAAAGAACAAAAAACTATATATACACATTTTGAGGGACAAGAACGAGGAGATTAGTCGATGCTGAAACTGAGCTTGGGCAACCAAAAGCTGAATATTTTTTTTTTGCGTTTTGTATATACTAATTTATTTGAATTTCATGTCACAAACCAATTGTAAATAGTCTTAATTATAGTTAGTATTAAAATAATTAGATATAGGATTAAAATTGTGTAATTAATTAAAATACTGTAAATAATCTCATTAGTTAATATTATTTGTTTTTTTTTTATAATTAATGCTTTTGAAAAAAAAATGTATAAAGAAAAAAAAATAGTGATGTATCACAGTAATTTGATGATAATTTTTTAACTGAAAATTCCCATACCCGCAATTAGTTTCACTTTCAAAGGAATTACTCTTCACTTTTTTTCCTTCAAATTCATTCAGAATTGTTTAATTATAAATATTTACTAGATCATTCTAACAAATTCTTAATTTTTTTTATAGCAGTAAGATGAAACATAAAATACATAATAACGAAAATGAAAGGTAACAGCGCTTTTCACTGGTGTATTGCGGGTTAACAAACCCTTTGGCGGCTCTGAGGGCTCACTGATGACTCAAAACCCTCCAGCTCTCTGGCTCACCTAGAGAATATGGAACCGGCATTGAATGTGTTAAGCATGCTAAGGAAAAAACAACTAACTATAGAAGTTTCCCACCAGATATTAAATTAAATGCCTTTGAAAGTTTTCTTCGTTAATAGGGAAGTTTTGAATGAAAAAATAGTATTTATAAATATTTTTATATAGTATTAGCAGACCCTGCCACGTGTTGCTGTGGTTCATTATAGCTGAATTAGTTATATCCTATTTATTCTTTTTTATACAGTTAAATCAAAATTCACTGATAAAGATAAAAACGTTTCAACTAATCTAAAGACCAATGGATTATAAACTAGATCTTGTTCGACTTTGGCCCACAGCAGACTGTCAGGGCTCAAAATCTGTATTGCTGGTTGTGGCTGTCTGAATATAAAAATAAGTGGACTGTATGAATAAAATTTGATTTAATTGAAGAAATGAGAAAAAAAACCCTCTATTTTTAAATTTAAAATGTTGAAAGGTGAATTTAATTTAATAAATGGATACAAAATTCGTTAGTATGTTAGTAAAGAATTTGGAAAAAATTAAGGTATTTTTATGGACTTTCTGATGCAACTGGTGATTGTAGAGCTGGTGAGATGCCCACATGCCGGAAAGTTGTTGGGGGTGGGAAATCATGTCAAAAGTAAAATTTAATGATGATGATATGAGATACCGTATAAGGGGGTTATATTAATAGGTGGACAATGATTCTGGTTAACCCGTCTTTTGCTAAAACAAATAGATTCAATATTTTCCCCACTCGTGAAAAGGCGACACATAATTTGCCATGGGAAAAACACGGATTTTCCTAATCCAAGCCAGAAAAAATAGATTTATGCTTACCCACCCTAAATAACGAAATAAAGTGTTGTGTGAATAAATCAACATACACCGCCATCTATAGGACATTTATAGAACTTATATATAATCACACTCAATTGTACTATAATAAATATTAAATTGGCAATAAAAGAAATATTGAAACCAATAATCGAGATAAAAACTATCCTAGTTTTTAAGTTGGACAAAATTACACACAATGAGCCAAATTGTATAAAGATCGGTCCAGTAGTTAATGATTTTCCCCCAACAAACATTGGGACGCGAGATTTTTATATATATAAAAGATAGTATTTGAAAATATTCTCATTCAACCGAATATCAGCCCATTTTTAAAGTACAATAATAAACTTCTTACCTGATCATCAAAGGCAGCTAATACAAATGTTGTCACAGTAGTTATTATGCCAATGAACATATTGGCGCAAGATAAACTAACAAAAGCAGAACTTGGTACAGAGAATACAAAGCTCAGGGGATACATCAATGGTATGCATGACCATCTAAAAATAAAAATCTTTTTATACTATTTTCAAATTAGTTTTTGGCTGAAAAAATCATAAGGCTTTAGATAACTTGCCCATATAATAGGAAAAGGAGCAGAAGTCCAGGAAAATTAGTTGAAGAGACATAGGCTTGTTCATTGAAAGCAAGGAATATCAGAATGCACAGAAATGAAGACATAAGATAAGCCATCTGAAATATTCATATTATTATTCATAAAGTACTGTAATTATTTACAGAACCCTCATACAAGAAACTTTTTAAAGAAATCTCTTTTTTCCACTAGAGCAAGAAAAATAGGCAAAATAAATTGTTATTGTGGAAAAAATAATTTATAAGTCCTCATTCCACTTGCGCTACTAGGCACTTACGCCTTCTTCTAAAAAAGTTGTCCATTTCTAGTCAAAGTATGCATGATGGTATAGTGAAGGATTAGTAATGCACACACCGCACCACATTTGGTTTCCAACAAATTGATTTTGATTTATACGCAAATTGATTTCTAAAACAAACTATTTTTTTTTTTTCACCAAATTTAAATGTTGACTTTCAATTTTATTTTATTTAATTTAATCATTATTGTGGGTAACCACCTTGTTTTTAAATTATTTTAAATAATTTATTTTTGAAGAGAAAAGATTTGGCTCCGCCGGGAATCAAACCCGGGTCTTCCGCGTGACAAGCGCGGTATGCTAACCATTGCATCACGGAGCTCGCTTCCAAACGGTGCCAAATCCTTCCTCTTCACTGACACCTCTCCCACGATCTCGCAAGTTTTGCGAGTATTTACGGGAGGTGGACAATTTTTGTCCAACTTTGGGCATCTCTTGACGTTCGTCAATTTTAAAATTATTTTAATCATTATTTTGGGTAACCACCTTGTTTTTAAATTATTTTAAATAATTTATTTTTGAAGAGAAAAGATTTTGCTCCGCAGGGAATCGAATTGGCACCGTTTGGAAGCGAGCTCCGTGGCGCAATGGTTAGCATACCGCGCATGTCACGGGGAAGACCCGGGTTCAATTCCCGGCGGAGCCAAATTTTTTCTCTTCAAAAATAAATTATTTAAAATAATTTTATTTTTAGAAATAATATATTTCACATTTTTATTACTAACTACGCTTAAATGTTGAGATAAGATTTTTCAAATTTATTAACAGATGGTATTTCATTCCTTTGCCTACCGAAAAAAATATTACCATACTCAATTAATAAACATACGCTTTTTCATTAACTGGTTTACATTATCAGATGTTCTCCTCTACTGATGTCTTGTCAGTTTCAATAATACTGGATAAAAGTGTCTAATTTATAAACAATAATAAATAAACTTATCTAAAACAAAATAACTTACTAGATCCCAGGAAAATGCTTGAACCCAATAAATGAGTTTATTAACACCAGATACAAGCTGCAGATGTTTTGAGTGAGAAACTCTTTCTTCAATAAGATACAATACAAAAGAAGCAGGAACAAAGCTTAAGGCAAATATTACAGAAATGGCATGTAACAAGGAAACACCTCCCTGGCGACTGAAATAATACCAAACAATTATAAATTATTTTAAGAGAAACTGAAAAGCTATTCCTAATATATGAAACCTTTTAGAAATCAAATATAATATTTTTTATTTTGTGTGAAAACCAAAGATAAAATCCTTAAAGCTAATATATGGTTATAATAGGTTTGTTGCACCTCTAAAGTAACCTTCCAAAAGCCACACATTGCCAGGAAAGGTAATGAACAGAAAAAAGAAGTGGGTATAAGTCAAAACCATTAATGCCAAGTGTAACTGTGTACCAGTGGGTAACTGGTATGTGTAAAGGAGTAACCTCGATTCAGACATGGGCAGCTTAAAATATAATTTTTCGAGGACCAAAAAAATTAATTTCAACTTTAACATTCAGGCATGAATAGGATAAACACCTTGAATACTAGTAGATATGGTCAAGTGAGAGGGGGGGTACAAGCTCAGAGGTTGTTAAACAATATTATTGTGCCCATCAACACAGAAAAAACAAAAAGAATTAATAGGGGACCACTAAAAATATTGTCAGAACTCTAATTGAAGCAAAGAGTTATTTATAATATGTATATCTTTAGAAACATTTTAGTAAAATAACCATAACTTTACTATCACCATGCAAATATTCATATTTTAGAACAAACTGTGCATTCTCACAATGATTATATCAGTCCCAGTAATGGTAATTACAAAAAAATGGGGAATTCTAGTCATAAAATAATAAAAAACATATCTAATACAGAAACAAAATAATGTAGTACAAATAAAGACGAAATAAGTCGAGGTGGGAAATAATGGTCAATTTAATAATAAAAAAAGAAAGAAACAAGGGAAAAAAAAAATGAAACAAAACAAATTTTAGGAAGTAGGTAGACTGTTATGTCATCATATAATATAATGTCACAAAGAAATCACCACAGGATGGTCTCCCATATAAATTATATTTTTAACATTCTATATTAAAGAGCTTTCAGCATCCAGCACCATATTCATCTAAAAAATATTCATGATAATGAATTATGTTAAAATAATTTTTAAAGAAAATGTATAAACATGCTAATATTATTGTCATTCAACTATTAAGAAAACCTCATGCCTACATTCGTATTCTCCTGTAGTAGAATTTTCATAAAATATATGTTGCTTGGGTTTTTCCTATTCATGATGCGATTCAGAGGCCTACTGGCTTTAAGATCACCTTTAAAAGCAATCTATTAAGTACGATACTAAAGGAATAACTTATTGCAAAATGTAGCACATTTATTTTTTATAAAAAGGTGATTTAGATTTTAATATTTTATTATTTGTGAAACTTTTTTGGTATATGGGTTTAAATTTATTCTTGTTTTGATTTTGATTATCATTCCGGGGTTTGATATAACTGGTATGGTTTAAGATTCTTTGTCTGCTGTTTTTTAGGTGGGATTTTGTTAAATAATTGTATTATACTCGTTTGATAAGGTTTTCGATGCGTGTTATCTGTAGATTGTGGAAGTTTGTTTTCTGTTTTGTTATTTGCAATTTTATTTTCTGATAGATTCTTATCAATGAATTTAGATGTTTTCTTATATTTATTTATTGCCATCATAATTTTGATATTAGCCTATTTGGATAGAAACCATTTTATAAGATTTTAAAAATTGTTTTGTTTTAAAAGTTGATTTGAGATTGGCCTAAGAGTGCTTTTGTTGTAGTATACGAGGTGTGGCTATTAAATAACGAGACTGACGCTGCTACAGAAGAAGTGCGCATGCGCCAAACGCCAGCAACCAACAGCTGTTATCGTGAAGCCTTCTCTTTCGAATTTAGTGCCTCTCGCTTCTGTAAACAAATCAGTACAGCCTTAGCCTTCGTTCGCATTAGAGTTGTTTTTTTTGTTTCGCCGGAAAAATGTTAAGTGTAACAGTAGAGCAACGAATTGTTGTGAAATTTCATGTGAAACTTGGAAAAACCGCTACTGAAACTTATAATTTATTGAAAGAAGTGTATGGCAATGAATGTTTATCGCGTGCACGTGTTTTGGAGTGGTTTAAGCGTTTTCAAGATGGCCGAGAAGACATTCAAGATGATTCACGCCCGGGTCGCCCTTCCACGTCGAAAACGGATGACAATATCGAAAAAATCGGTAATCTGATTCGATCTGACCGTCGGTTAAGTATTCGTGCGATTGCTGAAACTGTACGAATTGATATGGCCTGAATTGTGGAAGGACAAGTCATGGGTTCTCCACCAAGACAATGCGCCAGCTTATTCCGCATTGTCTGTTAAGAGGTTTCTAGCCAAATTCAGCATCCCAGTGTTAGACCATCCGCCTTATTCGCCGGATCTTGCGCCGTGCGAATTCTATCTGTTTCCTAAGGTGAAATCTGCATTAAAAGGAACAAGGTTTGAGTCTGTTGAAGCTGTGAAAGAGAAAGCGGCACGTGTCCTGAAGGAGCTGACAGAAAAAGACTTCCAGCACTGTTTCGAACAATGGAAGATTCGCATGGAGCGTTGTAGGAATAGAGGAGGGGTGTATATTGAAGGTGATAATAAGTAAAAATGTATGAAATAAAAATAAAATGTTTTACAGCGTCAGTCTCCTTATTTAATAGCCACACCTCGTATGTGGTTTCATTCATATATTCGTCATCTGTTATATCGTCATCACCATGCTTAAGTAACGAATGTGTATAGGTTTTTAGTTGCACATTCGTTACTTAAGCATGTCATGCGGAAGACCCGGGTTCGATTCCCGGCGAAGCCAAATCTTTTCTCTTCAAAAATAAATTATTTAAAACAATTTTATTTTATTTTTAGAAATAATATATTTCACATTTTTATTACTAACTACGCTTAAATGTTGAGATAAGATTTTTCAAATTTATTATCAAATGTGATGATGATATGTTTGGTTTTTTTATAAGATTATAACGTAAATTGGTAATTTGTATTTTTGGATGATTACAGTAGTAGTTGAGTATATTCTCCACTATTATTGGTTTTGTTGTACCATTTTATTGACAGTTTATGTTTTTTTTCGTATTATTATTATGTCCAAACAGGAAATACTATTTTTATTTTCTGTTTTATAAGTAAAATCTATTCTGAGATAAATTAAATTTAAATTATGTAATAATATTTAAATTTCTTCAGTTTTTGTTTTTTTTATAACAAGTAGGTCGTCAATATATTTAATAATCAATAAAGGTTTTATATCAGATTGATATAGTGAATCTGATGATGTGGTTCATTATTAGCATTTTTATATATGTTCTTAAAAATAATTTTTTATGACTTATCATAATCAATTTTAGCTGCTTTATTTCTTTAGTTTCTCTTAGCTCCGATCCCAACTTGAAGATGTGCTAATAAAATAGCCTACTTTAATTTGGGAAGATGAATTATTATTGCAATTCAGCTTAGACCATAAGATTAGAAAAAAGAAGAAGACAACACTTACAAGACAAAAAGGTGTATGACAGAGCATTCAAAGCTCTCTACAGCCAACAAAACTACTTGTTCCATACCAACGTGATAGTATTAAGTAAGTATACAAAGTTTACATGAGTCAATAAGGAAGAATAGAGAGCTAAAAGTGTCCAACATCAATGCTCATTTAAAATAAAAGAATTCTAATTTATAAGAAGCTTTAAATTTAAATTTAATTTTGAAAAAGTATAATTATGCAAGAAACAATTAAATACAAGAATATACTAGCATACATTAACTCAATTTCTAATTGCTTTCCAGTGAAATTCATTGGATGATTTATCGTAACTATTCCATAATCACTAGATATATTTGATGGCAAGTTTGTCCTTAAAACAACATTATTTATTGCATTCATGTAAGTAACAGATGCAATCCAGCCTTTGTTATTAAACCATACCTGTAATGAAAAGGGAAGTCAACAAATATTTTAAAAAAAATAAAAATGTAAATAATAAAGCAAAAATTTAACCTTGATGTTATTGAGTGTAGAATTGGTTTTCTTTGGTTGAGTCTTTAGGAAATCAAGATATTCAGGCATTTGAGCACCATATACCATGTTAATTATATCAGCTATTCCTAATGTAGGAACTATTAAAGAGGTTCCAAAACTGTAACCCCCATACCTTACAAAGAAAGATATTATTAGTAATAAAATAAACGATTACATGCCACTTCACAGGTGTTACTCCAATGCGATGTATGGGCACAAGATCAAATTAATTGATAGCATCATTAAAATGGTTAAGTATTGACAGCTATATTCACAGCTTTGCTTTATTTTTACTTCTGTTAGCTCAAAAGAGATTAACAAACCGTCGAGTCCTTTTAAGTTAACTTCAAGTCCTTCATGTAGGGGAGACACTTGTGAAGTAATAACAATTAATGAAAATAAAACAAACAAAACAAATAATTATCT
This sequence comes from Aelia acuminata, assembly GCA_911387785.2. Classification (NCBI taxonomy): domain Eukaryota; kingdom Metazoa; phylum Arthropoda; class Insecta; order Hemiptera; family Pentatomidae; genus Aelia; species Aelia acuminata. The sequence goes on from OU426979.1 coordinate 103,297,330, forward strand.
TACCTATGCTCTTCATACTTAGGCCAAGTATTTACGATCCATTTAGAAATATCTTGAGCTGTCATATTGTACAGTATATCGTGTGTTGTGAGCTAACAAAAATAAATAATAATAATGATTATTAATTCTAACAAAAACATTAAAAGTCTTACCGTTTTATGGAGTGAAAAATGTTATAAATACATTTTTTATCTTTCACAAAATTATTATATTAACGAAAATTAATTATATTTTAAATATATTACATTTACGTTTATATTACAAAACAAAATATTTGGATAATAAATTAACTCATTTCGAAAGTTTAGTTTTATAATGATGAAAGACCACTTATGATACGACACATGCCACTTAACAAATGTATTAATACATAAAAAATAAATTAATACAAATATGTGTATATATATAAATCAAGGATAGCAATGTGACAGCATTCACATTAATACCAAGTGATGCATTGAAACATTTAATATTTTACACACACACATGATAGGATTATGACACATGCTTACATTGTTGGTTATTATTATTGTGATTAAGAGGATGCCCAAGATCCAGATATGTCATTGTAGGTTGATCACCCTAGGTGGCCATTGTAGAGTCGAAGGGGAGTCGGAGATAGGGCTAGATAGATGGGCAGCCGGAAGGGCATGATAGGAGTGTATGTAGTAAGCCGCATGCCCCGAGAATACCAGGCCATTATTGGATGCGACTTACTGGAGAAGGTAGGTGCGAGTGTTAAAAACAGCGGTGGAAGATGGAGAATTAGGATTGGGGAAAAAACATATGAGTGCCGACCAGCACTTAAGAACGGTAGGGTGCAAATAGGTGCGATCGATCGGAAGGAAGAGTGGAGACTAATGGTAAGGAGAGAATTTGACAACATTTTTTCAAAGAAGGGGACATGTTAGGGGCAACAGGGAGAACCGTTCATGAGATCCCACTAAAACAGGAGAAAATAACCTACGTGAAAGAGAGGAGATATCCCCAGGCACTTTGCCATCACATTCGGGAAGAACTAAAGAACCTAAAAGAACAGGGGATAATCATAAACAGTACGTCAACCTACAATAGTCCGTTGTGGGCAATAAAGAAAAAGAGCGTGGCAGGAGAGAACATAACATAGAGAAATATCGCGTTGTGATAGACTATCGAAAGTTAAATGAAAATAACGTCGATGAAAAGTATCCAATCCCCAGGTTTGAGGACATCCTGGACAGGCTACACGGAGCAACAATATTTAGTACTTTAGACTTGAAAGCCTGGTATCACCAAATAAAAATGCCCCCAAAAAACAGACAATAATAATAATAAATTCTTTAGTTATTTGTTCTGGGACGTGTCCCTTAAGAACAAAATTAAATAAAATACAGAGAGGGCTTTAGTGCCTTGAAGTTAAAAGAAACAAATTGAATTGATACAAATAATTAGGAAACCTCTAGTTTAAATAAATAAAAAAAAAAAAACACATTAAATATTCAATCTAGTGAAAAGAAGCTAGTTTCTGCATCTTATAATAAATACATATGTACACACTTATTTACAGGTTGGTTAAATAGTATTTATATTTTCTAAAAAAAAACAGAACAAAAGAAAAAATTATATAAAAAAAAATGTAATAAGAGCTTCTAACGGTTTAAAAGGTAAATTATAATAGGAAATGTCAATTTATTTTTTAAGGAGACTGGATGGCTATGAAGTGATGATATAGGCAGGATTTAAAGGTGGAGAGGGTATTGGAATTACGGATGAAAGGAGGAATAGAATTCCATAGGGATGAGGACCTAATAATGAAAGATCTATCAAAAGCTGACGTTCGGTGGGCCAGTGTATATAGATCTGAAGATCTAGAACAGGTATTGCGGGAATGGACAGAGGATTTGAACTGAAGAAGTTCAGAGATATATGAGGGACGACGGGAACGAATAACTTGGAAAAGGAAGGAGGCTAGGAAATACTTGCAGCGGTAGGATGGATATAACCACTTTAACTTTTCGTAATAAGGCAATATGGAGACGTCTCTTGGGATCCCAAATATAAATCGGATGAAACAATTTATTAAACATTTTAGTTTTGCTTCGAGATCCCCTGAGATACCCCCATACACTGTGCAACTATAGTCGAAGTGGGGAAATATCAAGGAGGTGACCAGAAGTCTGCGAGTTTCAAAAGGGAACAGGTTACGGAGATGGTTCAGTTGCTTCATGGTTGAAATAGTGCGACGAGAGATATTGAAGATATGGTTTTTCCAGGAAAGAGTTTGGTAAAAGGTTACACCAAGGTTTTTGACAGTTGGATAGAATTTAATGGGATTGTTGTTTAGGAACAGGGGTGGGATGTTAGGGGCGGTTTTGAGGTGATTGGAGCCTATTAAGCTCCTAAGCTTTGTTTAGCTAATTGCCTTTGTTTTCTCAGCGTTTAGCTTCAACTTGTTAGCCTCTGCCCAGAGACTGATTCGATTCAAATCTTCCTGAAGCTTTTTCGTCGCTGGCAACAACTCGGAGGGTGGGAAAGACAGGTAAATCTGGAAATCGTCAGCGTAGATATGGTATTGGGAGTGATGAATCAGAAGTGGAAGGTCGTTAATATAAATGGCAAACAGAGTGGGGAATAGAGAGGATCCTTGGGGGGACACCACAGGAGAGGGGAAGTGTTTTGGATGGAGGTTGACCAGGAACGACTACATCCTGTGACCGATCTGAAAGAAAAGACCTGAACCAATGTAGGCGCTGCTAGAGAGGTGGAGTTTTTGCAGTTTTGTAAGAAGGATGTTATGATCGACTGTCTCAAAGGCTTTGGCAAAGTCTAGAAGGATTAGAATACTTAGTTTTCGGAGTTCGATGGAGGTTTGGAGGTCATTGGTAATTTTTAGGAGAGCGGATTGAGTTGAGTAACCTGATCGGAAGCCGGATTGGAGTGGGTTAGTGAGGGAACGTTCTTCTAGGAAACTTGATAGTTGTTTTTGAACAAGGCGTTTGAAGGAGGTCATTCATCGTGGAGGGATTTGAGGTTTTTTTCAAAGGTCAGACTAGAGCGGTTTTCCAGGAAGAAGGGAAAACCGAGTTTTGCAATGAGAAGTTGTAAATATGATAAAGAATAGGAATTATTGAGGGGAGGCAGGACTTTATTAGCTTTATTGGAACATCGTCAGGACCGTAATCGTTGGTGTGGGATTTTAGGACTACGGCAAATAGGTCATCGTAGGTTATGTGGGAAAAAAAGAAGTTCTCCGGATTAAAATTAGGATAATTGATAGTGGCGACTTGTGATGGATTAAGAGGGGGGGATGAGAAATGGTTATTGAGGTCATCTGGAGTGAACGGAAGGGAAGTAGAGTTATTGGAACCAAGGAGGGATAATTGACGTAGTATTTTCCACTTGCTTTTGGTATCATGGGCACTGGAGAGGGCATTGTGAAAGTGGAGGGATTTGACATGTCAGAGTTCGGATTGGGTAACATTTTTAAGTTTTTTAAAAGACGCATAATCAGCTGCCAAACTGGTATGCCGAAATTTGTGTCTTGCAGCTACCCATCTTTTCATCAGATCCTTTATTTCAGACATCAGCCAAGGTGCAGTGGAGCGACGTAGGGTTTCTAAAATAGATTTCAGATTTGTGGTGAGGAAGGAGACCATGAGATTGACAGAATTGTAGGAATACATGGTATCCCATTGGACGGCTTCGAGATCGGATTGAAAGGTTCGTAGGATAGGTGGTCAAGATTGCGAGATGATATGGCCTTAGGAGTAAAACGTTTTACGGGGAGGTCGTATGAGATCTGGATGAGGTCGTGTGATGAGAGAAAGGGAACGGAACATTACGAAGAAGAAATGATTTTGACAGGAGAATCAGAAATGCACAGGTCTAGCCAAGTATCAGAGTACTGAGTGTGATGTGTTGGATAGTTGGGGAATAGGTAAAGGTTGAGGGAATATAGAAGGTCAGTTAGAAAGGATTTCTCAGAGGATTCAGAGAGTAGGTTTACATTGAAATCGCCGGTAAAGATGATGTTGGAATAATTGGAGAGGGATTCAAAGAGGTTGTCGAATGGGGCAGGGGGAGGTCTATAGATTACGGCGAAAACAGAGAGGAGGAAACAGAGGAAATTTCAACGAACATGTATTCAACGTGAGGAAGGTCATGGGAGGGAGACTGGAGAAGACTTTGGCCTTAAGGCTTTCATGGATGTATATTCCGACAACACCTCCCGCGCGATTAGATCTATCATGGCGCAGGATAGAGTAATTGGAGAGGGAAATCTGGGAGGAAGGGACGAACGGTTTTAGCCAGGTTTCGGAAATAGCTATAATATGGTGAAAATTGTCATGAAAGTATTTTTGAAATTCATCAAAGTGGGCAATAAGGGATTGTGCATTTACGTGACATGAGCTTAAAATGTTAGTCATAACTATGATGGGAGTAGAAATAAGTGAACAAGGTACGTGGATGAGGGATAGCTTGAAACGTATTTAGGCAAAAACAGTATTTTTGTGATGTACAACGCTTGGTTATGATTCGAACACTGAACAGGGAATGATAGAATTTCTATTATTTGAAATAGATATTGAATGTTTAAGTTGTTACTTAAATTAGAAATAACTCGAATTTTAGGGTAGATCCACAGTGAGTCACGAATAATCAAATGATGTTTATGCGAAAGCAGAACAAAGTAACTAAAATAATAGTAAACAGAAGTAATAAGGATCATGATATCATTAGTAGAAATGCGAATATATATAGTTAAAAAAAATCTAAGAGTAAAAATAGCGGTAATAAAATTGTAAATATCTATGATGAAAATATAAATATTCACAATAAGAATGATAATTTTTGAATCAAAAATAAAATTATCTGTGGTAAAAATAAAAATAAGAATATCTTCTATAAAAACTACAAAGTTCACTACCTTTGTAAAACATAGATACCGTATTCAGCTAAAAACGTCCAGGTCGCTGGGCTTACCAATAATCACTGCAGGGTGACCGTCAGCCTGCCTACAGCGAACTCGGCCTCCGCTAAACCAGACGTATTTGATTTTGGCCGTTGCCTTCTTCTGCCTGGCCAACCAGTAGAGATGTTTGTTGGAGGGCGTCGTAGCTTCACTCAGGTAAATCCGGAAAGCTTCATTGTCACCCCAGCCCAGGTGCCGTGTAGAAAAGTCCCTCTTGGGGGCTTTCCTCTGTTGCACAAGTTCATTGCTTACTGCCTGGCGGACAAATCTTGCAATTATGGGTCCTGGGGTCCCATCCTGCTTAGGCCTGAGCCTCACTGCGTGGTCCAGATCTTCCAGACACAACTTAACGCCTAGACCTGCTCCGATACTGAGTATGGTGCCCATCACGGTGTCTCCCTGCCTCTCTGGAACACCTCTTATTTCCACTCTATTTTCTATCTCCAGCTGTTCGGTATAGTTCAATCGGCTTTCTAGTTCCGAAATTTTCGTCTTTAAGGCGGTCTTTTCAAGCATCAATTTTTCAACACTATTCTTTTGCTCCTCGAGGCGGGTTTCTATTTTCAAAAGTCTATCCATATTTTCACATGAAAGTTCTGATTGCTTCTGGAGGGTGTCTTTAATATCTTTCAACTCTTCTAAGCCTTGAAGCTTGTACTTCATTTCCTTAATTTCCGCAGTTAGTGCCCTCAGTAGTCCTAACATTGAACTTGCCTCGGAGACAGGTGCAGCCCATAGAGGCTCTTCACGATCAACGGGCAGGTCCATTTTTTAATTTTTTCTTTCAGACCTTCTGAGTCCGCAGTGTCGATTTTCGAGCATTTGAGGTTAAAAATATTCTGACAAACAGCGCAGGCCACATTAGCTTTTTCTTCTCTGCTCACGGTTTTAGTGCATAATTTACAATTAACCATTTTAATTTTTTTATAATGTATATCAGAGAGCAAGCGATATAAATATTAGAGATCGAGCGATATAAATATTAGAAAGCGAGAGTGTAAATAAATAATGACAGACCTGTTTGTTGTGGCGGGCGCAGGTGGGATTAGGCTGATGCCGAACTATCAATCCCCACTACTTCAACTCCGTTGTCTTCTCGACCGGCACTCTTTTCTATTGTACTTTATAACCGTAATCAGGATATAGTATTTTTCGACTGATTGTGGATGGGCTTGTCTTATAAGTGATAAATGTAAAGATTTTAAAACGAAATGACTGAGAAAAACTAGTGAAATGTTATAACAAGAGGCGCACGATTGAGCTCTTCACTCATAGAGGTCTACTCCAAGACTCCAATGGAAGATAACATTAGGAAATGTATGGCACGACTTCAGGAGGAGCCGATACTCGCCTTTCCTGATTTTATGAAGTTGTTTACCATAACGACCGATGCAAGCGAATAGGCGCTGGGGGCCGTGCTATCTCAGGAAGGAAACAACCAGGAACGCCCCGTAGCATACGCTTGCAGGCGTCTTACAGATGCGGAAACCAGGTACAGCGCCTTGGAAAGAAAACTATTGGGAATTGTGAGGGCTATTGATCACTTTAGACCCTATGTGTTAGGCAGGAAGTTTCGTGTTCATACTTACCACAGACCCCTTCAGTGGGTATGGAAATTAAAGGAGTCGTCAGCCAGGGTAACACGTTGGAAAGAATTCCTTACCCAATATAATATGGACATAATTTATAAGCCGGGGAAAGAGAATGTAGTGGCAGACTGGCTGTCCAGAGCAATAACAGTGAACGTCATAGAGGAAGATAAAGGGGAATCATCCAGGGACGTGAGACCGTTTTTAACAGAGTGGACACCAGAAGGAGAAGGGGAACAGGGCGCGAAAGAACCTGGCGAGGGAGAGGACACTACAGAAGAGGAAAACCTGATCAAGGAGCGTCCAGCTGATATGGAAGAACTGGAAGAAATTATAAATGATAAAAGCGGGCAGATAATTTGGAAAACCAGAACCTCGGGACTAATGAGAATACAACACAACACACACGGGAAAAGCAGAATCACGACCATCTGGTTAGTGCCGGGAGTAAGGGATGACCAAATCTTTAGGGCACTAAAAGATAATTCTAAGCCCGGAAAAACTTGCCATCTTTTCGTGGGCAACACCACAATATGGAAGAAGATTAAGAGAATGAGGCAGTCAGACCAAAGTCATGGTACAGACCCTGAGAGATGAAGAAGAGCAGAAAGAGGTAACACTTTCTTATCACCAGGGGAAGACAAATCATTGCGGAGTGCATGAAACACTTCAGGCATTGCGTCGGAAATATTTCTGCTGGGGGATGAAGAGAACCATCACAGGCACGATAGGAGCGTCTGAAGTTTGCCTCAGGACCAAATACGATAGATTTCCGCCTAAAGGGAGACAAGAAGAAACACCGACAACTGAAGTCTCCCAAGCCTGAGGTATTTAACCCCATCGTTGTCACCATACAGCTCTAAGAGCTCTGAATTCTTCCTTCTTTTCCATATATCCCCCTCACGAACTGGACCAAAAACTCTTTTAAGTAATTACCTTTCAAATACCAGTAGCATGGCCTCATCAGCTCTGGTGAAGGCCCAGGCGGATCAAGGTCTTATAAAGGTTTATTTTGGTTCTGTTCGATAGGTACCTGTTCCTAAAGTGTTTGGTCAGGCCAAAGTAGCTCCGGTTAGCTGCAGCGATTCTCCTATTGATTTCCAGGGATGTTTTTTAGTGCATTGACCTTCGAACACAGGTATATAAAGCTTTGCACCTTCTCAAATTTGTAGGGTCCAACCTCAAACAATTCAGCTGCTGTCCCTGTTCCTCCTTGCTTCATTGATGATCAAGCCAAGTTTTCTGGCTTCTTCTTCAAGAGATAGAAACGCTTCTCTAATGACACGTTCAGATCTGGCAGCTATGTCGAAGTTGTCTCCGTACCCAACAACTGCACTGTGGTGCTGTTGAAAAAGTGTTGCCCGGTTTTGGATGCCTGAGCGGCTCGTTCCATGGCAAAATTAAAAAGAAGGCATGCAAGGGCATCCCTCTGTTTCACACTGCAGTTGGTTATAATGCGACCAGAGAGGTCGGATCCAATGCGAACCACACTGTTCGAGCCCAGCATAGTCATCCGCACCAGACAAATCAACTTTAGGGGCACATTCATTTCTTCTAATGCCTGGTATAGCTCAGATTGGTTCACACTGTCATACGCTGACTTGAAGTCAAACAAAAGGTGATGTTTGCCTATTTTATATCCATTAGCTTTTTCCATTAGGAGAAAATCTGGTCTATCGATGACCTACCCCTCCTGATCCCAGCCTGGTATCTACCTTTCTCCCTTTCTGCATGTGGGGTGAGTCTCTCAAAAAGGGTGTTTGATAGAATTTGTAAGCAGTCGGCAGAAGAACAATGCCTCAATAATTTTCATGTAGCAACTTCTTTCATTGGGTGCTACCTGAAAATTTATGAGCGGTATTTCCAGGTGTTCTTCTCTCTAAATAATTTCTTTTCCTCTAGGGGTAAAATTACGATGGAGGTTTAATAATTAAGAATATAAGTCTTGAGAAAATGAAAATTAAAAAAAAAATAAACAATTCTCATTGTGACATTGTATTCCTAAACATAAATCAATCAAAATGTAGTCTAAATCATTGCAATATTGAAAAAGTAAGTTTTTTATAGTCTAGAAGCAAGTAATCACAAAAAAATAACAATAGTATATTACTGAAATTACCACAGAATATGGGGGTTCTGGTTCTCCTATGTCAGATGGACAAACCTGAGCACCAGATTCGCAGGAACACTCAGGAAAAGAATTTTTGAGAATATAAGGCATTGTAGATTCAACAGCTTCAGTAACTATTTGCTCACACTCATTATTCCTGCAAATAAAACCTACAAAATGTAAAAATAATTTTAGAATGTTTGAAGTGGACTATCAATAGAAATATATACCTAGTTCCATTTATAGTGATGCATTTTGCCCCAATACCATCTGGTCCTTTCATGTTATTTATATATTCTTGGGTCCATGTAACTTCAGGAGCATTGTTACTATAGAACATGTAGCTAAAAACAAACGATATTTAATGGTATGGTTTAAAATTTGATAATCCATTTTAATAAGTAGGTTAAATGAGCCAAGCAAGAAGCTTTATTAATTGCCAGATAAATTAATTACTTAGGAGGAGGATAACGCCATGGCTCTAAAACTATAGGTGGTCGCTCTCTTAATTTTGGGAAGATTGATGAAACCAAAAGTGACATGCAAACAAATACTGCAGGTAACACCAACTGCAAAAATAAAAAATAAATAATAATAAATAAATAAAAAATATAGGATCATTCCATATCAAATCAACCAGTTTATAAACAATATTCAACCTGTAGATCTTATTTTTTTGAAAATTGTTGATGTTTTTGTTGCATGCATAAATTAAACAAAAAATTACATTTAATAGACTTATGGTTTTTGAAATATAAATTTTAAAATCAAAAAGCAAAAATAGTGTGATTATGAAATAGTGTTTGAGCTATATCTCAAAACTATTTGAGCTAGAAAGCTGGAACAGGTTTTCTCTTTTTCAGATTACTGTGCTATTTTTTTTAATTTTATAAGCAAATAAGCTCAGTTCACTAGAAAAAAGTTTTCAAAAATTTATTGAATATCATACCACTTATTTTCTTCATTTAAGAAGTGTTTTAATAACTTTCTTTTCTTCTTAAATTTAACTTGAGAATATTTATTGAAAAATCTATACATGTCATTGGTAACAAACAGTCTATTGAAGAAGGTAAATTGTATGAATTAAAAAAATAAATATCTTAAGAATAAATAAAAACTATTATTGATTATTATAGGTAACAATATAAAAACATACCTCAGAAAATAGAGCTTTTTTGTTCCTACGGGTATGGTGAAACCTTTTAGCATGAAGAGCAATAAATTGTTTCAAGTACAAATTATCGCTCCCAGGTTTCTCATGATCTGAATCAATGATCGGTACTGACGAGTCTAAATAATAACAAAGTATTAAGAACAATGAGTAGAAAAATAAATATAAGTAATTTAGAAAATTAAGAATCCCTAAAATTTTGAAGAAAATTAGAAGATTTTATTGGGAAAATTATTCCAGAACTACAGCAATTTAAATTAAGCCTCTAATTGCTGTCCTTTAGCCATAGTCAGAATACAAATCCTATATCATCTCTGTCAAGTTTTTTGTAAGCCAATTAGAGACCTATTAAATAAATTTGTAACTTTTGCATTTGTATATTTCCCTACGAAATTCCACGATGCAACTACTGCTAAAAGAGCTTCTTCAGTTTTTTGTTAAATAAGTAAAAAATTTCAAATTAATCACCGGAGATGGTCCAAAAATAAGTTAAAAATTACGTACCTGTTAAGCATAACATTTTCTCGAATTAGATTTTAATTAATTACTTTACTATATAATAATAAATATAGCTACAAAAATACTTTAATATCACTACTAAAGTTAAGGACATGGAAAATCAGGAAAAAAGTGTCTAGCTAAGTTTTATGTACTATTAAAAGGATCAAATATTCTTTAATATCACATCGATACCATATTCACAGAAAAGGTTCGACAGGGCTTAAAATTTTTTTCTAATAAAATACTTTTAATGGCTAAATATAAAATAGGAAAAAAATTGGTAAGCAGTAATAAGAGTAGTAATATCTTTTGTTTGTTTTTTGTTGTTTTGAGGTATAAAACGTTTAAAGTCATCAACACCTATCAATTTATTTTTCATGAATAACGATTTAGATTATTTTTATTTTATACTTATACTAGCATTCCCCGTCGCGGCTTTGCCCGCGAGCCTTTAAAATCAATTCTATGATCATCATCTTGGTATTAATTTAATGTACTATGTTAACTGATGTTAAGGAGATTTAGTAGAATCGGAGCTTCCGGTAGGTGGAATGTTGGAGGGGGAAGCTGCCGGCTGGTTAGAAGAGGGGGAGACGCGCAATCTAGAGTTCACTAAAACCACCGAAACAAAAAATTACATACTCCTCGTGAACGCTTCATTTTTCGGCTTAAAACATGGTTTTCGACGCCCCGTAAAAAATGAGTCCAAATTAGATATTTTTTCTCGAAGTGCAAAAATAGGTGTCCGTTACAGTTAAACGACAATTTCGCCATTAAAACCCCTAAGGGGTTACATTTTTGAAATTCCTTTCTTAGTGGTTACCTACATCGCGTTTAAAATCTAAATTCCAAACTTCAAGTTTCTATCATTAGTTTTTGCTATGCGTTGATTCTATCATTCAGGACAAAGCCTCTTATATATATGGAGAAGAAATCAAAATAAACACGCACCATCCCCAATCATGGGAATCACAGTGTGCATAATTTGATTACCACTAATATTTAAATAATCAGTAGCCATATTTTATGTGAATGACTATTTTAATAATATGGTAACGTTAAATCGATATTCAAATAAAAAACATATGGTTTAAAATCTCAAAAATGGATTTCCGTTAGAGTTAAACGACAATTTCGTCATTTAAACCCCTTAGGGGTTACATTTTTGAAATTCCTTTCTTAGTGGTTACCTACATCGCGTTTAAAATCTAAATGCCGAACTTCAAGTTTCTATCATTAGTAGTTTTTGCACTGCGTTGATTCTGTCACTCAGGACAAAGCCTCTTATATATATAGAGATTATAGACATATGTTTATGAAAATTAAAAAAAAAAAAACTGAATGAATAGAAAATACGGTCCATAATAATAAATTAATATAATAGATAAATAATAATAAAGTAATATATTTTTCTTAAAAAGTTAGCTGAGAATTTTAGGAAGAAGAATATTTCATTTATAAAATCATAGAAGGTAAATAATATTGGGGAAAAAAATAATTTTTAATGAAAACTATTTATTTCCTTGGTAACTACATGCAATTGTAAAAACTAACTAAATAAGTAAAACTAAATCAAAACATATAAATTAATTAACCAACAAAATTTTTGTATTAATTTTAAATTTCAATGGAAAAAAAGAATTATATTACAGTATTTTTGAGAGGGAATTTGAGGAGCATTTCCTGCGTAAAATGTTAAGAATTGCTAAATTACTACTTAAAGCTGATCAGAAAAACATGGTGATCTGTATCCTTTAATAGATAAAATATGGTTTAAATCACAATTTCCTAACAATAGATTTAAAGAAACAAATATCAACATCAAAAATAAATATTTTTGGATTTTTTACCCTTAAAATATTTTTGGCATCTAAATAGGAGAGTTTGTTATTGATTTGAATCCATTTAATTTATTTTTGTAGCTTAAAAACAGGGCATATCTGGGTCAAGGCATTATGGCAAGAGAATTTTCTGAATGGTGTGCCTGACCAAAATTGGTGCAAATAGCCACTATATATATATATATATATATATGTATATATATATATATATATATATATATATATATATATATATATATATATATATATATATATATATATATATATATATATATATTGTCAATAATCAAGATAAAGACTATCCTATCTTATAAGTTGGACAAAACTACACACAATGAGCCAAATTTCATCAAAATTGGTTGAGTAGTTTCTGATTTTACCTCCGACAAACATCGGGGCACAAGATTTTTATATATATATATATATATATATATATATACAGGGTGTCCCCAAATCAAGCGGCCTAACTTCAGGGATAAATAGAGGATCGAAAAACTAAGAAAAAAAGTCCTCTGGCATATGCCTCGGTTTCGAGACAAAAATAGGACAAAATAGTTGTGCATAAAGTGCATTTTAATTTTGATTTTTTTTCAATAATGTATTTAAATTACAAAAATATAGTGGCTTTTTGAATAAGCTTAATTTCTTAATTTACGAGGAGTAAATTTAGAAAAGATGAATATTTTCACGCTTTCGTTATCTAGGTTGAGTGTTTAAACTTAAAAAGAAAGGATTAAAATGTTAGCCATTATACTATCATTTTAATCCTTTTTTGGGGGAATCCAGCCTCGCATTCTCATATTAGTGGTTTTGCTAGTAGTGTTCAGTGAAGTCAACAAATATGGCTAGATTTACCAATGATGAATACGGGGACATTGTCTACGTCTATGGATTCTGCAATGGCAATGCACGTCAGGCAGTTCGGGAATGTCGCAGATGGTTTCCTGACCGAGAAACCCAACACAGAGGTGTTTTTACCAGCACTTTCAGAAGGCTTCGAGAGACTCAGTCCTTCTCATGTGATCGTGGTAGAAATCGTAGGCAAGTTCCGATGGAAGCTGACCCGGAGGGAGAGGATACAACGGCACTTCAATACCAACTCTGGTACAAGCGTCTGGAGAGCTGCTTCAGTTCTTGGCATACCAAGGGTAAACATTTGGCGCACATTAAGGGCTGACCGCAGGCATGCTTACCACGTACAAAAGGTACAAAATTTAATACCCACTGATTTTCCCCGCCGATTAAATTTTTGTGATTGGTAAAAAGAACAATTGCAAAATGATGTAAACTTAAGTACGAAAGTAATCTGGACAGACGAAGCAACTTTTACAAGTGTGGGCATATTCAATCAAGGAAACTACCACCTTAGGGCACATGAAAATCCCCGCGCTGTTAGAGAATTTCACTACCAGCATGAGTTTTCTGTGAACATATGGGTCGGTCTTTGTAATAATGGCCTAATAGGTCCTGTATTTTTACCTGCTCGACTTAATTCTGAAAGTTATTATCTATTTCTCGAGAATGACTTACGGGTACTTTTGGAAGATATCCCTTTGGAAAGAAGGCTTGAGAACTGGTTCCAACTCGATGGTTGTCCTGCACATTACGGAAGGGCCGTGCGAGACTGGTTGGACATCAACTACCCAGGTCGCTGGATAGGACGAGGTGGGCCGGTGCCTTGGCCTCCACGGTCTCCGGACCTCACATTTCTTCGTATGGGGATATGTGAACGAAAACGTATACCGAGAGCCCGTCCGCACAAGGGATGATATCATCGAGCACATCAGAATGGTTTGCAACCAGCTCACCGCAGAACAATGTTTAGATACAGTGCGATCTGTGAGTATGCGATGTGATGTGAGTATTGCAGCGAGAGGCCAGCACTTCAAACTACATTTACGTTGACGCTGCCAAGAAATTAACTATGTAATTTTAGAGAAGGTAAAACCTTCAAAATTTTCAGTTTTTTCTTACTAAGGTAGTCCCATATAAAAACTGAAACATTTATGTTTTCCTAGTAAGAATATTTAATTATTTTCTAAATTTTATTTTATTTTTGAAATTAATTTATTTTTTAATCTTCAGTTTTTGTTCATAATGTTATGAACTTTAAATAGGTAATTTCCTTTATACTATGAATATTTGAATAAAAAAGTATTTATTATTTTTTTTGTGAATAAAAAATAATTGTTTTCCAATTACCTTTCTATTAGTATTAGATTGAAATACAATAATTGTATTGGAATAGCAATTATTGTTAAATTTCATTCAAGGAATGAAACCCGCTCTTCCATGGCCTTAACTAGTTTTTGCACAACTATTTTTAGTTTTTTGTGATTTTCTCGAAAACGAAGCATATGCCAGAGGACTTTTTTTCTTAGTTTTTCGATCCTCTATCGATCCCTGAAGTTTGGCCGTTTGGTTTGGAGACACCCTGTATATATCTATATATATCTATATATCTATATATATATATATATATATATATATATATATATATATATAAAAATCTTGTGTCCCGATGTTTGTCGGAGGTAAAATCAGAAACTACTCAACCGATTTTCATGAAATTTGGCTGTATGTAGTTTTATCCAACTTATAAGATAGGATAGTCTTTATCTTGATTATTGACCTCAATATTTCTTTTATTGCGAATTATTGCAAATACAATAGGTTGCTTTGAGTTTTCATTTATTGACATGGCGTCATGTGTCGATTTCATAAAATTTTTGTTGTTTCAAAAACTACTCCACCAATCTTTATAAAATTTTGCTCATTGTCTATAGTTTTGTTCAACTTAAAAGATAGGATAGTTTTTATCTTGATTATTGGCTTCAATATTTCTTTTATTGCAAATTAAATGCTTATAATACTACAATTGAGTGTAATTATTTGTAAGTTCTATAAATTTCCAACAGATGGCAGTGTAAGTTTATTTATTGTACAGTGGCTTGATAGAGACAGTGTGGTCAATGAAGGTGTGTTTTCCTATTGGCTATCGCTTTCGCCGCCATGTTGTGTTCAACTGTACTGTTTACCTAATGCTATACAGTCTGTATTGTATCTACTTTTGGACGATTAAAACCATTTTTTTTATTGTTTTTAATACTATCTTGTGTGTTTTTCATGGTTTATAGTTTTAACTATAAGTTTATAAAATAGTTTAGTCGTTATAGTGCCTACGTATTTATTTTAGTCTAAATTGAAAAGTAGTTGTTCCTGAGGCTCAACTCTCCCTTCAAAGGAAATTTTAGCATTTGAAAGTAAGTACCTTCCTCATATTACATATTAATTTAATAACAATACGTTTTTTTAGTCATTGGCTTCTATTAAGTATTGCTAAGTCATTGATATGCTTTTTCTAACAGTCAATAAATTCAAGTGAATCAATCAATTCATGTTTTGTTAGATTGATAATAAAGTAAATCTTTATTTTTAACGCTTCAGTTTGGTAGGTTATTTTATTATTTTTGTAATTATTTCCTGTAACAGATACTAATCTACAACTTATTGTTTTCTCGTCTCTAATTTTGATGAAATATAGATTTTATCATAAAAAATATCATTATTTCTCTGACTCACATTTAAATAAATACATTGCCTTTGGATTTTATTTCTTTTGTCATAAACAATCTATGAACTTTTAGAATGACTGGTTGTTGTGCAGTTGGCTATACCAATAGGCACTCAAAGGGTTTCCCCGGGATCCTGAAAACAGAAAGATTTAGGCTGCGAAGGAACGAAGATTTTGGAACTTGGTAAACATTCAAAAGAATGGAATTAGTTTTTCATGTTCTAATACATTCATTTATTCTTTTTAGATCCATTTTACTCAAGACATGTTTGAACAAAACCGAGCTGATGGCAAAAGAAAGCTGAAGCATAATGCTATTCTAACAATTTTCCCACACATCCCCCCAAAGATCCGAATCGTAGTCTATAATTTATTTTTATGGCCTTAGCAATTTATTTGACTAAACTTTCTTGTAAATAAATGAAAATGTTTTCTATATTTGTAATTTATGTTTATGGCTTTTTTAATTTATTTGACTAAACTTTGTTGTAAATAATTGAAAAATTTTTTCTGAATACCTATTTTATTTGTAAATTATTTATTGTATTCCATAATTTATGTTTATGGCCTTAGTAATTTATTTGACTAAACCTTCATGTAAATAAATGAAATTGTTTTCTGAATACCTATTTTTTTTATTTTTTGTGGTCTATAACCAATATTTGACTCCTTTTTTTAATATTTATTACATATGTTACTACCATTGATCTTCAATGATATCAAAACAATGCTTAATAATTATATATTTGAACTGGAAATAGATTTTAAAAACACATAATTAGGAATTATTTATGTTTTAACAATAAGAACAAGAGATCATAAAGGCTCTACGCACAAAATATGGTTTTAAATTTTTTTTTTTATGAGTTGCAAAATTTCTCTTTTTTTTTATTTATTATTTTTCCAAAGAGAAAAAATTTATATCATAACTTATTTTTGGATTAATGAAACATAAGGTCAGGTAATTTAAAAAAATTACTAATTGGGGAGCTTCTGAATGAAAATGTGGTGTTAAAATAAACTATCATTTATTGGGTTATCATCATGAAAAATATGTGAATTTTATTAGTAAATTAAAGTATTTGTCAGATGGAAAAAATGTATAAATATTATCAATAAAACAAGGTCTTGAATATTATCTGTTTACTCAACAGCTCACAAAAATTTGTTGACTAATTTAACTATTTACACCCCATTAGTGGATTAATTTAGACAAAAAAAAAAGTTTTTATGCATTTTTGGGAATCAATTGAATAGATCCAAATAAAAAAGGACAATTTTGAGTCAAAAATGCTTGTTAAAATGTGGAAATTCTTAGTTAAGCTGATAGAAACCTTTATTCATTTGGAATCAAGATGGCGGACACAGGAGGTTGACCACACTGTCTCTATCAAGCCACTGTAATTTATTGACACAACATTTCATTTTCTTTTGATATTTAGGATGGGTAAGCATAAAGTTATTTTTTCTGGCTTGGACTCAAAAAAAACTCGTTTTTGACATGGGCCATTATGTGTCACCTTTTCACGTGTGTGGAAAAGATCGAATCTATTTGTTTTAGCAAAAGACTGGTTAAACAAAATCATTGCGCACCTATTAGCACTAAAGCAAATAGAAATTGTGAATTCTAATAATAATAAAAAAAATGTACTCGATTGTTGTAAAAATTTATAAATTAACGTTATCTATCCCATTCATAAAATTAAAATTTTATGTATCCATTGTAGAACATTCAGCGTAGTTTGAGGTTGCTCGCTTTTCAGAACCTGTTTCAGGTAAAACCTCAGCAAGTAGACGATATCTCCCATCATCATGTGTTATATGTATTTAATTAATACGTATTAAGAAATTAATTCATATGTATTAGGAACTAAAAAATCTACTAAATTTAATTAATATGTATTAGGACAAAAGATTAATTTAGTACATCTTAGCTATCTATTGTCTTTGTACTATTCCACCCTATAAACCCTATTCCAATTATATTCTTTACTATCTGTATATACCGGTTTCACCCGGAGAATTTCATTTTTTAAATCTATAAAATCTATTAACTGAGACTTTTATCGACTCAAACGGTTGATTTCGTAAAAATCAATGTAAAGCGAGATCAAAACGATTTTTATAACAATAAAGAATATACCCAGAGATTGGCTGAAGTTATGCAATTTTAATATGGATAGGTGTTCGCACCTGGTCTGAAAGAACCACTGAGCGAAATTTGGAGAATTTATACAAATGGTATGGATTTCTATAAAGAACAAACAAACAAACAAACAAATTAACTAACAAACAGAATTTCATCTTTATTTATATAGATTAGTTGCTTTTACATGTGTGTTAATTATATTTAATCTCACCCCTGCTGAAATAATCCAATAAGTGCTAAATAAATTGATCATTAATACTTACTATAGTCAAATATGAGATGTAAAAAATAAAAACTTTAAAACTTCTAAATTCTTTACCAAACAATTTTAAATTAAAAAAAAAAAGTAAAGTTCTATTTAAAATCCCGTTATTTTTAGATTAGCTGAAATGTTATCTTTATCAGCGAATTCTGATTTGACTGTATAAAAAAAAAAAATATGATATAATTAATTCAATATATATATATATATATATATATATATATATAGAGAGAGAGAGAGAGAGAGAGAGAGCTAGATAGCTAGCTAAAAATCAGTTCCGAATTCCTAGGTACCAAAACATTTTTTTCTTCTCAGGCCTGTTTTATCATCAGGGAATGTGGACCCTACTGTATACTGATAAAATCTGGTGCGTGCGCGCAACACACAACTTTCACTTACCAACTTACTTAGATTAAAAATAGACGTGTTTTGCTAAATATCATTTCCCAAAGTCACACATTTTTCTACATTCATATCTTATTTTTGTTAATCGTTAAAGCCGTTTTTGAGTAAATAAAAAAACCCCGTGAAAATGATACAAAATTTATTAAGTAAAGTCCCCCCTCCCGTAGATCAATTTTGATGAAATTTTTACAGTCATATCTCGGGCATATAAGTACATCAAATACCAAGTTTGATCAAAATCGTTAAAACCGTTTTTGAGTAAATAAATAAAACACGTGAAAATGATACAAAATTTATTAAGTAAAGTCCCCCCTCCAGTAGATCAATTTTGATGAAATTTTTACAGTCATATCTCGGGCATATAAATACATCAAATACCAAGTTTGATCAAAGTCGTTAAAACCGTTTTTGAGTAAATAAAAAAAACACGTGAAAATGATACAAAATTTATTAAGTAAAGTCCCCCCTCCGGTTGATCAATTGTGATGAAATGTTGGTTATCACATCTTTGGCATATAAATACATCAAATACCAAGTTTGATCAAAATCGTTAAAGCCGTTTTTGAGTAAACAAAAAAAACACGTAAAAATGATACAAAATTTATTCAGTAAAGTCCCCCCTCCGGTTAATCAATATTGATGAAATTTTTACAGTCATATCTCGGGCATATAAATAGATCAAATACTCAGTTTAATCAAAATCGTTAGAGCCGTTTTTGAGAAAATCTAATAAAACGTAAAAGTTGTTAAATAAAGTACCCCCCCCCCCCCTTTGAGCAATTTTGATGAATTTTTTGCTGTCACATCGCGCGCATATACATACACTAAATACCCAATTTCAGGTTCCCACGGTTTATAGTTTTTGAGCTAG
This sequence comes from Aelia acuminata, assembly GCA_911387785.2. NCBI lineage: Eukaryota > Metazoa > Arthropoda > Insecta > Hemiptera > Pentatomidae > Aelia > Aelia acuminata. Next base: position 103,316,754 of record OU426979.1, read on the forward strand.
TCTGTTCACACACAGACACACAGACACACACACACACACACACACACACAATTTCGCGGGACTTGGTCATTTCGACTCAGGGGGCCCCAAAACGTGTATTTCCGTTGAAAACCGGAAGTCGAAATTTTTCACGATCGCAATACTTCCACTTACTATATATTTCATATATAGGTAAGTGAAAGTAAAAAATGAAATTCTAGGAATAGGAGTTTGAACCGGGGCAAAAATTTAAGAGGAGTTAGATCAGGGATCTTCTTGTTAAAAGAGTAGCACATCTTGATTTTGAAAACAAATGATAACATTTTTGAGCTAACTCTTTTTTTCCTTCATGCGGAAAAGTGTGTTGAAAAAAAGTAAATATTAAAAAAAAACGATCACATTTTTTTATATGTAACTGCTAAAATTTATGTTCTCATATAAATTGTTTTTTATTTCTTTAAATTATTTTATTAGACTGACTCTATATGAAAACAGACATCTCACATGTAACAATAGCATACAATAAGACTAGATATTTATATTTCACAGTAGAAAATATTAACAGTCCTAGCATTATCAGTGTAATATTTAACCATATCTATTTTAATTTCTGGATTTAAATCTTTATAAGCATTATACAAGATTGTTTAGAACAGTTATTTAGGAATTTCCCAAGCTTAAAAAACAATTTAAACATTCCTTAACCTGAATTACAGTACTATACAACAGCCATATGAGGGTATTTTACACGAGTCCAACCATTTCAAAAAGAACTCAATGTTCTATACTGAGCCTAAACCAACCAAAGCAAAGCCTTTAAACATTAGTAAAAATTCAAATTAAAAATTTTATCATGTTATAAAATCCAAAACTATAAGTTTGTTATAGTGATTAATAATCTAGTGTGCAAATTAAAAACATAGACATTTTATCACATTATGACTACGGTTAAATTTAGTTAATTACAACACATCACAAATATTTGTTTTTTTATAAACGGGAAAAACCCAGAAACATATGCATGCATAATTAATGTGTAACTCACACTTGACACGAGAACCACGCATTTGAACATACACTTCTTGTGGCACTGAAAGGGTAAACATTAATGACAGCATAAAAAAGCACTTAAACAAAAAAAATTACATCATAAAGGTGAGAGAGAAGTTTCAGATATTAATCAGGAATAATATCTGGAAGACGATAAGCTGTAAAAGAAATAAAAAAGTGAGGAAAATGCAAATCACAAACTTTTCTTTGAGAAATATTGATAATGGAAATGAAAATAAAAAATCAAAAGAAAATTATGAAATAATTAAGGAAAAATATTTAAATCTATGAAGCTTCAATAATTCACTCAAATAACTAAAATAAGCCAAAAATATTTAATCTTACTTCTACTACTTCCTTCCTCATTGTCTTTTATTGTTTTCTTTGAAACATTTTTTTTATTAGAAAAACATGAATCCCAACAGGAGCTGGTAGCTAGAAAAAATAATCCTTGATATAGAATACACAAGAATATTTAAATTTAAAAAGAATATTTATAATGATAACAATAAATAAAACTTACTGTTATTGTTATTCACAATTTCATTAGCAGGATCGTTTTCTGCAACTCTTAAGAATATCTATGAAAATTTAATTGATGTTCATTAATATTTAAACGAGAATCATTAAT